>OV815487.1:40502892-41752892 GCA_929108735.1 Andrena dorsata
TCGCGAATTCGGTCTGATCCGATTTCCAGTCTGCCTGGACTTTTCGTCCACTCCACTCAACTCTTCGATGTTGAAAAGCGAACCGAGTTCGCGATAAGCTACACCGATCACGGAAAAACCTACCGACGATCAACGAACGTGGGCGCGCCGCGAGTCGCTAGAAAATCAATTGGCGCTGATTGACGTCATGAAATTTCGCGGTTCCTACGCGCGGCACGCGATCCTGCCCACACACGTCCACGCACCGGACCTGCGAGCGAATACCAGGCGAGTTGCGACGAAAAGAATACCTGAAGCCTGTGAAATTTCCACCGGCTGAAGCCAGGTTGAAATATTTCGACAGGCTTTTTCAAGCGTTCCGTCCGCCGGAAAATAGGTGGAAAAAACAGACAATGGGAGTTGAAAGCGAAAAGAATGGCTGTACTCTGAAGCCCGCCAGGGAACTACGTAGAATGAGATCCATTGCGCATTTCGTCCCGTGTACTTCGATACAGTAATCGTTTCTTTAGGTCGTATCGTAGGGTAAACTGCACTACTTAATCATTGGCACTCCTAATTAAAAAGCCAAATATTAAGAAGTACGAACTTGGAAGGTACTTTTTTACAATTACTTATTCTTCTTTCACACAGTAAAACTTTGGAGATTCCAGTAGTTGAACTATACATTTTACATCTGGTAACACCACAATGAAAGTCTCAAAGGTGACGGTGGGACAAAGGGCAAAGAGTTTTAAGCGTTTTCTTAAAATTTTGATAACGAGAACTACAATAGAAGAGAAACATTCCGCAACAAGAAAAGTTGATGGATTTCTTAAGCAGTTATCCGGAATCAGATAACTGTAACTACATCTTAATTTTATTTTCTTTCGTCTGATCTCTTATCTATTTCTATTTTTAATTACTGAATAATGAATTATTAAAAAATCAATTTATTTATAGTTTTTGAGTAACAATAAATGTACTAAGTATGCCAATGATTGCCCTTTTATGCCCCTTTTTGTTTTTCATTGAATATTTTTAAAATAAAAGACAATAGGTACTCAAGATATTTTTTTTTCAGTAAGAAATCCATAATCATCGATAGTAACTGAAAATTAAGGTCATATATAAACTTCACAAAAAAATATAGAAATTTCCAATTCGGATGTCCGCTTAAGGTGTCAATAATTGTACACTTTACCTCACTACAATTAACAAACCGACTGCCTCGAGGCCATGCTTTTCAATGCCTCGAGGAAACCAAAGGCTCATTCAAGAGTGTAATAGTTTCGAACTCGAGCGGAAAAATCTGGACGATCGTAACGTTCGGCTGGCCGCGTAACTTTCGTTGCGTCGGCGGCGCGAGTGTGTCAAGGCTGGAGCCGGCATCGAAACGTGACCGCACAAGTGCACGGATCCATCGGTGCGGGCGGGCGCAGCTTCAAACGCCCAAAGACAATTTCCAGAGAGGCTATCGCCAGGGATCGCCCCTGAAATCGCTGCCCGTCACGGATCAACAGAGGCCCCGCCGCGAAAAAGGAGAAACGGGAAGTCCCGGCGGCGCTCTCGCGTCCGAATGCTTATTTCGCGTCAAAGTAATTTCGCGGCGGGGCTTTTTCTTGCCGGCCGATGCCTTCCTAAAGCAACCGCGTAATCTTATTAGGCGACGTTCTGAAAACCAACTACCACTGTCGATGTCGTCCTGCCGCCTTAAATTTTTAAATCCACAAGATTACATTGCACAGAGGTCCCTGCAGCTTCTTTCTTTTCCAAGATATATTCCTCGAGGACAGGATACGAGGAAAATTCTAACGTCTCGAGAGGAAAGGGCAAATTCCTCTGAAACTGGCTACCGCAGGCGAGGCTGACTCGCTAGAGCCTGATTAATCATCCACCAGCCTAGCAGCGACGTACACGTTGCATGGTAAACTTTAATGGAGCCTCCCGCGTCGATTATAATTCGATAGACGAGCCGCCGTGCAACGCTGCCGGTAATGAATACAACGAAATGTTTTAATGAACCGTTTCCCTGATCAGACGTATTCTATTAGCACGGTATCGGGCTCGCTTATCAAATTATGAAATTGCACGGCCATTCCCGGGACTAATGATGTAGTGCAAGCGTCGATTCGATTGTACTTAATACGAATTAATGATGCATCCTTTTCCCGGACGACTTAATCTCGTTAATTAACGACTAAATATGCCGAAGTTCGTCTCCTGTGCTCCACGGAGGAATATTCTGTCGGGAGGCAGGAAGATCGTGTTCTCCGTGAAAATCGATAAGGAAATTAGAAGACTACAATGGACGGTTACGCGTTCTTTGGATAATAGACACTTTACGTTCAATCCTCTTTATTCTTCCACAGCCCCGATCCAAGACTGTTTCATTCAGCCCTACTAAAAATACCTCTCGCGCCCCTTTATTCGCGCGCGACCATTTTCTAGCGCGTTTTCTGCTCGACCAAGCGTCCAAGCCCGGTGCATTGTTCGCCGTGCATCCGCGCTCTCGACATCATCAAAGTGAAACAATTCTTGACCCGCCATTTGACCGCAGAGACAGCCACGAAACTTTTCCAAATTGCTTCGCGCTCGACTTCCCTTCACGATCCCTATCGACGAGCTAATTAGGCCACCGCGTCCAGGCACGTTTCTCTCCGAAAAATTTCGAGCCTGAAGACCGCAACGGGCGCTGAAAAATAGTCCAAGCTCGCGGGCAACACCCCGCGCGCGATTTCGAATGCATCGTGGATACGATTGTTTCGGCCCCTTTGCAAGAACCAGCTCGCGCTACGTGATTTCTCTGCCAACAGGTTCCCTTGGCGAGGTGAATCACTCGTGACTCACGCACGAATCCATCCGCGAACCGCCACGAGGATCGTGCTTTTCGAGCTGGCTTGGAACAATGTTATCGCACCCCGATTCCGAGTGTCCACCCTCTTAACCTATTGACACCGCCGTGAAAAGGGCTCGATTTCAATTTAGGGGATAAAGCACCCGCCACCTCTATCTCTCGAACAAAAAAAAAAAGCAACCAAAAGACCAGTTCGCTCCCAGCGTGATCCTTTCTCGGAAACACTTTATGGAGCCTAAAAACGGAGTAGCCGTGACGCGATTCGACGTAACCCCACGTGCTCAGTAATTCCCGTGCAAATTGTCGGTGGATTTTCTTTTAAACGTGCCGGCGGAGCGGGCCGCAGTAAAACATAATGCACGCGGCGCGGCGTTCGAAGCAACGCGCAATAACTTGCGCCGTATATGGCCTTTAAGTTCGTTCCGTCGTGCTGCGTGGAAACGCTTGGATTAATGAGATTCCCCCGAAAGCGAGCCGACCCCGGGCGTCATTCACCGGGGCTCGGGATTAACGGGTTAAAACAACGACGGTGGCAACCTTTCCTGCTCGATGCCGATGTATCGGTGACGCAACCTTTCCCCCGCCGATGTAACTCGTTAATCGGGAGAATATAAAACGTCGAGCTTTGACGATTATACGGTCGTTACGGAGCTACTTAAACTCAGCGCGGTGAATAATGGCAGGATGTTCGATGACTTAAGATCCCTCGAAGTAATACGACAAGTAGCTGAGGAAGAGCCTGCTATAGAGTTTCCTCTAACTCTTTAAACAGTTTAAACCGTCCTGGTGAGCGAAGAAGTCGTAATTAGAATCCCTCCGCTAGAGTGAATCAATTATTCGGGCACGACCCGGTACTAACGGCAACACTATCGACAAATATTCGAGAATGGTCGGAGAATGAGATTAGAGGGGAACGATCGTTCCCCGGGCAAGAGATTAAATTTAAAGGAAGAGAGAAGAAACTCGGCTGTTACGGGATGAACGGAGAGGAGAAAGGGGAGAGAGACAGAGAGAGAAATCCGCTTTCTGCAATTAATCGCATCAAGGACGACTTTCCCAGGCCTGACGAGACGTCGAGGGAAAATTCATCGAATCGAGTCGGTGGAGAGGCACAATGGTCGGTTGATCTCCTTAATTGAAATGCTTTAATTAGAGCTTCTTCGCAAAGGGGAGGTAGAGAGGGGAGAGAAAACACAGGCGAAGACAAAGGGAAAGGAGAGAAGAAGAGGGAAGAGGGCTGGGGAAGTCGTGTCGCGAGCAATCGAAGCTTCTTTTTCGCGAAACCAGGAAAAAGAAAGTTTTTTCCCAGGCGTCGCGTCACTGATTCCACAATGGGGCCAGATTCCCGCGTTCATTAGTAGCGGACGCTTAATTTTTATCGTCCGTTCATCGGCGAACACGAGCCCGAGAAAGGAACAAATCCGTCGCAATTTCCTGCCGTGTCAAGAAAACAATTGCCCCCACAAAATCCACCAAATTCGCCGCGAATATGCAATCATTTGCCACAATAGTTTGCCAAAAAACGAAATCCACGTTCCAAGTACCTGCGGCAAATTTTTCGCCAATTTTCCGCCGCGAATCGACGTTCGCTCGCCGATCCGCCTATCCGAGCCCGCTCTGCATTCTCATTTTTCCCGCTTTCTATTCCCTTTTTCGGGCGAGCCCCACTTTCGGATCGCTCGCGATAAAGCAGCCTCTTTCGTATGCAAAGGCCCAGTCGCGATACTGTTATTGTTTCTAAACGAGCGTGTCCAGTCACTGCGTGCCACGGGAATGTAATCTTTTCGGCGGAGAAAGGCTCCACGGAGAGTCACCGATGAAACGTGACACCCCGGCGAGCTCGGGAGCCGCGGAATGGATGAAGAAATTCGTGGGATAAGGCGCGGCGACGGTCGAACGAAAAATCGCGGAAAAGGGGAGGACGAGCCGAGCCGTTGGGAACAGCGGGGAGCCTGGCGCAGGGCGAGGTGGAAGCTTCCAAATTAGCATTTCAATTTGTTCGCGCAGGTGTACCGCAGGCGGCGTCCGCGACGCCGATCGACGACTCGAGTCGTGTCGAGTCGTCAACCGGCGAGCACCTGACATTTTCAATGCAAAGCCTCCCATATACAATACTCGAGGCGCAGCATTTACATAGCCGCCAGTGTACGCGCCTATCCTCTATCTTATCTGCCTTTCTACGCCGATAAACCAGCGTGTTATTAGATTGCCGCACGCGAAATCTCGTTCTTTTCGTTATCCAACTAGAAAAGCGCACGGATGCCCTTGAAACTATCATACGCGTCACGTCCGGCGTAATTGCTTCGGCCTGTATCGTTCGAACGATTTTAAAAAATTCCAGAAATAATCGCGAGGAAAGATTCGAGATTAAGCGCGATTGGCGATTAGAATTAAAAGATTGCCGTTATTATCGAGAATACAGCGGAATTGTTACACCCTTGAAAATTACAATCGAATAATGTCGCAGAAGCATAAAAATATCCCGAGATGCCATTGTATGATGCAAATATCAACGGTGACTACCACCACCTACAGACATTCCTCGTAAATGAGGTGTCTCGTTCGCGATGTGTACGCAAGACAATGCGTGTGTCCATGGAAAAAGGATTACAATAAGAGATGGACCCCTTCTACATTGCGGCATCATGTTTTTCGTGAGAAATTCCACGCCGAGATCTTTCTCGCGGCTGTCACGAAGACAACATGTCCGCCGCGACCGTGCACATTTGCGCGGGAAACAAATCGGAGATTAAACACGGATCGTTTGAGAGAAGAGGGACGTTCCTATTCGCGTGGCGTTACGGCATCATCAGGCCGTAACTTTTCACCGGGCCGAACAAATGCGGCTCATTACGGTTCCCCGTTAAACGAACGAGCTTTTATTGCGAAACGCGATGCGTACTGTTATCGTTAACTGTACAGGAGTACGTAAAGCGTAGCTGCATAAGCCAGCCGCACATGGCGCGTTCGCATGCCAAATGAAACTTTCATAGCGGACTCACCTAAGGGCTCGTTGTGTGGTCTTCATTTCTGCCTCTGTCTCCGCGAAATTCCTCGAAACGTCTTCCTCTGTTCGCCTCTCAGCGTTGATCCATCGGTCAAATATGCGCCCGCCTCTGCATCCACGAATATCCTCGAAGCGTCTTCCTCTTTGTCCCAGTCAACCTTGATCCATCGATTCGTCTGGGCGTTCGTGTCCACGAAGCGAGAGCGATACACACCGGGGCACACAGTTAAATAAGCACACGCGGCGATAAAAGAACACTGAACTCTGACTATTACGATTCTCCGAACAGATCGATCCACTTAATCGGTATTATTCGTCGCGAATCGAGACGAACTGCCGCGTGACCGCGGGATCGACAACGCTACTGTGACCGGAGATCCGTTTCTAATGGAGACGACAAACAATGCCGCGAAATTTGAACGATCCCCTTCGGTGCAACAATGGCGGGCGAAAATTTTCGACTGGATCGGTGACGCAGTATTGTCACGGTTTGCCGGATTTAACTGAGTAGATGGCGAGACGGTCTGAGCGGTAAAAAGTAGTTGAACGGTGCGTAGCGCACGGGCAGCGTTTCCATCGAGTGCGCAGAGCGGTAAGAGGCACGAATTAGATTAGTGGGACTCGCGGCTGAGACACTTGGAGGTTAGGTGGAGTACTCAGAGCGAGAAAGAGGCACATAACCACTCTTTCAACAACCCGATGATCGTGCGACAGTGGCACGCGCGATCGTCTCTATTGTCACCCTCGAAATCCACCAAGCCCTCGAGCATGCTATTTCCGGTACGCACACTTCGACCTCTGGCGTTCTTGCAGGGCAATTGTCATGACGGCGACGATTTCGCGCGAAATTCGCAGGCTCCACTAATGCGAGTACTCACTGGCTGCAGCTGCCCTCACAAGTTTCCTTCGATCTGGCTCCTCGGTGTCCGCCGGAAATTCAATCGAAGGGAATTAAATGACGCGCGCCCTGACGCAAGCATCACGTTGACGTAGTGGGGCGCGACTCATTCGCAGTGTCTCCCCTCGACCCACCAGATCCTTCCTCTTTTATCGGCTGTATATTGCAGGAGACGTCCCCTTCGTACGTGGTCCTCGAGTCGAGCCCAAAGCCCGCGTCCAAGCGTAGAAGCGTGCCACTTAACGAATGACCGATGCGTCCTTCCGACCGGCAGGACTGGTTTACACGATAAACACGCGGCGGGTCGCGAGAGAATCGAGAGATCCACTGGGAGAGAGGCGGTGTGTATCGGGAGCCGGTAAAAGAAGAAGAGAATCCTCCGCGAAATGGTCCTTATGGTACGCGGTAGACTATGTTGTTCTGCTGAGCCGAAAAGCTCGGAATCACGCGCGGCAGGTGCAAAAGGTGCCGGTTCACATACGAGAGAAGCGAGCGACCTCCTCTGTTTGCCAGGTCCGAACCGAGAGGTCCACCGTACGAGGACTGGTTTCACGAGACTCCCCGTGCTCGACCGGCCAGACTACTTCGGGCACGATAGAAGGAGAGGGAGACCGCGCACAGAAAGAGAGTGTTCAGACGAAAGATGAGGGTTGGAGGGTGGCGGTGAGGGGCGAGGAGCGCGTGGAGAGCGGACTCGTGGAGTGTGGGTCCCGTTCTTCGGAGAGAGGCTTATTCCAGCGAGCGCGAGCAAGTACTGTTACTTAGACAGAGCCTTCGGGGCCCACAACGTGCTGCAAAACGCCGATGCAGGCCAGGACGCGGTGCATATAATACCGAGGCTGACTTATGGCTGGTTAATGCGAAAAAACACGGATCTCGTAACTGCGTTCCCTCGCGAGGTGTCTCTTTCGTACGAGTAGCCCCATCGAACTGTATATCGACAGTTGGAAACCGACATGCACTTATCTTTCTCTTTCTCCAGCGGGCGGATAGCGGGCTGGCTCAAGGATGCGCTCGATGCACAGCTGTGACGTGTATGCTCGGCTCTTTGTCGAGTCCCCCGGTGACGGATCCAGTGTCGTTAATGTTTTGATAGCTGCGGTTTCGTCCCAAGGCCCCGGTCGAAAGTGAATCCGACAACGGCAGGATGCACCGTAAGCGGTTCGCTCGTGTATCCGTTGTCAATGCGAGAAACTCTGGAGGGAAGTCGCGCCTCAACGAGCGACGAACGTTCGTAGGTTATATACAGGACAGCACGATCGCTACGGTGATGCACATTGCGTATGATGTATTCGCGAGGGACCTGTACGCTTGCGTGGACACGCACCAAACGAATTGCGTGTCGTCGCACCTCCTTCACCCTCTCTGTGTTTACTTCTGTGCACGCGAGATCTCGGCGAAACTATGAGTCTACGTTCCCGCAGCCTGCCGTTGCACCGAACCCCTGCACGAACGAACAGAGGTGCATATCGAACACGGCAATGTTTTCGAATTACTGTATCGTTTAATCCCCTCGGTCTCGCCAGAGTCGAAATTAAACTATGCAAGGACACGCTCACCGCTCGGTGGCCGCGGCACGACTGAACGACTAGCCGCCTCCGCGCTATTACCTACCGTATATCACGCCCGTATCAAGCGTCCCGGCGCCCTCCTGCCAGGCTACTATTATTTATCAAACACCTACAGTCTGGAACAGAAAGACACCGTACCCTGTTAGTTTTTTCAACTTTTACAATGACTCTTGCTACACATATGGGCAAGTAAGACGATAGAACAATGAATATTACGGGTAATAGAGGTCGAACAAAATTACAAGGCAGTATTCCACACTTAATGAGAATAGTATAGATAAGTTTCGATAGATTTTGCGAGAGCAGTATATGAAAAATGGATAGAAATGTCAAAATATGAGAGAATTGAAAGGATCATTGTAGAAAATATGCGAAATTTATCTGCAAAGAGATGTTACTAGTATTCTTACGTGTGATAGAATGTAAATTACAAAGTTAATAGAGTACGCTATCACTTCATCCTGTGCCGTATATCCACGTACCTGCGCGTGCTCGCGTGTTAACTCTTACAGCGGCTGGTGTGTGGGTATCATATGCAGCGCATATGTGTCGTTGGTGCGTACAAATGCTCGAACGAGCGGGTGTAACCGGTTTCGCCGATTTTTTCCCGAAAAGCACCGGCGACGCTTTGTAAAATTGTCTGCCCTTTGTCGTTTCTTGGCATGCGCGTAGACTGCTAGAAGCCGTGCTTTAATATTTCCCAGAGAACGCTTTAATGAACCTGTTACTTTTGTACCGCCGTGGAAAAGAACAAGTGAACAGGGAGCTTTTCACTATAATGGTTTTATTCTAGATATACGTGACAAGGCGCGTGTTTATCGCTCGGAAGGCGGTAGAGCTCTGGCTGTTCTCGCGGTCCCGTAGAAGGTCTAGCGTCCTTTACTGTTGTGTTTACATATCGAAACCGATTGCCACCAAAGCTTCGCAATACGGCACCTGTTCTTAATTCCGACGAAATATTTCTGGAGAAATGTAGATATACTCGTAGCGGTGGCTACTTGTTCTTTCATCCACGCGGCGTAACTGGAATGGATTTTTCAAAATTCCAAGCGTACAATCGTCATGCACTGAATAATGTAAGGTGACACCAAGGCAGTCCAGTGCGGAATTGAGATGCAAGTCCAACATCACCATGGCCAAACCCGGCGAACGGAATCTCCCGCTTTCGATACACTGCCAATTCGAATTTTGTCAGCAGCTAATTATATTTTTCGTAAATGAATCTTCCTCGTTTAATGTGCAGTGGCGCCGTGAAAACTACAATGTTCGGGCAAATGGTTATTGCATCCACGATACAGTGGGAAATTCCCTTTAAATTCGTCCCACTTTAGTGGCAAAGAGATTCTATGTTCTAGCAAAGCGTGGAAAATACACCATTGAGTAGACTCATCGCGGGAACTGTTCGCTACCCATCGAAGCCCCGCCGTTTCACTTTCCACGAGGTTTTTTTCTCACGGCGATTCGATTAATCACGGCACAAATTGAATAGCTTCGCACCGCGAGTGTTAATTACACGCAATTATATGATTCACTGGCTTGATTGAATTCCCAGCCAACTTTCCCCACCCATAGCCTGTTGCTTTCGGTTAAATGGGCACAGTTATCAGATTCACGGGCGACAAAATCCCGCGCGGGGATCAGTTCCCCGCCGTTGAAAAGCAGCGTGTCTCTTTGTTGGATTTAAAAATTTACCTACAACGCCCGGAGTCGTGAAACAATTCCGCGTCGATTATGCCGCGATTATGTTTCCGCTGAGAGCCCCAGTAATTTATGATCCGCGTCTGCGGCGTGGCGTTCATAAATAAAATGAGAGGCTAGAGAAAAGAGACTTGGTCTCTGTTAATCCGATAAGATAGAATAATGAAATTGCGTTTAAGCGCTATAAATCTCTGTCGTGCCTTACGCGTTGCATGATCCTTCGAAGGTGCAATATCAATGCGACGAAGCCTAGCCTGGCGATCTTTTGAATCGCCGCTTAATAAATTGAGTCATTAAGAGCACGAGGCAGAATACATAGCGAAAGTAATCCCCCGATGCTGCGCGGCAGCGTCCGTGCTGTAATTTTTAACAATAAAACCAGAATCCGGCGTGTTTTTGCGCCCTGTAACATGATGTACGATTACACGTATAACCTACGTGGTATACTTCTTTGTTGAGCTACTTTTTGCAAGCGAGGATATTCATAGACGCTTTAAAGTTTCCATATAAGACTGCAATATGCAGATAACGCGTAAGATCTTGAATTTTTTAATTCGATCGAATTTATGCAGACTGGCATTTAATTTAAACGCAAGATTTGAGGATTAATCGATTGAAAATGTAAAGTGATTCAGCTGATTGGATGGATTATATAGGTTATGTGAGACATTTCGTTCCAACGGTCGAAAAAACAGAACTTCTTATGAAAATTGTCACACGAACTGAAGTACCGACTTATTCTCGAACATAAAAAACTGCTATCCCACCGTATTCAGGTTTAATTCTTACCTTTAATGGGTAATCGTGAATTGATAACGTTATATGCGACATAAAAATGACAAAGGAGCCCTGAGACGCTGACTTATCTATTCCCTACTTCGTCTGTGTACTTGAAAAATATCTTTTATTTAAAACATGTATCGACTTCTGTGGTGGAGTGTCTATCCCATTTCAAAACTTATGTCCAGAGATTAGAGTCACTTTTGTTGAATCTTTTGTCAGGAATGGTAGTCCTTCATTTTTGTCTGCTTTTTGTTTATGAATATAAACTTAGCTATCGGTATTAAAGTCAGTGCGTTAGCTGAAGTAGAGATTCGGGTTGAAGATCGTGACGGAAGGATGTAAGTACGTACTGACCCTTAGTTATCTTTTTCTTCTGACTTTCCCTGTACACATGATTCACACTTAAGGGGACTAGGAAGTCGTTTTTCGTGAGAAAGAGACTCTGTCCTTTATTTATTTGTAAAAAAATGAAAGCACATTCAGGTGTATCCTTTTACCTAATGTTTATTACTACTATACAGATTGAGAAATAAATGGTAAGAAATATATATGTGCTTTAAAAATCGCGCAGCAGACAGGTAAATATTTTAACGGTTTTCTGTCGTTTTCCCTTAATATCAGTCTTAAAATCTGACGTAATCCGATTTCAAAGGTGAGATTCCTGTTTGTTGGATTCATGGTTTCGGCGCAAACCTATAAAAACACTAATTAAATCAAAATTATGCGATTGGCGGCTGAAAAACGGCGATTCTTCCGAGAAAAATTCGTTCTTGTTTGTGCGCTACTAAAATCCGGTGGCTTCTTAATGTTTTTATGAAAATCTCGAATTTTTACGGACCATATCAGAGGTTTGCGTCGAAATGGCATATGTTTTACACATCCTGTAATTTTTTCAAGTCGATCTGAACCTCCATTCGTTCGCAATCAGGGAGAAACGAAGAGAAAAAAATATTCGAGAAAAATGCGTTTAAAGTTTCTGGGCAAAGGCGACGCTATAGGTTGCCGCTTGACGTTTTTAGCTGCCAAATCTATAATTTTGCGAATTTTACTATAAACCAAGCGGCATTTTATTAAGAAAAGATAGTACTTGTGGAAAAGGCAATAAAAAGAATCGATTTTTCGACTGCCTAGTCCCTTTATGTACCGAAATGCTGAGTAAATGTAAATACTCCGTCATCCCTGCTACCCATCGTAATCTTAGCTAATGCGTCATCTATCCAAAACCCTGCACTTCTGCCCTATTCCGGCATTTAAAACCCATCGCATTCCCTTATCGTGTAGCATTACTATTGCAAAAGCCACCAGTCTCAGTCACAGAGTCCAGTTCGAAACTTAGTTGAATAAATATACCTATATATATAAACATTATTCCTAAAATGGTAGTTCGTTTATCCTTGTGTCCATTACAATCTTATTTCGTTCAATTATACTCAAAATAGTCTTTATAATTCCAAATTTTCCAATTTCAATCTCAAAGTTTCAATATGATTAAAAAATATCTTTAGTTTTGAGTTGCTTTCTAGCTTCATTAAGATTGATATTACTGTAAATCTTAGAAATAATAAATCATAATACCTTTTCTTCTCGATTGTTTCAGGACTGGATTTGGGGCGGTTCACCCTCGATGACTCCTGCGATGTCGTCTGCGTGTTGCTTCATCACTAAGCTATCCAATCTAATTTCTACTCTGAAATCGGTGAGTTGCATGCACACACGTTTTTATTCCTCCGGTCACTAGCGACACGGGTGACTGGTTGTATACGTGCCGGGACGTTCTCTCTGGTGTAGGCTTTGTAGAATACTAGCCGAATAGTAGAGACCTAACAATTTAAGAAAACTCTTTTAGGTCAAGAAACATATGATCATACAGTTTCCTTCATTATCGAACATAGCATTTAGTACCAACTCTGACCACTAATGGCGCTATTGTCTTATTTATTCTGAATCGGTAACTTCGATTTGACATGAAAATGGTAAAAGTGGTCTTACAAAATATACTTTCTGTTCCTGCTTTATTCTAGTCGAGGGTAATGTGAAAAATACAAGCAACGATAAGTTTACTACGAATTATACACAC
This sequence comes from Andrena dorsata, assembly GCA_929108735.1. Classification (NCBI taxonomy): domain Eukaryota; kingdom Metazoa; phylum Arthropoda; class Insecta; order Hymenoptera; family Andrenidae; genus Andrena; species Andrena dorsata. Next base: position 40,515,760 of record OV815487.1, read on the forward strand.
TACATATTTCGTATAAATATTTCTATTATTATATTACAGTCCCACCGTACAAAGTACATATTTCTTGGCTTCTAATTATTGTTCTCTTTATATTTACATAAAGTTTCGGCATTATCGGCTCAAGTCTAGATTCTCCGAGACACGTGCATCAAATTTCTTCGTTACATGTTCAAATGCAGATGTTGAGCAGCCGCGATAATTTGACACTTCTGTAACTCTAGCTTCTGTTCCTTCAACTTGAGAAGCCTCTTCTGAATCTCCAACTCATTCTGCCGCATCGCCATTTCCTCCTTGTGTCTTTTCTCCCTGTTCTTCTCCGCGGTCGCAAAGTTCTTCGTCATCTCTTCGAAAAGCTTGTCAACGAGCGCGCCGAAGGCTCCCTTCGGATCGAGCCCCTCGTCCTTATTATTTGTTGAAGCGGTGGAATTAGTGGGGCCGAGGGGATCCTCGTGCCGCCGATGCTCGGTCACCTCGCTTTGTTCCTCGTTGGCTGGCTTCGGCAATATGTACGTGTACTTTGCCGCGCCAGCTGGCGGCGGAAAATCGTTCTCCTCCAAATACATGTGCCTCCTTTTCTCGTTGAAAATCTCGTCCAACGCTCGCTTGTGCTCCCAGTGGCCGTAATGCCTCATTCTACCGGGCTTCTTCAGTCGTTCGCGGAACACCAGATTCTTGTACTTACGCTCGAGAACGCGCCACTTGTTCTCGCACTTCTGCGGACTGAAGTAGAACCCATAGTTCTGCATCTCGACGGAGATCATTTCGAACATCTCGCGCAAGCTTCTGATCTGCGTCGATTGCCCCACCATCGACCGATACTTCTTGTACTGGCCGATCAGGCACGTGGTGGCCTTGCTAGTCCACAAGTTCAAAGCACCGACGTCGGCACTCGAGGGTATTGCGCCGTTACTCTCGAAACCGGGGAAACCGTTCTCGTGCTCCTCTTCGATGTAACACTGCAGCGTGGGTTCCACCTTGATCTCCATCTGTGCGTCGACCTTATCTAGTTTGAACAATACAGTCACACGTCAAACGAATTCCCGTCAAGTAAACAACAAAATGACTTCTACAAATTTTATTCGATTGGAGGAATATGTTGGAAAAAAAAATGATAGAACGTCTTCGACTTTCAGCGGTTAGAAGTTTATGGTGTACGACCAGAGACTTACAAAATTACAGCACGCCTACGCCCTTGCTACTTTCCAAGCCACATATTGGAAGCAGTAGACAGTTTATAATCCATGTAGCTTAACAGTATGATGCTACTATGTCTTAATACAGTTTTTCTTACCTCTCTGTTCAGTAATGTCTGCCATAGTAGCGCGCCCTCGTAACGTACTTAACCTCCGTTCCAATCTCCGAGAGATGTCCGGCAGGAGTGCCAATCTCGGTCGTGGCACGGTCTCACAGGGGGCCGAAAAACCGATGGAAACTAGTTCCAAACCGGTTTCATCCTGGAACTGGTTCCGTACGCGTCAAGAACAGACGGCCACGTTGCCTGTTGCGAGCGCCGAAGGTACGTTAGATCGTCCACCGTACTGCGCCGACGATATCGTAACGAGTTTCGAACATATTCGACGATAGAACGCAGATGCGGGGACATTCTGCTGTTCAACTCCGCGGCATTGAAGTTTATTTGCTTCTCTGTAGGTCTTAACATGGAAATATTGGTCAAAGGTGATTGATTTTTTCGTAGGTATGCAAGGTTTCAGAAACAAAGTATGTTACGTAATATAGAGGCCTAATGGTATCGACGTTCTATTCATATTGTAATTAATTGACACTGCTGTCTACATAGCGATCTGTTGTGCATACGAATATCGGGGATAAAGGACCGTAACCGACGAGCCATTTTCAACTCAAAAGGGAGTAAACCACCTTGTAGGTTTAAAAGAATGGGTTTTAAAAAAAAATTCCGAGTTAATTTTTCAGTGAAATACTGTAATCTTTTTAGGAGATGTTAAAGAATATTTTAACTTTACTTTCATTGGTTATTTGTTACTTAAAGTTTGACAATGGCGGGGGTATAAAATATTGTCTACCGTTGTGTTTTGTCAGCTGGCTTCCAGTATCAAAAGCGATTTAAACATGAAAAATAAAAAAATTCTTATTTCAGCTTTAAGAACAATAGATTTTCTACAATATACTGTATGATTTTTATTATATTGTAATTTGTTGAAGTTTTACAAGTGCCCGAAGTTGTTCTTTTTCAGTGAAACAAGAAATTTCTCTTTACAATTCCGCCATTTCCTTATTTTTCACAATTATTAAAAAATCTTACGTTATATTGAAGACAATCTATTTCTATTTAAGTTGACATAAGAATTTTTTGTACTTTTCACGCTTTTAGTACTGGGGGCCAACTAACAAGACATGACGGTAGACAATATTATCTAACTCCGCCATTGTTAAAACTTTAACTAATAAATAATACGTAAAAATAACGTTAAAATATTGCCCAATATCACGTAAAACGATGCCGATATTTCACTGAAAAATTACCTGAGAAAAATTTTAAATTTTCCAATTCCTCAATCCTACAAAGTGATATATTCTCTTAATAGAAAAAAGTATTAAATCAGCATTCCAGATTTCTCGATACCGCGAATATGTTGCATTGCTCCTCGGATCATGGTAATCAGTTGCATAATCCACGCGCGTTCCGACTCGAAGGCATTTCTATCATTGGACGAAGCTCACGATGCTCCGTGAATTTTTCTCGTTACTAAAGAGTTTTAGCTCGCATCCAGCCGCTTCTTTCACTTTCATAGTAATAATACCTACGTTTCGCGTCATAATTCATAATTAGTTGGCGTTTCCCATATAATTAGAGCGCATACATATGTATGATACGTACGTGCATGCATGTTTGTAAGATCGTAGGCACGGCTACAACCGCGTGGCAACGAACCAACGAGGAGTCCACGATTTTCTGGACGCGGGCCTTTCACCGTTTTCATCGATAATTATCGACGGTCGTAGATGGTTCTGTGATATCGGATCGGACGACGTTGGTGACGTAGTTACGCGATCTCGGAAAGGCATTGATCTCGATACAGAGGCTATTCGATGCTTTACTTTCCCTTCGAGAAGAGTGGAAAGGTGCACCGTTTAAGGCTGCAGCTTAATCGATCAATTGTTTCGCAACGCCGCTTATCGCCCGCAGCGATCGATCGAGCAGTTTATCGCGCTGGTATAATCGCTTTCAGAAGAAAAACGTACGCGAGTCCGAGTAATTGAAAATTAAGAGATTCGTAGAAACGATTAAAGGCGGAGTTGGGCATTAACTGAGTAAGAAATTATTTAAGTAACGCGCTGAATTAAAGTTACTTTAATTTTATTCTTTCTTCGAGGCTAGAATAATTTTTTTTTAACCTTTGTTCCCTATTCGAAATTTTTATTTAAATAAAAAGTTTGCCCATCTGTGATCGAAGATGGTTTTTTTCCGGTCCGCCTCGGAATTGGCATGCTCTGGTAGCAGCGCTGCGCCGGAAGCGAATTATTTGGTGAGGCGGCCGAGGGTTATATGATCCAGCGGCCTATGAAACATCACTCTGCTGAGTGTAACGATGTAATAACACTCACACACAATAGAGTTTCCCGCGTAAAGCGCGCGATGAGCAAGCATTCCGAGCGGGACTCGGGCGCGTCACGGAACACGGAGGAAACGGCTGGAGCGCACGGGATTCCACGTTTTGGGTCATCGTTCGTTACGATTCTCAGATACGTCCTGTTTTTCCCGCGCCACGTTATTATACATGGGTCTACCGGATGCGCTGTTCCCCCTTCGTTGTAAACGTGCTCAACACGTGTCGCATTTTTTCAACGGGCCTGCGCCGGCAATCAAGGGTACAAGGACGCGGCGAATCGCGCTCGACTGGACACGGGCGTTCAGAAAATATTTATAGAAAGCTATTCAAATTAGGCAGCGGGAATCGAAGTTTACGCAAGGTTCTTCGCTAAGATCGATACTCAAATTGCAGCTCAAACTATACAGGGTGTCTCTCTACTGATTGTCAATACTCTAGGGGGTGATTATACCAACGAAAATTAAGCGTGACAAAATTGCGGTAAAGGCTTCGTTTGCGAAAAAATTGCTCCGTTGGGGCGACGCGTATTTAGCGGAAAAAAAAACAATTTTCTCGAAAACGGAGGCTTTACAGGCTTTAACACATTAAAGATACATATTTCAGACTATAATTCTAATTGAATAATATTTAAAAAAAAATTAAAAAACCGTTGCGACTCCCCAGGAAACACTTGCCTAGAAAAGCCAAAGCGAAGTGTATAAACAGAAATCGTAAAGAACCCCCGACCGACGTCTACCATCCCTTCGCGTTTCATATTTGCCGCCCCGCGTGAATCGAGGTTGGAATCGCGATATACCCTCGTACCCCAGGCGCGAGCGATTTCGATAGCAGTTGGGCGGCATTCGATAGGAGCGGCTCGGTCGAAAGTGTGACGTCAGGGTGGCGGAGCGAGCGAGTCGGAGAGGAAACGAGGGCTGAAGGTGAGAAGAGAGAGGGAGAGAGAGAGAGAGAGAGAGTGGCTGGGCTGTGTTGCGGGGTGGAGTGCGAGGGGGCTGGTGCATTGGAGACGGGAGAGAGAGGCGGATGATATCCGCGGGAGCGAGAGTGTAGGCAGGGGCAGGAGCGGTGTGCGAGCGAAGGAGCGAGGAGTGCGAGGACGGCCGCGCTCGCCTTTCGTCGGCGTTTTCGTGTGGGTGCGTGAGTGCGTGCGCGAATGCGTGCTCACGGCTGGGGTGTTACTTTCGATTTCCACAGCGATTGGCGAGCCGCTTGCTTCGCCGGCCACGACGCCGCACCAGGAAGCGGACACGATAGTTAACCGTGGAGTGAAACAGTACGTGCATGCCACGGGCACGTCGAGAGTCCGCGCTGCAGTCTTCGTTGTCTTCAGTCCTGTCAGTTCTGTTGTGCGCGGTGTGCGTGTGCCGCGTCTGGCGGAACAGGTGCCTCGCTGCTCTCGCGGCTCGCTCGTTAACCCCTCGCCGCAGCCTCGCGATCCATCGATTCCTAGAGGCTCTTTAGAGATCTAACCCGTGCTAGTTAGGATTACCGGCAACGACCACGATGGAATAAACGTGCTCGCCGAACAGCCGCGTGCGCGTGCGACCGAGGTACTGTGCATATGTCGTGCGGCAGGCATCGATTTTTCAGCGACCAGTCGGCAGCTGCCCGTACCTGTCGCGACGGGGAGATTTCGCGTGCTCGCGCGATGAGAACCGCGCGCCAGGTCTGAAGGAGAAAGACGGTTCTGGGCGGCGAGAGGTGATCGGCGAAGGAACCGAGAGGGGAGCGTGCGGTGGTGCCGGAGGATCGGGCCGCGCGGTTTGCGAACGCGCCCATCGCGCGTCCAACATGGCTACCGCCAGCAACGCGACGACGAGCGCCGGTGAAACGAGCGGCAACAACGTCGTGCCCCAGTGGAAAAGGGACTTGATCCAGCGGCGTAGGCAGCAGAGCAAAGTTCTCGCGAGCAACGGGGCCAGCGTGAAGTTATGCTCGGCGGTGATCGGCTCGTCCGCGACGACGGAACCTGTCGTCGATCCGCCGAACGGCCCGGAACAGTGCGCGGCCGTGTGCGGCGGTGTGCCGACGCCGTCGAGAACGCGCGGCACAGTTTGCGAGGAGGATAAGAACGGTGTACAGAGTATCGGCAGTACCGTCGCGTCTCATCCGCCTGCTAACGTTAACAGCACAGCCGCTGGTAGTGGTGGAAGCGCCATAGCCGGTGTCGTTGTATCCTCCTCTCCGTTTCTCTCCCGAGAGCCGGCTAGCGGCGCTACGATCGCCGGCGGAACGCCAGCCGCCAACAACCACCCGCCGACAGTCGCGTGCAACATGCGTCTCGAGGCGGATCTGTTGCTCTGCTCCGACTCCGAGGATGTCGCGAACGGCGCGCTGAGCAAATCGTCGCTGGACATGGAACGAGGCTCGCAGCACGGCGACGGCTCCGAGAACGAGGACTCAAAAGGGGCAGAGGTGTCGGCCGGCTGCGACGAGCATCGTAACGGATCCACCTGCAGGGCGAGCAACAAGGCCGAGAGAGACGTGCTGGCGGAATTGTCGAGGACGAAGGCGGAAATGGCGAGGAACAGGGCGGTCTGCGACGGCGGGGAGAGCGACAGCTCCGAGGAGCTGCAGTACGGGCCGGGGATCGTGAATAAACTGAAGAGCAAGTATCTTAACCTCACTTTGAGGGAGATGAACAAGAGTCGCGTTACTGTGCAACGTTTTCGGCGCGCGGCTAGCTTGGAGGATCTGCTGGACTGCGACGACGAGGTCGGCGAGAAGAGCGCGAGAAAGTACGCGAAGAGGGCGACGACTGGTAGCAACGCGAAGACGGATAGATACAGGAACGCTTCGCGTGGCAACGAGTCGATGAAACGGGCCAGGAGCGTGGAGACGTTGCTCAGGTATAATGGCGCCGAGGAGGCGAGCCAGAGCCGGTTGCCGGCGAACGGGCTGAAGCAGGAGTCGGTGAACGACCATATTATACTGGTAGATCGGACCTCGGTGAAGATCGAGTGTCGGCTGGGCGAGTTGGACAGGCCGAAGGCCGTGAACAAGCCGAAGAGGATCAAGCCGCTGCTGGCGGAGACGGAACGACCGCCGCCGGATCTAGTCAAGACCACCATGAGGATCTTCGAGGGCTCCGCGAAGAAGCTGAGGCCCAAGGGCGAGGTAGCCGCCAAGGTGGCCACCTTCAAGACCATCAACGACACCTTCAAGGCCCAGGCACAGAAGAAGGTTGTGACGAAACCACCTGTCCAACCTAAACCTTTCCTCAATGGCAATTCCAGGGCGATGCCGGGCTCACCGAAGAAGATCGTGCTGCCGCAGAAGCCTACCGCCGAGCTGATCGAGACCCAGCTGGGCCAGGAGGAGTACCACATAGACGGCGTGATCACCGAGCCCATCGTGCAGTCCGTGTCCTCGGTGGTCAGCAAGTTCCAGCAGATCGAGAAGTCGCATTCACCGTCGCCCTCGCCCGAGCCATCCTTCAAACTGAAATTCTCTCCCGCGCCCAGTCCCGAGCCTCAGTCCAGCAAATTCAAGTCCTCCCTAGAGATCAGCGTCAAGTCTCCGCCCGTAACCCCTGTTCTGTCTCCCAGGATTTCTTCACCTAGACTGCAGAGTCCCTCGTCGCCGTTGAAGGACGTGGTCAGGCAGGCTTCGCCGAGGCTGCACAGCCCTCCGTCCCCGATGAAGGAGCTACCCAGGCAGAATTCCAGCCCGGTGCACAAGCCACCGCCCAGCCCTAGCAGGGAGCTGCTCAGGCAGATGTCCGCGCCGGAGGGCGCGAAGCCTCCGCGGCCGCTGCCGGAGGAGAGTTTGGTGAACAGCAGCGCGGAGCATCCGAGGCAACAGCTGCCGGAGAGGATACAGAGTCCCACGGACAGAGAGAAGCCGGAGGAGCCGAAGCTACCGGTCGACGAGGTGCTGCAGGTCGACGAGGAGAGCGCCGAAGTGGTGGATGGGCCGAAGACTATCTCCAAGGCGGCCTTGGAGAACATCGCCAGGACCGGCGTGACGATGCAGTTCAGTTTCAACGACAAGCCGAACTCGAACAAGAGCTACCTGCCGGGATTATTGAGCCCTCAGAACGGGCAGAAGTCGGGGGACGAGCAGGCGGAGGCTCGGGATGAGCCCAAGCCGTCGTCGCCGTCGTCGGAATCCAGGGGCAAGTCGTTTTTACCCGGGAACGCTTCCGTGAACGCTTCCGTGAACACCGTAACGGATCAGGAGGCGGTGGCTAGGCTGCAGGAGAGGCTCGAAGCGGAGAAGTGCGAGAGAAAGACCGAGGAGAGCAAGGAGGACGCGACGGAGGCCAAGGGGAACATAGATTGCAAGCCGATCGGCGCTATCTGCAGCCTCGGCCTGATCAAATCCGCCACCACCACTTCCTACCCACAGGGGAACGATTCCAAGACGATAAGAAGCCAGAAGACCAGCGAGTCCCCTCCGCAGAAGCAGATCGGCATCATAAGACCGCTGGTGTCTACGAAAACGCAGCATCCGCAGCAGAATTTGAGCAACCGCGAGCTCGAGAAGAACCTGATCAATCGCGTGAAGAGCATAGAACAGCCGACCAAGGTGGTGGTCAGCTTGAAGAGTGCCGATGAGATACAGCCCGCGAAGAAGTCCGGCTCCGGGGGCGGTGGACTGTGGGAGACGAAGCCGTGGAACCAGCAGAACAACACCATGGTGTTCAACTTCAGCAACAGGAAGGACGTGCCCGATTACATCGAAAACGACGGGCTCATCATTAAGAGGAAGCGGGAGAAACCGAAGGTGAGTCGACGATACACCTCAATCACCCACGTTCTTTTCTTTCTCGCGTTTCATCGCGTACTACTTAAGTAAACTTGGATAGGCTATTGCACGTTTCAAGAAATTCCGATCGCTCGCAACGATCAACGTTATTCGAAATTAAATGTGTCCATGGACGGGGCGCCTGGCTATACAATAGTGGGGATTCTAGTTTTGGATCGCTTCTTCGTCCCAAGTACACTTCCTCGAAAGTGTGGCTTGAAAGTTCGATTGCATAAGCCGCGTCGAAGTGTCGTTCGAAAACGAAATTGTTGGCCGTCGCAAGAAGCCGACCCCCCGCCGTCCGAGAGATCGATCAGTGCCTCGATAGCACCGGCGACTTAACAGTCCGTGATTTGGATGCAAGAAGTTCGCGATCGATATGGTTCAGTAGGAGCCTGGTACCGAGCCACTTTCTTTTCGTACGTACACATAATTGAAGCACATTTCACTTTCTTTAATATCGCGCGTTAAAACTAAAGCGTCGTCGTTCGCCGAACTGTACGTGACACGCTCGCGTTGCGTACGTAGAATTTTAAGTAACACCGGGGCATTCGAGGCACGCGGAGACCAGCGCGACACTTATTTCTTCTTCGTTCGTTCGCCGAGCAGGACGACGCGTTCGGAGCGTAGTAAAGCTGCTCGAACAGCTGATACGTGATCGTATTCGCGCTCGGTCCCCAGACACCCACGATCAAAGCCTCCGAGGTCTGAGTTGAAGAATCGAGGCTCGTCGATTTACGGCGAACGGAGGGAAACCGAGCGTGTCGAACGTTTGGCGGGAAAAACGCAGGAAATTGGGGTCGCGATCGGCAAATTGGCGGTGTCGAGGCTCACTTTCTCGTATTAGATAACCCGGAAGTTGGATCCTCCGGTCGACTACGGGTTGCCCCACAATTTCTGCGGGTCCCCCGTTATTTGCCGACCATCTCTCTTTCTCCTCCGCCACGCGAGTGACTCGCTGCACAATCCTCGAAATCGCCTCTGCTTCATCTAATGGCCGTAATGGTCTAATGAGGGTTTTCCGTGGATCTGGACGGTGGAGGAGGAAAAATAGCTGGCTCGATAAAAGACGACCGCTTAACGAACCGGAAACTGGAGCGCGCATCGAAACAGAGCGATCCTTTGCCGAACAGCACGAAAGAGGAAGAGGCAGTGGTAGCGTTGCCCGTTGGCGTTCTCTTTTACACGCGAGACATCCGAGACTCCTCGCGTGACACTTTCCTAGCTCGCTCGATCGGCGTGAAAAAGATTGCCCGGCCTTGGATCGACTCCCGGAATCGAGAAGGCGGCGCATTCTTGTGCATACTATTAGAATGTCGTTTTCTTGGGTGAAGCTTCGCCGCGAACATTAGTGAACGGTAGCTGGGGAGAACTCTAATCAGCTTCTCCCGGGGATTGGCGGCAAGTTTCTCGCGTACTTGGTAAATAGAGTCTCCGACCGCTTCGGGATCAGCAGGCTTACGTTTAAGAAGCCCCAGTTTGTCCCGAAAACAATTGGATTAAATCTAAGGTCGAGACGCTCGATGAAATCAGCGGCTTAACATCCACGCGAGCCCGCGTTCGGCTAGACTCGCTACTCTACACGGTGTGGAATAAGTATCGATCGTAACTTTCACTGATGAAACTCAAGATCAACATTTTATTTCTTACTGATACGCGCGCTCTACTATCGACGCAGAGATCACGGTATAAGAATGTAGAGAAAGCACGTGTCTTCCGAGTGTGAAAATTCCGACGAATTTTCCTTGGCCGTCGCTTGTCTCGCACCCTGCATCTCACTTGGGGCCATTTATCCCGTGGCTGGAGAGTGTAGGGTTACGCGTGTACGTTTACCTGCAGGAGCGCAGCCTCGGGTAAAGATATAAAATTTCGCGCAGCACGCGTAATTCGATTGATGACATGTCACGGGTATCAGATTACCCGTCCCATAACATCGGCTCGGCGTATACTCGCGCGAGTTCCACGCCAGAGCAATCCTGAAGCTTGTAATTAAAGAGAGATTAAGCGGCTTTAGATTGCGCGATAGCGTAGCTGCATAGGCGCGCGCTTTTCTGGCTAAGTTCGCTGGGTACATATCTGGTGAGGGAATTAAATGGACGGTAGGGAAGGGCGATAATCGATTAAAGGGACGCCTCGCTGTCGCGTCCTCGGCGATCGATGCCGTCGGGGGGAAAAAGACTCCAGTGGCGGAGGAGATGCAGGCGGATTAGCAGGGAGACACGATGGTATCGCGCCAAACTGTCCGTCGCGTTAATTAACCTTCGACGACCTCGTAATAATTACGCAATCTCGAGCGTTGCACCCGAGCTGCACGCCAGCACCGGGACGCGTTGCGATGCCTTCCCGACTATCGCGAGGACCGCGATGCAACGTCATAATTGGTCTAATTAATGGACGAACATATTCGTCCGCGGCGTGTAACGAGGCAAATGGCTCCCTTCACCGATCCTCTCGCGGAATTAGGTTGCGGAACGATTCCAAGTATCGTCTTCTATCCTCCTTTGCCAATGGCCGGTGTCGAAAGAGCAGAGAAATCGCACAGGGATATTCATTTCGTTGATCGATGCGCTTTAATACGCGGGCAGCGTGCAGGAATGGACGATCGCGCCTCCGAAACAGCGGAAACAGACGCCGAGGCTAGACGGTGATTAGAGAAGAGAGAATTAAGTTGAATTCCTGAGGCTTCCCTCCTGGAATTCCTGCAGGTAGCCGACTGGAAACGGCGCACGTTTCGTAATGCAGGCGGAAAGAAATTAATCGAGCAGCGGAGCATTAGCGGCCTGATATTACGTCGATCGAAAGCATTCGTACCTGCACGTGGTCTCGTAGCGTACGTTATTAGGTCGCGAAATGAATCGAGACAGAAACGATGGCGCGGATGTCATGCTGATTATCCTTCCACGGGACGCCGCAGCTACGTCCTGCTTCTGTAAGACTGCTGATAACACCGATAACTTCGCATCCTCCCAAGCCTTTTCCGTCATCTTTCCTTCCTCATCCTCGTTTTTATTCTTTCCTGCGGAGGAAGCATTCTGGAAACTCGAAGTGTAGCACTCGCGTGCTTAAAGGGTCTCTCTACCTTCATGAACGAAAAGTGATGGGAACTTTGGGAATTTTTTAAAGCAAAACCATTAAATATATTGGCTTCCAGCTTTGCGGCTTCATTTGTCAATCTATAGAGAATATGAAAAAAAATTGTATGCAAAAATAGTGGTTATATATCCGGAGTTACAGTGCTTCGAATATAGCGCCTTACAAAAATGAGGGTTTCTCTTAAAAAAATCCCAAATATCGCACTCATTTTCAAGCTGTCAAAGTAGGGAGAGCCCTCAAAGTATGTTCTCCTAATCTCGAAAATGAAGCGCGATATAAAAAAAAGTTACTCTTTCTTTTCGAGTTATAACTAGTAAATAAGTCGAGAAAAAAGAATAAATATTTTTGATATTGCGCTTCATTTTCGAGAAAATCGGCTTTGAAATTCTTGACGGTGTGTCCAGTCGCGTATAGGAAAATCTAGCTACCTTTACGCTCGCGGTCCACGTTCATTTCCACGGGAGGAATATTTTAATGGCACGTTAACGGTACAGGATCTTTCACAATCTTTTGAAAGTTCATCCTCGGTGAAAGCAGAAATTACGTGGCATCTTAATTATGGCGCGGAAGCGACGAAAATCGAGAATCCGCTCGCCCAGGGGGCTCTTGGCCGCTGTTTTTGTAAGCCGGACCTCGAAAGTTGCGTTCGGGCGATAATTGGATAGGAAGGTGGACGTTAACCATCGAGCCGCGCTGGCAGGGGGACCAGACAGGCTCGTTTCCTCCTCGCTTATTATCGTTGCGCTACAATAGTCGCTCGATATCTGCGCTTTGTCGTCGCGAGCGCGCGCTTAGCATTCGTTGCGCCCGTACAAGGACGCGAACACACCGGAAGGGACGTTGCCCAGCGGTTATACGCTATTGCGTAACTATTAAACGCGTTTCTTCGCTTTCCGCATTATTACTGTTATCACGAAATTCGGTCGGCAATAAACGCTCTAGACGCTGATGTAACCGCGCGACTGCGTAACGTCTAGAAAGGAAGCGCAGCGCGATCGTAACGTGAATCGCCGAAGCCTTTCCTGTCTTCCTCTCCGAGACTGGAGTAGACACCTCCGATGCGGCTCGCCTCTACCCCTTCGATAGGTACTCGGATGTAATTTGCATTCCGCTTAGAGAGCGCGGTGCTTAGCGATCTTCTTAACAAGCACTCAGGCGACGAGTGTGTGTGCAAACGATAACGTAATGAAGCAGAGTGGAAGAAAGTGGACCTTGTAGTTCAGTGGGCCGGAACTTGCACCCGGAACCTTTCCTTCACTCCTCGTTTGCTAGATTACTTCGACCTATCGAGCCACTCTCATCGTCTGTAAATGCTTCATCCGGAGTACAGCTGTCGAATATTCAAATATTCGAATATTTAGGAGTATTCGACTATTCCAGCATTATTCGAATATTCTGAACATGAAATATTGTTCACACTTTATAGTGAAATTTGTTTCATATTGGCCTCTACAATAATTTGCTTTTCAAATGCTGAACTTGGAACTTTATTAATCTTTGATAAATTTTTAAATTTTCCAACGAAAGGTATAAATTCTTTTTAAATTTAGTGACGTGATATATTTTTATTCCATATAATTCGAATATTCGTCACAGCCCTAATCCAGAGTGCAACTGCGTAACCGCTGCGCGTGGAACGCGGGGCATAGATATCGAGAGTAGGAACGGAGCTACATACATATGTCGCGCAGCGTGTAATCAGCGTGCTTGGTGTTCTCATTGAATTCCAACACAATGATCGCCGTTAACAATAACGGAAGGAAGATAAACAAACGCGGCTAGCCTCTGGTATACATCCTTGTGCGAGACGCGTTCCTAGGAAGCCAACAACGAGTTTAGGGTACACGGCGATGACTCAGGCGGCCGTGGTTATCGATTGGTAATTAAGAACAGACAAGACAGCGCCCCGATATTGGATATCAGGTCGATGCGTCACGCTGTTTTCCATCGACGCACACGCAATTTTTTCGGAATCGTTCGATAAGGGCCTGGTTACGGAGCGAAGCGAGTATCGGTGCGAGGGCCTGGACGATTTTGCAAGAGGCGAGAGAGAAAGGAAACGATCTCGTCCGTGCATCGCTCTGGAGAACCAACGTTCGCCTGTTTCGTCGGCAGTTTTACCGTATTACAAATACGGTAATCGAGTTTGCGCGTCGAGAGGGTATCCTTGACCTTCTTTGCCTCGATAACTAATACCCTGGACAGCGGTTGCTTGTGTTTGCGCAACCGACCTCGCGATCTTTCCTCGACTATCAATTTTCCGATCGATTCGTCCGCCCTCTGGTTTGTTTCTTTTTTATTCCGCCGAGGTATCGACTGTAAACAAATGGGAATCTTATCTCGTTCGTCTGATAATGGTTTCCCGGGTAGATAATTCTATCCCGAGCTTTCTCGACTTCCATATTCAATGGCACCTCTTATCTGGATTGAATGGAGTTGTTGTTTGCTGGCAACGACGCAACGAATCGAATTAGCAGTCCCTCTCGATTGCTTCGCGGTCACGGGAGGTCGCGGTTGCTCCGAGAAATTGCGAGGCAGAGGCTCGGGTAACCGATCGGCTGGCCAAGAAATGGCACTCGCGTATCGTGCTCGGTGACATTCCATAAGATGCTATGGGAACTCCGGCGTACATGGCCGGCCTAGAGCGGCGCGGTACAACTCCACGCTGCGAGAGAAGCTGCCGTGGCCCGTTATCGTGTTCCAGGTCCTCGCGCCGCGTCTGCCTTCTAAGGAGCATTGCGCTCTAACGATCGTGTCGCAACTGAATCAACCGCTACGATTTTTGGTATGTAGGCCACGCGACAATAGTGACAATACCGTCTACAGCCTCCTCGTCCTTGTGTTCGTTATTCTCGATAATGGAATCGGATTTCTACGGCTCCGAATTCCAAAGCGTTTCATCGGATTCGTCTCGACCACGGTTTTCACACTGCGGACCACTTTGAGAACAAGCAGAACCGATTAGCGCGTACACGATCTATCGTTCGGCACAACGCCCAGTCCAGGGATTTCGCGGCTTATCGTTACGTTAATCCTGATGATCGGTGGTAATGATCCGCCGGAGCGTTACTGAGCCGTTAAATGGCCCCGTAATTTGGGATTTTTTTCGGACGAGCTCGCGTGCGCACGACGGCCACGCAACTTATTGCAAGCGCACTCGCGGAGTTAATTGCCGCGAGTGCCAGGCGTGAACGCGATCGCGCAGCAGAATTAACGAGGCAGCGTTTAACGAACTTTTGCCCGTCCTCCTGTGCATTCCTTAGCCCCATTACCGTTTACGTTTTTATCGTCGCGACGGGTAAACCGCGATGGCTGGCGCGCTCGAGGAGTTGAGGCGTCCCGGACGATCGAAGAAATTTATCGGTGGACGTATCGAGAGTCGAGGGAATCAATTTATCAAGCTGTATCCGCTACGTTTGGCCCCGCAGCTTTTCCGAGCTCTCGTAATTGGCTAGTCGGTAAATAAAGCCGGAGGCAAGGTCTCGAGACCGCTCGGCTCGTCCTCCATAGCTGGCGGAATCGGAATCTCTGTTTCTCGCAAGCCGGCACGCACGAAACGGCCACCTTGCTATTTCTCCTTCGGTGAAATTCAGAACGCGTGACCTCGTTTGACCTTGACCAGCTCGATCTCGCCGGGCAAACTTGATTGGCAACGCGGACAGCTGGTCGCAGGTCGATTTGCATTTGCATTCGCACACGCGTCGCTCTAGCGCTCGCGATGTCGCGGTGTCACGGATCGCTTCGCGCATACTTCCCCACCTCTGGCTTACGTAATGGATCCAGTTTTCGGTGGAAACACGTTCCGCCGCGGTTTTTACCTCGAAGCGGGCGATGGTACTTGACTCGGGCACGAATCGTTGGCGTTACTTTTGCTGCGGTATCGACGGAGACCCCGCGCGACCACCCAGGCCATACCGATCTTGACACTATGAATCATTCCGCTCTTGCGTCCACGCAGGTTCGTATTTAGAAAGGCGACGAGGAGTCGTTTCGCCCTCGCGGAAAGCCTGCCGTGGCCGCGGTTTTTCGTGGACTCGCGAGACGCCTAACGGTCGCTGATTCATGAGAGTTAGCGCGGTGTCGCCAACTAAACGTGGTCGCGTTAACGACGCTCAAGCTCGGCTGCCAGATAAACTTGTCGAGTGCCGGCGAGAGCAGACGCGGAACGGGACGAGGGCGTGGTGCTGTTGCACAATTTTCGTCGTCCCCGTCCCACGGAGCGGTCGTACGAATTGATGGCTCCGGAGGAAAAACTCTTTTTCAGGGTAGAACAAAGGGGAGAAAGTTGCGCTCGCGGAGACTAACGTCCGTGATAAAATCGGCCGCGCCGCTGCCCGGTATTGTGTTGCGCCGAGACCGCAGGGGATTCTAACGTTTCGTCAAAGAAGATGACTCTTGCCAGTGACGGTCGCGAAATCGGGACGAGCCCACGCTGGTAATCAACGCGGTTAAATCTCCGCGGGCAATCGGACGGGGCGAAGCCCGCCGAACGTGCATCCTGTTGCACGTGTCATCGTCGACGAAAGCGGGCTTTTTTTTTACTACACTCGCCAATCTGTGACGGAATTATTGTGGTATGGGAAGTTTGGGCCAGCAAGCGACTATTTTTATAAAATAGAAACAGTCTTTGTTTGTCCACGTGTGTCCAAATCTCTTCAAAAACAAGTTCTGACCAAATTAAACAATTTGTTATTAAGCACACCCATGAATGTGGTTCATTGATTTTTAAGTGGCATATTTTCCACGATTGTCCACGTTTGTCCACCTCGTAAAATCGAGTTATTAACAAAGAAGCACAAAAAAGAATTGACTGCCCTGAGCATCTCTAATTTTCCGTCGAAGTCTGGAGAGTAACAATGTAAAATTTGATCCAGACGCTGGTAAAAGCAAATTGTGAAAAATATTCACATAAATTTTTTACATTGGTCAGAACTGTTTTTGATGGGTGGACAAACGAAAGTTTTGCTTGGACAATTGGGTGGAATAGTCTTGAAATATTGCCACACCTTTGATAAGAGCTCCGACTTCGCGGCTCCCGTGGATGATTCAAGCTGGAAGCCTGAGCGATTCTCGGTTGAGGCGAATCGTTGCTTGTTTGTGAATTGACTCGGAGTTATCAAGCCTTCGATCGTTCCCTCATGATCTCCCCTGCGTGAAAGATGATAATTCTGGCCGTTGATAGTCGAATTGTTAAACTTGTTATTAAGAGAAGAAGAGTGTGTAACGGCCACGGGTCTGGCCGGGACCCCGCCAGGAAACGAGCTCGTTGAACGTTAAGGACGGCTTTAAGAAGCTTACGCACCAGAATGTTCATATCCGGTTCTATCTTGCTCTCTTTTCCTCGACGATGTTATCGTGCCTCAGTACGCTAAACGTGCCCCTTATTATACACCGAAACTGGAATTACAAGGTTGGAAGAATGGCGCTACATCCCCGACGTTTGACGCGTTTCCTCCGAGATTCTTTAAGCCTCGCTGGCGGGGAGCGACGGTATTTTCAGGACACCCCGTATGCGGGGCTCGGCGCGTTTGACGGGTAAGCGGCGGAGGACGAACGCATGCGGGTCTGCGGAGGATGGGGTTGGACTCGTGCACGCGTTGCAGAGCGCAGGTGTATCCGCGCAGAGTGCATTCGCATGCGATCGTTAGGCGACTGTCGTGGACTCTTGGTGGGTTCAAGGCCCAGGCCTGTAGGAGTGATACCTCGGTGCGCTCGGAATAATGGAAAGAAACGTCCTGGGAACTTCTCATGAAGTCAGGGACCTCGTCCTTAGGTTCATTGCCGCGAGCCCTTCTTCCTCTCGATAGATATTCCAAGTATCTCATCTAATCTCTTTCCAATGCTTCAGTCGCGGCACGTACACCCGCGCTTTATGATTTATTAACCGGAATTCGGAGTCGGTAACTCGCTCCGTTGACTTATAAACGGGGAGCGTGGCGGCTAGAAGGATTAGCCATTGTTGCCGTAATTGTTTGCTTTATTTATGACACCGGCGCGGTATTTAACTGTAGGCTGTTGAAGGTAATCCGTGTACCTGGTTCTGTGAGATTACTCGGTAAACGGGGGCCGAACGGTTCCTCTCACGGAGACTTATCGTGAAATCGCTTGCATAATACGCGCAATACGACAAAGTGATGGTAAGCATGCCGGGCGAGCGGAAATATTGAGTTAGTTTATTCACACGGCGCCATTGGTAAATGCTCATTACCAGCTAGATGGTGATACGTGGATAAATTAATGATGTACGGTAAACTTGGGGAACATTTTTGGAACATTTTGCTGTATACCTAATATAAATATTAATCGTAACATTACATTTTTTAACCCTTAACTGCTATACTGCTTTTTTCAAACTTAACTGATATACTGGGATCGTGGCACACCCCAAATAAAAAAGGACACAGAAATTTGAAAAGTCGACATTAGATCAACCTCTATGAATATTTTGTTCTTAGGTAATGTATAAAATAATAGAAACCTAGAAAGTTAAATTATTATTATAAAATTCATTTGAAATTCAGTTTACAAACTTAGACAACCAAAAATTTTGCAGCGAACTTTGCGTGCTTAGGGTCATGACCGAGCCCTGAATACCAGTTAAGGGTTAAGTAACATTTTTAAATTTGCTTTAGGAATCCTATTATAACATCATTTGTAATTACACTACATGTGTGCAAATGCATACAATTATTGTCCTTTTCTTTCTTTAATACATGTTAATTCCTCCAGTTTACGGTGTAGAGGAAGTGCAGTATATTTGGAATACCAGTTTGTTTAAGACGAATAAAAAATTACGGCTGAGGATGGGAACAAATGAAACTGCATAATATCATAGGGAAAGTAATAAACTTTCATATTTCATAGTCTCAGTAATAATAAAAATCAAAAAGTAGGGGAAGGTGGGGCAAGACGAGGTAGTTAAGGTTTGATGATGAATAAAACTCAGATTTTCATAATCAACTAATCAATTTTATGTCTGAACCATTCTTTGGTAATAAGTCTTTGAGTTTAACTGTGAATCAACCTAAGTTTTACAGGTTTCAATAGAATAAATAAAAAAATTCAGAAAAAGTCGTTTCTCCCAATCTTGCCCCACGGGTGGGGTAAGATGGGTTCCAATTAAAAAACAATATAAATAAAATATATGTATATAAAGTAATTATTTATTGGGTTGACAGAGGAGGCACACATGTGTGGCTTCGTCGTCCTCATCTCCTACATCAACACGGTAGAAATGAGCCCATTTACCACATATTTACCAGCTTATCCACCTTTCCACAAGGGAATCAGTTGTTGTGGACTAATTAATAGAACAGAAGTATCATTTTCCTCGGTCCATCTTCTATCTGTAGTTTCTAACCATCCTGGAACAATGCGAAACTTTGATTTTTATTTCTAGGTTTGTGAGGGGCATGATGGGGTAATGAAAATGAGAGTTACCCCATCATGCCCCTTCTCATCTCACTACAATCATATGAACACTGCCCGAAACATTATTTACAAAAGTATAAAATAACATACGTACCTTATAGCCAGCTAAGTTCTGTCTCAGAATCACATACCTGTACCGGAGATCTTCTATATTATTATATCACTATCACGGATGCTAAAAATAAGAAAAATGTAAGGAAGTCCCAATAAATTATAAGTTCTGATCTAGCTTCGTCACGCGTCCACATATTTCACTGATTCGCTGCTCACTGACGACGTCTATATCGACGCGTCTAACCCGTATGCTCAATTTTGATTACTGTGTTTGTATCACGAGATACGGGGGGTACCCCGTCTTGTCCCACCTTCCCCAAAGTGAAACTTTGGTTTCAATGAAAAATGACAGGAAGTATCGATTTCGTTAAGTTGCATGTAATTTGCAATACCGGTATTCCAATTTACCTTCACTTTATAAACTTAAACGAAACACGTAGATAATAAAATTAGTTTATTTTATGACGTAATCAGGCTAAGCAATCACAATGAAGGAACAATTTTTTGTAAATATAAATTCAAAATCTTAAAATTTACTTGCAGTAATCACAGATATAATTTCCTCTGTCATTGTAACAGACAAAACCGACGCGGGCGGTAGCTATTATACGCGAAACACAAGCATCGCTAAGCTTTGGTACGGTAAATGTACCAGTAAATGGACACATACCAGTGAATGGACATTTTTTATTAAAATGAGTAAAAATAAATTATTAAAATAAAGAACCAATTAATTAGAGACTTCTTCTAATTTCTTGCTTCATATTCAAACAGTTTTTGCAACACGTGGAATCAATCGCGCTGCAAACAGAATTGTATAAATGTGTCCATTCATTAGCCTTAATGTGTTCATTTACTGGTGCGTTTACCCTATATTCCAGATTACCTTCAGCTTCGGTATTCCGAATTAGCAACATGGCATTGAAACCTAAAATTTCATGTCACACTTTGTATTCCCGAAATTATCGCAAAACTGGCACGGAACCATAGAAGGAACATGCAAATGAGTAGATTAAGTGTTTAACTTTAATGTTTTGACATATTTTAACCATGATTGGAACGATTGAATGCACGCTGGAAAAGTTTTGCAAATTGACGTTTTCTTCCTCTGCAGATTAAGTGGAAAATGTAAAAATGGTGGTTCATCCACAAATGTCATTAGTGATCTACGGTGTTACAAATTAAATAGCGTTAGTAGTTTATTAGATACTTCGGTATTCCATATAACCAACAGTATTCTAAATATGCTGCACTTCCTCTATACATATTCTATACGTGGTGTTTCGTCGAGCCCCGAATCGTCGGATACTTTCCACTGGCTTTTGATCCGGCCAGGGCACGCGTTTCAGCGGCTGCTTTCGAAACGAACCCGACGATTCACTTGTCGGAGCGCAATCTGCCTGTCTCTGATCCGCTGATCGATAATCCGAACGGCCGCTCGTGATCGATATCTTCTCGTTCCGGTGCATCCCAGGCACGTCACATTCAAATCGAGACGTTGCGTTACGCGGCCCCGATCTCTGCTCGTCCGTAATGCGGCTTCGCGTTATGATCCGTGACCGCATTTTTTCTTAGACCACCGTCCAACTCGAATTCCCTCCATCGACTTGTCCAGAGACGGCGGAAGGAAATTATCGCCCGTAATAAGAATCACTTTCGAAAATCTCACGGCCAGGCCGGAAACAAGTGGACCGGAAATGGATCCGACCACCGCGGCGATTTCACGTCCGATTAGCCGATTATTCGAGAAAGATCGAATGGAATCTGCGGGCACCGACTCTCCGAACGAATCGGTCGATTAACTTTTTGCTGGGAGATCGAGAGCCTTGGTTCTCGCGAGGTCGTCACGTTTGTTTCCTACATCCTGCTAGGAAATTATCGAGCCCCGTCCGTCCGTATTGATTCGAGAAGAAAGGCGCGCGCTGGTGAAGAAATACTTGCACTTCTCACGCTGGCGTACAGCGTGCTCGAAGGACAGAGGCATGCGTGTCGAAGACGCGTTCGCGCGGCTTTTCGACCAGCGAGCTTTCCATAATCGACAGGATGTTCATTCACGAAATAATTGAATGGCGGCGGATGCGATGGAAGAACGCGATCGGTTGCACTCGAGGACGACTGTCGTATGCAATATTGCTCGTCGAAGGTCCGCAGGAAACATATCGCAGCGGACGCTAGGCTCCTTTATCTCGGATCATGCGCGCAATACTCCTCAATCTCTACCGAAACACTCTCGATGTCGAGTGTTTCCGAGACACGTGAATTCATTGCTTGACAGAGCAATTGGCGCAGATGTTTTGCCTGGGCTGACCACGGGATTTGCAACCAGAAGCACGTGGACGCGTTCGACGTGCAAAGGCGCGTACAGGAAAATCCTCTTTGAGGAGAGGCTTCGCGCCAGCCTTTCAAGAATTTTTGGTTCGCGCGCGACCACACCGGTTTCCCTGGAACTCGGCCGAAGAGACTCGAAAGTCACTTCGCCGGATTCCGCGCATAACGTTCCAATTTCGAAGGCTGATTTTATTCTGTTTTTTTTTTTTTGTCGCTGGTCAGCAGGTCGGCGAAGGAGGTATCATAGTCCTGGACGCCACTTTGGACGCGTCGACGACCGACGATGCCGAGTGGGAGCTCAGCGGCGGTCCACCCTCGCCCTGCGACGTGTCCTTCTTCAACGACAACGTCCTCATCAACGGACGCAGCAACCTCTCGAGGACGCCGCGGAATCACAAGGTGAGTGAAGCGGAAATTCTCGAATTAACCGCGATGGGAACGCACCGCTGCGAAACGGGGCTGAATTCCTAGGCGGCGATAGATTTTTTTCCACTCGTAATGACACGGGTAATGGCACACCTGGCAGTCGAGCGGGTCTTCGAGTTTACGCTGCACTCTGGAACAAGGGAGCGTTATCTAACCCGTGATAACGAAGTTCGTACAGCGTTATCGATACGACTCATTGGCGTTAATAGATGTCGCATTTACTGGCACTGTCCCATTATGTTCTTTTTCGATGGGCAGATAAGAAGGGAGCTTTATATCTGGGGAGTGGGGAACGGCCCAGCGGTATCTAATCTAATCAGTTGCAGTTCCATCGTTAGGATCACGCCGCGCGGGAGCTCGGTTAACACGAAAAGCAAGCGACGTAACGCTGTAACCAAGGCCCGCCGTTCGTCGTGGGAATGCACTTTCCCTCGTTCAAAGAGATTGTAAAATATTCAAGGGCGAGGCGGTCGCGCGGCTACTTTTCAGCCTTTTTCTCCCTTCGGCTTCTCGGTCCCTTGATACGGAATTTTCGGTCCACTTTTTTGTCCCCGTCCGAAAAGTAATGCCCCAAGATGGTGTTAACCCTAGCGTTTAACGCTTAATGCGGATCAACGCCGAAAAACGTGGGAGCTCATGGGAGTTCCTTTTTTTTTTTAAACTGCTGTAGATTGTGGCCGACGGAAACGCTTGTACAGTTTATGCGACAGGCTTGGTACACGAATGGCACGGATTACGTGATCGCTGTAACTACTCGTCACCGCGATAACTTATCTATTTGCACCTATGTACATTCTTTCGCCGAGTAGCTGAAGTCATCCTCGGCTCTGTGCATTCTAGACCTCGCGAATTATCGTAAACGTTCCGTGCTCTCGTCGCCTCTCCGGCCAAGGCCTGGGCGAATCGATCGGGCGAATTGCTGAAAAGTTGGCTGGTTTCAAGTTCGACCTTTTACGCTGGCAGAAGTTCAACGAACTCGTCCTGGCGAAAACTCGCGATCAACGAGTTTCGGTGGAACAGGTATGCCCAGTGCCTGGAGGCTCGCTTTGCGCAGCTCGAAAGCTGACTAAACGATACTCTCCTTTCCAACTATAGATAAACGTTCTAAATAATTAATGTGCTATAAAATTCTACTGTCGCGTCATTAATTTTCACGGCCCAACTTCTCCCGCGAGCCGCTATTAGCGATAAAATAGCTGTTGAACAGGCCCGAAGATCGATTCGCCTCAACTTGGCTAATTGAGCGTGCCGCGCCGCAGGGACCGCTGGCGGCTGAAAATATCGCTGGGAATTCTGATTTCCACGAGAAACAGGGGCCAGGTCGATTTCCCCGAGTTCTCCTCTCCCCCTCTGCCCCTTGTCTCTCGCAGCCGAGACTCTAAACGACCCTCCGAGAAATGTAAAACACATGTTGCTACAAATCCACCGGATCCCACGCGCTGCTTGGCGAACAGCACCACCTCGAAGGACGCTCGTGTCTAGTCGTCAGCCTCGATGATCGTCCCCGTTGAAAGATCGAAACGTCTGGCCGAGCGACTTTCTCACGGGTCCGTGGAGTTTACGCGGATTCCCATTGGCGACAGGTCGAGCGGCGAGGCTAGCCTATTACCCATGCCGATTTGCGAAGTAAAAGTAGCCGAAGCGCGAACCGATGGCCGATTTGCGAGCGGCTCGTCGGACGAGTTAATCTACCATGGTTCATGGGAACGCGGCAAAAGCGGCGATTCCGTTCGCGTTCCACGCGCGTACGGTGAGCCGATATCTCTTTCGCGGAAGAAAAACACTGCGCGCTTCTATTCCCGCTGTGACGGTGATTTTCCCGTGGAAAGCTCGCGGGTGAATCGGCATCGGTTTTCGGAAGATCGATGGGGCAATTGCAAGGCGAATAATGGGCGAGATAACGCGGAAAACGGGTGTTATGCAATGATTCTTTTTAAGCTGCAAGTAAACGCGTTCAATCACTCTCGAAACTTTCCCTGCGTCGCTGGGGCTGTGCGTCATCCAAGCATCATTCAATCTGAGTCACGATGGTCGAAATGTCGCCCTCTGTTTTCACCCCCTTCTTTGCTGCGACGAAATCCTTTAATTAACCGGAGACCCCACGCCGTTTCGGTGTTAGAGTTCAATTCAGGACCTTGCAGACAGGAGGTGCAGCTCCAGTTTTGACAGTTTTTGAGTTATGAGGGGTAATATACGGGAAAAAATGCCCATGTTTGATGCAAATCCGATAAAAAAAAGGGCGATTTTTGCAAATAAATAAAAATGGAAATATTAACCCTCGGTTGTCACACTGGATCAAATTGACCCTGCGTTTTTTAAGCAAAGAACCTTTTTGTCGAAACTCTTATTGCTTTAAATTTTTTTTTATGTATGATGACTTTAAATGACAACTTTCAATGATGGGCATATATTCTACAATGTTCAAACATTATCTCAGAATTTTTGAGACTTAATTTAACAAATAGTTTTTAAATAACAACTGATTGAAAATTGACAGGGTCAAATTGACCCAGTGTGATAACGACGTTCGAAAAAGTAGGTGTGACAACCGAGGGTTAATATAATATAAAATAGTAGTAATATAAAATATTAATATTAATAAAATATTATTATAGAATATTATTGATTAATAGTCATATTTTTATTATAGAGTATTTCTTCGGCAAAAATAGAACCAAACACACTTACCAACACAATAACTACTGCTTATTGTGTGAAAATATATATTTTTCAATTAGTGTTCTCTTTCTAATCTTTAGTCAAAGCAATAATGTTATAAATAGTTTCTTCTAATTAACTCGAACTTGGTAAATATGGAGTTGCACCCCTCTTGCCGCCCGCAAGGTCCTCAATTCACTGCAGCCTCGATTCTACATGTATCAATGTTCGATTGGGATCGGTTCTAGAATTTATTCGAGCTCAGTGTTCTACTCGCGCGATCTTCGCACCGTAGAAAATAAAAGTTATCATGACTAAATATCTGCACTCGACGTTAACTTCCGCGGGATACTCGGTGATTGCGCAACAGCAACGGGTCGCGTGCTCGCTTATCGAACAAGAACGACTCAGCCTTCTGGCGTGCGCCGATCAACGGAGTAATTGAATTTCGCGTGGCATCAGGTGCGCACCCGTTTGTTTGTTTCAATCTCACTGGCCAATTAGCGCCGCGATCCCTCACCTTTTAATAACGTTACGCAACGGAGCGATATGAAAAATCGAAACCGGTAAAAGGCGGGAATTTGCATATTGGAAAGTTTCTCGGTAGCGATCCCAGAGAAAACGCGGCGGAATATTTCGGCGTAAAAGTAGTGGAACGGTTCGTGTCACGGTTATTGTCCGGCGGATCGTTCCTCGTAGCCGCGGCGACGCGATCTCCGCCGAGAAAATCGATATCCCCCGAATCGATTGTTCGCCGATGCGTCGTATTTCCTTGGGATTTAGCTCCGGCGTACGTCGACCGTATCGGATCGATAGAAACGCCGCGCCGGACAGGTCATTTTATACGGCGCTGGATTGCGAGGGGGGGGGCTCGAGTTATCGTCGAATAATTCTCCGCGCTGGAAAACGCGGCCGTTGTTCCCCGGATCGGCGACGAGGAACGCCTCCAGGATTCCTGGTCCGATCGTCCTACTAATTCCTCGGCTGAACATCGAGTCTGCTGAACCGTAAACGCGATCTTGGTACGCGGCGGATTCGATTCGAGGCGATACCGAACACGACGGACAGGACATTTCCGCGGCTGGTCGAGGCAGACCTCGCAGTCGGCTCGCGCCTCGAATACCTCTACCTTAAAACGGCGCCGACCGAAAGCAAAGCCGCGTACCTTGCCCATAAAAGTAAGCATCGCGTACAGTTTATCCTGGCTGCGCGAAAGCGCGTTCCTGCGCGCGTGTGCGCTTAGATTCGTTCGCGCCACGGCTAGGCAACGGCTAGCCTGGCCTCTCCTCGGTCGCCTCTAAGCTATATTTTAATTTTATTGAAGCCTATGGAATTCTAACGGTGAAAAATCGCCCGGTTGCGAAACGCGCCGCTTGGCGAGACCCATTTGCATTCGCGCTGGAAAAATTCAAAGACTCCGCAGCCGGACGCCTCGGTTACTTAACCGCCTGACGCCGCGTTCCACGGGCGCGTTTACGCGTTTCCCCGATACCCTCTCCGCCGCGTTTCAGAAGACTCGCGAATCGATTCGCGGAACAGAGATTTTCACGAGAAAATTGCGCCCTCCCAACGATTTTCCGACCTAACGCGCCGTGAAAATTGAGCGCGCGATGCAACTTTCCATCGCGGGGCTGCCCTCCCGTTTCGAAATCACCGTTACAACTTGTTGCGGCACAGAGTTGCGGATAATTCCCTCTTTACGATCCACTTTGCTCGACGCGTGTGTCGCGCGGTTTCACCTCGCAAACAATCGGTTTTACTGCCGATACCTGTCCCCTGCTAGGTCCTGGAACGATAAACCGCAGGTGCTCGAGCCCCGGCTAGCGATAGGAAAACGTACGCCGTGCAGGAACAAAGAAAACGGCCGTGCGAAATTCACTGACCCTGTTCCCGGGTCGAATATCTCAGCTAACTCCGCCGGATTTCTCTCCTGAAATCGAAGACGCGCGAACAATAACGCAACGCCGGGCCTCGCGGGAATCGCATTTTCTCGTTCGCGTAATATGGCGAGCACGCGATGCGTACCTACTTATACATCAAGCCTGTAAAGCTTGACGTAGGCGAAGCGGAGCCGAGACGAGCGCGCGGATTCTTCTTCGGGTACAGTTATTTCCTGACGGCAGCTCGCGACGACTTCATCCAGACCCTCTGCTGGACCTTAACGCTCGTTAATGATCTTGTTAGCGATCGTTGCTATCGTAATAGCCACGGTGAAGAAAGAAACTCATTTATTGATTCGTAGATTTATCTTCCAATTAACCTCTTCTAACGGCTGGAATTATACGGCGATGTTTCGTGGACCATTTCACGCGTGTTTACTCGAACGACGTACACGATTCGGAGATAGGATCTAGCAGCTGACAGTAACATTCTGATTAATATCGCTTAGTATAAGTCGCGCGGACTGCCAGAGCCTGAGAGTGCAAGTGTTCCACCGAGGGTTCTGGATCCGCGTTCTCTAACGACAGCGATCCGCGAAAGGTAACGAGCGATTACAGATTACCTACGCGTAACGTCTGGCAGCGCGGGCAATCGCTGGCTAGGTCGCGATCCAAGGCTGCGGTCTTCGAATTTTACAGCGAATCACGCGTCGATCTTCAACCCGAAGCTGCGCTCGCTAATGAAATTGTCAGCCGGTTAAATCCAGAGACCGAATTCACGGCTGTTTATTTCTCACCCAAACATATTTTCGCTTGTTCGAACGTCAGACCTGCGTTATCGAAGTGTCTACAAAAGCTTGGAGGAAACCTCTAAATGTCGACTGCGATCATAAATGTTCTGCGCTAATTCCATTTGCCAAACACTCTGCCTATAGCGCTCAGATACGAAGGTCGAGCCGGCGAATAATTACGTCTGCTTCGCAGAAGGAACGATAACGAGGCGTCGTGACGACAATGGGTGGCTGGGTTGCATAATTGCCCCGAGCGGACAAAAGCGCGCACGTGGTTCTCGGCTAAATAATCGCTGCGTCGCGCCGAACGATAACGCGTCGCGCGCCCCTTTTTATTCGCTGAATCGGCGAGCGTGGAATACACACGCTGCGCGGACAGCTCGCGAGATTTGTTGACAGTCGTCAGCGATTCTGTAATCCCCGTCGGCGTCTCGTCTTCCGTCCTTGACTGAAAGCAGGTCGACAATCGGAAATTTTTGTTTACGAGGCGCGTTTGCAACAATTGCGCCTCGATTGGCGATGAGGTCGAGTTAGATTATCATTCGGCGGCCTGTTGCTTCACAGCCTTGCACTTGAGAAGCAGTTCTCACGTAAATTTCTCCCCGGGTTTCTGTTGCGTCGCGTGACTGCCGTGGCCACCGATCCCCGGTGCCGTCACCTCTCGCAATTATTGCAAAATCGCTCGGTTCCCGAGAAAATTGCCCGCTCGGTAATTCCCTTTCTTGATTGTAACGCGGTTGCAGCGTCTCGACGGTGCACCGGAAAAATGCGGGAGTCCATTACGACTCCTTTAAACCGAGGTAGCAACCAGTGTTCTCCTTTTGTAGAGCGTTTATCGCGAGGGATACATCCGCGGTAGCTCCAAAAGGAGCGACAGAACGGGAATTTGAATTTCCAATTTTGCTTCGATGATCCCAGAAGGTAATGAGTTCCCATGCTACCCCGTGGCAACGTGTAAAGTAATGGGGAATATGTGTGTTGGCGTAGTCGAGTCGAATTCGACACCCCGTGCACTTACAAATCTTGCAAGCGTGCGCTCGTAAATACATCCTTCGCAGCATCCTGCGAGGAACCCCTACCTGTTGTGCATCGTCATGGGATATCTCGATGCTCGGTGCGTGTATGCAAATGAAGAAATATGTAAACACGGCTGGACGCGCGGGCAATTTGCTCTAACAACGTATCGGTGGGCTAACGGTATTCAAGTGGATCTGATCAGCGAGCTTACAGCCGGCGTGATCGTAGAAAAAATCCTCTTTAATCGCTGGCCGTGGGTACCGTGGATCGCGCGGATGCCTGCAACCCGATACAGTCGGCCGCTTCCTTGTCCCTGAAGATTCATCGCCGACATCCGTCGATCCCCGATCCCTAGATCATTCGCGAGTGACGCGAAGAATCTCTAGCCAAGAATTTCTGCGGAATCCCAAAGCAACCTGTAAGCGTCTGCTTTTCTTGATCCATTATCCAGCTCCGCCGAGTCGAAAGTTCCCATCGAACCAGTCCCCCCCCCCCCCTTTCTCTCGATCGACTTGTAGACGAACGATCGTCTCGTTCCCAGGTCTCTAAATCGGCGCAGCCACCGCGGGCTTTAATCTCGTCAGCGTGGGGAAGATTACGGGTCTCGCGGCGCGTAACGGATGCGTTGGTGTCTAGTTTTTACCGCGGGGAGTCGAGCTTTATGCGTCCATTTAACGGCGTCGCGACGATAAATTCCTGGACCGTTTTATGTTACCTAGCAGACTCGGCTCTTCGACAGCGAGGGCCGCCGCGTTACAAGTCTGGTCTCCCTCGCGTTTCAAACAGCCCTGCACGCGTCCCCGCGACGCTAAGCGGTCGAGAATTATCGGGCGTTTCGAGAGAAACGTCCCAGCAGTTACGAGCCCGTGATTTTCGCTGGAATTTCGGACGGAAACGGACGCGACCGCGTTCTACGCGCGTCACGAGGCGGCGCATGTAGGTCGCGAAATGTAACGCGCGTAAACGCGTAAAAGCCTGTTTGGCTTCCTCCTTCTATTGTCCGCTGGCGATAAACTGTTTCCTTTCTCGCGGACGATAAGGAGCGCCATTGTTTGGTCGCGGAGATCCAGTCGAAAGTAACGGCTCCGGCCGCGACAACGTCGACGCTCCTCTCGCGCTGGGCCTGTTCGAATAGTTCCCGAGGAGGAACGTCCCCGGGACCTGGCGCGCGAACACGCTCCCGATGTCGAGGCGCGAGTACTTTTTATCGATCGTAAAGATGCAAAGCAGAACGAAACGACGTCGTTATAATGGGATTCCCGTTTATCTCTCCCGCTAACGAGACGAAAGGAACGTTGCTCCGCCGGCGGAGTCCTTCGAATTGATTCTCAGATGCTTATCGAGATTGATGGCCGCGTAAAAGCGCCGCTGAAATATGAAAACTCGTGGCCGCTATTGCGTTAATGGTACGCGACCGCGTCTCTTCCGGGCGTCTCTCGGGGACGCCTCGGCTGTTCCATGAATTTCTGCTCGTAAACGCGTTTATTAGCGGGCGCGCGGAAGGCCCGGCTTCGCACTCGCAAGCTGATTTTACGGCAGAGAAAGCACCCGCGCGTAGCACGAGCGCCAGCGCGACACAAAAGCTTCGCTCTCTTTTGAGGGTAGCCCCGGTTCACCGTTTTCTTCGTGAAAATCAATAAACCGCCGACCAATGAGCGTAAGCCCCCGATGGTTTCCATGCATCTCGGTTCGGGGAACGATTTGACACTCGCTGCACGCCAAACACGCGCCACGGCTGTCCGAGGACGACGCCGCAAACTTTCCATCTTGATATTTGCCTCTGGCCAACAATCCACACGTCCCGTTTATTGACAGTGGCTTTTCCGCCGTGAGAAGAAAGCCTTTCCACCGCGATTCTCTACTCCGTTTCATTTCACACTAATGGTTTGCTGAACGTGCGTCGCCCGGAGCAACTCGCTTCTATATAGTACTGATCGGCTTGAGCTGGAAGAATCAGACTCGTGTCATCATCTAGGGCTCCTCAAGCGAGAAGCATGCTTCGTTCGCGGCGTTGTCACGCTTCTCTCGAGCCAAAATGCTGATTCAGATTTATGGGACGAGGGCTTTAGAAAGTAGCAGCGGTTAAACGATTGACCCTAACCATTTTTGCGTTCGTGGCTTCTGGATTCGAGCGGTCGGGAGATTTCGGAGAAGGATCCTAAATTGAGCGTGCTCTTTTCTACTTGCGAGACAGTTTCTCGGCTCCGGAAGCTTTGAAAACGAATGCGTATAATTAACCTGGGCGAGTCGTGTCCACGTGTGGTCGAAATAATCGTCGGTACTGTTACCTTGGCGAGTCGAGTGGCTAAGGATTTATCCAGCCTCGGTACGTTTAGGCGCTACCCCACTCTGCGGTACTGTGAAGCAAGTAAGTGTACGTAGAAAGATATCATTGGTGCCTGGAAGCATCCTCGATGATGCCTGCTGCGAACAGATGCAGGATGAGCAGGAAAATACTTGTAGCAGCTGTCTAGAAAAAGAATTGCTTTCTCTTTTGACGGTGTACGTGGAGAAGGAGCGAGAACGAGGAGGCGATGTCCTCGGCCGCAGTCGAAAAAGCACCGAGTGTGACGGGTTACTGTTATTCCCGGCCGCATGCCGTTGTTTGTTCTTCCCGTGTCTTATTTGTGGCCGGGTGCGCGTATCGCGCGATACGCCGCGCCGCGGAAGACGCGCGCCTCTCTCGCCGATGCGGCGTACGTCCATATAACTGTCCCTTGAACAATGATCGCGTGCCAAGAGCGCGTTTGGCCTACGGCTTTTCGTTGCACGGAACCGCGATCGAACTTGTTGTTGCCCGACGGCGTCCATTTGCGTGATTGGACGATGAGTTTCGTTTCAATTAGCGGAGCTTCCTTATGGTCACGGCGATTAAAAACCATGGCGTTGCGTTTGTTTCAGCATCGGATACAGTTCGACGATACGGCCACCCGCACCTTCGAATACCCGAGCGAGGCGTCGATGCTCGAGGGCGAGAGCAGCGTGGATGGCGAAACTTCCGGTTCCGTCGAGCAATCAGCTCTGATCAGCAATAAAACGTCCTCGACCAACTCGACGACAACCATGCCGACCCTCCTCGGTAATTTTAATCGTTACTACTCGACACCGGCCACGATAACGCGCACTTTTCTAATCGTCCCTCGGACGATAGATTGATCGATCACTCTCCCATCGAGTGCCGCCTACTGTCTTTATCTGAAACCTCTGTTCTCGTGTTGTTTCCGATCTTTTGCAGAGGCAACGATCACGCCGCACATGTTGTCCCGCGTGAAACGCTACGAGCATTTGCAAATTCTTTTGAATATCGATCCCGTAGAGGAGTCTCTAGTGTAGATTAGTTCCTATGGATCCTATAAATGCTTGCGACCCTTCCCCGCACCGAAGATACATGTCGTACGTAGTGCCTCCGAATCCTCTGTCCACGCCCTATGCGTTCCGTCCGCTCCCTCGGCGTAGAACGACCGTAGTGTGCTGATAGCTAGTGCTTGTTCCCTGCAGGTGGTGGTGGCCTAGCCAGCTACACGCCTAGCAAAGTGGATTTGACGACCGAAGGCTTCGAGCTGGGCGTGACCAGGGCCGTGCCGTCGGGTGCGACGCCGACCTCGACCCCGGCTACGACGACGGACCAGCCGGAGAACGAGACGGGGGCCGAGGTGGATTATCTGAAACCGGCTCAGGACGCTGGCGCATGGGGCTCCGAAACCACCGGCGATCTTCTCTACTGAGGACCGGAACACGCGCGAGCCGAGGCACGCGAGAAGCTCAATGATCCAGCCTGAGGAGAGCCCGGGATCCCAAGTTCCGACAACTCGAAAGACTAATTACAAAAGTATTTTTCCTTTCCTTTCTTCGCGAGCACGAGAGAAAGAGAAGAAGAGCAACGACCACCAGAGGGGACGACTGAACGTGTAAGAGGTGTTTCTTGGGGCGCGGGTGAATAACCATGCACGCCCTGCTCACCACCGGCAGGGTGGTGCCATCGCAACCAGGCTTTCTCGCTTCTTTCCTTTACCGGGGAAGGGGCCGATTGTCGTGCGACCCGTCCACGATCGAGGAACGCCTTAAAAACTACTACTCTGCCAAGCAGAGCCAACCGCCCCGCCACGCGCTCCCGACGTGGAGGGAGAATCAAAAGCGACGAGACTTCGACTCGCGAACGCGTCGAGAAGCATGATTATTCTTAGGTAAATAAGCGAGAAAAATAAGGGGAGAGATAAACAGTATCATTCCAAGTATATGCATTTACTTTGTATTACTACGATAACGAAGTGAACAGACTTTCCTAAATATCGCGTAACTATCGAGGTAACTGAAACTGCCAAGGTACGTCAGTGCTTTCCCTTTTTCTTCTATTTTCATTTAAACATTAAGCACTTGAAACGGAGAGCCCGGTGATCCCCGAATGTCTCCGTGGGACGGGCAGAATGGGAGAAAGAGACAAAAAGAATAATAATGAAGCATATCACCTCTTTTGGCACATTTTATAACAAACGGAGAGAAGTCGACGATGGAACTGAACGTTTTTCTTTTTTTTGTAACCTTTTTGAGATTACTTTAATGCTAAGCCGTTAACACGTTCGAGCTGCCAGTCGAAGGCATTTTGTGCGAGATTTTTTAGACGAAAAAACACCAAGAAAACGATTGAATGAGAGGGGAGAATTTGATCGAGGAGGGAGTGATAAAAAAAAAAGAATAGGAAACAGTCGAATTTAGATTTGTAAAAGGTTTTGCCAAAGTAGAACGTAAGTCTACTTAGTATACTTAATGTGTATGTAACGTATAAGTGGAAGTTTCAGTCCAGAGATACATGTAACAATTGTAAATTCCAAAAATTCGTTATTTATACTGAGGGTATGTTAAACCATACTAATATTTCGTACGGATGCTCAAGGTTCGTTCATACTCCAGTGTAGATATATACTATATTACGTTCTTGTTTCGTTGGGTTTTTGTTTCGCTTCTTGTTTCTTACTATATGGACGAGGACCAAAAGAAAAAAAAAAAAGACACCAATAATCGTAAACTGTTTCGATGCGAAGTTTTTTTTTGGAAAGAAATGTTCGTGTTTGTTAATGGTGAGTGTTTAATTTTAAGCGAATGAAATTTTGTACATACTAAATTATTATCGGTCTCGAAGCTCTCCTCGGCCGTTGGCTCGTACCAGCGTCAAACGGAGCGGGGAAATTCAATTGGCTTCGAGACCGATTTTACGTGTACTTTTTGTTTCTTCTTCTAAGTTGTCCGTGTTGTGCGCGTTCAAGCGGCAGTAACGCGCGTCGAGAAATTCGGAATTCTATTGCGTCGAGTCGCGTATTAAGCGTTCGAAAGTGTGATTGCGGCAGTATGGTTAATTTGATTAGGGATTTAATCGCGTGAACGCGGACTGATTCAAGGTAAAGTGTGCGATACGATGATGACGATGACGACGATGATAAACAGCAAGGTGCATTTATACACACCGAACCAGCCACTGTGTTCTGATTTCCGTCTCTAAGATTTAGATGCTAGTCGCGTAACCCCGCGACATAATTCATATCGCTTTCCACTTAATTACACGTTATCGTTCGATCAATGCTTGATGGGTCTGTGTCGCAGCGTTGCATTTTACACTGTGATATTTGTTTTTGTTATTCTTTCCTAGTATCATCGACTATACATATAATTGCTTCCCGATCTATTAAGTAACAGTACCGTGTGTCGACCGCTCAGTTTGTATTTCAACTGCTACACCTACCACACAACGGAGCGAACGAGATTACGCGAATGAAGCATTGCGAACTCAAGCGTCACGTTACATATACATCTATTTCCATCCTTATCGGTCGATCTATCAAGATTTCGAACGTAATCTCGCCGCTCCGGTCGAGGGAACTCCGTATTATTTCTTGTAAATTATCGCTGTACAGTATGGAAAGGCATCGTCATTCAAGTAAAGGATTAAAGAGAAAATAGTATTACGCTCTAAGCTTATTATTATGATTCTTCTTATTATTATTATCTGAAGCTTGAATCCACATTACCCTTATTGAATATATTTACCAGCTAGAAGTATTGTGCGATGTATCGTCTGTGTGTTACAAGGTATATCAAGTAATAAAATGAAACAATTACGCCCGAATGATTGTTCGAGCCCATCTTCCCGCGTATCACGTTAAGCTCCCAATATAAGAACTTCAGCAATGTACTATCAAAATTATTCTTATTTATTTAAATAAATATATACAATTTACAGAACAAATAAATCACATTTCAGTCGACGTACGCGTGGTCCGAGCGAGAAAAGTACACGATCACGATCCCTCCAGGACGATTAGTTCCGTTATTTATATATCGATGTGTAATATTCCTCCTCCAAGTCGTACAGGTCAGCAGCCATGTCGTCCCGCAGAGACGCCAACTTCTGATCGCACTCTGCTTGCTTGGTTCTGAATAATTTGCTGTTTTGTGCTATAGCCTCGTTTACGGAAGGGAAGTCGTTGAGTATCAGGTACTGCTTTATGTCGGAGACGAGCTTCATCAGAGACTCTCCTGCTCGCACGATATTAGCTGCTCTGACATGCATCTCGTACGTGTCTTGCTCGCATTGTGTCATCCGAGATAATTGTGAGTCGCTCTCCCCTTTGGCCAGTTTTATGATCTCTGCAAAGACAGAAAAATTGTAATAAATGTGTAATAACTAAGGAGATTAATAGAGCAAAGAATCGATAACACCGACGTGACAGAATATTTTTATTAAAGCGTAACTGCCCCGAGCGAGAACGTTTCGCTACTTTTTGAAGAATACAAATTTGTGGAATTACTGTATACACTGTTGAAAGTGAGGTTAGGAAGCGTACCTTCGAAGTTTTCTAACATGGATTTCACATCGTCCTTTAATCTCGTCGTGTAAGACTTCAGCAGAGCTTCCTTGCTCTGCGGCAGTGCTCGTTGTGCCGCCATTATTTCAGCAAAAATCAACACTTTTTCCTCATGAAAACACGCAATCCTTCACGGCGCGAAAATATAACCATAGACGAGATATAGGATAGACCTATCACGCAATATAACTTTGTGTCACACGCTTGGCGGGCTCGTGAGCCCCCTTTCCATTTTCGAGTCACACCCAACGTTATCGACTCAATCTAAAATACGATTACAGTGCTACGAGTGGTAGGAATTAAAATTAAAATTTATAGTGTTATGACTAATTTCAAGAAATATGTTGAACAATTCCATTGACTAATAGATTTTCATACATGAAATAAGTATATTGTAACATTTGTCCTATTTACTATAATAGACAAGTCAGGCTACTAAAAATATTTTTCTTATTACAGGTGAAACTTGGAAATATTTCGACGTGGACAGCTATACTTTATGTGGGCCAAATGATGGAAACCTCAACAATAAACACAAGAAAATAGTGATTTTATATAATTTATACTTTATTGTAACGCTGTAAAAGCCCCTTATGCGAATAAATTGAGAGAAACTTGAAACAAACTGTATTATAATTCAGAAATACCTTTTACATATTCCTATCCAAATTCCAAACTTACAATTTCAAGTATCGATGGTACATATTTCCTTAAAAATACCATAGTATGCAGCATGCGTGCATTTTGAAAGCAATTCTTCTCACCGCGAGGAGATTTCTGCGTTTCGAGACTCGTAGAGAGATGGATGGAATCAAAGTTACATCGATCTCCCTGTACATGAAAACCTTAGCCCAATAAACCAAAGAGATGGATGGAAAGAAAGTTCCATCGATCCTTTCGGTTTAGATATAGAATCTAGGGAACTGCCAAGCAATCACTCGATTGAAATCAATTCAGCAAAGAAGGAAAGACTACGGGTGAGCATCAAAGGAGTATTGGATGGCGCAGTTCCTACCACCCTAATGCCCGACTCGAAAAGGAAAGGCGCTCGGCGTCTCCCAGACGATTCCTGTTGCTCGGGTGCGACTCAAGCCGTCTATCACGGAGACTGGGAAATCGGACCGGGTGATTTACGCAGGCAGTGTACCAAAAGATACACCCCCTATGCCCGAAACTTTTCTCTTTCGACAAGAACACCAGGGGATGAAACTGATCCATCCATACCCATTCCATGCTCAGTCGCTTGCTCCTGGAAACAGAAGCAGGGGCGACCTCCTCATCAGAGATGAAGAGCCAACGAAAGAGCAACAAAGCTAATGATTCAGTGACAACTTGGCAATTTTACATTACTATAATAAATTAACCTAAGGCTTCCTTAGATGTCTTCTTTAATTACCACTGTTCACTATCACTTTTCACTATTTTCTTTAAAATATATTATTTTATTAACCTTGAAGAAAATGCATCATGTAAAATAAATTGTGTAAACCCATCGAAGAAATGCATTAAATAAAATAAATTATGTAAACACGTCGAAGAAGTGCAAGAAATAGAACGACTCATGCAAAAATCCACGAAGGAATGTATGAAATAGGACAGATGATGAAAAACAATCGAAGAAATCAGTTAAAAAGGAAGAGAAATCGGTTTTGGCCTTGCCAGAATAATAACATTTTGAATGGCTTTTAACGACCCCGAAAATTTCATCGGCACCAACCGAATAAGCTAACATAGGTCAGGAGGCCGAGGGGGTGCAGGAAGAACCAGGGCTTGGGACCCTGATCAAGTCCCCTGGAAGTCCAATAGGTCCAGGTCTTAGCAACTATAACGCTACCATTCAGAGGTACACCTACGTGTTTGGGATTTCAAACTTTTAATTACTTAAATAATTTGTCAGAAACTTTGAAAATAAGCTTCAGACCGAGACACATTTCACGGTCTCCTGAGCTTTTATTTGTTAATAACGCAAATTAAAAGCAAACTATAAAGTTACCATCTAGGGGTACCTACGTATTTAGGAATTCACGATTTGTAATTCGTTATTAATAAATAAAGATTCAGGAGACCGAGGCTGATTTTCTGAGTTTCTGATAAATTATTTAAATAATTAAAAATTCGAAATCCCCGTAATTAGGCACCTCTGGATGGCAATATTAGAGTTTGTCTTGAATTCTCATTAATAACAAATATATGGTCGGACCGAGACTTATTTTTAAAGTTTCTGACCAATTATATAATTAAAATTGTTAAATTACAGATACGTTAAGTACTTCTGGATGGCAATCAAGTTGCCATGAGTTTTCACTAATAACAAACTCGTAAAAATCTTTAAAAAGTAAAAAATTACGCCGAGGGTGGAAAAGAATATTATCAAATAAGTCACAAAAGAATAAACCATAATAATAACTTGAATATAAAAACAGATGTGAAATCAAAATGACACAACTACATATACACAGATATTTTAATAATGTGAAGGTAAAATGTAACAGAAATTCAAGGTACTCGTGTCTACTATCGCAAAGAAAGAATGAAAAAGAATCACTCACCGACCGTTGCAAACAGTCTCACTGCTATCCATGCGGACAAGCATCCCCCTTCGCTACTGCTATTCGATCTACAGGCCAATGTCCCGCAACTGCAGCGTCAGTACCGAAATATGATTCACCGGTCAGCGAATATGGTCCTCCATCCTGTGGACCTAGGCTCTCTCTAGGGCCTATGCTGCAGGCCCTTTCTAAGGCCCATGCATTGGGCCCTCTCTAGGGCCTGTACTACAGGCCCTCTTTAAGGTCCATGCTTTGGGCCCTCTCCAGGGCCCACGCGCTAGGCCCTCTCCAGGGCCTAGAATCTGAAAATTGAAGCTAAGCGAAAATTAGACTCTACTTCCGCGACAAAAAGGCAATTAGAGCACCGGTGCTCTGGACGAACTTTGTATGCGCATAAAATTGTCTCTAGTTTCGCGAAGAAAATTCAACTGTAGCTTCGGTGCTCTGAACGAGTCTTAGATACGCAAAAATTTCACTCCAGATTCGCGGTAATACTACTCCAAATAAGAGCCGCGGTGCTCTGCAAAATATGTAGATGGACGCGAAAAAAACGGGGACTCTACGATCGCGTTATGCGTGATCAAAAAGGATCTTGCTAGACTGCAAGATTGCTAGGGAGACTGAGGTTCCACTTGGAACGTTTTCAAATTTTACGCGGTGACTCTATTCGACTCGATCGATTCGATTATTTTACGAATTATTAATCGAAATTGTAAAAATCGCGAGCAACTGTTGTAGTGATTTAAATTTCTGGCCCTCTTCTCTAGGACCTAGAATCTCATTGACAAGTCTCATTGACAAGTCTAAGCTGAAAATTGAATCTAAGCGAAAATTTGACTCTACTTCCGCGTTAAAAAAGCAATTAGAACACCGTTGCTCTGGACGAACTTTGTATGCGCAAAAAATTGGATCTAGTTTCGCGAAGAAAATTTAACGGGAGCTTCGGTGCTCTGAAGTGAGTCCTTAGATACGCAAAAATTTCACTCCAAATTCGCGGTAATACTACTCTAAATAAGAGCCGCGGTGCTCTCCAAAATATGTAGATGGACGCGGAAAAATCACGTTACGCGCGGTCACAAAGGATCTTACTAGATTGCAAGATTGCTACGAAGACTGGTTGCACTTGGAACCATTTCAAATTTTTCGCGGTTACGCTACTCGAATCGAATTATCATTATTATAATATAATTATAATATAATGTATTATTAATCGGAATTGTAAAAATCGCGAGCAAATGTTGTATCGATTTAATTTTCTGATTTTAAGACAGACACATGCATGTCACTATATCTACGAGTACCTTGTATGGTCAGCTCATTGGATTCTGCACTTTCCAACACATATGCGCGGCGGTTAGTGGCCCGTTTCATATAATTGGCATTCGTTTTAGGAACATTTTTGCGATATTTCGTGAATATGGTTTAGAAAAGAGCCACGTCACGAGGCTACTTCGCGAAATAATGCATAAATGTTCTCGCATGTCGCGCATTTGTGTTGGAACGGCCAGAATCGAAAGAGCTGGCTACACTACGTTTTCTACAGAAACCATTTTGTTCTATTGCGTGCACTCACGTTCAAAAAATTAGAAAGTGGCGTACCGTTCGCTGTCATCTAGCATACTGCATCTCTGCAAACTTGTTACCCCTGACCAGCAACCCTGAATCATCCCGGTATTGACGCGATAACTCAAAAGTCAAAATGGTCAAGAACTGGTCTGTGTAAAGTCGTAATAAGTTGTACCTAGCAAAGCCGGCCTATGAAGGGCGAGCACACCATGTGAATGATTTCAAATCGAAATCAATGATCGAAGGCGAATTGTATTTCTAAAAGAGTGCGATTGGCACTCTTATAGTTAAAAAGAACGAGACGAAATAGAAGCTTATCGCTCCAAGTACGCAAATGCATTTTTTAAGGAGTCAGTCCACTGTGACTGTTTGAAAAATTAAGCTATGTTTAAAGATTTTTTTCTCCGTAGATACATCATATATAATGCAATAAATCTTTTTGTTATTTATTAAGCTACTCTTATATTATACAAAAATAAAAATGAAAAGAATTTTTTTAATTTGTTTGAAAATTTTAAACGTGATTATCTCGAAACAACATTTTTTCAACTGGTGCAGGTGATTGTAAAAAAACTATTTGACCAATCAGTCTGAAATTTTTACACGTTATTCAGCACAGTGGACTGACCCCTTAATAGATGTCCAGACCGAACCAAACTCACCGAAGGTAAGTTTGGCTCGATCTGAGCCCTTAACCTAGATCGTAGGCTTTAGCCTTGATTCCGTTTCGCAAGTCGCAATGCTTGGGAAACGTTACCAAGTTCCAGGCACACCAAGCGCGGAGGTACCTACGAAAGTGACCCATTTCTACTAAATATTTCTGGTCCATGTCCGACCAATGCTTTGCGCATTTTTGAAAATTTGGAAAAAGTCTTACGACTAAAGTTCTTAAAAAACTAAGACTTATTGCGAGGCTGATTTTAATATTGTAGCGAGCATAGTGACCAAATAGTACAATATCAACTGTCATTCTCAGTTATTAATATTTGTATGAGAAAGACCTTCAAATTATAAAGTTGAAAATCCTTAAGAAATTAATGCTTTCCATTCCCGTTTTATTAAGAGAATCTAATGACTCGAATGTAATTACTGTGAATAAAGAAGATTTGAAACAACTCGCGCGAAAGAGTTCAACTTCAGAAATGTAATTCGTATTCGACACATTAAGGATCCTGTGTGATTGTGAAATTAAAGAAACGTAGTTTAGAATGTTTGAAACGAAATAAATTAAAACGTCTATCACGAATTTAAAATTTATTTTTTAGCACACGCATTAACGTTACTATTCGTGAGTACTAAGTATGTATTCGTGGTCACTATGCTCGCTACAATAATCATTTTGTTCGATAGCATGCAGAAAGATTGAAAGAATGAAAAAGTATTACTCACCGTACGTTGAAAACAGTCTCACTGCTATTCATGGAGACAAGCATCTCCCTATCCCAAACCGCATCGGTTTTACGCATAGCAGGCTGACTTGTTACTTGCGACACATTCTCTATCAGCAGCGCATCCTTGTCCGCATCTCTCATACAGTTCTGGAATACATTTTAGATATTCTGCCCAATATCCCAAAGAAAAAAGAGGGAATACTATACCATCGACGAGCGCAGTAATTCCTCGAAATTCATTATTACTTTCTCCATCTACAAAAATGATTGTCTATAAAAATTTCATCGCACTCTTTATAGTTATAAATGTACATGATATTTCTGTTGTATATTACCACACTTGTATAATTTTGCAACAAATAAATAAGAGAAATTGTATATCATTTAAACAAGATGAAAAAATTAAAAATATTATTTAGAACCATTACTCCCATCTTTATTCATTTATAGAATGTACTTGCGGAATAAAGAAGAATGAAATGGAAGAGAACGAATATAGAAGTGTAGTTTCATCCAAAAATTTAAATTATTTTTGTCCAAGTACCGTTGCCGATACCATACCATTCTCACAAACGTAGCAAGGCAAGAGAACTATGGACTCACATTTTTGCGAAATAAATGGGGAAGATCGTCGTGTCAAAAAGTGCTGCTATACTCTATATTCTATTCACGGTGCTTTCACAATTTTATAACATTTAAGCAATGCCAACAGGAAAACGTAGAGAAGATAGAATATACATGCAACAAGTGTTGTGCACGTATTCCGAGGACACTTTAACGTTTAAATAAT
Source organism: Andrena dorsata (assembly GCA_929108735.1). Lineage (NCBI taxonomy): Eukaryota > Metazoa > Arthropoda > Insecta > Hymenoptera > Andrenidae > Andrena > Andrena dorsata. The sequence continues at coordinate 40,556,930 of OV815487.1, forward strand.
AACTAATTAATTAAACTACTTATCGAAATGTGAATGCACCAAAGCTATTTCTATCACCACTCTAACGTTTAGGCGAACAATAGATGCATTCCTTAAACTGAATAGATACATCACAAAGAGTTCACTTTTTGATACTTTGAGGTTACGTAGCACCTCTATGGTTCGTTCTGCGTCGTTTTTGACTGAAATTTCGCAAGAAAACTCAACCAAAGCGACACGAAACGAAGCGATCCTACCTTGTTATAAGACCACGACACCGTATTCCAAAATATTAATCCCAAAAGTCCAAAATATCCAAGATTCGTGCACCGAGTGATTTCCACTCGTTCGACTCGAGCTTCCTACGGGAGAGCACCTGTCCTTTTTTTAGTAGGAAACACACGGGAAACACAGGGAATTGATGCAAAACGGTACGCAGTAAAATAATGAAAAATAAACGTGAGAAGAGCGAAATTCGCGTTCCTCCAACCCAAAGCCACGAACAAAATCAGGCAAGAACGCGACGCCGCTCCACACCAGCGGCCTCGAGTCGAACGAGAAGGGAAACTCAGTGATTCGTTTCTATGTTGCAAGTTGCGATCCTCGCTCTAGCGGCGCTTAACGCAAACTTTTATAGCGCGAAATTTGAACAGAAAAGAATAAAGATTGAAACTTTACTATACATCAGAGATTTGCCTTCGCCTGCTTCCTTCCAACTGCCATTCTCAGTTATTATTATTTGTATGAGAAAGACATTCAAGTTATATAGTTGAAAATCCTTAAGAAATGAATGCTTCCATTCCCGTTTTATTAAGAGAATCTAATGACTCAACTGTAATTACTGTGAATAGAGAAGATTTGAAACAACTCGCGCGAAAGAGTTCGACTTCAGAAATGTAACTCGTATTCGACGCATTAAGCATCCCGTATGATTGCGAAATTAAAGAAAAGTAGTTTAGAATGTTTGAAACGCGACGGTAACACTTCTATCGCGAATGTAAAATTTATTTATTGTATTTTTCTAAGCGCATTAAATATTTGAAAGCACAGGCATTAATGTTACTCTGAAAGTCGAAAAATAAGGTCCACCCTAATGTACAGGGTCACAAATTAAACTCAATTCAAATTAAACGGTATAATAAATTTAAAACAGTAACTACTGTTACTAATGTCGTAGGGCGTAGAGATAAATTTTGTAAATGAAGATGTTATTAGAGTTAAATTTAATGTTTAAATAAAGTTTTGGGTGGTCTGGTAGAAATATATATAAGATTAATGTAGATAGTGTAATAATAAATAGATAGATAATTATAAGAGATTTGTTTAATTTAATTTTTAATGGGTAGTTGTTAATTATTCCGATAAAGTACAAAAATATAATTATAATCCCCCCGAACAACAGAAATAAAGATAAGTTGAGAGAGAAGATTTGGAACAACTCACGGAAAACGGTTCAACTTCAGAAATATAAATCATGTTTAATACGTCAAGCATCCCGAATGATTGTGAAATTAAAGAAAAGTAGTTTAGAATAGTTGAAACTTATATTGAACTTCTATCGCGAATTTAAAATTTATTTATTAGCACACGCATTAACGTTACTATTCGCGAGTACTAAGTATGTATTCGTGGTCACTATGCTCGCTACAACAATGATTTTGTTCGATTGCATGCAGAAAGATTGAAAGAATGATAAAGTATCACTTACCGTTCGTTGAAAACAGTCTCACTGCTATCCACGCAGACAAGCGTCTCCCTTCAGCAGTAGCTATTCGATCTGCAAGCAAATGTCCCGCAGCTGCAGCATCAGTATCGAATAGAACGTGTCACACTCGCAAATATGTCGCATTAATTTCGCGATGAAGAAGCAATAAGAGCATCGGTGCTCTGAAATAGTTCTAGATGCGTTAAAAACACTGACTCTATGTTCGTGTTAACATTACTGACACGCAGGACCACTGTCCACTATGAAATACTTTATCGCGAAATAAGCATTGAATCTACAATCGCATTGGGAAGATGTGTTCGGACTCGAGTAAAGTGTTTCCAAAATAGTCCTCTAGATACTGAGTATAATGTAGTAGAATTTTGTTAAAGGGCCTTTCACAGAGTCCAGTAATCGATGAAAGTGATGCAGGAATCGTGAAATCACGAAATAATATCCACTGTGACAGCACAGATATTCAGTGATCCGAACACCGTCGCGGACGAAGTCGAACTGTTGGGGCACACCGTTCGACAATGTAGTGACTTTGACAGAGGTTGTTGATGTTTTTGTCGCGCTCGGCCGACTCCCAGCTAACTTGAAATTCGTCATGGCCAGAAATAATACAGTCGGTGTAGAAAGTATTCGTACAGCGACCAAGTTAAAGTAAAACTTTGTATATCCATGTCAGTAATCAAATTTAACGGAAAGCAATGATTAATCAATATTCTTTGATGTTTGTAGAAAAGATTTTGTATAAACAAAATTTTATTCCCTTTAACATTTACAAAGATGTTAATAAAAAGAGATAACCGCGCAGAAATGGACGCGCAAAAAGTATTCGTACAGTTGAATAAAAAATTAATAAACAATGGAAATAAACTAAATATATAATGTTTTAATAATTTGTGGGATTGCCTATTGATTTTATAATAGCTTCGAGGCTACTTGGTATGGAATTTACTAAGTTGGATGTTATAGCAGGCTGTATTTTACTCTACTCTTCTAGCAGAATGGCTTTCAAACATTATATATTTAGTTTATTTCCATTGTTTATTAATTTTTTATTCAACTGTACGAATACTTTTTGCGCGTCCATTTCTGCGCGGTTATCTCTTTCTGTTAACATCTTTGTAAATGTTAAAGGGAATAAAATTTTGTTTATACAAAATCTATTCTACAAACATCAAAGAACATTGATTAATCATTGCTTTCCGTTAAATTTTATTACTGACATGGATATACAAAGTTTTACTTTAACTTGGTCGCTGTACGAATACTTTCTACACCGACTGTATGTATATAGCAATGTCCATTACAAAATGTTCACTTTTCACAAGTACAGTTGTTCACCCCGCACATTCTACACGTATTTTTATCACTGCGATACGTGATCAAACCTAGGCAACGATTCGTCAAAAAGTCTTCTAGATGATAGGTATATTCCAGTGAAACGTTGCTAACTGGTCTTCTATTTAATCCAGTAGTTGAACGAATTGATGGAGGAATTGAGAAATCAGGAAATAATATGCACTGTAACATTCACAGATATTCACCGATCCGATCACTATCGCGAATAAAGTCGGACTGATAGCTCACACCTTTCGTCAATGTTGTCAAATTGGTAGAGGTTGCCGTCGACCTCAACTATTTCCCATGCAAGTTGGAATTTCTCAGTTTCTAATGACTTGAATGCAATAATTACTGTTAAGAGAGAAGATTTGAAAGAACTCACACGAAACAGTTCAACTTCAGAAATGTAACTCGTATTCGATACATTACGCATCCCGTATGATTGTGAAATTAAAGAATGCTCGATTTGCAGTTGCGAGGCTAATAAGAATTAGATTTTACTGTAAATTTCAATGTCGGCGGTGAACTAATACTCGGGGCAAATAGAATCCAATTATTATTACTTCACTAGAATGATTAAACAGTGCATTAGAAATTTGCGGGAATGTCAGTAACAGCGTCAATTTGTAATACTTTTCGGCGTACGATACGTGAAAGTGGTCTACTACATGCAAAGTACTAACAAAATAATTAGTCATCTTGCAATTAATAGCTTGCACGAGCTTTGAAATAATATCATTTTTGAGCGCCATAGGTGTTTTGATCCCCGAAATGGATTTTCGGAGAGAAATCCGCATGAGTCGTTGACAAACCTAGTTAAACCGTAGTGTAGCGAAGGACTATGTCAAACTCACACTTTAAACAAGTCACACGTATACAAGCACGCGACACACCTTTCAGCATTTCAACACATTTCAGAGTAGTTGCTGAGTTGGACGCTGTTAATGAGCAGAGGCCGCTATATTCAGTCCTCAAATTATGGGTCGGTAACACAGTTGGGTGGTGACACACACATCCATAAGATGATAGGTCTAACCTATACTTCGTCGATGCCACAACACGCCATCAGCTGTTGCGATTTTATCGACCGAGCGGAGTGCCGGCAATCACGGCTCGATTCGAAATCGCGGAGAAACGATCGATGCTGCGTGAAAACTTTTAAGACACCTGGACGCGAATGAATCCTTAAAGAGACTGTCCCAACGCATACTTAGTTAGACTGAAATATACTTTAAAATTCCAAGATCGATGTTCTCCGAAAGCAAGGTGTTCGTAAAGTAGCAACGATTTTGTATTACGTTTAGATTCTCAGTTTAGTTCCCCCGCAGAGAAGGTCAGCTCCTGTTGTACCGAGTAATTCGCGACACTCTGTATATTGATTTTCTAGTAGAAACCTAGGGAACAGAAGCACCCCATCCCCACTACGATCCTTGGTAGCTGGGATGAAATCAATAGGAAGGTCGCGCGAACGTGCTCGGTGTTCGCCAAATCCATTGGAACGGAAAATTCGCTGGGCATCGCGGGCCCGAGTAGGATCGTAGAAACTCCCCGGCGAACGATGGAGTGCACGGAGACGCGAACCTGAACGCCGCGAGCCACGCGTTTTCGGAAAGGAGATCATCCCCCAGAGTGCGCGGTGCTCGGCCTCGCGGAACACCCCCCGAACGGGTGAAGTGGTCGGTGCGCCAAGTAGTGATTGTCACTCGAGAAGCGACCGCCGATTAGCTACAATGGCTGTGACCGATATAAGGAAAGTGGCATCCTCGGCGCGGGGCCGTTGGGGTGTGTCGTAGGGCGCGAGGGGCGCGGAGAGAAGTCTACGTGGGCACGAGAGAGCGTTTCTCGAGCAGCGCGATGTTCAGGCTTTTAATAATAATTGTAACGTGGAGTGTGGCGATCGAGGGTTCGTTGCCACCCGACGAGGCGGACAATGTGTTGCACATTGGTGGGATTTTCCCGATAGCAGGAGAGGGTGGGTGGCAGGGCGGTCAGGTGAGTGAGGAATAGTCTGTTAATTGTTGGGGCGGGTGAATCAACAGGAAGATCGGATTATTTTCCGCGCCCAACGGGGTAACAATCTTTCCTGCTCGACAGGCTTGCATGCCAGCCGTGAACCTGGCCTTGGACGATGTCAATCGGGAGAAAAACTTGCTACCAGGTTTCACGCTCAAGCTCCACTCGAACGACAGCGAGGTACGCCAGTGAATTCAGCCATACGGGTGAATACAAGAGAATTCTGTTAATTCGGCGTTGTTTCAGTGCGAGCCGGGACTCGGCGCCTCGGTGATGTACAATTTGTTGTACTACAAGCCGCAGAAGTTAATGTTGCTAGCAGGGTGCAGTACGGTCTGCACGACGGTCGCCGAGGCGGCGAAAATGTGGAACCTAGTTGTAGTGAGTACCTATCGGTTGAAAGTGTCGAAGCTTTTGTACGGAGAACGACGTTGCCCATATTTTTCAGCTATGTTACGGTGCATCGTCGCCCGCGCTGTCCGATCGAAACAGATTCCCGACCCTGTTCAGGACGCACCCGTCGGCCACGGTGCACAATCCCACCAGAATCAAACTGCTGCAGAAGTTCGGTTGGTCCCGAGTAGCGATCTTACAGCAAGCCGAAGAAGTGTTCATATCTGTGAGATGATTGCTCTTTGAAAGTCCAGGCTTAGGCGCGACAGAAAGCAACGACACTGACCCCTCCCCCCCCCCCCCCCTCGCCTCTGTTGACAGACTGTAGAAGATTTAGAAGCGCGCTGCAAGGAGGCAGGCATAGAGATAGTGACGCGCCAGAGCTTCCTCTCCGATCCATCGGACGCTGTGAGGAACCTGCGCCGGCAGGACGCGAGGATCATCGTCGGCCTGTTCTACGTGGTGGCAGCGAGGAGGGTACTCTGCGAACTGTTCCACCAGAGTCTTTACGGCAAGAGCTACGTGTGGTTCTTCATCGGGTGGTACGAGGACAATTGGTTCGAGGTGAACTTGGACAAGGAGGGGATCACCTGCACCAGGGAGGAGATGAGGCTCGCGGCAGAGGGACATTTGACCACGGAGGCACTCATGTGGAATCAGAATAACGACACGACAATCAGCGGGATGACCTCCGAGGACTTCAGGCTCAGGCTGAACAAGATGCTGAAGGAAGACGGATACGATATCGATAATAATCGGTATCCAGAGGGATACCAGGAGGCGCCTCTTGCTTACGACGCGGTCTGGTCTGTCGCGTTAGGTACGAAAGCTGTTTAATAAGAAACAAGAAATCTGTCTGTTTAGGTTAACTTTTAAATATTCTATTTAGTTTAAGTAGGGGAAGTCCAGGTATCGTGAGCCACCTTTTTTTATTGCTAACAAACTGCTATAAAATCTAGTGTTTCTTGAAGTTTCAAAGCTGGATGTTGTAGTATGAAGATTTACCTTTCTTTTAGTCACAATAGTGGAATCGAATATTTGCAAATTAGATGATTTTCAGACTATTACAAAAAATTTGCATTTTCGTGAATCTGAAAAATCTCGGGGAATCGTGAGCCACTTTATAAATTGAATAGAAATGACAATGCTTGTTAGAAAACACACACACACTCACAAGTATTTTTGTACCCCTTTTTTTTTACTTTTTAGAGTCAGTGGGTCATGAAACGTCGAGAATTGTAAAAAAACCGGGGGGTCATTTTTGACACGATCTGTATACTTTCCCTCTGTTATATAACAGTCGGGAAAGTAAAATTTATATTGTGCTCAAACATTACATAAACAATCATAAAGAAACATCAAACACGGTCTTTAAATGTCAAGAATCGAGTGGCTCACAATTCCCCGAACCATTATTTTTACAACATGGCCACAAATAAATAACACAATGCTAACTTAATGCCAAACTCCTATATTATTTCGAAAGCTTGAAGTCACACGAGTATTATAAAAATAGTTACCTGCGTGGATTCACAGAAAAGAGTCACAATAATAGACCACACACGAAGTGAAAATGATACATCGAGATCATCCAATTTTTATCTGTTAACAGAGCAAAGTAACGATGCGGGTGTAAAGTAAATAACAGTTGTTGGCAGCTGTCATTATTCACTAGGGAAAAAAATATGGCGCTGGCTCACGATTCCCCGTGGCTCACAATACCCCGACTTCCCTTACTATTTAAACTATTTATTCAGTTATAGTTTAAATTTTCCGAAACCGAGTTAAAAGAATTATATAAACTTTCAAAAGATTTTTGATAACTGAAGAAATTCAGTGTAAAAAAATATTACCCTTACGTAATTTAAAGACGACCCCTTAGCGTGACCGCGGTGTTAAACCAAAAGCGTACAACTACGCGTGACAAATACAAGACCTCGATACATTAAGAAGTGCGTCTCTATCTAATTTTCTACCGCGATTCTCCGACAAATTTTTCTTTTCTCATGGAACAAAATCCAATCGCCCTTTGCTAACGCGTCGCGGGACCTTCCGACCGCTTAATCGCTTCTTCGCACGCAGCTTTTAATAAGACGATGGAGAAGTTGAGCAAGCAAGGAAAGAGCCTGAAGAACTTCACCTACACCGACAAGGAAATCGCCGACGAAATCTACTCCGCGATCAATTCCACCCAGTTCCTCGGAGTCTCTGTACGTGAATTCTATTGCGCAGAAATAGAAAGAACGGTTTATCTCGAGTGGCCGATCTTTAATCGATTCTCCGTGCCGTAGGGGTACGTTGCGTTCAGCTCGCAAGGTGACAGAATCGCGTTGACCCAAATCGAGCAGGTGGTCGATTCGAAGTATGTCAAGCTAGGATATTACGACACGCAAATGGATAATCTCACTTGGAGGAATATGGAGCGATGGATCGGCGGCAAGGTGCCGCAGGACAGGACCATCGTGCGGATCGTCTTAAGGACGGTCTCGTTGCCTTTGTTCATATGCATGGGTACTATATCGTCTGTCGGGATACTGATAGCCGTCGCGCTAATTATTTTCAACATTTGGCACAGGCACCGAAGGTAGAGCAACATTAATAATCGTTCTTTCGCGCTCTTTACAGCATCCCCTCACTCTAACAAATTCTGTTACAGAGTGATAATGTCGTCCCATCCAGTGTGCAACACGATAATGTTGGTGGGAGTGATAGCGTGCTTCGTGTCGGTATTTTTATTAGGGATCGACGGCAGATTCGCGGCCCCGTGGGAGTATCCAGCGGTCTGCCAAGCGAGAGCTTGGATGCTGTCCACGGGTTTCACCCTGGCGTTCGGCGCGATGTTTAGCAAAGTGTGGCGGGTCCACAGGCTTACGACGAAGACGAAAGCCGATCAGGCGAAGGTAAACGCCGGGACACGCCACCCAGTATACGTCGTTTAAGGATGTATTGGACGTACAATATCAGGCAAAAGTATATGAAATTTGAAATACTTGAATATCTACGTCTTACGCATAGTAAATCTAGATGTAAGGAATTCGAACGACATTTGGAGTCTAATTTTTAATCCTAGGAAGGTATTTTTCACTTTACAAATGCTTTCTCAAGCATTATTTGCTAAACTTTTGGCAGTGAAAATGCCTAGAATTCACAATTTTTTCAAGTTATAATTTATTTCTTTAAAACGGTGTAGAGAAAGCAATTGAAACCCGGCAGATATTTTCATCTACCCATATACTGCATATCCAAAAAAGTTTAAAACATTGGTACTATTTCTTCAACATTTTTTCAGATGCTTTATTCGCCAAGATAGTCTCTTTCCATAAGAGTACGTGTAAGATCAGTGAAAATTAAAATCGTTATAACTCAGTAACCGTTTAGTGAATTCGTTTAAAATGTTTGGAGCACATCGGGGAGATCAAAGAGAACAATCTCAGAAATTTTCATCAACTTGGAACTATTTTGAAAATAGGTCCAATACATCCTTAAAGTAAAATCGTTTTCGATGGATCGATTTCTCGATTAAACGTTCTGTGGCTAATTTTTCTAGTCGGTTACGAAGTCGGGTACCGTCCCTGCATGGTTTGCAGATCCTGCTCGTACGACCCTCATCTTTAACGTATTCTCGATTCTTTCTAGTTGTTCATGGCTAAACAAAAAGTTTCGTCCATACAGAAGAAGGTTCAGCCGTGGAAGCTGTACACGATGGTAAGTGGCCTGTTGGCGGTAGACATTGTGCTCCTAATCTCCTGGCAGGTGCTCGATCCTCTGCAAAGAAAAGTCGAGTCGTTCCCGCTGGAGGCGCCGCCGTTCGGCGACGACGACGCGAGGATCAGGCCCGAATTGGAGCACTGCGAGAGCGTGCACAACAGCATCTGGCTGAGTGAGTTTGCTGAGCCGCGATCATCGGCGAGTGTGTGACGTTGGCGATTAACGCGAGCGATTCCCTTGCTCCAGGTCTGATTTACAGCTACAAAGGCATCATCCTAGTGTTCGGGCTGTTCTTGGCGTACGAGACGAGGAGCATCAAGGTTAAGCAGATCAACGATTCCAGATACGTCGGGATGTCTATTTACAACGTGGTGGTGCTCTGCCTGATAACGGCGCCGGTCACGATGGTGATCGCCAGCCAGCAGGACGCCAGCTTCGCTTTCGTCGCTCTCGCTATCATCTTCTGTTGCTTCCTCAGCATGGCGCTGATATTCGTGCCCAAGGTGATCGAAGTCATCAGGCATCCGAAAGATAAGGCGGAGTCCAAGTACAATCCCGACGTCGGCATGTCGAAGGAGGACGAGGAGAGGTATCAGAAGCTTCTCAGCGAGAACGACGAACTCCAGAAGCTCATCGCCGCGGTAAGGACGCTCCGTCGCGCTCTTCGGAAAATATAAGCGGATTTCGAGCTATGCCGCCCCTAACTATTTCAATTCAAAAGTGTCGAGGCAATTTTGAAATTAATTCAATATGACAATTATTGCTAATTCGCTACATGAAAAGAAGTCAATTGTTTTTAATGTTGTCTCAAGCCTCTGTGTTTAAGGATCTATCGGACGTACAATATTAGACGAAGGTATATGAAATTTGAAATACTTAAATATTTAACATCTATTTCCTAAACTTTTGGCAGTGAAAATGCCCTGAATTCACAATTTTCTCAAGTTACAATTTATTTCTTTAAAGCGGTGTAGTGAAAACAATTGAAACTCGGTAGATAATTGCATCTATCCATATACTATATGTACAAAAAAATTAAAAACATTGGTACCATTTCTTCAACATTTTTTCAGCTGTTTTATCCGTCAAGATCGTCGTTAAAATCAGTAAAAATTAAAAAAATCGTTAGAACTCAGCAACCGTTTAGCGAATTCGTTAAAATTTTTTAGAGCATATCAGGAAGATTAAAAAGAACAATCTCAAAAATTTTCATCAACTTGGTACCATTCTGCAGCTAGATCCGATACATCCTTAAACATTTCCCAATTTCGTTCGGTGAAATCGCGTTCTATCGAGGCAACTGCCCTTTTGCAGAAGGAGGAGAAGATCAAGGTTCTGAAACAGATGCTGGCCGAGCGGGACACGTCGAGAGGTGGCGGCGGGAACGTCCCGAAGGACTCGCTGATCGTGGCCGATTTCGTGACCGGCGAGGGGACCTCGGACAGCGCAATCGGTGGGGGCATTTCTGTTTATACACGATCATCCCGAGCTTCTGCCTCTGACTTTGAGTTCTCCGAGTCGTACCTGTAGGCTCGCCGCGACCTAGCTTCCGCCCACAACGGGAACCCTTACGAATTTAGAGTAACCTGGGACCTAAAAGGATAAAGTATACCGCCCTTCTTTCTAACGGTCACGCTCGATTTCAAGACTTTTACAGCTTGTCGAATCACGCGCCGTCGTGCTTTCTCCCGCAAAACTTCCACTCACGGTACATCGAGATTCGTCGTCTCACTGTCCGCCGACCGCGAAACGACGAATCAAACGGCCCCTGTACGACGCTTGGTCGCACTTTTCGAATCAAACTTGGAACGGAAACGATACACCGAAGTCGCAGAACGCGTTGGCGGCAGAATACTTTGCGAGTTTATAGTTGGCTCGACACGTCGCCTAATCCGTGTCAATGTAATTCGCTGTCTAAACGTATAAATGTTGAATGTGCGTATAATACTAATCCGCGTGGCGCGCGGGCATGCGCGTAGAAAAGATCGTAAAATTAAATGTGAGTAGTAGAACGTGTTTCGATGTACGTAAATCCAGATGCGCGCGGAACGTCGCCGTAATTCGTAGATGAGACGGAAAAGCTGGCCTACGAGCGTCGCGCCCCGATCTCGTTCACAACGACGCTTTTCATTTATATCTCTAGAATTCTATCGCACAGGTACCAGATCATTGCCGATCATCGAGACTTATTATACGACTATTTGTACAGAGAAATTTTATTGGATCTCCATGGAGCTTTGAACACTGCACCGCGTTCCCTCGAACACCCCGTGGTTGAATGGTAGTCGACGCGAACGTCGCGCGAACCGATCACGCGACACGGACCAAATACTTTTCGATCTTTTGATATTCCACGCGAAACGACGAGAGATATCGCGCTTCGGCGGACCACGAGAATTGAAAATCGCGGGCCCGAGATCGGGCAGAGGGAACGTCTCCGTTTTTTACCGGGAGCGTTTCCGATAGAAACGGTGTCCCGCCACGTCCCTGAAAGTCGCGCGATTCTTTTGCCACGGTACGTACTCGTACGATTCGCCTCGAACGGAGGACACCGCCTACGCTTCTTTATCTCGAAGGCCTAAAGTTTTTTATACCGTTTAAGTATGATTTCACAGCGATTGCAGTTAAATCTCGTTAGACAACAGCCTGGCCGTTTGCGAATTCTCGGCGAAACCGATGTGAACCTCATGAAGTCTGCTCCCAAATTGCGCGCGACTTGGCAACGGCGCGCGACAATCGGAGAGAGATCGCGGACAGGCGGCGTTCGATCGCCTGCGAGAACACTTTGCTAACGAGATTTAAACGCTTGAGATGTCGCGCCATTCATAAATAATTTGGGAGTCTTGATGAGGTGGAGTTGAACCAGTAGCGTAGAACCAGCCGACACGCATTAATCTTTCGGGCTACGCTCGAATAACAGAGTGCTCGAGCCGTCGAGCCGATCCGGGCAATTATTTATGAATGGACGGACCGAAATATCTGAACGCTACGCGCTTGCATGACCACCCCGTGGGATTATCGTTTGTTCAATTCTTGTTTCTAGAAACGGACCAGGTCGGCTGAACGCAAGAGCCCCGTCGATTAGGATGACGAAAGCAATACTAAGAATCATAGCACGTATGAACGGGCCGAAAGCCCTTTCTCTCTCTGTCTCTGCCTCTCTCTTCTAAAATTAGCATTAAAACGTACACGCGTGCAAAGCCTCCCCTACGAAGGAACCTGAGATTCGTATTTTGTAATCGGGGAGAATTCGATTTTCTCATTGCGCCACAGAAGGGACGAGGGTCTGCGGGAAAGATTGCTCTCATCGGCTGATTCTCGAAGCGGGTGTCACGCCCGCGATCCGAACGATGTACAGGCTGGCTCGAGAGTCGTGGAACAGCGGGACCACGGGCTATCGAGCGACTGTATTTCTCGCAAAATAACTCGAGCGTAGAAGCGTTAGGTGAATCGCGACGTCGGGCTTGAAAATTTTCTTGGGATTGCCGATGGAGAGGGCAATGCGATTTGACTGCAATTCAAATTTTATCGATATACAAAACGAGTTGAATGTATTTATGTGTAACGTAGATTGGGTAAGTCACGGAGCACAAGGTTTTCGTACGTGCATTTCAATTTCGCCACTCTACGTGTACATGGTGTTTAGAGAGACTCTACGAATGTTTCCGTTGATTCGTTCTTTAGAGTAATCACGATCGTCGCGCCCATCCGCCGTATTTTTTACTATAGCTCGTTCGATCGACTGTCGAGCTCGAGCTGAAGCTCGACTACAATACGATTGCACGACCTACGTGTAATCTTATCGAACTGTTGAAGAAAGTATCATATATATGTACGTTAGAATATGGAGAATATATTTATTTTTAAGTTTTTAAATTATAAAATTCGTTGAAAATTCACACAATGCATCTGTTATTAACAACCCTGAGATTGTATCGAGGGAAGGTTGTTCTCGGATCGACGGCGCTTCGCCTTCGAATCTTTCGATCCCGGGCGATGCGACATCGAGAGATCGAGGCGAGGTCAGTCGATGCTCATTTCGTTGCAACTGATATCGACGTGCACACGAATAATTCCAGTGATTCTTTATGAAAATACGTGTATTTAATACATGACAGATGCATACGACGGTTACGAAAATATGTAGTACAAATGGAAGAAGATTGTATCAAAGAGAAGATCGAATAAACTCATTTACGATTTAACAGGCGTGACCCGGACTGCAATTTCTATGACCGTTTTGAAAAGCTTGAAATCGCCGCCAGTGTCACGTGACGCGAGGTGTGCGCGCAGGTGGGAATAGGCGCCCGTGGCGCACGTCAGTCGCCATGATTCTGCACTGTCGTTTATACGAAATTGTAACGCGCGCGCGGTAAATTCTGTTCTGCGTGATACGGGGAATCTGCCTCAATCAGAGAAATGTCATTCGGTAGTGGATTTGCAGTGACAACCTCGACGCCCGCTCCTGCGTTCAGTTTCGGTGCTACGGCCTCCACCGCGGCGACTCCGGTGAAACCGGGTAAGTCCCCCGCTTTTAGGTTATGTCACACTTCGAATTTTCTTCCGTTACATGTGACTTTTTCTTCGGACTTTCTCCAGCGCGTTGCTCGCGCTGTATTGAATTACATTCGATCTTGTCACATGTTTTACAGCTCTCGCTAATCTACTGTTTCTAAATATCATCCGTTATTTCGAGTTACACCGCGCTGTTTCACCTTTATGCGTGTTCAAACTATAATTCACGTCCATCTACACATGCGTATCGGTTAGGGCCGTTCTCGAAGGCAGTGCCTTGTTCAGCGAGATATTTTCAAGTTGAACGGCTTCTCTTAGTTCCTCAGAGAACTCATGCTCGTTTTATTCGTGCTGTCCGAAATCTTCTCCAGTAAAGGTTGACTTATGCCGGAGCATCCTGGGTCGCACTCCATGTCTGCCTTCCCAAAAAAACTGCTTTTCCTTTTCGATTTAGCTATGAGACAGGCCGTAGTACAGCATAGCAGTAATATTATCAGCAGCGCTGTTAGCAGAGCGAGTAAAACTGACGAGTGGCTCGTGTACTCGTTGCTGGTTGTAAGCTGTGTTGTCGCTGCGACAGCCTCCGCGTACCCTGGTGATTCTGTCCGATAGAGTTTATGAGAAGTAATTTTCATGTTCGGAGCTGTATCCTCTAAGTAAAACATTTCATTCGGGATTTTGCCCATTGTTGTCAGCATAATCTCTGCGGTAGCATCCTACGGAAAGATAATATTGTATTATTATAAGGTTGTGAACTTATTCTATTGTGTAGGTCCAAGCTTATGCTAAATATACCCCAATCGCTATATCCGTAGTACCAGTTTCGTGCAGGAGTTCTGTAACGGTATCTGCAGATTTATCAGCACGACGGAATATCATTTTACTGCCATCGAGCAAGGCTATCTTTAATAGCTTGCGGGCAAATTCCTGCAAAATTTCTCTGCGTCATTTTTACTCTCTCACCTTTGCGGATAGTAACGATGATCTTACCTGGTTTTGTCGATTTGCGTCCGACATGATTCTGAATCTTCTCAACAGATACTGCCCAACATGTATCGTTTAAACGTTTCTAGATAAATTTTTATTGCTTGAAAAACGCTTTGTATATTATTGTATTTTTCACTGTACCCAGTGTATATATTTCGCGACGCGGGGAATTAATAAATTCAACGGACGAATAAAACGCAAATTACTGCCGCGATCGTGTGTGAGGCATATCTGTCGTCCCCTGGTTTGACAGCATGTTCGAAGCATGTTCAGGTGGAAGGAAACAAAAGCCAATGTTGTAATATGTAAATTGCACAATTTCATGTACATTACTTCGCCGTGCATGTATCCAACGGAATCACGTCGTTTCGACGCGATTTTGCGAATGAATTTTATTTGTAACACGAGCTGTATATTGCAATAAATGAAAGATAGAAACATTATGTAATAATCAGCTGCTGAGAATACAAATATGCCCATTGGGCTACTAATCTCCAGAGATGGGCAAAAAATTATTTCAAATAAAAAACTAATTCGGAATAAAACACACAAATTTGAATAACTCCGAGTTATTTTTATTTGATGACAAATAAAGATAAAGCCTGTTTTATTTGATTCGTTATTTAAATAATTTTTATTTAAATAATGCCCATCTCTGCTAATCTCTCAGCAGGATTTGGAACGCCGTCGTTTGGATTTAGTACACCAGGAACACTAGCGCCAAGTCTCCTTGGCTCTTCCTCGACACCAGCCACTGGGGGATTTGGCACTGGTACCGGGTTTGGGACACCGGCTGCCACTGGGTTTGGTAGCGCAACGACGACTGGCTTCGGTGCTGCACCTGCCTTCGGTGCTACGCCTACTGGCTTTGGGACCACTCCAGCCTTTGGTAGCGTGCCTGCTTCGACAGGCACTGGGTTCGGTACCACCTCGACTTTCGGCAGTACGCCCGCTGCTACAACAGGCTTCGGCGGATTTGGAACAGCCACGACAACATCTTCGTTAGGTTTCGGTGGTTTCAGTGGATTTGGAACCGCGACAACTACGTCCGCGCCCTCCTTCTTCGGCGGATTTGGCACTACCAATACACCTTCCACTGGCTTTGGTACAGCCACAGGCTTCGGTGGTTTTGGAACGAAGCCAACCACCACAACTACGACCACCGGCTTCGGTGGCTTTGGTACAGGTCGGTTCCTGCTCAACTAACACGTGTACGTACTCATTCAGTATTTCTGAATATCAGATTCTTTTTGCGAACGTAGGATTCGCAGGCTTCGGCACCGGATTGACGCAGCCTCACCAGCAGCAACCGTTTCAACAGCAGCAGCAGCAACTACAGCAACAATCCGCCAATACTATATCGGAAGCATTGTACAACGCGGTTTTTAATTGCCAATTGTATAACGACGAGCGCGATAATATTATTGCCAGATGGAATCTTATACAAGCCCTGTGGGGCACAGGGAAAGCCTACTATTCCATGAACGCGCCGCCTATCGATCTCAATCAAGAGAACCCGCTGTGTAGATTCAAGGCCATCGGGTATAGCCGCATGCCCGAGGCCGATAATAACGACGGAATAGTCGTGCTCTGTTTCAATAAGAAGAAGAAAGATATCAAGGAAGGCGAGACGCAGTTAATCGCCTTCATGAATAACATCCTAGGGAACAAGCCGAATTTGGCGTTGACGATCGACAATATCAAGTCGACCGGGGAAGACAAGAGTCAGGTGACCATCTTCATCACCGAGAAGGGAATCACCGGGGCTCCCAGAAAAATTCCCGCCACCGAATTGGTCGCGTATCTGTCGCAACCGATGCAGAAGCAGCAGCTGGTGCAGAATGGCGTGGAGGATATGCTGCCTCTGGTGAAACTAGATCCCGCGCAGCTGAAAGAATACTTGGATAATCCGCCCTGCTCCATCGATCCTAGATTGTGGAAGCAGGCTCAGCTAGACAATCCGAATCCCGAGCTTTACATACCGGTACCAATGATCGGCTTTCAGCAAGTCAAGCACAGATTAAAGTGCCAGGAAGAGGAGACAACTAGGCATAGAAATTTCTTAGACATGGCGGCGGAGGAGATACAGAGATTGCAGAGGCAACACACCGCGATACAGGCCAGGCTCAAAGAGCATAGGAGAACCCTGCTGGAACTTCAACATAGGGTATTACAAGTACGTGTATATACGCGTTGTTTCGCGCTGCCGATCGTCGATTTTAATTGTATGTTCTCACTTTGGGTTATTATTCGTTTACAAGGTGCTGGTGCGGCAGGAGATCTCCCGCAAAGTTGGCTTGTCTTTGCAACCGGAGGAAGAGGTCCTGACGCGCAGGTTCGAGGTGATGCACTCGCAGATCAGTGCCCCGACTCAGTTCAAAGGTAGAATTAGCGAAATGCTTTCTCAGTTGAGAATGAGAAGCCATATAGACACTCAGAATCAAGAGCGATACGCGATGGACCCTATAGCGCAGGACGATATAAAAGCGGTACGTGGAAACAGAACCTACTCACATATTGTCGCGGAATAATATGCGTAACTTCTGCAATTTTTATTCTTCTAGTATCTGACGATGGAGCAACAGGGCATGGCACAACTCATATCAACGATAAACGCCGACTTAGAAAGTTTGAAAATCATCAAAGACGGCATGTCCGATCTTCTAATGAGTCACAATATATCGTGAGAATTATATCTAGTAATGTGAATTATCTGCGTATTTTTTTATCGAAACGTTTACAGCGACGCGTCTGTTATCGACATCGATAGGGTTCGCGGAAACTCGAACGGAGTACGAAAGTAACGCGAGATCACTTTGCACCTTTGAGATTCGGTGCCATATTTATTTCGCCTCTATTACGCATCTTCCAATGTTTCTATTTTTCTATCGCAGACCGCGGGTGCATCTGTGTAACGGAGAAATTCCTTCCGTTGTGAATTGTACTGATTTGTGCACGAGTTAGATAGCTAGTTGAGAAATGAAGCGATTGCCTTTTCCACTGTTACACTTGAGAGAGAAACAAACGTCAGTTATATATCCTATTCTTTCACCGATGTTGTCGAAAGTGTGTGTTATATTTCCGATACCAAGGGAGAAGAGAGTAATTGGTTATGTACATGTAAGAAATAAACAATTTTTACATAAATAATGTGCTTTTACTGAATACCTTGATGTCGTTAAACACGCTCTCTCCTATCTTTTTTGGATGACTATATCTTATACATAATATATATCTTTATGTACATATCATACATAGGTGTTTAATATAAAATACCGGGATACTTTTGACCACGCGTGACCACTCCGATGCGTTATTATACACAGCTTCTTTCATCGATAACGTTACGTCGGGTATCAATTCTTGTCATTCTACAATCTTAACAACCTTGCCTACTTAAATTCCGATCTTACCTTTTCCTTAAAAGTAGGCACCGATAATCGTTCCGTTTCCCGCCGATTCCTCGAATTACCCGTAAGTCTAGACCCGAGATTTCCTAATTAACGTACTAAGGCTGAGCAAATCTCGTTTCAAACTGTCTCTACTCTGACTCGATCCTACTAGTATATTTGGTTTTGCAGTCTAATCAGAACGGATAGCTCTCCCGCTAAGATCGATCCTTCGTACCTCCTCCTCGTTGAATTTTCACGTACTTAGGGAATCGAGTTAAATTTGGTTCGGAAAGGGGGCAGGCTCTCAAACGTTCCACGCATTCCGCCCTAATTATTTCGCGTAGCTGGCGCTCCGTTTGCAAATTCTCTGCAAGGCAAACCGGCCGTGGCCTGGGCTGAAAATTACTCGCGAACGCCCAGGGTCGCTCTGAACTAACAGCAACGATCGACAAACCCTTTGCAGCATCGCGGTATTTCCAAATTACAAAAATACTCTCTGCGTTCGCTGTTAAGGAGCAAGGCACTTGACTCGAGGACGACCCTGGGAGTATTTAGCGCTGGCCACGGTCGGTAGTTTGAGTTAGCCCGCCTCGGAGTCCGGAAGATAAATCTTGGCTTCCTAGACGACTGTGGACGACCAATGACACGAGGTTCCTCTTGGACAGGGCATCGTGGATCACTTGTTGACCGTGAGATCCAGAGGTAGATCTTGCTCCATCTCGACGACGTTCTCGCTCTTCACTCGCAGATCTTGCCCGCAGCTGTTGTTCGTGTCGACGATGTTGCCCCACATGTTCTGCAGCCCGTACTGCAGGTCCACCGAGTCGAGCAGGTGTCTGAACAGAGGATTCTGCGCCTTGAGGATGAGATCCGAGAGGATCTTTGTCTTCTCGAGGATGTTGTCGTTGCTGTGCACGCAGCACTTGTGGCGGCAACAACAGTCGCTGGTGTCTTTGCAGAAGTCCTCCTTGGCGGGCGTTTGCTCCACCTCCATCTTGAGATCCTCGGCTCGTTTTATCACAGAATTCCTCACCGGATCGGTTACCACTACATTCTCCTTCTTGCAGGGCGTGCTGTTGACGATCGACTCGATGTTCCTGTAGTCTACCGTGCTGGCTTTGCTGGGGTACTCGACGGGCTCCTCGGTCTTGACGGGCGTGGATTGCATCCCGATGCGGGGCAACGAGTCCGGCATGTGACCGGGACTCGTCTGGGGCGACTGAGCCGACGGGCAGTCTTTTATCATGGCGTTGCTAGAAACGTACATGGGGTTCACCTGGATCCTGTCCGGTATTATGTAGCTCTCGTCGTAGATCCTCGGGTAGATCTTCACCTCCTGCTCATAGACTTTCCTCGGCGTGATCTGCTCCGGCTCCTTGCGCTGCTCCTGCAGATTGTACATGTTGTTCCACTCGACGAAGTTCCTCTGCTCCTCGAAGCTGTTGCTGGTCTTCGGGCTGGACCCGGACGTGTTGCTCTCGATGCTGCTGTCCTTCTTGTCGGACTCGGAGTGGGCGCTGCTGCTCTGCTTGTCCGGCGAGGTATTGTCGAACCTGGTCTTCTCCTGGGAGTTCGCCTCGTCGAAGCTCTTCTCCTGGACCTTGTCGTTGTTGTTCACGTAATGCCTATACGTTTTCACGTGCTTGCGCAGGGAGGAGGGATCGGTGTACCTCTTCGGGCAGCCTGGCACCTTGCAGCAGTACGGCTTGTCGACGGCGTGGGTCCTGGTGTGCTTGAACCTGTCCGAGGAGTTGGAGTAGGCCTTGTTGCAGCCTTCCACCGGGCAGACGTAGGGACGCTCGCCTGTATGGGAACGAGCGTGGATCTTGAGGTTCTCCGCCCTGCTGAAGCTCTTGTCGCATTGGAAACAGTGGTGCGGCTTCTCGTTCGTGTGCGTCCGGACGTGCACCAACATTTTGTATCTGCGACGGAGGAGGAGGCAGTGTGAGTTTTGATATTTTCTTTGCTTGCACGTGTCAGCCAGGAGAAAGAACTAAGTAGATATTCCTTCTCCTCGCAAATGCTCCGACAAGACGAGAACTCTTACCTTGCATTAAATCCACGTTCACCTCTCGCGCATCCCTCCCAGCCGCAATAGAACAATCCCCGTGGTCCCGGCGCTGCGTGTAATCGCGCTACATGTCCTGCTAGCTGTTCCAAGGACGTGAACCATCGCCCGCAATTCTGCCATCTGCAATCGCAATGTAACGCGTTAGAGCCTGGTCGATTGATAATATCAAAGGAACGCGCGAAAATAGTCGCGGTACACTTAAGGGTATTGATCTTTGGTCGCTCGTTTGCCCCGATTAATCCGGGCAATCGTTGGCCACTCGAATCGTTCGTAGGATCGTTATCGTTTAAGGCCAATATCTCGTATTTTTTCGTCTTACACGCCAGTCAATCGATCTATTAATACCGCTTAATTCCCTCGTCGTTCATTTACCGAGAAATTCTAAATATAAACGACACACGCGCGACGGGTGACGATCTTCGCATTTTGATCAATCGACTGGTCTCCGTTCGTCCTCGGTACAGGGCGCGGAGGACCGATCGGTTTCGAAGATTTTAACTCGCCGGGGAGTCGAATCGGTTCCTCCTGGCAAGCTACAATAGAATCCTCAGCGCACCGTTCGTATATCGACGCCCGATTTACGTCAAGAACGTCCACTCGACCGACCAATTGATACCAATTCCGACCATTGTGCAATTGGCGTCGCTTGACACCAGTTTATCTGGACGGGCAGAGCTGGCGTAGCTATTCCAGTCAACGACATCGCGTTCCACGAATCGGTAGCCACGAGCCGGCCCGTGTAAAGGTCGCGGATCAAGGTGACTGTCTATTGTCGGATCCTTCGTCGCCTTTCGTGAAATCCTTCCTCGCTTTCCTCGAACTGACTAAGCATCTATGCGCAGTTAGCGCACGTGGCCGCGACTTTCAAAGCAGTGCGAATTACTTAGACCGCTGCGAGTGACGTAGGTATTCGGAGATCCTCGGAATCGCGTAATTCGTTGCGCCATCGGAAAGTTCTCGGTTCTGTCGTTTAGCGAACGGATAAAGGGTGGGGTGTTTCGCGCGCGAGTCGCGCGACCAAGCGCCGCGGTTATTCCGGTTTCCCCGGCCCGGCGATAAGGAACGTTTCCCGTGTCCACGAGGCCGTCACATGCAAGATGCGAACGTAACGAGACTCCGCCGCGACACGATAAAGATAACCGATCGCGTCCGCGAGAACGTTCGCCGTCGGCCGAAATCATCATCGATTCGAAATAGAGCGTGACCAGCCCGCGAGCGCGACGTACGCGACCGATCGCACTTTGCTACTCAGAGGTTATCGATGTCTGACTTTCTTCTGTGACTGTAAACATTTAGACGAGCTCGAGCGGGGAACTTTAGCCGTTTCCACGCGCCCCTCCCCTACGCGCAGACTTCCAACGATTCACGGAGGAGGCTGTCCGTAGTGCCCGTCTCCCAGTGGCCGGCGCGCTGGACCGACTCTGTTACCGCTAACTTTTCCGCGAGCCCTCTAAGCCATCGCGAATCTTCGTTCGATCTGGGGGAGAAGCGGACGCGTCTCGCGATACCGCGGCGGATGTGGAAACTGGTTGCAGCTGGAATGCAATGCGTGATGCGAATTGCCTCCGTGTATCGCCCGCGCGCAAGCACCGGGGATAAATTAGCTTCACTTAACGGGACCTTCCGGGCTAAAAGTCAATATTTTTTTATATTTCGTTTTTCGAATGTTCAACCTTTTACGAGTACGTTTTAAAAGGATTTGTGGAAATTCGTAAAATTACCGAAGTTATAGGCATTGGAGTAGCAGCAAATGCATGGGTAACACCCGGCCCCACGGCACTCACGCAAAACGCGTTTTTCTCGAAACAGTGTTCTCAAAACGGTGGAACCTGTATCTCCAGAAATTATTATCCGATTGGACTGAAACTTTTTTTACTTTGAAGAAAAAATTACAAAAAAATTGAAAATTTATAATTTTCAGTGTTGAAAGGGCAAAAAATATAGGGAAAAAGTGATTTCAAACTTCAAGTGTAGTTATTTTCTAAAAAAATGTTATTTTTGTAATTTTTGCTGATTCCCCCCCTAGCCAGAAATATATTCTTGAAATGAAAAAAGTTTCAGTCGAATCGGATGATAACTTTTGGAGATACAGGTCCCACCGATTTGGATGAATTTTTTGACGGCTCGACTTTAACGACTCCCCAGTGCCATATGCAATGATTAATTACAAAAGAAAAAATATATTTCTATAATTTAAGACATCCTTAATACAATGCAAAAAGTCTCATTAAATAATATATAGTAGTTTTCCTTTAATTAATTCCTAAAGATCACCTATCTTTTTGGGCTCTAGACCGGAAGGTCCCCTGAAGGGAACTAGGCACTCAGAACATCGATTTTTTTTGTTGCATTTTTCGACAGTATCACCCTTCCCGAGTAAAATGCCGTTTGGTTTATGTTAAAATTCGCAAAATTAAGGATTTTACAGGCGAAAAGGTCGAGCGCGCCATAGACCGTTTCTGCGCTCGTTCGAAACTTTAAACGCGTTTATCTCGGAATCATATTTCCTCTTCGTTTTGCAGTGATTACGAAAAAGAGGTACACATCGATTTGAAAAAAATTCAGTATATATCAAACATGTCTAGTTACGACCTGAACCTAGGCATAAGTCTGTGAAAACTCCTGTTCTGACAAAAAAAAAATAGAATGGCTCTTTTCCCTGGCGAAAAATGACGTTTCTTTAAAATTTGCAGACACCATTTTTATAATTTTGATTTTTTTCTTTTTCAATAGGTTCAGGGCAGAATGGGGGCCGGGGCAAAGTAGAAATTTCAGAGGAAATTTCACAATTAAATTTCTTACTGCCAGAATCACTGCAAAATTACAGCGGCTCCAGAAAAAACGCCTACATATCAGACGACTGTAGCGCTGTCATACATTTGTATATAATATTCAAATAATTTATTTTTACTGATTATAGTATTAATAAACATTGCCCAAAAGTACTAGTCACAATTTGTGTTCATCTCCTTGTAATTAATTTGCAAAAAAATACTCGATTTTCGAGCGATCTGACTGCCTAGTCCCCTTAAAGGTTGAGTTTCCTAGCAGCGGCCGGTGGCGATCCCACTGGTGCAAGGGAGCAACAAATGCATACTTCTCCGTTGCACCAGTGGGATCGCCGCCGGCCGCTGCTAGGAAACTCAACCTTAAGACAGCCGTCGATTCTGTCGCGGAAGCGCATCGTCGACCCCCTCGGCGCGGCGTGCCTCGCGCACGAGTGTCGAATTGAAAGACACGAGTAGAAATCGGCGGGTAAGCGACGGAGGGGGAGGTGCGCGGCGTGGATCTCGCGATGAATCCAGTCATTTGCTGATAAGGAGGCCACGGAACGGCCCTGGAACGTATCGTATCTAATTTAGTTGACGGTGGATCGGCGGAGGAAAAATCTGCGCTCAATTTAGATAACGTTTCGACGTCGCGCTGTGGTGGCGCCAGTTTTATTTACTTCCTGGTGTCAAGCGGCGTCGATTACGAATGATCATTAGCCGCGGATCCACGCGGTGTATTAAGTGGTGGTGGTGGTAATGCGATAGAACTACGTACAGCGTGGTGATACAGTGATCGGGAGATTGTGGGTAGGATAGTGAATAGTTGCTAGGGAAATTACTGGAATTACCTGCACTTGAGTTGGGCGTTCTCCCCGCGACGAACGGAGCCGAGCTCCAAGCTGGAGCTGGAGGCATCGGAGTCGCTGTGCGCGGGACTCGGGGGACCACCGTTGGCCAGGCCACCCGGGGAGACCCCGAGCCCCGGCAACGCGGCCGACGGAGACGTGCCTAGTTCCTCCTCGACCGGCATCCTTCGCGGCCAAACCGGAAGGTCCAGCGGTGGTTGCTGATGCAGGCTGAGGCTCCCGTAGTAGCCGGAGTTGGGGCTGGTGGAATAACCGGAAATCGGGCTGTAAAAACCCGGGACTGCTCCTAGCAGGGTGCCCGGGTAACGAGCGGCGCCGTACGGGCCAACGTGGCTTGGCATTCTACCCGGAACGTAAACGATCATCTTTATCGATTCCTTCGCCTCTTTTTTCCTGCTTCTCCCCCGACTCGCTAATTCGACCAAAGACGTGCAAATTTCCCCCCGTGGATCGTCGTCTTAATTGGACCCTTGTCCTTAATTAGCCCTTTAATACCCCGATAATAGAATCGTGGAAACTCGGCGGCCGTGTTCCCCCCGGCGCGGCCCAACGGAGTGGAGGAATTTACGAGCGGATCTCGTGTTCACTTTGGCTCGATCGTATCGCCGAAAGGTTTGCAGGTTTCGAAACGGGGCAGAGCGGCTCTTACCCCTGCGCCTTCTCGCAAATCTCGGTTAGTTTACGGAGTAGGTGGTGGCTTAGTTTACTTCGGATCTGTTTAATTATCGTTTCAAAATATGGTTTGTATCTGCTCGATCCCCTGGCGGAGCCTCGGCTTCCTCAGCGCGATCCTTCGCTCTCCCGTGCCCCCGAAGATTCTCGCCTTAGCGACGTTTCTCGCAGGCACCTCGAAGAAGGCCACCTTCGCCTCGCTCCGTCAAGCTGCGCTCAGCGGAGCAAGCGATCCGTGCATCGGTACGATACCGTGAACAAGACTTTCCAGGTCTTGCCGGCGCGACGCGACGGGGGGAGGGGGGCGGGGGGATGCTCCGTTCCCTGGACCCTGCCGTTCTCCCTGAGCACCGTAGGCAACAAGTCGACCACGGCCACACAGTACGCTCACGTAAACACACTCTCGCCGGCGGCGCGCACTCTTTTATCGAAATCACTGAAAGTCCGAGTCCGTATCGTCAAATGTATTTGAACCGGTTCGACTTGAGTATACGGTAGCTCAGGAATTGCTTGCTGTACTCGATCGAGAACATAACTAGGCTGGCCCGCGACGGACTCATCAACCAGGGCCGCACTATCGCCGTAGCCGTTGTCACCGTTTCTAATTGCGCACGGTCGCCCTCGAATAGGGGCAACGTCCACCTCACGGGGGAGTAGGCGGAGGTGGTCGGGGGTCTGTCGACTGGTCCGAGAGAAGATGGTCCCCTGCCGACGCTAGAACAGCCTCGCGTCCATGTCTGCCGCGCGCGCGCGTATCTCGCTGTCTGATCTTGGCGGAGCGTCGCTCGCGAGCCTTATCGCCCGAGCTCGGATCTCCGTTGGTCTCGGCTTGTGACGCGCAGATGATCGCAGTCACCCCCGGGGACGACGGTCAATGGCGTATCACGGTGGCCAACTACCGCTCCGACGTGTACCGCTGGTCAGTCCGTAGGATTCTCGGAGGAGCGAGGAGAGGAGAGAGAGAGAGAGAGAGAGAGAGAGAGAGGGGGAGAGAGAGAAGCGAGTACACTCGAAGTAGCCACGACCAACCAGCAACATCCAACTAACGTCAACGGCGAAACCGCGGCCTTATATATAGCCGCGCTATCGTCGCCGATACCGCCGCCCGTCCTCTCGCTTCGTCCCACTAATACACCGAAGCTGATAACGTCGTAATCGCGTCGCTCCTCCTAGCGGATGCGTCAGTGGACGGAACGATCCCCGACGGGGACTCTGCTGGCCTACCGATCCGTCCAGCAGCCACGCACCCGCGCGCCACCTTATCGCGCGGAAACGTTGCGCGAGCGTGCGGGAATTTCAGTTAACGCCTGGCAATAACGTGTCGTCGCTACTCCGATGGAACTCCTGCTACCAAGCTTCGACACGAATTTCTCACCGTTTCTCAGAACTGCTACGAAGGAACGCGTTAATCTTTTCTTTTTTTTTCGCAGAATGGCAACAGATTGCATTTAGAAATAAAAATTCCAGAGGAGTTCCAGTTTGCTGCTTTGAAACCCAGTAGCGGCTTCTGTATCGACTGGATCGGAGATCGATGAGGGGATAGAAGAAATATGAGAGCTCGGGATGGGACGAGATGCTATCGGTTACCCCCTTCGGGGCGTCGTGACGCGTCGATTTCGGAGCGCCGAAGCGCCCGTCGATCCTTTTCCCCAACTCTATCCTGAATGCTGACTGGACGGCCGAGAACAAAGTCCCGCGTATCGCTGGAGAGGCTGTCGCGTTATCGCGGTCGCATTAGCGCGTTGGCGCGAATGGATTCCGCTCGCGGGCTGAGTCAACAGAGGCTGCTAATTTCTTCCCTGAAGGCGAGCGAGCCTTGGGTGTCGCGGCGGCCGCCATGGGTGGGCCCCCTCGCTCGGGAACTTGAAGTCGCGTTTCGAAACGGAGGAGGACCAAGGTTGCGTCGTAGTCTCGCCGGCAATCGTGTTCTCGGGCCTGATAATCACTGTCCGACTATCAGTGTCAGTCTAAATCTGATTTCTGTGGAGACATTTAAACCTCGGTCGGATAAAAATCAACGATCGCCCGTGGACCAAATTCCACGGGCCCCGGATTATCGGGAAGTGCGCAAAACAAAATCAGTCGAGCTGATACGCGAAGATATCGACGGGGAGAATTGTCAGCGGACACGGTGTCGAAGCTACCGCTGGACAAATAATCATACCCCCCCCTCCAGCGAATTTTCAGTAGACAGAACGCGAGGTGCCGAGGCACGCCATTATGAACCATTGACGTCAAGTCTCGGACTATCTTAACGGAGGAAAAATTCCTCGTTACGCAAGTGGGATCCGTCGGACGCTGGCGAATGCAAGGTCCGAGCCTTCTGTCTATGCGCTTCGAGTCCGCGGGAAGACATCCCCAGCGAAGCTACTGTGGCCCAAGCGGCAGCTGGACGAGAAGTGGCTGCATCAATTTCGCCAGTCCGCCAGTTTCCCAGTGTTTAAATTTATTCAGACCCCTCTGGCGATTGACCATCGCCCGAGGGATCCTCGCGTGCGGTCGGAAGGCTCGATCGAACAATCAATGATCACCGCGCCCGATTTCGATCGCTCCGGTTGCGTGTAGGAAGTCGCGGCGCAGGAGCTAGATGGTTGGGGAGGAAAAGCGTTTCCTTCGGACGCGACAGATGCTCCGGCAGACCGTGGACAACAAGATAAATGGCCCGTTGCCCGCGAATGAAAAGTCGAGCGGAGCTACCGTTCCCCCCCACAATTGGACCGTTCGCGAACAAAAGCCGGGAAACCCGAAGAGTTCCTCCGAAGAAAAGAAGAAGACGGTACCGATGATCCGTGAGAAATTTCTCTCGATCGCGAGACAGTCCCCCACATCTTGCGGCTCTTCCATTAGTCGCGGCGGTGGACTTTCGTCCGGCAATATTTTCCTTCTGGCGACCGACCAGCCGGCGGCAGCTCCCCCGTACCGATTATCGACACGAGGCGATCCACGTATCGTCGTTGGGGTGCTAATCGAACGGCAATCTAATCTCGTCAGCGAGTCTGAATTCGTACGTCTGGTTCGCGCCGGTAAACAAGCGCGGGTCTGAAGTCAAGATCCACCTGTTGCTATCAGTGCCAGTGGTGCTCAGTTCTCCTTTTAATAGCAAGTCTCCCCGAGCTGGAAACTTTCCCTACTTAGTTTTGATCGGTGTCGCTATTTCACCGAGGCGCTTTCCCCATTGCGGTCCAAGTTTTCCGAAGCGTAATCGATTTGCTACGAGCGATCGAGGCGGTAGCTTTATCGCGGAGAAATGATTACGATCCTGTTATCTCGCGAGTGCGTGATTTTTTGCCGACCGATCCCAGGAATCGACAAGGAACTTGGTATTTCTTAAAAGAAAGAAAGGATCAACGATCTAAGTACGCGAGGGGCGTCTCATCACGCGGGGTCTCAGTGACTTTTCGATAAAGAGATCGAGGGGGTCCGCGCATAATACCCGACACGAGATACGATGAAGTTTAACGCTGCACGTATGTACTTGACGAGATGTTATTCTCTCCCCGTTATCTGCGCGCGATATAGCCGACACATCCGGCTGTTTATAGATGCGAGGGAAAAGAATTACCCGTGCCTCGTTAGAAACATACAAGGGCCCCCGAATCGTTATCGTGCCGCTCTATAGATTACTCCCATTTCGAATCAATTATCTAGCGTTACGTGCGGGGCCACTTTGTAAACGGCGATGACCGCAACGACGCTCGGAGGAAGATTAAGGGACGATCAAAGAAGCATTAGAGGGTCGGCATAATAAGGGGACGACGAATGGCGAGCGGGCGATATCCTTGTGGCGACACGGCAGATGCCAGACGGAAGATAGACGTTTAAAAAAATAGAGGATTTCCCGAGGTACACGGTCGCCATTGTCTCCCGATCTTAACTCGAAGATGATCAAGCTGCGGTGCCTGGTCCTGTCCTTTCCGAGCGATCGTATCGCCCGCAGGCTTCTCTCGGCTAGTTTCTTCGAACTACCGATCGAACTTTCCGCCACATCACTTTTCGCTTTTCCGTCTAGATATTTTTTACTCGTTCGAGCGATAATGGGATCGTCGCGGGACGACTCGAAGCACGCATACGTAGGATCTCTACAGCGATGGAATTCCTAAGAAGGAGGGAGTCCATCCGCCCGCAACAGGTCGATCCGTGCAACCGCGATGCTGCCACCCGTTTTCAAACACCCCCAGCGGCCCTAGCCGGCGGTATTAATGAATATGGTACTAACAGCTTTCTCTCCTCCCTTTCACCCGGTGGGTTCCCACCTAACCCACCCCCCGTCTCGCATGACACCCCACGGACCGAACTGCCGGTGTCGGCGCGCTTTGATCTCGTGGAACGCGGCGAACAGGTAGAAAAGACCGAGAGGAGGATAGGAATGGATGAAAAGGCTGAAGGAGAAAGACGGACAGCCAGAGACGGAGATTCCACGACGACCAATCAGATCCGGGCCCGGCTCTAAACTCGAGAAAATATGTTCGGAGTTTTTAGATTGAGATCCGGCAGAGATAACCCTTTCCCTTCATCTCTCTCTCTCTCTCTCTCTCTCTCTCTCTCTCTCTCTCTCTCTCTCTCCGTTGCTAGCTCGCTAGCTCTCCTCTGCACGTTGCTCGTGGCGTGTCCGTGGAACGCCGAGAGAGGCTTCACCGCGCTGCTTCACCCTTTAGCCCCCAAGCATCTCCGATCTTTCATTTAGATTTGATTTCGGTGTTCCTCCACGGATTTCTCCGAGACCCTACTCGCCAGCGAGTCTCAATCGCTTTCGGTAGCCTCCGCTCGCCACCGCCCGCGCCGCGCCGTGTTCTTTCTTGTCCAGGGTCGTTTCGGGGGAGTCCCCAAACGCTCGCGAGAAACTGGAATCCTCTCGGGCCGATCGAAGTGGTACGGGGGGGGTAATTATTCACTGCCAGCTCCTTCGAACGTGGGAATCGTTCCAAGTCGAGCCGAGAGAAATACAACGCTGCTACTCGGTGCTTCAATGCCTCCAACTTTGGGCGGTGTGTCCCCGACGTTCCATCAGCTGGCTCGATATCAGTTTGCCGCAAAAAGAAAACGTCGGGGTAGCCACCCGAGAGGGACCTCCAAGCAAGAATTTACACGGCAGCCGTGCGTACGCGGCCTTTAAATTCTATCGGAGCGAAAGGAACGCGTGGCGCTTTGCGTGTGGCTGCCACTACAGAAATACCCTGCGAAAAGGGGGTGCCTGGATCGGGACCGAGCAGAAGCTCGCAGTCGGCCGCGCGCAGCGGGGGTTGAAATTCCCGCGGTTCGGCAGCGGTACCGTGTCGCCTAACGTAGACGTGCACGGTGCACAGTTTTATTCGATCGCGCTGTTGGGGGGCCCTGCCCAGCCGAGGTTCTGCTCTTTTTGTTTTCCCCCTGGCTGCCTCGGGGCGAGCGATACCCGCGAGCCTCGAGTGCCGTGAGAGAACAGAGAAACAACAGGCGAGAAAGGGAAGACGGTTGCGCGCCGGTGTCTATCGCGAAAACCGAAAACCACCGCGGCGATGAATTCCTCGAAACCCCGGCGGCTCCCCTCGACGGCTCTTCAGCGGTACTTCGATCCCCGGTCTCGATCCATCTCTTCGCGCGCCTAAGTTCTCTGCCCGTAAGTGCCGCTTTCTAGCTCTCTCGGTGCCTTTCCCACAATTCTCACGAGGAGCGAACCTAACCCAGACCGTCGACAACCTTTGTTTCGCCAGCACTCGTCGAACGAAGCACGGGAACGAATTAACTCGAGCCCTGCGAAGACCCTGCTCAGTTATGATGAATACACATCGGGGCCATTCGAAATGCGAATAAGAGTCCCGCTACGGGGAAGACGGGTAAACGAGCCCCGAGTGCCTCTGCGGTCACCCATCCAGCTCGATCGATCGAGCGAGAACACCGAGCGAGTTGTTCGCTACAGGATCCTTTCTCTTTCTTCCCTCCCCGAAATTTTTTGCAATTGAACGATAAGGCTATCCACGCGGCCGAGGTGACATTCGGGGGTAAGACGACGGCGAGGTGAGCTGCTGGGGATAAGCGACGCGTATTGCGTATCCTTTGGGTGATTTATCACGTTTCGGGATGGAATATTAATATCGTTATGGCGCGCGCCGTCGGTCCTTTTCGGGCATCGCGACCGTCCTCGATCGCGCGCAGCGTAGCGCCCGCGTGTAGCGCGTCTCCGATCACGATATTCACGATACACGCACACAGAATCCCGATAGGTATTACGAACGGGACAGAGGATGGCTACCGGTCACAGCAGGAGAGCACGCCGGGGGTCCTCTACCTCTCCGCCGCGCCGACTCGAGCCTCGCTACCGAGAAACAAGCCAACTTTCCTTTCTCTCCTGCCTTCTTCCTCCTCTGCCTCCTCTTCGTCGTCGTTTTCTTCGTCTTCTTCTTCGTGGTCCCGCTGCCCGGCGCTACCGTCCACTGATTCGTCGAGTCCACGCGGTCACGTGACCGGTTTATAAGGAACACAGCGCCGCCGAGCGCGTCACTCGCCCGCTGCGCTTCCTCTGGAGACCTCCTCCATGCTGCTCCTCCGATTCTCCGTTTCTAGCCGTTTCTTCCGTTTCTAATCCACCATACCTGCCACATATTATTTGAACGAGATCGGCGACGGGCGCAAGAAAGCCGATTGCGAAGGCGATAACCGCGCCGTATCTATCTTATCGCTTTCTCCGAACGCGCAAAGAGCAGCGATCGTTCGTTTACAGCGTTCAGTGTACTCGACGGACGGATAAACTTTCAATTTTTCTTTCACCAGTACGCGATCGAGTCGAGATACGGGGTCGGGAAAGGCTCCCATTGCAGTGGGCTCGGTTGAGTCGATGACAAGTGTACGCGATGCAGTTTCCTCATCGGTAAATAAAGATTTACCGCGCGAGCTTGTGATCTCGTAACGCATTTTGTCCTCTCGAGCTTCTAGGAAATCACGCTGACCTTTCCAAGTCCCAGGCTGTTACGAGATTCCGGGCAATTGCTTGCGATACGCTCTCGAGCAGCGGCGGGAAACGCTCGCCCGTTAGATTTTCTCACGCGCGATGGCTTTCTTGCGTTAAATATCGCGCGGCAACTGAATCGCATTAGCGAGACGGGAGATCGGGATTCGTTGCGCGGTGAACCGCAGTCTTTGCCAGCGATTTCCACGCAGGGGTAGCCAAGAGACTCGGTGGAAAGATCAAGATATCCGCCGCGAAGTTGCTCGTCATTGAAATCGAACAGGCTCGCGAGCAAAGATCGCACGGGATCACGCGAAGAAGCTCAGGGGTCGATGCAGGAAGAGCGAGGAGAAGCGAGCGGCGCGGCGGGCCCCGCGGCAGCAGGGTTTAATCTTCAATTCCGAAAATCAACGTAATGTATTCCTCCCCTCGGGGCCCTGGCCAGTCCCCGACTTAGAAGCGAATAGGGGGGGGGGGGGGATGGAGGCGAGCGCAACCTGTAATTTCAACGCGAGCGGACTAAGTCGTCGGTAATATGGGAACCCAGAGCTGGTATAACGGCTCATTTCCATAATTCGTTCCTTAAGCATCATTTTTAATAGGCCCCTGGCGCCGGCCAAGAGGGCCCGGGCCCCGGCTCGGGCCCTCTGCCGTCGGCTTGGGGTCCACCAGACCCCCGTCGAGACTACACCGTGTCACTTAAACCTCTGTTGCCCTTTATCGCGACCTCGGCGACGTCTTCATCGGGCCTTCGATTCTCCTCGATCGACTCGCCAATAGGAAGCCGTGGAACACCTCCCTTCGTCGTAACCACGCGACCAGCTAACGGTTCCCTGATCGGTTATTCGACGATCTGTTAAACTCCTTCGTTATCTCGACTTCACGGATGCTCAGTTTCCCCGTGCTCCCGTGCAGCTTCGCAGAAACGATAAGCCCGGGCATTATCATCGATAACGGTAATCGCGATCCGTGTTTTTTGCAGCAGAATTTCGTAATTGCTACCTGGGCTGATTAGCAGCGGGCAGAAGCGAGTCCAGAAAGGAATACGAAGTAACCGAGCGGTGTTGGTTCGACGGGGAGCTGGCTCGAAAATTGCAGGCAGTCCGTTTCGGGAATAGTGCTCGGTGAGTCGAAAATATTCCGACGATCCAGGGGAGGATTTTACCTTGTCCGAAAACCTGACGGGACCCCTTGGATGGTTCACGAGGTCAAAAATAAACAGGCCGGCCGACGGGCCGAGTTTTACTTTGCTCAAACACGTTCCGGGGCCCGTTTCCCTCTACCCTCGGCGTACGTGCGCCCTTCGCACGTTTCTCGATTTCTGGAAGGAGCGCGCACGCGAAGGAAAATATTTGCCGACTTTCCCCTGTTTGCCCGATGTCGTCGCACAGAAATTCCTCGCGGTAGATCGGGCCCAGCCCGACGACCGGGATTTCCGCGAAACGGCCCGAGGTTTCGTCGCCTCCGACAACTAGAGCTAGGCTAGAGCAGAGGGGAAGGCCTGGAAATCACTGGCCGAGGGAGAAGGAGTGAATTATTGCGTGTCCGGCGATCCGTGGTTTCTGGGAATCGCCTGGGACCTTCGATCGACCATATGGGGCCCGTTCTCGGGCGAGGGCCAGGGCAACGGTGCGGATCTCCTCGAAGAGGGCTCTCGAATCTCGGTTCTCAACCCGCCCACGGGACCGGGTAATTAATCACGAATTTCACACCTCGAATCGGCCGCGAGAGAGAAAGGGAACGGTTGGGTCCAGCCAGCAGGACTCACGGATGCTTGTTTCTCGCGGCCCCGAGCACTGAATAGACCACACCGCCGGGCATAGTGGGAGCAACGTTTCGGGCGTGCAACAGCCGGGGAAGCTCGGTGTCGGTGAAACGAATCGCTAAACTGGGCTGCATTGACAAATGATTGGAGCGGTTCGTGGCCACGGAACGGGAGGACCTCCCACGTGGTGAGGCACCGCTCGCCGAAAGAGCTCTCGTGGTTCCTCCTCGGCTTTCCTCTTTCTCGTGTTTTGCTTTCCGCCTCAAGGTTGCGGACGTTCCCCGGGTGACACGGTCCATCCGGGTTAAAAATAGCATCGCGACGTACTTGGGCCCTGGATGTATGGTCCTTTTGCCATTTCCACTCCGTCGTCCGCTACAAATGCTTGCAAATACGAAGGGGATGGGTATCGTTCTCCACACCGTGCCAACGTGCCTCCTCCGCTCCATCCGAAAGATCCGTAAATCTCGCGCGAATGCAAGTGTCGGGAGCGCGAAAGCCGGGGGCACGCGTTCAAATTCATAAATCGGCGCGACACACGGAGGCTGCTCGGTCGGAACGTCGCGGTCTCTCCTCAGGGGTCCATCCCAATGAGCTATCTGTTACGAGACCCGTCCCACCGGTTGCATCGGACGCCTACGGAGCGGAATCCTTTGATTCGCCGTGCCCAGGCAGATCTAGCGACCGTGCAATCTCTTCGCATCCCCGTAGAGGGTGGAGGGAAGGTTGTTTCCATTCTTTTTTTTCTCATCCAGAATCATTGATCTGTGGGTTGGCAGCGTCCGGGGACCCAGAAGGGGAGCTGTGAGTGTTGTGCGAAGGATGGAACGCAGACGTCGCGAGCCTCCGTAGGGGGTCGGCGCGGAGGGGGACGGGCGGGGGGGGGGGGCTCCTCTTACAAGGTATCCTGCGAGTTATAAGTGCGCGCGTAGAACAGGCTTGAGCTGCACGATGCTTATGGCGGTTCACGTGGGACGCGACGCGACGCGACGCCAGACACCGTGGCGTGCCACACACAACGCGACACCTCGGCTCCAAGTTGACTTGGCGGAGTCGAGGACTCCGCCAGGACCACACACGAAGGATACCGCCCCTTCGCGCCGCTCGGCCTTCCTCTGTTCCTCCTCCTCGCGCGCGAAAGTAAGGGGGGGGGAAAAAAAAAGGACCAGCCCTCGCGGAGGACAGACGAGGCAGAGAACCGAGAGGAGTCACTTAACCACCTTGCCATTAAACGCGTCCTGGAAGCAGCCTCGGAGGTGCAATCCACTCGCGGCCACGCTCGTTACGAAATCGCTCGTGACATTGGGCGTCCGCTCGAACACCGGGGGAATACGATTTCCTGGCCATCAGCCGGGCGCGCGGTTTCACGTGCACTCGCGGCGAGGTAATTTAATCCGTGACCCGTGGCCGAAGCCGCGGGTTAAATGGAGGTCAGCGCCGGAAGAGATGCCGTCGCGCCGATTCGCTGGGTCAAACGGTCGGCTAATTTCCTCGACAGATGGTACGCGTAACGCTTCTCGATCTCGAAACACCGCCTGGTAGGGTAAATCCGGGAGACGCGGTCGGGCCGGAGAGTCGGTCGAGTCGCTATATTTCAGACTCTATACGTAAAAACGCGATAAAGTGCAGACCAATTACTTTTCTAGAAGAGATATTAAGGGACCATTCAGCCAAAGTATTTGGCCATATTAACTCCTCCTTTTAAAACTAACGAGAAGACCATCTCTCGTTGCAGAAAGGAGAAATGGTCAAAAATGGTTATTTTTTATTTATTATTATTATTATTTTATTATTATTTTTGTTTATTTAGTTTAATTATTCACTTTTGCATTCATTGCCACTTTTGCCTTGCTAATCACCAGTAGGTAGTTCATTTTCTCTTTGACGAGTTCTTTACTTGTTCAGCGTAAACAAATTAAATATCAATAAATCGATAGTTGTATTCACTCATAAATAATTGTATGAAGCGCCTCCTCCTTCAATCACCTCGTAGTACCTTCTACTTTATGCCATAATCGCCACAAGGTTTACAGATAAAACCTAGAAACAAGCCTTGAATTCTCTCCCCAATGCCTGGTCCGTGCCGCTCCGTCCACGTCCATCATTCTTTTGTTTTGTGCCAAAGAAGCCACACGTGGATATTATTTTCTTCTTTGTTATGTTTCCATGAATAATTATGTGAGTGGTCTCTGCCAACGACGAAAACCATTTCTCCCGGCACGTCGGGAGAGGTGGTCAGATGTCATGACTTCAATTTACAATCCGACTTACAGTAAATATTGTCTTAAAACAAATATCGACCAGTTTTTCCGAATCAGCATAAAATTCTGAATATATAGGTTTGTTGTGATAAAATAAGTAAAATCTATATTAGTTTAAATAGCCATTTTATATTAGGTCGACCGCGTCTCCTGGATTTACCCTATTATTCCAATAGCTTGCGAGCTTCGAGAGGCCACGGGACAAAAGTTCTGGCTGGTTGAATGCGCGTCGCGATTGCCAATACCACGATGTTGGCAAAATAGAGACGATAGGTGGCGGAGGTAGAGAACGGCGTCAAGACTCAAGCGTGGAGAGATCCATGAGACGAGCCAGACCGGAGTGGTCTCCTCCTGCAAGAAGATTTATGCGGGTTGAAAAGGTGGTGGTCTAGCGGCTTTCCTAGCGGGGGGTTTCCCGCATTGTTGCTAATTGCACGTCTCTAGACGGTGAAAACGCCGCCCTGGTGGTCCATTATGCCTCGAGACTATAGGGAGGTTGGACGGCAGGCCGGGCGTCAATGACAACCGAGTGTTCTCCCTGCCACCTACGGCACAGGAACCAGCCGTTCATCCTCGAAGGTCACCCCGTAAACACTCGACAAAGCAGCTTCTCTTCCACGACCTTCCCTTTGGAATTCGTTTCTGCGGCGCTGGAGAAAAGAGGGAAGGTCCGAGGAGCACCGAAAACACGTCATTGTCCAGTTTATGGCGTGTTTTGGCACTTTTACGAACTCCTCTGGAAACTGTCGCTCACCGCAACCAGATACCCACCGCCGGATCTAATAACGCACCACCCTTTCTTCGTCTCCTCAACTGAGCAGACGGGCGGGTCAGGGTACTCCCGATAGAGGTAAACAATTGGAAAGCGACGCTAGTTGGTCAGAACGGTCCGTGCGTGGCGCGTTTGCGTGCGCAGGAGGGAAGAAAGGTTGGACGGTTGATCGAAACGACTCATTGTTTCATTCACGGCGCGATTCGGGTTGCCCCGCGACCTCCGGTCTCGGCGAAGGCCACGCGGGGCCGAGACCGTATATTTAAGTGCAATCGATGCAGACAGCCGGCAAAAAAGTCGCTGGAACGCAGGATGCGCCGCGTGTAATCGGAGTTGCGAATCGAGCGCTGGTGAGCCAATTCCGGTGATCGTTCGGAATCTTCGTTTGTTTTCGCTTATAATAGAGCGCCCTGCCCCGCGTTCTACTGACCGTGCATCGCCGCGTATCGTGACCAACTTCCGCGTGACGTTCGATATCCCGAAAGGGAGTCGTCGGTATACGCACGACGCTGAGATAGACGGGGCCTGTGTTTTCCCAGAGAAGCATCGGACGAAAACAAAGTATGCGTAGGCAGCCCCATTACCGAACCGTGGCAAGAACACGACCGGCGTGGATCCCCCCGGTCCCGTGACAAAAGAAACCGTTAAAACATCGTCACTCTCCTCACGACTCCGTGGCACCGGTCGGCCAGAAGCTGGTGGATTCCCACGTGGGACGCGACTCGAAGGATGCGGGCCGAAAATATGCAAATTTATATGCGTATACCGGGTACCGGGACGCGATTGCTCATCCCGGCCGTCTGGGGCCGCCCGGGCTGCCTGGTTTACCCACTTGCGCGAACCCCCGGCACGGCAGAGGGAGAGAGACGGACGTAGGCTGCTCCTTGCATCGACAGTCATTAGCATACGGGACCATAAATGAAACCTGTCTCCTCTAACCCCGCGCAACAATGGAACAATCACGAGTGAAACACAAAAGGGCTCCTCTACGCGTCTACGTGGGCATACATATGCATCTTCGGGGGCCCAGCTTTCCTTCGATTCCCTTCCACGTGCCCCGTTATCCTTCCTCGCTCCACCGCGAGCAGCGAACTCCCTGCCAACGGTCCTGCGACAGGATACCGGTTCCTCCTGTATCCCGGACCGGGACGTTTCGTCCTGCGACCTACGGGACACGTGAGCTGCCCTTTGTCTAGCCGAGATTAGGCCCGTGAAACTGACTCCAGAAAGGACGGATCTAACGGTCTAAGCGGGTCTAAGTTCGTAGGCGATCTCCTTCCTCCTCGATTCTTTCGTTTCGTTTTTTTTTTTTTCTCTCTTCCTTTAATTCAACGGCCAACCGACTCCGAAACGGGACGGGACGGGATGATGGTCCGTTCGGGGACGGGACTCGAGTCATCCAGTGAATGGAGAGGAAAGTACGTTGGGCGATTTTTCTGATGGACGTCTATCAGGAGGAATAGGCTTCCTCGATTTTTTTAACGGACGTTGGGCAGGGTCATCCGGACCGGATTTCCCCGCTATCGCGTTGGAATAGTACGTTGAAGAATATCCTTCTGCCGGGAGGATTTTATTTAAAATTATAATAAGACTCGTAGCTTGGTCGTTAGGCATCGCTGTTCTGCGAGCAGCCTGGAATATCCCAGCCGGACTAGCTTGCCCGTTTCACGATTCGCTGTGCCGAACGTGAAAGGAAGAGAATCCCTTTCAGGGCCTCTGATCGCCGGGCGACAGGGACAATCCTCTAGTCGCAGCTACCCACGTAACTACCCACGATCGAAACCGTTCCGAATCTTCTCTTCTCACGAGCAAATCGGCTGTTTGCTCGGCGGGCCGCAGGTGTCGAACCCGAGGAATCCTCAGCCAGCTTCCGGAGGACGCGGAAAAAAGTACGTTACGCGCGGATCCCCGCCCTACGGCCGCTTTCCTTCGCTCGTCTCGCTGAAGGGACCCGGGGAGCAGAGCCGGAGAGCGCAGCGTGCACGCGGCCCAGACTCCCACACTTTTCAATGAGCCTCGATCTTTTACGCAATCCCATTGAACATCCCTGCGGGTCATATTGTTGCGTGGATGCGCCGCATCCAGAGCTCGGATCCTCCTCTATCCTCCTACCTGACCCGAGATAATCCCATCCTGGGAGCATGGGGGCATTATCCCCCGGTGACCTGGTCCCCCCCACGGACTCGAAAATACCTACACTATAGGGGTTTCAGAGTACGGGCGCCCCATCATCCCCCCGGAGCCCTCGTCGCTCGATTCCTCCCTTTTCTCCCTTTTATCCCTTTTATCCCGTGCTTCTGCCCGTCATTGTCACGCTGTAGCGAATCTCACGTCGCGGCGACGAGACGTTTGTCACCCCCTATTTTCGTCGCGCGAGAACACCGGGGGGGAGGGGGGGGGGAGGGGAGAGATCACAAGTCTCCTTTTCGGCGTTGGGAAAATGGGGCTAGCATGGGACGTCGCAAGCGAACACGTAAAAGCACGAAGCTTAGAACGAAGGGAGGAGCAGTGCGCGCGCTGGGGGAAATTTTAGCAGAGAGAAATTGCCCAGGCAAGTGTTTACGTACTGATTAATACGCGAACGAGATTCTGGATCGCTATCAAAGGCGTGGGCGCTGCGGCTCGTATTTAGGCTTTCGTTCCTCTTGCCTTATCTCGAGGAACGACCGGGACGAGGGGCGTGCTCGTTGTCAATCTTCATTAATTAAAGCAGGGACAAGATTGGGCCCGGGCCCTCGTTCCCCGGGACTTTAAAATCTAATCCGAGACCGGACTCGGCCCATTCTCCAGCGACGTTTCCACGTCGCTCTACTCCTTTTTCCCTGCAACCCCGATAACCGAGCACGCTTTATGCTCGCTCTGTCGTTAAGATAAACGTGCTCGCGCGAGCCGATCGATCCGTAACAGAGCCGAATCTGGGGTTAATTCCCGAGGGACATTTTAATGGCCATCGTACCTACTCGAGGCTCGCCGATTTGTCGCCGGTAAATGAAGTTGCGCGAATGTTTCCCCGGTACAGGACGCTCGCTCGGAAGGCGAGCGAGTATTATAATTTGCACGTCTCTGGTCGATTATCGCTGGTTCCGCAAAACAGTTTAAAGGCGATTCGTCCTTCGGAACCTTTCTCACGTCCCCTGGAGTTTAGGAGACTGGTTTGAAAGGTCCTTGGAGGCTGTCGTTTCGTAGAACCTCCGGGAGATCGATAGCTTCTCCCGCAAAATCCGATCGCGATAAAGCCGTGGATCATTTTCAGGATGTCGAGCGACGAAGAGAAGGAGGACGGTAAACGACAGCCTCCAGGATCTTGATATCTGGGGCTCGGACTCGGGCTTTCTGGACTCCGGAGGTCGTTCGCTCTGCTTGCCTTCGCGCGGACCTTCATTTTCATTAACTTCGACTGCAGTTACTTGGCGCAAAATTCCACGCGCTTTCCCACCGCCACAGGATTCGTTCAAATGACTCTCGCGGATATGTACAATGAAGAAACGAAAGGTGAGTGGCATGGAAACCTGTCACCGTGTTGCGACGACGTAGCATTCGTTCGTCTGCATTCGAGAAAGAGCAGAGAGTCATCTGGACGGTCAGTAGCGATGTTTACACGCGACATTATAATTCGGGCCCTGGCTCTGTCGTCTACGCTGAAGTTTAACCTTCGCGCGATATTTACAACTGCGGGCGAGTGCTCGTAAAAGTTCCGTCAGCCCGGGTCCGAGCCCCGACCTCGGCTCGCCGGGAAAGGAAAACACGTGCCCGCGGGATGGGCGACGAGCGGAGGAGCAGATGGAAAATCGTGGAAACTCACCAACAACGAGTTAGTCGGCTCGCTGGTATCCCCGTTGACACATCGGTGGCGGTGGTCGCTGCGGCGTAAAATCCCTCGGGACTTTGGTTCAACTCACGTCGGAGAACGGAAGCCACTGGACGCGTAAACAGTCAGTGATAAACAATCGGGCTACGCGGCATGTCCTTGGCCAGGTAGCGGACTGCCAAGGGCGGCCACCACGTGCTTTCCAGGCGAGATAACGCGCGTTAGGGTATCCGTGAGACGAGCGAGTAGCCGGCGCGCAGTCGTTTCACGTGTTCCTCAACTGTTTTGTTCACGAGAGTCCCTCGGTGAACGGCAATTTCACGGTTTCTCGTTCAAGGCACGTGCGCGTGGCTATCGAACACGGTGACGCGCAGGGCGGAGGAACGGGAACCAGCGAGACAAATGCTAGGGACGATTGACGAGAGAAGGAAGAAGGAAGAACAGGCTGACGAGGGAGGAAGAATAATAAGAGGAGAGAAGAAGAAGAAGAAGAAGAAGAACGCAGCGGGTGAGTCACAGATAAGTCCAAGTCGGAATCGAACCGCCAGTTTCCAAGGATGCTCGGTTCGAACTGAGAGCACCAAGAGGTTCCTCGCGAGTCCCTGCCTCGGGTGTGGGTTTTCGGTTCGTTTTTCCCTTTTTTTCCCTCCGTCTCTGTCTCGCTCCGCTCTCGACCTCTCTCTCTCTCTCTCTCTACGTGGGTCTCGTGGCTTGGCTCTCTCGCTCTTCCTCCCTCTCTCTCTCTCTGGATCGCGGTCTCGCTTCTTCCTGTTCACTTGCTCCTCGTCCCTCCTGGACTCTCTCTCGTCAGGGCCGACGATGGTGCGGTGTTTGTGGGCCCCCAGGGCCCCTGGGAGGCGGTCGCCCGGCCGCTCGGAGTGGGGAGACCCCTAACCTAACTTAACCCGCACGAAACAGCCCCCACCACCTCACACCCTCAACCCTTATCCCCTCCACTCTACCTCTCCATCTCTCCCTCTTTTTCTCTCTTGCTTTCTCTCTCGGCCTCAGCTCCCAACGAAGGAACCGAGGCGTTTTCTACGTGTGTCGCGTGTACCGATCCGCGATCGTCTCTCGCTTAGCTGATACACGACGCACAGCGATACAGGAATTCCGTGGATCATCGTTTTCCTCCTCCCTCTCTTCGAGATTCATCCAACGATTTTTTACGACGAAGAAACTCGGAGACGCTGATCACGCGCGATTAATAGAGCCGCCAGGTTGCGTCTCGCCGCATTGTTGAAGCTGCGAGGCCCGAGGAGCGCAGAAGGAAGACGGGCTGCATTTGTACGTTCAACTGTCAACGGGCCTGCGCGCTACCTGATCGAGTGGCCATGCAAATTATAATGCACACGCGCGATTAGGTCACGGTAGAATCTTATCCATCATCCTTAGCTGACAAACAAGAGCGGGCGACAAGTCCACGTCCGACGACCGCGTCGTTCACGTGTCTCACAGCTGTCGGTGCGCGCGGATGGTTCATCAAGACCCGCGGTACACGACGACGATTACACCGAGAGCTGCGCGCTGCAGGCACCGTTTCGCTCGCCTCGTCTTTTAATTCGGGGCCGGAGCGATCGGAGAAAAACGAGGGGGCCATTGTCCAGGGGAGGCGATTCCTGGACGGAACGGGGGAGACGACCGCGGAGTCGCGGAGTCACGGCGAAAGAGTTATTGCGGTTGCGTTCTTTTCCGAACGCGGTAGTAATATATTCGTACGGGAGCTTCGCTCGCACGAGGAGCCTCGAAGCACACGCATACGCTCGCTCGTCCGTCCTCTCCAAAAGAGTCGGCGGGAGAGAAAGAGAGAGGGAGGAAGGAGCAGCGGGAATAAGAAAGCTCCGAGGGACTCCCACAGGGCAACCCACACGATCGAACCGAAGGGACATCGCCTTGTTGCGCTCGAATGCAGCTCCCTTGCGCCCGTGGCCGTGAGGGAACCCACCGCGCCGTGTGTCGTGCACACGCGGTGCGTAACGGAATCGGAGGGATTTTTATTCCGCTGCTACCGAGCGACGGGCGAGCGCACCCGCGGTCTTTGTGATACTTTGTAATACTTTGTATGCGCCGGGCTGAGAGTTTTAACGAATTTCAGATCGTCGAAACGGGACTGAGAATGGGCGAACAGGTTGCTAGCTCTGCGCAACGTAGCCGTACATATTTCAAGGGCTGTACGGCAACGAGGGCAAAAGTGACCCTCGCGAATTTTCCCCGCTGTTAAGTATCATATGGGACGCCCATCCATCGCCACTGCAGGCTGCCGCGTGCTGCGAACTATCCGGTGGAACGG
This sequence comes from Andrena dorsata, assembly GCA_929108735.1. NCBI lineage: Eukaryota > Metazoa > Arthropoda > Insecta > Hymenoptera > Andrenidae > Andrena > Andrena dorsata. The sequence goes on from OV815487.1 coordinate 40,599,173, forward strand.
AACGCATCGGAGGGGAAGAGGGAATCATCCTAATATACCTACCCGGAGAAAACGTAGGCAGACCTGCCCCCTGCTTCGAATGCGCTTCACTCGCTCGCGCGCGGCCTCGCTGCATTCGCCAGCTCCCAACGACTCGAGGCCAAGTTTAAGTCCTTTCTTTCCGCGGAAGAGATCGCGTCCGATCGCCTCTGCAACGATCCGCGCCGATTTACGCGATCGATAATGTACCGTTACGCTCCGACGTCGCGATCGCTTGTTTGTATTAATTCGAGCGGGAGGCAGGACGTGCCTTAGATCGATCTGTCTGTCGATTCGCCTCGGCAACCCGTCCTCGCCTCCCTTTTTGTAAGAGCGGGCATTTGTCATTCGCGAACCAACGACCGATCGTGGCTCGGAGATTTATTCCACCCGGAGGACGGTTTCACGGCGCGCCGCGTCCTCGCTGACAAAACCGAAATTTATCTCTGACGTTCGCCGGACTCGCTCCTCGAAGAACGCTGTAAATTATCAACGGCAGTCGCGCATCTCTGACCACGCCTAGGAAGCTAATCTTTATTCAATGCTCCCGCGCCGGGGCCTTTTAAGGGCATCCCGCCCCCCTCAATTTCGACCACAGAGTGGAATTTCGCTGTCAGTGGCGCCAACAATGATTCCGAACAGGATTCTGTTTCTGTTGGACTGGTTGGACTCGCTAAAATTTTGGAGGACCTACCGCAGCAAATCGGGTTAATTACGCGAACGGCGCGCAGCGATTGTCGAATGAGCGGACACGAGCACGGTGGTCCCAATTAGGTCAGCCGCAGCGCCGAAAAAGGGCTCGCGTTACCGTCCTCCGGGACTATGACGAACCAATAGGTCCACGGCATTGGGTCACCAGATCTTCTGAAACCAAGGAAGTCGTGGTTAATGGGGGATTCTTGTGTAACAACCCCCGATATTTATGAATATTTTTTGAAAAAAGTATTATTAATATTGCATTAAACTCTTTTGGGATATAAGGAGGCATTTATAAACTTGTAATTTTTTATTTTATTTCGATCCATATTATTTATTAATTATTGTGAAATTGTGTTAACTAACCTCGTGGATGTTGGCGTCAAGTGTAGCACCTGTCACAGTCATCTGATTGCAAAGAGAAGAAAATTTTCTAAAAGTTAAATCATTTACGCTGGGACTGGGCCTACAATTTTAATTTTACTCTTTATTTATAATACTTTTTTCGTCTATATAAAGAATAATATTGCAATCCGATGACTGTGATAGGTGGTGCTACACATCCCTTCAACAGGAGTTACATCGTTGAAGAGGTGGACAAGACTCCACAATAATTAATAATTAATAAATAATAAGAAGGATCGACAAAAAGCCATTATCTGCCAGTTTAAAGATGCCTCCTTATATCCCAAAAGAGTAAAATCCAATATAACCAAGATTTTTAAAAAAAATTCTTAAACATCAGTTACTTTTGGGGTTATTAGACGAGCATCCCGTGAAAGGTCGCGAGAAGTTGCTGGGGAAATCTTTTCAAAGGAAAGTTATTTGTTAACAACAGCTAGCAGGCAGAAGATCTACAGGGAGGGCATCGTGGAACTCGAGCGGAGCAAACCGTAACGTGGTGTCTGACAGAACGAGCTGCGGAGGCTGCTGGCTCTGCTGGGGGCGGCTTCTCTACTTCTCCGCTTCTTCCCATCGTCTTCTCTTTCCCCTTCCCGTTGGCCGTTCTCTCTCTGTCCCGCGTTTCTTTCCTCCCAGCAATCGGTTCGCTCGGAATCAAGCAACGAAAGCACGGCGGGCTCTCGAAACGCCCATAAAATGATTGATTTAAGGGCCAGAACTCTTCGAAGCGTACTGGGATGCCCGCGAAGGACAGAGGATAAAGGGCGAGCGGAGAAAGCGCGGAGGAGTTGTTTCGGGGGATCAGCGTATCCGGGCTCGAGATGGGAGTTTCGTTCGCCGCAGCTGCCCGATTAATGTTTATCTGGCGTTAATCGGTGCTCGATTATTGTCAGGCTTCCCGTTGCTTTTTCTCCATGGCTAGCTCTCACGTTCGAAGAAACAGGGACTCTTGCCTCTGAAGAAAAAATTGTGTGGTTGTAGATACGCCTACAGTCTACACTACGTTGTGTTGTGCTTGATTAGAGTACCTATTAGAGAAAGGAACTTGCACGGAGCGAAGCGTAGCCAGGCGTGGGACAGGACTCGCCACGGAGGCTGCGTGCTCTGCTGGCTCTGCTGGCTCTGCTGGGGGCGGCTCACTCAGCTCACTCATCTCTCCGCTCTCCTCGTTGCTCTCACTTTCGCGGGGTCTCTCCCTCTGCCTCCGGGTCCCCGTCTCCTAGTCCCCTCGGGTCCGATCGCCGAGCGGCGATTCCCTCTCCCTCGCGGCTTTCTCGCGGCCCTCGTGGACGCCCGCTCGGGCCCCAAGACTTCACGGCTGCCTCCAGGAAACGTGTCTCCCGGTGTGTGTGTGTGTGCGTGCCCGCGCGCTCGCCTCGGAGGAGGGAGCAACAGGTGGACGCGCGCGTACGTGAACCGAATAATAGGGGCAGCTCGCGGTACTTGCGCCTCCCGACGATTTATCGATCGACACCACGATTAATTCGACATTGCTCTCGGTTTCCGCGCTGACGGCCGGGCATGACGCGCAGACGGAAACGACCGGCCCGATCGTTTCTCGTCCCGTTCGATGGACCCCGGCGCAAGCGTGCCCCAGAGCAATCGCTCCATCTCGCAGATAACATCGATCACGAGCAGCTTTCAAGCACAGATCGACACCTCGTATCGCAAACATCGGCATGCCCGTCAAGATCACGGGCCAGCGGCGCGCTTGGTATTTGAACGGGACTGTAATAGATCCGCCCTATCGTCCGGTTTGTCGAACAAGTGACGGGTAACGCGAGAACAGCCAGCGGCGCGCGGCAGTTTTCTCCGGATACGAGGAGCGCGGTCGCTTTATCTTAATTACGGCTACACCCGCGACCGTGCCGATCGGCGGCTGGTTAATTCGCAGTTAGTGCGGCTGGCCCCAGTATTGGGCCAATAAACTGCGATAAGCAGAAGCGGAACGATCGCTCGCTACGCTCCCGATGCGACTCGTCCAAACACTGTCCCCGTATTCCGTCTTGCATCGAGAGTCGACTGCTCCTGCTTCCTGTCACGTTCGTTACATTTAATAACACGCTAATGTATCACGAAACTTTCGGCGTCTTTAGAGAGCGCGCGGTTACGCGACACCTTTCCTTTACCGTTATTTCTCCCTTTTCTTTCGGTTTCTCAGCCAGCCCGGCTGGCACGCGTGGGTGCGCGAGGAGACTCGAGCGCCGCGAACGGCCGAGCTCTCGCCGTATCCTTTTCGAGATTCTACGCGAGGAGACTGATCCTGAATAGGGATCCCAAGGGCGCCTACGTAATCCCACCCGCCATTGTGGGGACGCCAACCAGTTTCCTTGTCGAGGCTCTTTTTCACGGTCTTCCCATCGGGATGCCACGAACGCACCTTTGCTGCGCGTGCATAAGGTCCTCTCGTATCACCGAGCCCTAAAATTCTGAGGTAAATGTCGCCCGCAGACTATTCTCCTGCGGAATCCAACGACGGCCAAGGAAACGCGACCGTGTAACGCGTCTCGCTGTCTCCTTCGTTTCCCCGCTTCTCCAGTTGATTTCTGTCGCTTTATTAATAATTCGCCTGTCCCTATTTGGCATCCACCTCGCCCGATAATCCCTCGGCAAACGTATGCCCGAATTTGTTGAGCGTTACCACCTGCCGCGGCCGATTAACGACACACAGCGGAGATAAAGACTTTCCACCTCACGTCGCAGAATATAGGGTGGCTCTTATTTTTACTCTTGGTAAAACTTTTTTTCAAGATTTTCTTCGTGGCACCCTTTAGAATCGTTCCAAATGATTAGAAAAAAATCCGTGTAAAGTTTGCGCTCGATTTCCTATCTCGGAGCCGTCCATCCTGAAACGCAGGCGCCGTTAAAAGCAAGTTAAAGGACCGCGCCGAATTACGTGGCTCTAATTTCCCGCAGCTCGTGGAAAGCCGCTTCCCGTAATCATAGCCCGCTGCTGATGACGGTGTTCTCCGAATCCCCGGGAGGAAAACGGAATGGAGCGTAATTGTACGTCAAAACATTGCTCAAAAAGGGTCTGTGTATAGTTGTAAATGCGATCTACGCGGTCGGCGATTATCAAAGAAGACGCTGAAGGTCCAAGCCCTTTACCAGTCACGCTGAAAACGGGAGCCCTGGTAGATCCTATCGCGTACCCTTCTAACGCTCTCCCTCTATCTGCTCTTTATCTGTTGTCCTCGTCTTTGCTGGCTATCTCCTCGCTCGCCCTCTTCTTTCCCGTTCCCCGCTCGACCCGGGCCCCTGCCGATCGCATTATTTCGTTCCACCAATTCATCCGGACCTTCCATCAACCGCAGGATCGCCGGGGACACCGACAGGCACGGCCTGCCGAGGCCGCTTCGCCGGGGAAGAACATATTGGCGCCAGGTAGTTAAGCATCTGATCTTGGATCTGACGTCGTCGTGGGCTGGGCTCGTTTTTCCAGGGTGAGTCCTGTCGTGCTGGTACACGCCAATGCAGCATCGCGATCGATTTTACGAATCACTGACAAGGAAGCATCCCCAACCCGGAAATTCAAAAAATTCTGAAACTTCGTGAATATGTAGGGAATTTCCTCCTGATTACGATGCAATTTTTATTTGCTGTCCAAATTCACTCTGAGGGGGTGGAATTGACCCCTGAAAATCCGGAAATTTTCCGATTGTGTATTGTAACTCGTGAACTGTAAAACAGTTTTTATTTACCAAATGATAGATCTAATTAAAAGAAGTAACTTTTGTCTTGAAACTTTTTTCTATCTCTCACAGTTCGTGAGATAGGTATAACAAAATCGGACAATAGACGAATCAGATGGGGATCCAACTGAAAGAAAAGCTAAGCTAAGCTATGCATTAAGGATGAAAGAACATTAGAAAGTACAGTATAATAGAGACAACAAAAAATCAAAGACAAAACGAAACAGAGAGAAAAGATATAACCTTATTAAACCGTTTCCAGCAAAAATTAAGCTGTGCTATGTTTTTTTCGGAAGCTAAATGAAAATTGCTCGCTTCCGAAAAAACATAGCATAGCTCACAAGGGACGTTCGGCAACCCGGAAATTCAGAAAATTATTAAACTTGGTGTGCAACTGGAGTAGTTCATCCGTAACATAACTCTATTTTTTGTTGGTGCCATAATGCAATTTTTGGGGGTGAAATCATCCCTTGAAAAATGCAGAATTTTCTATTCCGTGGAATATCTCGAGAACAGTGAGAGATATCGAAAAGAAATTTAAACAGAAGGTACATCGTTTTCTTATATCTACAAAATCACGTAAAAATAATTTTCGAAAAATCCATATTTTTCAAGCTACCCCCACCACCAACCTTTAATATTAAGATTTTGTATTTCGAAAATATATGCTGATATACCTCTGGATAATCTCTTTTCATACATATAAATAATTCATGTGTTATATTTTTTTGTAAACAAATAAAACCTCTATTACTGAATTTGAAGTCCATTTTAGTAGTTTCCATTAATATAATGGTTTCTTAAATCCATATTTAAATTAGTATTTATATAAAGTTTAAACAGCTTTCGATTATATTATTTGAGCAAGACAGTACGTACCTAGAATTGCATCCAACGTAATACTCATTAAAACTAATCAATGACGTGGCAAGAATCATTATGATAACAGCACATTCGTTACTTGAAGTGTTATCTTAATTGACCATTTGGGACCCACACAAAAAATAAATAATTTCCAAAATATACATGTATATGTTACAATGCATGCAATGATAACATATACAATGTTATTATTGTATACATTGTAAACTTATTTTTGCAGTCATTTTCACGCATCATTTATTTATCGCGTGGTTCCCAAAGTGGCCTATTAAGGCACTTCAAGTAGGAGCAATCTTTTGTCAGAAGTGGACCACAAGTGGAAACCTACTTCTCTACGCGGGCCGAAATATTTTAAACAGGGATCGAAAAAGTTCTCGAACCCTCGTTTTTAAAAAATTCTGTTAGAACTTATTTGTTTCGATTAAGAAAATATCTGTTCCTGTGGAATTTTTATTGAAACAAATGCTACCTTCAGGAACTTCTTTAAAAAGTGTTCTCGTGGAACAGGTATTTTAGAATTTATATAATAAAAGTTCCATGGAAACAAGCTACATTACCTTGTGTTTGAGACTGCATTTTGGTTGCAATTCAATGGTACAACGATACATATTTGTAAAAACACGTGGCATCTCAAATTTTGGAAACTACAAATTCGGTAATAGAGGTTTTATTTGTTTGAAACAAAAAAATATAACACATGAATTATTTATATGTATGAAAAGAGATTATCCAGAGGTATTTGAGCATATGTTTTCAAAATACAAAATCTTAATAGTAATGGTTGCAGGTGGGGGTAGCTTGAAAAATATAGATTTTTCGAAAATTATTTTTACGCGGTTTTGTAGATATAAGAAAACGATGCACCTTCTGTTTAAATTTCTTTTCGATATCTCTCACTATTCTCGAGATATTCCACGGGATACAAAATTCTGCATTTTCTTCAAGGGGTGATTTCACCCCTAAAAATTGCATTATGGCACCAACAAAAAATAGCGTTGCGTTAGGGATGAACCACTCAACTTGCACACTAACTTTCATAATTTTCTGAATTTCCGGGTTGCCGAACGTCCCATGTCAGCTTAGCTTTTAGGGGGATCCCCCAGCTTTAATGTTACAGTAGCCTCGGTTACGAAAGCGCGCACGAGGCGGGCCAACGATTTCTCCACTGAATTGGCGAGCACACGGGACAATTCGTCCCGCGATTAACCTTTAACGCGGATTCCGCAGAAGCTATTGATATTCCACCTCTCGCCACTGCGTTCGACCTTCCTCGAGAAAGTGCAAAGAAACCGCGGAAAAATTCGCGGTAGGTATTCGAAGGAAACTGCGGCTTCTAGCTTCTGTTTAAGATGTTGGATTACGTAAAGAACTCGGGGTTGTTAAGCCCGACTTGAGTTAGCGCTAAGTCACGCGTCAAGATAAGGACGCGCGTATAACTATGTCTGATTGGACGTAAGGGAGAAAGGTATGAGAGTGTCGGATGGTAACGGCGAGGGCTGGCCCCCGAAGTTGCCACGAAAACGGCCGACGCGACGCAAGGTGGCCGAGGGAATCTGTGAGACTTAACGGTCGAAGACGGGAACGGAACAAGTGCACGCACTTGTGGGAAGAAGGCCAGGGGTGTCCCTTCCCCGGGCCGTTGCTGCGGCGCAGAGGGTGCACGAAGGTGGCGGTTCCTCCTTGGCCGTCGAATTAATAGGCCATCTGCTCCTGCACGGCCTCCTTCGAGGAAGTCAATGTTTAGGAAGTCCATGGGAAGCGGCGACAACGGAAAGCCCCATAAACGGGAGAGGACATGGGAACGAGCGTTCGCAAGGAAGTCGTTCGGTCGTACGCGCGATGCTTACCTTACCCTCCACCCCACCCCGTCGTCCTCTGCGCGGAGGGGAAAAGGCGTAGGTGCGAGCCTTGGGTGCCGGTGACCGCAAGGAAATAGTCCTGATGTGCTGGCCGATCGCCGATACTCCCCTGAGGCTACGCGCAAACTGTTCCGGTCCCCGAGTCCCTCACTGTGGGCGTTTCGCGTTTCCACATCTTATATGTATGTATATAAGATAATTTGCAAGAAAGCAGTGCGGACCACAGCGCGCGATTTTCGGAGGCCCCGGTTGCTCTCTACGGTGGAGATTGCGTAAGAGATAGTAAGGTCCGAGCGTTGCTCCGGTCTAGAAACCGCAACGAGTGGGGAAGAAAGGTTTGCGCGTTGAGCGACGATCACGTTTTCTGATCCCTCCGCAGCGGCGTCGTCCTTCGCGCCCCGTCCGCGGAAGACTCGGCATGGGAAAGAATGTCGTTGATCGAGTACGTGCACGCGCGCAGAGAGCATCCGAAGCCTTTTCGCGCCGCAGAACCGGTCATAAATTCATCAGCGATTCGCTCGAAACGCGTATTTCATTGAACGCCGCGGTAACGGGACCGCGATCAGCCAGCCGAGGGGGTATCTCTGTTTACGCAGGCGCGTGCACCCTTTGGGGAATGTTTCTTGGGGCGGCTTTCCAGATATGTGGACGCTGCAATTGGAGAGGGAGGGTTCTACTCGAAGAAAGTAGGACCCGTTGCGCTGAGAATAGAGGTGGCAGCTTTGCCCAGCTCCCTCGAGCGAGAAGTGTTTAATGACGCAAGAGCCTTTTCGGAGGAATTAACAGGTCGTAAACCCGTTGGATGGGCAATTTTTCCTGTCGGGCGAGATAAGCCGAAAAACGTGGAGCGGGGCGGGGTGCGCTGGTCGTCGGTTCCGATTGGTGGCCGGCTCGAGCCCGTTGCCACGAGAACAAGATTAATAAATCCGAGGGACCTGCAGCGCTGTCTCGCGCTCCGGCTCGCGCGCCTGGTAACAATAACGAAACACCTTTTATGCACGCGTAGATTCCACCTCTTCCTCCTCCGCGGCCCAAGGCGCATCTACCGCAACTACCAGCCCATCTCTGCTGTCTCGCTCCTTCGGCGAGCGCGAGCTTCTTCGCATTCACCTGCTGCTATTCGAAGATCAGCTGCCCTAACCGCCACCTTGGCAGCACCTTGCCGCTTGGCTATCCTCCTTCACCTCCGCCGGCGTCGTCACCCTTCTTCCTTCGCTTCTTCCCGTCCTTCTTCTGCCTCTGTTCGGGGCTCTCCTCGCAGGAGCTCGTCTCTTCCTCCACCCGCCCCCTGTCCTCTACCTTCTGCATCCTCGTCCTCCTCCTCTCCTTCTGCCGGTTCTTCGCGACTGTCTCGTCGAGTCGACCACATGCCCCCGCATACAGGGTCGGGATTTTTTCGAAAAAAAAACCCAGCTGCGCCTCTCTTTTATGGGGGTCCGCTGGCTGGGCCCGGGCGTCCAGCGTCCGCGAGGCGCAGCTTGCCCGACTGTGACACGCGTATTTCGCCTCCGCTCCGCTTGACCTTGCCTGTAATTAGCCGCCTCGGGACCGCCCGGTTCCTTGATTAAACGCGCAATTACACCGCGGCATATTGCTTCTCGGCGACGCGAGGCGCGACGTTAAATGCTTCGTGACTCCAGCCACCAGCAATCGAACCGAGCTGCCTCTCTCGCGTGGCTCTAAGGGTGCCAACTTTTTTTTTTCGGGAAAATATAATAGGTACTTTACGGCCAAAAGGTGTCTGAAACGATCCCCTTAAGGCGCAATTCATCATAAAAATACAAATGCACTTTATTTAAATGAAAGTAAAGTAGTTTTTGTAAGTTAGTTTATATACCTTAGATCAAATTTAGCTATGTGATCAATTATATTCTTTATTCGCATTTTTGTGATGAGGGATCCCTAAAAAAATGATCTCTAGGAACATTTTATAGCTACTGATAGTGAATCAGACGAACATTACAAAGCATTGATTTATTTAAATAAAAACAGAAATTAAACTCAATCACAAAATATGCGAACATAATAAATTAAAATAATTTTTTTGAAAAAATCAAATCTAAGATATTATTTGGTACATAATCAATGAATTGAAATACTATCTAACAAAGATAAGAAAATGCGAGCAGTGTCACAGACTTAAATTCCTTTGCGCACCCCCTGGGATTCTTAGGATCGTTTTACCATACTAGAGAGGGATCCAGCTCACATTCAGTGGTCTCATATAACGTCAAATTATTACATTCGGTAACGAAGCATACATTAAATTATTGTTGAATTGTCATTAAATTCGCGAAAAAACAGCTATCACACTGAGCCACTTATTAAAAAAAGTTAGACAACTTTGAAAAAGACCTTACTTTAGGTAAAATGCAGTAAAAAATCAAACTACATTAACACATGTTATTTTTAAACGTACCTATATTCTTATCTGCTTTTGGCATTATTAATTAATTTATGCACTATGTTTGATTGCACTGAAACTCCAAGTTAACGTATATAACGAGCACATTTCTTATGAGAGATAGGCTGGTTCCGTTTCTCTCTTCTCGCCACATTATAGAAAAAATCCTCCCTGTTAAATTAGAAATTCGCCAATTAAAGTTTTCGTGTAGTCATAGAATAAAAAAATAAGCGAACTTGTGAAATTTTATGGATGTATTGGAAATATAGTATTTTTACGTACTACATATTTTTCTAACAGTACATAGTACACTAGAAAAAAATATAGTACAATACAATATACAATATTATAGTACGGTTGGCAACCATAGCTGTCCGGCGTCGCCGAGCCGCGACGAACCGCGGTAAAACGAGCTTTACGATAGCCATTTGGAATTAACGAAGGACAGGGATCGTCTCGATGATTCCTCGAACCGTTTCCGTCGAGGAAGGCCGTGCCTCGCGTCGCGTCGCGAGACGGTGGGCCCACGGGCTAGCGGGCCCCGTGCGTGCCGACCGCTTTTCGGCCAGCTCGGTTGCGCAACGTCTCGGCGATCGGGTTATAAAGTTGTACGCTTTAGGCACCTCCGCGACATTGTAAAGAAAAGGAGAATGGCACCTGTGCGGGTCGGTTCTTTGTCCGAATTTCTTCATCGCTGGGCAGGTGATGGACGACGGACAATGAGAGCCGGCGTCGCGTCGCTCGATTCGCGTGCAACGGACATTTTTCACGAATGCACGTGTCCACGTCCGAATTCGGCCGCGGTGAAAGAAAAGCCGGGCAATTTAACGAGCGCGCGGCACGCGCTCGTTCCCATAATTGCGCCACCTTTCCGTCGTTGCCCATTCGCGTCGGTGGTTTAACCAGAATGGGGGAGATCCGATCTGCGGGCTCTTTTATGGAATTGACAATTAGCGGCGGTCACCGAAAATCGATGGCTCTCACGACCATTATCGCACGACTTCATTAAACGTTAAGTGCCAGAAACGCTGGCCGCGGAATAACGATAACGGAACGGGGGCCATTTTTCCAGAAAATTCACGAATAAAGCTTTTACGTTTCTTCTCAAAAGAATGACGGTTGTCCGTTCCGTAATTACTTGGTAGATACAAAGACGGGAACTTTCCGGGCAAGTCGGAGGAGCGTTGCACTTTTGGGTCGTGAGAGCGAAGCACGGTGACCACGGGAGAACCCGGTCAGCGGATTCCTGGTCGTTGGAGTGGACGAGCCACTGAAGCGGAATGGATCCCGAGGTGGTGTCAGGGCCCTAATGAAATTCAAACACGGCCCTTGCGAGGCGTATCAATTACGCGTCCACCCCCAGCGTCTCTGGCCGGCGAGCGATGCGGCGTCTCGAAAACGCTTGGCGCCCCACGACTTTCCCACGCGTCGCGTCGCTCGCAACTTCTTCACGGCTCTGCCACTCGATTCCCCTTTTCCTTCCTCGGGGGTAGGTAGATTGCGTCCAGATGAAGCGGTTGCTAGTCTCTCCACTGAACCCTTGGACCCCTTGAATGGGAGTAGATCTGTGGTGCCTGAGTAGTAGAGAAAGCAGGCCGGGACTTTTCGCGCGCAGATCGGGCTAAGAATCAGGCGATGATTCCCACGCAAATTTTCGTCATCTTGAGCAAGAGCGAGCCGGAGTATCGAACAGCGTGAGCGATTCTTCTCGAAAGCGTCAGGCCGTTCCCCGAGGAAGATCTAAGCGACCGACGTAACCGTTGCGATCGAACCCTCGGTTCTCGATTGCTGAGAGGCAGAGGGAGAAGGAGAGAGGGAGGCAGACTCGAAAAAGGATCGCTCGGTGTGCCCCTCGCGGAAAAAAAGAAGAGTCCACCACTGTGGGAGATCGCGTACGCAGGGTGCAGGCCGGTTGAGAAGTCGTGAGAGGAAGCCTGCCCGGCGAGAGAAGGACGAGCAGAATCACCTGCGGTGCACCTGCTGTGCAGGGGGCTCCTTCGGTCCCGTATTAAAAGTGTATCAGGCCTTCCTCCTCCTCCTCCTCCTCCTCCTTCTTCTTCAGCTCTTCTTCCTCCTACTCGCTCGTCTCGCTTCTCTTCGCCCTGCTCCTCGCGGCCCACCCTCCCTCTTCCTCCCTTCGACGTCGCCGGTTTCCCTCCTCTACGCCTGCTACTCCTCCGCCACGAGGTACCTGATGGCCCTCCGCACGATAATTGCCCCTTCAACCGACTTCTGGCCCCGTGGCTTTTCTCGAAATGCTCTAAGAATCACCGCGGCCGGAAACTGCGCTACATCACCGCCACTTTCGACGGTCGCCTCGTTGAGAACGCGGCGTTAACTTGACAGTTCAGGCCCTGACGATCTTTTTCCGCGTTAATCTCAGTCCGGGCGTTCTCGGGTAACGGACTGAAGGGTGGCGGGGAGGATAATTATGTAATCGCTGCAGGATTTGGCGCACCCTATGCCCCCAAGCCACTCGAGCAAGCACTGCTCCACCATGCATCATTCGAAACGGATCGAAAGGAGGCTACACTTGCGGTCGCGAGCTTCTTCTTGTTGCGATCTCTTCGAGTTGCGGCGGGGCCGCAATTTCACCGTGGCAAAAGTTTTCTGGTATCCCCGCGGTGGGTAACTCACCCCTTAAGCGCGCGATCGAGTGCTTTACGAGCATGTGGAATAATCGAAGGGTGATAGAGGGGAGAGCCATCTCTGGAGTCTCGGAAATTCCAAGAAACCGGGAATGGAATGGTGTGGACGGTTGGAGGGTGGAGTACAAGGTGCCGGCGAAGAAGGTGAAAGCGATGGTGGTTTCTAACGGACGAGCTAGGAGTCGCCTCGCGCCGGTAAGAGGTCGGTCGCATTTGTTTCACGGCGCGGCGGCCAGCAGGAGCAGCAACGGCCAACAGGTGTATAGCAGGTGCACACCCCGAGCGGCTTGGAGAGTGCCGTGGAGAGCTAAAAAGTTTCACGTCCACCTGAAGGTCCCACACGAGAAACCGGGCGACTTTCAACCGTCGTTTTCTTGAGCGCCACCACCACCCCTCGGCTCCCACCCCACGTAGCTGGCCCACGCTCGGCCGTGTACCCGTCCTCCGTCTTGCCCCGACAGCACAATGCCATACGGGAGGAAAGGAACAGTCGGTAGACCCGGCTGAATAATCCAAAGCCCGCTGCCTCCTGCGTCAACCGCGACCGCGCTTCTCCTCCTCACCGCCTTTTAAACGCGCGGCGAGCGTTAAGGCTGAAGACCCGCAGCTCCGGGGTAAAAGTTTCCGTGAGATGGTTACAAAAGGGAGTGGAGCCTCGGAAACAACGGAGGCGGTAAGAAGCGTAATCGACGAGGGAAGAAAGGACGATCCGTGATCGATAAAGATTCGAAGGGAGACCGGAAGCGGCCAGGGGGCTAGAATCCAGGGGGAGAGAGAGAGGCGAGGTAGGAAAGGAGAAGCACCTGCGTCTCATTATCGATCATCTATCGGGGCCTCCTCCAGTCCCGAGGGAGAAGCTACCCTCGGAATCACTATGCGCGCCGAACGCGGCGATGTTTCCGACCGTTGAGAATCCACCCTGTGCGTCTCGGGACCGAAGCACCGCCGTCAGGTGCTTCTTCCTGGACGGCAAGTGGGCAAGTGCAGGCGGCGCGAGTGCTTTCACGATTTAATGACACGTTGTCCCACACGAGCGTGGACGGCCAGGCACACGCGCCTCCTCGCGCGAGAACCTGCCGGCCTTTCTTTTCGTTCTCTTCCCGGATTTCCGTTCGCCGTTGCCAACCACCGTTCGTCTCTGCCCGCACCTTCGATCCCCCGACGATCCTCCTCCACTGAAATCATTTTCACTTTCCTCGCGCCGAGCTCCGCTCACTCCCACGCCAATCACCGGCCGAGATATCGAGGGCACGCGTATATCCGGAGGAATCGCGAGCGATCCAGGGACACGCGGCTCGCGACGCAGGTACACGTAACTCTGCTCACGGTGCTCGGGACCTTGGGCGTTAATTAAACCAGCAAGCTTTTCCCGGGCAATCAGGAGAAACCGATCTGTGGCCGAGAGACGGGAAAGAAGACACGGCGGGTCGTCGCAATTTGTCATCAGCCGGCAACCACGGGGAAGGCCGCGGCGTAACCGAATTTATGGAAACGATCGATTACCTTACACCGACGCCACCGCACCCGACGCCGTCCTCTTTCGGCACATCGCGGCCGATAATTGATCGCGGCGATAAAGCCGTTCCGCTCGCGTCGTCGAAGTTCGCGTTTGCGCGTTTTTACTTATCAGAGTTCGATTGAGTTAACGATCGCACCTGTACGTTCCTTTCTCCTCGCGTAGAGCGTGGCGGATGGCAGCTGGATCGTAGCGGGGACGAGCGCGTGTCCGACACCGCGTGCAGGTACGCGTGAGTGTACGTACAGGTGGGACCAGAGCCACCATCCTTCTCCTCGACCGCTTCGCTTCATCTTCTGGGGCTTATCATAAATTCCCACTCGTTTCCTGGCCAGGCCGCCTGGATTCCAGGCGACCGCACCGCGGCCGGAATTATTTAGAACCGCGACGCAGGTACCGTGTCCCATTCCGGCTCCTGCGTGCCACGCGGGACATCGCGTGAATATCGGTCAATCGTCAGGCGTGCGAGTTTAATCGTAAACGCCCTTGCGGATCGCAGAGCTCGTTAAAAGACCAGGCGAGTGCCACTTGTCGGCTTTAAGCAGGCGAAGGTTCGTCCGTTTCCAGGGAAAATTACGCGCTCGAGGCAGCTGCGGCGCGGCGGCCACTTGGACAAAGATTTCCAAGCATCTCTTCCGAGAGAAAATGGGCTACCCCCCGGTGACGGTGTCGGCTCTCGAGGATCGTTTAGCCCGCAGGAAAGGAGCGTTTCACCGCGAATCCGTGTTAAAAGGATGATCTGGGTGTAATTAGGGGAGCAGCAGCGTGTCGGTGTATCGAGGAGCAGTGATTGGTAGCTGGCTGGAGGGAGCAGCGTCCCTTTAAACTGTCCCGTGTCGCACGGCGCTGCCTCGGCGCAACACTTTTTTACCATCTGCCCCTTGTCGGGCATATGTTGCCGGGGATAGCATCGAAAATGATCCGAGAAACAGGTAGAGGAGCCTCTAAGTTTCGACACTCGCTACCCGTCTGTCGGCGATCACCTGTTGATTTCCTTTAAATCAAAATAATACCACATCCCGCCTCGGCTTTCCACTACGGGCGCAGTTAGTGGCTCATCGTCAACGGTGGCCTCGCTCCGCAGCGAGCATACCTATCAGGGGAGGATCCTACGGAGGCTACGAAAGCTCCGCGACCTGTTTGTCGACAAAATTTTACGCGGTGAGTCACTTGGCATTAGGGACTCGGGAATCTCGAAATACTTGGGCCAGCCGGGGTAAATATTTTCCCCTGACTCACTAGAGACTCCTCTGGAACGGCGAACGCGATATAGATTGCAAAGAAGATTCCGAGGGCACAGTTTCGTATGGACAGAGAAGCTTGCAACTTCCGTTCGGAGACGGGCGCCGGTGACGCGGCGGAATTGCGCGGCGACTCTCACCCTTCCGTTTCCGGGCGTATCGGCGATTTCCACGCCCGATTTCGGTGAATATGAGCGGCGATTAAGTGGCTGAATGGCAACCCCCCCGAGAGTAGAGCCGGGCCCCCGTGCGGAGGACGCCGCCGGGGAAGTGGGGTCGCATGAAAGCTCGCGACTTGATTTATGAACGAAAATCTCGAGTAAACGCTCGTTTCCGCGCTCCGTCGTGCGTGAAATGACTTTGGGCGAGTTGCGCCGCGAGCGGGAGCCTCCTAGTCGCGACAGCGAGCCGGCGATGCGTGCATTTCCGCCAACGGAAGACCGGAAGTGCCGGCTCATACACCGCGCGCTCGCCTTTCCCTCACTTCGCCGCGCCGTTATGACCTCGTTTCGAATCTCATTCCCGATACCAGTGAGGTCTCTGGATGGCTCTTAATCTTCCCCTCGCTGGCTAGGGAGCTCGAGGATCGTTCGCCCCTTCGATTGTACTTGGAAAAACACTGTTGATAAGCTGGCTTCCAAGCTGCAGATAGCAGCTGTAAGCCGTGCACGAAATTCGATCGATCGTTGATGTCTGTGCGGTTCGAGCATCGAGCCGAGCGGGCCGGAAGCTCGTTGCTGTTGCAATCGGCGGCGTCCAGGACCTAGGTGGGCGCGGCCAATGACTTCGAAAACATCGGGGATTAAAGGTTGCGTCGGAAATTACGGTGGCGCGTAGACAGCGACGGTCAGACACCGCATCGGACGGGGTCCCCCGAGAGTCCCGCTTCTTTGTTTCGGCGTTAATTAAACCGAGCTTTTCTCCGCTCAGTCTGTTCAAGAAGCGAGAGACCAGCCGCAGCTTGCGCGCGGCGCTTTATTCTGGCAACGAGACTCCGCAGGGGCTCAGGATTCGTTTGCATCGCCGGGGCTCGCGTAAAGATAGCTGCGAACCGTTTAACGAGGGTCGAAGGCCGCCTTATAAATCGAGCTTTTGTAGCAGCCGGCATGGCACGGAAGAAATGTCTTTTATTCGCGCGATAGGTGCTCCTGCTGCTTTATCGCGCAGAAGGAGGTCAAAAATGAAGCAAGGTAGAACGGAGGAGGCACGGCCGATGATGGATTGTTTCGATCGTCGGAGCTGGTACCCTCTCTGCCAGGCGCGAAGCAAGCGAATCCGCGTGGTGGAATTCGAAAGTGTTATCTCGCGGCAAGAAATGTGTTGAACCCACGATAAAACCAGCTCTCGTATCCACTCCCCCACGATTTTTGCTAATTAACCTCGCGGCACAGGCTTCGTCGCGGTTTTGTTGCGCTCGTCGCAGATTAGCTCGCCGCTCTCGAAAGATAGCGGGGACTCTGCGCGCTTTTGTCTGCCGATACCCCGCTCCCCTTTTCCTTATTGATCCCCGCGATCCCACGTCGTTTTTCTTTTTTTCATACATTTATCGCGCAGCAGACGCCCGCGTTCCCGTTAAAGAATCGCCGTCGAGAATAAACCCATCGGAATCGACGACCTCGGCCAGATTAGTCCTCCAGCCGCGTGGGAATTCTTCTCCCGAGAACTAGGTGTTCCAGTTAAGCCGCGTATTCACCTGAGCATTCGGCGCGCATTCGCCGCGCAATCGGCGCGTATTCACAACAGTCCCTATAAGCACCGATCCGAAGAACGAGGAGGAAAGTCTGTATTGTATACATTGCTAAAAAAAAAGGATAAAAGGAAGAAACGTTGGTGGACGAGAAAAATATATACCAGCAGGTGCAACGAAATATTTATACGCGATTTAAATGCTGAAGTGGGAAGCAACCAATTTCAAAACTTCACGAGGATGTTATCGGAAGATTTTTTTATTATATTAAATTATATTCGCGATAAAATTGCAAGACAAGATACTGCCTACAGAAAAGCGATTATGCCGGAAGAAAGATTGGCTATTACTTTAATATCATACCACAGTTGTGGTGCTTTTCTTAATTTTCCCCTTTTCCCGTCTGTACGAGCTTTTTAGACTCTCCACTTTCCTCTTGCAATCTTCCGCCTCCGTTTCGATCTTTTGGGCAATTGTACATCACGCGTCGTCCTTTTTCACAGTATCGAAATAACACGAGTGTCTGGAATTCCATAAGGATTCGTGTTTCTCGAATACCTCAAGGAGCTTGAGACAAATTTGCGGCGGCCACTCCATCATGGTGTCGTTCGGACGCGAATGCACAGGTGAATACGCGGCTTTACAACGAAATCAAAGCGAATCTGTCTCCGTCGCGTCGCAGCGGACAGCTTGGATGGCGAGTCCAAGAGATATCTTAAAGGTACAATAATATGTACCTATAATCTTATTAGCAAATCGATAGCGCTCGATATTTCACGAGGAAATCTGTGTTCGATCCGCGACGGGCAAAGTCTCCAGATGCGTTTCTCGCACCCTCCCCCCCCCCCCCGGTGAAATTTCCACCCCCGATCGACATGCTTGCCCACATCCCGTACCCACTTGCCGTTCGCGATGCAAATTTATCGCGAGGAGCTTTCGTTTATCGGCGAAGACAGCCGGCGGGTCAGCCTGTCTCCCGGAGACACGAGTCAGACACGCACACGCGGCCAAGCCGCGTGCAGCTGTGCGCGAAATTGACGGTGTATGCGCCGCTCGTTCGCGATTTCTGCGTAACGCGTGCTAGTTATTACTGGACAGACCGATAATGGCTGCCAGGCCGCGGAAAAAGAGGTGAAACGATAGTTAGGAGACCGATACCGAGCGATCAGCGTGATTCTTTCGCGGCGTGCGGTGCGTAAATAAGCGAGCGCGCGCGCCATCCGTCCAATCTCGATCCGCAACGTTTTTCATTCTTTTATTGCTTTATGATTGCTTTATGTGCGTAATGATATAGGTAACGCGTAATAATTAATCTACGTGTTCTCGTATTATTTTGAGAATAAATAAGATTATGTACGCCAGCCTTGGATGACAAACTTATATCACCCTCTCTGTGAAAGATCATGAAATATTTTAATTTGAAAGAATTGGGACAATTTAAAATAAATTAACCGTCCCCAATTTTCTTTCCACAAAGATGCCTCAAGCCTCTGTGTTTAATCCTTTCTTCAGTTTCTCTCGCCCCAAATGTGGTGCCATAGACTACAGCCTACTTGATTTATATATAAATCCACCCCCTGCTCCATCCCCGATTTAGTGTTACCTACTCGTTTCCCAGAGATTCGAATGTCAGGTGTGACGGCTCGATGCGGTATCTAGCCACATTACGACTTAATGGCCGGTCTAATTGGCGTCACGGTGCACGCATGGGTGTCTAAGCAAACGGAACGAGGCTTATATCAACTACTAGGGGAAGATAGTGAATTTTTTCCCTCTGCCCTCTCAGAGTTCAAAGGTTCGTTGGATATAATACGTTCACTCGCCCGACATCTATGCTTAACAGATAACAAATCTTGCCCGGCTTGTTTATATTTTGAGCAAACGCGTGTCTTCGATACTTTCACGCGCTATCTTACTTCCTTTTGTGCGATTCATCTGTATTGTCTTGTTTGCATTGCTACTTGCGATTCGATCGTGACGCGCAATCACTGGGGGAGAGGGAATCTGTATTATTTTTATTTATAGAGAAGGGTATCTGGGAGAGATGTTGGTGCGAGATGTATACATGAATATGTGCCTTTAGTAACGAAATGATCGCTAGTGGGAATACGCGAATAATAGGGGAGAGTAGGGTAAAACGGAACGGGTGGGTGAAACGGAACATCAATGTTTCTCTTAGATAAGAGCTGCGAATGAGGTGGCATTGCGTGACATGGAACCAAATGGTCCTCAGAGCATTTCGTGACCGACCATAGACCCGTGCACACAATATTGTGTTGCACTTTCGACCAATTTTCAGCACTTGGATCTCGAAAATTAATCGAGTATTAAAAAGTTCTTTATCCCGTATAAATATTAAATGTTTACTAAAAGACTGCATGTGAGGCAAAGCGGATCACTTAGATTTTTCTTAACATTAGCTTTGATTTTCTTATAGTTTTGTCGAAGTCCCGTGTCTTTTTCTCCTTCCGATTTTATGTTATCACCCTCCAAAGTTAAGCGTTCCATTTTACCCTACTCTCCCCTATCTTTTATTTCTTTATAGTATATTGAATGCCGAGATCGGGGGTAGGTCGATCTGTATTATTATCGCAAATGTAAGAGCCGCTCCTCCCTAACAGGATTGATCACAACACCCTGCAGATCAATGCAGAAGACGAATATTAATTCTTACTGTATCTGTTACTTATAGTTTTATAGCAAAAGCTTGGATTTATCTTTACAAGAAATCGATTGAAATATGGAATTTATCAGATATGCAACTAAATGTCCATTAGATAAAAGATAATTACATTTATTTATTCATTTGATTAATACGTGATGAATATATCTTATCACTTTTTAATGTACACTTTAGTTTTTACGCGCGTTTAGTTCATTGACCACTGTGACCACTGGACTAGTGTAACCATCCAACGGCCACATCTCCAACTACGACGCTTCAAGCGGGTATCATCGTCATTCTTTGCAGAGGGTACTCTTTTCTCCACTACTTATATTTTACCGACCACAAATACATGGGCACAGACGAGGAATAGAATAGACCTATCAACCAATGTATTTCTCTGTCACCGGTTTGGGGGGTCCTAGGACCCCCTTACCATTTCAGTGTCGCATGCAACGTTACCGGCGAAGTCTCGAAACAGATTGTAACGCTACGCGTGGTAGGAATTAGCATTCAGCACAAGTAAAACTAGGTTATTTTTTTAGAGTCGAATCCCGCGATTTATAAATGTTTCTGTTAGAGTAACAATTTAAGAATCGTCTTATGAACATATTCCGTTCAACGGAAGAGAAAGGAGGATGCACATAAAACGATATCACATTCGCCTTTCCTACTCCGATTTATTTAACCCAAAACAAATTTCATTCGCTTGCAATAACGGCATTTGTAAAAAGCGGCGGTCCCACTAGCGCAACGAAGACACAGATGCATACTTCTCCCTTGCACTAGTGGGACCGCCGCGGCCGATCGTGGCGAGGAAATCCCGCCTTTAGGTAAAAGTTTTCGAACGACGCGGCTCGGGGGTCATAAACGCTAGGGTAGTGACATTAGGACAAAGTCAGGAATAGGCCATTCAGTAATGAGTATGCGAATTTCTATCATAGAAATATCACTAATGGATTACTAGTGTTTTTTTCATGAAAATGACACCAAACTTGATATAATCCTGATTATTTTTAATGACTGTAATGGAAAATACTTGGAGTAAAGTAATTGAGTAAAGTAATGAAAAGTACCTGAATTCTACGTGAACTGAGACGGAACTGATATGTGTGCTCAGATCTTAACGTAAGGCTTAAGCGCTCGTAAGCGATACCTACGCTCGTGTACTAACATCGTAGATGTTTTTTATAATTTTTAAATCCATTCAATAATTAATAAGGTCAGAGCCAATCAATTTGTAATGAAACGTAGGGATTTAGGGGCCTCAGGTCCCAAAAACTACGAATATAAATTTTACAAAAACGTTTCAATTCATTATTTTCAATGATTTTTATGTGTCGTAGAATGGGCACCGTCTATTTAGACACACGCGAAGTGCAGATATTTGCGGAAATGCTAGTAACAGCGTCAATTTCTAATATTTTACGGCGTACTACACATGAAAATATTACTTAAATGTTCCAATAGACGTAAAATACTAAAAATCGATTTCATCTTGCAATTTATAGCTTGTGTAAGCTCTCAAGAAGTGCCATATTTCAGCGCCTTATAGGCTCCTGATCCCCGAAATAGATTTTCAGAGAGAAATCCGGCGTGAGTTGTTGACAAACCGAGTCAAAGAATAGCTTAGCGAAACCACCCCCTCTATGTTAAATTCTCCCTCTAAACAAGTCACACGTATACACGCACCCACACATCTTTCAGTATTTCAACACATTTCAGAGTAGTTCATGAGTTGGACGCTGTTCATGAACAGAGGTCGCTAAATTCAGTCCTCAAATTTTGGGTCGGTAACACAGTTTGGGCGGTGACACCAAGTCCCATAAGGTGATATGTCTATATCTCGTCTGTGACATGGGGCACAGACCAGGTACAGGAGAAACATAACACCAACAACATTTTTTTATCACCGGTTGGGGGTTCCCAGGACTCCCTTACCATTTTAGAGTCGCATGCAACGTTAGCGGTGAAATCTCGAAACAGATTGTAATGCTACGCGTGGTGGGAATTAGAATTCAGCACAAGTAAAAGTAGGTAACTTTTCTAGAGTCGGAGCCCGTGATTTACAAGTGTTTCTGTTAGAGTAACAATTTAAGGATCGTCTTATGAACATATTCTGTTCAACGGAAGAGAACGGAGAATGAAAATAAAACGATATCACATTCGCCTGTTAACCTTACTGTTGTATTCCGGTTTATTCAACGCAAAACAATTTCATTCCCTTGCAATAACTTGATTTATAAAAAGAGTACTTAATTTTTCTAATTATTGAAAAGGCAAAAAATGTTTCGTTTGAAAGTCTTTTTATTTGATGGAGGAAACTGAATAGTATAGGAGGGGAAAGGAGTATGGTATTTAGAATGCCAGAAATGAATACAATATTTAAGGTTTGGAATACATAAAGTGTTACACTACTCACACACTACTTCAACACCGTTCTTACACTTCAGACAACAAACAACACACAACATACATAATAGTTAATAAGTTTACATACTGGTTTTAAGCTTGCCGCGAAAACCCAATAAAGTTGCAAGGGCAAATTTTTTTGCAACAATGATGCAAATAAAATTTGGCTGTTCGCGCATCAAAGGCCCGGTTTGCAACTTTGTTGCGTTTTCGCGAGCCTCAACAAAGTTGCAAACCGAAATTTCGCTTCCCGCGAAAACTGCACAAAGTTGCAAACCGGAATCTTATGTCTCGAACACCCTAATTTCATTTGCAACATTGTTGTTAAAAATTTGCCCCGATCGGTTTTGATATACAGTTAGTAAAAAAAGTATTTGGACAGAGCATCGACTTTTATATTTATTCATATAACTACTATTAAAAAGAATTAAGCGGATCTTAACTATAACAAAATGAAAGCTTAAACATTATACTTTACTTCTGCTATAACGAAAAAATATAAACCTTAGTTTTACATCTAGAAAATTATAAATCTTTGTCAAGTGTAGTATAACGCGCCAAAAAAAGTATTTGGACAAATGAAAAATGCCGTAAGGAACAAAAGTCAATCGCTTCTGTTTCACGAAAATTACATTGTAAGCTTCTCGTACTTCAGTGGCAACAATCCACGTGTTCAGTTGTGCAGTTTCACAGTTCTAACTAACAATGAGCCCTAAAACTAAAGAAACTTCTTTGGGCGAGCAAGAAATTATCGTGAACATGTTTAATGAAGACAAAACGTACAAAGAATTAGGAAATCTTACAGGCAAATCGCATTCTACCGTCGGCTATATAATAAAAAAATATAAAAGTGAAAATACATTGGAGAATAAGCATCGCATCGGCCGACCAAAGAAAATCAGCGTTAGAGAAGAACGGATAATTCTACGTGAAGTTAAAAAAAACTGCTGAGTTTGCATTATGCTTGCCAGGCACCAATGCTGCAACGGAAAGAGTTTTTTCATTGATGAATAAATTTTGGACCGCAGAAAAAACCCAGCTGAACGTAGAAACGTTGAAAGCAATATTACAAGTAAAGTGCAATTTTTCCAAGTTCTGTGAAGAATTTTGTAAGAGTATCTCAAGTAATGAAGATTTACTACAAAAAATTAATTCTGCAGAGAAATATGAATAAATGTTTATATTTAATATTCTTTATTTTATATCTATGATTATTTATATAAATTATATAAATTGATATTGTTACTTGTGATATTCAAGTGTGACCATGTTTAATTAATTTTTTTTTGTTCGGGCAAAATAAATGTGTTTATTTTTGTATCACAAGTACGTATCATATGTATGTAACATAAGTATGTAACATATTGTAAATGTTCGAATAAAGTACGGAAACTATATCCTTACGGATCTGGAAACCTTTTTTATTTTTATTTTTTTGCTTGTTTGTCCCGCATTGGCCCACAAAATATCTGGTCACTTTACTCATAGAACACCTCTGGGAGGAACTTAAAAGAAGAGTACGGAAACAGCAAACTACCAATCGTCAAGCATTTATTGCTCAACTAAAGGAAGAATGGCTTAAAATTGAAGCAGAAGTGACAACAAAATTGGTGGAATCAATGCCAAATAGACTAAAAGAAGTCATTAAGTGCAATGGATATCCTACTACATATTAGTTTAAGATTATTAATTACTTTATACAGTTTAATTCGTCTGTCCAAATACTTTTTTTGGCGCGTTATACTACACTTGACAAAGATTTATTATTTTCTAGATGTAAAACTAAGGTTTATATTTTTTCGTTATAGCAGAAGTAAAGTATAATGTTTAAGCTTTCATTTTGTTATAGTTAAGATCCGCTTAATTCTTTTTAATAGTAGTTATATGAATAAATATCAAAGTCGATGCTCTGTCCAAATACTTTTTTTACTAACTGTAGAATATAGGTAACTGCCAAGCAATCACTCGATTGAAATAAATTCAGCAAAGACGGAAAGACTACGGGTGAGCATGAAAGGAGTATTGGATGGCGCAGTTCCTACCACCCTAATGTCCGAGTCGAAAGGGAAAAGCGATCGGCGTCTCGCAGACGATTCATCTTGCTCGGATGCGACTCACGGAGACTGGGAAATCGGATCGGGTGACTTACGTAGACAGTGTACCAAAAGATACACCCCCTACGCCCGAAAATTTTCCCTTTCGACAAGAATACCACGGGATGAAACTGATCCACCCATACCCATTCCATGCTCAGTCGCTTGCTCCCGGAAACAGAAGCAGCGGCTACCTCCTCATCGGAGATGAAGAGCAAACGAAAGAGCAACAAAGCTAATGATTCAGTGACTATTTGTCAATTTTACATGGGGCCTTAAATGCTTGATGCTATAATAAATTCACCTAAGACTTCCTTAGATGTCTTCTTTCATTACCACTGTTCACTATCACATTTCACTATTTTCATTAAAATATATTATTTTATTAACCCTGAAGAAAATGCATCAGGTAAAATAAATCATGTAACCCCATGAAAGAAATGCATCATGTAAAATAAATCATGTAAACCCATCGAAGAAATGCATGATATAAAATAAATTATGTAAACACGTCGAAGAAATACACGAAATAGAACGACTCATACAAAAATCCACGAAGGAATGTATGAAATAGGACAAATGATGAAAAAGAATCGAAGAAATCATTTAAAAAGGAATAGAATCGGTTTTGGCCTTGGCAGAATAATAACATTTTGAATGGCTTTTAACGAACCCGAAAATATCATCGGCACAAACCGAATAAGCTAACCTAGTTCAGAGGGCCGAGGGGGTGCAGGAAGGAAGTCCAGTGGGTCCAGGTCTTAGCAAGTATAACGCTACCATTCAGAGGTACACCTACGTGTTTGGGATTTCAAACTTTTAATTACTTAAATAATTTGTCAGAAACTTTGAAAATTAGCTTCGGACTGAGACACATTTCACGGTCTCCTGAGCCTTTATTTGTTAATAACGCAAATTTAAAGCAAACTCTAAAGTTACCATTTAGTTCTAGAGGTACCTACGTATTTAGAAGTTGGCCTGAGATGCGAATACTCAATACAAATCCCGAATAGCAAACGAAAAAGCTCCCAAAGAGCTACGTCTGTGTCTCGCAAGTCGCAATACGCAACTCTAACTTTAATTCGCTGCAGCCTTCCTGAAGGCTGTGTGGGGTCCCATGAGCAGCAAAGCCAGCTGCTCGGGACTCCTTTTTCCCAGGAACATGTCTTCGAACATGTCCCAGGACAGTTTCGGGGCATTGGGGTCGCAACTCTAATTACAAACGCGATCAGTCATCATCGCAACACTAACTCAAAAAAATATTAAGTATCAAACTAGGACGAGTAATTAAAAAAACGCGATCAGACGCATCGCAACTCTAATAAAAAGAATACCACGAATCAAAAGTAATAAAATGAACCAAACTTTAGTAACTCCAATTCAAAATACAAGAACAATCTCAAAAACAATCGCGACTCTTTTTGCGGAACACTACAAGCAACCACGCTCGACATTCATTCGCAACGCTATCTGCTGGAACCAAACGCGGGGAATACTCGATTCGCAACGCTAATTCAAACCGTAATCAACATTTAGTCGCAACACTAACTGGCCCCGTAATCTTCTTCGCAACCCTAATTGAAAACGCGGTGTGCTGAATTTCAGGGGAGGGGGTGTCGATGGGTCACCCTATGGCCAACCAAACTACTACTACTACAACTACCGGCGAGCATAATGGCAAAGTAATACCTTAGAAGAATGACCCTGCACCCGAGAATGCAGGACCATTCTTCGTAGCCCACATGATGTGGCCTTTTTTCTGGCCGGGCTATATTCGGCTCCTTGGTCACTTCTTGCGTCGGGGGTCCGTCCTTCTGAAAGTTCCGACCGCGACCAGCGACAATGTGCAATGTCTCACTGGCGTCAAAAAGTCGACATAGCGAGGCTAGAAGCGAGGGCATACCCCACTCGCGCTAGTCAGGCCGTCGACTTTTCTCACAAATTTCCTGAAAGCAGGTCATCGCGCGGGGGAACATGCGATACGACGCAGAGAATACGACAACCTGCCCCGGCCCTACCTACTTATATTTAAGTCACACATTCGTACCAGAAGGTAAGTTACCTATCCTACGCAACACCTATATTTAAAAAATGGCAAAACAGTCTCTCAAACACAATCATCCGTCAACCCACTCCACGATTCTCAAGCATCGCCGCCCGGGTGCAAAAGCCTACACTAGAGAGACCGTCCCGGGACGACTCCGTCACCCGAGCTTGGCCACAATCACACTCTACAAGTACGTACCAGTTTTCACTGAAATCGGCTGGCAAAGGCAGTGACCATTGCGTGTAAGTATGATTTACATAGCAATTAATTATTTTCAATTTCAAACAATGGATTACTTGATAATGCGCATTGTACATATTAGGTACATACATCAATCGTTATTACTTTCTCGTTTAATTGTACGAGATTGATTAAGTTTCATATTCCAAGATTATTTACTAGAATGATCATCGTGTGCAACAAGGAATATGATACATTGGTATCGTTATTACCATGAATAATAATATAATGTTATAGTTTCGTTAATATGGTCTTTGATGAGAATCTTTTATCGACGCAAATTCCACCGCCTAACCACACAAACACACACAGGTGGAAAATGCGACGTGCACGATACACTAACGCAATGCCAGCCGCCAAAATGTAATTATTTAGTAAAGAAAGTCATCGTGTCCCATTGCTTTCACCCACCCAAGTAGCGCATGGGCACGTGGATGAGTTAAAAGGTAATAGGTACGGAAAGATATCCTGAAAAGCCTCAACTAGAAAATATGATTAGTCTGTATAGTGTCTAGCACACGCTAGTATTCTTTCATTTTACATTATTAAGGAAAGTGGCTCGAATTGCAATTTGTGGATAGTTTAAAGTTTGATAAATAAGAAAGGACTCTACTTTAGATTCCATCGTCAAGAAACAGCACTCTACTCGACATTCAATTAGCAAGAAAAAAGACTCTAAATTTATCTAAATCTATTATTTAAGAAAATGACTCTAAATCATGAAGAATTTACTTTAAGAATTTAAAACGAGCGATTTCATCGTCAAAGTAAATTTCCTAAAACAAGAAAGTGTGTTCTAATGCTAATTACTTTGAATCAGAAATTAGCTCACCCTCAATTGACTTCTTGCACATGGAAATTAATTATTCTATTGTGTACGCAAACGAATGACCTTTATAAGAAAGGAATTACGCCATTATCATCATTTAGGCATCAAGTTACTTTTAAAACGTGTATCAGAAAAATAAAAGAAACTCAAGTCGATACAATCGTCGCAATGACGAAATCGGAGGGCATCCGATTTTTCCACTACATATTAAATAGAAATGATCGTAGCTGTGGAGTCTAAAAGTATCAGACTTCTTCGCTACATAAAAATTAGCATTCAGCCGTATTGATATTCATACCAATACCTTCTGAGCTGCTATGCACCTTTATGTGCACTATTAATGAATATCTACATCAATGTATGATCAATGATAAACATTCGCGTTAGAATCCGTTTATCTTGGAAATTATGATTATAATTTGATTCTATTGAAAATGCGCGGTGTACAAGAAGACCCTAGCCCTCGTCTAATAAATACATATACAGCCAAAATGTTACAATTCACGGGCATGGTTACCATACCCGCGGTCATTATGCTCGCCAAAGCACGTATACAACCGGTCACTCGTGTCGATTCGGACCAAACGTCCTACGACATGATTGAGTGACCAGAGGAACCATAATGCATGCGCACTCACATTTCGCTGTGCCCCGGTGACGGAGACGCCAACACCCCTGCTAGTGATCAGGGGAAGTCATCGAGCTCCTCAGAAGTCATCAAGCTGCTCAGAAGAAGTCGTCAGGCTGCTCAGCTGCGCCCAGACTGGAACGAAGGAACAGAACACGATTACAATTTGATTCCAAAGTTACAATTGTTTGAACTCTGATGAAGAATTGCGAAGCAATTCAAAACTAACGAAATTTTTTATAATTTAGACATTTTAAGAAAAAATTAACAAAATTTTTTTCTTCAAATGTCTAAATGATAAGATATTTCGTTAATTTTGAATTACTTGGTGAGCCTATTTTAAAAATTGATTTTTTTAAATTTTTTTAACTTTTTTCTTTCTAAAATATTGAAGAATGAACTCTACTTAAAAGGAATTTAATGAAATGCATAGATACTTACATCTTTCCATTAATATTCGGCGCACAAATCTCCTCTTCAGCTGACGGACTGACTCTAATTTCCGATAACGACTTTCGCTTTCAAAAGTAAAAAAAAAAGAAATAGTAGACTACCAACGTGCCCGAAAGATTCTAGTCTCGCGATTCGAAGATGAGAGCCACGACGCTCGTGAAAGAATACAAATTGCGTAAAAAACACTGACTCTACCCTCGCGTATCCCGAAATTGTTAACGATGCTTCTACTATGAGCAACTGTGCTCTTCAAAACGAAAAACTTCGTACGTCATAAACACTGACTCTATTTGGCCGCATTGCACGCGGCCACAATCTGTGAAAAATAAGTGGGTTAGAAGGGTGGGGTGGATGTGGTTTCATCGAGTATTTGTCGCGAGGTAATATCGTTTTCCTTGAAACCAACCAAAGAACTTTCGCTCCTTGTTATTTAGAATACAAGGTGTGATGGGAAAATACAGAATGCACGCTCGATGCGAGCAGCTTTTCATTTCACACGATATTATCCAAAATATACTACTTTAGAAATAATCATTACATTGAAATGAATCATAGTAGTGGCTTCCGTCATTAAAGTTGTAAGCACGTTCGTGTTATTCGAATAATACTTTACAATATATCACGATCTTTATAAATAGCCAAAATTCAGGGCAAGAATAAAAATTCGTCAATTGTTCATGCTTGAATAGCATGTCCTTGATCAACTACGCATTTTCTGTACATAAAGGAGAAAACTTGCATCCAAAACCGAAGGTAAATGCAATTACAACAGTTTCATAGAGCTAGATTCTTAAAAATCATTGAAATATCGTTGAATTCTACGTAAACGCGATCGAAATGCAATAGAATTCGATCATTCCAATATTTCATAAACATCTACCGACGATTTGTTCAAAAATTTTAAACAAATCTGACTAAAATTATTCAATTTCCCATAATTTAATCTTTTCCCATTTCATCCCGATATTAACCGACTGCAAAGTTACCCATCACCCTCACAGCCAACAATGATCTGGCGCGTGACACGTCAATCACGTCTGAACGTGTAAAGGACAAGTTTAGACCAGGAACGCGCGATCGTCCTTTATCACGTTGAAGACTTTACACGTACAGTTTTACGTATCCAAAGTACGCACCAAAACTGTGAGAAAAACTGTCCGTCTAAAGCCGGATATTGATTCAATAAAATAACGCGAATAATACGTATACCACACATATTGCCATCTCATTTTTCCAAGGAATGAAACCAGACGCCATCCAAGCACCGTTCAAATTAACCAGCAAGTGTCATGGCGTTGCCTGCCCTTTGCTTCCGATTTCCGCCTCAACGCCTGTAACCTAACGATGCAACAAGTTTGAAAGAAAAGCATTAAAACATTCGTAAGGCAATTAAACAACAAATAAACTTGAAATATGCCCGGAAAGGGATGTAATTGAATACCGAGACACGATATGTGTGCACTAAATGTGCAGAAATATCGGTAAGGCAACGAAGGGAATACGCGACGAACATCTAACGATTTTCTCGCGATATTTAATCAATTTCGGGACGAAACTGTATTAACAGGAGCAGCAAGTGACGATAGAGAGTAGTAGAAGAAGACAAATAGTGACAGGAAGTAATTATATGAGGGTAGATAATGTACGCGTACCATTTAAATACGCAGCTAGCTATCGAAGCGTCTTAACTCAACGACGTCCACGGAACGAATGACCCCGCGCCGCGTCGCTGTACCTCGCGAATATTAGCTTTGGTGGGGGGAGAGCAGGCAGGCGGCAGGACTCGCGAGGCAATACACGCGTACGTATTTACGATGTGTTGGGATATCGTTGCCGAGCCATGTAAACAGAGGTGACTTCCAACGGTAGCATCGTTGAGTCATAACAAAAGTCGTTTCTACACACACGTTCTGCTAACCGTAAAATAGAAATATTACGCGTGATATACTTTCTTCGTTTATAAAATATCTAGCATCTACATACAGGAGTGTAACTTAACACAGCTTGTGAAACTTAACACAGATGGCTTAGAAAGTATATATTCGAAAATTACATCCGTGATATACACTTTCTTATTGCAAAACTTTTTACAAGTTTCGCGATACATTCGAGAATGTCGCGATACCAATACTGTGTTAGCATTGTTACATAAAATGAATATTTATTCTCTATACAGTGAGCCCCGAGAGTATTCGAACGCTCGCTATTAAAACTGTAAACAATAAAAATATACATGTTAAACTAAAGTTCTAAAAGTAATGTTGTAACTACTATAAGACGTTAGTATCGAGATTGTATATACCAAATTTGAAATGAATCGGATAATATTTGTAGAAGTTATGAAACATTTATTGCAAAGATGTACTGCAACAGAGTCACAAAAATATTCGAACCGCATTAATTATATGCACCATATTTTAGATTAATATTCATTAGGCTACCTTTGGCTCCAATTACGCTTTTCAGACGTTGTGCACTAGTTTTTCAATTATTTTAGAATGCCGTTCGAATACTTTTGTGACCCTGTTTCAGTACATCTTTGCAATAAATGTTTCGTAACTTCTACAAATATTATCCGATTCATTTCAAATTTGGTATTATAATATATAATCTCGATACTTGTGTCCCATCACAAGGGAAAGCCGCGATAGGTACATGTGCTACAGATTTTGATGAATCTCATATATGTATTCAACATTCAACAGTTTCCGAAATATTAATAAAAAAAGATATTTTGGCATTAAACAACCGAAGCGATAGTGGAAAAATCCGTAGCACAAATAGGTATCGCTGCTTTCCGTTGTCATCTTTCCGCGCCAACCACTTTCCAGACGCATTAATTATTTCGCGGTAAAATTACTCTAAGTAAGAGCCGCGGTGTTCCGCAAAATATGTAGATGGACGCGAAAAAGCGGGGACCCTACGATCGCGTTACGCGCGATCAAAAAGGATCTTGCTAGACTGCAAGATTGCTACAAAGACTGGTTGCACTTGGAACCTTTTCAAATTTTTCGCGGTGACTCTACTCGACACGAATTATTAATCGGAATTGTAAAAATCGCGAGCAAATGTTGTATCGATTTAATTTTCTGATTTTAAGACAGACACATGCACGTCACCCTATCTACGATTACCTTGTATGGTCAGCTCATTGGATTCTGCTCTTTCCAACACATATGCGCGGCGGTTAGTGGCCCGACTCGAATGTAATAATTACTGTTTAGAGAGAAGATTTGAAAGAACACACACGAAAGAGTTCAACTTCAGAAATGTAACTCGTATTCGACACATTAAGCATCCCGTATGATTGTAAAATTAAAGAATGCTCGATTTGCAGTTACATCCATGCACCCCACGACGCTCATGCATCATGCAACTTTCTGCGATTAGAAACTTGCGGGAATGTCAGTAACAGCGTCAATTTGTAATACTTTTCGGCGTACGATACGTGAAAGGGTTCTACTACACGCAAAGTACTAATAAAACAATTTGTTATCTTGCAATTTATAGCTTGCACGAGCTTTGAAGAAATATCATTTTTGAGCGGCATAGTGCCTTGATCCCCGAAATGGATTTTCGGAGAGAAATCCTCATGAGTCGTTGCCAAACTGAGGCAAAGCGTAGCATAGCGAAAGCCTATGTGAAACTCACACTTTAAACAAGTCACACGTATGCGAGCACGCTACACCCCTTTCAGCATTTCAACACATTTCAGAGTAGTTGCTGAGTTGAACGCTGTTAATGAGCAGAGGCCGTTACATTCAGTCGTCGATGGATGTATGTGCATGACTAACCGATTACCGACAAAGTAGCATAGATCTTAATCGACTGTAAGTACATCGCTCTTTTCGATATCGACTGTCGCTTGTAATTCTCAATCCACAGACAATTTTTGTAGCAGACGAAAAACATAACCTCTGCAGAATGTATAATTGTCATTCGATGTACGAATGAATTGAAAGAAGCGTTACTCATCACCGTCTGCAGAATGGCGAATGACAGGGAGGTACTTCGAGAGATTTGGGATGGCAAAATTCCTGTCTGCTTCACCCTTCATTCGGAGGAGATCTGCGAATTGCAAGGGCCCGATCCGTTCTATCTAATGGTGCCTAGGTTAAGTTATTTTCCACTCTGCACAGACAAGGTGAATAACGCGAATCTGCTAACATGTTTACACGCCACTAAACTTGTACCGTCTTAAATATCGCTTTCCACTCTCCCACTTTCGCGATCAGGTACGAAAACACTTCATACGACACATACAGCAAAGCGACACTAAACAGGAGCATGAGATGTGGCTGGAGTTCAACGGTATTCCCTTGAAATGGCACTACCCGATAGGCGTGCTCTTGGACATTTACTGTAACGACGTTCAGCTCCCATGGAACATTGTTGTACACTTCGAGAGGTTCCCGGAGGACGTGCTGATGCACTGCCAAAACAAGTAGGTACAGTAGAATGTAATGGACTAGCCCGTGATAACAAGCAAGCATGATCTGATTAGATGAAAATTTTAGAGATGTCATAGAATCGTATTTCATGTCGTGTGTGAAGGAAGCGGACGTATTAAAGCACAGAAGCCAGGTTGTATCTAACATGCAGAAGAAGGATCTCAATCAGTTGTGGTCTGGTTTACTCAACGATAAGTTCGATCAGTTCTGGTCTGTTAATCGAAAGCTAATGGAGGCTAGCAATAGCGAGGAAGGTTTCAAATATATTCCATTCCGTTGTTACACGAGCGAGGACAGTTATGTACAAAAGCTTGTGAAACCTGTGAACGAAGAAGGTCAGAGGAAAACACTGAGGCATTTATTAAACGAAGTATTTCCAGACAATGAGAATGGTGAATAGATACTTTATGCTTTTTAGTTCTACACGTAATATGATATTTCCAATTTATTCTATCTTTCTTCCAGTCGCGGTACTTGTCCAGGGTATCATGCCACCTTTGGAGACCCCTCTTCAATGGATGTCGGAGCACTTAAGTTACCCTGATAACTTTCTACATTTAGTTGTGACATCATAACCCACGTTAATTCCGCAAATCGATTATCAGTGGAAATCCAGTAAATGAGCTCGTTACTGCTTTTCCTCGCCAACGTTACTGATACTCCAGCGAAGAGTCGCGTGTCGCGAGTCTCTTCATTCTCTACGTTTTTATTACATATTTATTTTATACGACATCGTAAATGACGCTTCAATTTTACGCGAGAAGGGAGATAAGTGCGAAGCGGTTAAACGTAATGCTATATACTGTTGCTTGTACTCTCGTAACGGACGACGGTATCGCCATCGGAAAGCAGAGTCTTGAATTTTATCGTAACCCCAGTGCAGGACCTGCATGGCGGATCGGAATGCCGTCGGGCCCACGTTTGCTAACCGACCGAGCGAGCTGTAATTCAATTAATGAGGATATATCCGAAAGAAAATATATTGTATAAATATGGTTATATGAATATTTAAACGATAGTTTATGTATATAAACGTGTATCGATCGAGGACAGTGCGTAATCAGGAAGGAAGAGGACGCAGTTGGTTGCTGTCGAAGAGGAATTAGCTGAGGGCAGAATATGACAAGATGCAAAACAATAAACTATCATTGTATGTAATAAATAAGATCGTCTAATTTACAACAGAGAACGTGTATCAATTTATTGTGCAGCTGTCCCGAGGCTTCCGGTATATCCTTAATATTTGCGAGGATAAGTCCCCGAAGTTCTGCGCCACCGCAGACCCGGCGGGTCTGCGCACAATGACAGGTTGGTTTCCATAGCTGCTGTACTCCATGGTTCTACGACTGGTGCCGAAAGTCAGATAGTTGGTCTCTTCTCTGCTACTTGGCTGCTCCTGCGAACACACACATTTTACCGTTGAATCGATTTCGTTAGTTCGGATACCGCCGATATCGTCGTGCCGCGCGACGCACGCTGTGTGTAAAAGATTACTTGAAATATAACCAGCGCCGTGTCTTGGTATCTCCTACGAATCTCTTCCTTAGTCAATTCAACGCTCACTTCGGGCGATTCATACCGCTCCGTCATTTACAGCTGCTCCTCTCCGCTTCTTTACGCGCTGCGAGCATGGAACCTGTAACCAGAAACGCCGTGTATCGTTTTACGGACTGAAACAACCTTCTGGACTGATTGTAATCGGCGATTGAACGGCCTTCGATCGTACCGACGATATCTCTGCTCGACGAACTGGCACGACCGAGGCGGATTAACGTTTCGTGCCTCCAAAAATGACGTCAACGGAATGAGTCGTGAATTATGGGACGCTGAACGAAAGGGACACGTGGGTGGGGAAAAATGTTGAAGACGATGAGGCATGGTATTCCTTTACGGTAAAAATAAACTCAGCCGAAACTTTCGGCGGCACAGTAAATAGCGATTTTCCCGCCATTTCGATGATTACTGTTCCGCCCAAGTGACTACGATTCAACTTGGGAACGTGTCCAGGCGTATTAATAATTACTACGATATACCAATTAAGCGTTGATCGCGTGGGTCGGTCTGCGTTCAGAAGTTCCCTTCTGCTGTTTCCTCCTCCGTCTTTCTGAAACCCTTGTTAAGCTGCCGTTCGAGTAGATATCGACGAATCTGCGAGAGGCGCACGGTAAGAGTACTCGAAAGGAAACTCGAGTGTTTGTCGCCGAGTTGATCTTCGACTCGGGAACAGAAGTCACGTTACTCGATTGTTGGAACGGGGCCAGAAACTTTTTGGTATCCTTTTCGAATTTCCGGTTGGGGACGCCAGACGCGAACAATTCTCGGATGGATTTTTTCACGCCGCCCAGACAGTGGCTCGCATTATATTCTCAAACGCGAGACAATGCAGCAAGGCCGTCAACGTTTGGCGCATAGCGCGTTACTCGATCCCCCAGATAGGCTTCTAGAATGCAGCCTGAATTCTGTGTAGAATAGAGAATTCAGCCTCTTGTTTCTCCGGAGTCAGCTTTAACGCGAACATTTCGCTTATGCGTGCCACTGCACCCTTCCTAATTACATTGCACCAGTCGGTGACATTTATTGGCGCTGATTGAAGCGTTGCATCAGTCATACCTCGATTCAAGGTCTGCTCTGCGCGTACGCGATGGCCTCAATAAAAACGAATCGCGTCGTTATTGCCATTTAATGCTCGTATTTCAACAAACATCTCAACTTCGATGCACAATATTCCTTGTAAGGAACGTGGCGCGAAATTGTGCAAATTTCAATCCCGTCGCGACCCGCGATGTTTGCCGTTCGTGTAAACGATTTCAATTTAATTGAAAGAATGTATCGCAACGGGGACGATAAGATACTGGATAATCTATAAAAGAAATTGCAGAGAAGTATCGATAAATCAGAGCAACGCCGCCACCACCGTCGATAATAAGTTCGGCTGCGTAATGTACGACGGCTTCACGAACTTTCGCAACTTACAGACTCACAGAGCAGGTAATTACTGCAGACACGGGATTAACGACCTTCCGAGTGTACGCGAAGCTGCGTTGCGCGATTTTTCATGACGTTTCGTAAGGCTGTTTTTTATTTCATTCAAGAAAAATCGATATTGGTAAACTCATTATCTATTCCATGCCAGTTCAATTAGTTACTCATGCCGCGTGTCCCGGTGGCGCGTAAGAATATGTTGCATCACGTGCACGTGCGCAACTGGACGCGCCGCATTCTTCGTCGAAAACATGCGATAGACACCGCGGCTCGTTTACTTCCCATCGAGATGCGCTTCTCTACGTTCGGTAGAAAAATTGCAGCCGTTAGGTCGCGAGGTCCCGCGGACTTGCGTGAACGGGCGAACGTTGAAAGAATTATCGGGGAAAGTGGGAGTAGTGAAAGAGCGTTTACGTCATTTATCGACACAAGTGTATCGCTAATCAACGGGCAGCGCCGAAGCGCAGGGGCAAGAGCGCGTTGCGTGCTTAGAAAGTTTAGCGGGTACGTGTGCGACCGTCGATCCGCAGCTACTACTAATCGGCCACGATAACGGAAACAATGCGTCGGTTGCATCTATTGTACAAAACGATCGTGTGCGCGCGTGCATCCGATATGACTGCTTTCGATGCGCACACGATTCCCTGCGAGTTGGCTTCGGCTTATCTTCGGGCGTAACTTCACTCCTCCTCCGAATTTAGGGGAAGGGTTGAAGAAATTTAAAGGGCGTCCGCTGGATTTTTCTGACGTACCAGGGATGTTTCGTCAGAACTTTAATCCTCGTCGTCGAGTGCTATGCTAGTCTTTCAGAAGTTTCTCGTGGACAAAAGGTTACTTACATTAGATAAGATTAAGGCTTTGCTTTACAAAAGAAAGACACTCACTGAAACAATACCTGGGATAATGCGGGCCTCGTGCGGCGCATTTTTTACACAGCTATCGCAATCTCGAAACGCACTCTTGGACATTGAAACCCTTTTTCTGCCACTAGCGTTGGGAAGTACGATAAATTAATTCGAATAATCTGAAAAATCTTTTGCGATTTATAGCAGGTTTTGTTGGTGGCAACTTGTGATACAGAACTATCGATTATAAAGTTCAAATGCCTTCCGTAAGATAACGTTGAAGATTTGGTATACTAGTTAAAAACAGAAAATGCCCATTCTGTAGTGGAAAAATAATTGTAATGCCCTCAATCTTTGCCTAAGCATAAGCTTCTGTCGGCAAAGTAAAACAAGAAATTATATGCGAAGAAAATTAAATTTATTCGTCCTTGTTTCTTTACTGACCGACTAAAGCGTCAAAGTTAAATTTTCTCGATAAATCGGTCTCGTGGCATTCCCTTACCCTTCAAGTATCTACTATCCTATCATTGGATTCCGTTGTGCCGCGTTCCTGTATTTGTTAAATAGCTCGACGAATCGTACGATAATCCTTGGGACAACACACGTTTCGGATGAAAGGAAGCGGGCGTTTACGGGAAAGCCTCGGCAAGTACCATCCACCGTATCAGCTTCCCTCAAATTATCAGCGTCACTGTTATCTGAAAGTCGTTACTTGAACTTGCCACGAGCACGTATTCGCAGCGAGAGGAAAATTCGTTCTTGAGCAACGAGCCGCAGCTGGAAATAAACACGAGGATTAGCTTCGATGGAAGAAATAATCAAAACAAGGAAGGTATCATTTAAAATAGTCTCTTATATTTTCTCTCAAATTCGTTAAAATTCTATCGCAATATAATCTACGCGTGTGTGTATATAATACAATATTTAATACAATGATTCTTGTTCTGTCGAGCGTACGTACAAAAAAACGACGTGTCGATGATGCCTGTCTCACCGTACATTGATATCCCCGATCATTCTCGCTGCCTCGCGGCATGTTCAGTCTATCACTCTCTTTCACATTCGCTCGTTGCCGTCCCCTCGGTGAATCACAATACAACGGACACGCTTGGTAATCGGGCGAGTTCTGACGTTAAAAGGGAAATACCTACCGCGCGCGACGGAATCAATAATAATAATAATAATAACGATAATTAACGTTCGATTCGCCGCCGTACACGCCGGCCAGAAAAGCCTCGGTCGTGCGGCAAGAAAAATAGATAAGCAATTTCTTCCGTTATCACAACTGCGAACTGCCCCTCGTCGGAGGAATCTTCCGTATCCTTTCGTTCTCAGTTCCGCTAATTGTGAACGAGCAGCTCTCCACCCCCAGAACGAGTACATGTCGAATATATCAATTTCATTGGCTTACTAATCGCGAACAGAGTCGAGGTGGCGATGCACAGCGGACGGGCAGAGAAGATCGAAGGGGAAAGAGGTAAATATTGTGAATGGAAAAAGAGCAGAGACGTTGGTTCGATGTACGCAATTACTATCTTCATCTTCATCGATTATTCCACGTGAAAACAATGCGCGCTGGCGTTTGGCGCGGTCGGAACGGCGACCGATAATAAATAGATCGAATAAATCTGAATACTGATTATCGTTACACGATCGGGACCAGTCACCGGTGTGTGTGTGTGTGTGTGTGTTCAATCTTTCGCGGGACGCTTCTTCGCTGGCGGAGGCCGTGAACGAAACAGAAAACGAAATCCGTAGCTCGTTCCAAGGACGCTGAGACGAAACATCGGTCCTTCGTTCCTCCTCGATCGAAGCTATAAGGCACGAGCGATTCAAAAAGGCACCGGGGCGAGTTTGTAAGAGGCGCTTCGTCGGTGTATAAGTTGATCGTATTAAAATATAATATTTCAATTTATATATATATATATATATATATATATACATATATATACATATCTACGCGTGCTCTATTTCTCTTTCTCTCCCTGCCATTCAACGCTATATATAAATTTTCTTTGTACACATACGATACACGAGCATTATGCTTACGGCATCACCACTGCGTGTGCCTCAGCGTGCGCACGCGTGTGTGGACTCGAAAACGCGGGGGCTCGCCCACGAAAACTTCACTCCCTCCTCCCTCCCCCCCCCCCCGCGTGCTCGCGTACCCTCCGCCGTTCGCACGCTTTTATGCACTTAAAAAATATTGCTTATACATGCTTTATGCCTCGCTTAATAGACTCTTGTGGGCTGCGCACACACGGCGACACACGCAATCACGCATTTTATTTCTCGCGCTATCGAGCACACCCTCCTTTCGTCAGTCTGTTCGACGCTATGTATACGATTCTCATTATGTAAAACGACGTTATGGCATTATGTAATTCATTATGGCTTACGATTACGCTACATTTTATTGTACATTGCCCCACCTTGACCCTATCGACGAACGCGGACAAGGCTATAATACGGTTTCTTCTCCCGGTTACGCGCGCCGATTCTCCAAGGTTCTCACCAACCTTCGAAACCGCTGTGTTACTTCGAGAAGCTAAGTAGTGAACGATCCTCTGTGATATGTTTCCCTCGTTTCTCGCATCGACGGCGCGTGCAGGTAAATATCGTTGACCCGCGGCGATCACGACGAGCCTGATCCGTTTGCGCCCGGCGATAATGCGCGGCGGCTGTCGCTACGCGCGAGATCGTCGACGCGCTGGAAACGAGCTGGATTGGGGTCTGAATATTGAAACATTGACGTAACCGCCCCATCTAATAATTTGCAAAATTGCCCTCCGTCGCCGCGACACTATCAATCGCCGGGTCGCGCCAAGATTCGTGGAACCCCATCCTCGGCTTTCCCATGCGGACCGTTTATCCGTTGCCGGCTTTCCGACGCAGACGTACCGTCGCCCGTGACGCGCGCGGAGATTATCTCCCGGTAATCGGGCCGCAGATAGTAAACGGTTCCGCGATGATAGGTGGTAGCCGAGGCGTATTATCGTGGCATTTCCGAGCTTTTTTTCCCTAGGTGATTCAGAGACTCGATTCGCGCGGATCGCACGCGAAGGTCGCTCGACGATGGAGAAGGTGCGCGCTATCGCCTCGAGAATCGGAACGCGGCGATCGGGATACTGGGGAGAACCCGTGGAACGGCGACGCCCAACGGTGTACGAATAATTTATACGATTAATTAAGAGACGTCTCGTCGCCGGTCCCACGGGCGACGGAATTAACGATTGTACGCCGCGCGTCCAAGAAACAATTGCATCCCCCTAAACGCATCACGCTACGACAATTTCATCCCTGTGTAACTCGGACGCTGATGCGCGGGGTAATTCACCCGATTCGACGACACTGAATTACGCTTACTCGTGAACGTAAACGCGCGATAAACGAGAGGTTCACGAGTAACCAAAGGTGGCCCGAAGCGGGTGAATCACCATAGATATGAATGCGGTATAAGGCACGCGGGTTTTTTTTCAGAGCGGTCTCGTGTCTTCCTCGATGATCATCCTGCGATCGACGCTCGCTGGTCGATCGATCAAAGGCACGGGTAGGTTTTCAAGCTTCGTTCCTTTCCTTACCGATCAGTTTCAAGCTCTCGCAGACTCCCGTCCAAGAGAAGAATCGAACCGATTTCCAAGTGTTCGATAAAAAAATATTTCACGATTGTTGTCTCATAAAGATTCTTATCTAGCGGAAATCGGCTCGAGCCTCTTACATTTGTTACATATTTATTTACAAGTTACCGCTGCAAGAGGGAAGGAAAGGCGCGAGGAGAAAAATCGCGAACGAGCTGATAAAGGGAGTGGGAAAACGGGAGGAAAAAGAATGGAGAACTAACCCTGTCGTAATACTTGCGCATCGTGCGTGGGCACAGGTGCGCGTATGGAAGAAATTCTTTGAGCAATTAAACGATATCTAAGATCGATCCTCGTCGAAGGCGGAATAAGGAAAGCGACGGCGGAAATGTCCGGTACCGAGAAGCCGGCCGAGAGTGTCGCGAGTGGGAAGGTAGAAAAACGGGAGGCGATTATCCCTGCGCGGCGATCCGCCTCGAATTTCCTTCTGCGAACAGCAACCGGCAACATAGTGCTCGTCTAGGGTTTCATAACGGCGCGTCGCAGAAAAACTTATTCGCTCCGTGAGAGTTTTTCCTCGCGATCGGTATCGCGCCGGGGGACTGACATAATTCCGTAATTATAGCGAACTCAGGCGACCTCTAAGCGGCCTAGCCGATAGCCGCGCGACGCTAATCTCGACGCGATAAAGAAGCGCGGAAAAAACTCTCCGCCAGATATCTGCACGGATTCTCAAGGAGGGGCGAGGAGCGGAGGCTACGTTTGAAGAAGTTGGAAGAAGATGCTAGCTGGGAACGCGACGCGTATAATCTCCGCGCTTCGGTTCCTCCAATGGCCGATTGAGCCTTTATCGTGATGTACACCGCGGGCACCGACGATCGGTGGAAACGATAAACTGCTTACGTGGCGCTCGACTTACGTGTCGCAGATCACGTACCGATCGATCCTTTGCCCGGCGATCCTTCGCTGGAACGAGCATCGGGAAAATCGATTTCGCGCCCTCGAAAGAGTAGAGAAAAATCGGCACGTGTAATTGATTAAAATTCCTCGGAATGTAATTCGATTTGCCTTAGGATTTCAAACGTAAACATACAACCGGCAGAGTTTCGAAACTTGTTTACGCGAAGATCGATCCCGCGATATCCGAAAACGGCTATGAATTTGAACGAGCATCTCCCTCCTCGTCCCAGGGGAGTATCGAGGATTCTCGGGAATTCCGTGAAAGTAAAACCGTCGCCCCTATTCCGCGGGAGTCGAGGATCGGCAGAGTGTTCGAATTAACTGTAATGAGGACTCGCTGGATACCTAACGAACGCGCTCCTGACCTGCGGGAACTCGGTGTACGGGCTCGGGTGAGTCCTCCAGGATATCGGCAGCCTCAAACTGAGCTCGAGTGCGTAGTCGTGGCCCCTGCCTTCGTTCAGATTGCAGATACTTTGGCAGTTGTTGTTGTTGTTGATGGCGTTTTGGCTGCTGACGGGCGACAATCCCCTGTGGATCGAGTGCTCCTTGGTGGGCTTGCTCACGGGATTGTCCAGGTATGGTTTGAACAGGATGGCGTCCTTTTTGGTGGTTGGTCCTGAAGGCGGAGGCGGAGCGGAAGCCGGCGGGGTCGGGACCGTGCTGGTCACCGGTTCCGTTCTCAACGGCGACGCGTCGACGAGCCTTTTCGGTTTCACCAGGCAGAGAGGCGTATCCTGAGGTGGCGCTTCGTGGCAGGAGGAGCTCGTCCTGATGGACTCGTCCGCGTCGAGGCAAAGCCTCTTGGGCGACTGGAGTGGCTCGTAGCAGCAGGAAAGGGTGCAGTGCTGCCTCTTCATGGGCGAGGACAGCTCGTCCGACAGGTCCGGGATGGAGGTGATCTCGGAGGAATACTCTCTGGGGGAGTAACAGTACAGCCTCGTCTGTGATTCCGGGAAGCAAGATCCCCTTAAAGACACTTCCTGGTAACACGAGGTCGGCGGCGCGGCAATGCAGCAGGAGAGATTGCACGAGACGGATGGCTCGCTCTCCGGAGACGGATCTGTCGCTGCTGAATGGTGATAGTAGGGTAGGTGCTGCGACGAGGAGGAGCCAATGTCGCAGCAGTAAAGGAGCGGAGGCGATCGCTCGTACTCGGCTTCGATTTGATCCTGCGATAAGCTGGAAGCGTAGTTCGACGTCCTCAGATCGACCGGTGACTCACCGGAAGCGGCATCCTGGACGGGGCCCAGCCGTTGCCGGGAGTTTCCACGAACGGCGATCTCGCCCCTGAGCTCCGTTTCCTGGCCCAGCCATTTCTGTACCTGGCGGCGATTGATGCCGAACTTCCTCGCGGTGGCGCGCTGATTTCCGGCCACGCCGACGTCCCGATGAAAAGCGTCCAGCACGTCCAGCTTGAACCTCAGGGAGAAGGATCTTCGTCGAGCGAGATCGTTGGAGGAATTCTGGCTGGCGGAGGAGCAGTCCAGGGGATCCATCTCGCTGTCGGAGCAACTGCTGCTGGACCTGCCGGAACTGGCTGGGCCACGAGGGCTGCAAGGCAGGGAATACCCTTCGCGATCGTTTACAGGGCTTACCGCTCGCGAATCAGCGGGTGGTCGTTGATAATTGACGTACGAGGATGCAACGGCCGCGGCCTCTCTCCCCTCGTCGCTGATCTCCTCCTCTTCCTGCTCCACCTCCTGCTCCTCCACCTCCTCTTCTTCCTCCTTAGCGTGCAATTCTTCCTTGACCACCGCCCTACAGATTTCTACCTCCTCCGCGGAGTCCTCCATTCCCTTCTCCCCGTTACGGGCCGGCGTCGTCTCCTTCGACTCTCGGATCGGCTTCTCGGAATCCGGTGTCGGGGACGCGTGTGCGTGCGTGCGCTCATGCACGTGCACGTGCGAGGAGCACGCCGGGCTCGCGGAGGCCCGCGGGGAATCGAAGTGAACGGACGTCGTTGTGGAGCTGTTGTTGCTGTTGCTGTTGCTGCTGGTGGCTTGATGCGAGACGGGAGAGAGTGGGAGCCTCGAGGCACCAGGGGAACTCGCCGGCTCGCACGGCCCTGGCGTCGCCGCCGAGTCTGGGCTTGCTCGCTCGCTCTTTATCATTGACGGCGCTAGCAGCAAACCGTACGATGATTTTCTGTCCACGGAGGAGTCCACGTCCCCGTAATTCTGCGAGGACCGATGATGACTCGGCGAACGATGCTGCTGCTGCTGCTGCCGATGATGAAGCGTCGCGCCGATTATTTCGCTCTCGTTGTACCGGTGCTGTTGGCGAGCAGGCACGCGATAACTCGTCAATGTTTGGTACACCTTCACTTCGCTCCGTGGCTCGAACGGCGCGGAGTTCTCGAGATCACGCTGCTCCTCCGTTTTCAGAGCGTAGTAGCTGGATTCCTCGTCCCTGCGGCTCCCCGAGTATCTGTGAACCGAGTCCGTCACCTGTACGCGATCATCCAGCTCTCGGCGAACATGACGTTGCTCCTGTTTCGACGAATATTCGTGATAGTCGAGGCGAACGGGCAGCACCGCGCCGCTGGTGGATTGAGCGGTATATTCGGGCGAAGAGGGTGAACCACCATGAGGAGGATGAGGAAGAAGAGGTGGGGGCCCTTGCTGTGTAGCCAGCTCGTCGCCGTGCAGTCTGGCGAGGCTGAGGTTCAAGGCCGGCGCTGCTGGAGTCACGGCAGGCCCCGTGGCTTCCGTCACGACGACGGCCGCGGCTGCGGCGGCACCGTCCTGCTTCGAGACACCCGTAGAAGATGATATCACCGCGTTCGAGAGCACACCGCCGTTTCCACTCTCCGCGCAGCTGTTTCTCAGATTGTCCTCGCACTGTAACCACTTCTGTATCTGACGCCGATGAATACCGTACTTCCTCGCGGTGGCCCGCTGATTGCCGCGGCAGTCTATGTCGTTCCTGTACGAATCGAGAACCTTGAGCTTGAAGGCCGGCGCGAATATGCGTCTGCTGCCCATCACACCCACAGATTTCCGCGAGCTCTGTTGCTGCTGTTGATGCACCACCGACTGCTGCTGCTGTTGTTTCTGATGCACAATTTTCACC
Source organism: Andrena dorsata (assembly GCA_929108735.1). Lineage (NCBI taxonomy): Eukaryota > Metazoa > Arthropoda > Insecta > Hymenoptera > Andrenidae > Andrena > Andrena dorsata. The sequence goes on from OV815487.1 coordinate 40,643,476, forward strand.
GAGCTCCCCTCGCCGAGCACCTCGCTCATCACACCATGAGCCATCGCGATGCCGTGGTATCGTGCGCGCGCGCGCACACCCACCCGACTGTTTCGTTAACGTGACGTCGATGACCGTCACACGTCGGGCAAACACCGGGCACGAGAACGACGGGCGATAATTACGGCGATCAGCTTTGTAACCGGGCACTGCCAACGACGCACGGTGGTACCTTAACGCGTAACATTGCACGAACAGTGCTTGCCTGGCCGCGCCGCGCACGGAGTTCCTTTTAGGTCTCTTGGTAGATGCCGTAACTAATTTTCATCCCCACCACCGGCCGAGGACTGCGGCTGCTTCCCACTGAAACGGTCTCCTTCCCGTCCCCTCCCAGTCATCGCCGCCGCCGTCGTCGTCGTCGTCGACACGCTCACCACCACCACCACCACCACCACCACCACCACCCCCCCCCCCGCTCTCGCTCGCTCTCTCGCTCCCTCTCTCTCCCTCTCCCGTGATCTCGCTCTAGAAGCCCCTCGCCGACTGTTTGCCGCACTCTCGGTCTCTCGCCGTGTTTCCCCTTCCACTTCTCTCTCCCTCTCTCTGCCTTTCTCTTCCTTCTCTCCTTTTCGCTCTCGATCCAGCAAGCGCCCCTCGCGCGAGCCAGCGCCTGTGCATACACGCATGCACACGTGCGCATCGACATCCCACTCCAGAGCGGCACAGGCGCTAGAGTCCACCGCCGCCGACCACCAGTCATTCTTCTTTCTTTACGCCTAACCGACCTAACCTCCACCAAATATCTCCTCTCTTTCTACGGCTCTCTCGTCATCCTGCCTGACTGCCCGCACCACAGGCGCCCCACCCGCCCTTCCCCCTCCTCCCCCCCCCCTTCAACAGTCGCCGCATATATGTGTGCGTCCCTTTCCCTCCCTCTCTCTCTCTCTCTCTCTCTGTCTCACGCCCGTTCTCTCGCTCCCCTTTCACACCTCAGCGCCCCGAAAGTCCGCCATTTTGTGTGCTCACTTCCGTTAATGACGCGCGCGGGAAACGTCACGCCGGCGTGACGACGCTCTCGGCGCCATGTTGTCTGCCGCGCTCGTCTGAGTGCCCGCTGCCCGCTGCCTGCTCGCCGCGGCAGCCAGCATGGAGCCTCGATTTTTGTTCGCCTTTCTCCTCGGCGCAGGCCGTGCCTTTTCCCGTCGCCTCCACACTGCCCGACCGCCTCTACGGCACACGGAATTTTGCCTAGCTGTTCGCTCAGCCAGCCCGGCGATTACAGCCGAAAAAAGTATCGCCGACAGTCGTAGGGCGATGGCTCGAGTTACGAATGTTTTCCCGCACGCCGAGATTAGGCGCGTTATCTAGGTTAAATCGCTGAAGACCCACGTCAGGCTTCGCATACGGTATACGATTCTTGAAAGCTCGCCGCAGCGAGCGCCAACTCCGACGATCCTGGTTCGTCTAGGAAGTTTTATTGGCACTCGAATAAGGGGAAAGGCCGGCGAGGCAAGGGGATTTTGCCTTCTAGGAAAAACGGTCGCGGCCGGGTCGGCTTACTGGTAATGGTAGTCTTGTTAGGGTTGAAGTAGTCCCTATTATAAACCCGGGCGGGGTAATGCGATCTGTATTGTTCTTGCCGGTTATTACCAGCATTCTGCTGGCTTACCGTTACGACTCGTTGCTGGTCAGTTATTCTTTACTTTCCTCGCGTTCTTATTCTCGCTTCTCATACATCTCGCCCCTCCTCCCCCCTCCCCCCTCCCCCTCCCCCCCCCGCCTCCCCCGTCGCGACGTGGCGGAGTTATCGGTGAATGAGGTTTCGAAACGGGCATGCGAATCGAGAGTTTCTTGCATATATACGTCGTGGAATGAGATCATGTTGTTTTTGTGGCGTGAGCCGACAGTTAATATGTTTAGCTTTTCGCGCGGTTGCCATGTCGTTGAGCCCGAACGTAGGCCGCCGATGTACACGGACGAGGAGAGAGACCTGCAGGCAATGACGCAAGCCGCGCGTTAGTGTACGTATATATACAACTTTTGACAGCGAGCGAGCGAGATAGGTCGGGTAGAAAGAAACCGGCGGAGGCCTCGTAAATTTCCATGATTCGCGCCACCAGCAGAAACCAACCGGCCCCGACCGATCCCCCTGCGGTTCCTCGAACGAGCACCGTGCTGCATTTCTAAGAATCTAGCCGGCTATTCTCGCTCTGTCGATCACGCCGCATCCAGCCCTTTCCGAATGCATCCGACAGCCCGGAGGTATCGTGACGGGATGTACCTGCCTCCGAGCACGACTCGACCTTCGCATAGTTCTATGAGCGGGCGACTCATCGCCCCGGCATTCGCGCGTTCTCCGCCTTTGATAGAATCGTGTTTCGCCTCGACTTTATCGGATCCATCGAGATACCCGCGGCACTGTTATCAGCGGCTTCTGCAAACGAGAAGCGCGGGTAACAGCGGCGCGGACCGGGAAATAATTGTATCGGTAAGAGGCATACCGTGTGGAAAGCGGTAGCAGACCGGCAGTCGCCTAAGTACGACACGACGGCTGGCACGTTCGTCGGATTTGTCCTTGGGGCCGAAGGTAGGCGCAGCCCGACGTCCGAGGATGTGGCAACGCAGCGGCCAGGCTCCCCCTCCTTTGTCCGACGGCCGGTCTTGCCAGACAGGGTGTCGCCAGCTCGGTCGGCCTGGCTCACCAGGTTCCCGCGGGGCGAGAGGGGACACCGAGAACCCGATGGCGCACAGGGGCAAGGAGGGGGGGGGGGGGGGGTTTCTCCCGGGTTGGTGTCTGTGCAACCGTGTGACGGAGCAGGCATTAGGGGGACAGAGCGAGCGCGCCATGGGAGGGACTCGTGCGAGCATATTTCAAAGGTGGAACGAAGAGAGACCGAGCTGAGCGGAGAGTGGTAGAGAGAGAGAGAGAGAGCGACGAGATCTTGTAGCTCGTAAGGTCGGTGTGTGCGTGTCATAGGATCGGTCGTGGACCTACATTCACGCGGGTAGCCATGTTTGAAAACTCCGCGTCCCGCTGGAATGTAGCCTGCAGGGGCCCGTCGTTGATCTCCCCCCTCTCCCCCCTCGCCCTTCCTCTCATTCTCCTTTGCTTCCTCTACACCGCCCTACGCGATTCCCCGGTTGAACGATGCTCGGAGGTCTACCTACGTCCTCCCTTCTCTCCTCTCTTCGCCCTCCTATGGTTTTTCCCTTCTATCTGAACACCCCTCCGCTCCTCCGCGCTCCGCGGCGTTCCATGCTTGGCGCCCCAAATGGTCGCGTAACCAGAGACGCGCCTCTGGCCTGGCCTGGCTTGGCCTGGTCGCGCCAGACTTCTCGGCGCCCAAATGATGTACGTCGACCATTCTCCCTCTCTTTCTCTCCCTCGTCCGTTCGCCCCGGCTTCGTAGCCTTCGCTTTCCTTGCTCTCTTTTCACGCACCCGTGTGTGGGCACGCGGCGCACACCAGCGCGGCCGCGTAAAGTCCAAGGGATAGAGCCGGTGTGCGCTCCGGCGGGAGCGAGACAGGGCACTCCTATTTACCCGGGGCCTCGACTTGCGACACCTCACCTTTCAGTCCTGTGCCATACTACTCGCGGCCCTTACCTACCTTACTTATGCGGTAAGAGCCACGTGAGAATGCCAGCGTGAAAGAAAAGGGCGGTCGCGATTCCTAGGGAAAAAAGTGCATCAGGCGATCCTTCTCCTCTCGCCGTCCTTGTCTCTCCACGCCGACCATGGAGCCTCTCCTCCGGCACAGAAGCAACGTTCGAGGGTGCTTGGCAGAGACCAGACAGGCTGTCGCCTACGATGAGCGCGATGCTTGCTTCGCGGCCACGAGTGATTGAATCTTGTCTGGGACTGAAATTCTTCAGCTTTTTATGCACATCGTGTAGTTGGCTCCTGCCCAATAAATGCTACGAACTTCCCACGAGTCTAGCTCGAGTATCCGATTGATTCACGAACCTTAGTATCGCGCATACTTCTTTCATCTCTGTTACACTGCCAACGCTCATTGCCGTAACCATTAAATTACTCTGCAGCACTTGTACCCGTATCTGTAATAGCGATACTCCCATATGGTATCTAAACCTCTCCACGAAACTTGCTAAAAAAAAAAAAAAAACAACGGATCGCAGTTCCTAAGGGTGCAAGTATTACGTTTATCTCTTTATTAAATGCAAACAGCGGCATTCGTTGAAATCACAGGCTCGAGTTTATAACCTAAGTTTATTTATGTACACGCTTACTGGGAGAGCGCCACACGTGTAGTACTAACGCACACATCTTCGTTGCTGCGAGCTAGAGATCGCATTGCACACATAAAAGCGGTCGCGCGAGGCCTCTGTTCGTGCTTGCCTAGAGTTTCGAATCTAATCGCATGCATAAACAGTAGCGGGTGAACGGTGCGCGTGGATTAATTTCGGTGCTGGCCATTGAACGTTAACCAAGCAAGCTAAATTCACTTACATGCGCAGGATAAATTGAATTGAGAAAGTTCTAAGGAGCCGGAAGATCTACGGCGATGAACGCGGCCCTGATCGTGCAACACACCTCCATGCATATGTATGTGTACGTAGGTTAAGCGTCACAGTTGGTCGCATCGCTCGTTTGCCCACGTACGAACACAGAAATATACCTTCTCCGTGGGCGGTCGCACGATGGCGCCTACTCGCGCATACCTGCGCATACCTGCCAGTGCCCGTGGCTAACCTCGCAGCACGAAACTCTCGTTTCACCGAGATTCGGTCGATTCCATGCGTCACGCCGCGTCGCCCCGTCGCCCCTTTCGCGCCTTCCTCGCGCGATAGGACCGTCGTAGGGAGGGGGAGGGAGGGTGGGTGGGTGGGTGGGGGGGGGGGCAGAGTTGGGTCGCGAAAGGGGGGAAAGGGAAGACGCAGAAGAAAACGTTATCGGGAACGAGCGCAAGGGACCGAAGTGCACACGAGCAAAGCGGAATGCAACAACGCCCACGTTCGCGTCTCCACCAGAAACGTACACACACGCTAACCTTTTTATCTTATCATTGGCGAAGGCGTATCGAGGTTGACGAGGTTGCCATGCTTTCGCCTTTGGCACGGCCACGATAGCGACGATGTAGATGATGATGCCTCGAAGCTACTACGACTGCTAACATCATCCGTGACTTCCTTTCCGCGGAAACCTTGAATTCGTGCACGAAATCGTTACGGGCCTAGAGCCTGCATGTACAAGCCTCTCGCCGGGGCCAATGCGCACCGTCAGCCGCGATTCGCTTTATCGACCGAGCGGTGAAAAATTAAAGGGCCGTTAAAAAGTACCGCATTATCCGCGAGTCGCTTTATCGACGCTCCGTTGCTAGTTTTTCGCCGACCGTTTAAATCCTACCTCGTGGCTAATCCGTATTATTGATTTACGTAGCTTGTTACGCAATAGAGCGTGGATGCGCGTCACTGTTCCTATTATTGAAATGTGCAGTAGCGTTACTTTGTAATTGATGACATCACGATGTGGTTGGGCGTCGGACAAGAATTTACTGCAGACCCGTGGACTGAAATTAAACGCGGCCACAGATGCTAGCCGCCGCTAGAAATGATTCGGTGGTTTCATTGGCGTTGCAAAACCTCCTTTGACGAGCGGCTAAAAACATTTATCGCGCAGATAACTGCCGGCTTCGAGGGTCGCGAGGAGCAGAGCTCGTTAAATTTCTTATCGATTGATGCCAGCTTTTGAAACCTCATTAAAGTGTGACTCGTCATTGATACCCGGTTCCGTGGAATTCCGTAGTGCATCGTTGCAAAACGCGTATTAATTACAATTCGCTTATAGCTTTATCAGCCGGCGTATCTCGAGTAAATATATTTCTCTTTCCGGTCGGGAATCTGATATTTCGGATCGCTATCTCGAAATCGATCAACGATCCGCGATCGTTAATTCCACGGCGGGCTCTCGAACACACCCTCGGACGTTGGATGCAAGACCTCCCGGTTATTTTTAAGCAAAGACGCTGCAAAATTATTTTTGTCTAGAGTCAACCGACTATTCTTCGACAGCGACTGCGAGTGATTCATATTAATACTTGCGGCAATAATAAACGCGCACAGGTGCTGTTGTTCGGGAACATGGGATCAAGCAATCACAAGTTCGAAAGCTGGCCGTTGCCCAATCATTTCGAGTTCTACAGCGGTTCTTTGAAAGCAGATCGATCAATAATCTTTCATAATCTCGAACGGTTATTGCTAGCAAGATTCTCGACATCTAACATGCGATTTCGCAAGTTTCGTGGAAGGAACAGTTATTTATATTATTCCTTATCAGAACGTCCAGGAAGGGGAGAATTTTCGAAATTGTTCTTCGTTTAATTATTAAAACATTCGCGTACATAAATAGAGTACAAATACATGTGATAATGATGCGTGTATGTGTGTCTCCATTTCAATACCTACTACAATCCAATAATATATACACTTGTTTTATTCGTTTCTACCCATGACGGAGGGGTGGCTCTTTCCGAAACCCACCTTAATTGCCACACCAACAAACGCAGCGAGGAACAGCCGATAAATAAGTCAAGCTCAATTTCAATGGCGCTCGCCTATACTCGTTCAACTACTGTTCGTTTTCTCAGCTGTTTCAGTAACTGTGCGAAAGTGACACCCGAGGGATATAAGCTAAATTTTACGCAATTTACGATCGCGTTCCTCGCCGCTATTTGCCTCTTATACCTCGAATTCGGTATTCAAAATGCTTCGAAACGATGCGAAATGGTGCCACACCAGATATTCATGGTAGACGGAGGTTCACCGTGCGATTCTCCCGTACCAATGGTTGATAACTCTTAAAAGATCAGATCCTCTATTGGACAAAAAAAAGCAAGGCCGCTCTAAGCGATCGACGAAAGCACCAAATAGTCTCGAAGACAGAGACCGCTGATCGTGATCGAAAGAGTGTCTCTCTACCTCTCGCTCGTTCGCTCGCCCTCCTTTACCTATGCTTACATGCTCCGCTTACTTCCTACCTTAAACGCTAGGTTGTATCGTTAGAGACGTTAGTGAAGCGTGAACCTTTAAATATCGCTAGTCTTGATACGGGTTACAAGTCGATCTCCGTGGAATAAAATGTGGCCAGGGCCGTGCCGAACGATCGCCCGCCGAGGGGGGTAGGGGGGCGGGAGGCACTCGGCTCTCCTTGCAACCCGATCAGAAGTAGCTCTTATGGGATAAGACAGTTAGCTGTGTCTAAGATGACCTTAAATAAAGTGTACTCGTTACAACGTTCGTCGTCAGGATGTCCCTGGTCGCTCGTAGAAAAAAAAAAGAACTTAATAATCCGCGGATCGAGGAACAACTTTCGGCCGGCCGACGATGCTCGACTCAAGGGAGTCTCGTCGAATGAAACGTGGATGCGATCCTCTACGTTCCCGATCCTTTCATCGCCTCGGAGAAAACCGACGTTCCACGACTCGCCACGAAATATTGCACGCAAGATCCCTGCGATCTTCGTCCCATTATGCGATCTATAAGATCCGATATGCACGATAAATATTATGTATAAAGGAATGGAATGTCGTTAGTGACGTAAAATGTATAAGTGTAGAGCTTGCCCTATAAAGAGATAGTTTGAAACCGGCGCGTGGTGTGTGTACGTGTGTGTGTCTGTGTACCTCTATCACCGTCTACGAAATCGATCTTCGGCTGTACTGTGTAAGACTAATCCCCCTCGCGAGGCGTTGCGCAAGCGGCAACCCCTCGTGATCTTAGTCACCCGCGATCCGTAATGTCGCGTGTCCGTGTGGAAATTATATTTAAAAGTGTTCTATAATGAGTGCGACTTAATATCATCGATGAAAAGGTCTCTTTCATAGTGTTGCACAAGCGACTTGTGACAATCGAACGCGCGCGGCCGCGCGTGTACAACGCGGCCTGCTTTATTGGCGATGCCCTTCGCTCCTCCCTGAAAGTTCCAATTACCGTTTGAATGAATTTGACGAAGGGCACCCGTAACGCGAAACGTTCGAATACGACGATCCCATCTCAATAGCGAATTAATAGAAATTCTCCAATGTCCGCAGCGCCTCGCGACGAACCCAGCGTCGACTGATCGCGGCTGACCGCCTGGAAAAATCGACCACTTCCGCGCGCTCGAGTCGCTTCTCGGAAGCGCCTTTAACGCGAAACGCGATTAACGCCCCGAGCGCAAGCCGCAATTTTTCCACGCGCTCGATTGAAGGCTCGTCCGTCGGGTTCGTCGCGGGCGATCCCGTGACTCGTTACGCTCGCGTGAATTTGCACTTTGTGTTCCGAGTTTTTCCATCGTCCTGCACCATCCACCGCCTCGGCTCCTACGCGCGCGGATCCCGAGCGAATGTTCACGGCATCATCTTGCGGGGCGAGAGCCACTTCTTCATGTAGTAGCAGAAGATCGTGGATATGTAGATCAGCACGAGGAGAGCGCACGTTACTCCAAGAACTAGCACCGAAGTCTTTGTCGGACAGGGCTCCACGATGGTCACCGTTTTGTCTGCAAGAATTTTGTTATTCCCGTTAACGCTACTTTCAAGTGTTACCGATGCGAAACGAAGGCAGTTGGGCTCGTTGAATTACCAGCTTCGTTGAAGTCTATGCTAGCGTCGCTCTTGAGAAACTCCGACTGCTTCTCGTCGCCGAAGTCGAGAACAAGGATCTCCTGGGACAACGTCATGTCCTCCGCCTTCTCTTCCGTAGTGTTCGCGATGCTCCTTCGACGCCTCTTGCCCCACGATTCCACGGACTCGCGTCCCCACTCGCAGACAGCCTGCAATCAACAAGATCCCTTCGTTCTCCTGCCCACAACACGCGCGAATAGCATTCAGGTCTGCTGAATTACCGGCTCGCAGGGTCCCAGACAGTACTTGACGTTGCACTGGAAAATCACGCCGTAGGACTCGGTGAATCTGAACGCCTCGTAGATGGATTGCAGAGCGTTTCCGTCCGGCGCGAAGCTGGGGAAGATCGATGGGTCGACGGGGCATCTGTGGAACGAAAGAGCCCTCGTTTACATAAAGCTTATCGTCTGGTGGAACTCCTTTGGAGCTAGCAAATCACTGACCCTTCATCGTCGATGATCTGGAACGTGCTCTTCGAGTCCTTTGCCATGGCGATGCAGCTGCGAGCGAAGATTCCGTAGGGAGCTGCGGGCACAGGGAGACGATTCAATCAATCATACAATGGATCGTCGCAGCGCAGAGAACGAGAACTCACTGTCTTCCGGGATTTCGATTCTGAAGGTCAGCTTGTCCCCGATGCGGACCGTCTCGACTTCCCTGCTCCTGCTGTCGAGGATGCGGATCCTTGGCGGAGGGGCTTCCGGCGCGCTGGTGATGCTGATCATTTCCGGGTCCCTGATAGGCATCATTCCGAAGGTGACGTTCTTCGAGGACATGTCGTAGGTGCACTTCACCTTGTATATCTTATCGGCCTTGGTCATTACCACCGAATGGTGCTGAAGAACCACCGTGTTCGAGTAGACTCCAGTCTGAAAACCGCCACGCTGCTATGGTGAACATAGAGTTTGAAACAGAACTTGGGGGTGCTCGAGTGTACACGCGGATGTTACGCGATCGTCTTGTCTACGCCAATCGCTTACCACGCTCTGAGTGTTACAGTCCTGGCCACTCATGGTCAGGTCAAGCCTGAAGAGATCGCTGTTGATCACGTCGATGTTGCAAGTCTCCGAGCGGCCGAGAGCGTAGATACGACCGTTGAAGGGTTTGTTCGTGCGGACTTGGACGGCGATTCTGGTGTCTTTGCAGTCCACCGAGACTGCAACAACGTTTCACGGTCACGCCTCTGCTTCGTTACCTGTTCGCCGTCTTCGGCTCGAGCCTTAAATCCACACGTATACGTACCATCGTAGCAGGTACCAGTTTTGTCGCAGTTGATATCGGTCCTCGTCAGATTATTTACGGTAGGGTCTTCCGTGGTCTCGAAGACAACTGGCAGCGGATCGGCGACCGGGCCCGTACCCTCTGCGGACAGATATGAATAAAGTTTCCGATTGCACCGAGCCAGGTGCTCGCCGCGGGCGAACGAAATGTAAGTTTCTGTAAAGCCGCGAAGTCCTACTTTCGCAGTAGTTCTCGAAGTACGTCCCGACCCTCTCCCCGTTATCGATCAGAGGCCGTTCCGCGTTTAGGTACGCCGAGGGGCCCTCGGGAAGCGTCCAGTGATCCAAATGGAACAGCTGGCAGTTGTAAGCTGATCCCTGAGGGGCGCCTCGATAGAGGAACGATCTGCAAAGGAACTCGTTCTCGATCTCGCATGCCAACCTGCACGCGGACTCGCTCTGGACCTGCAGCTCCTTGTCGGTGTAATAATGCAGGCCCGCGTACTGCGCGATCTTGTCGTCGGCCACGCCGATTCTGGGCATCTGGAAAACCCTCTGGGACTTGCAAGCCTCCTTCCCTGAAAAGTCATCATTTCCGACGTAGCCTGAAATCTTCAAACGTTCTCGTAGTCATCGAACTTTACCTTTAAGACAGAGATTCTCAAAGTAGTCGACACCCTGGGCGTCCACGAACTGCACGTACTGGCCGGTCGTTCTTCGATCGGAGTCGCTCAGGTGGCACTGAAGTGTCACGTAATTGTACTCGACGGAACGACAGGTGAAGCGGTGCTCGTTCAAGCAAGCCGCCAGGCAAGCCTCCTTCGTGGACGTGTAGATCAGCGCGTTGTCCAGGCCGCGGATCATCTTGTTCGGGACTCGCTCGAAGGACCACGGACGCAGGCAAACGTTCTCTGAAACGAAATCATCGTTGGTCCTGCGTCAGTGTCAACGCTCTCTTTGTCAATCGCGATGCTTGTCAACGCTTCTTTACGCAATGGAAATGTCAGCGGCCAAGATCTGTGCGCGAGAAATTTAATCGAAACTCTGAGTACGCGAGAATGAAAGCGTCTGGAAGTGAAGCGATTTCGGTATGGAAGCTTGTAAGCTGCATTCTTTTCCACCGACCGGTTCCTCGGTATAGCTGCGAGAGGAGGGGTGGCACAGTGGCGTGAAAGAGGGAAAGAAGGTCGCTCGTGCTACAGCCGAGGCCTGGATCCCGCCGATGTAGGGACAGTTATGCGCCCGGCCGATCCGAGCAAGTGTGGCGAATTTCTCGGTTGGTCGGTCACGCGAAAGCAACAGGGCCGCGAGGCGAGCACGGGACACGAACGCCGATGCCGAAATCAGCAGACGAGGCGACATGTGACTTGGCATTGCGCGAGCCTCCACCCTCTCGTCCCTGGTCCTATCCCGCGCTCTGACGCACGAAGCTCGCAGCACTTGGCAGGGAAACGCGAATATATTTCGGCGGCGGCGGTCGTGCGCTCCAATTTCTTTTGTTCCGCCCTCGAAACCGGCGCTAATGTCGACGGGGACTCGGTGGGACGGTGCCAACGAACCGACGAGTCACCCCGACACGAATGATTCACCTCTGCCGCGCGAATTCCTCATCAAGCCCGACAGATTGACGACCACCGAAATACACCCGCCGATACAATGGCAAGCGGTAGGCGGACCGTTTAGCGGCGAGCAACAGCGGCCCGCCGCGCCGTCTTCCGCGGATTCGCGGCCCCCCTTCGACTCGCGCTCTCCTTCTTCCCACATTCCGCGGGCGCTCGGCGTATTGTGCGGTGTGTAAAAATAAATTTGCCAAATTGCCAGGGCAACTCTGGAGTCGAGGAGCCTCCACGCCTGGAAATATTTCAGTGGACCCACGTTGAACCCTGTCACCCGTGGCTCAGCGAGCATCTGAAATTAACGATCGTCAGGGCCTGAGTTCTCGAATTAAACGAGAAACGAAGTGGACGCGCGTTACGTAAATTTCCGCGCGAGCCAACTTTTAACGTTATAGCGGCTCGCGGACGAGCCACTGCGGCCCTGCGAGTTTTTAACGCGCCGCCGAGACCTCGACGAGGGAGGCTGGTCCCGTCTACAAGCGAAAGTTATTTTAAGAAAAGAAGGATTTCCAACGGAAGCTGGCATTAGAAAAACGCGTCGCTGGTTGCAACTTGCTCTCGGCCTCGCAATCGTTGGCTGTAGCACTTTGTCGCGAGCGTTCTATTTGAAAATTGATCGTCCAAGGGAATTTTACGGGTGCGAGGACGAGGGAATCGGTAAGAGCGCGGCCATCTATCTGGCCAACAGGGGGTACTGGCTTATTAGGGGCTCGCTAGGCGCCTAGCGGGCGAGTGTACGCGCGTTCCAAGGAATAGGCGACCTTCCTCGAAGTCCGTCGTTCTTTCAATCGTGACCCGCGGCCGTGGGCCCGGTAAGGAGTCCCTGGGGGTGTTCGGGGATAGTTCGCGTGGGTTTTACGACTGTCCCGAGACACTTGGAAGGATGGGAAAGGTACCAGCAGGCTCGTTAAACCAATATTAGGGATTTCTTAGACCCCCTTGGGATCTTTTCGACACCTCCGGCGACCCTGCAGGTACCTGTTTACAGCGGCGACCGTGCTTAAAGCATTTCTCACACCATCCGAAAGGTACCAGCAGATCCTTTATTGTTTGCTGCCAGCCGGGTCCCCTCTTTGGCAAATTTGTAGACCTTGTCGCTAGAAATCCGACCGCCCGCGCGCCAGGGGTAGCTGGTAGTACTTTGTGCATCTGACGCCACCTCGTGAAAATCGTAAAATCGTCGGGGGACGAAAAATATAGTACTCTTGTACCTACTCTTAAAAAGACTGAAATAAATCGGAGCTTTGATTTACGAGCCACTCTTATCATTTTACTTTCCTTGTGATAACTACTCGGCACAAATTCGCAGGCAAATGGACATTTCGGTGGCGAGATAAAGAAAGATTCGAGTGGTGTTTGCACGATATCGGGATACGCGGCGAGGGGACGCGGGCAAACAAACTTCCTCTCGACCAGAAGCTACCGGCTTCTCCATTTATTTGCACATCTACCTGCTCCCGGTCGACTTGGCCACTAGCAAGTAAACCTGGATTATCGTTCTTCGGTTCACCACCCCCCTTCCTCCCTTGCTCAGACACCTCCGCTTACTGCCGGATTTCTCTTCCCGGATTTCTCTGACCCGTTCCGCGCGGCCCGTTGCCCTCCTTTGTTCCCGAAAGGGTTTGCTCGCCGGCGCAACAGAGCGCGCGAGGTGCGAGGGTATTAACATTCATTAACGAAGCTGCGCTGGTGCCTCGATTATGCTGTAGCGCTCAGCCTCTCCAAGGACGAGGCAAGCGGACAGGTGCACTGGGATTACGAGCACTTCAAATTTCGCGGCTAAGCGAATCGAAGAAATTTAATAAAATCAATAGTCGCGGCTCCATAAGAATCAATTGTTTATAAACTTTTCTCCATTGTTTCCCGATTTTGCGTTATAACTCGGGAACTTTAAGAACTGTAAGTTACCAAATGATAGTCCTAATTAAAAGAAGTAACTTTTGCCGCGAAGCTTTTTTTCTATCTCTTACAGATGGTGAGTTAAAACATAAAATCCGAAAATAGTCGAATCTTCAGGGGTTAATTACACCCCCTTCGAGTGAATTTGGGCAGCAAACGAAAGTTGCGTTGTAATCAGGAGGAAATCTCCTGCGCATTCGCGAAGTTTCAGATTCTTTTGAATTTTCGGATTCAGGATCTTCCTTTCTCAGTGCACTCGGTACTGACCTGATCTGATCTGCAGCTTCGTCATGTAGTACATGTTCGCGGCCCTCTGCGGTTGCGCGGCGGGATTCGTCGCGGCGGTCTCGTTCTGCAGCTGGCAGAGGGTGTCCTGCATCGGCGCCAAAGGGTTCACGACGAACGAGAAGGCAGCAGCTTGACACTCTGCCTCCTCTCTGCACCAGCCCTGACACTCGTACAGCGAGAGGTTCCTCACGCTGTAGTACGTTGTCCCGCGATAATCGTAGTCCGTCAGCTTCTCGAAGGCTGTCCTAGCTGGAACGTGAACACAGTCCCTTTCAAACTAATAAAAGACACGCGGCCAACCGTAGAGTGTACTGAAGTCTAGACCGTAAAGTGTCCATCCTGCTCTCCCGCCCTATTAGCGAGGGGCTGCCCTGACTTTCTGCGGTTCGCAAAAAGGCGTACTCACCCAGAGCAGCGTCAGAGACGGAGACCAAGGTCAGCAGCGCGACGCCCGCGGCCACAGCCGCCATCGTGCCGATCGCAGACGAGCCCATCTGAAACAGAAGCAATAGATCTCGGTTACAAACTTAATTAGATTCAGCCCCGACGCGTCTCCTTGCCCTCCGTTCTCGCGCGCTCCCTGCTTCCTATGCGAGCCCTGGCTTAATCAATTCCACTCGCCCGCTCACGCTTAATGCACGCGTAACCGGGACGGCTGGATGGAACGTTCGCGCATCTAAAACGCTTTTTCAACCGGAATTCCGCGCGTCTAACGAACGAACGGAGGTTAGACTAGCAAGCAGCTAGAAATTCGACGCGCCTCGAGTTGCGACGCTTGCGAATTCCCGGACATTGGCGAAAATATGATGTACCTTTTTTTATTGATATAATTATATGAGCATTATCCTTGAGTACTAATGGATATGAAATTATGAAAAAATAAACTTTTTAAACATTTTAAATCTCGAATTTTTAACAGCAAACATGTTCACTTCTGCAGACGTCTGTCATATGAATGTAAATAATTAGTATTAGAATAATGAAAACAATTTCTACCATCATACTACACATTGGGGTTGATTGTTAAGAAGTTGTTTATGTAAAAAAAATGATTTTATTTGTTTTTCAACCTGTCAAAATTTATTTTTTTGTCGATTTAGAAAAATGTCCAAATTTGTGAAAAAAATACCCGTATAATCACTAAACATTCTAGTTTTAGAAAATCCAATCTCCAGGTGCGCCAACTTGCGACCTTGAGCAGAATTAATTAAATTGTGTACGAATGTGGGACGAAACGAGTAAATATGTATCTAGACATTCCTTTCCTAGTACCCGATTGATTATGTCTTTATGATGTATTTATGGAAATGAATATACATATGATATAGCGAACGATAATTCATAAAATTAGGTTATTATTATTAAAGTTAGTTAAACCTTAATAAATAAACGGCGAAGCATCGCATCGCTTTCTGATTTTCTTAAAAATAAATATATGTTTTGGAAATAGATTTGGGCAGTCGAAATTATGATCAAACGTACTATTTATATAAAATACTATGCGTAAATTCAGACAACAAAACACACTTTTCAATATCTGTAGTAATTTCCGTTTCATATAAATACTGGTTCTATGTAGGTCCTTTTTAAGGCTTGCCGGTTTCACTGTCCGTGTCTACACCACATTCTGATGTTTTCTGCATGTCCATTAATTCTTCTAAATTTTCTTCATTGACTTCTTTATTTAATAACAAAAGTACTTCGAGGAACATTAACTACGTTATCTTTTGTCTGTAATGTGTGATCTAATATTTGAAATCAGAGGATCGGATGAAATTAAAAGATTGTGGAAAATATCCTCGAATGTGCGTTTTCTGCTCATTTTGCGAAGCATTAAATAAAATAGTTTATGTGTATAATGTTTATGCCACTTTTGATAAAGATATGATAGGTTTATACATTTCGTCCCACTGTCTGTTTCACCTTCCTTTCTCATATTCATTTTTGCAGAAAATAATAGTTCATCTCCTGAAGCTCTTTATATTTGCTCCAAAACCAGACGAAACTATTTTAAAATGTGCTAAATTTTCAAAGTCTCATAACTTTGCTAAAATTCGTCCAAAGTTGATGAAACAAAAACCATTTTAAAGTTTGAGCTTTCTAGTTTTCGACTCGTTGAACCACATTTATCGAAATGGATGACCAGGAGGTAAAATCCGCCCTCAAAGAAGCAAATTTGTCGATGTTTGTCAAATGCTAGAGGGGGCAAACAATATTTTTTGCCTGATCATTTGCCTTTAAAATAAGCTAACAATAAGTTTCATCAAAGTGGGATGTTTTTTTAACAAAGATACGGCCATGTCCGGAGATGTCTACGTTTCGTCCCACTGTGCGACGCTGCGAATTATCGCCCTTCGAGGCCCTCTATCGATCGCAGACGCCTAACAGAGTGTTCCAATCTCCAAGATTCGATGCGACGCGCGGCGAGAATGCGGGCCCGATATCTCATTACCGCGCGAGCGACGCAAAGTGTCCGTAAATCAATCATCCGGGGAATAAATGGCTGCCGGGCCGATCGAGAAAAGTGCGTTCATAAAATTGTTAAAGCGCGATCTGCAGTCGGAGGAAGTCCCTCGAGATTGCCGGCGTTTGGCCCGAGTAATTCGCTCGTGCAAGCTGCGAGCCACAAGCTGCAAGCACGCAAGTCACCCGGCTGCCTTCTCGCGTCCACGTTTTTTGCTCGCGTTTCCCCAACCCGGGTACACGCTTCCTGGATTTCTTCATTTCCTCGCTTTTTGCCACCCGCCGATTTCTTTCATTCCACTATAGCGACTATAACCCGCGCGTCCTCCTCCTCGCTTCCCCACGACAAAACGTATTTACGATCGATCGCTTCCTCCTTCTGCCTCGTCCGCGTTTTTCCTCGCGGTCGATTGAGCGATTCTGCGATACCAGCGGAGTAAAGGTAGGTAGCCGCGTAAGGTTCGCTATTTTGCAGCTCCGCTCGGCTCCTTTCTTTGCGCAATCTTCGGGTTCCTGTTTGCACGCGCGAAGCGTAGCTCCCAGACCTTCCATTAAAACCGATCGTCCATCATTTCCGTTTTCCTTGCGCGGAATAATTCCCTGGAAAATTTCTCCTCTCGCGCTGCTCCTCGTCCATGGATTATCCGTACGAAGGCATTGTTATCCTTCGCCCGATCTCGGTTCGTTCACCGGCGCGGTCGTTTGTCCCGTAGGCTCGATCCTCAAGAGCGGACGGAGGCATTCCGCGCGCGTTCTCCACTCGCGATCCAGCCGCTAAAAACCACCGGTCTCCGTACACGTTCCCGGGTCGTACGAGGCACCCCCGGTAATTGCGGCAGCACGTAAATGACGCGAGATTGCTCGGCTGAAATTAACGTGATGCAATAACGGCGCGTTAGGCCTGCAGAGGACGGCGCGGCGTTCGTATCGCATCCTCGGTTCGAGGTCATCGAGCCTGGAATAACCGAGGACCATGGAGGCGAGGAGGAGAGCTTTGTCGTTGCTCGTCCCGAGGTCAAAGGTTCAATCTAGGCACCCACCTTCTCCTCTCCTTGCTCGTCGCCTCTATTCGCGCCGCCCCACAGCCGAGGGCCATCGCAAGCTTCCAATCACGCTTCCAGTTTACGGATCAATAGAGTAGAATAGTAGAACGTCATTTAGGAAGTCTTTAGAAATCTCCAGCTAACCGGTTCTCGCGTTACCTCTTCGTAGTCCATCGCCACATTTACGCGACCTAGTTGAAAGTTGAAACTGGCTTGAAAGCTTGCCGCGAAGAGTCTCGAGAACACCGTGCACCCGCTAACAACGAGGAATGCGCTTTGGTTCGCTAGGTGGACGAGATGATGCACTGTTACGAAGATTAATGCTCTTGCCGCGGTCGACCAGCAAGCTTTCTTCCGGGGTTCAGGTCGGCAGGGCGAGCTGAGGAAACTGGAGTTTCCCGGCACGCCGCTATTAAGGCGTGAACTCTGTCGTGTTACTTTCTACTCGAAGATAAGAAGCACCCTTGGTGCCTGTGGGCGTCACTTGACACTTTGAACGCGAGGGATTTCCACACACGTGGAGGGGCAAGGAAATCCTCGTGCGGAGGAACTTTGGGTTACGGAGCACTGGGGTGATGGATGTCGCGCGACGTCACCCGTCTCGAACAGATGTCCGCGGCCCCAGGGGCGACATAAATTCTCCTCCAGAGTTTCGAGGAAACTCAAGGAAGCGTAAAAGACACATGCATTAATTGGCAGAAGCGTGTAGGCTCGTGCTGCACGTGCGAATTTCTCGGGCTCTGTTGTCGGCATCATTGTCCTCGCTAGTTAGGCTCGCGGGAAAAGTCGTTACGCGTGCACGCGGATCCGTGACCTTTACGTCACAACCGGTCCCCGGGTATTGCGAGCGAGAAACCTGGTCGACGAGTTCTCGCGAGATGTTCCACCGCTTTCCAAGGCCCTGCCCGAGGGGATCGTCGCTTCCGGTGCTTCGTTCCGCGAACTACGCCGCTTCCGGACCCCTCGACCGACGCCTCCTTTTTATTAGAAGCTTCGTTTCTAATAAACCCGATCCCCCGTTGCTTCCGCCCGTGCCCGTGGGTACCTGACCGCCATGAGAAACTCTTAGAGAGACTTCTTCATCGTGGCATTGTCCCCCAGACTTCGCGACTCCAGTTAAACTTTATTACCTCTAGCAGTGGCTGCCGGCGCGCTAGGCTGCGTCCGCGGGCCGCACGTCGGCGAGTCCGTAGTTCACCCCTGACCTTCGATTCGCTCCATCAAATGGTCCCCGGCGATGCCCGATTGTTTGGCTGCAGCGTAATTGATAACCGCGATCGGGGACCGTTGGATCGCGGCTCGCAGCCATTTAATTATCCCGTTTATGAAAGGTCGGGGTCCCTAGGACCATCATCGAGAGGCTATCCCGCGGCTCGAAATCGCTCCGTGAATCACGGGCCCGGCCGCGTCCAGGCGCACGCTTTTCCATTTGTCTTGGTGTCCGTTCCCAGAGTCGTGACTAGGCACAATGATCTCGTAACAAATGCGCCCCGGTTTAGTGCAGCCATTCTCCTCCTCCTCCTCCCCCCCTCCCCTCGCACACCCCCGATCGTCGGGACGTCGAGGGGATCGCCACGGGCCAATCTAACCGCCTTATTAACTCGTCCACCGGTAACGAACTGGTTTCAGAGATCTCGGGCTTATTGCCCAGGCTAGTTGGCCGAGCGGGCCAGAAACCGATCGAATCATCAATATTAAACAGCTCGCGGGCAAGATTTATATAGGAGGGGTCCGGCAACAGGACTTTTCCCGCTGTTCGAAGCAAAAGCATCCCCCGTACACGAGGCAACGGCAATTAAATGGTATCTGGCGTTCATTAAACAAACGAACCGTGCGATCATTTAATTACAAGCCCGGGGGACGTGCGGCGGGTGGCGCGTTCTTCCGTGGACGATCCTTCAGGCTGCGTACGGAATAAACACTTTAACGAGCGTTATGACCGAGTTGCTACCGTTGGCTCTTCTCTAGAAAATACAGTCTGTTTCTGGAGCCATCAGAGTTACTTGCATAATACGCCAGGCGTAAATTTAGGGGGCTAAAGATGTGCTAATGTTAGTTAACATTCCGGAGTATCCGAAGATACCGATTTCAATCGTAGGAATCGTGCCGTAGTAGAGCGAGACGCGTTGAATGTCGCTCGCTTATTTGCAATGCAGGAAAGGCGGGCTCCGCTTCGGCCTTGTCTTAATTATATCGAGGGATCTCGGTGAATTGTTGGTCATTAGGCGAGATGAGCACGGATCACCGGCGCTTATTAGAATCGCAGACTACTCGGCGGCGGTTAATTACAAAGTCGCGATAGCCCGGTCCGGATTATGCGGAGGTCTCGCGGCGATCCGTCCACGCAATTACGCGATGGGATCTGCCAGTCCCGTGAGGAATCAATTACACGGTGACGAGGCCTGCGTGCTTCTCCGAACGGCCAAAAATGAGCGCTTAGGTGTATCGTTCGCGGTGGTGCGTCGAATGCAACGCGATCAGTCCCTCGAATCCCTGGAGATCTTAAGGAAACGATATTCCAGGTAAAAGAAATAGTGGCACGAAGAAGAAAGAATGTGTAGGATTAATTCAGGAGAGTCGCCACAGGCGAGGACGTGCCACACTTGTAATATCTTCCGATCCGCAAAAGAAAACTATGTAGGGGAGAGTTGCCAATATCGTACTGGTCACTTAAATCGCACCTCATCATTTTCTAAGTAATTAATGAATGTAAACGACATTTGATAATAAAAATATCAAGTAAATGCGAAATAAGAAATAGAAACAAAATATTTTGAGCTTACACCCTATTCTGTGCGTGCTATAAACATTTTAAAAAATCAGGTATGATTGATGTAACTTTTTATCAGTTTATCGTAGCTGATAATAATCAAACAATACAATATTGTCCCGTACTTTTGTATTTTTCTAAAAGCAGGTTTAATGTAGAATATTTGACATTCATTTTAAGTGCATATTACATTCATTATAAAGTTTAAATTGATATTTATAAATAAATTGATCACGTTTCCTAAATCGTAGCACTACAATCCTACTAGTAGGATTTGACAACTCGTATGTTTATAGGTTATGTACATATATCATTTACATAGGTTATTACGGCCTGTGTGTTATCCATATACATTTGTATATGTAACTATATAATAATCATTACTTTGTGTTGAATATTTTCTTCTTTGACAGTATGTGACAAAAAGATTGATAACAAATTAATTTGTTCTGAACAAAAGGCTAAGCATATAATAGTAGGTGCCTAAAAGATCAAGCTACAATATCCAATAGTCATTTGCGTTCATATGAGTACCAAATATGAAATATAACGTAAAATGTCTTAAGTGGTACGATATTGGCAACTCTCCCCTACCTATCTTCTGTCTTTCTTTTCAGTTTCGAATTGTTTTTGTTTTTTTTTTACAGTATATGGGCGCTTTATTGTGATAAAAATTAAATAATTCCAATTAGAACGAAACCAAATGTATTATTGGTTCTCAACCAAAAAGATCTCTCACAAGATAGGGTAAATTCAGATTTACCCTAGTGGCTTCTCTGCTGTCCTCGATCATACCTCGGTGCGCACCTGTGTGCTCGCCGGTGTCTTTCACTTCAAATTGATCCCAAGTACCCTCCTTCGTGGCCGTTCCCCTCCCCCTCCTAATCGGCCATTCCAAAAGTGTGTCGATCGACGGTTATCCGCCGGCGATTACCGTCAAATTACGCGCAGGGTAACGGTGAAGACGGTGTCCGAGGAAATTGCTCGCCGCCGAGGCCTCTTTTCGATGATTTTCGAGCGACCGAGGACCGTTTCCATCGCATTCCCACGTAATTCGAGTGATACCCGGGCCGGTTGGGTTCCCAGGCCGCGGGGTCACCGCGTGGCGGATAAACCCGATCCGCGGGCCGCGATAAACCCTTGAAGCGTATGATCGCGATCGCGATCGTGCATCCCGGACGCGCAGGAAGGTCCTGCGCGCGCACCGCTACCGGAACATGCAGATTTATGCTCCATGCAACGTCACCGGTCCTTGGATTAATGGCCCCCCTCGCCTTCTCCGCGAGTCAGCGTCGCGACACGCTCCACGCTAACGAGTCTTCCCGATGTCTATTTAAGCCTTTTCTCCGTTCCCTCGCTACAGCCTCTCATTTCTATCCATCGACCCGCGATAAGACTCGGAATAACCCGTCACGTTCGCCTCTGCAGAGTGTGATAGCAGAGTGCGTCAGGTGGAGGCTTAAATCGGTAAAAGTGACGTGTGGAGAAGTGGAGAAGTCCAAGGAAAGAGAGAGAGAGAATTCAAGAGGAATCCGCGGGCGCGATGTCAGAAGATAGCGTGGCAGATTCAGAAGCGAGATACTATCGTTTCCGTCGGCTAACTTCGCCCCACCTATTATTTCCGGCACGGCAGATTGTTATTTGCATATTTTACACGCGGTCGATCCCGCGATAGCGGGGCCGGGTCCGAGGGATCCTGGCCCTCCCTGGCTTAGGGCCACTTTGCGGCATGTGCGCTACGCTTCCCCGCACGACAGCACCACCGCGTGCCTGATCAATTGATCAGCTTCGGGGAACGCTGCGTAAAGATCAGGCCCACGCAGCCGGCCGCCTGCGAAGAAATCTTTAGGGGAGAGGCCATCCGTCTAGCGTTCCTATTGTCTACTGTACTACGAGCCGCGGTATAGAGAATTTTCATGTGAAATGCATCGCTGGGCTAACGTAACAGCGGATCGACCCAGACCAGCGCCTGGCATTCGCTGGGTTATCGCGGCCGCGATCCCTGCAACGGTGAACTCGAGGAATCTGATTTACGAGTGCATCCTCGCGGTGGAGAACGGTAGCTCTCGCGTAGATTCATAAATAATGAGACGGCGAAGGCACGGCGCAAGAGGCAAGTGTGTACCCTTCGTGGTATAAGAGATTCATAAACAATGAAGGCAGGTAAATCGACGGTAAGCCGACCGCGGCTCGCCCGGTTCCCTCCGCGAGCAATGGATCTCGTCCCAGCCACCATCGTCCCGCAAGATCTCTACGAACGCGTGGAACGATCGCGCGTCACTTTTCAGGCGTTCCGTCGATCGTATAAAACGCGGATACCGCGCGGAATCTCGGCTCGCCTTCCGTGAGAAACCAAGGCAGCACTGCGGGCAGTGGTAAACGGTCGGGAGCCAGTTCCACTGGCTTCCTCGTAAAGGAGCGTCCAGCGACTAATGAACCGTGGACTGGCCGCAGTAGAACGGGGTAATTTTTATCGCTCTTCTTCTCGAATTTCGTGTCCTTATCCGTGGAAGTGGATTATCTTCCCCCGGTTTTTTTTTTTCAGTCCGAACAGAAACCGCTTTGAAATTCACGACGTTCTGGGACGTTAAGGGAGCGTAAATAAGTAGCTACAAAGTCATCTACGTGAACGATCCCTAATTATTATGCTCGGTGCGCTTTCATCGGGCAGATCATCCCCATCGGACGGGCGCAACGAGGGGACTCGAGGGTCAGTCGACGTGGAACTTCTTTGGCGGAGCTGGTTGACGATAACGATCGATCCGGCGGAGGAACATGGCCGCGGACCGATCCCGATAAATCTTGAAAGTAATTAGCGGCTGCATCGTCGTCGGCGTTGTCTTCGCTGTCTTCGTGGCCGTTTCGAGGTGGGACGGGGCTGCGCGAGCGAACGGAGAACAAGGGGCGGAAGGAGCCGAAGGACGAAAGGGACGAAGCAAGAAATATGATTATACCTCCTTCCCTGCGGTGCAACGACCCTGCAACGCTGCGAAGCCCTTTCGCTTCCCTTGCGCTATCGTGCAGCGGGAATAATAATCTAGGAGGCCAACGCGGCGACCTCCAGCTTCGATCCTCCTCTTCAAATTTACTCAAGATCCACGGATTAGCCTTATCCGTAGGCTGGAGCCGCGCGATCCACCGGAAGTCCATTTACGCTCGATATCTCAGCCATAAATCTATTTCGAGCCCGATCAATCGCAATCTTCATAGATCCCATAAATAACCACCCTTTCATCCGGCAATTATGGTCGAATCCAATCCCATTGACATACCCGACAGCGTTCCTTCTCCGCTTACTCGATCGCGACGCGCTCGACCGTCCGGGATCATTAATGAGAAAACACTTTAATTGGAAGCGGCAGAGCGATCGAGCCATTCGAGTCGACAGAAACGCGGATGATCACCGATGGGGTGGCCATCGAGGCGGCAAAACCGGGGATGAGAACTCTATTCCAGCCTGTCAGCTCCTCTCCGCGCTGCCAAGCCTTTCGCGCAACGTCCGCCTGTCCGCTCTGTGTCTTGGTTTTTCAAGCAAATTTAATCATCGCGGTGAACCTTGCGCGCGAGGGTAGATGGAAAGCGCTCTTCCCGCGGGTCATTCAGACCATCCACCGGAACGGCGTAATATTTCAATCGAACGAGAAGTTCCGTCCCGAGTTCCATCTCTAGAATCGTTTAGCGAGTTCGGACAAGGAGAACCGCAAAAACGGAAGTGGATGGAGGCCCTTTCGGTGGCCTCGCACCGACTTCTTATGCATCCAGGTCCCAGGAAACCAGCGACCGTCGTCGAGTCTTTCTTCGACGTCCCTCGAAACGTTACGCCTCGTTGCGCGGCGACAACGGACGACAGATCGCAAAAATCACGGCGATCCACCCAAGGCCTTCGCCAGTGGTTTCTTCCGCGAAGCACAAAGCACAGGCTGCAGCGCGTCCCTGTCGCTATGGAACGCCTCTGGCGATCAGTTCCATGGTAGAAGCTACGCTCCGGCTGCTCCTCGTGTCATTAACGCCCATAGCGTGATTTTAGAGCACTCGATAGAGCGTTTCTCTCATTCCCCGCTCGCTCCCAGAAGCATCGACACTACGGGATCACCTACTCGAGGGCGCGGTAAATTAGCAGTTGCAGCAGCGTTCAACAAGCTTCGATCTCCAAGGTCTGATCTTTCGAAGAAGCGAAGTAACAAAGCATGCCGTTTCCCTGGTTCGGAAACTTGGGAATTACAGTGTTTAGGAGAATTGGTGGTCAATCGTTCTCTGAAGTACCTAGCGATCGTCCAACAAAGTAGCTTTTAAGAAACGGCGAATAGATGGATGTCTGGCAAGAGGTGGCATTTAAAGCTACCGGGGAGACAGAAATTGCACACAAATGCAATTGCATACAGAGAATGCATACGAGTTACAGTGGGAGCTTCGTTTCCGACGGTGCTCGCCGTGCATCGAGCCGCTTGTAGTTCGCTTTGGTCTCGAGGCACGCGAAGAAGTTGGAAGGAAGACGCGCTGGACGTCGGGCGAAGCACAATAGGAATTTGTTGTCGTTACTGTTCACTTTGTACGGACCGTGGTACACGAGGCTCCGTTACGCGGCATCCCGTGGAATCGCGGAAGCTCGTCGGAACACAATGGTACGCAGTGTCGCCGGCCGAGGAACCGCAAGCGAGAGCTTCTCCGTGGAAGGAGAATAATATGTAGAATCGAGAATCGAGCGAGATGACTGCGGGTGGTCCGTTACACCGTGGCGACGCAGTGGAGAGACCTGGCCTAACCTAAAGCCAACCGTGACTGGGCGGGAGTTACTCGAGACGGGCAGCGTTACAGAAGCCGCGAGACGATCGGGTTAGTGCCAGCACGGATCTGTCCACGGTGCTCGTCGAGCAGAATAAGAGGGGCTCGTGTGAAAAAACGAAGGAGCGGGCGTCCGCAGGCCGCGTGGCTTATCAGATGACTTCGCAGAGGGTGCAGCGGAACGCCCGCGCCGGTTGCAAATTCAAGACACGAGTTTAGCCGCGAAACGATCGGGGGATCGCCCGGCCGGGGGGACGCAGCATCCGGTCGGCCGTGCACGCGGCCACGAGATATTACGTAGCCACGGCCATGTAAAACCGTCCCCCGCGACATTTTGTCTTCTTCCCTCGATGCACGAGCGGCTCGCTTTCGTGTTCCGCGATTTTTCCACCCGTCTAAGCGGATCTCGGCTTCTACTCCTCCTACTTCTACCCCTTCCCCTTTGCTCCTTTCCCTTCTTCTTGTTGGACGATGCAAATGGAGTGGCCAGGAATAGGCGAGCTACGAGCGAAAGAAGCTCGAGGATGAGGCTGTTAGAGAGAGAGAGAGAAAAAGGGACGGCTCGAGAGGGGAAAAAGGACCGCGAGGAACGAGCGAAGATGTACCGCTCAAGGACACGATCTACCGCAACAGTGAGCTTCGTGACAAGGATGCGCAGGCGGCGGAGGCGGCCGAGGAAGGGCAGGAGGAGAGATACAGGGGACGAAGCAGCAGCAGCAGCAACGGCAGAGAATCCACGAGGAGGAGCATCCGTGGATCTCGGTTACACGAAACCGCTTGTCCGAGGGGTTTCTTTTAAATTCGCCATTCCAGCCTGTCTACCACCGGCGGAGACTCGAAACTAATGATCCTCGGATAGGATGTTCGCCGACGATGCACGGACTCGAAACCGAGAGCCCTGTTCTCCCCCGTTCCCTGTCGTGGGTGTAACGATTTAATGAGCACCCGGGAAAATTATGCGGGAGGGGACACTTCGCAGAAATTTCTGTCTCAATTTGCTGCCCCGAGGCAGCCGGCTGATTCCTATCTGCGGGCCTCGAGCCGCAATGCCTGAAAGCAGCTCGATACACGCGCAGGCTGCCCCGGGCGTTCTTATTTGAATCCTGGACAATGACCATTCGATTATTAAAGTCGATTAAAGCTGAAGAGACATTGGAGCGTCACTGATCGGCGACAAGAACATTCCGGCGCGCAACGCCCACGCGTGGCGAAGCAGGCTGTAATCGGATCAACGCGGTCCCGCAGATGTTTGACCGCCGATAACTGATGACCCGGCAGCGAGGCAACGCGCATCATTTCGCTCGTGCCCGTGCAATTCCCTCGGCCGGCTTGTTCGCCGATGATTTGCGAGCCGGCCGTGCTCCGGCATAAGTCGCGTTAAGCGATCGAGGAACGACGTGGATGAAGCTAGTCCGGGAAAAGCATGCAACCAGCGTCAGTCGGTTAGTCATGCTCGAGAACACTCGAACCTATTCGCGGCCAGCGCGGGGATTTCCTGGTTCGAGTCCAGTTTCCCTGGATGGGCAATGCCAGGAATCGCCGCTTAACTCGCGAGTCGACCTCAGCGCGTATTCAGGAAGGCCGATCGGCGGCTAACTCGTTTATTAACTCGCGTAATTGAGGATTCACGCGAGGATAATGACCGCTCAGTCTACACCGAGGCGAGCTAACGTTGCATCCCAGCGTGCCTTGCTTTCCTTCCTGCCGCGATCGATGAATGAAACTTATTTCGGTAGAGTAGGCTGCGGGGATGGTCTCGCTTCCGGAGGCCTCGAAACGAAACTTGGAAAGCTGGAATAGGAGAAACGCCGCTTTCAGGATCATCCTGCAAAGCCGCACGCGTCTGCGTAAAGAAAGTTCTCGGGGTCTGTTTCACGGTCGCATGAAAAAGCGGGTCAGTGTCGGGTGGAAGGTAGATAGAGGATGCACTTTCACCGTGCTTACGAGAGTTCGAGGTAATCGCGATCGCGTTCACGTAACGCGAAAGCCGCTGCGGCGCCACGCGATCACTTGGCTTCGCGCATCAGCAGCGGCGTGTTCCGCGATCGCGGGTCAAAGACTCGGCGAGGGGACGCCCATCCACCGTTCACTTCGCTATTGCGAGTAATCTCAGGCCCAGCGGCGTGTGACGTTGCCCGATATTAGCGTTGCGCGTCCTTCCCGAACGCAGACGAGGGCTGCTTAGCTGGAATTGCCCGTTTCCTCCCTGACAGCGGCACGAGTACCAATCGCGCCGGGCGAGGCGAAGGAGGCGACCGCGGAATCTGAAACGGTCCAGTCGCCGAGGGTAAAGAAGCCACCGGCGACCAGGATGGGCTCGACGCCCCGTGTAATGGGAAATCATTTGGAGTTAATGAGCTGCCTGGTTGACGTACCTAGGCTGGCACGAACCTAGCGCGCACGCAACACTGCGGACGGCGCAACCAGTGCGTGCGGCACGAATGGCGGATACCGCGATGGCCAGCGTCCAACAAGTGCTCGATGGTCTTTCGCTTCCGATAGAGCAGGGTAGGTATCTTCTCCGCGGCATCGCTGCCGAAGCCACCTTCTACAGCCTTTACCTTCGATTTAATCGAGGAATTCGCGGGAGTATGCCTACACGGGGCCGTGGTTCCCAGATGGAGAGGACAATCGAGCCAGATGGGAAGCTAGCGTTTCGAGGAAGAGGCGCAAACTAGTCGCAAGCCGGTTTTCGCGGCTCGTTCGGGTAACGACGTACGAGGCTTCCAGCTGGCGAGATCAATTTCCACATGTCGAGAAAAATGTCCGCGATGATCGTAGGAGAGAGGGGCCAGTTTGCATTCCCGGGCATATTCATTACCAGCTGAGGAAGGGGAATTGAAAGGAGCAAACGGTTCGTAATACCCGATATCAGTCGCGGAATAGCAGAGGAGCTCGCGGGATCAGCTGGCAAGACTGGCACGACCGGCTTGCCGGAGGAAAAACTTTTAAATAAACTATCCGCGGCATTACGCCTGCCTTCCTTCTTTCTTTCTTTGCCGACGGGGTTGCCTGACTCGGTCGGCCGTTTCCACTGCATCGACTTGGGTCTCTGTCGCTCCTTCCTCTTCGACAGCGATGGGATTCACCGTTGCTGACGAGCTGAGTCAATCAGCGATGCTCGATCTCGTTCTCGTTATCGAGATGCCTCTTTTTCGGGTGGATTCTTTTTGTCCAAAAATCCACTTCCTTCGTCTCTGTCGTCGCAATGGAAAATGGAATATCGCGAGGCTAGGATGCAATTGCGCCGAGCAGCTCGATACGGGACTACAGCGTTACTCCCATTACTGCAACTGCATCGCGCCGGCTGCACGGCTGTATACCTTGTAATCAATCCGCAGGCGCTGTCCGTGGCTCCGCTCGAGCCTCGAATAACCGCGCGATCCCCGATCACCGAGATACTACCTCTTTCTGCAACCCTCGCCGCGTTCGTCCTCGTGGACTGCGAAATTAGAAGGCAACCCCAGGCCGTGAAATTGAACGGCGCCACGGTTAATTACAGATTCCGCAAGGTCTGTTGCTGGGATTCCTGATCCCCGTCACGATTTGTCGCGTTTCATTATACGCTGTCTACGGATTTCAATCCGACGGCGAGGGGACGTTTCAATTACCTGTTGCGGATGCTCGCCGACCGATTAAAACGACGAGAGCTCCGGCTACAGCAAAACGTCCGCGAAGTTGGCGTAAATTCCGTGGCGCAAGAGAGAGAGAGAGAGAGAGAGAGAGAGAGAAAAAAAAGGGTATGGGCTTGCACGGTTCAGTGGACCGCGACTCCGACCGAGAGATTCATCAATTTCTAGCCGCGGGTAATGAATTTCCACCAACTTCCTCGTCGAAACGAGAGCTCCGCGGAACGGGGACCAGACACGGCGCAGGAATGAATAATGCGAGAGACATAGTCGCTGTCGGGATGCGATCCGGGGCCGTCTTGGGTCGTCTAATTGCTTCGTTAAACGAGTGGATCGAGTGGATCGAGCGGATCGAGTCGCCACGGATTCCCCGGTTAGGGCTCGATAAAAACGGGGAAGCTGCTTTGATGTTCCCATCGTCGAGCGGATCAAAGGGGCACCGATGCCATTATTGCGCCCAAGGATCCGTCCTGACACGATTTTTATCCGCAGGACACCGGCCGCCGACCTTTTTTTCTGCCCGTCCTGCACAGACGTGACGCACTTACGAAGTTAGGGCCCGTTAGAACGGTACACCAGAGACCCAGGATGTTTACGAGATTAACACGCTTTCTTTCGCGCGTCTCGCGCCGGGAACAAGACGTCACCTAACGCCTCCCCCCACTATCCCTCCTCTCTCGGAAGCGAGCTCGACAAGAGCCTTCCTTTTGGAGGAAGAAATATGTGTTCGTCGACGAGTTCAGGATAAAATCCGTTCGTGGCCCTTCCTCGAATCGAAAGCGTTTCCGGATCGAATAGGATTCCAGCGAAAGAATTAGACAAGAGGCTAACGGTACGGTGCCGGTTCGAAGCGCGGAAAGGAGATACGCTGGCTTATGAGTCACGGGATGCGAGTGGCTGTTTACGGGCCGATTAATCACAGTCTTCAGGCCGGTTGCGTAACCCCGAAATTTTTCGAACGCTCCGTTTCGACCTGGTTTCCAGGCGATTGTACCGTTACGCCAACACGAAAATCAGAGTCCCGCTCGACCTTCCCTCGCCGGCGCGGCGACTCCGCTTACTTCTGCTCGTTTCGCAGCCACGGGAAACGATTTATAGCGCGGCGGATTCTTATCATTAAGTGTCATTATAAGGATCGGCGACCGTTAGCTTCTGCAACGAGGAAAATCAAAGTCCGATGAATCCCGAACAAGAACCGAGAAGCTTCGTCATTCCTAACTGTTGCGTTGAAACAGCGTCGGGGGAACAAGTTTCCGAGAAAATAGAATTGGAGTCGGGGAACAGTGTTGCGAAGGATTCTCCTTGGGGATATTCTGTTCGAACAAAGTAGGCGACGATCATTTCTAACGAAGCCAAAGTTCCTCGAGGATAATCCCATAGTCAAGAGTTAATAGACTGCTCCGGTTGGGTGGTCGAGCCTGGCCCAGAGGATAGACAGGCAATCTCTGCGTCAAGTTCGTTTTATCCCCCGGGCGAGCAGCTCGCGAAAGAATCGCGAGACACGATGAGCAGTTGGCGGAAATTATTATAATAACCAGCGCGCTCGCCTGCTCGGTAATCAGAGACGTGACGCGCTAAACTGTTTAAACATAGGAAATGCGACTTCGTTGCTTTTATTCCAAAGCAGCGCTTGAATAAAAAGAAAGAAAGTCCCATTCGTGATCGACGCTTGAGGCACGTGAGAGACAGCTGGTTACGACACTCTAATCGCGTTGCCAGTGGACGCGTGATAATTGGAGGCTGCTCGAAGGAGAGGAGAGGTTCGACGACCCCGAAATCGATCAATGAAGCGGTTTAATAAGAGGCGAGAGTGTGTATGCGCACGGTAACGAGTCCACGCTTCGTTTCCCTCCCGAAATTCGCCTTGAACTTCGTGCAGGGTCGACGGAACCGGGTCGAGCAAAAGTTGACCGAGCAACGGTTTTAATCGGCCACCCATTCGAGTTACCAAACTAGTCGGGCCGCGTTTCATTCACCATTTCTCATCGGCCGTTCGATTTGTTTCTGTACCGTTAAGTCGTGGCCACGTCGATTTCCAATCGTGTTTGGTCGCGCATCGATTTCCCTCGGTTTATCATCGTCTTTAGCGTCCAAAGGCGCATGGAAATTATCGATACGCCTCTCGACCTTTCGTAGAAACACGAACGGTTCATCAAGTTCTGAGCGAAACACGCGATCTGCAGGTACACGCGAGCGATCGCCAGCAATTATTCTGGTTCATTAGCGAGCTATGTGGCACCACGCCGCGAGTGCCGAACGCTGATAGAACTTCTCGATCGGACTAATTTACGCTTGTACACTTAGGCGCTTCCTCGATAATCAATTTACCCTGGAGTACAACCAACGGTCAGACAGCCCGCCCATGTGGCAGCAATTCGTGCGAGACGAAATTTCGATGGAGGATCCGATTCGCGGTCGTCCGTGACTTGGTCACGGTCGTTAAAATCGATGGCGGCGGTAATTAAATATCGATGGGAATGGAATCCGTGAGGAATGATCGATTAAACCGTACCGCAGCGAATCCAGCGACACGGATCGATGTCTGACCATTGTCGCATTTTTCCACTTAGTCGACGCGCGGCAGCCAGGCCTCGATATTCGTGATTGAAAATGGGACACGGCAATCGAGGCCGCGGCGCTTCCGCTCGGTTTTAACGGTATCAAGACTGTCACTCTCCCCGTAAGGCTGGAAAGTGACCGTGGAGAAATGGGCAACAGCCTAAGTAGACACGGAATACGTACAGCAATTTTGGAGACTCCAGCTTCGTGACTTCAGAATCGTGAGTTCAGCTCATATTTCGACAGTCGAACGGCGGAATTGCACCGCGTGGTTTCGGGTACCTGGCGAGAGCAGGCCCGCCGAAGATAGAGCAAGTTAGTGGCCGTGTTGCGTAGATTCGATCGACCCTAAATTATACGTTGCGGTGTCGGCGGCCGCGGTGTTTTTTACTCCTAATGAAGAATAAGGTCGATAAAAGTTTCGTGGGGATGATGAACGGCCTCTAGACGGTGGGTGGAGCTCGTAAAGGCGCGGAGGGGGAGAGAAGAACGGGGCTGGAATCTTGTCGGTGCGACGAGGGAAGCAGAGACGCGGCTGAAGATCCTTCGACCCTGTCTCTCTCCTCGGCCGCGGACAAAAGAACTCGGGCGATTAGGTTCACGGCGTTGGCGGGCATTCGGAACGAAATCGTGGCGAGAACCGGTGCACCGCTGCTATTAAGTCTTTAAGCCGGAAAGCCGTTGTTAGGCGCGATGGTTAACGAGCTACGAATTCGCGGGGACGATAAGCGCGAGCAGGTGCAACGTGTACCTAATCCGCGAGGGGAAAACAATAAACCGTCGGCCCAGTCGATTCTCAGGGAATTCCTCGAGCGATAACGGTGCGTCTGCCTTCGTCGTTAAGATCGCGTTAACGTCCACGAGGATTCTTCACCTTGTGCCACAGTTATCGCGTACAGTTATCCACGGGGATCGCGTGGAATCGGAATTGCCGATTCCCGGTGCCTCTGCCTTCTGTTCGCCTTTCGGTCGCGTTCACCTGCGCGTCGCGAATCTTCCCGTCGCGGGGACGAGGAAGCGCGTAACGGTCCCCGACCAGCGGTGATTCACGAAATATTCCCGAGCTACGGGAACAATCGAGCCTGTCTCTAATTGATGCAGTTACCAGCCAGAATTCTGTTAATTAAGCCTGTTCAAGGAATCGCGAGCACACCCGCCACCGCTGATTATCTTATTAGTGTTATTAGATTGTCTTAGCGCGGCTTATTTGAAAAGAATCACGCGACGATTATTATTATTCGCCTTCCGTGTAATTCTGTCTTAGACGCCGTTAGTTTCGCCCCAGAGTCGGTGATCACGGTATGTAACGAAGGAGAGGAGTCGACTCGCTTAACCGTTCGATAGTTCGCCAGGCTATAAATATCAGGAATAAACGAGCGTCGGTATATTTAATTGTGCAGCGTCAGGGAGGCTCGAGTTAATTCACCTATTAATCCTGACAAATTGGGGAGCCGCGGCGAAGCTGAAGATTCATTGCTTTCCCTCGTCACGAGGACCATTATCCAAAGACGATCAGTGGGACTTTGACCGCAATATTAATTTAACGCGTTTCATTCCCTTTAACGACCAGCGCCTCCACCTTCGAGCTAGCTTCCAGCGGAGTTAATCGCCGACGAGATTGCCCTGTTAGGGAAATTGCAACTGAAATGTGTGAAAATGTAGTCGAACAGCGATATTGCTACTCGAAAATGAGTATACCTTTGTTGCAGCCACCAGATTGGAGGATCATCGAGAATTTTAACGTCTCCGAAGCTCCACTCGAAACTGGGCCTATTAAATTCTCCCGCTGCTTTAATCCCGCGGCTAGTTTCTTGCCCGTTCGATTAATCGTTCGCCGTAACCTCGTAAATTTCGCAGCAATTACGCACGCCCACTTGTTGCTCGGCAGCGACGCGTAATTGAGCGTTCCTGGCCCTAGGAAACATTTCGCCGGTCTCTCGGTCGGGTGGAATCGTTTCGGAACACGTAGAATCGACGGAGCGGCGGGTTAACGGGCGTCCGGAGCTTCGGCGCGGCAAGAAGCTATCGGCTGGCTCGGCCAAACGATATTTCAAAGCCGAGGCGCGTCCACGGCCGAGCGATTGAAATTCGCGATCGCGATCGCGATCCCACGGCTATCGTATCCATGCAGATGTACCGTTAATGGACGTTCCAAGCGTAATTCATGAGTCATGGAACGAGCCGCCCGTACGCTCCGCGCGATCGCTTAATATTTATATCTCCTCTGGGCAAGATCGCAAGCAAATACCTAAGTTGCGAGCGAAGAGATTATCGGTGGTCTCGACTACAGCGGCGAAAAATCCTGGCGGAGACTAAACTCGTCAGTATCGATCCATTGTCAGCCGTTAACCAGCGCTGTTTTATTCGGGAACGATAGAGAGTCGTTATGCAAAACATCGAGATAGACTGCCCGGCCATCCGATGGCAAACACGCGAACGGATAGTTAACAGATCGTTGCGTGAGCAACCCCTTCTCTTCGTCTCCTTCGGGGTTCTTCGAAGCCGATTCGCGATAAATCGTCGTTCGGTAGCGATGATGTCGTTAAGGATAAGGCTGGGTCCCACGGGCGCAACAGGATGCTGGATATCCTTTGTGCGAGCTGCGATCCAGCGAGAGATTTGCGTGGACGCATCTTCGACTCGCACTTCGTACTTGAGAAGTTGAAAGAATTTCGGTGAATAGAAGCCCCGTTCTCGATGCGAGCTATTCTAACGGAGGTTGCCCAGGTTATCATTATTGCACGATCGAGTCTAGTCCGCACCCAGTGCATTAACATAGCCACGTCGTTTACATGAAACCACCGCCTCGCGTTCCTGGCCTCTATCAAGGTCCTACGACCTAGACCTCTTCGTCTCTCGATCGATCGCCGTGGCCTTCCGGTCCAAAGCAACGACCAGTTGCCAGAAACAGGCGGGAAGCTGCCGCGAAGCTTGAGACGCGCAACCTGCACGGAAACGCGGCGGTTAACGGGAAAGTGGCGAGGATATAGCACACGAGTGGAGTGGAGCGGAGTTGGGGTGAAGGAAATAAAGCCGAGCGGTGGGCGTTCTTGGCCATGGCCTCGCAGCCACTCCGATAACTAAGGTCGTAGCGTTTTATGGGGTTCGTGCTCATAAGTGTAACGGTGTTCGGACGCAAGGCTCACGATCGGCGCGAAAGAGGAGCGGTTACCGTTGCGCGGTCCACAAACTCCGCGGCCAATATTCTCTCGATCCTCAGCGACGGCTGAGCGAGTCGCGTGTCCCTGTTTGCTTTCCCTCCTCTTCTCTCCTCCTCAGCCGTGGCTCCTCTGCTCGTTTACGACGGCGTTACGGGCCTCGCAGTCGTCCAGGCTACTTAACATGCCCGGTAAGGTGAAAGCTCGATCGTGAAGCGCCAGAAACTCGGCTGCCACCCTTTACCATCTTGACACTTTATATTTCCCATTAGCCTCGGCCCGGTGAATCGGTACGAGGCAATGATCGCACGCTCCCGTCGATCCTCGAACGGTACTTAAAGTCTGGCGACTACACACCGCGCAATAAACGCGGTAGGCAGAGGATGGAATCGGACTCGCAATGGCGTGATCTGTGATACGAAAGGGCCAGAATAAAGTGACGCAAAAGCGTGCCGTTTTCACGCCCACGCGGTCCAGGCGCTCGTGGCTCGTAGCTCGCGGTTATCGCGATCGACGACGGTGATTCTGGAAAAACGCGGTTACCGTTCGCCGGGCGCAGATGCACGCGCCGAGCGATATCAGCTCCGCGCTCTGTGCCCGTTCCCGTTCCCGTTCCCTCCCGTTACTTTTCTCTCTTTGCTTTGATCCACCATTTATGGGCTGCGCCAGCAGATCCGCGGATAAACCGAATACGGAACAGGCCCGTGGCCGTTCCACCGGTCACCTCAAGGTCCAAGCGAGTTTTCCCGCGATCAGTGGAAACCCAGCTGGCCCCTCGCGGATTCGGTATTCTCCACCGTCCAAGTTTTGGTTCCCCGTGTTACGCAGAGCCGGCTCGTACGAAACTTCCGGCTGCCATGACGCCGCGCTTGCGGTTAATGAGCAGGCGTGATCGCTGAGCAGGAACCGGCTTTTTTTCCGGCGTTCCTTCCGCGAGCGACACGGTTTCGATGGCTGGCCTTCTAACGGGCTGCACGGAACGGTTTCGAGGCGCTCGGCGTTCCAGGGAACTGAGTCGAATCGATTTACGATCGGATAACCTTCGGCTGGTCGTCTCGGAGCGTCCGAATGGGGATCTGCTGTGAAATGTATACTACGCGGATCGATAGATATGTGTAACGGTTCGGAAGGGCCACGATCTGGAAGAACAGAGCCGCTGGCACGCTGGTCGAAGTGTGTTTCGAGCGCAGTGGAGCGAATGGGCTGCCCAAAAGCCGAGGGCAGCGCAGGAACCGGCTTCGGGACTGGTAGAACCGTTTCACGGAGATATTCCGGCCATGGGAATTCGCGAGGATGGCTAAACGGTTTGACGAGGCAGTGCCTCGAGTCCAGCAGCGTCAAGCAACGGCGCGAGACTCTATCGACCAACTCTCGACCCGGGGAGCTTTCTTTCCCGGCTTTCGATCGTGCTCGGCATCTCGATCGCGTATCTCGATACTCAGCACGACCTCGTTCCCCAGCGTGGACGCGCGTCGATCGTCGTACCGTTAATCGATCAATTTGCAAGCGGCCCGATCTCCTGGATCGCATCTGTCGCGACCTCCAACATCCAGGCCAATTTCGCGAGGCTTCTAGAACTGGTGAAAAAAAAAGGCAGCTTCGTGATTATTACAGGCTGGCCGAGATACCAGCTACCTGCGAGGATCCTGCCGATCGAGATCGACGATTCAACGGCACGGCTCATTACGGACGGCTAAGAGGATCTCGGTGCCCTCCGCTCGGGTTCACCGATCCTCCCTGGCCCGTGTAAACTCCGCCAACTTCTCCTTCACTCCATCGGTAATTGAATATCGACCTAAATTGCACGCGATCCTCTCATCCTCCCCGAAGGCTACGCCCTTTCAGCACCGTGTTCTTTCCTTGCAACTCTGTTGAAAATTACACGTGTGCCTCCTCGATGCAAGATGGGCACTATAAAGATAAGTTTAGGACCCGAATACAGGAGAATACGCTCCTCTTCCTTTTATTGTCCCGAGGTACGGAACCTGTCTACGCAACAGTTCCCACGCACGTACACAGAGGCGCCTCGCTTAGGCTCGTATTTTTACTGATTAATGAAGAAATTTGAATTGATTAAAGCAGCGAGATTACTTTGTACCACAAACGATCCCCTATGATCGACGGCAACGCAGGCAACAGCAAATCTAAACGACCCATCGCATAAATTATAAAGCGCAACTGCCGGCGAGTCCACGCGGAACATTTCATCCCGTCGCCTTTCCCTCGCATTTTCACGTGGACGCAGCTCCGCGAATTGCAATCGCCGAGGAACGCCGTGATAAGACGGGAATTCATTAAGCCTCGAGCGTGAATTGAAAGCTGCGCGTATCTGCCGCGGTGTGGCCAGGAAGTAGCTTTAAAACGTGCTAAGTGTTCGATAATGAGCTCTTGTCGTTCTCTTCCTTCGCCCCCTTCGGTATCGCGGTCTCTCCTCGGGTTCGTTCGCCTTTACGCGTCTTCACCTGCTTCTTCACGATTCCCTCGACCCCGACATCGATGCATTTCGCCGGGCAATATCGATTCGTTCCTCTCGATCATCGTTTCCCCCTATCCCTTCTTCACCCAATATCAATTTCCAACTTCAACGACTTTCCAACTATTTTTACGCGCGCCGTTTAGCAGAGATCATTCTGTTTGTTCCCAAGAGATAATTGTTTTCTTCGAGTAATTGGTTTCCCCTTCGTTCTTCTTCCTTTTCACTTTTCCGCCCCCCCCCCATGCCTGGCCTCTTCCTTTCGAGCGTGTACACACGCGCAGCGCAAATTACGAGTTAGAAATTGAGCGTTACTGATTAAGGGCGGAAGAGATAATAGGTAGAACGCGTTCGAGGATATTGTTAGCCATAATGAGACACCTTAAATGCCTTCTGCGAGCGTGTTCGTCTTCCGCGAACGTGTCCGCTCTCTCTCTCTCTTTCTCTCGCGAAATCCTACCTACCGATCGTTAAGTTCGTTCAAAAGAATGAAGAGTAGTCGCCTCGGACATAAATCGATGCCATTTATTCTGATCGTAATCGCTGCCGGTACTACCAAACCGCCGCGACGTTCCGTCTTCATTGTTCGCAAATGAGAGTTCGTTTATTGCTCGCAAACGAGTCGTTTATTACGGGATTCCGCGGATGTCACCGGTGAATGCGACGTCCGTTATGCGGTCTACGGGGAGCCGCGAGCTTTTGCTCTCGCAAACTGCGGCGTGACGAACCGCGGATGATTAATCCTACTCGCTACCTATCACGGTCGTTGCCATTTGCCCTGTACCTTGGAATTCTTCCAAGTCTGCTGCTTTCGATTAGTGGCGCGGGGCTTTGAAGCCTCGGCGCCAGTCGAAACCGCAGCGATGCTAGGAGAGATGGTTGAGTGAATCCCCCGAAGAACAGAATCATCTCCCGCGGGATTTTGATGCCGGAGTCAGAGAGCGTGAAGACGCGAGTTAATGGGCAATATTCACAGCGCTGTATTACAAACTGGGTCGACGAACGCGCGCCCTTCGGCGAGCTTGTGGAACTGGCTTGGTCGCCCGGTGAAGAAATGTTAATTAACGGAAAAGATTCTCTCGGATGAAATACCGAAGGGAGCGGGGCGGGCAGTGATCTAGCTGGCCAGAGCCGGCCGTAGTTGGTAAGATGGAAGAAGCGGACGAAGCCGAGCGGAGTGTTGGTCAGGGCCGTAGGCAGCCTCGGGGTCAACGGCCAGGCGGCGCCTGGAAGATCCTCCATCGGCTGAACGCGAGATAGTGGGGCAGGTCGTGGTTGCAACTCCGGGGAAAAAGAGAAGAAATGGGCAGGGGAGAAGAGAGGAGCGCGCCAAGTCGAATGGCAGATCCGCGGCGAAATGAACAACGCTTCGGTGCCTCCGTCCAGACCTTTGGCCAACGAGTTTTCTCCGCTTCTCGCCGTGTACCACTGCGGGCGACGGAGGACCTGCGACCGTTCCACGGAGATTCCCACAAAATTGACGTCCTGATTCCCGGCAAAACAGCGGGCTACGTGACCGCCTCGGGAATGAGGATCGGCGACCTCCTCCCTCGTTTCACGGCTGAGAACGAAAGCAAAGCGGCCGGCCGGAGAAGGTTTTCAATTAAAGTTTTTCAAGTTCGTTCAACCTTGTTCCCGTGGCTGATGCTGGTAACGCAGCGATTCATGCCGGCGATAAAGCAAAAAGCCGGGCTGTTCGAAGAAAAGCCTAGGAACGATGACGACGACGATCGCGCTGATGATGATGAGGATGATGATCGCAGTGATGATGATGATGGTGGTGGCGGCGGCGATGAAGAAGAGAGCCCGTCACGCCGCGCTGAGTTTGTATCGCGGGGATAGTACCTGCGCCGATGTGCCTCCCTCCATCTCCTTTATGTCGCTCGCGAACCTTTGCATTTTCTCCGATGTCGTATTCATCGCTATCCGATCCTACGATCCTTTGAAACCGGGCTGCTTCGTCAGACCTCGGGGTCGAGAATCATCAGGAAGCTTTCTTTTTGCGAACAATGCACCCCGCGTGCTATTTAAACGTGGAATCTTAACGGCGGTAAATTCGCTGTACTTTTTACCCCCGTTCGCGAACCCAGGGCTTCGATAATTTTCGAGCCGATCCACTCAAGCTTCCAGGAGACTAAAATTGCAGCGTACCAAATTTATGCGACGACGTAACATTATACGGCGTAAAGGTTAATTTCGTATGTACCCCTGCGAGCATCCTCTGCACGAGTACCTGCGCGTATCTCGCAACGCGCACAGACCACGAGCTAGTTGCCTGTTTTTGCTGTTTCCAGATTTAATCAGAATTCCTTGGCGCGGCATAAGACGTGCGTGACACAGAGGCAACTAAGTGCGCGCGAGTTAGGTAATTAAATATACCAGCATGCTTTTCGTGCAAGCTCGACGCACGCCTCGAGCTAGTAACTCGTTTCTAATAACGTTTCCGGTCTACGCGCGCCTCCGCTGCTGCACTTTCGATCGGGCATCTCTGTTAGCGTCGTATGTCAACCGTGACGCTCCATTGTTCGAGCAATTTCTCGGAGGAGCTGCTGCGAATGCCTCGACGATTTTACAGCCTCGTCGAGAGGGCGACTGCAGAACCGCGGAATCTTATTGTCACGGTAACAGCTGCGACTCCTGGATATGTTTCGAATTGCTTGGACTCCTAATCGTCGCTGGGAATAATCGGCAGTGGTATTAACACGCGAGTGCTTCCTGGAGTCGATGATTCGCAATACTCGTGAAATAACTCGCGGAATAGCGCCGCCACTTTGTAGAGTGTAGACTCTACACGGTAGAGTATCGGAAGACGACGAGCTTCTCAGGCGTTGAACTCACCAGCTTCGAGGCTGCGTCGATGCTGGAGAGACAGTGCCAGCCACCTGTTCGTGACAGATTCGGCCTGCGTCTCTGAAGTCTATGGCGAGAGAAGTTAATTTGCTGTGGGAATACTATCTTCGCGAATTACGACAATCAGAAGTTTGTTATCTAGTCTAACATCTACCTCAGAGAGGACTAAGAATGGTACTTCTCTCTTTGTCACGTTATTTATAATTTCTTGTGTGATAAATATTCGTTGCTGAAACTATTACTTCTCACAAATATTTATTCCCGTAATTATTTACTCCTCAATACTATGTCCCGCGTCGATAGCCTAGAAGCTTATATCGTGACAGACAGATCGGTAGAGAGAGTGTGTTACGCGCTTCATTCTTTATTCGGAAGGTCGACGGACTCAGACGGGCCGAAACGCGGTACCAGCATAAATATTCGGCGGGCGTCGCCGGCGAGCACGGAATCGGACGGCTATCTGGAATACGAACGATTCGACAGCCGAATACCTCGCCCAGTCGACTACGATGCTCGATCGGCAGGGAGTATTGCATTCTACCGAATTACTATCACAGTCTACCGAAAACAACAGTCTGCCAACGATGCTGGAAGGAAACCAGTCAAACTGCTCGCAGCTCAACGATCTCTATCGGTCGCAATTTCGCCGGTAGCTTTAGGAGGGCAATTTAGTCCGGCCGAGACGAGGCGAAACGAGCGGCAGCGGAGAGAACGCGTTTCGGTTTTACGCACGGCTTCGATACCTACCAGCTTGGCGATTGCTCAACAAGGCTAGGTCCCTGACTTTGAGCCTACTCTCACCGTGGGAATGGCATTCACGAGGCATCGCGCCGATCGTGCTTTTAGTTTTCCCGGGACATCGATCACGGCGAGGCAGCCCCGTGTCTGTCACTCCTCGGCTGTGTCTGTGCCGGTACTTCTGTATCTACTGCGGAATTAGCGCACTAGCCTCGACGTCTCGAAGTAGAATGCGCGAATTTTACACTGCCACGGAGCTCTAACAGCCTCGCGGATCGGCTCAACAGCTCGAGTCGGGTGTGATGCGACGAGATTCTGATCGCGCGACGTTCGGCGCACTCTTATCACTGTCTAAGATCGCGCTCGCGGGGACCGTTAATCGGCCCATCGACCGTCGTTCCCGCCTGGCAGGTACCTGACACCGTTTATCACGCCGCGAGACTGTTCGCCGGGTGGATCGATCAGCTTCCAAAGGAACGATCGCCGAACACTTGGGGTTCACACGTACCTTTGCCTGGAAATCCACTTGGCACCGACGATCTCTGCTGCTCACCCAGTCTCTAATCACTCGCTTATCACAGGTTTCCCGCTCGAACTTGTACCGAACTCCGTGGGCCGGCGAGTCGAACGTTTCGAGTGGAGGGAATCGTAGGTGACGAGACGGAGAACAAAGGGCGGTGGACAGAGAGGGCAGGGGACCGGCGCCGATCTGTTCACCGGATGATCTCACACGCGTGAAACGGAACACTGTTATCGGACGGAAGTAAAAAAAAAAAAGTAACGTTCGTGATGGCTAGACTGTCGGCACGGGTCTGTCTTGGAGGCGACGCATCAGGCAGACTTTATAAACGTAGCTGGTCGGGTGGTGGTCGCGTCTGCTTGCCGGTTAAAGCCGCCCGGCGATTGGCCGCGCTCGCTTAAATGCGGCGCCCGATTGGCCGCGGGATCTAGCGGTACCGCGGCGCCGTCCGAGGAGGATCTCTCCCTTCTTCGATCCACGATGTTTCCCGTGCCTCTCCCCCTTCCTTTCTATCTTTCCCTTCTACCTTCCCCCATTCCACACCAGCCGGTACACGGGCTAGTTACCCAGCGTAATTAGGGAACAGTGACATTTTACCGTTTTTTTCTCTACCTCTCTCTCTCTCTCTCTTTCTCTCCTTCTCCCTTTCCCCCTACCCTCTTTCTCCCGAGATGTTCACCGACTCCTAGGGCTTGCCTATCTAATCCTTCTTGCTATGCCAAAGTTGCTCTCACGCCCGATCCCTTCTTTCCACTTTTCTTGTTGGCACGAAGCAACCTGTTCGTCACCTGTTCCACCATTACCTCGGTACACGGCGCGCGGAGCTACGCCGATAAAATATCGCGTTCACGTAACAGCAATATCCGCGCCACGCTGGCTTCCCGCGCAAAAACTCCCGGAACGAAGATAGAGCGACGGAAGACGGAGTTTTTCGAAGATCGATCAGAGGATCGGCGAGATGTATCGCGGAGCGGGCCGCTGCTACCAGGAAGAGCCGCGCGTTGGAGCGGTGGCCAGGTGGCAGGGGGTCAAGCCATGCAATAAGTAAGATTAATTCGGCGCGTCGGGCTTGGCCAAATTGCCGCGATCATCGATTAATTGCTTCGCGGTTTTTGCAATTCCGGGGGCCTGCCCCCGGTGGGTGTCGCGACGGGACGATTCGACACGGTCACGGTGATATTTTACTATCGCCTGGTGGTATGCACTTTTCCACGAGTCCTTGCGCGACGAATCGGGGCTAAGCTCGCGCAGATTCTCCCGCTGGATCTCGTGCGAGCGAGGATAAGAATAACATCGATCTCAGTATATCACAGTCGGAACATCGTTAGCAATGGAATTCGCAGCATTCGCGAAAGTAGCTTAAACAATGGCGAATGGAAGAGGTTAGTCATTGATTCCCCGCCATAAAACCTACCCCTAACACCGGAAATTTCCAATTTAACGCAGAGGAAGTTAAACGAAGGAGGCACAATGCGCTGCTTGAAACTGGGAGGAAAGAGTCCTGGGAAATAAGGAAGGACGAAGAATGGAGCACCGAATAGAACGTTATAGGAAGTGCGAGATTCTAAGAAACGTATATGGGTAACCATGGAGTGGAACTAGTGAGACGATGCGGGGAAGAGAGCTTGGAATTGAGAAGTGCAGGCGATTCCTCTGACACGATAGTCGGGCAGTGAATGGTACTTACAGACTAACACCCCCGTGAATCAAGAGGAGTAGAAAAATCTATGCGCCAAAACCGGCGCATCTCGGTGTCTCGCTTGTGTACTGTTTTCCCAATGCGAGAAGCTGGATTCCGGAAAGTCCCGCGCGGCCCTCGAAGACATAATTGGAGCTCCGGCGTCTCTATCGCCCAGCATTCCAGGCATAGTCGGCAGCCTAGCTTTAGGCAAATACAGTTGTTCCAGTAGCATCGGTTCGCTGCTAACGAGGCCGTTAAACGTCGACCAGTAAGGAAGCGCAACTAACGCGTGCATAGCGAGGCACGCGATTCCACATAATTTCCATTCAAATGAGCCGGCCACTAAATAAACGTAATTGTCGCTAACGAGCTTCCTCGCGGTTGCCAGCACCCCGTGAGCCAACAATTTCTATGGACGAAATAATCGCCCTCGGTGCCGAGAGGACCACCATCACCTCCGACCAATTAGAGATGTACCGACTAGTGGCCAGTAACTGACTACATACCAGTGAAATGACCATTAGGCAAAGAAATGTCAATTATAAATTTAAAAATTATTATATTTTTATGAATGGAGTGTAGTTGCACTTTTAATATCCCATGTTTTTAGTTTCCGCGTATTAAACAAACATTAATAAGTACAATTCTTATGTATGCGGTCATTTACTGGGCTTCTCATTTAACAAGTCGGTCATTCACTGGTTGGTTTACCCTACCGACTTATGGCCGATTTCTTCACCTTCGGTTATCTTATATTATAGCATCTAATTGGTCGTTCACTGACCAGGACATTAGTCGAAGGTGAAGAAATTGGGCGGTGACTAGTTGGTTCCTTAGGGGCCGATTAATCGGCTAGTCGGCTAGTCGGCCAAAACCCTAGTCGGTACATCTCTAGTAGCGATATAAAACCGCCGGGATTCTGTAACCGCCGCGCTTATTGGCTACACCGAGCGGTGCCGCGAAGGTAATGGGTCCCCTGACAATCGCTGATCCGTGAAAATGTTTATCCCCTCGGAGTGGCAGGGACCTTGAGAAGAAAACGGCCACAGAACCAAGGGAGCGGAGAGTCGATAGGATCTTCCACGGTGGAATGCGAGCAACCGGTTGAAATCAAGTGGAAATCTTCCGTTTATCCCTTCCCCTCTACGATCTAGCCAGTGACGTAGACCTCTAGGTCTAGACCATTCCGTCGCATTCCCTAAATTTAGGGTCAAACGCAGCTCGACCTTCCCGCGTCGTTCCCTAGTAGAGAAGCACGTCCTCCGTGTTTCACCCTGCCGATATGACGAACGCAG
Organism: Andrena dorsata; assembly: GCA_929108735.1. Classification (NCBI taxonomy): domain Eukaryota; kingdom Metazoa; phylum Arthropoda; class Insecta; order Hymenoptera; family Andrenidae; genus Andrena; species Andrena dorsata. The sequence continues at coordinate 40,687,062 of OV815487.1, forward strand.
GATTTATTCTGCTCGGTTCGAGTAGAATTTATTGGACCAGCAATTTACATCTCGAACGGAGGACGATGGATTTCGAGAGGAGCAGAAGGCAGCCCCTCTACGCCATTGAGCGAGTCAACGAGTGAGAGACGACCCTGATTTATGGCCCGATCCTGAAGGAGCGTATCTGGTTCACCGGAACGAAGTTTCCTCCACTCGTTAGCCATACAGGTGGATCGTTAAAATACGTATTTATACACGTCGCGAGGGACTTGGTTGCGCGGAGCATCGCGAGGCATATTAATGGCCGCGACATCCGGATATTTATGGCGAGGAGAGATAGTGGAGCGATCGACGTGTCTCGCGATTAATCTCGCGAGCCCAATTCACCGTGGATGTTACATTTGTTCCCCTCGTGGGAACATCATTGTTCGTCAGCTGCTACGCCAAGTTTAACGAACGATGCCGCCAGACTCTGCTCCTCCACTGGAGAGGCGTTTCTCCTACGAAATACTGCCGAAGGAAAATTAACGCTAGGATGCTGCTGTCGATCCCGAATCGACGAAGAGCGGTGAACGCTGTGCGCGAATCCAACTCTAGTTTCCCGCGACTCCTGCGATATTCTACCCAACTTCCCTTTATCGAGCCTCGCGATCTCTCGCCGCTTCGTAATTCTTCTTTATTAGCACGCTCCATTTTTCAACTAGTTACCCATGGTTAGACTGAACACACAATCGGAGCCAGGCTTCTCGTTACGACCGGGAACAAACCAGGGAGAGTTTACACGGGAAGCTATTACACCGTCCGAGGAACGAGGCATTAGTGAAAAGCACGGTGTCGGAGCAGCGGCCCGTGATTAAGCGAAAACAAACATGTTCCGGGGACAGGTTCGCCCAGGGACGACGTGGTCACCGACCATAAAGAGAACCGTAGAAAACAATCAGCCAAAATCAGCGCCGCTGGTCAGTCTAAGTGGCTAACTGTAGCGTTTTATGCTCGATGATCTGACTTGCATACGAGTGTGCAACCGCACAGAGGCGGTATGCAAATGGCCCTTTCCGACGCGCCGTTGCCTAACTGTAGACTTTTATGCTTTGCTAGCTCCACCAGAAGCGCGCCTATTTCCCGCTCGGCTTTTTACGAGTCTTTCTACTCGCGCCGTCAAAGATCCACCGAGTGCACCAGCAACCGTGGACACCTCTGCCGTGGTTACCCTGTCAGGCTCGATGCCTTCGGTAGCGAACGCATCCGAATGGAAGCCGCTGGCAATTAGACCCCGCTGAATCGCAGCAAGGTCTGTTTCACAAAGTGCACCGGGGGTCAGGGTATCCAGCGACTCAGAAGAGCGGCCGCGTCCCGTTGCCGTTCGCTACTCGCCGGTCGAATCTCATCGGATAAAATCTGCTCATCTATCTACGCATTCATCTGTCACGACTATTCACCATACCTCTAATTTCGACCATCCATTGGCTGTCCCGGTCCGGCAGGCATCGCATCGATCCGTCGGCGGCCGGCGTATTGGTCTTACGGTTCTTCCAGCCAGTAATAAAGTATCTATTTATCTGTCTATCCGTCCATCCATCGTCCCGCGCGGGCGTATACGTTTCCCCGCGGGTCGTGCGAAGTTATTCCGCGCCGATGATCGGGCATAAGCGTTCGACCGTGCCGTTCGATGCTTTACGTTTGCGCGCGGGCGTGGAAAGGCTGTAACTACGCTGCGAGCGAGGACATACGAGTATAGATACCTCGGGGTCACCGCGGGGTTAACCGCTTAATTGTCACGCTCCCCTGGATTTCGCTGCAATTCCCTACAATCTTGATGTCCGTCCCCGAATGCTTCTCCACCACGGCAAATCCCCAGAATCAAGGAACAAGGATGATAAAAAGCGAGGGGCTTTCGGTGGATCATTGATTCGCGGTGGCCGGACGTAGTTAGGGCTCGTTGAACCAAAAGAGCGTAACGCGCCCGTATCGCGAGACCTTGGGTGCCTGCGGTTACGAACCAGATGAGAAATATCTCGCGCGGATTCTACCTTCTCACTATTTTTCGTTCACTGATACGCTTTATAGCGCAGCTGAAGCGTACCAGAAGCGAGCGGGACGTTGCTACGCGCGTTAATGAATTCGTGGGAAGTGTACTCGGAAGCGGAATTGGTTGCGGCGTTGTACGTATGCTTTGTACGCGGCTTTGCATAGCCAGGCCGAGCGGCTCAGAATCTCGCGCGAGCAGCTCGTTCCCATAATTAATCGTATCGATATAACAGCATCCGTTCGGATGGTTTCTCAGGGCTGGTCGGAATCGAGGTGGAAGGAAGGATAACCGGATCGGGCCCCTTGTCAAGAGCGCCGTGGATAATCGAGGATTAAAGGAAGAAGAACTGTTTCTTCTGTCGTCGAGGCGGCTCGATTTGTTCCGCGCAGCCGACGATCACGGGGCATATCTCGCGAACGGATACCAGCGAATTCCACGAGGAACGGTCCCCTCTTTCGATCGTGCCAGAAAGGGTCAGAAGTAAATACGTCACAGTACGTGTTATTACGTCAACGCTTCGCCTTGTTCCAGCTAGGTTCGCCAAAGACAATGGTCCCCGTCATCCCTGCTCTTTGGAAGCGAATAATGGCACCGCTACTCGTCTCGCCTCCTCTCGATAATTGGACGAAATTGATGGTTTTTCAGGGTACCGGTCTTTCGATACGATTCGAATCGCTCGGCGCGACCAGGGTACCGTTAGAAAACTAGGGACCCCCCCTGTTTACGAAATCACAGAGACGAGAAAGGCTCCCGCAACGGGAATCTCCCGGTTGTGATGCGAGAGACCGCGGAGAGAACAGAGGAAGTCGAAAGGAGGAGAAAGGTCGTTCCCTGCTACTTAATTTGCGTTACGTTATCCCGCTACGGCGGGTTCCGCGATCCAACGCCGACCCGAGCAGTTCTTATGATTGGCCTTTATTGTGTTCCTTTAATTGGCCATTCTTTCCGCGGGACCGTCGAGAACCGCGAGGGAGCGAGGGGCATGGGACGAACAAAGAGACTTCACCTGGTCGATCAAAGGAAGGTTACCGTGGAATACGGGAGCAGCTTCTTCGGGACACTTAATCGCCCGTGAAACTATCGCGACATTCCGAGAAAGCACTTCCAGCCGAGTAATTTGGAGGAAAGAGAGACGAGTAATGAGGATAGGATCGCTGAGGAAATAGCTGAGATTAACATCCCGAAGATGTTCCTCCGGATTGCCTGTCGGCTCGGTGTGGGTTAGGTTCCTCGTGATTTCTCGGCTGTTCCGCGGACCTCTGGCCGAGGCTGGCCTCCTCCTACGCTCCTACGCCGCCACCTCCCACACCAACCACCCCCTTCGTAATCACTATATTTTAGTCCGTCCATTGGAGAGGCATCGAGTGTGGCGCGCGGCAGCCAATCAGGTTCCAGCCGGCTTTCCACGCTTCCTCGGGGTTCAGGGTCGGTCAAGGACTCGCGGAGTGCCGGCACGAAGCCGCTGCAAACAACGACCAGCCAGTGAGCCAGCCAACCACGATCCGAAGGGGAGTTGGTTCGTGCTTATCCACCGCTCCGTAGTCCATAGCAATCCTCCTGGCCGTGCTCCTTCGCAGCCGTTAATCCCTCGCGAACCTCGTCACCGACGCTAATTACGGTTATTACTCATTAGACCGTAATTTACCGAGCCGTCCAAGGTCGTCGGCGTTCTCCAGCGTCCGTCAAACTAAACGGCTTCGAAGAGGACTCACTCCTCGCCCCTTTCACCCTCCCTCACTATTACTACGTTTCTATTCCTCCCTCGGGGTTTATCGACCGCGATAAACATCCCCCCCCCCCCCTAGATAAGGTCTTGGCTACTGGTGTCGCGCGAGGTTCCTCTCTTCGACAAGTCGCTGGCCTTGCTCGCCTTGTCGCGCGAAAAGCTCTTCCTGCTCGAACCGATGTCCGCCGCTAGCGAGCGGAGCTTCCTAGATCGCGAGCGCAATCGCCTGCTGTCCGCTCGATAATTGTATCGTGCTCGACGAAGGGAGGAGAGGGTGTTGCATCTTGGCCGGTGTTACTCGCATCCGGTGTTCTCGCGCAGCATCGCCTCACATGAATACGTAATAACACGCTGGAAAGGGCCGCGCTCTCACCGCTCCTCTTCTTGCTCCTGTTCTGCCTCATCCTACGCCTCCTCTTCTTCTTTTTCGAACACCGCCGCGTCGATTCCGCTCGATCTATTGGCGATTTCTCCCCAAGGTCACGCGTTCGGTCAGAACGAGACTATTTATAGATATGCCAGGAATCGAGATACGATTCGCAGCTTCCTCATCACGATCAGGACCCAATGTGAGCCACGAACCGCGACTTTCCAACGCTGGGGTTTGCTTTTCTCGCGAGGGGGAAACTTGGAGCAGCGAGTGCGACGAGTAGAAGGGAAGGCGAGGGATCGCGGTAATGGTTCCTCGAAGCTTAGAAATTCTGAAGGGGGATAGAGGGTCGTTTTCCCGCTCGAGCAGAGCATGAAAATGATCGGTAGGAGAGCTGCCCCTTAAAAGGCGGACGGTACGAGCGCAAAAGGACGAGGATTCCTCATTCCTCTGCCCGCAGCTACCAGCAGCCCGGAAGTCGGTTAGCTGCTTTGTAGACTGCGTCGAATCGCTTATGCGCCTCTGTGCTCCCCGAAAGGAACTGTCCCTCTCGTTCTCCTCCGTCCTCCTCCGTCCTCCTCCGTCCTCCTTATAATGCTCGATTCAAAGGGAGCACGATATCCCGTCCAACCTGGCAAGCAACGATATACGCGACCTTTCAGCCGATACGTTTCCTTTCCCTCGCTGCTGCGGCTCCTCTTAACGTCCGCGGCGCATGAAAATCGATTTCGCCGCGGTCGCGGATCGATCCTTTTCCTAGAACGCTCGTTTTCGCGATCGATCCCAGAACCGACCTCCGATTCTCGTCCCTTCGAATTCGAGGAACACGTTCGAGGCGAAGCGTTCTCCTTCGTTAAGAGGAGATGAAACGTTCGGCGATCAAACAGGAAGCGCAACTTGTTCCACTGAGTACGAGGTATTAGAATCCCGAAAGGATGTACGGCGAGTTTGTTGAACCAGCCAGCACCGGATGGGATCGATATAAAGACGACGCTGCTGGACCCGTTATTCGTTCGCGCTGCCCGCTGATTTATAACGCGGACCCGTAATTAGAAAATACTCGACTTAAGCCGCGCGCCGCTGGGAGGACGCGAGCAGCGTTTGTCCGCCGCGCCACGGCTGCATTCTGCCGGGGCCTTGCAAGTCTCCGGCGGTATGCATCGTCCGGTCAGGCGACGTGCGGCCGGGTTCCGTGTAAGGAAACGATCTCTTATGATGCTCCACTGGACGCGTGCTGCGTCGCGACAGTAGCCACTCGCACAGTAGAATTTTCGTTTAGAGACAAAGCGGCAGAACAGCGTGACGTTCCAACGTGACGTTCCAGCGTGGCTTTTCATCGCCGAGCTTGCTATTCGGAAGAATATGGCCGAGTATCAGTTAGCTTCTAAAGGGGGGAGCCTGGTGGGTTTTTTTTTTTACATAAATCAATAGTTGAACATCACTGTAATATACTCCCAAAGCCGCAAAACAAAATTCGTAAAATTAAAGCGGATCAGTGGTGGGTTTACTACGTTACATCGAGTTTAGTACGTGACATGCGTAAAAAATGTAAATAATTGTATAAAATGTAGAGAATGTAGAAAATGTCAAAAATTCAAATACAAACTATTAACCTCTACCTATTGCATTGAATTTTACTGCACAATACCGCAAAATGGGGGAACATTGGCAAGTTTTTGATACATTTTGTTATATAATGTAAAAATTAAAATGTTTACAGTTGCTTTAAGTATCCTATCATGACATTGCATGTTTCGTGCTTGTACTACAAGTGTTAAAATGCATAAAATTTTTGTCATTTTCTTCTTTATACATGTTAAATACCAGCCGGTACGGGGTAACATTGGCACATTATGTAGATAACATTAACGGGTTAAGTTTTACTAATCTGAGGTCAGTAAACTTAAAGTTGTTTATTTTATTTTATTTTTACATCTTAACTAAAATCAATTCGTAACGTAGGCACATCATATAAATAGCATTAGCAGGTTAAGTTTTACTAATCTGACGTAAACCAACGTAATTTCGGTGTATGCCAATGTTGTCCCTGTCTGCCAATGTTCCCCCATTTTACGGTACTTTAAATCACTTTAAAAAAAAGGATTGGAATATAATTATAACTAAATTATAAAGAATATGAAATTTGTTCATCATATCTTTAGTGTGCAAAAGTTACTCGAATTTTTACGTATATCAACATATATTTCTTGCGATGTACCATTCCATTTAGTATTATTGAATCTGACCGCATTAGGAACATTATTCATAAATTGTATCCAGCTTATAAAATTCCAACTCGAACGACATTATCGAATAATTTACCTAACGCAAAATTTCAAGATTACAACCAATTTCGATTAAATCTAAAAATGCAGTTCTACTTTCAGATGGTTGGAAAAATTCATCATTCAACAATAAGTATGTTGTTGCAATTCTAAATTTAATAAATACGATATGTCCATGCAGGTTATGGCATTCCACAATCTGCAATGTTTTTTCAAACAATCAGGGCCACCTTTACCAATGGGCTAAATGGGCTATAGCCCACGGGCGCCCGTAATCCAAAGACGCTTAAGAATCAAATATGTTGAAATGCTTTTTTTTCTTCAATTTTGGAGACAAAAATTTCTATCTGGAGAAATTGCAGACTTGGGGGCTAGGGCGCCAAAATTGTCTAGCCCAGGGCGCTCAACTTTCTGAAAACGGCCCTGCAAACAATATGATTTTATACATAAAATACATGACGTAGTAAAGTTAACCCTTCGTGGTCACACCTTCTTATAATCACAAATTGGTCACATGGGGTTGACTGTTCCCCAGCAACATTTTTTCAATTACCATTTTTGTATTTTTGAATCTTTTAACTTTTCAGTGATAATTGTACATTCATAATACTTATACAATCGTGGTCTACTAATCTGTTTGTAGAAATGTAAATTTTTATATGATAAAATTTGTAGTTGAAAATGAGCGATTTTCTATGGTTGTGGGTAAAACCCGATTTAAAATTTTTTTTTATTTTCTTTTTTGCGATGAATCCCCTTTGAAAGCTGTAAAGGTGCGAAATTTCAAATCGAAAATTGCTCTTTGGATACAATACACCCCGTGTGACCACGAAGGGTTAAGCTATTTACTACGTCTTATTCTACGGTTAGAAAATTCACTTTTGTACGTTAGGTAAAATACGGGCCCACCACTGCAGCGGATATAGCCGGTTTTACTACGGAGCACCAGGTTGCCAGAAAACTTGAAATGTGTTTTTCTCGAAACGACAGTTTTACAATTTGCGGGCAATGTAACTCCAAAAATATTCAACCCATCGACTTGGCCTTGTGCACGGATATTTGTGAACATTTTCTTCACATAGCTTAGTTATTGTTATAATGATATTATTTAAATAAATAACTTTTTACGTATTTAAGGCAAAATTTCGTTGGAAAAAGTGAACTTTTTTTCAAGAGGCCACCATTTGTTCAATTTTGCATCTTTTAAGTTATTAATTCGTACGATTTGTGTGTACACTCATAAACTGAACAAAAATTGTTCGATTTTTGGTTTTAGATGAACTGATGAACAACGGACTGGGCATAAGTCCTTATAACTTTGTTACTTGCCGCTTCTTTTTAATAATTTTTTTTGTCTCTATCTTAACCTGATAATACAATATCCTGAAAGTTTCAGAAAGATCGATTATATACTTTCTTTAAAAAAATTCCCGAAAAATGCATCAATTTTCAGCTAGTTACACCAGGCTCCCCCTTAATCGAATTCACGCGCAAGCGGGATTAAAAATTTCTACCGAGATCGTAATTGCAACTCCACGTTCTTGTCTGCTCCTCGACCAGCGCTCGTACCGTTTTCAGTTCACCTAGTGCCGCCGCAACAGCAGAAGACACTGCTTCGACAAGAACAGCGTTGCGAATTCCGTCGAATCGTTTTCAACCGTCAGGATTGCTACTCGCTCATCGTCCCCGATTTGTTCCGCGGTTAGGAACCAGGGATTCCGATGGATTTCCTGGGATGCTGCGGCTATTATCGCGGCGGGTGTCGTTAATATGGCTAGAAAGGTTTGCCGGGGAATAGGAGTGGAAACTCGTAAAAAGGCTCGGGTTGGCAGACGCAGTCTAGTCGCTCTCCTGGATGGGCCATTCGGTGTCGTTTCGAATTTCACGGGGTATTTGGAGGGAGAGCCGAGTTGGTTGGTTGGTCGTCACGTGGCGGGCAGCAGCTTGAACGCCGGCGTGCGTGACGCTGTCACGGAGCGTCGCGGCGCTACGCTCTTCCTCTCGCCGGGAAATTCGCGGGTAATCGATTTCCGGACAGTCCGAGCGAACGTCCTCTCGCTGGCCAGGCTATTCCGCTGTTATATAGCTGCCATTACCAGCGCAGCCTCTCGAATCGCACTCGATGCGGTTGCATTATGTGCCACCAGCCAATCGTGCTCTCTGTTTCTCCTTTTTCCCCGATCCTTGCGGCCGTGGCGAGTCCACGTGCACTTCGCCGCACCGCGATACCCTCCTACGTTTTTTCCCCGCTTCGGAACCGATGAAAGCTAATTCCCTCTGGAGTTTTTCTCCTACGCTCGGTGGTCGGGACTTTTCGGAGAGGAGGTAATTGAAACGTCGGTTAATTCGGTTGCTCCGATATCGGGAAGATGATTCAGGGAGGAGGTGATTCTAGACCACTTGAATAGCTCAATTAAAAGCAGTTAGGTTAGAGGGACCATAGACCATTAGACCATTGTCCAGCAAAGCCCAGTTTACTCTAAGTATTTGTATGAAAACCTCCTCTAATGCGGCCTCTTACCAACAACCTCCATTAACAAGTGCCCCGGCAGAAGAGGTAGAAACGACACGGTAAAGAAGCTTACTTACTCTTCCAGTTGTTCGCTGGAAGCAACGGGAATAAACAAGCGACAGCGTAAGCGCAATATTTTCCAAGCGTTACGAGCACTCAACGCGTTGAGTATGCTGTCAAGTTGACGGAGATATATGTCAAGCGCGAAGGGTTAACAGGTTCTTCGGATGGAGAAGAGGAGAGGCAGTAGCCGAAGAATTTCAATTATACAGGAGCCGGTAGCGCCTGTTGGAGTTTCACCCCTTGCATGGCGCGGAGACAATCAGCGAAAGGGGTGAATCAGTCTTTACGCGCGGACTCTTCCTTTTTCTTTCCTTTCAGCTGTTTTTGCCAGTGCAATCGCGCACTTAACGAGTCCCAATGCGCTCGCAGCGGCGTGCAGTCGATTCGTTCTCCGGCGATGCATTTAACAATCCATCCAGTCGTCCCTCAGCCTTCCCTTCTCTCGTTTTCTTTTCAACCCATCGCTTGGCTCGTGTTTGTTTCTTCACAGTTTATCAACCGAGCGAGCATTCGACTGGACCGATGCGTTGCCAACATCCAGTCCATCTAGGCTGCTCATCGGCTGCCTGTTCATCAAACTTCTTCTTCTTCTTCTTCTTCCCCATCTTCTTCCTTCTCTTTTTTTCGCGTTGTTAGCCCAGCCTTCCGCTCGTGTCCTCGCAGCGAGAAAATTACCACTACGCGACACAACGCGTCGCCGGTTTCATTCAGTCCGCCTAACGAAGGGAGGATCGCAACAGCAGCGTGTGCTTCTAATCGGCGTCGCGGCAAAAACGCGTGATTCTAATGGGGCTTGACGTTTTTCGTGGTTCTCCAACAATTCTACCGATTCTCGTTGCGTTTCTTTCTTTGCAAGGTACTCGGTGGTCGAACATTTTGCTCGATTCCTTGAAATGCAAGGAAACTGCAAGGCCTCTCTGTCTGAATACGATTACTCGCCACGAGGCAGGATAAACACGGTCCATTAAATAAATTTTTAATTTCTCGCTTACTTTCCGAGGCGGTTCGCTACTTTTTCCAGCTGCCTCTTGCTCTTCCATTTGCGCAGGCCGGTGCAGCGACCACTCGACTTGTTATCCTCTTTTCCGTGTAAGACTCTCTGTCTCTAAATTGGAACGACGTGCTTTCGTGGCCGCTCGCGAGACACGCACGTGAGGGGAATCCTCGATATCAGGCATCCCCTGTCCAGCTGGATCTTGGGAATAATTGGCTCGTTCGGGGTCACCGTCGTAACGAACGCGAGACGCGAGGCGAGCCGATCCCTCGAATTAATCTCTGCTCGCCGGTTTTTCGTCCTCTCATCGAGCCGTCTATTAAGCATTAAGCTATCAACCTTCGAGGATTCGGAGACGCGTGTCGGGAGGAATGTCGCGACTCCACCGGCAGCGACGCGTTCTTGCGATCTCCCCGCTGAACCGGTACGTACACCGCGTCTCTATCGAGGGTATCGATGCTCCTCCGCGGCTTTCTTCGTGCGCCCAGGAGGCAGCGGCTGGTCGTGGAGATGGTAACCGGTGGTCAACGCCCGGCCGTCTCCTTCGTAGCTGTCGAAGCGGAATCGAGGCAAGAACGCCGAGGAAAAACAGGAGTAGAAGAAAAACGAGGCGTGCGTCGCGCGACGCCCGTGCGGCGTACGGTATCTTGTCGGGAAGCCAGCGAGGATTAAGACGCGCTGATGGAAAAAGCAATCGTATCGTGGCCAATCCGTATCTCCTGTCCCAGCGTTATTCAAACGCGAGCGGACGTTCCGGGTTCTAAACCAGTATCCGTAAAAACGAATATACCCCGGCCGTTACTTTCCACCGGGTGCCCTCGGGGTGGAGTTGCCCGCGTCTTCCGCATAATTCCAACTCTGCATCGGAGCCAAGAGAATTCGAGTTTCGCGAGTCGGAGGAACGGTATTCGAAGCGTCGCCGGGCAGGTAGGGAACGGAGGTTGCGGTGGCATATCGTTGGAACCGCGTCGTGACGGACGATTCGCCCTAACCGCACTTGTCTGCCGCGCGGTGGCCGGCGAAGCGGGCAGAACGCAGGCCGAGTAAACGTGGAAGAAAAGTAGACGGCCGAAGGCGAAGGGTGAATGCTGAATGCTGAACGCTGGAGGAAGATGGTAGGACAGGAGCGGCAAGAAAGGGAAGAGGAGACTCGTTCGCGGCGGAATGAGGAAACTGCGAGGAGTAGGAAGCGACGAGGAGTCTCGGATGTCACCACCGGCTGGTCCACGTCAGGCGTATCGCGAGCGGGACGACACGCTTCGCGGATGTTGCGTTGTTGAGGCTAGGTCGGGGATAGAAGCCTCGGATGCACGCGCATTCACCAGAAGCGCACTTGTTACGCGCGGCTTGCCTGACCGCCCGACGTGTCATTTCGACCGACCTACGGTCCACCGACAAGAGGTCCCTGACCCTCACCGGCGCTGCCACCACGCTCAGAATGCAAAGTAGACGGGAGGGAAGAACGCGGCGGCGCCGCGTCTCTAATCCAAAGGAATGGTGTCGAGAGGCCTTCGATCGAGATTGGGATCCCAAGGATTACCAGAGAAACATCCAACGATCAATCTTCGCCGACGATTCAATATTTCAGTTGCGTCAATGTCGATCGGCCGTGTCTTCCAGTGTTTCACCACTCGCGATTAATCTCCCCGATCGAGGACTTTAATGATTAATTACTACACTAACCGATGATTTCTAATCGATCGATTGGGCAGAAACTTAATCGACCGTCGCCCTTGTAACCAAGAGCGGCCGCAAAAAGTCTAGCTAGGAGGAAGATCATCGCAGAACTAGTTCGCGATAAAAGAAGAAAAACCGAGCGGAACCGATAATTGAATCGATTAAATATAAATCAACCGCAGCATTCTGAAATACCCGGTTGTGGAATTAACGCTAATCCTATGTAAAGTACGCGCGATAACTCCTGGCGTAATGCTCAGTCTGCGGACATCGCTACAATTCACCAAGGCAAGCGTCTATCTACCGGTTAAAGCGCAATTTTGTTCAGCTTACTCGCCGCGGTCGCAACGAACGAGGAGCCATCAGCTACTCGGGGCTCTGGAGCAAGGGTTGCCCGACGAGTCTCGCGCTTTCTTTGCCCTCCGCTCGAATCCAGCGAGGAGCAAAGGGCATCCGCGACAAGTCTGCACCGCTCGGTAACACGACCAGACCTTTCCCCCGAGTCCCGTTCCGAGTGCGCGACTTGCGACTCGCAGCTTGCAACTTGCTCGAGCCCGTCAATTGCTCGTCGAAACAGGCCTTTCAGCACGATCTCACGCGGCCCATAATGTTAGGACGAGCATAGGCCAGCCTCCAACTTCCTAGTCAATCTTCAGCCCGGCATAAATTGATGTTTCCAGGAACGATGCGACTGTTGAACTCGTGGACGCAAAGTTCGATGGCTGCGATGGGGCATTAGGAGCGATTAGAAGCCTCGGGCGTGCATCGGGAGCAGGGACGCTGACAAAGGACGTGAAAGCTGGCAATTTCCCTTGGCTGTTTCAGCCGATAACGGAACATTAATGACATAATGCACACACGGTAGCGTCATCAAAGAATACTGAGCCTTAAATTCTAAGCAGTAACGACAACCGCGTGACTTTCGGTGTAGGTACTGGGTTCAACTGGCGGTTTGGTGCTGTAGCTACTTATTACAGGATCAGCGGGATCAATTTTTACCCGTGGTCCACCGTTTCGATCAACGTCGCCAGGACACGGAAACGCTCTCAGTTGTCGCGAGTCTCGAATAATTCGACCAAGACACTTCCTCGCTCCTGGCATAGCCCGCATCGGCGTGAAATATGGATCCGATCCATCGAGCATTCCGACTGTTCCTTCCTGAATTCCTGAATCTACATTCTCGGGATAGATCTAGTGGAACGGACGAGCGTGTCGAAGCATTCATATTTCGTTGCTATCCGGTGGAATACGTTGCCGAGGAGCGAGAGATATCGAGAGGCATTTTCCGAGGCTGATTACGGGATAGGCGGACGAATGCCGGAATCGAAAGGCGGATCGCTGGCTGGCGCACCGCTCGTCAGGCTGTTCAAGGTCGCCCAAGGTCGTTCGAGAGGAGCAAAGACCTTGGGCCGGAGAAACGCTCGTAACAAACTGGTCCCCCGGCCTTCCACGTCCAAACGAAGGAGAGTAACACCGCGGCGTATCAGACGCGACACCTTTTCGTACTCCCTGACTCCTTTTCTCTCCTCTCCCTCGGGTTCTTCTCTTCCTTTCTCCGCTTGCTGCTGCGAGTGCATAGCTGGCTCCCGAGGAGGAGCCTGAACGGTGCACGGATTACCGAAGAAAAGATGCACTAACGACGTAAAATACGGTTACTTTGGTAGCGCGGCTCATCTTCCAAGGATTACGCTGCAAGAAGGAAGCTTTACACGCCCCGACATCGACTTCCTGCATCGCGAAGTTGGCCTGCCGTTTTTCAAGGATACGGTAGCCGTTGCAAAGCCAAGGGTGCTGCCAGCCACTGTAACCGTATCGCTGTTTTCTGCTCTTCGTGTTTCCTCCGCACCGACTCACTCGACATTCTTCCCTGTACAGGTTAGTAGCCCCTTATCTCCGCCCAACTCGCGGCGCGTTCCACTCTATCTTCGGGTTCTCGCGACTAATAATAAAACGGCCGATCCTATTGCATATTACAGCGAGGCTCGGTTCACGCACGAACGGGCACCGTAAGAAGCGCCAAAGAAAATGCCCGGATGGAATCCGGTCGAGGCTGTGTCACGCTCGACACGCTGCATCGGTAAGAGGGAGACGAGGCGGGACGGCTGCCTCTCGCCTTCATCCGCGCCCGATTTTTATCCCTCTATCCCTCTCCAACCTCCGCCCCGTAATTCCAACTCCAACGCGGAAGACTCGCGAATCATCACGTCTCTCACTCGTGGCTTTTCAAATTTTCGTCTTATTTCTCCGCGCAACGCCCCTCTAAATAGGCAGCCAACGTTCGGGCGTGCATTTCCCGTGGCCGTATCTGCCTGTAACCGTAGATGCAGGCATTAGGTACGTATCGGTGCGTCGATGCGAGTTAAGAACACAGTCGCAGGGAGGGTTCCTCGGTTTTATTTCCGCGTCTAAATATAGAGGCGGCGCGGCGTCGCTGGGAATATCCTGGAGGGTGCCGTTCGAGGATCGATCAGGCTCGCGCCAAGTCAGCGCGCGTACCCGCGAAAAACGTGCTTGCCATTCCGCGATCGATCTCGCGGTATGATCGATCGACGCGGCGGGGCCCGTGCGCGTTGGCTATCGCGACGCGTTTCCTTGGAAAAAAGGACGCCCATCGCGTAATCGCGTCCCGCGTTATTACACGTTTCCCGTGTCACATAAATCTCCTTGCTCGTCATATAAATTACAGAGGGGTATGTATGCCCGGACGGAAATCGAGGCGCGCTGTCCCTCGGCCTCGCAATTATTCTGCGCGTGGCGCCGCGGCCCGTCCTCCTTTCGTCCCCCACCGGTATAACTTTATTATTCCGCCGTGTCGTCCGGCGACACGTTCCCGCTTCAGTCCTCCTGATCGATGCGCGCTTAATGGACGCGCGACAATGGGAATCGTGCTCTCTGACGGTCCTTTCAACCGCGAAGGGAATCATCGGTCTTTCAGTCGCTCGGTGCCTCGTACGCGCGAGGACGGGGCAGCCGAAGACGCGAGACGCGTCGCCAACTCTTATACCGCGCTATTATTCGAATGGGGGGAGCGAGACGAGAGGGGCGCGGAGGGGAAGAACGGTACACGGTCGTGCTCCAGTGTCACGCGAGTATTTACTCGGTGAAAAAGTCGTTTCGCCATCCGCTTCACTCGCGCGCCTCTCTTCGCTCGTTGCCTCCGCGGCGCACACTTTTTTTCCGTCGCCCACGCTTCTTTCCGCCCCCCCCCCTCCCCCTGTTTATCGCGTTTCCACGTGTCTGCGCGGCCCGATCGGCCCACAATCGGCTCCTCCCCCGGACCGGAATTTCCGCGTGCTCGTCTTCTCTTTCGTTCGAGAGCCTGCTGGCGCTTTTCTTCTCGCCGCGGACGAGTTCAATTGGCATGAAGCGCGACCGGGTGTCCACCGTCCTCTCCTTCTCCCCGCTTCCTTGCTCGAGGGAACGCAGCCGCAGCCACAGCCGCAGCCACCGAGCACCGTCTTCCGTATCCCGCTTTAATTACAACCACGGTCCCGTTTTTTACAGTACTTTTATTAATTGAGGGAAGAGGGCCCGGTGGAACCGCGCGAACTGTACGCTCGCGGACAATGCGCGCGGATCGGAGCCACGCGAGTCCTCTAGACGAGTCGCGATTACGGTACAGTGTTCGACCCCGCGTGTTACGAACTCGCGCGATTACCCGCCCGAGGCTCCAGGGGAACTCGGCGTCAACTCAGACGTAGCTTCCGCGTTGCTTAAGGGGGAACACCATTTTATAAATATATGCACTAATATTAAAAAATGGCCGAGTTATTTGTTGTCCCGCGAAGCTGGGTCCTCGTGTGAACGGTGTATCAAATACCTCCAAAGCTATTTGTCCGATTTATTTCAAACTTGCCACACATACTCTTAGTGGTATTATCTAGAATGTAGCATATCCTCTTTCAGTATTACTGCAATACCCCATTGGTATATAATAAATGTTTTAAGGTTGCCGTGTTAGGTAAAAAATTAATACCGATATTCACCTTGCTCTCATTTGTAGGGGAAAGTGGGGTAAAACGGAACGGGTGGGTACAACGGAACACCAATGTTTCTGTTAGATAAGAGCTGCGAATGAGTTGATATCGCGTGACATGGGACCAAAGGGTTCTCATAGCCTAAAATGAATACATTTTAAATCATAAAAATAAAGATTTTGTACGTTTACATGGTCTTCAAGTGGGTGTTCAAGTGGGTTGATACCTCCGGTAAATTTCATTTTCCGTCGTTCCCAAAGATCTTTCTTAACAATGGCTTTGATTTTCTTATAGTCTAGGGTCCACTGAAGACTCCTGTTGAAGTCTCGTGTCTTTTTCTCCTCCCGATTTTATGTTATCACCCTCCAAAGTTAAGCGTTACGTTTTACCTAACCTTCCCCTACAATAATTTTTTTCTACTCAAATACGTATGCTACATTACAGATATTTTATTAATGAACACTAGAATCAATGGTCTTTCTCATGTCAGATGAACCTGGGCGTCATAATTTGATACACATTTTCAACCTCATAGTAACTGTAAAATAAATTCGTCTAATTGTAAGTAGTTTCGAGCGTCTCGGGGTGGCGTAACCCCTTAAACGTTTCCGTTCAAGTTGAATTATATCGCGGAAATCGATGGGTATCCAGCGTAATTGGCAGAAGAGGCGAGAAGAGGTCCCATCGCGGTTCAACGGCAACAAGTTCGAAGAACCGCGATCGCGTGGCGCGAAGGAACGCGGGCGCCGCTAATGAAGTTCGAGTTATTAGATGCTAATTGCCCTGACCGTGGCACCGTGCTCTGAGAACGTTCTCTCCTTCCATTGTTCCCCGCTCTGACATCGGGGCAAAACTACTGACTCGCGTGCACCTCTACCCGGATTTGTCGTTGCGTTCTGCGCCCCGTCCTCAGATCCCGCGCCGTTGCTGGCGGAAACGGTTAAAAGGCTACATAATTGCCAAAGCAGCTCCCGCGATTGTGATCCGCGTTTCGCACAATTGCTCGTCGGAATTTCGACCAGCCGCGGACCATACTTTCCCAGCAGTCCAAGGATAGCTCTAACAGAAATTTGCAAGTTTCGCACGCGGGGCTTCCTCGCGCCACGTACCGGCGCGCTGCGTTTTTGCTGGCAAATCACTCGATTGTTCCGTAATCGCGACTCATCTACGAGTCGCACGCACTCGCGGCTTTAACGTTACGCGGGATTATCAACGACGAAAGGCTAGATCATTTTATTTAATGGAGAACCGATCCCGCGGTCAGGCCGCCGCTTCTTTTTACGCACGCCGTCCCGGTGTAAACGACCTTGGGTGTTCGCTGCAGCTTCGACGGATGCTCCGTAGTACTGGATTCTCATATGCGAGGCGAAGAGCCCATGAATGAAATGTCGATGATACATATTACGTTGAATTGAAGCGGCTGGCCAGTAGCAGAAACGCTTCCGCGGTGGTCGGCTAACGATCCGAATAACTGGCAGGAAATCGCTGGTCCTCGCGGCTCCTCCCGGGACTATCAGGCCCGAGGTCGGTTGCTTCCACTTAATGGAGAAGCGATCTCTCCTAGTCAGGCAACAGGCCCCTCCCTCGCGAGCACTGCCCCCGGTGTAAACGACCTTAAGCGGTTGCACGGCCGTCCTCTCCCTGCGCGCTGCATTTTCTGTCGATTTCCCGCAGACGAGCCAACGGTACTCGCTAATAAGATCTGGGGATTGAGATTTCTTAGTTTTCGTCGCGGTTTCCGCCACTCTGTGCCGTTCAACAGCCATGCCCTCGCCGACGCCCCTCCTTTTGCGCGTCGTCCGCGAGGATGACGGTACTGGACGCGGTAGGAGGTGCCGTGCGTACCGTACGCTACCAACACTGTGCGTTTACCGTGGTTAATGTGCCGGAATCCCCGAGAAAAAGATAATTTACGACGGCGCACGTGTCGGTCCGAAGAATCCGCAGACGGGACGCCGAAAAGTCCTGACCCAGAAATCACCTGAACCAGCCCACGGTACCGCTACGCGTTTCCGCGCAGTATGCGAAATATTTCCACAGGGATCGCACGAATCCTTCGATCGCGTGCCAGCGGCGGCGAGGAGGGGGGCTGCGGTGTCGCTTGCTGTTGCAATTAATCCACGGCAATGAGACGATCGGGGATTCCTCGAATTTCCCATTCTTAATTAGCTGGGTGAAGACGGAAACGAAACGTAAGCTTTGCTTTTAAAGGGAATTCGTTTTGAAGAAGGTGCACACACGCGAGCGCGCGTCTGTTCAGTGCTCGACATTTCTACTTGCGCGTTACCGTCGGCACGCATCGCTGCGTCGGCGATGGTCAAAAGGTTTACGACGGCTCGGTGTATAAATGATGTACATGTAAATACCGTTCTTGTACGCGCATAATCGTTTCGTGAGTACGTTTCATCCCACCGTACCCATAAAATCCAGCATCCTATCATTCTGCCGTGCGAGCAGCTTCGCGAGGAAGAGATCAGAAGCATCGACGAGTAGGTACTTAATGCGCGCAGGCTCGTTTCGACGAAACGTAATATACGCACGTGTTCGCGCGAAAAAAACGGTTTACACTTGCTCTAGCTATAAACCGCTTTGCTTAATGCGCTTGAGCCTCCTAACGAACCGATGGAGCGTTATAATGCCAACATCCGGGTTTGCCTCGAACGTTCAAGTGCCACTCGCGGTTCCAAGGGGACAAATAACGAATTCGTTCGAGACGAAGTTTTAGCGACGGCGCATCGGGGTGTCCCGTTTCCGCGGCGACTCCGTCGAGACGGGGCGTCCTCGTTACACCTGACTCCTGGTCACGGGGTTTGTGTAGACGGGCCCGTTCAGGCTTGCGATGCAAGCCAGATTAATCTCCAGCAACTTATGAGGCATTACCCGTCGACCTTCCGGTACGCGGCCGGCTATTAACGTGGACGAACACGGGGAACGCGGGGGGTCGAACAAGACGAACAAGAGGGACAACAGGAACAAGGCACAAAGTACAAGCGCGTATGTACATTCGCGCAAGCCGCGTGCAGGTCCCATGTATGTACGTATCTCGTTAAAACGCGTCCTGCCTGTGGCACTCAGGCTCCCTCGTGCTTTCTAGAAAAATCGCACGCTGATACGAATCAATTTTTGGGCCCCTTCTCGCTCATTAACCATTTCATTACTGTTGGCGCCTAAAGGGGCTTTGAAAATATGTGCCCGGGGAATCTTATCTGCAATAATTGCAACAAACTTCGCTTGTAACAGACGTAAGTGAATTCAGATTTAAAAACAATAATATGAAGCGCGAATGTGTAGGAAGCATACCGAATCGACGATCGAGCGACGACTCTATTAACAGGGCGATAATTCTTGCGAATCAAGACTTCAGTTGTATAGATCCCTTTCTGGGGTCCCCGACTTCGGTAAGGACGTTATTATATAGAATTGTAAGTAACTCACACGGAGGCACTTAGTACTTAGTTTATCGTTTAAGTTTAGTTAGTTAGCTTAGTTATCTACTTATTATTAGCTAATTTATTTATTGTTCAGACTCTGTAAATTGCATCTGTCTTGTTCTTGTAAACCATGGGGATTCCCTGTAAAATTAATAATAATAACAATAGGGTTATAGGAAGGATTAAAATCCTGCCTCCGCATTTTTTCAACTGGAACACTTCAACGCCGAGCGTACCTCGCGTCATTCGTCACTCGTGTATCGTGACCCCGACCTAGGCGGTCCTGCAGGCGCCTTTCGCCTAGCTGTTCAACCACGGAACATCCTCGAACGACACGGAACCGCTGGGCGCTTAATTAATCACGCCAAGTGTCGCGGCAGCGGGCTCGATCTTCCTCGGATCCTTGCAAGCCGCTTCGGAGATCGCGCGCCATCCATCTAGCTCGATCCGCTCGAGGTGCCCGCGAGTCGATCTATTCCTCGTCACCAGCGGCCGGCGTAACGACGTTCGTGGGCAGGATGTACCGTTGGTGTCGCCGAACCTCTCTCGCTTCCTTGCTCGTCCGGAGCATCGTGGATCAAGATACGCGCAGGATTCTCGCGGAACCAGTCGCGGACCCTGCCGCCTGGCTATCGGTCCTGTTCGACTGATGTAGATCCATAGATTATGCTAAACCTCTAAGCCTCCTCTGAGAGCCTGGCTATACCCCGAACCCGATTATCCAAGCGAGATCTGTCACTCGATCGCGGGAGAAACGCGCGCTTGGCGGCAAAAGAATGTCTCGCCTTGCCGATGCTGCGCAAGTAACAACTGCGTGACCACCGAGAGGCGATTACAAAGGCTCTCGAGAACGAAGCGTAGCTGGCACAGAACCAGCTGTTACAGAGCAAAGCGTGCAAGGAAGAAACGATGGAAAAAGGTGCATTAACGGTGGGCAAGGAACGATCGCGTCGTTAAGAATTGGATCTATAATTATAGAATTTCACGGTGACTTGGTGCATTAGAGTCTTCCGAGATCTCGAATCGCTTTTTCCAAGGCCGGTGTCTCTTCTTCTCTCCCAGGCTGCGCTTCTCGATTCGTGCCCAACGACGGAAAATTTAATCGTTCTCGATGCAAACAAGAAGCACCGAACGGAATGTGGGCAACCGCAATGATCAGGGCGAATTGGAATGACGGAATTCATTCTCGAGTCGGGAAGTTAGGTATGTAAACAGCAGCCACGGTGGTCACGGTAGATTAGCTATCTGTCTCGAATAGGATTGCAGTTTACGACTGAATCGCGCGGCACCGAAATCATTTACAGTTTCTAAATCCCCCGATTTACAGTCCCCTCGCTTACATAATTACATTTTAAGGATCGCGCGTAACTCGCGTCACTCTGCCATCTCCACGGTTCACCAGGTTTTTATTGCCTAGCTTTATTGTACGGTAGTTAACGACAAACCACCGTTACAACCTCCCCGTGTTTCTCCCGCGAACGTTAATGCGATCAGTTTCGAAGCCATTCGCGACTCGCTCGTTCCTATGCAAATATCCTCGCAATCGCTGAAATTTGATTGCACGCACTATAATCTCCGAGGACGATCCCGCGTCTACCAAGATTCATTCCACAGATTGTATCCCGTAATCAGATGGCCGTCTTTGCCTCTAACGACGCATCGCCCACCGGTAAAACTCGAGCAAACCGTAAATTTTCCTAACTACCAATACTCGAGCTTCTGGCGTTGAACATAACGTTCCTAGCGCACATCGCTGTTCAACCATCAAAACCCACCCGTCATCCGCTGTAATTGAGATGTCATTTGGAAGATTGCAGTTTGATCTCGGAAACGAGAGAAAGCGCTCGATCGTTGCACCCATTATCAGAAGGAATTAGAAAAAACGAGACGGTGGTGTAAGGACCGGTGGAGACTTCTTCAGACACAGTTTTTAGGATAAACGAGAGGATCGTCAGTTGGCAATATGCCTAGCGTGATTTCAGCAGCCGAAGGGGAAGACAGAAGATGATGCTGCAAATGTGCTGGTTATATTTGCCGCGGAGCGTAATGTTCGCGTGTCTAGAAGGAGACCCATAGATTCGTCGATTTAATCTTGTTTCGTTAATGACTCGTAATAAAGCGGCGAGCTGTTCGCATCCTTGTTGAGCTAGGAATCCGCAAGGATGTGCTGGATGGCGTCAAGGTAACTGTACCGCGATCAACGCCGTTCCACATAACAACGTCCGAGAGAGCCTCGGTCTCTCTCGATGGCCGGCTGGATAGGTGCTTGGTGATCGTTTTGCCGAGTGAGACCGGGCTGCGATTAGGCTCGCCGGTTGCAATTGGTACCACCTACCAGGTTGAGATATTGCCGTGCACGGGGAACACGTTCTCGGGGCCGTTCTTTTTCTGCGAACGGATAAAAGGTACCGTCGACAACCGAACGGACGATCGGGGGCCTACCGACGCGGACACGTTTTCGATTCAACCCGGGAGAGGGTAGGAGCGCGGCGGCTCGCAGTCACGACCGATTAATTTCGAGTTATCTCGAGCCGGGAAGCTGGACTTGCCGGTCGTGTTTCGATATTACGTTTTGAATTACACAGGACGCGGCCACGTAACTCGTTCGCCTCGCTTATCCGCATAGTTAGCGGACCGATCTGACCCTTCCGCGGCGCGGATCTTTGCTGAAAACACGGTGATCGAGTCTCGGAACGAATGATCAATGCCTCAATATTCTCTTTTAGGCTGTAGCCAGGGCGATTAGAATCGAACCGCCTCGGAGGCTCCATCGAGCACTGCTCCGTCGAATATCCCGTAAAAATGCAAATGAAAGTTGGCGCTCGTAATCGTTAGACGGTGCGCGCACACGTGTGCATCTGGCGGCGTAATATACGCGCGCGATTAATCTTACCGTTTCGCGATGGTTACGACTGAACGGAACGACAGTGGGAAAGAAGCTCTTCTTTTCCAGCGGGCCTTTCGTTTCCTTCGTTAGAGCGGCTCGTTCGGGCAAGATCCGCGTCCTCCCCGATAATTATGTAATTTATCGGGGGTCGTTTTGTACGGAGATGTACGATTTATTTCCTGGCCAGTTGCGAGCGGTAGGAAATAAAATGCCGCTGGGATCGAGCGGTTATCAACGTTAACGTAACTCGAGCGGCCATATTCCGTAGATTAACGGCGCGATCTCAGGCGGCTAATGCTTCCCGTCCGTGAGGCATGATTAATAATTGCCGATTTCTTTATCGAACGGACGCCCGACGGGTTAATGTTTTCCTCGGTGGTTGTTCGGTGCGCGCCTCGGCTCGTTGGCTTAGAAACGGAATGATTAACGATGCCTCCCGTGTCTGACGGGCACCTTCACAAGTTCACAATCCACTTGCGACTCTCGCTAATCATTTCCTTTTCTCTGCGCCTGGTGGTACCCTTCTAGAGCGCCCGCCCCGATATCCGTGGGACGTTGTCGTTCGCACCGAGATCGATGGAGCCGTCGATACACTCGGCCAGCAAATTGGAACGAGAACAACGAACGGAACCCAGATCGATATCGGACGTCCGATTTCCCTGGCCCCGATAAATATCTTACGGTCGCCGCGCGTGTAATTCGCCAACGGTAGATCGGATCGGTAGTCCGGTGCGAGGCACCGACGACACCCGTTAATTGGATGGACAGGAGGCGACCTGGTAATGGAATGTCGGGATTGAAAACGCGGCGAACGACGTGGGACAAATTGCAATGCGCTCGAGGAGCGCCGATTTGGCTGCCGGTGGCTCCTACTAAAATTTGCAAACGATAATAGAGATGTCGTTAGGCGTCGAAGAGGATTACCCGTCGCTTACTTTTGCCCGCTGCGGCTCGTTACTCTGGATTAGGGGCAAAAAATTAACGAGAAAGTCCCGCGGGGTGCTGGCGACGTCGCGAGGATGATGGATTTCGCGGTTAACGTATTTATCTCGGCAAATCATGGACATCTAGATGCCAGCCGTGTCTTTTCCCATCTAGTGTTCCGAAGTTGCTTCTTACTAGCGACTGAGATTAACGTGGATACTTATGCAGGGTGCTTGAAGATTATCACGCCCAATAAAGGACACCCGACTTTTGTTTCTCCGTTCGATCTCTTAATCCCCGACTTTGTCCTCTATAAACTCCGATTCTATCGGCGAGATAGCTCTCTTTTAAATTCCGTTTCGCACACTGTAAAGTGGTTCTCTCGAAGTAGCTACATGTCACGTACTAAGAAGCACTTTCCGCAAGTCGTTCATTCAGAGGAAACCATAATCGTGACCATAATACCACGGTCCCCCTAAAGAGGCCTCAATACCCACCGCTAGAATGTCCTGTAATTATCTCTGAAAGTGAGCGTACCCCTCCCCCCCCCCCCCGGCCGATGAGAAATTATAATCCCCCGAGTGGCGGAGTCGGGACGAATTTTTCTTGGCTACCGCGGCACGGATAAGCGTTCTTCTCGGTAAGGAGCCGATAATCTCGGGGAAGGAGGCGTACAGCTGAACGATAGAGAAACGATTACTAGGGGGGGGGGGGGGGGGGGGGGCGCGCGGCGCCGTTGCTGGTGTTATCCGCGCGCGATTCCAACGAATTATCCTGCTCGTAAGAGCCGCCTAATGGCGTACGCGTAGCTGCTCTTAATGGGCCGGACGCGTCGACAATGATTTGAGACAACCGGTATCCCGTGGCCCCTTGATTGCCGATAAAGGCTCGCCGCGCGGCGCGAACAACGCCGCTTTAAGGATGGAGTATCCTTTCGACAGAAAGAATCGATCGCCCGGCCCGAAGACGAGCGGTAATTGCCGATCGAGCAGCGTGGCCAATTGATTTCCACAGCCCGTCGATCGTGGCCGTTCAACGAAACCGCTCCGCGAATTTACGACCGGCTCGGGGGTCTGCGCGACCCCTCGATCTTTGACGCGTTTAAGACTCCAGAGACGGAGGTCGAGGTCGATGAAGCGGTTTCCTGTACAGGCGGCCCAGGATTCTCTTCAGCGTCGGGCGCCGGCTTTCCAGGAGAGTCCTCTGCTCGATGATCGTCACTGTAATCGTCGACATCCCCGTGTACATTGTACACGATCACGCTCGAAGTTGTCTCTATCGCGGCGACACTCGTTTCTTACCGACACTTTTGTCATTCGTGCGTCGATCTGCGATAGTGCACCACGGTCGCGTAAATTCGCGAAATTATCATCGCGTCCATTAACGAGCTTTTCCCCGGACATGCGGACGGAGTGACGGAGGAAAGGGGGCTGGAAAGGCGGAGGGGGCATAATTATTCGTTCGTTAGCGTTAGGGAGCGACGGGGAACGGGCCAGCAGCATCCGGCAGAGCATTCCTTCCTTTCGGAGTATATCGCGCGTCGTTCCTTGATCCTTGTCGACGATTAGTCAAGGTGGTCTCCCGGGACACTCGCTGCATGAGGCCTGCATGAATAGTAGGCATCCAGAGATCGAGCGTGCACTTCCGCGGGTGCACGGTGTATCGGCATCGCGTATAGCGTGTGTGCAGCTCCCGCTCGACTAACCGTACAGTTATCGTGTAACCGCGGTTCGTTTCATTAATTTCCTTCGATTAAGCCGGCTGCTACCCGTCACTCCGGCCAAACGGGAAAGCTCGATCCAAACGCGACAGGGCAGGTTAAGAGGGGAAGCGACGTGTCAAACCTATCGGGCTTGTCGCTCCTATCTTCGACTCTGAATTTCCTGTATATCCAACCTTTCCAGTCTCTCCTATCACGAGCAGATTCACTACGCACCGGCCACATTCCGCGTCGGATCGCCCAGAAGCAAGCTGGTGCGCGCCTCTTCCGCCTACGAACCTACCTGTAGCAGACCTGTAGCCGCATGAAGCAACCGGCGAGGGGTATTCGCTGAAAAGACCCACCGGCCGCATCCTATTCCCCCGGACGGGTTTATACTCGATCCTGAATTAAATTATTAGGCTCTTAGTTGGGTAACCGCGAGGGGCGCCAACAGAACGGTGGGAGGAGGCGCAGGAGGTGGAGGGCAGACGCGAGTTGCGTGGAAAATTATGCGTGTGCGTAGAGGGCCGAGTTAAGTGTCCGGCTAATGGACAGGTACATAATTTTACAAGGGTTCTTTCTGGCTACGAACAGCACAGTGTGCACGTCGAGGCCCGACTAGATCTTTGATCTGAAATTAAATTACCGTCCGCACCGTGGAGCCTGCTGGACCCGCACGCCCCAGCATGCATGGTACCTACCTATACGCGCGCGGCCACTCACTATAATTTTCAACCAGCGTCCAGTCAATTTCATTTGTTTACGAGCTAGCGGAAAACGCGACGCAACGCGTGCTGCGGGCAGACTTATCTAACCAAATCGCTGGGCAGCGGGGTTCATACTGTTTAGTCGTTTAATTGGACCGATACGCGAGCTTCGTAACGCGAGCACGATCTTGTTACTATTTAGTAAACCACAGGGGCCACGTGACGGAGAGGATTCTTGGAATGGCTAGCTCGCTTTTTCCCAAACAGAGTTGCGAAAAGCGAGATTCAGGCTCGCCCATGCCCGATCGCGATACCGCGGGAACCAGAACCGTTCGTACCACGGACACCGGTTTGTTAGCGCGAGCCCAAAGCCGGCGTCCTACGATTTTGTGTTTGCTGTTTGCGCTAAGTCGCCGCGGCATTTTTTCGACGGCCATTATATACGTCCGTATATCCTACGCGGCGTTATTAGCGAGCTATCTGCTCGGGCATCTATGGAGCATGAACATTTTCTGCGGTACCTGTCAATTATACAGATTTATGATCCCTCCCTCCCCCGTTTTCTCGGTGCCTGGTCGCCGCGCCGGCTGCGGTTATCCCGGCCGCGATTTCTGCGAATATACACCCACGACTCCAACGAACGCACCCGCGGAACATCGTTTCGCGTGTCTCCCAAGCGGTGAAAAAGAACTCGCCCGGAACGATCGTCGTTAATCGCGGCTGCTGCCTCAGTTACGGTTTAAACACCGGCCTCCGGTCGGTTAATCGCTCGATTCGTCGGGATCGATCTCCGGAAGGGCTTGATGGATGAATTTTCATGCTAGGATCCTCCCCGAGTCGAACGTGCCTCCCATTCCAAATACGGCGTTAACGAGCGAACCATGCGCTAGGAGTCTACGGAACAGAGAAGAAAGAAATGATACTCGCGCCGCGGAGCTACAATATCCTCCCGTAACTCCACCCTTATTAAGCCGGTTCGTTTTGCTTAAGAAAGCGTCGGCCATTTGATGCAAATGTCGGCGTTCCCAGCCCGATCGCGGAAGTTCGCACGCGAAACCGTCCGTTTTCCCTGAACGATTAAAGTTTCATTTAAATACCAGAGGAGCAGCTAGTCCCCGCGCTGGGCGCGGATGCAGCGCCGTGCTCGCGCTAACGACCACGATCGGCCTAATTAGCGGAATCACCGAAATGCTGGCAATTAAACGAGGCTAATGGAAGAGCGCTGGTGGGGACCCGCCGCGGTGCAATTAATTTTAAACGTATTTAAATCGCTGCGCGCCGTCCGCGTCCGAGTGATTACGGGTTACTCGAACTTTATAGTTCGCGCATTACCCTTAATCACCGCGCTCTGTCCGAGGAGCTGCTCGCAAAAACGGCAGCTCCTCCGAGACATTAAACTCGCGCTCGCGTTTCGAAGTTACCCTTCCAGGAACGATAAATCCTCGACGAATCTGCTAGCGATCTTCGGGCGGATGATGCGAGAGCGAAATCGAAACAGGTTTTCAAGTAGAGATTTCGTTGAGGGATCATCTCGGCTGCTCGGGGGAAGGAAACGCTAACGAGCATTGTCTAGATCGAAGCGAGCTTAGGTAATCGCGGGACTAAGCGCAGTGTCAATTAAACGAAATTTATATAAATTCGTCGGCGCGAGGGCGAAGCATGGCCGCGGAGGACGATCTATCTCGATTTCAATCGTTCGATACCGTTCGAGAACGACACCGGGCGCACGAGAGAGGACGTAACGAGCCCGAGATGCGCCGCAAGCGAGAATCCAAGGAAGAACGAAGATGAGACACGGAGGAAGTCGCGTTTTGTCGGCCGATGACAAATCGATAATACTCACGGCATCGTGCATTTGGACCGGTTCCCCGGGCGATTCCTTTTCTTCTACGCCTTTTAATTAGCCCGATGCCATCGTTTATATCGTTTCGATAAAAAGCGTCGGCCAGAGCATCGCTGGACGGGCCCCTCGATCACCGGAAATCGCATCCCCTTGCGGCCGACGACGATCCAAGGCCACCGGATTCAGTGAAATCACACGAGACCCTTGTAGAATCCGATTGCCGGGGCATCGAGCTTCTTCGTGAAAATAAAGCGAGCCGGCGAGCATAGCTAATCGGTAAGTGGACCGCGGGGAACGCAAGAAACGCGAACACGCACACGGAATTCGACGCTGTTCCTCGGTGATTTTATGATGGCCAGCATTCGGGACCGAAGACCGGGGACCACTTAGAAGAGCTAGGTGACCTTCTAGGATGTGTATGTTGGCCGAAGTAACAGTACCGAGACTCTCCTTCGACGGCAGGTGTTGGACACCGCACTGTCGTCAATTATCGTTCGATCGGACCACTCGAGTTTCTCTTTGCCTTGCTCCTCGTCTCCGTTTGCCTAACTTCGGCTCGTCTAACGCCCGGTGCGCGTCACCGCGCGTCACTGCGCGTGCGATGGCGAGAAATTATCCCCGTCTTGCGTGGTGGTTAACTCGTCCAGTGAACGGTCTCTACCGCGCGGCTGTCCGATAAATTACTCGCCCGACGCGTTTTTAAAGCCCGCTGAAAGGCCAGGGGCGGAATCCTTTCGGCTCGTTACACTGCGAATCCTTCGATCTTCCGCTCGATTCGGAGGGAATCTCTCGCTTTAATCGGCGATTATTCTGCCAGCTGTCCCGCCCGACGACGCCTCGCCTCGCCGCTGCTAGCCCCGATGGAATAAAAAAAAAAATGAAACGATTTGTAAGAGCTTTTGTCCTTCGATCGGCCAGAGTGATGTATGGGCTTTTTGTCCTGGCGCTCGTGTGTCACTGAATTCTGTCCTAGGAGTGTCCCCGCAGCGATCGAGAGGGTGTCTAGGCCGGCAACGGAAAAATCGAGCCCGCGAGTCTGTCCCGGTAAAGGAACATAGGTATATACGCGAGCTGGATCGAGCTGCCGGCGGTCATAGTTGTGTGGAAGCACTCGCACCTCCACAGAGGGGCCTTGTACGGACTTGTTGCGGACCGCCTTTGAGAGACTTCAATGCCAGCGTAAGATAGCACGATGCAGAGAAGCTTTCCCCTCCTTGATGCTGCAACCGCGCTGTTCGGGAGAGCAACGATAGCACTTCGCAGTGATAACGGGCGTTAGAGAAGACAGATTGTAGCACGACGCCCGGTGATTTAAAGATTAAAACCACCAGGGGTTCTTGAAGCATCATCCTCGAAGAAGGCCTGCGTGACAGAGTTCGGCGATTTCCATCCTTCGCTGGAATATCGCGTGGCAATTAGTTAGACCAGAGCCAGGATCGCCTCGGTCCCACGTCAAGGCGTGCGTGCGTTAATGACGCGCGGAATCGTGACCTCGGGGCTTCTGTTCCTCGTTTTCACCGTGGAGCCACCTTGACGAGGCGCGAAACGAACGGGAGGAGATGGCGCGGCGCTAATTAAAACGCGAGGACCTCGTTTCGCGTCCCACCGACATCCCCCCCCCCCCCACGTTTACTATTACACGAGCCTCGGCTCGTTAAGCGTTCCTCGTTGTCACTGCAGAAACCAGCCGATCGAGGTGCCGATGCTCGCCCGACGTACTTGCGCGCTCGTACGTGGACGTAAAATAGGTAATCGTTTCGCGGGACGGTCAGCTAGGAAATTGATAACCGACGTGGAATGAACGAGGCCACGTTTTTCCCCGCGACAAGAAGCGCATCGAAACTGGGAGCTCGGTTTTTCGCGGCAATTTGTCTTGCTGACTTTAACGGCACGCGCGCCGAGACTCGGTTAACGCAGCTCGCGATCAGTCTTTCCTTTTTTACTCCTCCTCCTAGGGACTGCGCGTACTTTGCTTTCGTTCTTTTATTCGCAGGTTTTAATGGGACTCTGCTCGAGCGCTGCACGCTCGGTAGTGGTTATCGTTACGTTTCCATGCGGCTTAGATTCAAGTTCTTGTACGCATCATTCATAGCCTGAGTGGACTTTGCGTGGCGTAGTTCGTTTCGGGTGAATTTTCAGTGGGGAAAGCGGTGATGAGGTAGAATAGTATACCTAGTCAGGTATTTAGGAACGACCTCCGTGGTCCTGTTTCCTTCGCCACGGTTCGCCGGCTCCGAACAATGTTCGCGGAAATAGCAGCGGGTCATCGCCTCGCACGCTCTAGCCGCGAGGCGCCGCGCCGCATTTCCCAGGCTCGAAAACGCGAAAGAACGAGGAAGGAGGTGAGCAGAAGAGGAACGAGACACGCGGATGCTCCTACATCGTGCTCGCTCAGGCATTATCAGAAATTTGGAGGCAGCAGGGGAATGAAACGGTTTTAGGTCGCAACCGCGAGGAATCGCCTTTTATCTGATAGAAACGAACAAACAGCGGCTAACAGTCGGCGGATCACAATGAAAAGAAATACTACCGTTCGACTCTAATTAATGTCCGTTTCTAATTAATTTCCTGCTTACCGACGCAAATAGGACGGCTCGCCGTATATCGCGCATCTCGAGTTCGTAGCATACTTGACATACCGAAAATAATTCTTTTGATTCCCATCGTGCGATCGTCGATGCGTTCGGCACAGATTCCACGGAGCAGTCAGTGAAAAGATCCTTAGAGATTCCTACCGACGAATGCCTTCAAAATGAAAATAGCTGTACACAAGCTGTGGGAGAATCGCGCAGAAGCGTAGTTAGTGTCGTTGGTGTCTTATCCACGCGTTCCAAGTCTCCGGAGATCGGAGCTCGGCCACTGGAGAGCAGTGGGCTCGGTTTTTCGAGAAATATGAGCGCCACTGCGAGCGAGTAACAGTAGCACGTTTCAGCGTGTGTACGCACAATTTCCCGGGGCGCGTACCCGCGTGGCGTGCACGCAACTCGATGCTCGCACCTTAGCCGATCCCACGCAGGGAATCGACTCGAGCTCGTTCGCGTCGCGGTCGCGAGTGCTCGATTAATCGAGCCGACAGATGCTTTCGCGAATTCAGGTATGTAATCGCGACGACACGCGCGATTCTGCGTTGGCGCACTCTCCTTCCTTTTATCCTTTTGCCCTGCGGGGTGGTCCGACGTTCGATCGTCTCGATTCGATGCTCGCGTGGCAGGGTTTCGAGTCGCGAGGAGGATCGAGCTACAATTACCTACGGTGGGCGGCTCGCTCGAATTATCGCGATAACCTGCCTGGGCATTGTGTCGTTTAATTGCAGGGACGGACGACGGGTACCAAGGGCTGGCGCGTCGCGGCTTTCCTTTTGCAGGCGCGCGGAGGTTACCAGCGAGCAAGGATGTTACACGTACAATTAACTGCCCTTCGCGATATGTAAGCTTCAGCAACGAACGAGCGCAACTTTCGTTCCAGCCCGACAATTTTACAGTTACTCACTTTTATCCGGGAGACCACGGTGTTTCACCCGCGATGCACCTCTGCGCAAGGACCCGGCGAGCTGCGCTATTTAATCGAGTTCAAACTTACCGTCCGTATCGCGGTGCTTCGGCCGATGCCTCGCCAACTGCATTCCGGTGCATTCTACTCTCCCCGTATCAACGATAAAGTCATACCGAGGGGACTTTACGACCCTGACCCTCGACTACTGCCCCGACTGTATTACAAACGCGATTCTACGCGAGCCAGCTTCGCGGCGTGCTCCACTCCAGCACGCTGTTATCGCTCGTTAAGTTTCCTCTAAAAAGTATACAGATCCCCTGCCGAAGGAATTTATGCTTCCTTTAGAAACTACCAGGCTTACCATCACAAACGCCAATTTACCAACAATGCAGCCGAGGAACACGGAGAAGTAGCGTGCGGCGGCAGCTACAACATTCACGTCGCGTCAGAATTTTCATAGGCGAGGCACGCGGCCGCGAAATAAAACCGCTTTGCTGACCCCCGTTCGACGAGCAGGATCCCGTCTTCCTGAAAGTCAGAACGCGGAGGTCGCCGAGCGAGCAAGAGTGGGTGTTTCGCCGCGTGCCAAATCGTCACCACTCCGGCCCGTTAACGAATCGCAAGTATGCTCGGTGATGCTCGTTCGCCGTCACCGTATGGAGAACGTTAATTGGCGAATAATTGGCATCAAGCGCGAGATCGACGCTCGCGAGTTTAAGGGACTGACGTCACCGCGCTTGCTCATTGGGATGCTCCAGGCAGAAGAAACGGTTATCCTCGAAATTGATGAGTAGGTACACCGAATATATTATTTCTTACTTGGACGGTATGTACGCAACCTTTGCTCCAACTCTCTCGAATTAACATTGAGTGCCCGCGGCGCGGGTTAATTTACAACCGTTTTACAAGCGTTCCGGTTCTTCCGCGGCCTGGAATTAAAACAGCCGCGGGATTTCATCGCGGAACTGGATCTACGAGCGCACTGATGGCTGCCTCGACCCGCAAGGTCGCTCCTCAACCACCTAAACATCGGAATGCCATTCTTTATTCAGCCGCTCCTCTCTTATCCGCCTTATCTCGGCGCGGCGGTTACCGCGAATTTCATTACGCTCGAATTGATCCTGGACGATGTCAGAGGCAGAGAGAAGATCTTCCTCGAACCGCAAGAAACGCGACAGCGAAGAAAAAAGGACCGCGAGAAGGAGCGAGTTAAGTGATTTTTTTTTTACAAATTCGACGAAAGCACGGAGGGTACTCATTACGCGGGCAGCGCGTTACACGGGAATAATGTACGGCTGTGGCCGTAATGACGGTCGAACATGCGTTCTCGAACATGGAAATCGGTGGCTCGCCCTCGGTGTGCAGCCACCGTACAATCCATTAGTTTCTCGCGCCAACAGCCACAAAAAGGCCGTGCAATATTTCAAGACGGGCCGGAGTTAACTGTACTCCGTGGCTGATCGTGGCCGGTAGCAGGTGGAAATGATATCTATAGCCGTAAAAGCTGCCGCGATACTCCTCGATCCGCTTTCGCGCCATCTCCCTTCGATCCCTCCAATTAAGTCTTCAACCGGCTCCGTCACTTTGTTGCTAAACTCCAATTCGAATTAATTACGCCATCCCCTAGGGGACGTCGTGCTCTGCCACGCGTGTCTCATAGCAATTAGCCAATAATGTAAGTCCTGCATGTTTTCGATAATCGTGTTCCCGATTGTAGAGAAAGGCTTGCCCGCGACGCGTCGCGATTAGAATTTTCTTGGACGATGGAAAATCACAGGTGTCAGAGGGAGTGAATTTTTCATCCCCGTTCGATGCGGGAGCCAACGACCTCTCTGACGGAGAAAAGCGTCTCCAATAGCCGGTAATTATGCGCGTTACCGTAGAGGCGGTTGCAAGTCGATAAATAAACGACTGGAACCAGTAAAAATTTTCTCCCCATCTTTTCTTCGCCCATCGTTTCCAACACGTGACAATGTACCGTTGTCTATATCCATGCCGGATAAAATGATCGTCGCCCTACTCGGCCGCCCGGTTCCGTCGCGTTCCTATTAGCCAACGTTCCTCCACTCGACACCATAAATATGCATGTAAATAATCAGCTACCGACAGATCCGCGCCGAGGTCATCGAATCGTGTAATTTCACGCAGCGGCGGCGTATTCCTTTTTCCCGTTTCGAGTGTCAGCTCCTCCTCAACGTACGATCCCAAGCGTGTATACTTATGCATATCGACGAGGCAAGACGTGTTATTAGAAGGCTGAGAGACGACGGTAATACGAGTGTCACCTAGGCCTCGTAAAGAAAATTACAAGAACGTATACGACGGGTGGGTAATGGTAAGGGCGAGCCGAAGGCAGTAGTAACGGCGCAACAAGACGAACCATAAAGACGCTAAATTAACGTGCAAAAGGGAAATAGAGAACGGACACGTGAGAATGGTAGCAGCAATGAAAACTATGGGATCAGGAACCCCTATCAAAGAGACTTCGGAGAGTCGACTTCGGCGACGTCGGTAAGACGGCTGGCCAGCAGCACGGAGGATCCGAAGATCGTGGGTTCGAGTCCCGTCGCCCCGAGGCACGTTTTTTCCGTGGCTCCCGAATATATAGGAATTACGAAGCCTATTCCTACAAAACTGACGATTTACCATCGCCGACATTTGAAATGCAAGCATACTTGCTCGGCGTACGCTCGCGTCTCCAGTCGCAGTTATGTCACGCAAACGGGGAACAGTTTGAGTTTTCTCACGTAGCCTCAGGTGGCTGAGGGGAAAAATGGTGGTAGCAGCGAGTCGTTCGCGCGGCTCTGAATGCTCGTTGGCACGCTGTCCTGAAGCCGCGTAGAATGCCACCAGGATGAAAAGGTAGGTAGTAGAGTACCAACCGCGCGGTACGTGTCGCGGGCCCACAATTAGAATACCCGTCCATGAGAAGAGGATATCCACAAATTTGCAGACACTGTTACGCGTGGACGAGCCGTAACGAGGATGTGAACACTGAGAGCAGCTCTTCGGAGGCTGTTTCCACCTGAACCGCGACTACAGATGCGAGGAGCCTTGTTCCTGGATCAGGGTAATTCCTTTGCGAGGTTAGATTTCCTGCACCGTGTAAGCCTTCGGCCCAGGGGACTCTCTCAATCATGTCCATTCAGCGACGACTATCATTGTGGAGGTGTTAACTGTTTCATGAAGTGACACCACGGCTATGAAATCGAAAGATGGACTCCAAGGGGAGGGGGGGGGGGGGGGTTCGACGACGAGTAACGGGACCCGGACACGTCCGATGCACTTTCAAGCATCCGTGTCTCAATCTGAATTCAAAATTCCAGGCGGAATGCTCGTGGAGTTTTCGCGGAACTGCCTCGCGCGTTCGCGTGACGCGGTTTCACTACTTAGGCGACGGTCTCGACCACCCACTACTTTCCCCAGAGATCGCGCCGCGATCTTGTCGTGCAACGATGCAGGCTCGTCAGAGAAAAATTGTTGCTAATAAGGAATACCTACTGAACATTGAGAATGCAGCGACGGGCGACAGGCGGCAAGACAACATCGGTAGCGAGCCTGGCGTCGATGATAACGGTACCGTTTCCAAAACATAGGAGGCGCGACGAGATCGAGGGAACCGTTGCCGCGGACCAGCTGTCCGTCGCGGGTTTTACGAGACTCGAAGAATCTCGATGATCGGTTGAAAGAACGGACCGACGCCGACGGTGCGTGTAAGCTGCGTACAGATAACTGTACGCTCGTTCGAAAGTCGGTCGAATATGGGCCAGTCGTTTCGAGCCGACGAGCCCGATTTCGCGGCACGGTTTCCGCGTTTTTCGCGTTTTTCGCGTGTTCCCGCCTTGCCTCCTCCAGGCGCCCGCGAATTCCACGGCTCCCGACTTTATCCGATGGAAACGGCTCGCGTGAGAACGCCAGCTCGTGGCCGGACTCCCTCGCATCTTTGTCCCGAGATCGGCGATGAATTGGAACAGGAATCTCGCGAAGCTCGGCCGGGAGTGGCGGCCGCGATGCAACTCTCCTCTCCTTATGCCCTTATGGCGACGTTTATCGCCGGTTTATATTTAGATTCGAGCAGCCGGCGGACGTTTTTCAAGAGACGATCGCTGTTACGACCGGTCTGCTTGCTCGATCTTTATGGATCGAGGGCGTTACGTGCGCGTTATTGGAGCAAAGTCCCTTGGCCGGCGATTACAGCCCCGTCCATTCGATCGTTCCGGTTTACGAGCGGTCTCGTGAATTTGTAACGATTCCGAAGGCGTCCTGCAACAGGTTCAACTGGATTACAATGAATCTTCACCAAGCATTCGTTGCGGGACGATCTCTTTTTGTTTCACGCTCGGGATTAAGCCCCTCGGAACGCGTGGTCGGGCACGGAACGATGCTGCATGCAACAAGTAGCAGGCTATCGCGCTCCGGGATCGCCGCGTAGGGGAGCAAAAATTAATTAACTCAATTATCCATCGTACGATTCAATCCTGCACGACTGGTAATCGAAAGCGGGCCGTTTAGAGCGTATTCCCGCGACCAATTTGCTGGCTAATCGTACACGCGGTCGGCGGCAGGTATTCGAGAATAAAGTAATGCGATATTCCTTTTTGCGGAATCGCTAAGCAAGGATAGATTGTTCGGCTGGTTGCGCGGTGCCTCCTGCTCGAACAATCGAAAACATCGCGAAATTAGCCGTCTCGCGAAATTAAACAGATCGGTACACCGGAGGAGCTTCCGCGCAGATACAGATCGAGTGGCTCACGCCGCGTGTATCGCTATCGAGTGGCCGTAGCCAATCGGCGGATGCTTCCAGCTTAGAATCGTTTCATCCGGGCGGCTGTTCCAGGGATCCCGTTATTTTTATTGCTCGTTATTACCGTTATTAATTCCGATGTTTACAAGCCGTGTAATGATATCCGTTTCGTCGCGGAAACGCCGATCCGATCGAGAAATCGCGGTCGTTAGCTTTGGACCAGCCGATATTTACGTCAGCAGGAATAGCAATTAACGTTGCCGGATAAGTACCCGTGGACGCGGTATCATTCAAGTCGCAGCCGGTTTGCTAATCACCGGCGTTGCGAGCGCGACAAATAATTCGCGGGCGTCGCATCGTTTTCAATCGCTGGGCCCAGCCTCTCGTAAAACGAAATGGTACCAACGATGGTCCACGTTCTACGAGCTTCGCTTCTCCACGCAACTTATCGTAACGCCTGACGCACAGTGGCGGATTTAACGGGCGGCCGATGAGTAGTTGCTGCCTGGGTCCCTGCCCTTTTTCATCTTCCAAAAACATTATGATTTTATCCAAACACTATATGTATTTTCTTTCTGTGCTTCCACACTTAGCTCGTTCTTTTGTTAGCTACCTCTTCATTTTCTCGAGAAAAAAAATCGACCTCTCAGGGCGTTTGTCACCTGGGTCCTCCTTAAATCTGCAGTGGCTAATGCTGCACACTCCGTTAAAAATTCTCGAAAAACTCAATCGAATCTTGGGCTCCGCCTCGGCACAAGCCGCTTCTAAATCGCCCGAATTTCACGATCGTTGTGCACCATTATCTCCGTGCTCTCTAGCTATCGCAATCTGAATTGCGCTCGTTTCACATCCGCGTTCGATATTCGCGACGCCGCGCAGGCTGTAGAGATAACTGTTCCAAGGCGCTAACAGTTAAACAAGCGAACGGGGGAGAAAAATCGGGACCCGATCCTCCCGCGAAAAAATCCCGTGCACCGTTTGATCGACGACATGCCGGACAGCTGGTATCGGGCAGCCGCGAATTTGTAGGATCGCCGCGGACGGTGCCGCAAGAACCTGGAGCGTGTCGGCGAATAGTCGAGCGGCAAGTGAGATCCGCGGCGTAACGTGCCAACGAGTCAGCCGCACGAGCGAGTCCCGAGGATGCAGCGTCGATAGGCCGAGCTAGTCGAACAATGCGGCAATAAAACGATGAAGAAGAGATCGGGGACCGCGAGGACTGTTGGCGCGATCCGATTAGCACACAAAAGCGTAGGCGGCATTGTTCCGTTTCGAATCGCCGGGTCTGGCTGCTCGCTCGTATTATCGGCTCGCCTGGTCCAATTAATTCCAGCGTCGTGTAAACCAGCCGCGATGCGCTTCTAAGCTGCACGATCTACACGCCTCGCGGCCCTATCTCTCTCTCTCGATCGTTCAACTTCACGGCTTAATAAACGCGCCCCTTTGATTCTTGGATTCTTCCACCAGCTCGGTCGCCAGTTGACACTAGTTTCGTTCCGATCGTCGACAGTGAACCAGCTTCAATCGTTCAGCTGGCGTTTACCCTGGCGCGGAAAGCCCGAGGATTTTTCGCGGCCTCGGTGGCGGGATTATTACGCGGGATGACAAGCAACATATGGCTGCTTGCATAGGCCACGTCCGAGGCCGCGTCTCGATGGAAACTTGTTACACCAGCGGCCGCATAAACAGTGGATTTATTGTTAACAACGGTGGCCGTCGCGGCACAGCGTTCCGGGGATCAAGATTGATGCGCGATACCTCTAAACGCGGATTGTTTACACGCTGCGAGCTCATGACTCTGCAGAATCCCGCGGATTCGCAGCATCTGCCGCGGTGGTAGCGGTGCACCGCTCACTCCCGCCACCGCTGCAACCCAATTTCGATAAATCCTCGGCGAAGCATGTTCTTCGCGGCGTTCCGCGTTGCAGAGGAATTCCCTAAAGTTTTTCCACTGGACCAGGCTGCAACGAGGTTCTCCTGTTAGCCAAGAGCCGGGCGAATCGAGCACGAGCACCGTGTGTCGCCTCGGAGAGGAAGCGAAAACTTGGCTTCCATTAAGAGCTACACAGCCGCGCGCGTTATAGATGAGAAGTGGACGGGCGACAACTTTGCTGGAACGTAGTCGCTGGGTAATGGTACCGAGCTCTCCGAGTTTGTTCGGTACTTGCAGCGGAACGGGGATGGTTAGAAGAAGGGCGACGAATCGGCGAATGTAGAGATCGAGGCAGCGGAGATGCGAGATAGAAGGTGCAAGGACGGGATTAAATGGCACATTGGTCGCGCGAGTCCGAGACCATCTGGCAGCCGCTACACACGAGCAAGACGAGCAAGACGAGTAAGATAGCGGTCCATGGAGGCACACTCGCGTGCTACCCGCCGGATCGTGCTCGATCTTTCGGTATCGAGGATCCGTTTTGAGGGGACCTACTTTCCGCCACGTCGCCACGCGCAGGCGGAGGATCGAGCAGCGCGTCCTGCGTCCGATTAAATACCTACGTCGCGGGGGAACCAGCCGTGCCTGACCTCCGCGAAACTTGCACGCTCCTCGCCGACCGCCTGTATCAATTTGAATTCTGCAAACCTGCGGGGTTTACCGTTGCGCGTGGTCGAGGATTAGATGCCGCGTCCAGCCGTTGCTCAATCCAATAGAAGCTTGCAGCTCCGTGTGTTAAGGAACAGCGGTTCCCACGATCAAACGGATGCTGGCGGGTAGGAGGAAGGTGGGTTGGAACAATGTTGCGCGGCGATCAATTTATTCCAGGACAATGGAAGATGATGAGCCGACGAGTCGACGAGTTGACGGCTGATGCGGAGGGAGATGCTTCGAGTCATTGATCTATCGTCACGGAGCCCCGGCTCCGGCGAGCCAAGTGGTAAGGCCACTGGTAGTGTCTCAATCAGGCGGAACGCAGCCGCATTTTCCCTACACGGCACGCGATAGAGCAGGGTCGATACTCCATTCCCCCGTGATCCTCGCGAATAGGAATTCAAGCGTCCCCGTTTACGGGCAGAGTGTGTAGCCGATGGCGAGGGATAAGAGGTCCCGCGGTATCGGTCACGAAAACCCGGTACGTTCCCGAGGAGCAGCCGGCATTACCAGCGACACAGCTAACTACGGTGTTTCAGCTACCCGCTGGATAATCACAGGACTTGACCAGGCGATAACTGGAGGAAGCTGGGGATTACAGGTTGTGGGCATCTGGAAAGTACAAGCCACGAAGGCAGAGCTACGCTTTAATGTCCACGCAACCATCTCTCCTCTGAAACATTATGAATCGGTTCGTGCCTGCGGAATGGCGAGGGGTTGTCGGACGATTTCGCTGCAGACAGGTCCGCGTCTTACTTTAAACCCACTTGCGACCGGCTCGAATACCTGACCGATATCCTGCTAACCCGGTTGACCGTTTTCAACGCACCGCCGTCGACGAAGAATATTAATTACGCGCATTCAACGACTGAACGAGCCGCATTCGCGACTAGGAAGTAGGTCCTCCGCCGCTTGTTATTGAAAAGCGTCTAAACCACGACGACATGAATAATTTAGCGCGATAATTGTCAGGCTAAATGAGGAACGAGGATGCGAGTCCTAGATAAGAACACCCTGCGGACTGCCGGTGAATCCACAAATATGCGGCTAACACGAAAGGAATGGTATGTAACAAAACACAGAAGAGTCTCGAGAGGCTCCGAGCCCGCAGAGGAGAGCTTCGGCTCTTATAGAATCGCAGTCCAAAGAAACAGTAATTGCGTGACCGAGCATAAATCTTGCTTATGCACGCGTGTCTCAGCGATTCACGCGCAAAGTTGCTTATGTCACTCGGCCGGACTAGTTCTCTATTTTGCGAAGCAAAAAGTGCTGTTACTATTACATTAATTGATCCAGGTTGTTCCCCTTCATTCATAGATTGATTAGGATCATAGTTCGATGATTGAATCGACGGTAGCTCGTGATCCTCGATACGCGAGGGCCGAGGAACTCATGAATCCGCGCTGTATCGTAAATCGCCGGGGCAACGGAACGTGAATTGCTCGGAATTATTATAGACCAGCATGCGTTACGGTATGTTCGAGCAGACAAATAAAGAATTGCCCGAGCAATCAGGCATTTAGCGTAGACTCGCAGTTGACCCAAATGCTTTCTGCACCGTCACGAAACCGGGGACCGCTCTGCCCGATAATGAGTTCATCGGCGATTATGGCCACGGTTCGACGCGACTCGCGTACAAACACTATAAACTCGCTTATGTCACCGGGGACCAGGCCTCGGGGGCCGGTTATTTTCGAGTTCCCGAGTTATTTCGGTCAGTGGTCGTCCTACGCTCGCCTCGTCCTCCTTCTTCTCTGGCTCGTTACACCTTCGAGATCTTGAACTTGACTGGAGCCCGTGAACGGACAGCCTTGGCGTTCATTACCGTTAGCCATCGCCGCGCAGCGTCGTCGCAATATACGCAAACTCATTTCTTCCGCGCTTGTTCCCGCGCGCCCCAAACCAATTACCCCGTCCAATGCTCATGTTAGTGATAGCGTTCGATCGAACGACCCAGCCACTTTGGCCACCGATCACTCTTCCAGACAATCTTCCCGTCGCGTGGGAAAGCGCTGATAACAGGGTTCTCAATCGTTCGTCGCAAGAGATTACAACTGGGACTAATTTCACGTTGGATCCGTCAGGTTAATAATTCCTATTGAGAAGTGACCTATTTCGTTATCGAAAGCAGTTGAAAAAAAATTATAATATCGATGCATGACCGCAACATGATTTTTAAATGAAAAAAAGATTTTGTCAGAAGTGGGATTCGAACCCACGCCCACAGAGTGGACTGCGACCTGAACGCAGCGCCTTAGACCGCTCGGCCATCCTGACTTGGAAGAAACTTTCTCAAATGCAGCAGAAGAATATGACACTAGTTCTATATATAGAACTTGAACTGTGTAATGATAGCAGATAACTACAAATCCGAACGTGACTATAAACCAACACGATCGATGAATTTAGACTAGATAGTTCGACTAGACTAAGAGATAAACTTTCATACCCAATGCTCGATGGAAGAAATAAAGACTTCCCATGTATCTATACATACGTTAATTACATAATGTAAATTGTAAAACGCACTATATGACGATTTTTCACTATACGACTGTTTTTCTCGCTATTCTGTTTTATATAGCTAATTTTAGTTATAATATTTCTATAATATAACTGCTTTGGGGTTAGGTTGCAAATCAGCAGTTATGCTGAACCTCGCCCTTTTATCCCTTAATTCATGTGAATTTGTGATGAATAAAGACAAATTATTATTATTATTATTATTATTTTAAAAAACGAGGCATCGTTTAGGGGCGCCAAGAAGCGGTAACACGAAGTACTACGTACTCGTAGTAACTTTCGCCGCGCTGGGTAACTACCGAAGCGACAGCCCCTTTATCGACTGTAGGGTAGAGCTGACATTCGGGGTTCGTGTTCGCGTCCAGAGAGGCTATCTCTGCGAAGAGAAACTCGGCGGCAAGGAAACAGAGACATTTGGAAATCGCAATAGAAATCGCTTTTCCGTCGATACCTTCGCTTTCACTTCCGCGTGCGAGCGCCGATATGTGCTCACAGATTTCGCGCTGTGTCCTCTCTCGTAACCGATCTGTCCTCCGATTTCTAAGCGATTCTCTCCGATAAATCATTGAAATCCTTTCAGCCCCATACTTCCACGACATTCTAATATTTGCTCGAGGGAAAGCACGTCGCTTGGAAAACCCGTACGACGTCATTTTTCTACTTTACTGAACAATCGCGTCCAGCCAAGGTATCCCCGATCGTTTTACAGAGAAAAATGTTTCATGCACAGTTTGGCTTCCGGAGCGAGGCGTTATTTACGATGTTCCTCGGGTGGTCTTCAAGCCCCATCGATTCCCTGTTACGCGTGATTTAAATATGCCGAGGAATCACCAGTCTGCGCCCGCCTATCACGGTATTTGCCTAAATAAAGTTGGCTGCCAGAGAAATGGCGCTTCATCTGATAGAGCGAATTATATCCATCAAAGTTACGTCGGGCATTCATCTCGATGCCACTCAGTGGACCTGCACACGCGGTGTAGCGCGTGTTTCACTATCGTGCCGCTCGACCCGCGACCGAAACTTTGTTCCTCGTCGCTCCTCGTCCGCGGGCATCACGACAAACTCGATCCTCTCGAAGAAGAATCTGTACAGGACAGCCCGCGGAACTGTCACCCCGGTCCTCGAGCATTAAAACAGCATTTGCCGCGAAACCGTGGCTCCGTCGTCCAAGTGACGTCAATTCGAATCGAGGGTAAATTGCTTTCTCGCCGTTTCGGAGCCAATAAAGCAGCGGTGTCTTGGACGTCCAGCTGCCGGTTCCCCGTACGAAAGACCGGTCGTATCTCGCGCGTTACACGCGTGTGCAAGCGATCACGTAGAAAGCTCGGTTGCGCAACGGATAACCGGACCCAGTCGAGAGGCAGTTTCCGTGGCAAGAGCGAGAGAATCGATCGCCGGGGAACGGAATATGAGGATAAAGAAGCCACGGGACGGCCAGAGAAATTTGGTGAAACTTTTGAGCTTCTCGAGGAACGTAACGGAGAAAGATGAGGCCTGGGTGAGAGCACGCGTCGAACCACGCTGGCGGCGGTTTTGCGGCCGCTCTTGCCGTTACGCAAACCATGAATAAAAGTGAAAATGCGCGACAGCCATGCCCGATGATCTAACTGACGTTAACGAGCCGCATCGAAGGGCCCTTGCGCGCGTAATTATTGTTCGGCGCAAGTTTCGATGATGTGGCGATAGGATACTTGGATTAATTATCTGCCATAATTCCAAGAAATCAGGGCTCAATAAGGAACGTATCTTTAGCGAGAAGAATCCGAGCCTTATCAACGTTTGACTCGTTCAACGTTCTCTTGTGAAAGAGAACAGTCCGCACTTGAGAACACTCGAGAAAATGGTTTTCCGCTGTTTGTGGAAGGAAAAGGGTCGGCGCACCATTGCGACTGTCTTAATTCAATCGTTTCACGGTGGAGTCGAGGGGAAACAGGTGGCACGCTGATCCGTCGAATGCTCGCGCGAAAAACGCAGGCTACGTTTGCCGCCCCGTTCCGAGGCTTTGCTGGGTTTTTGCAGAATTTCGCGGCAACGGTACATCGTTTATATAGCGAAAAGCGGACAGTAAAATGTCACCGTGTATTCCACGGTGAAAACGCTGGAGAGGAAGAAAGGTCACCAGCCGGTGAAATATTCGCACCGAGAGAAGCTGACCTCCTTCTTTTTACCACCTTTTCCAAATGCAAATGCGAGCTACTTGTTTTTGCGCCGCGACCATCTTTCGAATAATCGAAAGCCAAAAGAGCCGCGACTTTTTCCACGATCATCAAGGCGTTTCGAGGGGAGAAAAAGAGACGCGTTACAGTTCAACTTCTTACGACTGTGATCCAAGTTTGGTCGATCGTAACGAAGCGAGACGTGGAATAAAGCACGGAGAAAAGTTGACCGAAGGTGGTTGTATTTCTCGTCGTTTCTTCTAGGGATCGGGTCTAGGGGAGAAGTAACCGAACCGTGTCCTTCCAGATATTCTTCTTCTGGCATTACCGCGCTAGGTGCCAGACACCGTGGTTGCATGAAATTTATGGAACATGCATTGAGTCATGCTTCAACAATCTGTAGGATGTACGCAGCCTCTTTCAAGAGGAGAACATTGCAGATGAAATTGCAGAGTTACAGAAGAAATTAAGTAGTAACGAGCAGTAATTTACCATAATGTACCCTTCGTTTTCTACAAACATTGTTAACCGTGAAAAAGTGCCTATATTTATACGCGGCATTAGCGAGTTATATCTTAAGAAACATCCACGCCATTCCGTAAATTGCGGCGGAAAGAGGCCGATAATAACATTCTCTAATAACCATGCAAAAGAATGCTGATGGCTGTTGCAAGAAGCAAATATGATTTGCTGGAGAATAGGGAGGGACGATTAATTGGCACGTTGATTGTAGTATGTAATTCTGGAGGAGCAATCGGGAGACTCGAAAGTAAATTAACTCCATAGAATAGCGTATTAACTAGAAGTGCCTACAAGTTGTCCAAGTAGGTTCTCGTACTTTTCATTGAGCAAGCCGAGTGAACTAAGCACGAAGTTTGCTAATAAATGGGCAATTGGGGCTCCATGCGAAAATTCTGCATGGTTAAGGGCTGAGAGATGTTTTACCTCCGACCATAAAACCGAGCAACAAATGTTCCAAATGCAGAGAGACTCGTGTAGCCACGAGTGCTGGGATTTACCGAGGGACAAGCCGCGACAACGTTCGGGGGCAGAAGAAGGAAACATATTTACCACGGTAAAGTGCATCGTGAAGAGAAAGGGGGACCGCTGTCCACGGGTGAGCGCGACTGCTAACTTGATTCGCTTCATTCAGTGCGTGATCCTTAGCCCCGTGTGTGCGGACACCTTTGTCCTCCTCCCAGAACGTGCTTCACTCTCGTTTCCACCGCGCGATCAGTAAGCGTTACCTAGGAATTGCCCGGTAATTCGCGTTACATCGTTTCGTCACTTCGACTGTCCTGGCTACTCGTCAATTCTAAGTAAATAGCCTATTATCGGAGAAAGGAATCGTTCAAGGCAGCCGACGTGCAGGTACAAATCGTGAAGTTCGATAGCCAGCTATTTACACGGCAATTACGACCCGAGTAGTGACCAGTGAAAGAGGAAAGTGAGTCCCGCTCCAGAGTAGTAAAGAACTTGGAACGGCGTGGTTACCGCTCACACTCGCGCCAACGATCAGCGTACCGCGGTCAAGCATGTTCGACAGTCTGGACAACTGAGTAATCGGAGAAGGAACTTGGGTGAACGACGCGGTTCAACATGGGATCCAGTAGCTTCGTCGAGGGAAATCGATGAATTGACCGTGAACCGTTTTTAGAGAAGTTCAGCCATCGACCGTCCCGAGTGACAAGCAAACCTCAAGAGTTACCCTATCGAAAATGGCGCTTTTCCTAGCGTACCTGCTGCTGGCTCTGAGCTGCTCCGTTCACACGACAATTTCGAAGAACGAGTCGAACATCCTGAGGATCGGAAAGCCGCGTCAAAATTCGTCAATCCCGACTGATATGCCTAGCTCGAATCTGACCGATTACGAGGGCGAGAAAGAACCCAAGGAACGGGCGCGCTTAATTGGATTCAGCAAGAACAACTCTGCACTCGATTGGAAGCAGCAGCAAAAGACGGAAGAGAATCAGGTGGAGAGGCGCGGGGAGCTCGACGTAGATTTCATGAGCCAGAAGCTCGAGAAAACGGCGAATAGTGTCCAATGGTTGGCGGATCTTTACGATCCCCTCAAGTGGTCCAGAGTACCCGGAAAGCTCGAGGAC
Source organism: Andrena dorsata (assembly GCA_929108735.1). Lineage (NCBI taxonomy): Eukaryota > Metazoa > Arthropoda > Insecta > Hymenoptera > Andrenidae > Andrena > Andrena dorsata. The sequence goes on from OV815487.1 coordinate 40,731,778, forward strand.
GGATGCAGGAGAGACCTGGAGTTCTTCTTGAAGTCCCTCAAGGATGGAAAGCTGTGGGCTGCTAAAAGTAAGTAAAACGAAACCGGACCCGAATACAGTCGGAACATGATCAGGAAGTGGCGTGTCGCCCGCGTCTTCCTGTTTCTGCGAACACCCGTCATTACGGGATTAATAGCGACGCGTGTCGCGTGTTGCAGAACCTTAAGTGCCGTGTGCTTCTCGCGTTCGACGAGCCGTTAAACGCCTATCGCCCCACGCTGCCCTCAGCGAATTCGCGGGGCACCGGGTCCCTCGGTGCTGTGCCATTAGCACGCTCGGTTGCCAAATACGCCATTACTTTGCGAAACCGCGATTTACAGCTTCATAATAGCTAGGCGCCCGAGCCTCGTCGCACCCCTTTAGCTTCGCCGTCCGGGAACGCAATTAAAGCGGATTCGACGGCAGCTAAAGCAATCCTGGGATTCTTGTAGCGCGAGAGAGCGGAAAAAGCGAAGCTGCGCGGGCAGATTATGACGGTAGTTTGGCACAAGTCGGTGAGAAATTTAGGTCTCGCATTGAGGATGTAGGAGTTGTTGCCGTAAATCACAAGAGGGTTAGTCGACACGTAGGAGCTGTAAATTTTCATGATGCCGGCGTGTGGCTGGACCAAAGTCAGAGGAGAACTCGTTACCTTAACTTTTCCAAGGGTCGGCGCGCGTCGAGGTACACCGAGATTCGGTGGCTCGCCGCGCCGAATCGCAGCGAACGCCACCCACGTGCTTACGTAATTATCTCGTCCACGCGAGCCGTGGCATTCACCCGCGGAATAATTCAGGACCCATTGCAGATGTAACTGCTTTCTACATCGCGGAACTTGCAGCGCTTTATATAATTTCATTTAACGGCGTGCCTACGCGAATACCGAACGCGACCCGTTTCGTAATGTCCGCTTATCTCGGCCATCTCGAGTCGATATCTTAAAGATAAACTACGGTGGAAAGTGAAAATGGTCGTTTCTCTCGAGGAGTCAGAGTGCTCCCGCGTGTATGCCCTCTGCCTATAAATCAGCATTGTCGGCCGCGAATCAGGGCTGGATTCGCGAAAAGCACGGACGCGGCCGCGACGCATCGATCAGGCCTGCGGTTGCAGCGCCGAGCCAAATCGGCTTTCACGGGTTTTCCAGATTTACGATGAATTCCAACAGCGACCAGCCAACGGATTATCGATGGTGACGATGTCATCGTGCGCCAACAACAAGCGAAATCTCCCGCGCCCGATCGCGGCCAAACCGCACGCGACGGTTGCCTTTCTAGCGAATGCACATCGGTGGCGGCGTAAACCGTCTCTGACGAAAGAAGGATCGTAAAATATCCAGGCGAATAAACGCGGCGACTGGATAGACGGAAAAGAAGAAGCGACACATGCAACTGCTGACAGGATGCGTGACATTTAATGACTCTATGCCGAAGATTAACCTATTGATTAATCTTTAGAGAGGGGTGGCCTGTTTGGTGGCTCAAGGTGTACAACTATTTAATCTGCATTTATAGGTATACTTTATGTGCACGCGAATGCGCCACCATGGTGGCAAATTTGGATATATTACGGAACTTGTTGGGTGTACATATGCATAAGCTTTAAGCAAAAAAAGAAGTAGAATTTTAATGGAAAATTCCAGGCTCTCTGAAGGTTAATAGTTGGCCAGCGTTGGCCGCTGTCGCTGATCGGTAGAATAACCGAAGCGTTGAGCAAACACAATATCTGTTCGCTGTATTGTCCCGTTTGCGTGGAGCGCGCGTTTCGCGCGATAATAGAAAATGGGAACTTAACGTGTTAATGGAATTGGAGCAACGTGTATTGTTCGGGAGCAGAAATGTAACGACACGAACGGCCCTTCAGAAATTACACGATACGTATTCGGAAATTCCTGCTGTTCGGCTGAAACTAGTCCAGCGATAAATGTATCCCCGCGGCTGAGCGCCTAAAATGCCAAGCAACTCGAGAGCTAAACGCTGAAACGCTGAAACCGTTGCCTCACTGAAATGTAAATTAGCATGAAATTACTCTTTCAGCCGTGCACGGTCGGATTAGATGCGCGCAAGGTGTTACGTCAGTCATAATCCCGCCTGTTGCCTTATTTCACGCGGGCTGGTTACCGTTTCGAATGTGCGTCACGTTCCATTGATTGCGCGTTTTAGTATACCGCGGGTTAATTCTCTGGCGCGAAACTCCATCGATTGGACCATTTCGACAGCGGCGGCCGGGAGGTTAGAGCAGGGATTCGGCAGGCTCGGCTCGGTGCTCCGGAACGACATTGTCTTGGATGATCCGAGATTCGCGCGAAACTGTGTCGAAGGAGCGGAGTTGCATCCCGCAGCTCGCTCGTTGTTTTGCTCGTCGACGGACGACCGCACTTTCTCCACTCCCGTGATCACCAGCCAGCAGTTTACGTAACTGGCAATGAACCTTTCGGACGCGGTCGTATAACCCGACCCTCGAAAGTTGCGGCTGCGAATATTTTGCGCAAGCAGGAAGACCAGGCGAATAAAAGTATGAGGACATCTGCCCTTCCTCTTCCTCTTTTTAAATGACAGCTTGTCTTTTACAGTGTCAGACGCGAGTGGCCGTTACTCCTCGCAATTCTATTTCGGCAACGAGTTCTGGCTGGGCTCGAGCACCCTTTGCAAGGAGCTGAACGCACCCGATGGAAAAGCTCGGCCAAGAATCGACAGACCGCCTTATCCCCTAAAGTTCCATGTAGCCAATATGGATCTGACTCTGCCAAAGGAGATTGAATTTTCCGTGAGTATGCTTGTCCCGTCCTTTAACCGATTCTACGACTCTGTCATCCTTCGACTCCGTTACGCTCCATTTTCCCTATTTTTCCCCGTCTCCCCCTGCTTTCTTCCCCTCCGGGGACTCTTCTTCGCGGTGACAGAGTCTCGTAATAACGCGATGGCAATCGGTTTAATTAATCCACACCGCAATCGGCTTGCCAAGCACCGAACTCTGCAATAGCTGCTACGGCAAATGAATTATCGCGAGGATTAATTAAACGCGCGGTCCTGAATTACAGGAGGCGCTCGGACGCGTGACGGATCGTTTGTCTGTTGGACAGAATTAGTCGGTGATTAATTAATCTTAGGCGGCGCTCGGTGGAAGAAATTTGTAGATCCGATAACGGCTCTCGCCGTTTCCAAGAAAGCAACGGAGATGTTAACATTTCAGCCGATAACGCGACGTGGTCGGTGTTTCCAGCGTTTTAATTTCGTTCGGGGTACTTGGAGAGTTTCGCAACAGCTGCCGGCAGAAGTTCGCTCCAGCGGGGAGCGTAAGTTTTAGTATTCGGGCTAATCAGATTACGGGGCGCTTTATATCCCGCGATCAGCGGGAAACAGCAGCGCGGTTTGCAGTGGCCTTTTTGTAAAACGAACAGCCGGCCGAGTGAATTTGCGAAATGAGAAGATAGGAGGGTAGGTAGCATGGGAAAACTGGTGCATCTGGTGTGCAGCGTCCCCGAATTAATGGTTCCCCAATGTCGCGCGGGCGATAAAAACGATCGACTGTCTGCCTTTTAAATAAATCTTTTACAATACCTCGGACAGAGCCGGTTCCGCGGTTTTCACGGACCAACACGAATCCTTTGAACTGAGGGAGATTATCGGGCGGTGGGATCCAGCTTACGAGCGAGTTTGAAGCCGCGGCACGACTTTCCCGGCGATTGGGTGGGTGTAAAACCTTGCCGCGGAAAAGTGGCAGAAGTGGTTGAGACAAGGGTGCTGGGAAGAATCGGGAATCGCGAAGGGAAATGAATTTTAAAAAGCACTCCGAAAGTTAAAAGTCTTGGAAGGATGGGAGCTCGAGACGGAGGGATTAACAACCCCTTCTCGGTGTTCAATTTCCCTCGATGATCCAATTATTATTACCGCTGAAAATTCAATTCTGGTTCCAGACGCGGGTGTTTTTGGGCCTCTGTATGCCAGCTACGTGCGACCAGACATCGCTGACCTCGATGCTAAGAGTCAGCGCTGATCGAGTTGAACTAGAAGGGAATTCGACCTATCGATCGACCGGCCCAAAGATACATATCAAAGAGGTGAAACCTGTGCCTTCCAGCAATTACAGCCCTTGGCTCGATCCCAAGCTGTACGTCCTCTCGTAAGTAATGCAAGAACTTTTTCCCTCCCGGTTGCCCCTAAATCAGCTATGCTGACTAAATTTTCCACCGTGCTTCGCCTCCTAACAGTCCCGCACTCGATCTCTTCCCGTGACTCCACCCGAACCCGCGAAAGATCGACTTGTACCGTGATAGTCCTCGGATCGTTATCCAAGATAAAAGCAGTGTCTTTGCCGTTTGAACAGGTGCAGCGATTCTTTGTTCCGCTTGCACTTGTTCGATCGACTCTGCTGAAACGGCTATCGCGTCAGAAAACGAACAAGACGAGGTCGAGGGGCCCGAATCTTCTATTCCCCTTTACTCGCCTTTGTGTCTGAAGGTAGACCGACCACTTTACCCTTAAATCACGTTTACGACAGAAACTGCTCTACGTTCTTCTCGATATATAGCAGTGACGCAAAAAGGCAACTCTTAACAGCGCTGAGAGTTTTATAAATAAATTTCCCGCGAAAGAAAGTGCCACCGTGGCTGATTGAAGAAGAAACGATGCTAATTCAGCGGAGTGTTGCACAAGTTGAGGCTATGACTTTGCATAACAGAGTCAACGATGATACCAAGTGACACCTATCCAGGATACACGACGTTGATTGACTGGAATCTTCGCGTACGAGACCGATCCGTGTAAAGTGTGACGTATTTCAGCTAATGATCCCCGATTGGAGGAAGAAATTACCGCGATTAGACGATTCAGCAGATGGGAATTTGACGATGCACGAAATCAGAGTCATTACTTGTGTATCTACAGTTACACGACCGGATTTTGCGCAACGGTTACATTCGCTTGGCCAAAGAAGCACGGCGCAGCTCCTACGTGCGTCTATGTAATTTTCTGTTAAGATTCTCGGTGAACCGGTTAATTCGTACAAACGCTGCAATCGTTCAGCGTGTGCCTTATATAAGAAAAAGTCTTCCTGTGGATTTGATCTCGAGATGTGGGATTGTCAAGGGGTTCGATCGGAGGAAAGTGCATTAACGGTCACCCGAGCAAGCTCGTAAGCTGCGGCAGAGCATTTTATATCGCAGGATGACGTTGAAAGTTCCCAGCCAGCCTCGTTCCCCACGAGGGAATTTAATTTCTACCGGTAATGAGCTCGACGGACCAAATGAATTTGATATATTCACTGTCACGGCACGCACACGAACGTAACCACCGATCACGGTGCATAAATGCGCGCGAGCAGTCACGTGCGTAACACACTTTCTGCACTTTCCTCCGAGACCAGATTGCCGGCTTTACGTAAGCGCCGAGGCACGGCGGGTCGCCGGACGCGTCTTCCTCGTGCAACAGACTGAAGAATTTCCAGAACCGTCCAGGCAAGCTCCTCGAGCAAAACACCTATGCGCATCTTATCGCCTAGCGATTTCTCGCGAACGAGGCCGCTGCAGTGCGCGAGCCAACGAATTCGTTATTCCTACTCCCGCTCCACTTTCGTCGAGCCAGAGGAAAAGAACGATTTAGACCATCAAACACGCCCCGGAACATTGTGCAATACTCGTCACGGTTGCATCAAACCGAGGCACGACGGTTGCATCGAGTCCTAACGAAAAAATTACTAGACGCAGATCGCCGATCTATTGCGCAACTCGGTATTCATAGTTCACCATGCTGACGATGGTAGCACAGTTTTTTGCAAAAGCCGATTGATCGCGGATTGCACCACGCAACCAAGGCTCGCCGTTACCATTGCAACGAGCTAAATGGAAAGTCTGCCAAATGAAGTTCTTTTTCAAATGATTGTTCCGTTGATTTCCGAAAGGAATGCAGAGCATATATTTTCACCGACGTACCATCATCCTGCTGTGGCGGGGCGAATTAAAACGCAATAAATACGATTATGTCATCGGTACGAGGAACGATCGAGGGAAAGCGAGGGTTTGGTAATCAAAACGAACTGCGAGATATATATCGCATGGCGCCCGTAAAAGTAACGATCGGGGCTGGTTCGTCGCTCGAGCGCGGGGATTATTAATAAAGTTGGTTGCCCGCAAAAATCGGGCAGGATCTACAAAGCCTCTAAGCGGCGGGGATATAAATTCTGCACGAATCGGATTAAGTATGGAAGAATGTCGCGATGCCTGGCATAGACGTGCTTCCACGGAACTTGATCGAAGATCGAACGGCCGCCCCAGTGCGATCAACTTTAATAGATTTCACGAGCAGTCCCTGCTGCATGCCAAGAGCTTTAAGTCGCTGCCCCCCCCCCCCCCCCGTAAAACGAGAAACTATGCAAACCGGTGAGGAACCGCGGAAGCACCCAGTCTTTATTTTCCTCCTTCGGAAAGTACCCCGAGGAAAATCAATCTTCTGATCGAGCAACTCTTTTTCGCCGAACACAGCGAGGCTGGATTCTCCGTTGCTTTCTTTCGAAATATCAACCGCGATACGGGGCTGTTCCCATGGGAGCGTTAACTTACAGTTTCCTACTTTTCTTTAACCGCAAATTACGTCAGTATTAACGTCTGACTCCAGCTATAAGTAGAACTTCTCGCCTCTCCGCGTCCTTGCACGTAATGCATATTAACTAGAAAATAAGAAGTGGTGCGCTCAGGTTCCAAGGCGAGTTACAATCTAATGGCCCGATTTCAGCCGGAGACCGCGCTTGGAGATCATTCAGCTTCCTCTGCAAGCTTCGTACGCGCGATGATCTGAAATTCAGACGAAGGCCAGGGCTACGACTCGCGTCAATGTCAAAGTTCTCGCGGAAATGGATTATTCGCTTCCCGAGGCCAAGGACCTGATCGGTCGGAAATCGAGGTAGAAAGTGGAGTTCCGTCTCCAGAATTGGGCACTAACTAAAAGAAAAATTATTTAAATATCTTTCACTTTAGATTATTCGACGAACAAAGTTAATTTTTTATTCGTCGGGCGTTTCAACTTCAGTGTCGAATATATTTTTCAACTTTAACTTAAACTCTAACGCTAACGCAAGTCTTTTTTTACTTTTATTCTTTATTCGAAATTTTTATTTATCTAAGTAAAAAATTTCTCTAAACTTTGGTCTGGGTTACGTCTTGATTGCTTCATTGTGAAATAAAATTAACTTGCATAGGTTGATGTATGCACCTTTCTCTGTAACGCTCTCGATGAATCGTCTATGAATCGATTGGATACCGGCGACGGACAGGTTCCACTCGCGTGCGATTACGCAACGATCGTTGCACTTGCGAGTGAGGAGGTTCCTACTTGTTTACGACGTTTTTACGGAGATCGAAAATCGCTCTGCCTTAAAAGCAGAAGTCTCTTGCCTGTCTTCAGGCGTTCAATTCCCATGGAAATGCACTGTAACGCGTATCGACAGAAGCGCAACGGTTGCTCGTGTGCCTTGAATCCATTACGCAAGATCATCGAAAGCCTGAAGCGTCAGAACGTGAAAGTGGCCGTTCTATCGCGCGGGCATTCACATTGAATGCGGGATGAGCGATCGATTTTCTAATGACTCGTCGATAAGTGAATCCTGGTTTTCGAGAGTACCGAGAAGCAGCGTTTTGACAAACGAAAGTTGGGATCGGCCTCTGAGAAATTATTTACATAAGGCCAAGGATGTGGCAAGATACGTGGTTGCGTGAAAGTCGGCCACATCAGCCAGACAGATCATTGAATGAAATGCGTTCTGTTATGCAAAAAGATCCGCGACTAATCAACAATGCAAATGCACGCATAATCGCGGGAATTTAATTGCACGAAAGTGGAAGAAACAGAGCGCAAACGGTAGAAGTCTGTGAAGAGTGGGTCACAGGCGAGTCGAGGCGGTGTTAGGTAATTTAAATTTATGAATAAGGTTAGGCGGAAAGTTTTCCGCTTCCCGTGCTTCCTTGGACATGCGTTTGCAAGTATTAAAGAATGCATAAGAGATAGGGATGAAGTGGGGGAGTCTGGGAATTGAAATCTGCGAATTGAAAGAGCCTCGTCATTGGAAAGGGAGAATACTTAGAAAATGTGGAGTATCGAGATCCAGGATGCCGTAAACCACGGGAAATGAGAGCGAGGGAAATTGGTAACCTAGCCGCGAGGGAACCAACGGTCCAGCCCTTGTCATGGATGTTTTAACGGATGAAGATGCTCGCGGTGCAGATGCGGCGAGGGTCGCATCGGTTTCTTCGATTCGACCTCACCTGGCCTCGGTTTCCTCGAGGGACGTTCGCTACGCGGTGCAATCTACGGGTAAATTGAAAATTTGTGCTGCAGAGTTGCTGTTACAGCCTCGGGGGACCCGAGTAAGGGATAGAAAAGGAGAGTACGAGTGATCTTTGACCCAGAAGCAGTTGCCTGTAAGCAACCCGTTAACGGACGCTAACCCAGCACTCAGCCGAGAAACAAACGAGCCTGTTCAACTTTTATGGAGATTCATAATTCCTCGTTTCGTCAGCATTTCTTCCCATCATTTCTCCTTTCCGGGAGGACAAATTGCAAACGGTGGCGAGGCGAGAGACAATCAAGGGAAATGCAAATAAAACGCGCTGGCATAACAAAAGTCTGGCGAGTTATGTATATGACGGCTATTCCGCCGTTTTTCGCAGGAAAAACTTGCCCGTGGTGGCACGTGATTCGCGTTTAAGAACCTTGCCAGCGTAAATGTAATGCTAAAAGAAATGTCCTACCTGCAGATGACGAAGACCGCGTTGACTGGTCCTGCGCATCCCATTTCCCTGCAGGCCTCCGCGACGTGTCCGCTCCTTTCTTCAACGCCATTAAACAACACTGAACACTGCTGAGCATGGCTGTGACATCATCTGGAAAAATGAGAAAAAACAAGTGTTATTTTTTGTTCACTTTCTCCCGAGGGGAAGCAACAACGCGTTTGATCGGTAGAATATTTCCCAAGGCGCATTGTTACGCGATAACAAAGAAAGTTTGTTAGATTCGCGTATTGGGAAGGCAGATTTTAAAGCTTGTACAGTAAGGAGCGAAATTTTGACATAAATAATATTTTATTCCGTGTTTGAGTAGGTATAGAACATATAAAAATAAAATACGTAATATTATGTACAATGCTTTGGCTTTCCATGAAAAATATTACATCCATATTACTCTCACTATTTTGTGGAATAAGTTTTGCACAACATTAGGAGTTCTAACGAAGAAAATTTGTATTAAACAAAATAATGATAGTAATATGAATTTAATATATTCCATGGAAAGCCAAAGCATTGTACATTACGTACATACCAAAATTAATATTACGTATTTGGTTTTTTTCACGTTCCATACTCAAAGATTGAATAAAATATTACATATGGCAAAATTCGTAAAATTCGTATATGCGTACCATTTGTTCCATCGGCTGCCAGGTCACAAGGGTAAATGACATTCGTCAGCCACAGACCTGTTACGAGAAGGCACCCTTGCCATCCCCACTCTGACGCACGACTCGTCAAGGAACGCGACTCGTATTTATCAACAAGGCTGCGGCCTCGAGGCGTGTACATCTTACATTTAATACACCTGAATGGTTTCTTTGACGCGGAAATACCTTTCAGTAGAACCGTGCACACCGAACAATTACTCTGCCTTTAATTACTTCCAATTGCGATTATAGAGGGCTATATGTAGAGTCCTTATTCATATCGACGAGCTACTTCGTGCGGCAAACTGGTGATTTATTAGGGGGATGATTAATAGCTTTGTCAATGAGCAATCTTTCGAGGGCGATTAATCAAGTGAACACGACAGGGAAACGAATGAATGCTAAATTAGGTGCCTATTTCTGTCAGATCACTTCGGAAAGATGCTTCGATTACGGGGTTGCGGAGCTATTAAAGGGTAACAATGGGAACAGCTCCGGTACGGAGGACGGATGCAGTGTTATTAATTTCGAAAGATATTAATTCGAAGCGCAGGTGTCTGCATTCGATGGAGCTCATTTTGGGGATTAATTCCCCCCAAATACTCGAATATGTAGAAACCTTACTATCGCCTAGAAACTCGTAAAATGATTCGTTTAGAGTGTTTAAATAAAACACATTGAAAGTTTGAGAGCTCAGCTGTTTCGTCATTTCGTCAAGACGGAAGAACATACAATCTCTGATACGCGGCTCAGATTTACTGGGGCAAGGTAATCTAAGCTTTCTTAGACCTGCAGCAACGTTGGGTAATTGCATTTTAAGCCGAGCAGCGAAACATCGCAAAAAGGGACGGTAAAAAAGTAATATACGGTGGAAAAAATCTCTCGTATCGTTGTGATTTACGAGCGGTTTAGCAGTTGCTGCTATTAATTTCGTGTTTTAATATCCGCTAGTATAGCTGGCTTTAAGTCCGCGGAATAACTTCCAACCGTATAAACCGGACGTAAAGTTGTCGCCGAAGAAATTCCGCCGTTAAAACCGTCCAAATAAAAGCCGTGTATTGACTTTATCGAAACGATCGCGGCACTGGTCACGCAGAACGCCTGACGCGTGTTATTCTTTTAGAGGAGTCGGAGGAATGATACTTCTGCTGATGCTGGGCGCCACCATTTATGAATATCGAACGGTGCCGAGCGTCGATGACGTGGAGTCCTCGAGCGTGTTGAACAATAACGAGAGGCTCAGCAATTTCTCCAACAAAAACCTGGACCAGGATCGGAGAATATCGATGGGCCAGGACAATGGCGAGGAGCCGACCGAGAAAGGGAAGGAGCTGCAAAAAGATCTGTCGGATCTCCCGAAGAAGGAAGACAAGAAAGGTGGTTGAGGCTCGCGAACGTTCTAGCAGTTCTAGCGGGTCGCCTCCTCTTCCGATTAATCCTTTGTCCTGCAAAGGGAGGATTTTTACCCGCTCGCTTTCTTCCCCCTCCAGGATTCTGGCTCAAGTGTCTGACAGCTTTCAATCCTATCACGAACGGAAGCAAGATCGTTAGCACCGAGCCTGCGGCCAGAGACAGCCTGACCTGCCTGCACGGGCTACGGGTGCTATCGCTGGGCTGGGTCGTCATGGTGCACACCTATCTCCAAGTTTTTGCCATTGCAGGTAAAGTTTGCTTTTCATACACGGAACGGCCCGCGATACACCCGTGGAATCTGTCGGTCTTCGAGCTAGCCTTGGCCCGCGGTTACTACTGAGACTCGTTTAATCCCTGACGGATGCAATTTGCGGGGACAGTTAACGCTGATGAGACTAATAATTACTATAATCGCGAAGTCGCTGTAGGTAGTCCTGGGAATCGCAATTAACGACGGGTGAAGCTTAATATCGAAATACGCGGGGGACGGTTAAGCACCGAGCAACGAACAACGGCACGTTGGTAATAGAAGCTGTAATGCGGGCCATCTACCCGAACAAGTGTTTCGGATACCTGCACCGGTGTGCACATCGCCTCCTCGATTAATACACTTCGAGGTGCAATTAAAGCGTTCCACTTTCTACGAGCAACCCTCGTCGTGATCCATATTAACGTATTGTGATGTAACGGAACTTACCGGTTTTCCTGATCCACCGTAATCGCGCCTCCGTTCTCTCGGCGCCCCGTGACAAGCCGAACTTTCACTGATAATTCCCAGACGCTGACTTTCCCTATCACGATTTACAGAGAACAAGACGCTGCGCACGGTGACGGAGCGGAATTTCATGTTCCAAACGGTCAGCAACGCCACGTTCTCCGTGGACACGTTCTTCTTCATCAGGTACGAGGCAGTGACAAATGTACTTTGCCATTCAGCGGAAGCACGAGTATAACCCATGCGAACCCGATGATTTCAGTGGCTTGCTAGTTACGATCCTGTTCTATCGATCCGCCGGAAGCTTCAAAAGCGACAAGGACAATTTCCTCAGGACATGCTTCACCAAATTTGTCGTCATGGTGCTCTATAGATTTATCAGGTGAGCAAACACGAGCGTAAACGTGGCGCGTGTTCGTCGCGGTACTTTAAAAGCGACGTGGAAAAAGGGCGACTGCTTTCGTTCGCGATATGAAAGGGAGACGGATCGTTCGACTCGGGACGGTGATCGATCTTTGCCATGGGACTGTTTGGATCGCCGAGTGTACGGATAAATGTGTCTTGACAAAAGCAGCTACCCAATCTCGCTGGCATAAATAACAGCACTGACCTTTGTCCCTCTGCCAAGATTGACACCGGCCTACCTATATGTCCTGGGAATAAACGAGATCGCCATAAAGCAGGCTCGGTCAAGGACAGTTTTCTCGATCCCGGTCATCGATCAGCCGACTTGCGAGAATTTCTGGTGGAGGAACGCCCTTTACCTCAACTCGCTGTATCCACGATCGGAGATGGTAAGAATAATGAACGTCGGCCTCCAAATACGTTTAACACGAATCCCACTTCGAGCGGGGAGATAATCGAATGAAACAATGGGCGACGCAGCCGGAGGAGCGGGCGCAACGAAATTTCCAGCAGGAAGTTGGAAGCGGCAAAGGTGTCGGCGCCTCGATCGTTTTCCGATAATTAATTCCATCGTTCCGAGAAAGTTCCAAAGTGGCGGCACAACGCAGAGTGTCTAACTAGGTATCCTAAAATCAATTTCATCGATGGTCTTGAGGAGTCGGTTAATTATTGGATAAGAGAGGCTCGCTGGTGCTGGGACTTTTCACGCGAGAAACGTTCGCTCGATTTATCGCGGAGTCGATTGACCTTTCAGCGTTCATCGCGGGAATTGAGAAGCAGCGTTCGTAGTCTGTACCAAAATTCTATCGAACGCGGTGTCCGCGTTCCACGTGATCCAACTGCCCCGCCAGTTGGACAATCGATCTTTCAACTTCTCGCCTCTAACCGCGTACAGATCTGCATCCATCCACCTGCATATTTTCCGACACTTTCGCGCGCCCAACTTAGCCGGGGCTCGTTGAACCTTGATGCAATTATCCGCTAAATAGTTGATTAACAACTTTCCAGTGTATGCTGTGGAGCTGGTACATGGCGAACGACACGCAGTTCTACGTTCTCGGGATACTCTTGCTGCTGTTGTCCATTAAATATTTAAAGACAGTCGCGATCGCCGTTCTAGTCCTGACTGTCTCCTCGTGTTTCACCACCTTCACCGTGGCTTACTACAACGACTACGTCGCCAGGTAAATTACCCGCCAAACACCTTAAGCCCCGTTTAATTACACGTAACGCAAACAGGGCCCAGGTTGCCACGGCTCAATACCACAGTCCCTTTGTTCCTCCTCGTTGCGCGGCTTGCTCGATATCGGAATAGGTACGGTTACCCGTCTGCTGGTCGAGGAGGAAAATCGTTCACATCTTTTTGTAGAATACGAGCCAGTCTCGATGAAAATAAAGTCTATTGGAAAACGTGGCGACCCAATTTCCGATACGTAATACTTGTAATTGATGGCTGGGCTTCTGGGCTTGCGAGCTTCTGGCTTTACCTAACCACACCTCGTGGTTATCTCATAATTGTAGTGATTTAAGCGAGTTTCTCAACTACGTATCTCGCAACCGTTCCCCTTTCTTCCCCGCGCAGAATTCAGGACCCGTTCGCCCTGTTCGATAAGCTGTACGACAAACCCTGGATGAGGGCAGGCCCTTACTTCATAGGCATCATCACCGGCTACGTCCTCTTCAAGACGAACTGCAAACTGAAGCTCCCGCTGGTAAGTGGCCTCGGTCTTACAATGAGGAACGGTGGAATAGCTTGCGGAAGATCGTCCCTCGATCACGGTGTATTATTTAGCTGCGAAGGTGCACGTCAAGCGAGATGAGATGCTGGCGCTGAGGGTCTTCCAAACTGTTTCAGATTGCTCGTGCAATCGGTTGGTTACTATCCACCGCCGTGATGTTCTCGCTAGTTTACGGACTGTACCCCGGAAATTTGACGGTGCCGGTGAGTTCCGCGTACGCTGCCTTCGGACACACCGCCTGGGCGATGGCTATATCCTTCATCGTGATCCAATGCTGCACGGGATCCGCCAGGATGATTGACAGCCTGTTGTCGCTCAGGCTGATGTATCCGCTCTCGAGGCTGACTTACTGCGCCTACCTGGTGCACCCTCTCATCATGATGATCACTGTTACTCAGATGGACGGCCCGTTGCATCTTCACAACGACCTAGTGGTGAGTCTGGTGGAAGCGGCAAGGTTTAAAGAGCTCTCGTTAAAGGGAACGATCCTGGGAATGGGCGCCGCAGAGATTCGGATTGCGTCCGAAACGAAACGAGCTTCTTTTTAAAGATGGGCTTGCTTAGTTGTCCTGATAGCAGCGAGCCTCCATTTTATTCCCAAGGAGGAAACAGGGAATCTGACGGGCGCGTTTGTTTGCTTTTCAAGCTGATCCTGTACTTGGGCAACCTCGTCGCTTCGTACTTGATGTCCTTCTGCATATCCATCGCGTTCGAGGCGCCAGTAGTCAATCTGCTCAAGATCACTTTTATCGCGAAGAAGAGGATAAGATAGGGAAGATGGTCGGACGTACGCGCGATCGACGGTGAGTTAATGGAGGGTTCGATCGCCTTCACAATAGGCATATCATCGAGGGAGAGTTATTGATCCTTCCCCTCTTCCGCAGGAAATAATCGTAGTCCTCTGACGATGAGAAAAAAGCGCGGACCGGGGCCTGGCGTTCTCTGATGTTCTCAGAAGAAAATAGAAACTTAGAACGCTTTCGTGGATCCATTCCCCCCTCGACAATGCTGCCGCCGCGTCGCCGCGTGGCTTAACAAATTAGATGGCACGGAGGTCCACGCAATTTCATCGGGAGAAAATTACTCGGTGCCTGTGCTTGGCTCACTTTCGAACGGAACGCGAACGCGAGACCGTAACTACCCATTACGCGAACATTCTTCGTAAATGATACTCCTGCGTATTGATAGTGCACTCGCGAGACGGAGCACGATTCGCTCACAGAGTCCAATATCCTATTCCCACTTTTTCTACTTTTACGTCCTCTGTGCAATATAGTATCTGATACTAATTAAAGAGGTCTGGAATTTATCCTCCTTTTTATCCGTAGACGCGAGCAGCTTAATTAGCGAGTTCCGTGAACTATGTTATAACGCGGCTGCGCTCATCATCGAACCTTCGTTACGTGTAACATGTATTATACATTGGCTTGTTTTTCTATTAAATTCTATTTTTACGACATTCCTGATTCTTGCGAACACAATAGACGTCGAGGTAATTGAATGGCCCGTACCGAGCAGCAATTAGACTCTCCCGCGATTCCAATATCGTTCACAGCTGACCGTGAATAGTTGTTCGGCGGGAATGTTTACAATGCGAGGACTTGGACGAAAGTTGGGCAAACGGCAGAGAGATTTGTTCAACGGTGCACGGCGATTGTTGTTAGACGACGATTTCGAGAGAAACAAAAGAAATTGTAAACACGGATGAGAGCGGCGGAAGGATCCCGTTTTAAGGCGGAACTTTGCTCAACTAGAATCAATAGTCCCTGCCTTGGGGATTGAAACTTGCAACTCGGAAAGAAATGTTTGGTTAGAAAGCAGAAAGTGGCGCCTGTTTCATAAATACAGAACACTGACACGCTAGCTGTCATGAGACAAATGTTTTACTAGTTTCGCAAAAAAATGTCCTCAGACAAAACGGACGGAAGTGTATTTGACCACGTACAGATGGGAAACCTTCAAATTGGATGAGAAGGGAGGCAGACCAATATTTGTCCAACCTTCGACACCAGCCGGCGCTTTGGAGCAATTGCGACCTAATATTTATTCAACTTCTGACACTATTCTCCGCTTAGCGCGGATTTCGCTCCCCCTGGAATTGTACAAAGAAATAAAATAAAGAACGATTAAATCCTCAGTGATTTATCCCCTTAAGATAACGCCGCGGAAACACGGACCCAAGGTGCATACTTTTGCCGGAGTATTTTCCGCGGAGGTATAAACACCGCAGTGTTTTACATTTTCGTTCTTTAGAAGGCGGGAAAAAGGAGGCGAGAATTATGAAATTTATGACATTATTTACTCGCACCTCCCGCGGTGTCCGGTCGTAATTAAACATTTACGGAGGGTGAGGGAAAGAGAAAAAACCAGAAAGACAGTGGCTTTCTTTCTGCGAGATGACGAGCTGCAATTTTTATCGAGCGACACATATTTTTACAGCGGCAGAACGAGGGAAGGGACTTTCAGTGCATCCTTCGTAAAAATGTCACGCCAGGCCATATAACTTTTACGAAAAAAAAGGCATCACTCTGTGCCAGTGGAAGCTAAATTAAAACGATTCCTTCTAATTGCTTTCTGCGAATAAAAAATTGACCACACCGAAAAAGGACCCTGACCCTTTTCTCTGATCCTTTTCGCTGGAAAAAAAAAACACGCGAAATGGTACCTACGCGGTAAGTCTGCACGTGCTTTCAATCTTTCCGCGACGACTGGAGCACGGAAGCACGTGATTAGCGATGCAGTTAACGCCCCGTCAATTACGCCTCTATAATGTCTCGTTCGCGAGGCTATTGCGTCGCGACACGGCCCTCTCGCACTTGCATAATTTACTCCGGTGCTCCACGCCACGCCACTCCCGTCTCCGGGGTTTTTCCGCGATCTTGCGAAACTTCCCACATGTTCCTGCGAATTTCACGCAATGAGACTTTGCACAGTGGCAACACCTTTCTCCAGGGACTCTACGAACTGACTCTCGCCCGGATGCTTCCGAGCACGGATGTTTTCGTTGGATCGACTGACCGCGACGCCGCGTTATAGAATTTTCCGAGTTTTCGAGCTCCTTTTCGCTGGCACGGACGGCTGCACATTCCAACGGTGATGGAGCGACGTAGCGATAAGATTCGCCCGGTGTGCCATGTAATTGACCGCGAGTCGATTTCCAGCGTGTAACCGCCGCCGCCTCGAGTCTTGCAAGCTTTCGCGCGTGTGCGACTTTCCTCTCGTCACTCTCGTAACAACGGCCAGCACACGCGCGTTCTTACACCGCGCCTGGGGAATTCAATCCCGGGATCCCGACTGTTTTTTGGATTCTAAAACTCCTGTGATTTGATATATCAAGTTATAACTAATCCCGAGAATTTCGAGAATTTTTAAATACGTAAGTTACTTTATGAACAGCTGCAAAATATAAAAATGGAATCCAAAAAACAACCGGGATCCCGGGGTTGAAATCCCTAACCGCGCCCCACTTGCTGGGAAATCGAATGAAACTGTGGCGCGGCGCGGTACAAGCGCCGGGGACCGCTTTGAATAAAAATTCCGCCCGGTGGTCCTCTCGCGAGAAACGATCAGCGGAATATTAGAATCCGAGGGAGGAGGGAATATTGGAGACTCGATTTCGTCTGGCAGGTAATGAACGAAGTTACTCCGCTGGTAGTTGCGACGGGAACAGGAGGAATCAGCGGAATGGACAGTTGCGGGCGCTCGGCGATAGATTTATGCCATGGTAATGGGTTCGAGCACGAATCAATCGCGAGACGAATTTGTATTCCCATAAATAGGGTTAATCGATGATGCCTAGGGTAATCGGGACTGCGGAAACCAGAGCCTAATGCTAATGCGAGCATTGCTAGATTAGCAATTCAATTTACGCACATCTACGCGTGACTTGGAAAATGCTCGCTTGAAATCGGCTTGGAAATACTCGTTAGTTCCCCTTTTTCTGACAGAGATTGAATGATCGCGCCGGCGGGTGAATAATTTTGCTTTTGAATCAGCTCGTTATCTTGTGTGATAACACAGAAGAAACAAATTTCAAAGTCCTCTCTGCTTCAGCTTACTGTAATACCTACACCGCGGGCCGAAATTAAAGGATCGCTATAATTTTCCGAAAATCATGGTCATTTTCAAATGTCTGCATCTCCGCGAGAAATGGTTGAAAAACTGGAGACTACAGACATTCGAATATGACCAAAATCTTCGGAAAATTGCAGTGATCCTTTAATTTCGGCCAGCAGATTACCAAGTTCCAATTGCTTGGCGAGGTATTCCAAGTTATGTAGGTAGTATATCGAAAAGGAGAAATGCATTGGACGTTCGGTGTATTTATTCTATACCTCTTCCGTGGTGATAGGCTTAATCCAAGTGCGATCAGTCGGACGGTGTATCAGGCATTCTCAGTGATTCGTTAAACGGGAATATCCGAGTCAGATTGGATGTCAGGGAGCAAACGCACCACCAAAGCGCGGTCCATTTCAAGTGATTCCGCGGTTGCACAGTACCGACTGTCGGCTCGCATACGCGTAGGTAGGTAGGCCTGCCGTGAGTGCGTGCTTTGTCGCAGATGCAGCCGCTTTCATATTGTGTCACGTGGACGTCAGCGGATTAACTTCGCAGTGTAAGCGGAGGACAGGAAGGCGATAACGTAATCCCACGAGCTGAACGTGTCGTTCAGCTAATCGATAGTGCATTAATCATCTCGCATCGGTCCGCGTGCTACCGTTCAATCCATTCAACCCATTCAACGCGTCCAACGCGTTCAACGCGTTTGGGTACCCTGTATCCATCTTATTATTGATAAGCAAGCAAGCCTACGAGAGCACGCGACTGCAACGAGTATCTCTGCATTACTCTCTGCCTCCTTCACTTCCGGCACACGAAGGATACTCGCGGAGTCGTGGAACCGCGCGGGCATGCCCCATGTATTTCGAAATATTGCGCTTTAAGGAAGATATACGCGTATCAACATGCACCCTCGCTGCGTTTAACTGGCGTCGGCTGAAAAATGTACGCCCCCGGATCAGAACGAAGAAGAATACCAGCCTGGACGCGACTTCTTCATCTTCATTCCTTAGTTTATTATTCTGCATTGGTACGCGCGCCTCGCGAACGCGCGCACTGCATCTTTAGACCGTTCCCACCGAAATTGGCGTTAAAGTGGGATCGAAAGCCGCCGGGATCTTGACAGATTCGATGGAACATTGCGGTGGGAGCGCCACCCTGGAATCATTACGCGACTTTCCTCCCTCGCTCGGACCGCTCCGCCCAGGTGCAGGCGAATTAATCATGAGTCCCTAGACTCTACACCGTTGTGATATCGAAAACACATCAGAAGCGTATCGAGGAGATTCGTGGAGGCGCAGGCGCAGGCCGCGTGGCGCGCGGCAAGAGTCGCATTTTCGCGAGCAGTCGGTCTAAAGCCGTTGCAGATCGAGCACCTGAGACACGGGTGGTCGTGTTTCCACCGTGAGACACGAGGTTTGGTCACGTCGTGTCTACCGCCCGCACAGCACTGTCGTCCGCGCGATGAAAGAAAGAGGAAACTGACGAAACACGGGCCCAGTTTCGGTGAATTTCCATCAGGAAAGTTTGAATTCTTCGAAGATGAAGTGTTTGCGATAGAATCTCGACTGATCCAGTGTACCGGTGGAGAAGCATGATTTCCCTTCGGCAACTGGTCTTATCGAGACCCATCGATGAGGCCAGTAGACGCGGTTAATCGTCCGTGGTTAGGAGAATAGACGACTCGTGTGGGGAATTCGACTTCGTGGCGGTGTCCAGGGGAAGAGGAACAGGATCGGCGGACTTGCCAGAGTACGAGGACATCGTGCCTATTTAGTGACGCTGCCAAAAAGAAATCAACGCTCGCCTTTCGATCACTCCACGACTTAGAGTCAATGCGACCAAAGAAAAACGCTTCCGAACCGTGTCAATGAAAAGTCAACTGTAATCTAAAATTAAGAATATCCCCTACACGCGATTTAGCGAAATGATTCTGCCCACTACTGAAGCACGGAAGATCTAGTGACTACTTCCGTGTAATAATTTACGGCTAAGCTGAGAAGCTCGGCGAGCGAAGAAACGTCGCTTTTCAAGATACTTACATCGTGACATTACAATACCAGCTGAGTTACACGAGCCCAGGAATTTCCGATCTAGATATCCCTTGCTCCCCTGCGCGAGCAACGCTAATGCCCGCATCGGTGGAGTAAGATCGACGAAGGAAGATCGAGGGAACGATGAACAATCGGGGATCTAGCTCCGTTAGCATCGAGAAAACGCACGCAGCGCACGGATCTTGGCGAATTTGCAGCGCATAGATTGTTTGCCAGGTAAAACGCGGGTGGAATGATTTAGAATGCTCGTCCCCCCCCCCCCCCCTGGCCGATTAATGTACGTTGCAGCAGCCTCGCATGCATGGGTCATCGCTTTAGAATTTTTCCCTATCCAGCTCCTCCGCTGAAGCTCCGCCAATAATCGAGCTACACCCCTACGCTCTCCGGCCTGCCGCAAATTCTCTTTCCCTCTGACTTTTATCACCGATTCCCCGGTACTTCGCTGCAATTCGAGCGGGCCACCGTGAAACAGTAAACAACAGGCGCGGCGGAACAATTCGCCATGGGCACGTTCATTTTCGCGACGTAATCTCGTTCCGTCCGTTTGTCAACGTCCAGAAAAATGCGTTTAAAGCTGCCCCCGCCGGTCGTCAACGCTGGTCCGACGCGTCCTCGTCCCGAGCAAATAAAATTTTGTCGGAGAATCGGCGCTCAGCGTGTACCCGGCCGCTGCATTTCCGCTGCTTTATGAGCCGGCTTACCCGATAAACAAATCCGCCCGATTCATAGCCGGCGTGGCTCTGACGAGATTAAATTTACAAACGGAGTGACAGCGGGCGGCAGTCGGTTTAATATCACGGCTGCATCCGGCAACGGGGGCGCGCCGCGTTTCGACGATTTTAAAACGCGTGTCCCAGCCGCTTCCTTTCGAGCCTGGTGGATCGAGCGACCTGGTTACCTCGACGCACCCCGCGCGCACAGAGATCAACGAGTTCCATTTGCGTGCGCGGTCGAAATTAAAAGGGACCCCGACTAATTCAATGGCGGCGCGGAACTGGCGCGCGACAGAAGGAAGCCCGCGATCCGTGCAAATTCTGCAAGTAGGAGGGGTCGATGCCCCTGGTCGGAAATATCCGCGGAGGAGTTATAAGAGTTATCGGACATCGGGTCTGTCGTGCTGTGCGTCGCTGCTTCGATTCAATTATCCCGTATTCGACCGCTCCCGTTCTTTCGAGCCGCGGGAAATCGATAGGCAGCTGGCGAAGAGGGCTGTTTGAATATTATTGCGCGGCCTGGCCGCGGACAGCCATCCCGCTTTGCATTCGGGCGAATTTAATGGTGCGCTTGGCCGAGAAATCGACGGACACCAGCTCGGTGGAATAGGTTTAACCAAGGTGGCTTCGTTTCACTCAGCGGCGTCCAATAGTTAACTAACAAAAGTGCTCGGAGTTTTATCGAGCAGATTGCGGTTCCATTGGGTAATTCCGCCTCCGCGTTCCGGTAACGGTTTCACGGCTGCGGGCTCGAGTTCCATTCGAGTGAAATTCCATCTAGAATTGATCGCGGCGGGGTCACGAGGTTAACGAGACGCGAAACTCGAATCTTGGATTCACGGGGTCCTCTACGACAAGAAATGTTGCTTGATTCTCGGCCGATTTTCAACTGTAAAAATAACGCGGCCTGCTGCACGAGCCTACATTAATTTGCAGGCCGATCTGGAAACGAGGTTAGGCGTTTTCGAAGGCCTTGGAAGTCCTCGAGACCCCAAGTACCAAAGCGTTTCATTATTTGAAATTTCATTACTCCGCTGGACGTTACTTCGCTCGCCCGAGGAAACTATTCCGCCAGGATTCCGAGGCGGTTGAACTTTAATTAATGACGTCCTCCGACTTCCATGCGATCTCCGACTTGCACTTTGCTTCTATGACTTCATACTTTAGTTGAACTTTTTTACGAGCCAACTATATACCCCCGTTCTAAACTACATCATTTGTTCCGTGAACAAGCGTAGCGAGCGTCTGCCTCGCCGACATACGCGAGCATCCGGGAGGACATTGATTTCTCCTCCCCGCAAGCATGCTCCTCCCTGCCGCGAAATTATACTTGACGGAGGGACTGGCAGCGAGACCTTATCAAATTCCTTATGAACTTCTCTGGCCGACCAAGCAACGCGTTTATCCAATCTTTCCCCTTTGCACTTTGCTCCGACGACTGTGACAGTAACTCCAATTTGATCCCGCGGAATTACAATGGAAGAATCGATTGTGCAGAGGCTTCGTTCGCCGGCTAAAATCGAGACACCTCGCTCGGCCAGGCGGATTTATTCCTTAATTAAAGGGGAGCAAGTGAATTTTACGGCTACGTCCGTAAACGTATCTGGGTCAATTGTACTTTTTATCGACAGGATAGTTCACGAAATGTTGAGGCGAGGCGGGGCGAGGCCGCGGGTAAATAAAGTACATAGACGCGGTTTCTATTTTTGGGAACAGAGAGCGGGTGTACGGCGACGTGAAACATGTACGGCCCGCCTTCGATCCGCTCCAGAATGTTGAAGCAACCGAGGATACGTCACAGTTTTCGCGCTCCTAATTCCACGACCCATTTGACTAGACAGAATCACGAATACCTGACACGATCCGCAGAACTTACTGCCTCTACCACCCGCGCCATAATTGGGGCCCGCGGAACGCAGGGGGGGGGGGCGAACAAAAGCGGGAAAGTTTCGGGTTAGAGGGCGCGTAAATGTTCCCATCGCGTCGCACGATAGCCTCGAAGGGAATTGAAAAAGAAATTGAAAGAGCAGCGCGGGGATGAATGAGCGATAAACGTTCTGGCAACACAGAAACCCTAAAAGTTTGTCCCATCTGCAAGTCCTGAAACGAATGTTAATCGTAGCAGAAGTTTCCATCGTCGCGAGCACGCGAGAGGGAAAGTGGTCGATGAAAAATTCACGAGGAGCCTCGGATAGTCTCGTAAATACAACGGGGAGATTTAGAAGGATCCATCGCTTTATACAGAAAAGAGAATTCGCGGGCTTACTTAAATATTTCCCAACAAGAGGACGACATTCTCGCCGTCGAAGGGAAACGTTCGACAAGAATGTCATAGCATCCGGCGACGGCATCCCGGAATTTCCGGTCATCTTCGAACGAGAAACTTCGTACGTGACGCGTATAACTACGGCTAAATGACCGAAAAAGTGCTTAACCCTCGTGTTTGCGGAGGAGAGGGTCGGATCGACTCTATTCCGCTGTTAGTCGAAGCAGCCATGGCAGGAGCAAGCCCAACGATTCGGTCGGAATAAATTTTAATTAATTGTAGCGCGGCGAACACCCCTGCCGGCACCATTCCGAGAGGTTTAGTTGTTAGTTCTCGCTTCCTCGCGAGAACTAAAACCGATTCCGCGTGCTCCACAGTCGCCCGAATGCCTCTGCTTCGGCGAGGGATGCTGCATAAGCGGATATTCGTGTGTTACGACCCTGCTGCCTAAGCTGCTTGAGGACTCACGGAACCTTTAAATACCCGTTGCGCGCGAGAGCAGAGAAGAAAGAAAGCCGGTCCGAATACAAAACTGTTATTTACCAAAGTTTTATAAAAGCACACGCGGGGAGCGTTACGGAGCGCTGGAAGATATTGTAGAGGAAATGACAGGGCTGCGTAAAAGTACATACTCTCAGCGATATGGTCGAGCGAAAGGAAGACAAGGAAGGAGCAGCAAAGGGGGTTGAAGCTGTCAGCCGCTTCCCGAGGACGCGCTTTCAACCCGTATTTCGACCATCATGAGAGGGACTAACGAGGCTACGGTAACGGTGTTCTATTTCTACGGCTCTAGCTCCCCTTTTCAGCGGCAAGTTTACGACGCAAGTGGCAGCGCTGGGTCCGTCAGCTCTTATAATTGCGAGAATTGCCAAGAGCGAAGTTGCGCTTCGTGTAGGACTTTTAGACCGCTGGGTTGTCTAAATACATTGCCCGCTCGGGGAGAACATTGGTCAGATGTGAATAGTGTAGCGTCAGTGGGGACAATAAAGCGCCGTATCGGGCAGAAATGCGAATAAAACCGTTGGTAACGATTTAAACGAGGTGCATTGATAAGGGCTATCTGCCGGGCACAGAAAGGGGCGCGATCAAAGCGACGGAAGCTTGAGGAAGTCTGTCGGCTCTATTGAAAGAGGGAAGATGGGGGACAAAGAGAGCGGAAATCGTGAAACTTGGACCGATGACCAAGTACGATATAATAGAAGCTAGATAGCCGGGCTTTCCCGCGAGGAAAAGAGGGACAGCTGAATGAGGGGGGCTACGTACGACAGAACAAGAAGATAAATGAAACTGACCAGCTGTTCAGCTTGTTTCTGCTCCTCCCGTTCGTTTTTCTGCCCGTCGCGGTCGTTCTGTTCTCCATCTGTATCGTCTAGCGTCCGTTTCGATTTCCTTTTTCCAGTCGCGGCGGCTGGACACGCGGAAATGAATTGGCCGCCGCGTAATGTCCCAGTAACTGGTGGCATCGGGTCCTCGACTCAATGAAAGCTCGATATCGTGTCGGCGCATCATTCACATATGATCGATGGTGCGCGGATCGTATAGAGCACACGTGTACACGTCGGTGAAAAGGTTGCGGTCGGATAATAGAGGAGAAATCGCGGAAACTTGCCGCCGGCCGGGGATAGAATTAAAAGCGTAGTTTTTCGCGGAGACAAAAGTAGCGCTTCCCGGCGCGAGCAGCTGAAAGGGAGAAAATTCGAGAGCAGAAAACAAGGGAAAAAATGGAGCCATCTGTCTTCTCTATGAGATACTTCACACTGTAATTTACCTCTGTCTCGCCCCATCCACATTCGGCTTCGCCACTGATACCAATTAATTAACGCATTCCGAGGACGCGCGTCGGGCGACAAGTACCGGGGTGCAAGGAATAAAAAAAATCTACCGCCCCGGCGGGCAACGATGCCTCGCCGAGCTGATTAATACCTTTTACCCGATTATTATTGGACCTTTAATACGGTGCGGATTAGACGGAACGATTTCGGCAGTAATTTCACGCTTGCCAAAGTCGAGTAGGTACGTTCCCTCGGAAACTCGTTGGCATGCAGTAGGTATTTGCAGGTGAAAGATCACGAGCGCAAGAAGATAGAGGCCAATGGATTTATTCGAGCGAATATCCATGATTCATTGTTCCGATTCAACGTCCTCTTTATTCTACGTCCCGGGGATTTCTTCGCGCCTTTTCAAAGCTTCGCGCCCCAAGTTTTCCGATCGGGAACTCGGTCCCGTCACATCGGACCACTCTATAACTCGCCCGAACTCGCCCCTGGAACTCCGGGCATTTTTCGGCACAGGATCTCGTATCTCGGCCACGGATTCGCCGATGATACTTCCACAGGATGATTAGATCCAACCGGCGCAACCGAGGCCACAAAGATCGCGTCGTATGTCGGCCTTCGCTTCCTCGCGACAGTTGCCTTTTGTCCAGGAAATATGCCAACGAAAACTTTCGATATTCCCCGGGAATAAATATGAATCTGCAATTAATTGGATCGGAAATACCGGCCTGATGATGTTCGATCCGCTAACCTGCCCAACACGCTTTCAAGAGCCAAATATATTCCATTCTTTTTTTTTCAGGTATTATGGTCTCGTTAACCCAGTTTCCGGGGGCTATTCGAATATCTTCCACCGAATCAGGATCGTATTAACGAGGGAAAGAGGCACCCCCTTATCGCTCTATTCGGTGAAATTTCGGGGTTGCTATTGATCCGGCTTTCATTCTCCATTCAAATTGTATCCACCGTTTTCGTGTCAGAAGAGTCAGCCCCGAACACCAACTCGTGGGCTCGTGACAAGGGAATCTTGAATTCAAAGAGCCACTGTTGACGCAATGTTCTCGCACGAGCTGTTCATTGCAATTACAATGACAGGGCGGCAGGAACCACGCGAAAAAGGGACGGTGGACAGAGAAAGGGGCACATTCGCGAATGTAGGACCGACATTGATCAAGAGCGAACGAAACAGAACAGCATGCCGACCCTAATGTAGCCAAAGATTGGGAAACTTCGACAGGCGCGAGAATCGAGGAATGCTGAAAACAATAACGGGAAGTTTGACTTGTTGTATCGGTGCCTTCATTCACGTGCTTCAGTATAGGTACACTACATAGCTAAACTATATCGACCCACCTAAACTTCCGTTATCGCGATCAACGATAGAAACAACTTACCGTTGCTTCAGAAATAAATGGCATTCACGTCTTCAGCTGCTGGAAATCGACCAAGAACCTCAACCATTCCTCCAAGTTTCCCCGCGGAGGCAATCTTTTAATTCCCTTACGCAGAGCTACGCGCTCTTTGGAAACTTCTGCCCCTCCGAGGAAACGAATGCCGTCGCATTAAGAACTTCCCGAGCTACCACTCTTCCGTAAGCTGATTATAATGCCAGGCAGTTGGCGAAAAATTTAATTTCTTGCGCAACTCCTCGCTAGACGGCGATCAGGGCTCGAGGTAACGCGACTCAGCGCCGCGACTTTTCTCCGATATGGTGGCACGTAAAGAGTTAACGCTGTTGCGACGACAAGCTTGAGCGAATCTACGAAACGAGCCACCGTATATACACATCTGTAGGAAAGAAACGAGGAAAAGTTTGCCGAGTGGTTCGCGGGGGTTCGCCAACTTTCCCCTTAGGAACGAGAAGTTAAAACCACCCCTCGAAACTCCGAAATACTTGGCGGTATATCGGTGACAGGGCTCGCGTTTGCCCTCTGTAAAATCTCACCGGCAGAATTATAGTAATTAATGAATCCAACGACGCGACCGAAAGCGAGGAAATTCAACACTGACGCGCGGGATACAGGGTTTAGGGGTAATCAATTTAATGGACGCCACGTGAACCGACTCGGCTAATTGGCATTGCGCGAAACGCATAATTTTAAATAAACGAACCTGCCGCGCGCACACCGTGTAATTGATGCAAAATTAAGGGGAAAATTGAAAGGAAACTTAGTTAATCATAGCTGCGTGTCATGAACACCGTTAATCGCGTTTTGAATGGGCAAGGCATACGTCGATACCGCAGCCTATATTTCAAGTCTACTATTCTCGCAATGCGGCCGAATAATTCGGGAAAGAAGAATAGACGGTTTAAGGGCTCTAAAACGTGGAAGCGAGCCTGTGATATATCGTCCCACGTTGCGAGAAAATTCCCCCCCCGTTTCGTGTAAATTATGGACTGAAGATTCGCCAACAGTCGAATCAGGTATGCACATCGTGTCAAAAACGTTTCCAAAATTCGAGTCACGATTTTCCCATTATCTTAAGCGTTCGCAAACTTTTAGTCCCCGCTCTTCCCTTAGCAACGACGGGTCTGTCATCGAGGGTATTTTTCTCAATACGTATCCGCGATGCGTTAAAAGTAACAGCAAATCAAGTACTGTTCTCGACTCGGAAGGGAATATCACTCACATACCAGACTATTGTCCCGGGAACCGTGCATTCGTTCACTGAACTTTCGCAATGCACATGGAGATGAATACCGATGGACAGGCAGAAAGAACCCTCGATACAGGAAATCATTTGCTCGATGGGGAAAACGCAGAGAAGTCAAAAAGTGATAAGTTGCCACGATGTTGGGCCTGACAGACCCAAGTGAACAGTTCTCATGATATTAAAAAAGATTCAGATAGCGATGACCCGTAGTATTAAAGAGATATTTCTTCAGTATTTCATTTTGTTATAAATACTTTTCTTAAATTCCAAAGATATTTCTTCTCTCGAAATATCTATGCATTCTTAGATTTGGAGATATGGGCCTGTGACGAGGCCTAACGTGTGCAATAGGGTGGTTCTAACTTACTCTTGGTAAAAAAATTTCAAGATTTTCTACGGGGCACCCTCCAGAATGGTTCCAAATAATTAAAAAAAAATCCCTGTAAAGTTGGAGCTCGATCGGATAACGGGAAAGGGTGCCACTGCGCCCTTAAACATTTAAATCATTATTTAACAGCTCGCGAAGTCGATTTTATTTAACATCTTCCAAGTTATTGATTAAATAAAAGAATATGTCAAACAAAAGTTGTAGATCCGGACAAGGAGCATCTTTTTTGTTCTATTACTTTTTCTCGTACGATAAACGGTTTTCGAAAAAAATCCGAAAAACTTAAAATAAAAAACTTTTTTATTTTTCAAATTTTGAAAGTTTAAATGCTTGTAGAACACTTTTTATTTATGAAGGTGAACAAAAAAAATGGAATTTTTATTTTCGAGGACTATTTTTTAAACATTTAAGGGGTGGGCATTTACCAAAATATGCAAAAAAGGTAAACAAATTTTTACTTATTTTCAGTGTTTGATATCTCATGAATGTTTCCTGAAAATTTGGGACCGAAATTCGCAAAAATATCGAAAATATAGACTTTATATTTTTGATATTTTTTTTTTAGTTTTTCGGATTTTTTTCGAAAACCGTTTGTCCCGCGAGAAAAAGTAATAGAACATATAATATGCTCCTTGTCCGAATCTACAACTTTTGTTTGTCATATTTTTTTATTTAATCAATAACTTGGAAGATGTTAAATAAAATCGACTTCGCGAGCTGTTAAATAATGATTTAAATGTTTAAGGGCCCAGGGGCACCCTTTCCCGTTATCCGATCGAGCTCAAACTTTACAGGGATTTTTTTTTAATTATTTGGAACCATTCTGGGGGGTGCCCCGAGGAAAATTCAAAACTCGACAGTTAGAACCACCCTAGTGTGCAATCATGTCATTTTAATTTAGGCGTGCACTGTAGGGTTAAGCTAAACTGATTACCCGAGATGCATTTTCATCCGTTTTCACCAACCCCGAGATACCCGTTACAGGGACGACATAAAAAGCGGTCCATTAAGCTTATTCGAACCCATTATCCGCCCCGATCCTATTATCGTCTCTTAAACTCTCGCCCATCGATATCCCTTTCCCTTTTTCTCTGAAACTCCGAGTTCACATAGTCGCAGTATAAAAACTTCTGGCTACTTTATAATCAACCCTTGTTCAATCCCTCCAACGAATCTCTGAATGCAATTTATTGAATTCAGAATATCGCCGATCAAGGAACAATAAGACATGAAACCGACGGATAATCAATTTGTCGATCAACAGTCGAACGAAATTAATCAGAGAACGATTGTTAATAGCGCATGCTTGGCTACGAAGGGTTGCAACTAAACGGGCGAGGTCGCGGCCATTGTTTTTGCAGACAAACGTGTTCCATACAACGTCCCTCTATTGACCGGAGTTATTGCAAACACGAGAACGCAAGTAAGGGTAAATATTTTATCGCACTAGTTTCCCAACAATTCTTCGCTCCATTTCATTGTTTCTCCCCCGAGAATTGGGATAAAAATAAGACGACGGCTCGGCGAAGAAAAGGTGTGGCGAGGAAGTCAGAGCATTTCTTTATTTTGGACCAATCCTATTATGCCTCGAAGAAGGAAGACGCCTTTGAAGCACTTGGATTAAAAAATCCATTCGACCGAGCAAAAGGTGCGAAGACTTTACCCGCGATATTGGAGTTAATTTCGCTTGGAACCGACGCGGAATTTAATACTTGCGCCACGCGCATTCTTCCCTAACGATATTTCTCCGGGTAACTTTATTTTGAGCCGAGCAAAGTGGAAAGAATATTGCGGCCGTAGCATCCAGACGAGACCAACTACGCCAAGCATCGAAAACATTAACCCCGATCTACTTCGTTTATTTTTTCGTCGATCAATCCGCGCATACCGCGTGGATATATTACGACGGGGATGCAAATTCCCATTTGATTCCAAGCCCGAGGTGCATTTCAATGTAGAGACATTAAACATCGAGCCAATGGGATTCTGCGGTATTTATCTGTAAGGTAGATTCTACTTTCAGCGACTTATACGGGGAAGAAAGATAAATATCGCAATAACGTCTCAAAGGGAGAAATGGATCCCACGCAATAGGGGTGGAGGAAAAATTGCAAACTATAAGTATCAGTGAGACTCAGCTCGCGCGGCGGTTTGGTAATCCCGGGAGAAGATGACAGGTCGCGGTAAGAAACGCACGAAAAAGTGTTAATAACTTTTTTTTACCCCGAAACGAAGATCGATCGCCCAGCATCCCTCGTAAAAGCGAGATTGTGCAGCTTAGCTCTAGACTATCGAACCGCGATCGCACATATGCTCGGATCAGATATATTAATTTAATTACCGTGCTTTTGTATCGCCGATCGATACAGCGTTAATGCGGCATGATCATTCTCCCATTGGCCAAATTATTTACCGAATAAACATGCCGGCACGTTTATCAAACCTTAATACTGCCGCGCTGAAAGCACGCACGGGAAAATCATACAAAATTAATATCGCCCCGCGGTGGAGCCGCGATACCTATCCACTGTCCGCAATGGATTCATTTCACGCAACGCGCACGCTGCAAAGAACCGTGAGATTCAATTAAACGAACCATGAAGAACGATTGACCGAAGATCGTTAGCCAAGAGCGCGAAGTGAAAACAGAGGAAGACGTGGGAGTCGTGGCGAACAGCTATTAAAACCATTAACACCATGATGGTTACCTATAGGTACATGAACGCCTTCGGGAACCGACTAATGGATGCAAGATTTACGAGGTTCTCCGAAAATTACGCCGGTACAGGTGAAACCTCGTGTACGTAGCCTACGACGTTGCACGCTCGCTGCGCGTTTAATATGTATAATGGTGCCACATAGATTACAGTACACACCGCGATAGGGAGCGTACATCGAGCACGGGACATGCAAAATGGTGTATAAAATTCACACGGCAATGATTTTTACCGCGGCAATTCCACCAGTCGTTTGCAACGTGTTTCTCAGTAATAGCTACAATATTTTTTTCCCAAACACCCCTGCTGTCACGACGAGCCGGAATGGCTGAACTCACTGGTCCACGGGAACGCGTAATTTCAATATTTATCACCGCGCGGCAACCATTTCCCGATAAGCGGTGATTCAACGGCGAGTATTCGTCCTCGGCGGATCGGCTACGCTATTCTTTCGCGAACAGTTTCCTGTAAGCTTCGATTATGCTCCGGAGAGGTTGCGATATCCCTTCTATCAACAAGAAATTTCCCCTTCGGGGAGGGCCACGGCTCGCGTCGGTCCACGGCGGAACGGGCGTTGTGCATTATTAACGAGTGCCGTGTTGATTTTTGAAAAGAAAACGATCGGCGAGAGAGCGGCCTTTGTTCTAGATTGTAATTTAAGTCCGGGGCAAATTGTTCGCGACGGTTGGATATTTTTTCGCCGAGGTTACTCTCAGGCTTTGACCAAGTAACTTGGTGCTTGTTACGGTAGAAAAACAAAATGAAAAAATAGGTATGGGACGATCGTCGAATATATAGAGTCTTTGATCGGTGGAAAATGAGAAAAAAGAAGCAACGGAACTGCAAGACCTCCGATTACGGTATCGCGTTAACAAGGGAGGTGTGCAACGACGGTAACCGTGATACATACATAATCGGAACGCGATGACGACAGAGATGGGTCTAGCGTTGATACTACGATTCCCAGCGGAGTAATGGGTAGGGAACAGTGGTCGTAAGTAGATTCGTGGTGCTACAGCTAGGATCCGGTACAAGGTCTAACAGCAGCGGGTTAAACTCGCTAACTGGGCCGCGAATCAGAGTTTAGCCTGAGCTTTCGGAGTTTACCAAGCGAGATCAGAGTGTGTTCCGGCTGATGAGCCGAAATTATAAATGGGCCAGGTGGACTTTGCCTTACGGCTGAGACACCGCTAAGGTCCATTTCCGCAATTAGAGGCAGCTTTCAGTCTGGAAACTCGTGCCGGGCACCGGCGCACGGATTACGTCCAGAGGCTGTTGTGCCTGATTTATGGACACAGATTGGTGTAATGGAATCCGGAATAGACATCGCGCGCCGTGCCAGCTAACCCTCGACGTGTGCCCGTCAAACACTGCGAAGGAACGTTTCCCCGCGTAAAATATCGGCCCATAAATTTCTTTCCCCCCCGCGTCGCTCGTGTTTTACGCTCGCAAGACGCGCCGACCTCGCGTTCGCCGAAAATAGGGGGAAAGTATTTCTATGGAGGAGCTCGCGCGAATATTGGACGTCTCTCCACTTAGGATAACATCTATTAAAGGCGTCAACACGCGAATGGAGGCGGTTTAATCGAGGGAGAGCGTGACGAGAGAGAGTGGATACGAGCCGACGAGCTAAAATATCGATCAGAGGCGGGAGCTGTCGATAAAATTCCGTTGCCGCGCACTCTTTGACGGCGCATTGTTGGCGGGTATGCCTTTGCAGCTATCCTGCCTCTGTTCCCCGATATTTCGTGTGCCACACGATGGTACCTCGCCGCGGTTCCGTTTGAGGAACACGATGGATCGACCGTGTTCTCGAGCGCCGTCAGCTCCAGGCAACGAAACCCCGGCGCGAGAAAAAAACAGGAAGACTCGATTCTCGATTTCACCTCCGAGAAGAAAATCTCTAGTCAGCCGAATATAAACTGGCGAAGGAATCCCCCCTTTTCTCTCGTCGCGCGACAGAAATTCAGCGAGGAAATACTTTCGCCTTTAGAGACTCGATCGTTTCATCCTTCCTTTGGACAACACGCTTTGCTTTCAATCCCGTCAAGCTCCGACGGCTGCACGCGGAAAATGGAAATTACGCGTGCCCTGAACCGGCAGTAATCCCTCCCCTTATGCGGCCCGGGGAAATTCCGTTAATAAACCAAACAGTCCACGCAACGGCTCGTTTCGCCGAGCCCGCTGGATTACACGATACAAGTCTACTATTCTTCTGGCCGAGAGCCACTTCCGCGATTCGTCGTTGCAAAGTCGATGCTATTAATGAACCAGGCGCCACGGACTCTAATCTTCTGAGGATCTCCGTTATCAACTGCGTAGATACCGCGTCTCGAATCCTCGGTAGATATTGGTCACAAGAAACGGACCGCGAGGACTGTCTTAGAAAAACGGATTTTCCACAGACGAAAAATTCCTCCTTGCATACTGCAATATGCTCTACATCCCTGCGAACTTTCATTAAGATCAGAATTTTCGAATGGGGGACGTTTCCCTGTCAGAAGAGATCCTCGTAAGAAATTCAAACGTCGCGTGGAGACGCTTGCTCGGCAAAAAACCCCATTAGCGAACTTGAAGCGTGGGGCGTGCAAAGGATGTCGCGATTAGGTCCCCGAGTATTCACAGCGGTATACGGGCCAAGCCCGTGATGGTGCTGTGACGTTTGCGGTTCAGGGGACAGGTTTCCAGGTGCTACTGACAGGCCAGAGATAAAGGGCGATCTCGCTGGATCCGATAAGCGACTCCCTCGTGTATACACATATCTACGTAAGCTAACAGTAATCGAGAGCGTGTCATGGGCCCTTGTTTGCTGACAGCGATCGATTCTTCACTCTTTTAATTGCCGTCTCGGTTACACGTCAAAATTGCTCTCGCCTGTCCCGGAGCCAATCAACTTTTCATCCTCGCTAATATTGCCACGGGCTACTGTTCCATTCCACAAAGACGCCTGCTCCGTAACGAAACCCACTGTGTGCTTTAAAAGAAACGTGAATCAGACCGCAATGAACACAAAATTCAACCCGATACCACTCGGTATGCACTGGTTCAAGTTTGAAAGCAACCATTTCCATCTGTTTCCCCGCTGCTACGGATACTTTATGCTGATTCGTATCGAAAGGGGGTAAAGTGGAGGAGGGCAAGGCAAGGCGGAAAAATGAGTTCATGCGACCGTAGAAAACGGGTGGAGCGGCGAGTTGCAGCGGGTGTATTTTGTATCCTGTCTCCTTCCGAGAACCCTGCACATGTAACGCGAGCGTGCTGGAGGATCGGTCGGGATTCTAGAAAAAATTCGGTGGTGGAGCAACCGGTGGAGAAATGTTCGCTTATGATGGTTCGGGGATCGCCATTTATCAGATTATCGGGAAAAATGTTGTGTGATTAATAAAACGGCTAATTAACGAGGCAGCAGAGAGGATTATCGACGACGACGCAACGAGGACGTAACGTGATGCACGACGCTGAATATCGATCCCGCTCTGCGCTTCGTTCGCGAGAGCCTGGATTAAGTAATCCTCCTTCGTGTTTTACATCACGTTCTGTAAACTCCTTCTTTGACCACTTAAACTGCTCCTCGACGAGCGCTTTCCTTTAATTTCACGGATAACAACGCGCGCCTTAACGAGCGCCCTTTATCCGACAGTTCTTTACGATCGATGGTGATGAACAATTTGGCGACAGCGTTCTTCGAACAGCTATTTACCAAGTGGGTACCTCAATATCGTTATTATACCCGACCTAGGTGAGCTACTAATTATTTTATACACTGCGTTAAAGCGAGATTAATCCGCTTCGACCCAACAAGTTCCATTAAGGTGTTACACACGCACTATTAACGCCCGGGGATGATAATTAATTCGACTGTCGTCGAGCCAGATATTGCCGCGAGAAACTTTGATGAGTAGACACGCGCGATCGATGCGTGGACGTTATTTGGTTAACGGAAACGTTCCAGGCCGCGGGGATAAGTTTCGCGATCCCGGCGTGTAGTTATCGCCAAAATATTCGGTGTAGCTGAAGCCGAAATTCATTTTCGCGAATTGATTCACTTATGAAAATTCCATTTGCGACTCGCGTAAAACTTGCCTACCTTAATCTCGTTCGCGAACCAATTTTCGCACAGACAAGGTAACTAGATTTCCGCCGGCATGTTGTTGTAACCCTGGCACGGCCTTTATCGATGGAATTCAGCGGAAGAGTAAGCGAACTTTGGTGGCTCATGCCATAAATATTTAAAGAGCGTCCCGCGTAAAAATACGGTCGGCTAGATGAAGGACTTTCAAAGGTATCGGTGTAAATATCAAAGAAACTAAAGTCTCCAGTTGCAGGGAGGAAGGCGGACGAAAGATGATTAAAAGCCCCGCTACGAATGCCATTCAGAGTCTCGTAAGCTTTTCTGAGGCATCGACCAGGGGCCTTGTTCACTCCACTGCTTGAAATCACGACTTACGAGATCTTAACGAGTTTCAACTTCGACCCCGAGCTTTCGCCGAAAGGTCACAACCGAAGCTTCGCGTGATCTCAGGGAAGATTGTTCGGATATAAAGACAGGCAGAGCGGTGGAAACAGAACTTGAGCCGCGGGAGGGCAGGGAAGACCAGGCGCGGTTAATCTACAATGTAATCGCGAGAGCTTTAATTAATGGAAGCTCGAGGACAACGTGACTATTTCTGCCCCGAGCAGACTTCCCCAGAAAATTCATATGAAGCTTTCGTACATAATCCTCTACACCGAAAAGGGAAATCATTATCGAAATCGGAATCGTACTCTTGAGCTCGTGCTGTGCAGATAAACGCAACTCTCGATCCCCGGCACTCCGAGGATTACAATGTCCCGAGACTTTAATTGCTCGATTCAGTAACAAGGCGAAGCTACACTAGGGATTGCTGGACAGTCCGCGGCGCGCATCAGAGGAAATTGAGACGACGATTTGGCATGGACCAGTGATCGGTACACACTCGCGTGTACACGGTCTGGAAATCCGACGCAAACGCCTCGTGTTTCGAACGTTGTTCGCATACCGCGGCGTACGATCGTTTCCACGCAGTTGCATGGGTCCCAGCAAAACGTTGCTTCGGGCACGGCGGCAGAAACGCACCCGCGAGCGCACTCGTTAATTCGAAACGCGCCTCGCGAAAACTGATACGACCTGCCGAATACGCGACGCACGCCCGATAACGCAGATAACCGTATCTAAATTGCGCATCGCCAGCCCCAGGCTCCCTGACTAAGTCGCGAATACGCGAAATGCTAGCGCACCGCGAGCCGCGCTGCAAAATAATCGAAGGTGCAACCACGCTGCACCCGCGGCGATAAGGCAGGCATAATTTCAGGATAATATAAACGCAGCTTCGCTACAAGATCCGCGGGATATGCTAGCCAGCGCTTTTAGCATACCTACTCTGATATTTCTCGAGGCTAACCGATGTAGCTTTTTCAGCTGGGCGCTTTATGTAGCCGCGAGGTTTCGAAACTGAGTTAGAAACTCAGCGGATTAGAGAATAGGATTCTAGGTTTTTCGTAATAGCGCCTCGGGTAGGGGTAGCCTGCCAGCGAAAATTGGACGACCTACTTTGGGGAAAGACATGTCGGGACCGCGGATTACGCTGGAAATGGTTCGGATTTTTCGAGCCGCGCGGGGAAAATCTGGCGCGCCGCGGGGTGTCCATTGGAGAGCTCTAAAGCTGGCATAAGGGAAAGCGAATCAGCGTGACCGATACTTTCCAGTAACCCCTAGGATCTATCGAACCTACCTTACTCTCGGGTTAACATTTTAACAAGTTTCGCCTTTCCTCTGCAACGACGCGGAGGAGGAAATGCTCTTTTCTCAAGAGCATTTTTAATTTTCACCCGTCCAGTTACTGCAAACGAAGGAGAGTCTAGCGCTCGCGAATGAAGGGCCCTCGGCTGGTTAGATCGGAAGAAGGATTAAAGTTATTCTCATCATCCCGCCCGTCGATAGATAAAGTAATGAAGGAGAGAAAGGGAGGCCGACCTCGAATACAGAAAATTGTTTGCCATTTCAGTGCTGGCCGTTTGAGCTACGGTAACAGCGTCTCTCCATCGGGGTCGGTGTTCCCAGGTGGCTCGTGCTCGCCCAGCCTCTTTCAGCCGAGTATGGAGCACGCGTACGCGGGACAATTTA
Source organism: Andrena dorsata (assembly GCA_929108735.1). Classification (NCBI taxonomy): domain Eukaryota; kingdom Metazoa; phylum Arthropoda; class Insecta; order Hymenoptera; family Andrenidae; genus Andrena; species Andrena dorsata. The sequence goes on from OV815487.1 coordinate 40,768,260, forward strand.
TCGAGGCAATATTCGGTGGACAAAAAGTGGACGGAGGCTAAAAGGATGGAGGAAATATGGGTATATGGCGCTGTCCGAGGCATTCCTCCGAGGTGTTTCGAGGATCAACGAGCAACCTCCTCCGCGACGTTAGCTAGGGAATTAAACCCGACTGTACTTAGCGAAATGAGCCTCCGCTCGAGAAGCCCCGGGAACCTCGTTACGTGTGACGCGTTAATTATCAATCCGAGCAGGGCAGAAGTTTCTTTCCGAGCTCGATTTCGTTTTACTCGGTTCACAGTTTTGTGGAATACCATGGAACGCCATCTTGAATTACAATCGCTATGTAAGTCTCGTGGAGATTGAGAGGAAATGAAGCCTTCTAACAATATTGCCTCAAGAGAATTCGGCATCCGTGAAAATGTAGAGGCCCTCATGCAGACGAACGTCTTCTACTCTTTCTCGATAGTCGCCAGCGCGCCTAGCGTTATTGCTTTTCTGAGAGCGGAGAAAGGGACGAAGCCGCGAAAGGAGTGGAAAGAGTGTCGCGAGGACAAAGGACTAAAGCAAACTGTGCTCTCGCCTGCGCCAGAGGAAAGCTCAATGCTCACGTATCGATCTTGAGCATACACGTATCTTCCGTCAATGCGATTCTTCCTCTTCAAATACAGCGGAACAATGTCTGTACTTGAGCCCCGGCAACGAGTAGTCGGCAAATGTCATCTTGATAACTTCTTGAGTATTTATTTAACTCACCGATGTTCTGCCCACTCTGCGACAACGAGCAAAGCCCGCCAAAACGGTAGGCTGGTATCTCCCGTTCCTGGGTTACCCATTGATCAATCACCGTTTCGCTATTGTCAGAAACGTTACCATCCTTGGTATTCCTGTCTGGGCATACCAAATTTCCATGACACATCCACTTTTCACGACACAAACCCGTTATTAACGTCTACTTCGTACACGCCGCGCTAGCAACAGCCATTTTCAATGTCCACTGACGCCGCGCCGCCTGGTGGCGGAAACTGTACCACACTTTTCGGGCGGGCGGCATATTTAAACGCATCTTTCGTCTCTAAAAGGACATGCAATTGATGAGAAATATTTTTCTTAAAAATTCAACGATTGTACAGCTGTATCAATAGTTATCATGCCACGTTATTGTTAAATACACTGTTAATTTCTCATCAGTTGTTGTGTTTAAACTTATATTAGCTTATTCACTTTATTCGACAAAGTTATGCGTGTCTGTTGTACCGAGACCTGCTTTACATGAAATAAACAGAGATCACAGGGCGCACTCCCGTGGCGTGAAATCAACGAGAGAAACGCCGAGGCGTGTAATTACCGTCGGAGAGGATCTCAAAGCGAGAGTCTAGAATTCGGCGTTTCTGCCTGCGGTCGTTCTCTCGATCTCGAGGACTCGTTAAAAAAGCAGGATCCGTGAAAAACGTTGAGAAAACAGAAGAGGAATCGGGGAAAGGAGAAAGGCCCGGGGCTGCTTTGACTTTTATTCTATGAGAAATGGAACGCGGCGGGTAATCAAGGGTGAAAAGCGAGACCGCGAGGGTGCTTTAAGGCCGAGATACGAAAATCTCGGGATTCTATTGTGGATAACGTCGAATGCCTTTCTTCTGTGTAGCTTTGATTAACTTAGGTATTTTAGGGGAACGCTTCTGTTGCAGGTCCAAAGCAGAATGTCAGTGGAAGTGAGAGCGGGTCGACCAACGATGCCGACCATTCCACAGTCAAAGAGGCCAACGATTTTAGTCTATCCAACAGGTGAGGCTGCGCCAAATCTTTCGAGATTAATGGGCAGTTCGACTGCATTCAATTTTCAAGTAGTTTCAAGTAGTCTGCAAAAGTGCCGTATACAAATTTATGATGGAAACTTCTGCCGAGGTCTCGAAGGATTGTAGGACAGTGGGAAAATTCACACAGGCCAGTGAGAAAGACTGAAGGAAATGGAACAAATTTATGTAGAGCCTCCTCAGTGTCTTCTAATAGTGGAAATTTAAAGTGAATGTTCAAGTCCGAATCTGTCCCAAACTGTAACAACGTTAGGACTATTCATAGTAGCGCAGACAGTCAGGATTCACGGACTAAGTAGTCGCCGTTCGTCTTTCAGGCATAGCGTGCAATTAACGTTCTATTGAAGTACGCGACGTTGGCAAATTGGCTCTGTGAAAAGACTTGAAGAAGCATTCATTTATTACCGCACGTACCAGTTCCTGTTAGTTGAAACTGCATCTTTTAATTTCAGCGAGCAGAAAGCAAAGCCGGGAAAACGGACTATGCTGATTCGAAGCTATATACAACGCCTATATGCATGTAGATTATGCAGCAGCTTAAGCCTAGTTACTCGGTATAAACATTAATTTCATGAACCTGAGTGCAGGATAAACCTCGCGCTGCTTATCGCTGAGCCCGAAATAAGTTGCCCTCGCGAAAGTTATTGTTTACGTCAAGGTGTAATACATCGTAAATTATTACTATTATTTCGACTTTATTACTCGTTAACAGAAAATATAGTACCTAAAGAGAAAGTAAGATACGAGTAAAGGCGAGGCCGCAGTAAGGACTGTTAATAAACCTAACCATGAAACCTTAAATGAGCAAATGCGCGCATCTTCGCCCTCTTAACCTTTAGAGGGCCACCATAGTGGCCATCTAAGAATTTTGATACTTCGCCGGCCATTTTGGTGGTATATATGCATCAATTTTAAGTAAATAAAATTTATAATTTTAATGAAAAAATTCCAGCCCTCTAAAGGTTAAAGATCCGACGCAGTTATTCAACGGTGGAACTTGTTAGTTTCGTGTCGTGACAACCACGTGAGTTATTCTCCATTCTAGTCAATTTGTTTAACACGCTAAGCTCAGAAACCACCCCGAGAACGGGAATAATAAGGCTTTATTAGGGGCGAGTACGTACGACTGCGAATTGGGTGTGTCCAACGTAGGGAAATAACGGACCACACTCCAGAGAGGTATTTATATTATTCGATCGATAGAGATATCCGAAACCTATTGAAATTCAATCTGAAACGCGCTCGAGTCTTCAGCAGCAGCCACGGATTCCAGAAAACGTTCAACGATGGAGCTTCGCAGCGAATTAAATTCACCACTGTCTGTAGACTATAAAATTGCCGCATTCCTCGATCGTCGATTTCAAGTTGCACGTGAATTTTCCTTTCAGTAACTCCGGAGAGTATCATCATTCCTATAGTGTCCTGCATCCTGGGATTCCCATTGTTGGCGCTGATGGTCATCTGTTGCCTGAGAAGAAGGGCGAAACTCGCGAGGGAGAGGGCAAGAAGGAGGAACTGTGATCTGGATCACGGCGCGCTGAGCCTCGTTCGTTTTAGCCCTGTCCACCGTTTAGGTGAGTTTCCAAGGTGAATTCAACCCCTTCTCTGCGTTCGCTCCAACCACTTTGGTTACGACGCTAACAAACGCGCCTGAACATCTGATATATTACCTTCGGCGAACACACCTTGGTACGCTGGCGTCGTTGAATTTGTAATTATACGTATACGAGGCATTTCGTCTCACATACACAATTTAAAACAAAAACGGAACGAGGTCGTGGAACGTTTCTATGTGCTTCAACACTCCCCGGCCCCTTTAACTGCTTCCATGGCTCCGGTGGTAGCTTGTCTACTCAGAAACATTGAATGCGTACGCACACCTGTATGTTTAAATGCATACAATTCTTCGCGCACACAGACACACTCGTATGCATTCAAACACGCAGACAGCACAGCCCAGCGGAAGAGGTATTAAACCAGATGGAATGTCAGGTTTCAAATTTTTTCAAATTGCACATGGCTGTGCCGTGCGATGGAAATATTTAATCGAGAGCGTTGAGAAAACAAACAGCAGAGTGCAAAAGCTTTTATCGGTTTCTCACAAGTTTCAATCACTTCATAAGCTGCGGTGGTTGCACTTATATTACCGCTGAAAAGAACAGGCATAAATGCAGGGGGTTTGAAATATTCGTCGACACGATTGCCCGGTTCTAGCATGTCCAACGACAGGCACATAGAAAACTTGATGGCCGTGATATACGGCTGGCTATAAAGGGTACACGAACTACTGCGACCCGTCGTGGCTCCACGGGTCATAGATTTACGGGTTTCAAAACTTGACGAATGGCAACCCTTTGGTTACTGCCCGACACACACAGGAGTCAAGGTTCCAATTAACGCAGGACAAAGGTACGAAGGAGGAACTGCAGCCCTCCACCTTCGTCCCGCGCGTGTACACGCTCGACGCGAAAATGTTAACTTGGTAGAGACCCGAACAAATTTTCTAGCCCGAGTGGCGCGGCGTCAATTTGCACTTATAACTCGAGCATTAATAAATTAACTTCATCGAAAGTGCTTGGAATCGAAATACATATCCATGATTTTATTATCCCGTCAAGCGCAGCGTCTAAAGAGGATTTAGGTAAACCATTTCATCAGCCTGAACGTTGCTTGACTCCGTCTCTAGAGGCGTTAGAATTTTAACGGAACCGCCGCGGTTTCTTTTACGTAATGCGCGATCATTTGCCGCCGCTGCTGCCGTTGCGTAGTTAGTATAGAATTTAATTAAAGTTTCACCGGAAGCTGCGGGAAACGCGCGTATACGTGCACGCGACACGAATCTGTCCACGATGCGACAGAAAGAATCGCCGCGAGATCGACACGTCTTGCATCTGTAAGCTGCGTTCGCAATGCATTTAAATAACACTTCTGTTCGAACATTATCTTACTGCAATTTCACGTTTGCAATGCAATCAAAGGAGATTAAACGTAAGAGTAGTTGAAGTGATTTCGTAGCTTGCCTATATCTAGCCGCAGCTCTCGACGCAAAAGCATGAATACTGTATTTAACCACGTATCCACTTCGCATGTAGCTGATTTTCCGATACATTTGCTCTGCAAGCCTAGCGGCGCATTTAATCGCATCTCGCATACATACAACAAGTACGATTACACGAGTGTGATGACCAATTCGAAATATCTGACATTTACGTTAGAATGCATTTAGAAGTTTTTTACTCGCAGTCTCGTTAGTGGGCATTTATTCGATTTCCACAGAATGCTTAATCACACGAGTTTATTTCACGTAATAGCGTACCTTTGTAATTCTGCTCGATGTAACGAGCCTCCCTTTCTATGCGCCAGCTGGGATCGACCGTCCAACGAGGGCAGTGTCCTTGCGAAGTGATCGAGGATCGAGAGCCTTTCCATCCCTGGAGCTTGACACCGTCGTCGAAGAGCGATCAGATCCCGAGCAAAGCACCGCACTCGAGCTCAGCAGTCCAGATTAGCATCCAGCCTTGGTACCGCCAAGGTTTGTATTTTCGTCGCACTTTCCCATTACGATACGAACATCGATACATTTATCCTAGGTACTCTTCTAATCCTCGAGAAAGCAACATCCTCGAGGGAACCACAGATTCCCTTCCGTTGGTTCGCTCGCATCCAAGCAAACTTTCTCCTGAAGCATGTTCCAGTTCCTATATTACCGACGTTGGATCACGTTCCATCGTTTTGCAGCGTACAAAAGCTTTTGCGGAAAGAAACCTGCTGGAAACTGATAGTTGTTCCCTTTATCTCACAGGTCTCCCCGACCATCGAAACCGGCGGTACCACTACCCATGGATCACAGCCCGTTGTGGACGGCTTTAACTCACGCCAACGCCGTGTCATCCGCCCTCGGAGATACCTAGCAGGAAATCGAGGAGGGCCGATATATTGAAGCTCTCGTTCTCGATCTACCAATTATCTATTGAAATCGTTCGACCAGGGATAACCGTCACGACAAATCAGTCTCCGCGATTTCTGTCACTCGACTACTCACATGTACCGCGAAAAGTGCCACGAAATAAAGTGATTTTAAACGACGCGAACATTTTACAACGTAATACAAAACTCTCTAAACAAGTACCGCGCGTGTAACGCGAAAGCAGCGCGGGTTAAATTTTATACCGACGATAGTTGTACGGCATGTTACAGACATCTTGCTTTTTACATGGCAAAAGCTATTTAACACAATGATAAATTTATTAGTGTAAATAAGCGTTTGTTATTATTATGTACAAAAGAAAATTTAAGTGTGCAAATAAAGCATTCTGAACCGTCACATCGGATCTGCAACAAGGTACGTCTGTCTTCATAAAAAATTCATATTTCCGCACGGGGCGTAGTCGGTACGAGGATTTTGCCGCTACGCAATGATTATTATGTCATTTATACGTTAATAACTAGGTTAAAAACAATTTAATCGAGTTCAGATGTGAACAATATTTCGCTATAAATTGCTCCTATATTATACATATGAATATCGCGCTGCACAACTTCATCCCTCGATGATTATACACACACATACACACACGCTCCTTTTGCCTTTGTCTATCAGTGAACGCTCTTGGCGTATCAACTTAAGTAGATTATGCACAAATATAAAGTGCATAACACACGCATGTCTTTCAAAATAAACGATTTAACTCTTAATTTCTAATATGCTACATTTAATATCCCGGAATGGCTCGTCCCCTTTTAGCAGCTTTGTGCAATTTGTTTACTTTCTTGGTATTTTTCCTTTTCATTATGTTTTCTTGCCGTTTCTCCTGCCTCTCCTGAATTCCTTTCTGTACGTTCTCTAATCTCGACTCCCACTTCTTAGCACTACGTTTCTTCAGCTGATCTTTCCTGTTAATTGTTCTTTTAAGTAACTCAGGATCGTCTTTCACCTGTAAGAATATAGCGATGTAAAATTTTTAAACACGCTGCCAATGTTATAAATAATACTGCATATACATTAACCCTTTAGCACCGGTACCTAGATCCCATTCAAGGAAAAATATCCCGTTTTCTTTTCATCGTTAAAAATGGTCTGAATTTTAATTTTATATAAATCTTTTTCTTACTAAACTTCTTCGATGAATAAAGTTACTTTAAACATGTACTGCTTAATCTGGTGCAAACAAAGAATTGGGAGTACAAACTGCGAAGCAGCAAAGAAAGGAAATGTATCATATGTGATACCTCGGGTGCTAAAGAGTTAACATGTTCCACTTCCTACTTTGTCACCACTAGCTTTCGCTAGAATAGATTTCCAGGCCTCTTTTTCTTTAATTTCTTGCGCTTTCTCCACCTCTCCAGATTGCTCCATTTCTTGTAATTTCTCTTTCTTCTCCTGCAACTGGAGCAAAATTTTCTTTGGATCTTTCTCGCTTTTAGGTGGTCTCTTTTTAGTTCCGATCTCGGAAAAGTCGAACTTGCTGAAGACCATTTTTCCCTCCGAGTTAAATACAGGCTTCGGCCGTGGAACTTTAGGTGCTTCGCCATCCTCCTTCTTAATCTTAGTCACTCCAGCTGCATTTTGCTCAGTTTTCACTAATTTCTTTTGCATCATTCGCTCTTCCCTCTTCGATAACTTCTTCATTTTGTTCTTTAAACTCTTCTTTAAATGCTTTTCCTTATATCCTAGCTTCTTAATGTTCTTTAATCCTTCGAGCTTAGCGTGCAACTCCTCGAAAGTCTGCGCCCTCATCACTTTTCTGCTCAGATTCGGATAAACTTTGTCTGCAATATAAAAAAATTAAAGGACTTAAAAAGGCCGAATGATTGCGTACAATGGAGAAGTATCAGTGAATAGGAACCTTTTGTTGCAGCTTCCACACTTTTTGTTTCTTCATTATCGTGCTCCTCTGAAACTAATAAGGAGTTAACATTTATTATTATTAGAAGCATCACGTATATTTCGAAGGTTAGGTCATTTCGTGGTGCTTTTACCTAGCTTGGACACAGGCAAAGGCGTTTTCGAGAATATTTGCGAGATGAATTCATTCTCTTGGTGCAGTAACTTCTTGACAAGATTTTTGTCAAATGGTTTTGTCATTTTTAACTGCATATTTTCTACAACACACGTGTGCAACGACAGAATGTAAATAATACAACGTCACGAATGAGCGAGGCACAGGCACGCTCTCAGTTTTCAAAACTGTATGGCGTATGCTCTAACGCTTAGGTTAGGTCTAATGCGTTTGTCTGGATTCGTCTACCATGGCGCAAACTCACGAAGAGAAAGGACCTTGCCAATCGACAAATAAAATTTACAAACAATTTTCGTGTTGGTTACATATTTTATTTTACAAACACCGTTCAGTACAATATTCGAGTATATTTCGATCGCAAACGTGTATTGGCTTACATGAATTATTTTTACAAATTCTCAATGGGGAAATGTAATTCCTGAATTTCTTTAAAATTTATTCACATTTTGTACAATTCTATATAATACTAACATACATTAATATTTGTACGAAATGAAATGTGGCAAGTCTTAAGTATGTCTCCTGAAGTGTTTGGCAAAACTTTACCAGCGTATTCTACTAATCATACTGATGAAGAATGTGATGCTTTTGTATACTAATCATACTGATGAAAAATGTGATGCTTTTGTAGAGGAAACAAGGCTCAGCAATGCCATCAAATTAATTGTGAATAAAAGTTAATAAAATTCGTGCAATTTCCATAATCTGTGGATAAAGCTTAATTACCCATTTTAGAAAGGCAAACGTAAAATATAATCGACAAAATGTAGGCATAATTTAGTAAATCGGAGAACGAAAGTACATCTTGCACCGATAAAAGGAACAAGATTACAGTAAAAGAGCTTCCTGTGTTAGTTTCTGAGATCTTAAAACGATCAGATTATTTCCACGTAAGAGACACATATCAAATTCTGTCTCGGTCGCTACTGCTTCTGTGGATGTTTTAAAATATACGTGACAATACTTTATCCCTGTTTCTGGTATTGTCATCATGAGCGATACAGATATTGGATTATATTTCTCAAAAAGGTGTAATATATAGTGTATCCCTATGCTCGGATGAATATTAGCTACAATTACTTCTTCGGCAGGAATAATTCCTGATGTTAATGTAGAAAATCTTTTATTAAATTCTGCGTGCCTTTTGTTGCTACAAACCAATGGTGGAATCTTGTTTTCATGAATTATCTCCTTGCGTCTCTTTGCATTATCTTCAGCAGTGCATGAAGAAAGCGAAGTATTCGATGCAGTCTTCTGTAGCACCTTTTGTTTACCAAAGTGTCTTAAAGATGACGTTTTGATGCTACTTCTTCTTGAGCTGATGATGCTATTATCGGAGCAGCTGTCGTTGTCCACTGTGTCGTTCTTAAATGCTTTATCATTGCTATCAAATAACAATCTTACTTCGCAGCTATCAGAACTTTTCTCCTTCTGATCGTACGAATATCTCTTATTTTCAAACATGCTCTTGTTCATATCTTTCAATCGATCGCCGAGCCCGTGTGCAGGTAAACTTTGATTCAGTATCCCTTTATCCTGCATGCTTAGTCTCTTGTTTGCACTATTCATCTGCAATTTTTTCTTATGTGGCAGAATTTTTATTTGCGCGTGATTTTGGAAGCCTTCGATGCAACGTATACTGTCCTCCAGATTGTTGTATTTTATGAAACATAACCCAAATGGTTGCCCACGGTTGTCTACGGACAATACATTACCGTAAACAGCGAACAGCTTTTCGATTTCACTTAATGATAGTCCTGCATTATTTGGAAAATGTATAACATAGGCACCGTCCTGTTTTAGATCATAGTATTTATCATATTCCATGTTTGAATGAGATTATTCTTTAAAATACACCGACTTCAGTTATTATAGAATAATGGGTTCGAGCTTTTCTTACTCTTTTCGTTTTGTTTTCAAGTTTTATCTACATATACCACATCACACTTATTGGTTATACCGTTGGAATTACGAAAAAAATTTCGACATGCTTTCTTCCAGATTGCGGTATCAATGCACGTTGGTGTTTGATACAAAATATGTTAGTATTGAATTATGAATGAGTAATGTTGTGAAATGAATACTGTAAATTCACGGTGTAAATTTTAAAATTTGAAGTACTGAGCGGGCAACGTGTGAACGGTCAGAACGATGCAGAATCTGTGATGATCAGTGATGCCAGAATCGTGGGTTTCCGGTTTTCAATAATTCGGCTTGATCTCTTATAGCGAATTCGGGACACCCGTACTGGGCACACTGAGTGCGAATTTTAGCCAATCGGAACCGCAAAAGTTCACACTCCTCGCTTCCAATTGGCTTAAATTCGCACTCAGTGCGCCCAGTGCGGGTCTCCCGAATTCGCTATTAGTTGTTACTAGTTGCTTCGTGGTCCCTAGACACCTACAGGAGCGGTGGTAATGTGTGCATGTGTGCGTGAAACCGCTGGCGTCAATTCGCTGGTGTCTAGGGACCACCTGAGTCCACCGATCCCTGGTTACAACGCCTCCAATAGGAGAACACAGGGATCGGTGGACTCGGGCTGTCCATAGAGTCTAGACACTAGCGAATTGACGCCAGCGGTTTCACGTACACATTACCACCGCTGTAGGTGTCTAGGGACACATTCTAGTAGAATTCTAGTAGTGTAGCATGCAGAAAAGGCGGATGAGAGACGCTGACCATCGCGACGTTTCGCGATCACGCTTGTCGGCCGCCCGAGGGGAAAAACGTGCGGGCGCGGAACCGCGACTCGCGAGGCTCGCGCTTGACGACGCGTCTGTTGATTTCGGCGGCCGCGGATAGCAACGATTGGGTATAAAATAGAGGACCGCAAAGGCAAATTCCTTCTTCGCTGCTCCGAGAGAGAGGACGAGATACACACACGGCCGCTCTCGGACAGCTTAGGGACTCCGGCAGGAGAGTTCGGCGATAATACCTGGATGCCTGCTGGAGGGACTAGTCTGTTCCTGGACGCTCGACCGGTATGGAGAGTACGGCGATAATACCTGGACGCCTACTGGTCGAGAGAGTACAGAGCATCTCTTTAGAATTAGGGAGGAGAGTACGGGAGATTATTCCTGGACGCCTGTTCGGTATGGAGAGTTCGGCGACAATACCTGGACGCCAACCGAACGAGAGAGTACAGAGTAACTCCTGGACGCCTCGTTAAATTAAAATCATGTGCCATATGCACCTCGCCCGTTAGCAACAATTAGAATTGTATTCATTCAGCGAGACGCAATGTCTGATTTACGGAATTTGTAGCCCCTTCCTTCCAACCACATCATGTATTCCCTCCTAATCCAAATAAATATTGTCTGTCCAGAAATATTCCATTTCCTTGCGAAACCCAAAAGGCTACAGTAGAATGTTATAGCGAATTCGGGAGACCCGCACTGGGCGCACTGAGTGCGAATTTAAGCCAATCGGAAGCGAGGAGTGGGAAGTTTTTCGGTTCCGATTGGCTAAAATTCGCACTCAGTGCGCCCAGTGCAGCTCTCCCGAATTCGCTATAATACAGGCCTCCAAATAGCCTCGGCCTCGGAAATTTTTTTTTGTTCAAAGAGTAGGTTAGTTGTCCCTGGGAGCGAGAGCCCCCTCACCAAAAAGCATGAACCTCAGACTGGGATAACCTGCATGGAGATTTAAAATCATAAGAGAAATGAGGTAGCTGAGGGGAAAAGTGAAATAGCCTCGGCCTCGGAAATAGAAAACTTGGAAGTCACCTCTGATGTCGCGGACCACGGAGAGATCCATCAACGCCCGCGCCAATCAATGGCCACGGACAAGTGACTTCCAAATTTTCTATTTCCATTTCAGTATTCGTAATTCTAGATGTTCCGAACATCTAAAATCGCTTGGAATTCGCAGGAGGTTGGACATTACAATAATGTCCTATCTAGCATTTTGAAACAACCGAGAAAACTGAATATTTGTAGAAGTTATGAAACATTTATTGCAAATATGTACTGTAACAGTCACAAAAATATTCGAACCGCATTAATTATATGCACCTTATTTTAGATTAATATTTATTTAGGCCATCTTTGGCTCCAACTCCCTTTTCAGACGTTTCGCATGCTGTGCACTAGTTTTTCAATCTAAAATTGTTGAAAAACTAATGCACAGCATCAGGGCCAGCGCGAGGATGTTTCATAATTTCTACAAATATCCGATTCATTTCAAATTGGGTATATATAATCTCGATACCTGTGTCTTATAGTAGTCATAACATTACTTTTAGAACTTAAGTCTAAAGCTATGTCCTAATTAGATGTCGCACAGCGACAAAATTGTTGTCGTCCGACTAACCGACCAACACGATTATAAACAAACAAAGGATTTTCTATGAGCTTGTCGAAATTGGCAAAGCGTGTGATGCGGCAACTTGGTATATGTCGGTCGGTTTGTTTGAATTTCAAACCAGTTTGTTTTTTTGTCGTATCGCACGCACGATGTCGCAACAAACAATGTATAATTTCGACAAAGACATCTTGTAAACTAATCGCACAGGCGGTTGCAAATAGCACTCTACAGCCGGCCGTATATGGACACTATCGTAATTGTCGTTCGACCGACTAAAAACCGTCGGTTGGACGACAACGATTTTGTCTCTGTGGGACATCTAATTAGGAGATAGCGTAACATGTATATTTTTATTGTTTTACAGTTTTAATAGCGAGCGTTCGAATACTTTCGAGTTTCGTGGCTCACTGTATACAGGATGGATATTCATTTTATGTACCGATGCTAACACGGGATTGGTATCGCGACATTCTCGAATGTATCGCGAAACTTGTAAAAAGTTTTGCAATAAGAAAGTGTATATCACGCATGTAATTTTCGAATATACACTTTCTAAGCCATCTATGTTAAGTTTCACATGCTTAATTAAAGTACACTCCTGTATGTAGATGCTAGATATTTTATAAACGAAGGAAATATATCACGCGTAATATTTCTATTTTACGGTTAGCAGAACGTGTATGTAGAAACGACTTTTGTTATGACTCAACGATGCTACCGTGGGAAGTCACCTCTGTTTACACGGCTCGGCAACGATATCCCAACACTTCGTAAATACATACGCGTGTATTGCCTCGCGAGTCCTGCCGCCTGCCTGCTCTCCCCCCACCAAAGCTAATATTCGCGTGTTACAGCGACGCGGCGCGGGGGTCATTCGTTCCGTGGACGTCGTTGAGTTAAGACGCTTCGATAGCTAGCTGCGTATTTAAATGGTACGCGTACATTATCTACCCTCATATAATTACTTCCAGTTATTATTTGTCTTCTTCTTTACTCTCTATCGTCACTTGCTGCTCCTGTGAATACAGTTTCGTCCCGAAATTGATTAAATATCGCGAGAAAACCGTTAGATGTTCGTCGCGTATTCCCTTCGTTGCCTTACCGATATTTCTGCACATTTAGTGCACACATATCGTGTCTCGGTATTCAATTACATCCCTTTCCGGGCATATTTCAAGTTTATTTGTTGTTTAATTGCCTTACGAATGTTTTAATGCTTTTCTTTCAAACTTGTTGCATCGTTAGGTTACAGGCGTTGAGGCGGGAGTCGAAAGCCAAGGGCAGGCAACGCCATGACACTTGCTGGTTAATTTGAACGGTGCTTGGATGGCGTCTGGTTTCATTCCTTGGAAAACTGAGATGGCAATACGTGTGGTAAACGTATTATTCTTATTATTTTATTGAATCAATACTCGGCTTTAGACGGACAGTTTTTCTCACAGTTTTGGAGCGTACACTCTATCTAGGCGTGCGCTCCAAAACTGCACTTGTAAAGTCTCCAACGTGATAAAGGACGATCGCGCGTTCCCGGCACGCGCGTCTGGAGTGCAAGTCTAAACTTGTCCTGCCACGTTCAGATGTGATTGACGTGTCACGCGCCAGATCATTGTTGGCTGTGAGGGTGATGGGTAACTTTGCAGTCGGTTAATATCGGGATGAAATGAGAAAAGATTGAATTATGATAAATTGAATAATTTTAATCAGATTTGTTTAAAATTTTTAAAATGATGTCGATAGATGTTTACGAAATATTGGAATGATCGAATTCTATTGCATTTCGGTCGCGTTTACGTAAAATTCAACGATATTTCAATGATTTTTAAGAATCTAGCTCTATGAAGCTGTTATAATTGCATTTACCTTCGGTTTTGGATGCAAGTTTTGTTCTTTATGTACAGAAACTGCGTAGTTGATCAATGACATGCTATTGAAGACATGAATAATTAATGAATTTTTATTTATTTATTTTTCAGAGATTGTGACCGCGTGCAATGCGACCAAATAGAGTCAGTGTTTATGACGTACGAAGTTTTTAGTTTTGAAGAGCACCGTTGCTCATAGTAGAGCGTCGTTAACAATTTCGGGATACGCGAGGGTAGAGTCAGTGTTTTTTACGCAATTTGTATTCTATCGCGAGCGCCGCGGCTCTCATCTTCGCATCGCGAGACCAGAAACTTTCGGTCGCGTTGGTAGTCTACTATTTCTTTTTTTTTTCTTTTGAAAGCGAAACTCGTTAGCGGAAATTAGAGTCAGTCCGTCAGCTGAGGAGGAGATTTGTGTGCTGAATTTTACTGGAAAGATGTAAGTATGCATTTCATTAAATTCCTTTTAAGTAGACTTCATTCTTCAATACTTTAGAAAGAAAAAAGTTAAAAAAATTTAGAAAAATTAATTTTTAGAATAGACTCACCAAGCAATTAAAAACTAACGAAACATCTTATCATTTAGACATTTTAAGAAAAAAATTTTGTTAATTTTTTCTTAAAATGTCTAAATTATAAAAAATTTCGTTAGTTTTGAATTGCTTCGCGATTCTTCATCACAGTTCAAACAATCGTAATTGTGGAAACAAATTGTAATCGTGTTCTGTTCCTTCGTTCCAGTCTGGACGCAGCTGAGCAGCCTGATGACTTCTTCTGAGCAGCTTGATGACTTCTGAGGAGCTCGATGACTTCCCCTGATCAGTAGCAGGGGTGTTGGCGTCTCCGTCTCCGGGGCACAGCGAAATGTGAGTGCGCATGCATTATGGTTCCTCTGCTCACTCAATCATGTCGCAGGACGTTTGGTCCGAATCGACACGAGTGACCGGTTGTATACGTGCTTTGGCGAGCATAATGACCGCGGGTATGGTAACCATGCCCGTGAATTGTAACATTTTGGCTGTATATGTATTTATTAGACGAGGGCTAGGGTCTTCTTGTACACCGGGCCTTTTCAATAGAATCAAATTATAATCCTAAGTTCCAAGATAAACGGTTCCTAACGCGAATGTTTATTGATCATACATTGATGTAGATATTTATTAAATAATGCACATAAAGGTGCATAGCAGCTCAGAAGGTATTGGTATGAATATCAATACGGCTGAATGCTAATTTTTATGTAGTGAAAAAGTTTGATACTCTCAAACTCCACAGCTACGATCATTTTTGTTTAATATGTAGAGGAAAAATCGGATGCCCTCCGATTTCGTCATTACGACGATTATAATGACTTGAATTTCTTTTATTTTTCTGATACTACGTGTTCAAAAGTAACTTGATTTCCAAATGATGATAATAGACATAAAAGTGTAATTCCTTTCTTATAAAGGTCACTCGTTTGCATACACAATAGAATAATTAATTTCCATGTGCAAGAAGACAATTGAGGGTGGGCAAATTTCAGATTCAAAGTAATTAGCATGAGAACATACTTTCTTGATTTATGAAATTTACTTTGAAGATGGAATCGCTCGTTTTAAATTATTAAAGTAAATTCTTTATGATTTAGAATAATTTTCTTAAATAATTCTATTTTAGAGTCTTTTTTCTTGCTAATTAATTGTCGAGTAGAGTGATTTTTCTTAATGATGCAATCTAAAGTAGAGTCCTTTTTTATTTATCAAACTTTAAACTATTCAACAGTTGAAAGTCGAGTCACTTTCCTTAATACTATAAAATGAAAGAATACTAGCTAGACACTATAGAGACTAATCATATTTTCTAGTTGAGGATTTTCAGGATATATTTCCGTACCTATTGCCTTTTAACTCATCCACGTGCCCAGGCGCTACTTGGGTGGGTGAAAGCAATAGGGCACGATGACTTTCTTTACTAAATAATTACATTTTGGCGGCTGGCATTGCGTTAGTGTATCGTGCACGTCGCATTTTCCACCTGTGTGTGTTTGTGTGGTTAGGCGGTGGAATTTGCGTCGGTTAAAAATTTTCATCAAAGGCCATGTTAACGAAACTATAACATTATATTATTATTCGTGGTAATAAAGATACCATTGTATCATATTCCTTGTTGCACACGATGATCATTCTAGTAAATAATCTTGGAATATGAAACTTAATCAATCTCGTACAATCAAACGGGAAAGTAATAACGATTGATGTATGTACCTAATACGTACAACGCGCATCATCAAGTAATCCATTGTTTAAAATTGAAAATAATTAATTGCTATGTAAATCATACATACACGCAATGGTCACGGCCTTTGCCAGCCGATTTAAGTGAAAACTGGTACGTACTTATTAGAGTGTGATTGTGGCCAAGCTCGGGTGACGGAGTCGTCCCGGGACGGTCTCTCTAGTGTAGGCTTTTGCACCCGGGCGGAAATGCTTGAGTATCGTGGAGTGGGTTGACTGATGATTGTGTTTGAGAGACTGTTTTGCCATTTTTTAAATATAGGTGTTGTGTAGGATAGGTAACTTACCTTCTGGTACGAATGTGTGACTTAAATATAAGTAGGTAGGGCCGGGGCAGGTCGTCGTATTCTCTGATGTTCCCCCGCGCAATATTCCCCCGCGCGATGACCTGCTTTCAGGAAATTTGTGAGAAAAGTCGACGGCCTGACTAGCGCGAGTGGGGTATGCCCTCGCTTCTAGCCTCGCTATGTCGACTTTTTGACGCCAGTGAGACATTGCACATTGTCGCTGGTCGCGGTCGGCAGGACGGGCCTGGGCACGCTATTAACTTTCAGAAGGGCTGACCGCCTGGAACCAGAAGTGGCCAAAGAGACGCAGATAGCCCGGCCAGAAAAAGGCCACATCATGTGGGCTAGGCCAAGAATGGCCCTGTATTCTCGGATACAGGGTCATTCTTCGTAAGTATTACTTTGCCATTATGCTCGCCGGTAGTTGTAGTAGTAGTAGTTTGGTTGGCTATAGGCTGACCCATCGACACCCCCCCCCCTCCCTGAAATTTAGCCCACCGCGTTTTCAATTAGGGTTGCGAAGAACATTACGGGGTCAGTTAGTGTTCCGAATAAATTGTGATTACGGTTTGAATTAGCGTTGCGAATCAAATATTCCCCGCGTCTGGTTCCAGCATAGTGTTGCGAATGAATGTCGAGCGTGGTTGCTTGTAGTGTTCCGAAAAAAGAGTCGCGATTGTTTTTGATATTGTTCTTGTATTTTGAATTGGAGTTACTAGAGTTTGATTCATTGCATTACTTTTGATTCGTGGTATTCTTTTTACTAGAGTTACGATGCGACTGATCGCGTTTTTTTAATTACTCGTCCTAGTTTGATACTTAATACTTTTTTGAGTTAGTGTTGCGATTATGACTGATCGCGTTTGTAATTAGAGTTGCGACCCCAATGCTCCGAAACTGTCCTGGGACATGTCCGAAGACATGTTCCTGGGGAAAAGGAGTCCCGAGCAGCTGGCTTTGCTGCACATGGGACCCCACACAGCCTTCAGGAAGGCTGCAACGAATTAAAGTTAGAGTTGCGTATTGCGATACACAGGTGCACTGAATTTTTATTAGTGTTGCGAAAAATGACACCACCCACGTGGTGGTTCTCGGTAGCTTATTATATTTGTTAAAGTAATGTAGCTCCTTGGGAGCTTCTTCGTTTGCTATTCGGGATTTGTATCGAGTATAGTAGAATTTTCAGTAATGAAGCACCATCCGGGAATTTTGAAGTTGTTTGAGAAATTAGTGCTGCGAGTAGTCCAAAGTCCTAGTGACTATGCTCGGGAATTGATTTTAGTCTGTAATAAGTTAGCGTTGCGAAAGAAAGAAACGGTCCACTCACGGTTTTCTTGCATTAATGAGTGGACAATGATCAGCTGTCCTTCTGGCTACTGATCATTTTTTCTAGCAGCCCCAAGTGGCTGCACCATCCTCCTTCTACTACCACCACCTACCCAGCCGACAAATGTTTTCGTTGTACATATTATTTTCAGATTGATAAGACATGTAGTATTTATTTTTATAAATTTTCAATATTCTTTGGCATTGATCAAAATTCATCCGCGATTGTTGCTTAATTTGATGATGTTGAAACGAAATTTGCACTGAAAAAGTAGGTAAATGCAATTCGGCACTTTATATTGATAGTAAATTTGCAATATTAACGCGTGCTCGTTGTTGCTACTTTCTGCATGAAAGTAACTTCGATTACTGCGCAGTAAAGTGCAACCCATAAAAATACTTCAAAAAAGTAAAAAAAATACGCCAAGTACATGATAAAATCGAGGACGGAAAAGAGTAAACACAAAAAAATAGAAGAAAATATACATTGTAAAAAAAGATTTGATATCAAAAAGAGCTGCAAGAACATAATAAAGGTGCTTTCCACCTGCGCTAAAGATGACACAACTACATATACACGGCTAAAATGTTGTGTTCATACATTCCACTACTCATACCGCCGACATTTTAATAATGTGAAGATAAAATGTAACATCTAGGCAAGTGTCTAGATGTCCGCCGCCTGGAAGTCAAATACTTGGCATAGCCAGGCAAAGTATTCTCAGATCATCAATACCCATACCTTCCCTCTCGCAGGCTTTCAGATAATTTATCAATTTAAAACTCTGACAAATATGAGTACACTTTCATTATTTTACGTTTTAAATACTTCTTATTCATCGACACCTTGACTTTGCCTAGCCACGTCAGGTATTTGACTTCCAGGCCGCGGACATCTAGGCAAATGTCTAGATGTTACATTTTATCTTCACATTATTAAAATGTCGGCGATATGAGTAATGGAATGTATGAATACAACATTTTAGTTGCGTATATGTAGTTGTGTCATCTTAAGCGCAAGTGGAAAGCACCTTTATTATGTACTTGCAGCTCATTCTGATTTCACATCTTTCTTTACAATGTATATTTTCTTCTATTTTTTTGTGTTTATTCGTTTCCGTCCTTGATTTTATCATGTGTTTGGCGTATTTTTTTTACTTTTTCGAACTTTTTTTATGGGTATCTCATTTCTTTTTAGAAAGTATGTATGTATTATATATGTATAGTACTTTGTGTACAGTACATGGTGCGCGAAACAGCTTATGGCGCTGAAAGCAGCCTTTGGCGCTGAACGTATTTAACATTAAATTGTATGCACAATCACAATTATTAATACCTTTCGAAGAATAATATGTATGCATTTTTAGCATTTCGTGGCCAAGCTTGTTTGTCTACTCGTAAATCATCAACGGATACCCACGTGGTGCCCTTACCCCTTACCATACTCGTTAACGTAATGACCATCGGTAATACTTTTACCGTGATGGAAAATCGTTGCCTTAAGTTTATAACAGTGATCCCCCATTTGTATTTTAGTAGTAGGTATTGCTTTTTAGGCTGTTTTTTTTCACATTCAAATTCGGAATTATTATGCGCCCAAAGCGGCTGCTGTTTTTCCGTCTTGTAATTAGGCATACTTAAGCGCCCATAGTGACTGTCGTTTCTTTTTTCGTTAAAATTGAGAAGTATAAGACTGTTTTGCGCGCAACCTCGATGAGACCCGATTAATTGAAGGGGGTCAACGGGGGTTGTAAGGCCCCGCTACGGAAATGCCGACACCGGGAATTACGCGTGGTACCCATACGACGTGTTACCATGATACGGGTAAATAAAATGAAAGACTGCATATAATTATAATGGATTACCAGTGAACGGAATATATATATTTTAACAACCAGAACATTAACAACAATGACAACAAGAATGGTGAGTGTAGAAATATAACTGTCAGCCGACTCTGAGCAGTTCACGGATTGTCCTCATTTCCCAAGGAGACCGCGATTATACCGGATAAGAATGTTACTGACTCCCTTATGGAGTCTCGGAACGCAACCGTGCGTATCCGAGTCAATTTTGTGTCTGACTCCCCAACGGAGTCATTCCTGCTAGCAACCAGAAATCCTCCCTCCCAGGCTGATTACTTGGTGGGCCCCACGATCAATGCACTTCCTATTGGTCGTTGCATTGCCAAAGGAACTGCCCACCCAGCCCCATAGAAAGGGAAAACTCTGGGAACTGTACTTGAATTGATAATAAAATATGTGTAAACAGCCCGTCTCCGAAACGTCGTCCTAGACGCCCAACGTTAGAACAGGACGTCTGGCCAATATCACCGAACCCCGGGACCGCCGGAGTCGACTACATAAAGGGTCATTGAGGCTTAGCGCACTCGCCACCCTCCAACGGTCCCAAGTGTCAGGCGGGACGCGCGGCAGACCCAACGTCTGCCAGGCAGCCTCATAAATTAGAGGACTGCTTTCCTTCGGAACCTTTCCCGAGCTATTTACAATAAACTAAGATACGGCCTTCGGCCGATTACGGTGATGATGGAGGCTCTCCTATATCTACACAATTGTAGCGCGTAACATGCTCCCCCCGTTGAGAGGACACCGATCAACAGAAAAACCGTGAGCGCAAAATGTGTATGTCAGTGTGTGTGTACTTGTAGTTACAGAAAATAACATTGTCATGCTTCCTTCTTGGAAGCTGGTATCCATAAAATCTTTGACACCTGGTGGGGCAGCAGCACAAACCTTCCGATTGCCCAGCCCAGCATGTCCGCAACTGTATCAATGGAAACCACACGAACGATGCCATCTGAGCTTGGATGGACCATGAGAACCCTGCCTCAAGTCCACTGCATGGCGATGCCTTGTCGTCTCCAGGAAGGGCGTTCGTGTCCAACTTGCAGGAATGGATTCCACTGCTTACGACTCGTAAATTGTGGCAATCGCTTGTGACTAACGGTCATTGCTCTGACCAAGTACTGCTGCTCCCCCCGGGCCCTTATGCCCGAACGATGGCTAAATACGCTACTTATAGCTATCCTAAATCGATTTCACACACACGAGTATGTACAAAGTCTCGTTATTGCTAATGTCGGCTCGAATACTAATGAAACTGGGTAACTTGCCAGTATAAGAAATCCAAATGAAATGTTGAGAGCGACAGAAGCAAACTATGAACATGAAATGATTGAAACTATAGAGTCCAGAATGAAACATATAGAAGGGGTGTAATTCACCTGCAACTTCCTTACGTGATATCGTTTTACCGATGATCACATCGTTAGATCTTGTACCATGCAAAAACTGTAGCCTGAATACAATGTAAAATCAATTCTTAAAATGTTCAAGACTTGAAAGCAAAAGACTTAAGCCTTCACCCCTTGAGTTATAACCTGAAGCGAGCTTGTTCAGCGTTCAAACTGTACGCTGACTATGGCCTTGGTGGAATTCCTGGTTCCACGTAATTTCTTTGTACAGCACGAATCTTACGCGAATGTACTAAATCTATGAATAGATGTATGTATATATATATGCATATATGTTTGCAATGAGCTCTAATGCTCTTCCCCTTCCGAGGGTCGTAAGTCCCCGAAAACTAAATACGAAAATGAAATGGCTTCATCAACTCACGTGTTGATGCCAGATCATGCTTAATGCAATGTAGCAATGAATCGTTGCAGACACATTTTTCAGTACGCTCGTACAGAGCCATGATTCGTACACGCATGTATTGAGACACCGTGAGTTTCATACGTGACCCTTTCCGAGGGTCGTAAGTCCTCGAAGTCGAAACTACCAAACGAAATATATACATCAACCTGCGGGTTGTTACCAAATAATACTTAATGTGAAGCATCAATGGATTATCTAAGGCACCTTCTTTACTGTGCTTAGTCGAGCTTGAACAATTCATTTGTCCGCGACGCCATAGGCTGAAGAGGATTTCACGCAAAGCTATTATATTACTCTCCGTTTCGCGACAAACCATAGTCGTGGTAATCATCGGAGTAACCCAAAAATCCGTGTCGCGATGCGATACACTTGACGCGGTCGCGATTGGGACCGAGGCCCTTTCAGGTGCTTCACCTGGTGAAGCTACCTGCTGACCCTGAAGGGTCTCCTGATCCTTACTTGTGCAACGAGTAACGATCGTATTGTCATTACACAGGAAACATGAATCTAACCCGATTTCGTCCCTTGACTTTAAACGAACCGAGTCAAGCTCTGCATTTTCCGAATGCTTAATTTTCTTAATAGAGCTAGGGGACATTGCTATACGAACATCGAGTTCTGGAGCTTGCGTATAGTATGATTCTGCCGATGCGCGAATCTCACTTCCGAACGATTCGTCATTCAATTGACGATCAAATGCCATGAGAGGCATAAACATTGATGGACATGATTGTACACTGAATGGAGTTTTACTGTCCTCAATCTTACCGTTTGCAATCTGTGACGTATTGTTACCAGAGCCCGGTCCAGCTATCTGGTTGCTCAATATGACCTGAGAGTTTAAATTACTTCCCGAAAATTGTGATTCGCATAACCGATTGCGTATTTGAACTGTGGCATCTTCTGTAATGTATGCCAGTGGTTGTACTGGAACTATTGCGATGCTATTATCGCAAAGTTCATGGCTGAAAGCATTCCCGTCATTGAATACGCAATCAACCCCGAAACTGTCTAACGATAAACTATAATTGACCGACGCACAATTAGAGATATTCGGATCACTGCTGCCATCGCAAAGTTCACGATTAAAAGTATCCCCGATATTGAATACATCATCAGTTCCGAACTTGTCCAACGAACAACCGTAATCGTATGACACGCGATCAGAGAAATCCGAATTACCTGAATCTCCAACTTCTAAATTTGTGCACGACTGTGTATCGTCGTCTGAGGCATCTCCAAGGAGGATGTCCTCTACCTGAACCGCACATTTATGATATAGAGCCTTGAGGGCTATCCTCTCATTCATTAAAGTCCCTGAATCGTCAGCGAAGTCTAATTCTGACTGACTGTCTGAGAATGTGAGGTACTCGCTCATCATTCCTGGCCATGCATCCTCAACATGGTAGAACAGCCTTGAACTATCTGAACCATAGGTATCAAGTACCAATTTGAATGCCTCTAGTCTAAGTCTAAACGCTGAACGCTTGGATTTCAGAGAATGAATGCGTTCTGCCGTTACCGTTGCCATTGTGAATAGCAACTTATTACCCAATGAATTGACCGAAATTGAAATCTTAGACAGAGCTTACTGAGACCGACATTAGCAATTTAAACGGACTTACGCATGTGTTGTCGGCAATGTACACGCTCGCGGATCGTCGATCGCTGGAATGATGTCCCCGCTGATGACGATGAAATCCCCGATGAGGATGCTGCGCTCGTTCGGCAGCTCCGTCCGCTGGTGATCTTGGTTGATCGATGACAAGGCCCGTCCTTGCCTTGCCGACGGTCCACGCTGTTGCTGAAGCCGTATGAAGAAAGGCTGCTACGTTTCCTTGGTAGCACGTTCCTCTGAGTCCCTGGATGTGCTCACAGGCTGCTGCACTCGTTCGGCAGCTACGTACTCCGCTCTTCGTGAGTTTGTACAGCTCACGTGTTGTAACTGGGGTGCTGCACTTGGTCAGCAGTTGACACCCACCTCCGTATATGTTGAGGCCCCGCGACACCTTGGCACTGCTGTCCTCAGTGATCGCTGGTCAAATAAACGACCGTCGCACTTGCCCGATGATGCGTCCAATGCTTCTGCGGTTGTTGAAGCGAGGACTTCAGTTGCTGAGGTCCGACATCATTTCTAACATCCGGGAATGGATGCTGTACGGGCTTGCTAGTCACCTGGCCTCTGGAGGGATTGCACCGCGGTGCAAACTAGAAATACGATCCGCTGTATTGAAGCAGATGAACCGGACACTGGTGTGCCGCTGGCAAAGCCAAAGAAAACCTGCGCTGTTGCGCCAGGTTGAACCAAATTGTGGCACCGATACTATGGTGCCATACCGATGCACGGGCACTGATGTGCCGCTGTCAAAGACGAAGAAAACCCGCGCTGTTGCGCCAGGTTAAACCAAATTGTGGCACCGATACTGTGGTGCCACACCGTGCACGAACACTCTAGTGCCACGCCGTTTCTGGGCACTATTGTGAACCAAATTTTCATCCGCTGAAATGCAGCGAATGGAGACACTGTTCTATATCCGGTCACCAACACTCACTAATTCCGTTGTAATAAGGCACATGTAGAAGTCCACAAGTCACTGGCAAGATCCGGCTCGAAGGACCAATGTTTTGCGCGCAACCTCGATGAGACCCGATTAATTGAAGGGGGTCAACGGGGGTTGTAAGGCCCCGCTACGGAAATGCCGACACCGGGAATTACGCGTGGTACCCATACGACGTGTTACCATGATACGGGTAAATAAAATGAAAGACTGCATATAATTATAATGGATTACCAGTGAACGGAATATATATATTTTAACAACCAGAACATTAACAACAATGACAACAAGAATGGTGAGTGTAGAAATATAACTGTCAGCCGACTCTGAGCAGTTCACGGATTGTCCTCATTTCCCAAGGAGACCGCGATTATACCGGATAAGAATGTTACTGACTCCCTTATGGAGTCTCGGAACGCAACCGTGCGTATCCGAGTCAATTTTGTGTCTGACTCCCCAACGGAGTCATTCCTGCTAGCAACCAGAAATCCTCCCTCCCAGGCTGATTACTTGGTGGGCCCCACGATCAATGCACTTCCTATTGGTCGTTGCATTGCCAAAGGAACTGCCCATCCAGCCCCATAGAAAGGGAAAACTCTGGGAACTGTACTTGAATTGATAATAAAATATGTGTAAACAGCCCGTCTCCGAAACGTCGTCCTAGACGCCCAACGTTAGAACAGGACGTCTGGCCAATATCACCGAACCCCGGGACCGCCGGAGTCGACTACATAAAGGGTCATTGAGGCTTAGCGCACTCGCCACCCTCCAACGGTCCCAAGTGTCAGGCGGGACGCGCGGCAGACCCAACGTCTGCCAGGCAGCCTCATAAATTAGAGGACTGCTTTCCTTCGGAACCTTTCCCGAGCTATTTACAATAAACTAAGATACGGCCTTCGGCCGATTACGGTGATGATGGAGGCTCTCCTATATCTACACAATTGTAGCGCGTAACAAAGACTCCCAAAGGGGCCACTCTTTTTTTCTATCAATGTTCAGAATCATTAAGCGCCTAATGCGGCTGCTCGAAATTTTTCTGAATGTCCGAATTGCGTGGCGCTCCATGCGGCTGCCTGGAATTTAAAGGCAATTTTTTGGAACTGGTTACATACAAATTGTCTGATATTTCAATATTTGGGCAATAGTGATTCAATGAAAGGACTATATCTGTTAAAATTACATTACTTAATCGAGATAGATTGTAGGTATTAAACCACTGAGAAAGTTTCTGTTGCAGAAATATTATGTGCGAAGAATATTGCAACAAGAGGATTTCAGGTTCATCATCCATGAAAAATCAAACCTCAAGGAATTTGTATTAATACTTTTGAGAATGTTGCAGGTAACATCGTGGGTCCATCGAGGGAAGTAAGAAACACATGACAATACAGATTTTCATTAGGCCGGTCATTATTTAAATTTAAGTAGATATGTATATGTGGGAATGAGATAGCCGAGGAGGCAATCTTTTAGGCTGGTCGGCGCGAGGACTGAATGTTTATGTGAAGAAGGAGATTAGCGTGATGAGTGAATGTTTAGGTTTGAGTGTCGATTGCGGCGAGGTATGATTCTGGGAATGCACGTGGAGATTTTGGACGAATGTGTGAAGTGTGCATGATGACACGTGGCATGGGTGTGTGATGTGTGTGTGTTCTGAAAGAGCGCCGGGTGATGGTTCGTCGAAGGGCGATCACCAGAGTCGAACTAGAGACGCGAGCAAAGACGCATCGAGACGCATCGAGACGCATATCCAATACTTATATAATAAACTTATTAATGTTACGCGAGTCTTCGCAATCACCCTGCATCTAATCCAGTCGCTTCCCAATCCCACAATCTTTTGGGGGCTCGTCCGGGATTGTTCGAGCAAAGCGATTAGACAGGGAAAGTGTCGTAGTGTGGTCGTGCCGTTTGTGACGTTTGCGACGTTTGTGACATTAAAGTGATCAGTTGTAGTGACCTGTAGTATTTTAAAAGCTTTGTTCTTTGCGTGACGTGCAATGAATACAGTGGCGAAACCAGCAGAGGAATTTACGGTAGCACAACTGAAAGAAAAATTGCAAGCACGAGGGCTGAAGTCGAGTGGCACGAAACTCGAACTCATAGCCCGACTGATGGAGGCCGATCCGTCAGGTGAGTGGATGACGACGACGAATCAAGCGAATAGTTCTAGTGACGACAGCGGTAGTGGCGGTCTCGCGAATGAGGATACGAACGAGGCAGGACCTTCAGCAAGATCTGCGGACAAGACCACTCTGAGCCAGAAAGACATTGAGCTGATATTGAAGGAAAAGGAATGGGCCCTGCGTGAAACTGAATGGTTACGGCGGGAACTAGAGATGATGCGTGAAATACAGCGGTTGAGCGCAGCCGGTGCATCTACGTCTACAGCGACGCCGACGCCGACGCCGACGCCGTCGAATCAAATGATGAGTGCAACACCGAAGGTGCATTCGTCAATACTGTCCTTACTTGGTTACTTTGAAGGAAAGGGAGCTACGTTTGAGACGTGGAAGAAGCAAGCCATGATAGTGAAGAATGCACACCAGTTGGACGAAGCAGCGACGAAAATATTGGTGGTGTCGCGGTTGCAGGGAAAAGCTTTGGAATGGTTCCATTCGCGATCGGATTACCTTGAGATGCCCGTGGACAATTTAATTGACGAACTGGAGAACGCGTTTTATGATAGACCTACTATGATAGAGGGACGTCGAAACTTTGAAGCGAGGCTTTGGAAGAAAGAAGAATCTTTTGCCGAGTACGCTCATGAGAAAACTATTCTGGCAAATCGTATCTCGGTGGGCGAACAGGAGTTAATTGAATATTTGGTTGACGGGATACCTGACTATCAGTTACAAAGGAATGCGCGTCTACAGAAGTTCGAGACGAAAGCAGCGTTGCTAGATCGGTTTCGTAGTATCTCTTTGCGCGGGGGTGTATTTCGTGGTTCAAGACCCGGTACGAGTAACGACGACACGAAGTGGCGAGCAGGGAATGGCAATATTCGGAAAGGCAGCGAAGGATCTCAGCGAGGCAGCGAAGGATCTCAGCGAGGCAACGAAGGATCTCAGCGAGGCAACGAAGGGTCCCAGCGAGGCGGCGAGGGATTCCAGCGACGCAGCGAGGGGTCTCAACGGCCTGAAGCGGAGCAAAACCAGAGACGCTGTTTTAATTGCGGAGAGCGCAATCACTTGAGCAGCAATTGTCCGATGAAGAGTCGAGGCGCCAAGTGCTTCGAGTGTCGTGAATTTGGACATATTTCTACACAGTGCCCAAAGAAACAGGAAGCAGCAGCTAAAGAGACTCATGCCGTTGCACAGACATTACGTAAGAAATATTTTAAGAATGTATTAATTAATGGATGCGAAATAAGCGCTCTAATAGATACGGGGAGTGATATATGTTTGATGCGTGTGGATGGGTATTCGAAGTTAGGAGCACCTCCTTTGCGTGAGAATGATGTTTGTTTTCGTGGTGTGGGTTCAGGTACGAATAGAGCGTTGGGCGAATTTTCAGCTGAAGTAACAATAGATGGGGAGTGTTACCCCATAACCGTGCAGGTAGTATCGAATTCTCTAATCTCTCATACTCTTTTGATTGGCACAGACTTCTTAGATACCGTGGAATTAAGTGTTAAGCATGGAGAAATTTCAATTCGTAAAGTTCAAGAAGAGCATGACACTCTAGACATTTTTGAATTGAGTTGTGAACGCGAAGTTAACGAGGTAGATGTATCCCACGTTGTTGATGCTCAGCAGAGAAATGCCCTAGTTTGCATGATTAAAAATTATAAGCCTAACAAGGTGCGTGATGTCGGTATGGAAATGACGATAGTGGTGAAAAGTGACAAACCGATATATCAGCGCGCGAGGCGGTTGTCTCCGTCACAAAGAGATGTGGTGAATGCTCAGATTCGAGAATGGCTACGCGACGGTATAATACAGCCATCTCTATCAGAAAACGCTTGTCCGGTGGTGTTGGTTGTGAAACCAGATGGAACTGTAAGGGTTTGCATAGATTTTAGGTTGATGAACGAAAACATTGTCAAGGACCGGTATCCTTTGCCTCTCATAGAAGATCAGCTGGATCTCTTGCAGAGTGCAAAGGTATACAGTACGTTAGATTTAAAGAATGGATTCTTCCATGTTGCAGTGAGTAAAAATAGCCAAAAATATACTGCCTTTATTGTCCCCGATGGCCAGTACGAATTTTTAAAAGTACCGTTTGGATTGTGCAATTCCCCAGCCGTCTTTCAGAAATTCATTGATGCAACTTTCCGGGAATTGATAGATGCGAAAATAGTATTAACTTATATGGATGACCTAATTGTGCCGTCGGTGGATATCGAAAGCGGTTTGAATAATTTGAGAATTGTGTTGCGTACTGCGAGTGAGGCGGGTTTAATTATCAATTGGAAGAAGTGTAGCTTGTTGCAGTCTGAGGTAGAATTCCTGGGACATGTTGTAAAGAATGGCACGGTTCGTCCGTCCGAGCGTAAAACAGCTGCGGTGGTGAGGTTTCCAAAACCGACGAATTTCAAGCAAACTCAGAGTTTTTTAGGTCTTACCGGATATTTCCGGAAATATATTTCGAATTATTCCATGATAGCTCGACCTTTAACAAATCTGTTAAGGTCCGATGTTCAATTTCGATTCGGTGCTGAAGAAGAAGCCGCGTTTGAAGAGTTAAAGATTGCACTCGTGAATAAACCTGTATTAAGAATATACAGAGTAGGTGCGGAAACCGAGCTACATACAGATGCGTCGAAACATGGGTATGGTGCGATATTATTGCAGATAAGCGAAGTTGATGGTGCGTTACATCCCGTGTATTTTGCGAGCGGGAAAACAACGCCAGCGGAGGAAAAATATACTAGTTATGAGTTGGAGGTACTAGCGATAGTGAAGGCTTTGAAGAAATTCCGAGTCTACCTACTGGGAATTCCATTCAAAATAATAACTGACTGTAGAGCATTTGCTTTGACGATGCGAAAGAAAGACTTGTGTGTCCGTGTTGCGCGGTGGGCATTATTGTTAGAGGAATATCAGTATGTGATCGAGCACAGGCCGGGAAAGAATATGAGGCACGTGGATGCATTGAGCCGTAATCCGTTACCGATGTGTATGCTTGTGAGAGAGAGTGATAGCAGCATGTCGGCTCGATTAAAGAAAGCGCAGCGTGAAGATCAAGATCTTGAAAAGATAATGAAGTTAATAGAAACGAGGCCGGTTGAGGGTTACTTTGTGCGTGGCGGACTCTTATTTAAACGAGTGGATGATGACGTTAGGTTAGTGGTTCCCAAATCAATGCAGGCGCAGATAGCTCGCTTAGCGCATGAGAATGGCCACTTTTCCGTAGAAAAAACAGAGGCGCTCTTAAAAAAGGATTATTGGTTTCGGGAGATGCGTTCGAGAGTGGAAAAAGTTATTCGAAATTGCGTAAGTTGTATTCTTGCCGAAAGGAAGCAAGGAAAACGCGAAGGTCTTCTACATTCAATAGACAAAGGCGAGGTTCCACTGGATACCTATCATATTGATCATTTGGGACCTCTTCCCTCTACAAAAAAGCAGTACCGGTACATTTTTGTTATTATCGATGCGTTTACAAAATTCGTGTGGCTTTATGCAACAAAGACGTGTAATGCTGCAGAGGTGCTGAATAGATTAAGCAAGCAAGCCGTTATTTTCGGGAATCCGCGGCGGATAATTTCAGATAGAGGGTCTGCGTTTACGTCGGCTGATTTCGTGCGGTATTGCGAGGAAGAGAAAATCGAACATATTTTGACTACGACTGGCATGCCAAGAGCCAATGGGCAGGTCGAGAGGGTGAATCGCACTCTTATACCGTTGTTGACGAAGTTATCTGCACCGAAACCAGCTGAGTGGCACAAGTATCTGGAGCGATGTCAGAAGTGCCTTAATGCTACTGTGAGTCGCAGCACTAAAATGTCACCATTCAGGGTACTGTTTGGAACAGATATGCGATTGGCAGACGATCCCAGAATCGTAGAGCTTCTGGAGAATGAGTGGGCTGTCATATTTCAACAGAGTCGGGATGAACTGCGGGAGCGCGCAAAGGAGAATATCCTGAAAATCCAGCAGGAGAACCGGAGGAGTTTTAATCGTAACAGAAAAGAGGCGAGGCGATATGTCGTGGGTGACTTAGTGGCAGTAAAGAGGACGCAGCAGGGGCCTGGACTAAAGTTCGCATCTAAATATTTCGGACCGTACAAGATTAAGAAAGTGTTGAGGAATGACCGCTATGTAGTGGAAAAAAGTGGTGATCAGGAAGGACCGCAGTGTACCTCTACAGCAGCTGATTATATTAAGCCGTGGTTGGAGAATGATAGTGACGATTCGAGCGAAATCGAGGATTGACCGATATCCGAGGCCGTATATCCTGCA
Organism: Andrena dorsata; assembly: GCA_929108735.1. Classification (NCBI taxonomy): domain Eukaryota; kingdom Metazoa; phylum Arthropoda; class Insecta; order Hymenoptera; family Andrenidae; genus Andrena; species Andrena dorsata. Next base: position 40,798,768 of record OV815487.1, read on the forward strand.
GGATGGCCGAGTGTGGGAATGAGATAGCCGAGGAGGCAATCTTTTAGGCTGGTCGGCGCGAGGACTGAATGTTTATGTGAAGAAGGAGATTAGCGTGATGAGTGAATGTTTAGGTTTGAGTGTCGATTGCGGCGAGGTATGATTCTGGGAATGCACGTGGAGATTTTGGACGAATGTGTGAAGTGTGCATGATGACACGTGGCATGGGTGTGTGATGTGTGTGTGTTCTGAAAGAGCGCCGGGTGATGGTTCGTCGAAGGGCGATCACCAGAGTCGAACTAGAGACGCGAGCAAAGACGCATCGAGACGCATCGAGACGCATATCCAATACTTATATAATAAACTTATTAATGTTACGCGAGTCTTCGCAATCACCCTGCATCTAATCCAGTCGCTTCCCAATCCCACATATATGGTTAGGTAAAACGTGTTTAGTGGTCACATAGAATTATGTAGTTTTTAAGGAAACACTGCAGTGTGTAACTAAATATAAGTAGCAATTATTAAATACGAGCGCTCGTATACGTAGGAATTATTAGTATTTAAGTAGACATAGCAAGTATGCATTGACATATTTCCTATTAATGAATAGGAAATATTATTTCTTTGGTTCATTCCCCATTATGTAGTGAATAATTATCATGGTAGAAATATTCCAGAAAGTTCATAAAATTTTTAATGAATGAAACAAAGAAATGTTTTCAATTCTGCTTAGCTTCATCGCGGTAGCTTTTTACAGAGGGACTCCTTCTGTTGCCCGCTTGTGGAGCGATCGAGGATCGTTTTGCAACCGTGCACCAGGGGGATCTATGGAAATGTAAATAAAATTTTGCATAAAGGAGGGCGGATGGGCCGCGGTTAGGGTGGGTCTCCACTCGCAGCGCCTCCACGTGGTGAGACCTGGGCAATCTGTATTATTTGAAGCGTAATTACTAATCGTATCACAAGTAACATTGTAATAGAATTATTAATTACGTGACAAGTAAAACTAGCCGATTGGCTGCGATCAGCTATCTTCGTTAATCTCTATTCCATCCGTCCAGATTCGATTCTAAATATTGCTCCTACAATTACATTTTGTTTCTCCAATAATATAAAAAAAAAGACTCCAATAGCAATCTTGGTGCCATATTTTCCAAACAAATCGCGAACTCCTAAATACGTAGATACCATTAGATGGTAACTTTATATCTGAAACGCGATCGTGATCGGACGTGAACTAATTTAAAGTGCCACGATGAATCTTAAATCGCGATATCTCGATTCCGTGATTAATTTCATCGATTCCTGGACCACATGGGAGGTCGTTTAACAAGATTCTACTACAATTCACACAGTATCTAGAAGACTTCACGAGCAATACTTTTCTCGAGGAGCTAGGACTCGTTGGAGCGAGACAGAACGTTAACAACCTCTACCAAAGTCGCCCCATCGCCGAACAATGTACCTGCCAGTCCAACTTTATTCGCGATCGCGATCGAACCTCAGTGAACGCGTGAGCATATTATTTCGTGATATTTCGATTCCCGCATTAATTTCATCGATTTCTGGACCATGTGGGAGGTCGCTTAACAAGGTTCTACTGCAATTCACCCAGTATCTAGAAGACTTTTTGATCCATTGCTTAGGGACATTTAAAAACGTGCAGTGCTTTATATTTAAAAACATGAGATGGCTATGCGTGTTAGTAGTATCATACGCGAGTGTAGAGTCAGTGTTTTTACGCATCTTGAACTATAAAAGAGTCTTTTGATTCGAGCTATTTGATCGTGAAATTAAAGTGACATATTTGTGTGTGTGATACATTCTATTCGGTACTACTGTCCTTGACTACTGTGAACCTGCCGAAGGAGCTTCCTGTCTGCATAGATAACTGTAGCGAGCACAGTGACCATGAATACATACTAGTAGTTCTCGTGAACAGTAACATTAAGGCGGGTGCTTCCAAATGTTTAATACAGACAAAAGCAATAAATAAATTTCAAATTCGAGGTCAAAGTTCTAATATCGCGTTTTAAATATTCCAAATAATTTTTCTTGAATTTTATAATCAAAGCTTGAAGCTTTGAATACGAGTTACAATTCTCAAGTTTAATTACATTCGAGTCATTAGATTCTCTTAATAAAACGAGACTGGAAAGCATTATAATCCATGCCATTAGCGCGTAAACGAGGATGCTTTTTTCACATTAAAATTCGGAATTATTATGCGCCCAAAGCGGTTGCTGTTCTTCCGTCTTGTAATTAGGCATCCTTGAGCGCCCATAGTGACTGCCGTTTCTTTTTTCGTTAAAATTGAAAAGTATTAGACGCCCAAAGGGGCCACTCCTTTTTTCTATCAATGTTCAGAATCATTAAGCGCCCAATGCGGCTGCTCGAAATTTTTCTGAATGTCCGAATTCCGTGGCGCTCGATTTGTAAATTGCGGATTTCAAATGATCTCTGTTTTACCCGTGTTGAATTCTAATTCCTACCACGCGTAGCGTTACAATCTTATTTTAGACTGAATCGATAACGTTGGGTGTGACATGAAGATGGTAAGGGGGCTCGCGAGCCCCCCGAGCGTGTGACACAAAATTACATTGCGTGATGGGTCTATCTTATACTTCATCTATAATGGTACTGCCTTTACGCGGTTTCAAGTCTCCGATACTTTTCGAAGAGGTGAAAAAGTCGATATTGTACAGAGTGACCGAGAAATTGCGATCTACAGGTGTGAATTGCCAATCAAAGCGTACATTAGCATGGTCAAAACTTCTAATATTTCAGAAAGTCGGTATTTCAGTTCACGTCACACGAACTCCCATAAGATGCAAACTCTATCCTACACCTCGTCTGTGGTATTATCACCACACGTGTAGAATGGTGTCGCGTGTGGAAGGGGTCGGAGTTCTCGATGTTTTCTTTGATCAATAAACATTGTAAATATTGGATATTTGTAAATGAGAAGCTCTTTTAAATAACACCGAACTCGCACGCCCGTGTCTAAATGTGAACAATCAATCGTGGAACGCTTTGCACGCGACGAAAGTCTTTAGTGACGTGTGCGCGAAAAGGGACGAGTACACTCGGCTGTGATTGTTGAAAGATTTGAAATAATAATGGAGTGCATAGTAGCGAGCGTAGATAACATGCGATTCGACATCGAAGTCGCTCTTGATGAACAATATGGAGCTCTTCCTTTACCGTTTACAGGAATGGACAGTACGTAATTATGTTTACCGTATACGCCGATACACACTCGGTTAGGTTATAGAGCGGAGGATGTATAAACTTGTTAGTAACGCAGAGATGTCAGAATAATCTAATCAAACTGTCAGAGACTGAACATCGCTACTGTGTATTTCTTGAATAAAAACGATTTCATTGTACTAGCACATACTCGGCGAAACAATGACCTTTTAATTTATTAATTTATCTGCCATTGATAACATGTAATCGCCTTTTCCAATATCATTCATAGAATCCACTGCTGCGGTATGTCAATTTTACCCCAGAGGCACATGTGTCAAAGGGGCCTCGTGCCCCTTTAGGCACGTCAGAGGAGATCGCACGATCGTTTGTAAACATTGGTTAAGGGGTCTATGCAAAAAGGGCGATCAGTGTGAATTTTTACACGAATATGATATGACGAAGATGCCAGAGTGTTATTTTTATTCTAGGTTTAGTAAGTATATTTAACACGTAATCGTCTTTCAACACTTCTACTTCTCGGACGTTACTAAGTTTTCCCAGTATAGGTGTGTTAAAATCAGTTATGAATTACTAGATGCCTGTCACAATAAGGAATGTCCATTCTTACACATTGACCCAGAGACTAAAGTTAGAGACTGCCCTTGGTACGATCGTGGGTTTTGTAGGCACGGACCGTTATGCAGACACAGACACGTTCGCCGTGTTCTCTGTATGGCGTACTTAGCAGGATTCTGTCCAGATGGTCCGACATGTAAATTTATGCAGTAAGTTCGTTAGCAGAGTAATTTCCGAAGGGATATTTCACCAGGTTCCGATGATAACTTATGCTATGGTACCTGATAATTTCAGTCCAAGATTCGAATTACCAGCGGTGCAAGATATGCAGCCTAAAGAAGGGAAGAAAGTTATGATTACGTGCCACTTTTGTGGAGAGGGCGGTCACAAGGCTATTTACTGCAACAAAATGCCGCCCGACGTGCGGGAGGCGCAAGTCAGACAGGAGATAGAAGGGAACTCTCATGCCCCGCATCACATGAATATGCACAACGGGCCGCCTCCGCGGGGACCGCAGAAGCCGCTCGAGGAAGTGACTTGTTACAAATGCGGGACCAAAGGCCACTACGCCAACAAATGTCCGAAGGGCCACTTAGCATTCTTAAGTCACGCCGGAGGTAGCGGAAGCGGAAGTCAAAATCCAAATTATCGCAGATAATTTCATTTATTTTATTTGCATAAGATCGATATTGCGGTTCTATTGTAATTCCGTAAGATCACTTACCTGTAAAAATTTCTATATTGCATAGTAAAGTAAGTTTAATACAAACGATTTGACATTGATTCATAATGCAAGTGCTCTCCACCGTCTACACGCAACACGAAGTGAAAAGATTTATACAAAGAGATCCTTTCTTTCTTTTTTTTGCGCAATAAAAACCGTATCGTATTAGGAGAGATTGCGGGCCAAAATAGCATCAGATACTATAACAAATTTAAGTATTTATTATTTTAAAGAATTAAACATATCCCTAAGTAAGTAATTATTACATTTTGTAAATGTATTTAAAGGGTATTTGCTAAATTATTAAATACGCTACTCCTACGATCGCATCGATTTTCGACAGAGAATGTTATAAAAAGATATATTTGTTTACCGCTAATTTACTTTTCGTTCGTGACGTTGAACATGGGAAGACGTACTTCGCCATTTATATACGTACTGGCATAGTAAGACTATTAAATTTTAAAATCTCCTCCGCTAGAATATTTAACAACGTTCGTTTCTTTCTTTCTTTCTTTTTCTTTTGCGTGACTATTATTAAAAATATTAAATTCCTTCGTGAGTAGTTGTGCATTCGATATTTAAAATGTAATTCGTTCTCCCGTTATGAACATGTATTATTCCTTTATATTCGTTAGAATACGTTTGTAATCTAAATACGAGAAATCGTGAGTTCTGTATTAAAAGGAAAATGCCAAGTCACCAGAACAATGTAGATGCCGAGTATCACTCTTTATACGCAAAGAAGCAATTACGTTTTCATTTCAATCGGGAAAAAGGATACTATTTCCGTAGGTATGCTTTCTTATCATGTCGTGCCGTACGTGAGGACGACGACATAATTAGCAGGAAAGAACCCGTAAGTTCCGTCGGGTCCGAGACCCCGCCACCATCCTCCATGAATTTCGTCTATGTGCGTTATAATGTCTCCGGGATCGAACGTGATCTCCGTATCGTCAGCTGCTTGATAATCGTACAGGGCTCTCGCTATCATCCCTTCGTTGTCCGGATCGAAGTACAAATACTGAGGATCCATTTGGTTGTACAGTTCGTTTTCAGCGACCGCTTCTTTTGTAACCGCCGGTTCAGTCTCTTCTTGTGGCTCAGTCGTTTTCGATTCCTCCGATTGTAAGGAATCTTCGGGTAAAGGCTCGCTCGGGGCAGAATTTGTCACTGGATCCGCGATATGCGTTTCATTCGCTTCAGTTTCAACCACCTCCACCACCGCCTCCTGCTCCTCCTGCTCCTCCTGCTCCTCCTCCGTAGTATTAGACGTTTCCTTCTGCTGCGTCTCTTCAAGCGCTTTCTTCATCGATTCCATTTGAATAGTTTTCTGTACATACGATTGCTGCACAGAAGAAGACTGCATCTGACCAGCTGCCGAGTTCTGCTCGAAGACAGCTCGCGCGTTTATCGTCCTCTGAGCTATTAACTGTTGCGTTTCTTTGTTTCTCTGCCGCCGCAATTCTTCGCTCCGCGATTTATGATCGTCGTCGGCGTCGCTACCGTAATGTTGACTCGCTGCCATCTGGTTACGTATATTATGCGCCTCCTCGGCGCGCTGCTCCGCCAACTTCTGTCGCGCTATTGAATTCTCTTTGGCAGTGACCTGCAACGCATCGACATCCCGCCAATCAGATATTAAATGCCAAATACTCAACGTTACATGTACGAATACGTGTATTTACTTGTTGCTCTCTAAGTAGCGCTTCCTTCTCCTCTCGAGTTCTAATCTCTTGCTCCAGTCGTTGGCGTTCCTGCTCGCATTTGGCGCGCTCCTGTTCCAGTCTTTTCTTCTCCTCCATTTCTTCCCTCTGCCAAAACTGATCTCGTTCAGTTGCATTTATTTCTTGCTCTGGGATCACTCTGCGACGCAAGATTGCTTTCAGATTCAACAGCCTGCCACCATTGTAGTTAACGAGGCCAAGATACATACCTACGATACGTGGTACCAACCGGACCCGTATTACCTTCGTTCTCGCCGCGCGGCTCGTTGAACTTGAACGCAGAAGCCGTCGCTCTGGCCAGTTTCTCCATAATGGAGTCTACTTCTACGTCATCCTCCGACCGAGCGGTGAGCGTTATGTGAGCACCTTTCAGTAATTTCTCTACGTCTCTAATGTGGTTTGCACAAGTGCCCTTTCTAACTATCGAAACACCTTCTCCTTGCTGAAACATGTATTTCTATAGACGTAAAGATTTAATCGCCTATAAGCGTGTGAGAAAGCAATGCTTACCCAATTTATTAAAAGACATTTCGGCAGGCTCGTCTTAGTGTCTATTACACGGCAAAAGGCATACATGATATAACTACTGCTTAAATGGTCGATCATCTCCTCCAGACCGCCATCACCAGTCCCCACGACTTTTAAATTATTAGTTTGCCCCTCGTATCCGAATACAGCCCTGTGCATAAGACCAATCGCATACATATATCTTATGTTTTTGAGCTAGTAACGAAATACAATTATCACTGTATTGTCTGTTACACGGCAAAAGTCATACGATAAGAGTGACAATCATCACCTACTGTGTGCACAACTTGCTGTAACCCCTGCTTTATAGTGATTCGGGAATAAAATGTTTGAATAACAATATCATCTATAAATTTTTACGAACCGCTCCGAGTCCTCTGGTTTACGACAAGTGCTCCGGAATTTATGTTTCATGACAGTGAGGGGTAAACGTGTGGCCTGCGCTACGTATACCGATCGATAACGATAAAAACGAAGCAGTTTCTAAATATACGATTCAGGTTTGTCCGCGGATTTAATTGAAGATTCGTGTAGCCTGCAGGACTGATAGGAGCACATAGCCGGTACGATGGGATGCGTAACAGTGAAGAAAGAGATGCAAGCCTACCAGTTAGTAGACGACTTGTCGTCGACTACGCTGTGCCAGGCGGCCACCAAGACGTCTTTATTTTTCGTTAAATTAATTGACATGGTTCCCCAGTTAATTCATTACAGATCAACCGTAACAACGAATCCGATCGAGTTGCTACTGGCGGATTAATGTCACAGATTCAGCTTCTTGTTTCGCCTTTCTGATTAAATGTTAACGCCCTTCTGTTACCAACCGCGAAACGGTGATCCCTCTCGTCTACGGGCATTCAATCGGAACCATTCTGCGAATCTTTAAACGAGCTTGTATTCATGGTGCGGACGCTCCGTGTGCTTTTTTGCCAGCGCGGGCAGTACCCTCTGGTTGCTGGTGCTAGGAAACAATTACTAGAGGCGGAAAATTTTAAACGTGGGTTCAGTACTGTTTAGTGTTCCGCGTTTTCTATTGGTCGACGCAATTTGGGTCAAAACCGGAAGTAGACAGAGCAAGTAAATAAGTAGAAAAAAAGAGATACTGCATCTACCAATTGGATTCCACAATATTCAGAGAAAAGTGGGATCAGCAGCAAACTTCATTTAATACTGAAGTGCCCGCCGATTTGTGACTTCCGCTTTTGACCGAAATTTACCAAAATGGTGGACACATTTTTCGATCACTACCTAGAGGTTTGTTCAGTTAAATTCACGAAACTTTGGAAATATATAATTATATTTTATGCATCCTATGTATAATTTGAAGTCTGTAGTCAAACAGAAGTTGTAGCTCAGTCGTTTGTTCTTTAAGGGAAGGTTGCGGTCTAAATGTCGATTTTTTTTTTATTTCATTTTTCGAGTGCTCAACCTTTCAGGAATACGTGTTTAAAAGGATTTGTTGAAATTCGTAAAATTCCCGAAGTTATAGGCATTTGAGTAGCGGGAAATGCATGAGCAACAGCCGGCCACTCGGCGATCACGTAAAACTTTAAACGCGTTTTTCTCGAAACAGTGTTCTCAAAACGGTGGGACCTGTATCTCTAAAAGTTATTATCCGATTCGACTGAAACTTTTTTTATTTTGAAGAATATACTTCTGGCTAGGGGGGAAACCAGAAAAAATTACAAAAATGACATCTTTTTAGAAAACAACGACACTTGAGATTTGAAATCACTTTTTCCCTATACTGTTCGTCCTTCCCACGCCTTTAAAAATGATAAATTTTCACTTTTTAAATTTTTTTTCTGGTTTCCCTCCTAGCCAGAAGTATATTCTTCAAAATAAAAAAAGTTTCAGTCGAATCGGATAATAACTTTTGGAGATACAGATCCCACCGTTTTGAGAACACTGTTTCGACTTTTACGCGAGCGCCGAGTGGCCGGTTGTTGCCCATGCATTTGCCGCTACTCAAATGCCTATAACCTCGGGATTTTTATGAATTTCAACAAATCCTTTTAAACACGTTTTCCTGAAAGGTTGAACATTCGAAAAGTGAAATAAAAAAAAAATCGACATTTAGACCGGAACCTCCCCTTAAGTCTGGCGTGCAAGGAACGATTGGTGACGCGCACGCACCAGAGTGGAAGCCTCCAATCAGCAAAGAAAACACGAGCAAATAGAATGCTTGATACAATCGAAAATAGTTTTAACATAATATTATAAAATCGAATTTTGATCCCATTATTTCGTTAATAAACTGTATCGATAAATACATAACGTTCGATCGTATATTTAAATAAAATCGATCCTACCTCGAAGTCATAGTAATGACTGTCATACGAACGTATCGAGAGTAACGTCCATCAGACGGTAAATCTAAACTCTGCAACACTCTGCAACGTGTTGACTGACACTTTGAAACAAATTGTCATCACAGCGATTTTCCGCCGGCGATATAGACAATTGTAATCTTTAATTTATATAATAATTTGGGTCACACTATGTCTTTTAAATAATACCGATCAAAAAGTAAAAGGGACCGAGCACTTTTAATTAAAAGAAACATGGTAAGTTTACGACTCTCTTTTTGGCGGGTTAACCCCAAAGTTTGTTGTTAATAAGGTGACCTAACTTTTCTCCGACTTTTATTCGCAGTTATTCTATTCGTTCTTTAAATCCTTAATCGGGAAGGACGTCGTCGTAGAATTGAAAAACGACCTCAGGTAAGTTGACGTAAATAAGCAGTGTGTTGTGATTCGTGATAATGTGTGATGACTTTCGTATTTATAGCATTTGTGGCACTCTCCACTCCGTCGATCAATACCTCAACATAAAATTGACTGACATAAGCGTAACTGATCCGGATAAATATCCGCATATGGTTCGTAATATATACCATTATTTCGGAGTTCGATACGAAGTAGCATTGCGATAAGAAATAACCCAGCCATTAATATTTCAGTTGTCGGTAAAAAATTGTTTCATTCGAGGATCAGTAGTACGCTATGTACAATTACCAGGGGACGAAGTGGATACGCAACTATTACAGGACGCTGCGCGCAAAGAAGCGGCGGTTCAAGCGAGATAGTTTATAAGGTTGCTAGGTTTAAAAGTATCAATGATTTATTTTTTATTATAGATATTAACAGTATCATATAATGAACGTACAAACCTATGAATTTTGTATAACTGTAAGTATGTAGATTGAATTTACATATGACATTAAAAGAACTTGATTTTTAATTGTACAAAAAGATTTACTGAAATGATATTGTACAATACATACATCTTACAAAAATAAGGAATATTATATTTCTTGTAACATACTGACAAATCATTTTCTTGCACACCTACGCATCCTTCGTCCATTCCACCAATGACTTATCGAACCAGATATATTTGCCCTTTATATCTGTATTCTCCGGGAGTAAAGCACAGAAAGTGGGAGCTTCGGCGCCTTGTTCTGGTGTCAAATTTCCCTTGTGGCTAGTCATATCGGTATCTACGTAGCCAGGATGTACAGAATTTACTACAAGATCTTCTCGAGAGTCGGAATTGAACATACGTTGATGAATCCTAGCTAGTGCGCACACTCCCACTTTACTCGCAACATAGGCAGAGTTTGCCCATCCACGCTCTACGTGTACACCTTCCTTCGCAGCGCTGAAAGTTCATTTATTGTTAGATTTAACAAATGTTTGCTAAGTCATTTGATAAACGTTAATAGACCCGCTTACTCGACGAACTCGCGTATGATCACATCCAATTCCTCTTCTGTAAGCTTCGGATCAGAAAGACGTTTCCTTAAGGCTTCGCTAGGAAGCTTTGATAGTTGTCCTGAGGAACTTGAGACGTGTACTACGCGAGCGTGCGGTCTCAATAATGGATAAAGTATGTTACATACTTTCCTTAGACTAAAGTAATTCACTTTTGTCGTCTCTTCGGCTTGCACAGGAAAGGATTCTGTAGCGTTTACCTGCGTGTTTAATAAAATTTAGACAATACGTTAGATGAAGAGATAGGAGAAGAAGGAATTGCAGTCTATATGGACCTTGAATGCAATAGCAGCATTGTTGACTAATATATCTAGTCCACCATGTGTTTTTTGCAAGTAATCACGGAAAGTAGTGATACTACTTTCGTCGGTAATATCAAGCTGATGAAACTTTGGTGTTAAACCTTGCTCTTCTAATGTTTTAACAGCATTTAATCCCCGAGTAGCATCACGGGCTGTTAAATATACGATCCCATCAAATTGTTTGCAAAGGGCTTTCACAGTGGCTAACCCGATTCCTTTATTTCCTCCAGTTACCTAAATATTTAATAACCGATTTTATTAATATCATTGGCTAAACAATATAAGTAATAAACTTATTCGCATAATTTGTAATATACTTACAACAGCTATACGCGCCATTATTCCGGGTGGTATATATAAGTTTACGCGGAACTACAATAAATCGCAATGGAGGATTGGATGTAAGAAACTCATATATATATATAGTACTGTATACCGTCAAGCCATTGATTTCGGTGTAAATAGGGGGATATCGCAGTCACTCGCGAGGAGGAAAGGAAGGTTTTTATCAACTATATCGGTACTTCACGATGACTTGCTATACCGCGTTTTTTCCTCAATTGCATATATTTGTGTAAAAGTGATAAACTGGAGGCAAACTACATTTAATTGCTATGCATTAATAAAAATATAAAAATGACCGCAACAATGAATATACAACAATCAATCACAGTTTAATTGTAAATTGTCTTACATAACAATTCATTATTTCTTACGGCAACGGATGAAACACCAGAGCAATAAGAGTACATTTGCTAAGTCACTACTTCTAACTTAGCTACTCTATACTGTCTCGTTTGAGTGTTTCTGATAAGAACAAAATTATACCTTTTATTAATCAATTCAATTAGCGAATCTAACGTTGCATACCCTAAACCTATACCTTTCGCTTCTGCGAAAGAAAAATCACCCACCGTTATGTATCCCATCACCTCTCTGTCACAGAAATACCTTACATTGGCGCACTCCGGAAGATGTAACTGTGCCATTTTCTGAGATTGTTTGCGCACAGCTTCGCGACTTATTTCTAGTAAATTCTTCGACTTATTTTTGTGATCTATCATTAGCAGGTCCGTGGCTGATAATTTAGTTAATTTACCAGCCAATGACTTTCTATGGCGTGTCCTTTGCCTCCTCAAACGTTTCAAAACGGCTAAGTGATTTTTCCGCGAACTTTTCCTCGTGGTCTCGTTTGCGTCGTGATTCAATTTCTCTACAGGTCCTGACCAATTCCTGTTGCTTCTGAATTTCTCTACATCTTCGCTCGTCGGCATGCATATTATCGCGAACCTTCTGGGACATCCTTTTTGTAGAACGGATACTTTAACACGGATTAAACAGCTTCTGCTTTCAAACGAACTTCGCAAATTAAGATCTGGTGCGCGGCTGTTCAACTTATCGCAATTTCTTCTACCTGCTACAGTTCCCGCGGTCGATAAGTTCTGCTGCAATAGCTGCAACGATTTACGATCTCTTAACACGAAGAAGTCTTCCGCGTTTGCCCATTCCTTCATTAGAATTCTCCATTCGCAAAAGAAGGGGCTGGAGATTCCAAGTTTAATGAAATTCACACGCCTGTTCGGCGGGTAGTGGAAATATTTTTCTGTTAATTCTAATTTGGTGCTCAACGCTTCCCTCGCGTAAGCAGCTGTGTCCGGATCATTGATGTCAGGCGACCGCATATTCCCATACTCGAATGCTACAGATTTCGATTCCCTAAGCGCGCCAACTCTTACGCAACGCAATATACACGCGAGCCAGAACGGCATTGCCCAACTTGCTGGAAGGATAACATCTATGCTAGAACCGAAACCTGTAAAGATATTTTTATATTACTTTTAAATGTCTCGTAACATATCATGCACAAATTCCGGTAGGATTAACAAGTACCTGCATTACCAATCCCAGGCTTTTGAATTAGGAGTATGGGTATTTTCGCCATGATTTCTTCGTTAAAGTCTTTATCATTGCTAACGCCAGGAACTAAACACTCGCTTCTGAGTTTATTAATTGTACTTGTTCTCACACACGCCTTGCTACTGCTTTGCCTTATCTCTTGTTCCCAAATTGGGCTAGAGTTCGCGTTTGTGGGCGGCATCGGCATTGCTTCAACTGTCCCTGTAGCTCTCTGCGCTTTCCTCCTTTTCTCGGGCAGGTGGAATCTAGGATCCAGCACCGTGAATCCAAGTACAATGTTCGGCGGCAATTGACTAGGCGACAGTAGCGTCTTTAACACCTGCCACAGTTGCTTCTGAATTTTCAAAGATTCCATATTTTCTGGATTATTATAATACTCTGTGTGCCACGACTTATTTGAATCCTCGGCTGTGTCCTCGCAATCCATTCTCTCTTCTTCCAATCGAGCCACATCTCCGCGCTCCGTTATCGACGATAGCTTCTTATCAAAATTCAGCGGCCGCAGCGCGTCCGTCAAGACGCTTATCGTTAAAGGGCCATAAAAGCGAAATCGATTTAAGGTGTTCTTATGAATACTCATTTTACAATTCCTATCGTTACTATACAGAGAGGATTCTTTGGTTTGACTGCTCGCGGAGTTAGGCTCCGCATCGTCTGACTTTAATTCAAAGCTCGACACAATTTCGGCGACAAAATCGTGGAAGAATGACGGATGCACCCAGATCCAGATCGTTCTTGTATTAGAATGGCCCGGTCGCCACAGGAAGTGTACGTGACCGATGGGAGATCGTGGGAAAGCGTTCTTTTTAAAGAACAACAATGTTCCCTCTCGATCGCCCGCTATAAAAATCTTCGCGGCGAATGTTAATTCCAGCGGATTGCAATGGTCTCTCAATGTTTCCTTCAGCACCTCCTCTGGCCCGCTTATCTCGACGCACGTGTAATAAGAAATGTCCTGCATCAAGCATTGCCTCGCAACGGCACGATAATTCGCCTTGAAGCATTTGTCGTTCGCGTGGCTCGCGATTCTGTAGCCCCATTTCTCCACCATGTGAAATCGCTTTGCGTGCCAAATGTGGGTCTCCAGCCAAACTTTGCTCCGCTGTCTTCGATTGTACTCCGATAGTAAGTTACAAGGTCGTCTGCGATACTTGCGAGACGGCCTTTTGGTTTTCGGCGGCAATCCGGACTTCGTCATTTGATTCAAATGCGCCTCCCGTAATCTGCGCGGCAAACGCTTGACGTTGTGCGACATCACGCGCCTGCGCATATATACGGGGAGCTTTTGAAACACGAGTTTCGTTTGATGAGGATTCTCTGGAAATGTAATAATTTTTATTCGTAAAAGTGTTGACATTTACCTCTAATTGTACTTTGAAATTGATGCATAATATAGTTTATAGTTTTCCAGTGCCCGATGGTCGATCACTGTAATTCTACGATATGAAAGATTAAAATTGAATAAAATATCATTTAACACACCAATAGAATACGTCATTGCGGCAATTTCGCTGGCCCTCGAAGAGACGAGTTTCATAATATGCACTTCACTCGGCAACTTCTCGGATCCGCCTAAGAATTCGTCGAACTGCTCTTTTCCCGCCATCTTCGATACACAGTGTGTTATTTAAATGAATGTTTACACCAGTGCGACCCAGTATTTTGGTTAGCCGTTCCCAACGAATGGATATCAAGCGACGAAGTGGGATTAATATCGATGTCTTTGTCTCGCGTAATGCGTATGCAAATAATCGTTTCACGCGTATGTCACAAATCATTTAATATCTCTGACACCACTTCGATCGACAACCCAGAATGACCAAGAAGTAGCACGTGTCCGTGGCATCCGTGGCTCACTCAAGGCACGGCTAAAAATACTTCGATTTAAACATAGAATCTCTCCCGTAACGCGAATACACGAAAACTACTTCCGAACATCGCCCATAGGGGGCATCGCCACCCGCATATGAGAATCGGGCCTAAGGTGTCCTTGCGACAAGCGCCGACACAGAAGTCGCAATAATTATTTATCAAACCGTGCACGCAACACGCGTTAACGGTGTTGCAATTGTAATGCTCGACTGGCCAATAAGAAAGCCGATACGAGCAGCATACGTCAAAGATCAAGTGCCCCATTGGCCGAGTGGAGTCGCGCATATGCATCCAGTGTCTGAAGCTAACGAACTTGGAGCGACCATCCGGTACAGTTTCACTATTGGTCTACGATCTATGGACTCGTGTCCCCCGAACGATGCCTAATTTGCCTGCGGAGTTTCAGACTTAAATGCCCGTAGCCCGTCGCGAGCCTTCTGCTAATGCCAAGACCCGCGCCAACCCGCGCCGTGAAATAAGTCGCCATCTTTGCGACCGAGTCGCATCCCTCGATTCGGCCCCGTCGCCTCTCATTCCGCGCAGCTTTATGTAGTGTCAGAGAGGAAAAAAAAAATCGTTGAAAGTTGGTGACGAAAGGGGCAACGGCGGTTCAGCGAGACCGGATAGCGTTCGAGCTGTGCCCGTGAAGTGTATCCCAGCGGGAAAGTGGGCGGTACGCGTGGGGCATACGTTCCCCTGGCCTCGCTAGAGCAGCCCAGCACAGGATAGAGATATAATCCTCGCCGTTCTGACAAGTGACACATAGGGCCCGTGCACGCTAACCGCTCGCGACGGTGACAGCGATAAGGCCAGAGGAGTATACCGATACCCACGGCCGGGCCCCGTTACCGGCGTATGCCATTGTAACGTTGCCACCGAGCAATCGTAACCCGCGCAGAGGAAGATGAGTTGCCAACGGAACGCTGGCAAGATCACGGTGCCGGACGAGCTGCGGGACATTCTGCTGGAGTTCACGATCAGCTATCTGCTGGAGCAACCGGTGGACATTCTAGACTATGCCATAGGTTTCTTCGTGCAGCTACGGGAAAACCGACAGACTCAGTTGAGCCAAGCCACTGCGCAGACCTGCTCCTCTACGCCGGACGAGTCCGTCGATGAAGGTGAGCGAGCGAGCGAGCGGAGCGGTATTTTCATTCGGGATGCGACTTCCCGTCCCGTCCAGTACACGTCCCGCGACCGTGCGACACGTACCTCGGTCACTCTGCAGTTTTCACCGTGCTGTTAACGATATCGCTTCGATTTGCAATTCTCATTTAACATTCCGCTCAGCTTGAAATCCGACCGGCGCTCGCAGTGATTCTCCGCGACTTGGCGAAAAAAAAAAAAAAAAAAAAACAACAAGAAACTCGCATACGCGCGCACCAATGGATATCGGTACGACTCTTCCCGCTCAATTTCATATATTTTACTCCGCGCCGTTCGTCGAGCCGAGCAGCTGGAGGGCACAGAATGTTTATTAATTAGAATATATTTGTTGATCGATGTTGCTGGGATTATCTAACGGAGAAAGGCACCCGAAATCGCGCGGTACTTTCGAATGGTCATTATATCGAAAGTTGTTTCGCTCGTTACAGAACCACCGATCGGAAGGTTCGCGACGAGGAGGAAGAGCGTCTTCGCGGAGACTTACAATCCCGAGGATGACGAGGAAGAGGATGGAGTCAAGGTACGTTGTCGAGTCCAGTCATCGCCGAGCGATCATCCCGTTCCATTTAATGACATTCCTTTCTTATTGCCCGCTTCTGCGAGCCTCGATCGCGTTGCGCGAGGAGACGACGTTGTCGCTAGCACCTTCGAAGCGAGTGCCTGCACTTTATCGAGTCGATAATCGATCAATCAATCGGCGGCTCGCTCGTGCACAGAGGGGTGAGAATCGACTCGGACGGCGAGCAACTCGTTAAGAACGCACTGGCACGTTATACCCTTGCTGTTAAATACGTCTACTGGCCGAAGGGACCGAAAAATCCCTTCATTCCAGAACACTGGAACGCCGCAGGGATAGGGTTAACCTGCCCCCACGTACGGCTATATGCTCACGGACACGCGTGCACACGTGTGCCGTAATACACAGCGTGTATGAAAGCTAAATATGGATGCTTTATGACTCGTTTGAATAATAACACGGCCGATCGCTTCAGGAGAAACCGCCGCTTGGTTCCTAGGAGACGTGTGCCTCTCACGAGACCGAAAAACATTTTATCGAGGTCGGCTGTACGTGCGGCCGCCTGCACGTACGCGAGATATAGAAAACGGCATTTTCTTCCTCTCTTTTCCCCGTATCGGAGCACCGTATTCAGGGTGCGCGGGTGACGAAACGGGATGATTTACTTTGCCCGGCGATGCGAGCGATGTACCTTTATGACGTCAGAGCGCGTGTTCGATAACCTGCTACCGACGTGACTTACATATGTATCGCGGTACATACGTAGGTACACGTGAGCCTGTGTCGCCGTGAATGAGAGAGAGAGAGAGAGGGAGTGAGAAAAAGAGAGCGGCGGGGGAGCGGGGGGATAGGGTTCGTCGGATCGGGATCGTACTGCTCGAAAGCATTTCAAAAGACAGCGTCGATCGCGATTATTGGGAATCTCAGCCGTTAAAACTGATGGGAAAAGCGCCAACAATGTACATACAGGGTACTCCAATACTAACGGACCACCTAATTATCCGTTCGGTAGTTAAATATGAATAATATACAGAGATTATTTACTCCCGAACGCGCTTTCTGTTATCACTCGGAGCATATCTCGAATCACTCGGTTGATAAGTATGCCTGCCCTACGCTTCGGGCCCGTTATATAGGTGCAGTTTGCTCGAAGTTGTTGTTGTCGCGACGCAGTAAACTAGAGAGGCGGCCAGGTACCTAAGTTGGCGCGCTGAAAATGCTAATTACGGGCGCTCGAGCCGGCGCTGAGCATTATCGCGCGATTAGGATGCAGATGAATCAATTGAGAGGACGCTCCTTCCAAGAACGAGACTGTTTAATACGCGGTTGTAGGTCAGTGAGAGAGATGCGGCCGTCCCATAATGGTAGCAGGTGTTCGAGGAGGCGAACGGGGCTGACGGAGGAGGTTGAAACTCGATGCCGTACAAGAGGATCGTGGAATAGTAAAAAAGAGTCGAATAGAAAGGTCAGAGAACACGAGGCGGAACGCGACTCGGTATTTGTTTATACCTGTCTCTTGGGTTTCTAAAAAAAGCAGATCGCGATTCGAAACATCTGTGATCCGAGTCGTAACCGTCCTCCGGTGCATCGTTTCCTGGGAGATCGATTGTAGCTTTCGAATGGGAGGGCCTTAATCTGACATGTAAACGCTCGTTAGAATTTCCATCTCTTGTCATCCATCGCCGTGCGATACTAATGACGGGCGGCGCGTCAATAATGAGCGCAAGATCATAGAAGACTTCAATTTTTTTCTTCCTTTTCTTCTCTCTCTCTCTTTTTTTTTTTTTTTTAAATTTACCGTGCTGTGCAATCTACCCACGCGCATCTAATGGGAAACCCTTTCTTTTTATAACAGAGAGTGTTCAAGCTTAACGTTTCCGATCGATCACGCTGTGATTAATTATATGTATAATATCGACGCGTGCAATGATAGTAATTTCTACGTAACGTTTAGAAATTCGGTGTTAGCCCAATGAATCTATCGAGCGAAAAAGAAAGAGAGTACCTAATAATCTATAGTTTGCCAATTGCGCGGCCGGCCGGATTGCCACGGATTTAGTCGCAAATTAATAATATACTCGGATTAGATTTTACGTAGATTTGGCGTGCCACTATTGTCGTTATTAATCGGTTTCAGATGGTGCACCCGAAGAGCGACGAGCAACGGCAGAGGCTCAGCGAGAGCGTCAAGAATATTCTTCTGTTTCGGGCCCTAGACGAGGTAAGTTTAAACATAGTACCTACTCTGCTCTGCGCGTAATTGAAACGGGAATACAGAGCGGCCAGGGTTCGCGCCAACTCGTGGAAATGCCAATGAGCGCGTGTAATCTGCTCAACTGGGATTCAGAATCGGACTAGCCGAGGGAAACGAGCCGGCTAGATACAAATATAAACCACTAGTGATCGTACAGCCACTCTCGTATTACTTTTAACGACCTATTATGTGCGTCGGTAACGCGGCCAATTTCTCTCATTCACTTGAAAGCCATTCGGCTGGCCGGTCAACGATGATCAAAGAACGGCGTAACGCAATTGTCTTAATCTTAATAAACCTATCTTTACACGCTCGGTTCCCGCAAACACTGAAGAATCTCTGTCCCCGAAACCGCGAGCGGGCCATCTACCTTGAGATCTCTCTAGAAACTATAACGATCACGGTAGATGCCCTTGAACGTTAGAAACTATGTAGCAGATGCTAGTCACGAAATAGCCGCGACACGGCTAAACGCGTACCCCGCGAATTCTTCGCAGGAACAAATGGCCGACGTGCTGGACGCGATGTTCGAGAAGACCGTACAGCCCGGGGAATTCATTATCCGGCAAGGGGACGACGGCGACAACTTCTATGTGATCGAAAGGTAAGGTCGCCCCCGGATGAATCAGCGACTATATCAAGTCTCCAAATCGATTGCGGAGAATGGACAGGCGACTATTGTGCCGTTTTGCTATTTCAGAGGAAAGTTCGAGGTGTACGTGAAGGATCATTCGGGCGTGGAGTCGATGATACACACCTACGATAACCGCGGTGCATTCGGCGAGCTGGCGCTCCTCTACAACATGCCCAGGGCGGCTAGCATCAAGGCCATCACGCCCGGGACGCTGTGGGCTATGGACAGGCAGACCTTCCGGCGCATTCTTCTCAAGTCCGCCTACAGGAAGCGCAAGATGTACGAGGACCTTATCAACAAGGTCCCGATGCTCAAATCTCTCGAGGCAAGTCTCGCAGGAACGTTTACAGAAAGGCGTCGCGCCGCCGCGATAACGGAATGAAACTTTGCCCGCGCGACTCTGTCGTTCACCGAGATGATGTGAAAAATACTTTCTGCAGTCTTACGAGCGGATGAACCTGGCCGACGCCCTCGTGCCGAAACAGTATTCAGACGGCGAGCAGATAATCAGACAGGGCGACACCGCCGATGGCATGTACTTCGTCGAAGACGGCGTCGTCAAGATCACTATACTCGGCGACCATGGTCGCGAGATAGAGGTACGCAGCTACCGCGTTTAGTTTTCGTTTAATATCGTCTAACATCGTCGCGACGATCATTGACCTAGATAGCTCGCCACGGCAAGACTAGCGCGCCTGCTGCAGGAGGCTAGCGCGCGCTAATTGCCCCGCTGTCAATTGTATAGATGTCATTTGGTATTCTATTTGCTGCCGCAGATTAATAGAGTCCCCGCTGGTGGGTACTTGGGCGAGCTGGCGCTCGTGACACACAAACCTCGCGCTGCTTCGGCCTACGCTGTGGGCGACGTCAAGCTGGCCTGTAAGTTCCATCTCAATATTATTCTCGTACACTGTACCACGTTGCTGCGAGTGTTCCCTCCACCTAGCACTGACACGAATGCCCCCGAGAACATATTGCATTTAGAACCGAGCCTTTTAAGGAAACCGGGATACGTACTTTGTAGAACTTACGCAGCAGCCTGGTGATATCAAGGTTTTCTTCTTTTTTTAAAAAAAAAAATTGAATCTATTAAATGAGAAATCAGCAGAGTACCGGGTGTGCGGTGCGATTCAGAGATGAAAACAGATGGTGTTTAAAACGACTTTTTCAGTTTTGGACGTTGAAGCTTTCGAGCGCTTACTCGGGCCTTGCATGGAACTCATGAAGCGTAATATCGACGATTACGAAGATCAGCTAGTCAAAATCTTTGGCAGCAAAGCTAACATTACTGATATCCGATGAACTGTCTCCAAGCAGCGATACGTTGCGCACTGCTGTACCAAAGGCACACGCCGACTTTCGTACAGTAATGTAAGATGAGCACAAAAACTTGTACCACCCACTTTATGAATCTCATCCGCGTGTTTCCAAGTATCATCTCGAGTCGACTTTCGTAATGACTGTTCACTTAGACGTTGTACCAGTAAGAATCGTCGTTAATAGTTACCAAGTTTGTACCTATGACATACACACGCACGCACATACACACACACGCACAGGCAGACAGACAGACAGACGGACACACGCTAAAGGAAAACTTATAATAGGCTTCTCTCTCTCTCTCTCTCTCTCTCTCTCTCTCTCTCTCTCTCTCTCTCTCTCGTCTGTTTCGCATCTGTGCAACACGGTACTGATGGAAACTCTCTAAAGACTGCATCGGATCAACAAGTATTACCCTATCTTGTCGTGTGCTCGATCGTTAACAAGATAGAAGTCTGAGTAATTAAATAAGGTTTCCGTTCGAACGTTCATAGAGGAAGGTGAGGAACAATAAGAGAAATGAAATACTCGGAGCGACGCAACGTATCGTCAGCCTCGCGCACAGTTCTCAAACGATATACGTTTTATGCCATTCTTTATTCTTATACTTGACACTCTGGGAGCTGTATTCCACTTCAACGATGCGGCATCAATGAATTAAATTATTTCGAAACAATTCGACGGCGTTTCTCTCGGGAGAACAGATCGGGGGGAGGGGGGGGGGGGGGGTTCGTTTACTTCGCGTAATTGGAGGAAGAGTTTTTATCGATAGATGATCGCGGAAACTGTTAGCTTAGTTGCGAGAATATTAGAGACGGAAACGCACGGTTCGAGGCCCCCGAGGATCGGTGCGTTTCCACGGCGAATCGTAGCTTCAATGCTATGCTAGGAGAATTAAGGTGTAAAGGGCAAAGAGCACAGCAGGCAAGTTAGAGCAATCACTAGTATCAATGATACAATTTTTAAAGGGGAAGAACGGTAACTATTTTCTACGAGAACGTGGCATTTCGGCTAGTTTTCGAAAATTGGGGAGGGAATATTATTTGCTAGTTCTACACGTTTCATCTGATATTCACCTAACAATGCCTGAGAGTAGGGAGCACCTTCTCTGTTACATTTAACAGAACAATTATCCTAATTCCCATGTTCCTAATTTAACGATCTGCTCTTTGCGTTAACGAGAAAGTATTATGAGATATATATACATATTCGTGTAGCGCACAATACGATATCCATTTATTTAATTGTTTATACATAATATATACATATATATATATATATATATATATATATTTATATATATATATAGAGAGAGATAGATATATACGCGCACAAAACAAATTGCGTTCAATCATTATGTCTCTGAATGTGTTATTTATATTTGTTATCGCCTATCGTCGTTCGTTGCGAGTCGAAATAGAAACATTTCGCTGTTGCGCACATCGTTATACTTTCAATTTAGAAAAGAAAAGAAACGACGGTGCATTTCTTAGTTAAACGGAGATGTACCCTATCAACGTGTCTTGTTACTCGTCGTTCCCAGCATCCGTAGCCACTACAAAATTCTGCCACCGTCGCGAGAAAATCGAGGATCAAACGAACAGCCACTTCTCAAGAACCGACTCGAAAGCGTATCCATATCTTTCCCGCAACATACCACTGGCATTGCTCTTCGCAAATCGTCGATCAACGCCATTACTGAACATATGAAAGAATAAATGGACAAAGGGGGAAGCGAGATTTTTCCAAGTCCTTCGGCGATCTTACCTATCCGGACCTTTATACTCGTCGATAGCGTGAAAGAGATGGACGAGGGTTTCGAGTCCCTCCGGTATGTTCATGTGTGTCTTATCGGTGAATCCTGGTAACAAGAGTCGACCAAAAAAGAGAGAAAAAAAAATAAGAAAAAAAATGAAGAACCTGCGAACCTATTTTTGTTACACGTGTATGATACACGTTATACATGTATGATATACGTCTAGCATCGTGATAGAAAGAGAGGAGAACCGGCGCGAAAGCGAATATGAACACTGGTTTGAAGCTAATTTCGAACGCTGTGGCGAACAGGCGCGTATGCTAGTCACTTTACACGGCCGCGCGGCTCGTCGTGCCCCTTTCCCGACGATCGCGAGACCGATCCAGATGTAATTTTTATTACTACGAGAACTATGTATTTAACCGTGCGACTGAACACTCAATTATATAAGCGATAAGCTTCCGAAATAATATCACAATCGCGGGGAGGAGGAGACTAGTGGCGCGAGAACGGAGCGAAGCCCAGCGACAGGATTCTTGCGGCCGAGCCGATAATTCCGTCGCCGGTGTTTTCTCTTTCTCGTTGCCGCCGCCGTCGTCGGCGCGTAACAAGTTCGTTCTCGTTAATTTACGTTGTTCGCGCGTGTACCGTGCACGCTTTTCAAACGCCTGTGTTGCATTCATCCGCTGGAAGGATGCGATGAGTAATATATGTTAACTACATTGTGCCATGTTTCTTCAGCCTTTCGTTCTTTCTCTCTCCTTTAATCGCTCGACTCGATTCGGCGAGTCGTTAGCCGCGGTTCTTAGTCTTCCGACGTGTCTCCAGGCTGTGATATTATTTTCAGCAGAGCCCCCATTTCATTCCCTTCGAGTATGTCTATCGCGTGCAATTAATATGCCTGTTATCACGACGGCTTCCAAAACAGAGAACGGTGAACCGGGAATACCGCGGGACGAACGAACCCCTCCCCGAGGTACATCGATCGAACTTTCTGCCGATCGGCGGGCGTTTACTCGATCGTTTATCGTCGGGCACGGAGGAGAATCTGGGCAATTAGGGGAGGAATGATGTACGGCGACGTACATGTATTACATATAAGCGTAAATGTATAGCGAAAGTCTATTTCTCGCGCACCGAATTGAAAATTATATTTAGACGAACGGAGTAAGTATTTATTTGTGCGGAGCCAACATTCGAATGAATTAAATGTAAACGCTTTAAAGTAGAGAGTCGACCTGATTCAAGTTACTGTGTGTATCTCTCAACCAATGTGCGATTCACTCCTACGTGTTGCGTGTCGCCCTTCGTGTGTGTGTTCGCGTATGTGTGTGTGACGACTGAGCCACTGTATAATTTATTACTTCATTCGCATGTGCGAGCTGTCGTCGGGATTCTCGTCTGAACGGCTGTACGTTTTCGTGTCATTGTCGTCGTCGTCATTGAAAGTAATCTCGCGCGGTGAATCGAAGCTATAGAGACCCACGAGAGTGAGCCTCGTTGTAACGCGTGGTACGCTTACGATCCTCGCCAAAAAAAGAAAAAGAAAAAAAAGGAGGGTTTCCTTTCCGCGTTCGCTGCCGAACCGAGACGGCGGTCTCGTGTGCGTTTAGAGACTGCCAGGTTGCTTGAGACGCACACGATCGTGACCGTCGACTCGACCCTTTGCCAATCTAGTCCACAAGCGACGAGCGCTTCTGGCCGAGTGAACCAAGTGTATATCGAGTCAGACCGATGGGTTGCGCGGCTGATCAGATTGTCCGATGCTTCTGGAGCGTTAGCCGCTGTAAATTTCTAAATTCTCTGCTAATTATTCGACAGAGAGATCTGGCGAGGATTCTTATCGTCGCGGTTGCGACATCGCCCACGCTTGGAGAACAGATTTTAAAAATTGAATGCTCACAGGCAATGCATTGAAGTACACCGTCGAGACCCATCGTGTCCCCTCGGTACCATGATTTCTGTTTTCCGTCTGTATCGAATATCGGCGTCCGTTCCACGAAAGCCCTCGCTGTTATACCGCCTGTCTAAGTGTAACAGTCTCTCAGCATCGGACCAATATCTTTCGAAAGAGCAGAATGAAGCTTGCGAATATTTTCCTCGCGCTTTTCACTCAAACTCTCCCCACAGACTCTCCATTTCTCTGGTTGTTTCTAACCGTGGAACTAAGAGATAGCGCGCCGTGCTAGGCGACCTCTAAGTGTATCAAAGCGCCACGACCGTGCGCGTAAAGTAATAAGTAAGAACGTGAATTCTGTACCATTTCGACTGTCCCCGTAATCGGGGTGGCGATAATCTCGCCCTCGTCACCGTTCGCGTAGTTATAGGCCGGGTGGAGAGGCTTTGCTGCCGGTGTCTATCTTTACCCGAGGAAATCGGGGACAACGGTCCCGAGCGAGCAGAGCCTTTCACCCCGGTTATCTGCGACCGCTTTGTATCGAGTGCACAGCCTAAAGGTACATCGGCGGGTGGAAATGCGCCGCGAGAGGCGGATCCCGAGGGCGAGGATCTTCCCGACCTTCCGACGCGTTAAAGCAAAGCAATACGAGCGCATTCAGCTCGATTGCGTATCGACAATCGTCCGGTGTCGTCGTATGAAAGTCTACAACACGATATGCAACCTGTCACGCGTCTATTTATCCGTTCGCCGCTTAATCGGCGATCGATCCTGGGCCGCTCGGTCACTGTGCTTTCTTTTCTGCTTAATCTGACAGCGATGATGTAACGCGACGTGTGTGCGGGACTGCGGGAAGCGTGTCGCATGCAGGCCAGGGGAATTAACGATATTTCATATTGAAACTAGAACAAGCGAGCCAAGTATTTCCTGTTTTACGTTAGCGACCTGTTAGCTCTCTCGATCCCAAGCGAACCGAGCGGGAACAACGTTCCCCTCGTCTAATGAATGTTTAACGGATATACAATATTCCCACGCATACCGTGAGTCTTGGGCAATGTTAATCCGCGATGGTCCACGAAGGCGAGCTTTCGTTTCTCCCTGGAACGAAAACTGAGAAGGATCCATCGCGCGAGGCCACCGAGGAGAGGGTCATCGTCTGAAACAGAGGTCGGCGGAGCAGGATGAAGACTGGCTTAGACACATAGCTTTTATTTAAACGCGTACAAACAATACCGTTCGTCCGTCGCCGGCGAGTCGAGCTTGTAAAAGGATGCACGCGTGACACCGGCGTCCGAAGTTCAGCCATCGTCGGCCGTCTTTGCTAACGGAATTGCACTGCGTATTTGCAGGAGATGAATGTCTACGAGCAAAGAAACGGGGTATGATTCGCTGTGAGAAAGAAATTCGCGCTGGATTGTCGCGACACTATCAGGGTATCGAGTCAAAGAGATCGCGAGGGTATGCCTGTCAACGAGATGTTAGAATGACGAAATCATTCGGCGCGCCTTCGAGTATTTACCAACACGTTGGCGTTACGAAAAATCTCCCTGCTCAGGATCGTAATTCGTTCTTTTGCTGCGTAGCGTGTTATTTGAGCGGTTGCCGCGTCCCGCGAGAGGAATTGCAAGTCGCGCAGAATCAACTCTGCGGCTAGAGCGGTGGAGGAAAGTTTATAATTTCAACGATTTACAGGATATTCCGTATTGTACAGTGCGACCCTCGAAAGAAGGTGACACTTGATCCAAAGACGGGGCAGAAATGTGGGTGTCGCAAAAAAGATTTGTGTACGACGCTTCGTTTCTGAGAAAAGCAATTTTGAAAGTTCGAGCGGCGCAGGGCCGCTTGAGTCAGCGCCGCGCGATTTCAGAATCGATTTTTCTGAAAACGAAGGATTCGCGTAAAGAAATTTCATTGAACATTCTCCACCCCCTTTGTTGGCTGAAGAATCATCTTGTCTCGGTGGGTCGTGCTACATTCTGCAATAGCCTGCACAGTTCAATGCCGAATCGTTTATTGTTATAATAGTATCGACTATTTTAGGTGTCTATCGAGCATGACAAGAACAATATCGAGATCGTTCAGAATTCTGTCCCCCCGTTGTATTTGTTGATGCTCAAGCCGCATCCGTTTTGCGCATCCGAGCGAGCTGGTGATATCGCTTCGGTGCGCGGTCCACGAGAGATGTATTGTACGTTTTAAGCTGGATAGATTTTATACACGTATACGCTTGCGTAAGAATGTCTCTCTCTTTCGAGTTAAAACAAGATGAAGAAGAAAAAAGAAAACAAACGTGTTGTGAACTGCAAAGAAAGAAGGAAACAAGCAAACGGGAATAGTAATTACAGTTGTAACGTACTTAACGTTCTTTCGTTTCACAATGTGTTGTAGCGCAAAAAAACCAGACGTGCACATACGTATATATATATAGATATATTATATATACACAGAATTATATATTAGATATGTCGATATATTAACATATATGTCGAGACTCGTTTCCAGCTGGTCTGATCGGGTATTACTTTAATAATTATAAATTGCGTTAACCTGGCAGCGATGCGATTGCGATGGAACGCATAAAAGGGAGGCGCGTGCAATCACATAGTTTATTGTATAACGTACACTGTCGCGCCGACGACAGTTTAGTGAGCTGTAGTCCATTGGCACTGAAGGCGACAAAAAGAAAGCAAGGTGCGCTGGTTAATGAACTTTTGTTGTCCGATTAATAGATTAATTATACGGGATTATATACGCGATCGAAAGCCTGCGTGAACCGAGCATCGTTTGCAAATAGTACGATTAACTAGGCAATTGGAATAGTAAGCTCTTTCTCTGCGCGATTAGAAGAATCGGTATAAAACTGTTGCATAAAGGTACAGACACGGAGAAGTTCAGAGGCTTGATCGGCTATTTTTGCTAATTCTCTCGTGTTTAGAAGACTTTCGTTCACTGAGGGACAAGCGTGCAACACGCGCGAGCCATTGGCACGCGTAATTCTATTCGATCTGTATCCCAAGGCGTGATTAAATCCTTCGTTCCTGCGTGAAATCGATGGACGGTGATCGGTCTCTGTTTCATCATTTCGAAATTGTTGTCGCGTGGAAGTGCTCTCGATGGAATTCAATGTGATTGTACTGAAAGGAGATTTCAGGTGCATACAGTGAGAAATTTTGTGGCGTGCTTACTCGTGCTCGATTTAGACGGCGATACGTAGCCGCGTGCTTCTTATACAGCATCACTGCCGGATTAAGTAGCGGCGTTACTATCATTTCGTTGAGAACCATATCCGATTTGACAAATTGCAAGTTTCGGCACGGAGATACTTGTCGAACCTGTACCTTTAGTTGGCCGTAAAAATTTGTTGAATATATTCACGGAAACAGCCACTACTCGGACGTCTTGCTCTCGTATACTTACTCAAATCGCACGCAATGGTACAGTTGCGATGGCGAGAGACAAATATATGCCGCTTACCATTGTGACGAAACGTTACTTGTCTGTTTATTTACCATAGACGAGTTCGTATTCGAGAAGCGAGAAACATTAGACGTACAGTGTACTATGGATAGATAGTATAATGAAAATTAATATATAATAAATGAATGGACCTGTACAAGCGTAGTTATTACTTCTCATCCTGGCAAACTCCGCTGTTGCGTTACACAGTGAACTACTGTGACTAGGGATTGCAAACCGTTAATTCGGTTTGAAGGTATTTTTTTTCACTGATAACGTAGTAGATATCGACGGAATTAATGAACGCATATATGGGCTACATTGCTATACATAATTTATCGAATTACCGGTAAAAATTTCTGGGTATTTCTCGCGATATATCGGTAAATCGGTTTATTTGGCCGCTACCGGTAAAAGTTTTAGGGTAGTTCGATAAATTATGTATATCTACTACGTTATCAGTGAAAAAAAACTCCAAACCGATTTACGGGTTTGCAATCCCTAACTGTGACCGAGGAACAGGAAAAATGGGATTTCCACGAGTTGTTTCTCGTAACGAAATAATTGTTTGTTGTAAACAATTTCTCATTAAACATAACAACTTCCGTTTTATTTTTCCGTCGGTATTTACATCATTTAATTTCAGAATCACAGGATACAGAACTCCTCAGCATTCTATCGTCGACACTCTTTTTTTACATACTGTTACTATTAACACACGTGTAACACTAAATCTCATGACTATCTGATTTACTCCTTTTCTTAGAATTACTTCTTAGCACAGCTAAGCGTAAAAACGTTATAGCTTTTAATAAAGACCAGCTCATCTGTTCTTGTTCGTCACAGGTCGCTTGTGTGTACAGAAGCTTTGTTTCGTCGTTTAAATGCACTCTCATATTTTCTGTCGTGCTTGTCTTAATAATATTTCTATCTATCGTTTCCATAGCATATTCTGTGGATATTACTTCAGAACTAATTAGAAGGTTAAACAAACGTGCTGTCGTCTGAGTGTGTAATATGTATACATTGTGCTTGGGCGCTGATAAATCACTTTTCCCTAAAGAATTACATTTTATGAAAGTAACGGTCTAATAAACCCGCAATGGCAGATTAATAAATCTTACGCTTCCGTTTCGAGTTTCGAAAATGTGAAAATTACCTTTGAACCCACCCCCTAATTAATTATTGCATTAACATACCTTTTCTTAGAGCAACGCAAGTCATAATAGAAATCATTAACTGTTGTTGAAGCTGCATATTGTGCAAAATATTTCGTGGCAGTTTCTTTGGACGTATGGGCTCTTCCATTACATAAACGGTAGACATAGGTATCCTTTCGACTACGGTAGGTATCTAAGTTAAAAGCAACAGTCGAACATGACGTTAAAGTTACATTTCCAAAACGCTGAATACCGTAATACTTACCAATTTGATTAAATTGTAAGAGATACTTCCAGGCATGTTTCCGGACCAAGTTGTATAATTCCATTCTACTACTTGAAAGTTCTTATCTATTAATGCCCAACTCACCACTGTCGGTCCTACATGTAACCCTAATATTGTTTCTGGTACCTGCAGCGATTTACAAAGTTATATAATTCTATTAGCAGAATTCTCAGGAAATATTGAGAACAACTTGCACCAATATTCGCATACCTTAGCCTCCATGACTGGCGTTACTCTGTATTTATATGTTTTTGCCCTTGTTTCCTGCTGAATAATTATAGAGCAAATTCTTTTTATGACATGGGGCTCCAATTCATTATACTGAAACAAGTGCTGTATGGAATTGTAAGGTCCCTTGGCCTCGCGCTGCGATATCAACGCTGCAGCATACGTGGGGAAAGTGTATCTACATGAGAATACTAACTGCTTACAACCGAACATCGATTTCCCCCCTGAGAGCATTAACATCGCCGGCTATACTCACCTCTTCAACTCCATCAGATTGCCTTCGTTTATAACTTTCAAAATCTTGCTCTCAAATTTGAGATAGCGACTCAAATCGGTATTGTCAATCTTCAAAGACTCTGCGACTGCTGTGCAGTATCCTTGCGGTATGTGAATTACCTTCCGCATTTGGTCTCTACAAATAGAGCCGCACAGCGTTCGCAGCATAATCGTACTTTAATACCTATTGCCAGGCTGTTATCGTCGACACAATTCTATCGCCCACTACGGCGTAAAATTTTGTTAGATGAACTTGTAACGAGACACTACGTCGATCTTATTCGCTGTATAATACAATTCATACTAAAAACAGACCGGAAAAATGAGAATCCTATTGCACAGCGAGTTAAATATCATTTACTAAGTGGTGTTACGACATTAATGTTATCGCTTTGCAAGATTCATAGCCCATTGTAAAGTTCTGCATTTACAATTCAATGACACTTGACTGAACCTGCACATTTTACATGTCGATTTCGTGCGATCAACCATTTAAGACCCCGATGTTTTGCTTTATCCTCCGCACGTGGTAACCTTAAAATAAAACACACTCGAGTGGCGACTCTGATATAGAAACTCAAGATGACGTAAGATGTGCAGGTGGATTTCGAATATGCGACAACATCGATAATGTCGTATCGCATGTACCGTTCGTTGTTGCGATGCTCGCTGGTGTGTTGCGTGATCACGCGAATGTAGCTATGGAAATGTATATCATCGATATGTAAATTAGGAGCGAAGTTTAAAAGCAGACGTTTACGTGTGATCAAGGAGAGAATTGTTAACGGTACACGATGCAGGTGGCATGCGTGGGAAAGATCTAAAGGCGGAATCAGACGGAACGTGGCTCGACTTGCCGAGCCAGTTCGCCACAGTTCGCCGTCTGATTCCACCTTTAGGCAGAGTCTCAATTAGTAGAGCCCGAAACGAATCGCGAGTTTCTTCTAACATAAGTCACGTAATCTTTTGAGAAGGCCTTGTTCTTTGTTAGTCTTTAGGAGTATCGATTGACTCCAGAAGTGTTGGCGCCGCTAAGGAAGTCATAAATTTCCCACGTGGGCACCCCGTTGTGTAACGGAAAAGCGCGATTCCACAGAGTTTTCACCACCATCCGGAGGACGAATTCCACTCACGCCCAAATCCCCCGTGATTTTCATTAAGCTAGGTTTTTCTGTACGCGATTGGACGCGACGTAAGGATTTTCAATGTCGATTTTCTCGAAAATGAAGCGGAATATCAAAAAATTGAATTCCTTTTTCTCGACTTTTTCACTCGTTATGAGTCGAAAAGAAAGAGTGACTTTTTTTCATATCGCGCTTCATTTTCGAGGAAATCAACTTTGAAACTCTTCACGTTGTGTCCTGTCGCGTACACGAAAACCTACCTTAATGAAAATCACGGGCGATTTGGACGTAAGTGGAATTCGCCCGGAAATGGATGGAAAGATGGACGGAAATCCGCGGGACAGTCTACCGCTTGAACTGGCGCATCCTCCGTCCTGAATCCTGATTAGCAAAGGAATGCGAGGACGCGCAAGGATGGAAGGGTCACCACGTTCGAAGAGGCAAGGTTCAATGACGGAGAACTCTGGGTGAGCAGAACGATTTTGACCCCTGATTAGTAAAGTCCCAAACTGTTCTCTGTTATAAACGGTATTTTAAAACTATCAAGAAATATATTTAAGTTCCTACCAGCATTCAATTTCATTTAATTTAAAATACCCGCGCATTTCGCGAGCAGAGTGCTTCAGCGCTCCACGGGCACCAACCCGCGTTAAAATCTGAAAATTCCTCGGAATCGCGCAACAAATCACCTTTCATCTTACGCGTCTATGGGTAACGACGAGATTTAAAATGTTTCAAAATATTTGGAAGAAGGTAGAAGGACGTTCATACGTTGAAGTTTTAAATATTCTTATAGAATTCGAATTTCAAGTAATTGTTGAACGGCTCAGATGGATTTTGCTGGAACGAAAAAGCAAAGCAACTCTACGGGCCGCAGGTCATCCACAAATCCTGTAAGAATATCTACGCTTGAGAGGGCAGATAAGAGCTTGCCGCGGGTAGATTCACGGAAAACTCAAACGCTAAAGTCAAAGCTTTCGATTCCCACGGTCGACAGCTCTCACATACCCAGACCTCGTGTTCGATCCTCCTCGACTGACAGGGCGAGTAACAGAGGGTCCAGTTTAAAATCAACAGGTGAAATATCATTCATTCTATTCGTAATATATGTACATTAACAGAATTACATGCACCTATGCTTTCTCAATCAGTGTACTACGATACTGAAGTGATTTAACGCTTAACTGCAAGGAAGTCTAATATGATCGTTACTGTTGCAGGCAAGACCCCGCTTCGTCATGTACCAACAACTCCTAAGACACCTCTCAGCAATGCCAGCAAACATTCCACCCTTCTTACAGTTGGAAGTTCGAACAGAATTCACTCGGCACTTCCGACAGGGCCCAGATCTGTATCAGCTGATCGTGCTAGTAGCCTTGGAGCTAAAGGTCCTAGAAAAGACACGAGACCGTTGACAGACAAGACGTATCAAGCTTACATGCTTAATAAGATCGATACTTACTTCTCTACGAATCAGCTTTCTTTTATGCTTAATAGCAACGGTAGCTTGAGACCGCTTACTTTGAAGATGTTCGTAGAGGTCTCTGCTCACTTAGTAAAACTGCTGGATATTAAGCAAGCCCTTACAATGACTAATTACGTGGAAGAGTTGCCGAAGATCGCGAAGAAACTTCACTATCCTGGCGTTATTACTAAATCTTGGTTAAAAACTGCTAACGCCATGCACTCTTGGCTGAATGTTCTGGCCTGGATTTGCTGGTTGGTAGAGATCTGCGAAGTAAGGAAAATAGCTTTCGAGAAATACAGTTTGAATAACTTGCCCTTTGTGGGCGATGAAAGGGAAGCCGATAACAGCCGGCATGCTTTCTTTTCGATGCTCGATTTTTATAATGCTTGGAACGATGAGAAGCTTGAGGAGGAAGAATTGATGATTGAGAAGTACTTGCGCGAGATCGAAGATCAGCAAGGAGTTAGCGAGGAGGATTTGAACACCGCACGCTTTGAATTGGAGGAAGAAATGGCTAAGCTGCAAGCGGCCGAAGAGAATGCGAATAGAGTGGACGAGGAAGTGAAACAGCTGCAGGCAGTACTGTTGTCCTTGCAAAAGGACGAAGCTGAGCAACTAAGCGACATCAGCGCCAAAGAGGACTATATAAAGACAATTAATTTCGATACTGATCAAATAAATTCGAAACGCGACGCGTTTCGCGAACAAATCCGTTTGCAGAATGCGCGACACGACGAGCTGCTTTCGGTTATTAAACAGCAGCCAATGTCCAAAGTGGAAAGGGACAAAATAGTGGAGAAATGTAGCGAGATTCAGAATTATATGGATCAATTCACTGAATACGTTCAAGATTTACAAAAGCATCTGTACACGATGGACATCAAATTGGCGTCTATTAATAACAATCTGACCAAGAAGGTTCTAACGTACAATAAAGAAATATTCATGCACCTCAGCGGTGACACAGGTGTGGATCTAGAAGAATTAAAGATGCCAGAGCAAGGTATATTGCATCCTCAGATTATGGAGGTACTGAGTGTTAAAGCAGGCTTGATGAACGATCTGAAAGATCTATTGAAGAAGCAGCTTGTCGCGAAAGAACGTTCGGTGGAATTGAATTCTAACGAATTAGAGAATCTGCAGGAGAAGAAGAAAGTTCTCGAATACGAGAGCAGCGATGTCGCTAATAAAATTAAAGAAGAGAAAAGCCTGATGACTAAAATCAGAAACGATGCTAAGCAGGAGGAGGAGAAATTACGAAAACAAATAAAAGCTTTGCAAAACGATATTAAAGAAATTCAGGATTCGATGCCGAACATGCAGGAACTTACAGCCGAATTAGAAGAAACGACGGACAAGCTAAACGCCGTTTGCAGAAGAAAGACACATATAGAAGAATCTGCTAAACTATTTTTTGGTCAATTTTTCGAGATTTTAGGGGCGCATAGAAGTGAACTTTTCGATATGTTAATGAAACATAATAAGTAATATATATGTAAAAAATAAAGAAATTGATGAATTTTTTATACTTTTAACATATTGTACCGATGTTTCCTTTTATATAAAAATAAAAATTTTATCCCAAAAGTTAGATGCACGAAAATTAGGCAGGAAAAGTAGAAAAGAGAAAAGCATTAGCGATATGTTTGAATCGTCATGCGGAAGTGGGAAGACTTGGATTTGTTTCCACACGCGCGTCCATACAGTTCCGCCTACTTTTATGCGCCATAAGCGAAAGTAAAGCAAAATTGATAATTTAAATTTAGCGTTTACTTCACGCGTAGAATATATGCAATACTTGCTGAATTATGTCGTAAACGATCGTAGAACTTAATGCGTGCACATTTCTCCATTCTGTTTACGAGCTTACATTTTTCAGCGCACTATATACTTCGATAAAATGATCATTCTAAATTCTTCGAACCTACAGGATGGTATATACATTTTAACCGCCAGGATGAATGCGCTGGCAGACACTGCACGTTAGGATAAGTTTCCTGGCGTACGATGAACGTGAATTAAACGCAGCATCAGGTTAGATGGATGGTAATGTTACTGGTTAGAAATCGGTCAATGTATCGCGACACCTTTGTAATGTTTCAGCATAATGAGCTGCAAAGCAAATGCGTGTAAAGCCGTCTGCTCAAGGAATAACAAAAATACCGTGGAAAACAAACAGCATTTGGTAATTTATAATTCGAAAGTTTTATAAACATTCAAGAATCTGGCGTGATTGTTAATGCTGCGATATGTTTACAGCCCACTCCTGAAGCACCCTCAGAAGGGCCTGTTTTATTTGACAATTGTAATACTGTGGTAGAAGTTACCGTGAAAACCAAAGGGCAAAAGCGTACGTCGAGGATGGTTAGCAGCAGCCCCACTAGTCACAAGGGAGTGGAAGAGAAAAGAAAGCCGGGTAGCAGCGGCGATTCTCATCCGAGCTGGGGTCGGATTTTAAGGGATCAGAATCGTGCAACTATGAAACAGGGTCTGCAGCAGTTGGCGGGACGAGCTACACCTTCGAAATCAACGAAACACGTAATTGAGAGTAGAGAAACGAAGAAGCAGACTCTGACTCATCAAAAACATGAATTCAACGTGAGTGCGCATGCGTTCTATTAGAATCGTATAAAAATTTGCAACAAGTCGAACTAGAGATATTGCTTTTCTTTTTCGTTTGGCTTCAGCATAAGCATCTGGACGAGATCCCTGTGAAACAATCAGCTTCACAAAAGAGAATAGAAGAGCACACGAAAACCACGCCGCGTACTACAAATCCGTCAACTACGTCGCTACCTAGCAGCGTCGAATCTATCATAGTTTACGATAAGGGTGTGCAATATGGTGGGATATTCGATTGCTCCGATGATAGATTCGGCGCGTTTAATCCAGTCCGCACATTAGGCTTTCTCATGAAAGAATTGGAACACTTGGTGAAAGACGACAAGGCTAGTAAAATTCTTACTGATATGGAGCAAGTGTTACACAGGATACTGGCAGGACCTGGGAAATCACATTTAGTGGTATGTTTGTTGGGAATTACAAGGAAAGAGCGCATATTAAAAAGATACTATTTCTGGTAGGATCTGGAAGCTATGGCGCTTCGTGCGAAATTAGAAGCAAGTACGATTCAGTTGGAAGAAACAAGTAAAAAAATGAATACGATGTGTGAGACGCTACGCGAGGAACGGGATTCCTTGCAGCGGTATGTATTCTATATGAAACTAATTTTAAGCAGATGCCATACGCTGTTTACATGCTTTTTATTTTAAACTAGACAAATTCATAAGCAAGTCTTATTGTTAAACGAAGCTCGAGAAAGGCAGTTGGATTTAGAAACGACAGTGAAAACGTTGAAAGAAGAATTGGAGGAAGCGATAGGAACGGTTCAGGCTCGAGAGAATACGGTGACTGAATTGAGAGAGGAGATTAAGGGCCATGAATTTTCTCAGAAAGTTATAACAGATTTGAGGGCAAGTCTATCCGACCAAGCAGAGTTCGCGAGGCAAAGGCACTTGGAGGTGCAGTATCTGACTCTAGAGAAAGACAAACTCTCTGTTTTATGTTCGTATAAGGATACGTTATTGCTCGAACTTCGGAATGCGATCAAGTTAGTTGAACTACAATTAAGCGTGCTAAAATTGCATTTTAATAGCATTTCACGAGAATTATCTTCTTGTTACTCATGACAGGGAGTTGCAAAGCCAAATTGCAGATCAGTTGAGCAGCTTGAATATGTACGTTCACGAAGAAAGTTCTAATCACCAAATCTCATTGGTTCATGGAGGTCTTGCGTGTTCATCGCCGACTTCCACGTCTTCGCGGGAATCTAATGTACCTACTTCTTGGCACGACATATCAGACGTTTCTTTGTCTACCGTGGATCACGATCAACCCAAGGGTCGGGATATACAAAGGTTTCTACGCAAGCCGAACAAGCTGCTGTCTTTCTCGGAAAGTCACATCGAGAATGCGGGGAAAAAACGAACGAAGAATGTTAAAGAGTCTCAAACGAAAGATTCTGTTAACTTAGAGTTCATTAGTTTACCCAACGGAGAATCTTCGCACACCTTTATGCCATCGTACAAAGATCTCGGATACACGGAAATTAGTCAGTCAGGTAACCATACTCGATATCTACATCTTTTAACTTTTGCAACAAACGTAGACACGCAAAGTTTTGCTTTTAGTTAACAAGGGTCAAGAAAGCTCAACGACGTTCAATAACAAAAAAAAACGATAATTTACGTAATTCTAAGAGCATTACTAAATTATCATCATCGGAGCCGTTACGATTGTCTCCTGAAGAGATTCACGAGAAAGAAGAATACGTAAAAGATCCACCCAAAGCTCTAAAGTCTTCAGAATTGTATAGAATCCAGAGTCTCGAGAAAAGACCAAGCACGACCGAAGCTAGCTTGAATATTTTAAAAAACAATTCGGCCAACATTCCTATAAGCTCTACCATAACGGAACAGTTCCAGAACATGTTCCACGATATCAGACTTCAAAGTAGAATGCCTGTTAACGTGCCCAGTCCGCCAAGGAATTATCCCCATCCTGATTGGAGCGATAGTACTTTACCGAGTATCAGCACTGCTTCTGAATTAAATGTGTTACAGTCAAACGACACTTAAAACACCGTATCAACCTTTTTTACAAGATGAGCAATATCTGCGCCCATTGAGCTTGCTCTTTATCCATATATTCAATTGCAAGAAACGTGAATATTAAATTATACCTTTTTTTCTACGATCTTAATGATTCAATATAATTTTAAGCGATAATTTACAAAGGATACGCATACACAGTATAAATTGTATCGACTTTTGGTTTAGAACGTACCTTCCTATTAATATATGTATATTTGCCTTTGATTTGTAAATCTAATTTGTACTCAAGAATATATAATTTAAAAAAAAATATCGTTTACATATATACATGTTATATTATTAATTGAAAGTGGGGTAGAGAAATGCGTAACACTGGGTGTTACTCGAATTAATTATGCACAAGCTGTAAGAACGTTTGCAAGGCTGGTGCCAATACCAAAATGCATACTGCAGTGACTTTAATTTGTATTACGTAAAATTAGATATATCAGTTATACATACATGTACAGTGATGCGTCGCAAGTTAGTAATAAGACCATGTACTTAAGACTGCACATTCCTGGAAAGATGTTTGTACTTTAATCGATAATTTTAATAAATAAAGAATAATTAGTTCACGCTTCGGTAAACACCGTTAGTGTTCGGTCCACTATCTACAAGATCCTTAACAAGTTCGTACTAAGAAATTGCAAGGACACAATATAAACATGACATGGAAAACCAGGTGTATATATATATATATTTTTTATCACATATGTATATATACAAGTAAAGTATAATACTTATATTTTGCAAGTCTTAATAGGATTAAAAGGGAACATTTTAGTACACGTAAAACATTCATCAATTTTGCATAAAGACGTCTTGAAATACATATACATGTTTCCCAGTAAGCGTGTACATCTGCACTCTCTCTCTCTTCTCTCTTTCTCTCTCTCTCTCTCTCTCTCTCTCTCTCTCTCTCTCTCTCTCTCTTTTTGCGAAAAATTTCATCATTATGATAATTTCCCCCACTTCTAGCGACCGAGAAACGCTAACAACTGTCATATGATACGAACACAGTCCTAATATTCGATGCGCGTAAAATAAGTAACGTTAACCCCCAGACGAGAAAGACTGTCTTCGCATAAAATGACTTCGATGGAAATTGCGATAAAACGTGAAATATTAAAAACCTTTATTTATGCGAGCCGACTGTCGACGAAGGAACCTTCCTCGACCTCGATTTCGAGCGGACCACCGCCATCCTCGACGCCCTCTGTTTCATTGTCGCGGTAGATCACAAATACTTACGCACCTTGAAATTTTGATTCTCGCGGCACCTGCTCGTTGCGCTAAACAGCCCGAAAATACGATAATTTGAAAAAAAAAACGCTGCGAAACAGTCTACGCCCTCGAAGAAAGTTCCTTCGTACTCGCGCGATATATCGAAAGATTTAAAGTTCCCTTGTCGGATACGTATACTTTCACGTACTGGTAAGTACGGTTCTCCCTTACCACTTACTCGAGGTGCCTTAAAAACGTAAATCCTCTGATCTCTTAATGTTTCTCGATGGTCTCCTTAATTGTAACATTAGAAACGTTTTATTCTAAACTCATAATACAAAAGTCCTTTACCCTACGAAGAAGATAGAGATCGATGATCGACGGTAGCGACAATTTTATCGAACGGAACGCGTGAATCGGATCTCGATATCTATCGAAAAAGTGTCGTAACGGCGGAAGTGGTGCAGAGCAAAACGAACATCTCTTTTTTTTTGTGGCTGCCGTGTCTCGAAAGTGTCCCGTCGACGTACATAAATGCTCGCGTTCGTATATAGTTCATTATTTGTCGTACGAAATTACCAGTAATCTCGGTAATAATCTACGATAGATCGCGAATCACAAATCGTTTCGTTATTTTACGTATCATTACATCGTAACGGCTCTGAGGTATTACGTACGTTCGTGATTTAAGAAAATCGGCATTCTTTGAACATCGTTCGTATTCTCCCCCCCCCCCCCGGCGTATTTTCAAAAATCTTATTCGATACTATAAACGAAATATTTGTTAAACCCACTTTTCGTCGATGACCCCCGTCGGAGATTGTTGCTTTGAGTAACCGTCACCGGCAGCCAATCAGCCCGAAGCTTCCTAACATCTCGCCTAGCGTCCCTCTCGGCCGAAAGATCCTCGGAATGGAAATTCTGCGCTTTTCTAATTGGCTGTCGATGGCATTACGTCGAAGGTTGTCATACGTGCTGTTCCCATTAAAAGCTCAAATGCACGGTCGGCTCTGCGTAACGGTCGTTGAAAGTGATGCCTTCTCGAACACGCAGCCGGGAACGCGCGCGCTTTCGTATCCGTCAGGTTCGAACTCGAGCTGCGTCCGTTAAAATTCGTCGGATCGTTCGAAATCGTCGGCGTGGTCGCGATAAAGCGTGTCGTGCGAACGAAACGCGTTTACAAAGTGCATTTACGTAGTTGTGAGAGTGCTGCGCGCGGACACGATATGTTCAGGGGAGTAGAAGCGAAGGAATATCGTCGCAGAACCGATCGCGCGAGCTTACGATGATTTCCAGTGCCGAGCTGCCGTCCACCTAAACTTCTAACGGCGGTGGATAGCAAAAGAAGGGTGAGCAAAGACAGAAATATTGAATGATCGTGTCGTTTGGTACTAACAGCACATTGAAAACCTTCTCATGTTACATAGAATATGTACGTATGCCTGTTGTGTGTTTCACGCGTATGTGCGCGCGCGTGTGTGTACGTATATACACGTGTATAGCTATTTTAGATACATATGTACAAAATTTCCCTTAAGAATTTAACGGATCAGTATTTGGGACTTGTGTTTCTTTTTGGTATATACCGATCGGTCTCTCTTCTTTTGATTCTCATCGGAAATTCACGCGAATTCATCGATAGGTGCGTTATGTATGTTAGGTTAACGGTGGAACGAAAGTATCGCACGATAGATGGAGCACAGTTAACATTACTAATCCGGACAGACCATCTTGCGACGCTTTATACACGGGCTTTTCTTTTGTCGCCATCTTTGGCAATTTCGGTTAACCCTTTCAATGCTCGTCGTGTCCCGCGTGCGGGTCTCGTTGACCATAGACCCTTAACAGTTTTGTTCGAACGCCCGCGGGGCGTTCGTCGCACACTAGCAGGCGTCGGCACCGAAAGGGTCGAAATTCAATCTTCTTTTCTCGTGACTCGCGAAACGAACGATAGCAGAATTTGATCGAAAGCATGGGTCGCGATTAGATCACATAAACGGTCGCGAGACGTCGACGTAATACAATTACGAATTACATCACTAGCGATAGACTGTCGTAATTAATTACAATTAGACGGCACGTCGATCAGAAGTCCGTCTATATTGTGGGGAGGGGGCGGTAGATTAAAATGAATCCTAGCCGACTTCGTTTGAATATCCTACTTAAATAGACTCAACTATTACGAGTACGCTCGAATATAGCTCAGAATATCGGAAGTGTTAGTGGGCTGTTGTAAAAATAAAAGTTTCAACATTTGTCATCTTGAGGTTGCGTATGGAAGGACATGTTCTTTTATTGTTTATTGTACGTTAATATACTGCTTTGTTCGGTGTAAAAATATAAAGCATTTCGATTACAGACTTCGTATGTATTTGGGCGTTGCCATTGTTACCGAGTTAATCGGCAGTTATTACGATAATCTCTTTCTCTTCGTATCTTCCTTGATGTAGGGTTGCACGAACGTATGGTGTGTCCGAAGGAACAAATTATAAATCAGATAACCAATAAAACATAACATTCTCGCATTAAGCACTGCGTTCAAACTAGACGAAATCTCTCCTCTCATCGAGCAACGTTACCGGCTCGCGGAAAATGAAACGAGGTGGTGTAAAACCTTGCTCCTTAAATTCGGCCCGCCGAAAGCACACGCCCGAGGAGCTCGCGCACGTGCAACGGGAGAAAGGAAAGAATAGCGCTGTAATCGAGATAGCATTGTGTGTCGCGCAAATTACTCGGTCAGTCGGAGGGTTAATTGTATCGCGGGGTGGCATCTGGAATCTGGGTGGGTGTGGATTGCTGGAAACGGGACGGGGTGTGGGTGCAACCCAACTTCAAGAAACAGTCTCTAGCTCTCTCGTTCAACTAACAATGGCCCAGGCTATGGAGTTAATAATTGCTTTTACGTGGCAATGATAACAATATGCGTGTATAACAAATGTACTTAGAAACGGTTTCACTTGTGCTATTACTGCATATCCCCGGCTGATAAAAATCAGATATCATTGTTCAACTGGCTTGGCTCGTAACAAGGTGGCTGAGAGGGAGAGTTGCTGGCTCGCTTTCATTTCTTTGTTGGTTTTTTCCTCATTTTTTTTTTGTTCTGCTTCTTTATCCCGGCGAGCTTAAAAACACTATACACTTCCTGATCGTGCGCCCAGAACGACGGCGCACGGAGCCGCGATCAACGACCACCGGTCACGGTCCGTCAGGCGCGCAACGAGACACGCGCTCGACTATATTCACTATCGTTCACCATTTAAAACCATACGGTTCTCATTTACCGCGCGTTTCTCGCATTGTAAAATTAACGAACCCGTGGTCCTGTAAGTATATGTACACACTAGTGATTCCCATTTTCCTTTCGCTCTTTTCTTTTCTCATCTTTCTTTTTTTTTTTCATCGTTTCCCGTATACCAAGAGAAGATCCTCGCAATATAGTATCGTGATTACCATCGACGCGTAAATAAGAACAACTTGATTTCTCTCGTATACTATTCGACAACTTGTGTCTCGACGTCGTATTGTTCCTGCGTTCCTTTTTCTTCTCCTTTAATGTACAGCGCGTCTCGAAACAAGTGTCGCGTAAAATAGTTACCGAATGGCAGGCTCGACGTATCCCGATACTTTATTGCCGCACAGAGAGAGTATATCTATAGAAATATCTGTCCCTTTTAATTTTTCGTGCATCCTAACTCGATTAATCGTATCGAAACCGTGAGTACTCGGTCGCGACCCACG
Source organism: Andrena dorsata (assembly GCA_929108735.1). Taxonomy (NCBI): domain Eukaryota; kingdom Metazoa; phylum Arthropoda; class Insecta; order Hymenoptera; family Andrenidae; genus Andrena; species Andrena dorsata. The sequence goes on from OV815487.1 coordinate 40,840,524, forward strand.
GAGATTTTAAAGATCGCATTGCTCAAGAAACAACGGAAGAGAAAGTGGTTGAAATCTCGCGCGATGTGACGGAATGGACGGCCAAACGAAAATTAGCAATTGGTTCGCGTAAACAAGCGCGTCTAATGATAAATAGAATCTATCTCCTAGTTCAGACAATATAAATCGTCGCTAATCTTCGTTCCAGCGATCCATCCTTAACGATAATCAGTCGATGTGTTTTAATTAAAACGCGCCCTCGCCCGCTCGTTTTATCCCTTCCTCCTTCGTCGCACTCGTCATTCCCTTACTGTACTAGTATTACAATAACATTTTGATTAAATGACAGGTGTCGCAACGCGTGCAATCTCACGAGGGAAACCGTCTTAATTATCGAAAAAGTTTGATGAACATCGTGGCGCGTGGAAAAGTCGAACAATCCTCGTTCGAGATCGATTTAAGGCCAGCACGGAAACAGATCTCGCGAAATTCCATCCCCGACTAACTATCGCTATGCAACAGAATGATTTTAAAACCTCGACCATCGTACAGGTCGGTCAAAGAACGAGGCCCGCGAAGGTCGCGGCCACGCCCAGCGGCTCGAGATCGGCCGTGAGCTCCAACGAGACTCCCTTCCCTTCGCACCGAAGCCGCGCGATGTGGCCGCGAATTTTGGTAGCAGCGTTCGATCGGGCTCGTAGTCGTGCCGATCTGATTCGAACGTATCAAAAATATTCCGAGAATCTATGAAATCAGGCTCTGTAATTAGTTACGCAGCGGTTGGCCCGAGCAACGGTCGCTCTAATTAAGAAACGCGGATTGCGTGGTCGAACGAAACCGTTTCCGTCTCGCGCTGAAATCTTCTCTGTACCACGGGATTGTCACTTTCGCTCGCATAAACTTGCTTATCGATACGTCGGAACGAGCGCTTTGAAAACAGTCATTAAAATCAGTAGATATCATTCATATTACTCTCTTTCTATAAGTCACACTGAATTACGTATTCGTCGGTAGAGCGTGGAAGATGCTTGCGAAGTTCGGAGCACCCGGCGTGGTACCATGCTGCGAGAGTGCGCTACGCGCAACATCAGCGCACGGTAACAGAAACCCCCGATGAAAAAGCTTTCCTTGATGGACACCCTCTTTCCCCGTTCTTTCCTCGCGCCTCGATCGTGCTTAGCCACGGCGACCCTTACAGTAAATACGTATATTTGATTTAGTCTCTTTCCCTTCCCTCCCTTCGTAACATTGACATCGTTTCGCCTTATAAAAATTGGACCAGTTTTGTTCTCTCGTTTTATACAATTCTCTAATCCCTCTGCTCCCGGGAGTCGTCGCCTTGCCGTCGAATTCCTCACGCAAGGCGACCGGCGCGTGAAGCTACGTATTAATCGACCAATGAGCTATATTGACGCTTTCACGACTCGTGCCAATCACAATTGCTCTCCTATCCGCTATATACGATCGACCAAGTGATCTCTTAAAACGCGCGACACGAACCTGTGCGTCGACCCTCACCTGGTAGGGTGGCGTCAGTTTCATTATTAAGGAGTCTCTCTACTTCGACGGCCTGAAAAGGATCGCGATATTTCAGATTTTTTTAAGAGAAGCCCTCAAGTTATATTAATCGAAAACTTTATGCCCATATTTGAACATATTTAGGCAACATTTTAAACAAAGATTTAATTAAAAAATAACAGTACCTAAAACTTTAAACGCGTTTTTCTCAGAATGATGTTTTTCGGATTAGTTAGCATGATATCTCAAAAACCAATCACCCGATTTACTTCAAACTTGGTATAGGTATGTATATCTTCAATAGATGTTCCATTCTCGTTGTTATTAAAACTAAGTCGGTTTTTGCAATAATTAGACTTTTGCGACTTTAAAAAACAGCGAATTGTTTGCAGAGATCGATGTCTGTTTTAGACGCTGCCATTTTTTTTACTTTTCAGTATTTTTCATTTAATCTAGTTCAGACGACAACCACACTCATACAGATTATATAAATTTTTTAATTTTCTATTTCGGACAACTATAACGGCTGATTTTATGCTTTGTGATTTTTGTAAGGCGCTCTATTTGAAGCCCTATAACTCCGGATATAACCACTATTATTGCATACAAATAACGCCACAAAGCTGGAAGCGAATATATTTAATGGTTTTGTGTTAAACAATTCCCGAAGTTCGCATCATTTTTCGCCCGTCAAGGTAGGGTGACCCCTTAAGAAATTGCGAATACTTATTATTTATTGAGCGATGTAATTTGCATCGGCTTGATATAGTTGAATAACAGGCTAGAGATGAAGACATAGGGTAAGTATAATGTAGTTAACACCGAGTCCTTTCTACCAGCTGAGGGTTAAAGGTTCTTTAAAAAGATTCGCAGATTTGTCTAGCCTACAGACGAGAAAACAATTTAAGGCTAAGAGAATTAACAATCGTGCTCCGTGGCGTGCCCGTTTTACACGAGAGGACTCATGCAGAGACGAGCAAACACTGCCGGTCGCTTTCTTTCGCGTGGAGCCCTTATAAAGAACGTATCGGTATAAAACGGGCCTCGCTTCCCATTGCAGAACCTATTAATTTGTAATACGTGTCCGCGGCCCTGCCTCTGCGAGCATTTTACCTTGTTTTCCCCAGTAACTAAGCTTTCAGGCAATTATCGTACTCGTACTTAGCGAGCCCGCGAGACTCGCGGCGCGATTGCGATCCAAAGAACAGCGCGCACGGGGAACAAGGGGATTCTAAAACCTCAAGCCGTCGTTCGCGTTGCGCCGATATTCGCATGCCTTTCTCAAACAATAGCCAGCAAGTAAACAGTGCTCGCGATCGTAATTCTAAAGGGTCCTCGATACTTGCCGATACTTAATCAAATATCGCTCACCCCCTCAGATATCCACATCCACTGTTCCACTCGATACCCGAGTAAATTCAGTTTCAAGGGATCTCTAAGCAGGCCGCAGCATTCATAAGTAAAGCCCCGCCCCCCGTCGCCCCCGGTTGCAGTGCTAACAGTGCTCACCTGTTGCTCCCCGCGTTGCTATCGCTCTCCCAAAATCGCGACCCCTCTTTTCTTAAACACCCTGTACGCCCGTGTATCGGTTGCACGGGCTGCCCGCTCCCTCCAGCCTTCTCGTGCGTGTGCACGTGTGTGCCCGCCCCTCTCTGTCTCGCCGCCCTGCTCGCTCATCCCGCCTCGCTTCCACTTAAGATACGTGCGTTTCGAGTGATCGCAGTCGCGAGGTCTCTGGCACGAAACTACCGACGCGAGGGGGCACAAAAACAGTCGGGCTCCGATTCGAAGGTCGCCAACGTGTTTCATTGGCAGGTAGCGAGCCGGCGTGGAAGGCAAAAAGCGGCTCGTATACGTATAGACAGTTTGACAGGGGGGGGGGAGGGGGTCCCGGGGAGGGGAAGAGGAATGAAACGCGCGACGCTGTGTGGCCCCCGCGAAAACAAAGCGTATCGATCGTACGCCGGGGCCCTCATTGGCCGGTGCGTCGTATCAGTTGGGGCTAATAATCGACCAAGGTCGCTCTAAGTTCGGCGAGATTGGCCCTCCGGCACGCTCGTTCCCCTTGAAACGCAATAATCGCTCGCCCCGAATCGGTGCCGAGCTCCAGCGGGCCCCCGCGGGCCGGGCCACTCGAATTCGGACGGGTGCCGATCGCGAGGGAAAACTACGATGCCGCTCGGCCGATGGACGATAGCATCGCCGAGCCGCCTACGTGTAGACACGCGGGCTCGGGTAACGAGGAGGGGGGAACGTAAGCTCGGACTTCGTATACGCGTTCGCCACTGAAATATTGAAAGATTCATTTAATAGGATAATAATAGCCGATTAACTCTGCGCCGATAGCGTCTTGAATAGTAACGGCAGCCCTCCTTTTGTCGAGCGTGGCTAACGAAGTTGCGCGATGAATAATTCAATCGTAATCGTCTGAACTACCCCTTTACGGGCCGCCTCGATGATAAGGGGGTGGCGGGCGCGTGTAATACGCGCGCGACGCCGGTAAACAGTGGGTCTGTTCTTGCGCCCCTTGGACTTGTTACGGCTCTCCCTCCCTTGCGGGTCGATGGGAAACTCGCGGCAAGAAGTAGCCGCGTAATATTCGTTGGTTTTGCTCGTCCTCGGATTAAACCTATCGAGAGTTTACATCAGCCATTTACGCGGCGGACAACACCCCCCTCCCCTCACCCCACCCCCCCCCCCCCTCCCAGCAACAGGTTAACCCGCGGTCAGAAACGAGTCGCGAGTGTCAGACGGTCCAGTCGCTGGCCATTATTCGCATCCAATAAGACATGGGTAATTCATGTTACTCGTGAATCCCTAACGATAATTGCTCGTCGAAGGGAAATACATATGGTCCATCAAGGATGCCCGCCACCGTCGCTTTCTAATCGAGCAAGGACTTTGAAAGACACACGTGCCACCGATAACGGCTCCCCCGTTACCAAACCGTCGGGATTTCGTGGCTCATTAATGTATGCAATTGGAACGGTCCCGTTCCGAGGCGAACTTGCCCGAAGATCGAATTAAGGCTAAGTTCGTTGGAGCGTCGCGCGTCCGCCTGGCGCGCGGCACTTTCGAAACGCCAGGCAAATCCGGCGAGAATTCAGCGCGCATAGAGGGGTGGGCGTGGAATAGGAGAAGTTAGACGCGCGGCCGGGGATGCCCGCGAATAATAATCTGGCTGGTTTTCGTGGTGGTTTGCTTGCTTAGATTTCTCCGTTATGCGTTGCATAATCCCCCGTCGACCGAGGGGGAGGGCCCCGGCCGGGGCAACAACAACAAGAAAGGGAAAGAAAGAAAGAAAGGAAGAAGCAGCCCGCCGAGGGGGAGGCGAGGGACAAGAAAGAAAAACAAAGTTCGAGCAGGAAGTGGCTCGCGTAAAAAGAAAAGCCCCCGGTAGCTCGTCCGTGGCGAGCTGCGAGCGGAGTGGAGTAGTAGGCCAAGTGGAAGTTCCTCCCCGAGTTGCTCCTCTCTTCCGTGAGAGAAGGATGGCCACCTTTTATTTCGTTCGAGGGAGTAACTGTCAGCCGGTATTTCGCGTCGGGGCAAAATAAAGTATAAAGGGTGTTCGGTGCGTCGTATACACGTACACGCCAGCCCGTGGACCAACTTCCCCCACTTCTTCCTCACGATCGTCTGAAACCGCCGCTACTTCTTCTTCTTCTTCTTCTTCTCCACTACGCACGTTTCTCTCTTTCGTTCCCCTCTCTCGTTTCATCTCGCCACGTCTGCGCTCCACCTCTCTCTCTCTCTCTCTCTTTCTTCCTTGCCTCTCCGCCACGACTCTTGGTCTCCTTCCAAACCCATCCACTCTCCCGTCGCCTCTCCTTCCTCTCCCTGGTACACTCTCCCGCTCCTATAGCCTTGCAGACGCTTCTGGCAGACGAGGCGCGGTTTGTTCTCAACTTCCTTAATTTCACCTTCCGGGGACCCGGGATATTCGCCTCCGTTTTCTCGCCATTTTTTGCCCCGCGCTCGAGAATCCCTCGGTAGTCGAAGACAAACGGCAGGACCCCCTGTGATATCGCTATCTCCCAGAGATTCTCAATTTCGATCGCTACAATCAGCTGTGAAACAGCACTCGCCTTCTGCATCCACGCGCTCCACGAGCAATCCACCTTCCACCGGGTAGAATAGGCAGTCGTCATTACAGCTCGATACCGTATCGAAAAGGCAAACGAACGCAGGCATCCGCGCGGATAACAAGCAGCTGCTAGCGTTCGATCGCTCACGAGGGGCACACGTTCCGCGGGGCGTCGATGCACGATCCTATCTCCGCCCTATCGACGACGCACCCGCGGCTTTCCAACGATAATCACGCGAAATGACAGGGGATCGATCGAATTGGCCCGCTCCGTTGCGAAAGCAAGCGCGAAAAAAAGCATTTCTCCGCGATCGCCGGCGACCCAGTTGCGGCCCTCCCCTCCCCCCCTTCTCCCTCCGTGTAATTTAACGCGCCTCTGGAAAAAGAGGTCCCCCGTCAACTCCGTCATCGAGCCGCTCCGATCTCTCCCGCCGTCCCTCGGAAACGTTTTTTGCCCCGTGGCGTGTTTACGTCCGCGTGTCCCATGCCGAAACGCGGACTGTTCTGCGTCGCAGCCGAAGTTCGTTCAAGGAGACCCGCGGTAACCCGATTAGCACCTCCGCAGGCTCCCGATGCACCGTGACGACGGATGCAATCAGCGCGTCGGAATGTTTTCTTCCGAGGCGATGGGTCCCGCCGCTCGGCCCGTTCCTCGCGGCTCGAAGCGGAATTTCGCTCGTAGCGCGGCCGCCGGGGGAGGAGGGGCTCGTAACGTGGTCACCGAGGGCTCCTCGTTACTCCTCAGGCGCGCTCGTAAGACCCGTCGCGACGATCGTCGTGGCGAAGTTCATGAACCTTGAACCCTTCTTTAGACCGTCGACTCGTTTCGAGAGGCCCGCGTGACTGGCGGTTCTGCGCCGGGGATGATTGGCTTTTCGTTCAGCGCCGTCTTCTTCCACGCTTTTACGCGAGCCTCGGCTCTTCTGTCTCCCGGCATGGGATAATCGTTGCCAGATGCCGTTGCTAATCCACATCCGACTGCAGGGTCTTGAATGTATTCGATAATCGAAAGTGTCGACGGTGTCCCACGGTAGCCTGCCAAATTGTCAGACCTCTACGTCCAAAGTGCTCTGTACCACAGGTGGCGAAAATTTTGCTGGCACGTCAATGTTTTACAGGTGATATCATTAACATCTATGTATTAATCTAAAAATGGCGCCAAGCACTCGCAGGGTTTGTTTCTCGTCAACGCGACTTGTACACGTTAATCTCTTGTGTATGTCAAGTTGTGAGTTCGTTCTTATGAGATTCTATGTTAATCTTTAAACTTGCCTCGAAAAGATTCTGCAATGACATCATTTTCTATTAATTTGTTTCCCCATTAAAAGCTGCCTGGCACGTCAGCGATTCGATAAATATTGTTTATACGTTTCTGACGCGCGCAGATAAAAAGTTTCGCCACCCCTGTTCCATACTGCCTCCGATCTCAGTGCAGTCCCCTACACTCCCAAAGTAACCGATCACCTTCATGAACGCAACAGGGTTAATTCTGGATGTTCCTGGCGAGTGGTGACTCACAGTGTCGCAGGAAAACAGAGAGATCTCCGTGCGTGCACGATCGATTCCATCTCCTCGTTCCTTGTTCGCAGATGGAGAAGTAGAGAGTGAGAGATACGTGACCGCGAAAACACGAATAGCATAGGAATGTCACGAAAACAATGTCGGCCACCTGATTCTACCCAGCGCGCCTCCTCGCTCTGGGTCCCGCTCTCTCGCGTCGATTACAAACCTCCTCTCGGCGGTGAACGTCACGGAGCCTGAGAGCCGGCTAGACCCCCGACGGGACCGTGAGATTGAGAAACGCTGTCGAAGAACGAGACGGGCCGACTCAAGGCCGCGCCGTGGTCCCACTCCTCCCCCGCTGGCCGAGAGTCCGAGTCAAGGGCGTTCCCCCACCACCGGCTGCCCAGTTATGAGTCGGGCAGACCCAGCGGACCCCCCCCCCCCTTTCCTCCTCTTGGTGGCTGGCTGGCCCCCCTCCCGCTCCCCTCCCCCGCTCTTACCACTGTCCCGTCGCGAGGGGCCCCTTCTTCTCTTCAGCTTCTACCCGAAGTCTTTTCTCCCAGCGGATCCAGTCCCTTTTCTTATTATCGGCCCCACGGCCCCGCACGTTTATCGTGTAATTCTTTCCCGAATATCTTCCCCGCGTTTTGCGCGCCGTTTTACACTCCTCCCTAGACGGACGACGGCGCTGATCCGTCTCGTCCGTTGTTCACCGCGTACATCTCTACCTGTTAATCGTATCCTCCGTTCCACCCGGGGCCATTCGTATATTTATCGCGAGGAGTCTCCGCTCCTCGTCGCGTCTTCTCGGAGGAAGGCTCCTTGTTCGTCGGACGCGCGAGAAGCTTCCGTCCTTAAGCTCCGCGATCGGCCTTTCCTTCTCTCTCTTTTTTTTCGTTGCGAGATGCTCTTGGGACCTCGCGATGGCAAGGGCTCGCGACGAAGCTCCCTGTCAGACGCGGCCTCCCGTTGCATCTCATTATCGGGGCCGTTGAATCGGGACTCTCGCGACGGGAGGTAGAAGGTAGCTTCTGCGGGATAGAAGAGAGCTTCCCTCGATTTGGTCTGCGAAATCACGGACCACCGACGCGATACTTGCAAGATTAACCCTGGCCGGGCACAATGTTGCCCTTTGTAAGAGGAAAGCTCGCGATTTCGACTGGGCGACGCGTACCATCGATCAAGATGCAACGGAGTGACAAGCATCGCCGAGAAAAACGTCCGAGCACCCTTCGTTTGCTCAATCAATCCGCTTTTCGAGCGGCAGCGATTGCCGATATCGTCGCGGTGAGTTAGGTCTCTGTCTCTCTCTCTCTCTCTCTCTCCCCCCCCTCCCCCCTCTCTCTCTCTCTTTCTGGCTGGTTGGCCGGTCTCTCCTCTTCCCCGGGCAACATTCTTCATCACCGTGGAGTCCCAACGGGTTTTCGGGCATGCATGATGATCCATCATTCTTCGCGCCGTTCCAATGCCTCCTTCGTTCGGTCTTGTCCTTCGGCTTACGTTTCGCGGCGAAGCATGCAGCGACCGCAGTCCCGGGCAAAAAGACTCTCGCGTCCCTTCGGTGCCTCTCGATGAACCCTAGCTTTTCGTTGACCCTTGGCGCGCATAATCTTGACGAAACTCACGTAACCGATCCACTACACCGAATCCTTCGAGAAACGATAAAACTGTCCGACATAAAGCACAATGTGGTTAATAGAATCGTGCGTCATGAATAGAGTCTCATTCAGAGACTGCTCCCTAAGCGTTCCTAGCACGTATGTACTTGATGTATAGTAGTAAACAGACTCCTTTCTCAAAGCAAACCTGTTCCCCGGTACGAATCGAATAAATCATATTCCATTAGCAGGCTGTTACCGGGAAAAATACCTCGTCACGAATACCGTCCCGTCCTCTCTTCCGTCGTAGAAATTTCATTAAACGTCCGTCCCGCATTATCCTCGAGACAGAGCGAGACAAGTCCCAGTGATCTACGGCGCTGGTCCCGATTAACGCGATAACATCGACCCCTTCAATTATAATCGTATCATTCCTTCTTAAATCCCAATATCGACGGCGAGGATCGCCGAAACGAGCCGCGATGTTAATCGCCGGCGATAAGGTAGGTACGGGGCGGCAATGAAATCCCAGTGAAACATCGGTAAAGGCCCCGGCAATTACCCAACGATACGTACCTCTTCCCCTCTTTTTCGCAGCCCTCCCGCTTTACCCCTCTCCACCCCCCCCCCCCCCTCCACCCTTTTGCCCGTAAATTTAGGTGCACTCATTCTTGCATCACCTCGCCGCTACGGGGCCGCGGCGGGCCCCCGAGCGCAGGACTCCATTCAAGGACACAATATTCAGAAACCGAAAGTGCGATCACGCGAAAATCTAACGTCTCGCCGAACCGGTCTAACCGGATTCGGTGTGCGGCTGGTTAAGATGGTACAGGCGATCGGTGAGCCGCGTAAACTCGTTCCTCGTCATTTTTGGCAATAACAACATTAACGCATCGGGCGCGAAAGCCTCGTTATCCGCGCGATTTCGGCCATCCCCGGTGTCAGAGGTCGGCCCCGACGCGAGCATCTTCGATCGTCATCTGCACTTTATCGCGCAGTGACTCCTGATAAACGTTCTCTCTCCTGCTCCTCTCTGGCCCAGAATTTTAATCGCGCTTATTTTCTTCAGACGAGGCCAATTTCACGCCCCGACCGCCGGTGCCTCGTTTTTCTTGTACTGTCCACCTCCGGTGACCGACAAAATCCGCGACTGCCCGGCTCCCGTAACAGGTGTTCGCGGGATAGAATTGCGCTCTCGAAGGAGCTACGGCTTTAAAGCCGGCTGAATGAGAGAGAAGTGGTCATTTGTGAAAGGAATCCCTCTCGCCGCGAAGAAAGGGGACGAATAAGGGGCGGCTTAATCCTCGGGACATTTCGCTTCGATCTTCTTGCTTCCGGGCCGCGCGTGTCCACCCGAGCCCGTTTCAATTTTCGCCCCGTTTCCTGGCACAGTAACAGCACCGCCCGGCAGACTTCGCGCAGACGATTCGCCTTTGTAGCCGCGCGCGCGCGGCGGTCGCGAAGTTGGAAAGTCAAGTGCACTCGCTGCTCGCGCAGACGGCAGAGTTTCTCAAACTCGTTACGGGCCATCCCGCGAATCGCTCGAACTTTTCGATCGATCCACGCGCCTGCATCGCGCCGCGCCAGCTCCGCCGTCGCGCCGTCTCAACCTGCGCGACTGAATTTCCACGTACCGCTCCCGTCCCTCGCCGCGCGCTCTTTCGCCCGTCTGGGTCGAATTCTCAGTAATTCTTGGGGAATTTCGGAGCGCGGTTGGGATCGGGGTATGCTAAGCGAGCGAGGTGGTCCGGCCACGCGAAGGAACGGATCGAAGGGTAGAGCGAAGGGACCATTTTTGGAGGAAATCGACGTTGAAGATGAATGGAACCTCCATTTCCTCAGAGACGATACTCTGTGAAGAGAATTCTTCAATGATCGCCACCTCTACAATTGAACTATCTATCAGTGGCGCACTCAGAGGGTGGCAAGGGCCCTGGCACCCCCAAACAAGGGGCTTTGTAAGAATAGCAGAAAACTGGATTGTATTCTTTAAATGAATTTGTATAATCGCCCAATGAATTTTATTGACTATTTATCCATTCAACCTCAGCTTCCTCGTGATTTAATTCTCAGTGCGCCACTACCACCTACAGACCTCGGGTGCTAGCTACTTTCAATGGTATTTTAATTCTGGTAACGTGTAACCCAGTTCAGAAGCAAGCCCCACGAAGGTTTCTACTTGGAAACGAGACGTTGACGATGCTCGTCACCCGTCTCGACGGGAGAACCCCTGCATCGCTCGCTCCCGACGAAGGCGAGTGGCTTCTGCGCCCGCATGGCCGCGAGATTTTAATGTACGATTCCGCGTAATGGGGTTTAGCGTTTTCTTTCTCGCGCGCGCGAGCGTATTAGCCGATAAGCGCGCGTCGGGCAGAAATAAATCCAAATCGAGGATCGCGGCGTTCTGACAAGCGGTTCCACTGACGTGGCCGTGCAAAACTGGTTGCAAGCCTGGATGGAACTGTTCCCGACTCGGGATTTACGGCTGTTTCCAGTTTCGCTCGCCCCGTGTGGCCGCGGACGGTGCCCGGGTTTATTCCTCGATCATTCGCGAATTCGACGAAACCAGTCAGCTGTCCCGTTGGAATCATCCGACCCCTTTGTCCCGCGATCGAGTTCACGAACTCTCTCGCAGTCGGGCGGGAAGGTATTTAATATCGATGATAGTCGACGAGTCCCTCGGAAATCAAATCGTAATCGAACTCAGAGCAGCAAGCTGAACGGAAGCGCGGACTGAAAGAAACAAAAGAAAGCAACGCGAGAGGTTCCAGTGTCCATTGAGATCTCTTTCGTCATGGTGTACAGATTGTTCGCTGTTTAAGGTGCAAATCCGAGATGAGATAAAAATATTTCATGAGACAATTATTTCTCAATTATTTTATTGTCTCGTGGGAGACAAGTTTCATGATATATTTTCAAAAATCTCATATCTTAGTTGTTGCTGAGATTTTTGTCTCGTGATAGATATCTCGTCGTGGATTCACACCGTTTGGGCTCGATGTTTCGTTATTAGCAGGCGTAACTTCGCGGGTAAACACGTCGATATGTAACAAAAGAAGTCGATGCAAATGGCGATCCTGTCCGACCTTGCTCGCCAGTCGCAGTTATTTCCTGTTGCAGTTTTCGGTGCACTGCGCGCGGACCTTGCTCGCTTGTTCAAGCAAGTATCAGTAATCAATGAATCCCACTTCCTTTGAAGACAAATTATATAAACTTTTCCACTTCCCTTTGGTCTACTTAAATTCGCCCCCCCCCCCCCCACACACACATACTTATGCCCCCGAGTGAGGAAACACCGCGAACTTGCGAGACAAAGAGACCCGCCCAGTCTCCCGCGTCTGCGACGCGACTATTCGTCATGGATCTCAATGGACCGTGGCAAGAAAACGTCGGAAAATAATAAAGGGGCTTTCTCTCTGTGGACGCCATACGCGCCTCCGGTTTTATTAGCAAGTTTCTATTGTATAAAAAAAAGAAGTGAAAAATGAAAAACAGAACACGCTCGGGCTGCGTGCGCGGGCCTGGTTCGCGCTTGTACGGCGAACGCTTGTCGCGCGTTCGATTAATTACGATCTACGCGTACGATACATCATCGAGTCGGTCGAGGGATTAGAGAGCCGCGGCGGGGAGGGAGCGGGATAGAGCGTGGTAGACAAGCGTGGATGGAGGTCGAGATGGTATCTTCGTTGGAGCAGAGGCAGAAGTCGGTGCCGAAGCGGGCCCGCGCCACCGAGACACTCGTCAGTCACAAAATATAAGACGAAATTGTATTCTCTCGCCGTTCACCGCTCCCTAAATCGCTATTAGGAACCTGGTTCCGCCGTGACTTCGCGCCCGCTCGAACAGCAACGAGGACTGCGCCCAGACTCGACCGAACGGAAGTGCGAGGAGAAGAGAACAGCTGAAATAACAGGGACGAGGAATGAAATCAATTAGAATCGATCTGCTTTCCCCCCCATTTTTCTTCACTTTTCCAAGGCATACGATCGCTGTCAGAGAATCGAACGAAAGCGCACGCGGTGAGATAGAAGCGCAATGATGAGAGCACATAAGAAAAAATAGATTTTATTGAAAATTTATTTGCGATCTTGCGAGACTCCTATTCTCTTTTGCTTCTTGGTCGAAAGGAAAGATGCTTCTCCTCCGTGGTATCTCCGTTCCGTCGCAAGCGCGGTACAATCGGGATCGTCCTCGTGACGGTTCGAGCAAGCGAAAGAGAAAGAAAACAGAGCGGCCAAACGAATCTCTTGGTACAGGCGATAAAAAATATAAAGTTCGCGCGAATTAAGGAAACACAAAGAGGTCAGTCTTGGCTCAGTGATTCGCTGCTCTCGTGTACATTATTAAATCGTAAATAAAAAAATTGTCGCGCGCGGATCACCGGCGCCACGCGCCACCAAGTGATCTCTTCTTTCTCATACCCAGTTCTTTCCCTCCTCCGTGTCTTACATTTACGATCGTGCGAGCTTTCAATGTGTACATGTAAAAATCATATATATATATATCATATCATATATATATAAATAAGACGCGAGCTACGCGTGCGTTGAAACAGTAAGTACACGCGAATCTGGTTTCACAGAGGTGGAAACAAAAAAACTTGGAAAGGGGAGTATGGGAGGGGGAGTACAAACGAAATGAGGGGGGGGGGGAACAGATTCGTCTCGCTGGCGAGCCTTTTTGCTGGCGAGGAGCAAAACGCGCTCGCGGAACGTAATGGGAAATCTTTCGTTCCAAAGCGGGGGGACATCGACGCGGGAAACGTAATTTATTCTCCATGCTTGTTGTTCCCAGCGAAACTCGCATGGCTTTCAACGCACCGCCGCCACGATCCTAACCGTGTACGCGCTTGTCCTGTGTCTGTGTGTAACGTACGTATATTGCACCTGGATATCAATGTCCGCATCGGGAACTATTAAAGCTAAATTTTGAAAGCGAGATCTGGCGTCGAGCGCGCCCGGTCATATGGGGGAGGGAAGTGTTGGTGAACGTGTCTCTTCCGGCCTGTTTGGCAAGGGGGAGCGAGTCGTTCGACGTCGGTATAAATTAACAATAATATAAAAAGAAAAACAAAACGCAGGTGTAAAGGGGGTGGGGGGATCTCCGGCTTCCTACGACGAAAACGAACGCGAACGGAACAGAACGCAACTGGGAGAAATGATAAAGAAGAAGAAAGAAAAAAAAACAAGAGAAAAAAGAGAGATCTTTCCTCGGGTCGCGTCATCCCGTCGCGAGGCTTCGGGCACCGTTTCCGGCCCCGCAGCCCTGAGTCTTATAAAGGAGAGAAAACAATAATTTATACATATATAACCGTTATGTAATATATATAATATATATATATATATAAAGCCTTAACCTAATCTATGTTGAGCATTCAGTGGACGACGAAGGATGACGCGGCCCGCGAGGGACTCTCTAGCGCCTGAAAGCACACAACCGGGATAGTTTTCACAAAAAAAATTGAAGAAAAAAGAAAAAGAAGGATATTACAAAATTACAAAAAAAAAGAGTAATAATAATAATAGTAAATGATAAAACAAGATTCGAGAAACACAGATCGCCTTGTTCTTCTCCCTCGCGTTTACGTAGGTATACAGACGAATAAAACCTTGCTACTCGCGCTCCATCAGATTACTCCTTGCCTCTCGATGTAAACGCGCCAACGATCGATAAATAATAAAGAAAGACAGACAAAAATAATAATAATAGTAAATGCATTATTCGTAGCGATAGGCGTGATAGACGATTAACAAGTTCGCCAAGGGATTGGCGAGGGGGCGGGACGACGTCGGCTGTCGCGAAATAGTTATTCGATCGACTTCGAAATGACGACGCGCGCGGTTTTTCACCCTCGTTCCTTCTCCGCGTCCGCCTCGACCGTCGGGCCTGCAACTTTCGGCTCCGAGGCTCTCGGCCACCGGGAAAGCTCGAAGGAGCCTCGAGGATGCGCGCCGGGACGAGGCGATCCACGAACCACGATTTCGTTCGTCCACGATCGCGCGCCCTACTGTACACACTAGAAATAGTTAAAAGTCGCTTACAAATAAACGTATCGTAACATCGTATACATACGTGGAACGCGTCACAACAACCTCGTGGATCGTACCCGATCGTTCCCGCGTACCCGCGAGATCCTGACCCATCGACGCTCTCTTCTTGATTATCCCCCAGTTTTATTTCTTTTTTTTTTTTTTCTTTGTTGTCCGCTTAGCGAATCGATATCACAGTGCCCGCCACCCGCGCGGTTCCTACCCCCCTCCTCGCTATTTTTCGCCGCGCTGAAACGCCTCTCTCTCGCGCGCGCAAGAGAGCTGTTCCGTCGATCGAAATGGCACCACACAAGGCTCTGACGTCGTCCAACCACCCCAAACCAGTTTCGCAGCAGTTCGCAACGAGTTCTGCGCGCGGCCGGAGTACGTATACACGGAACTTAAAACGTAAAAAATATAACGCGCCCTTGTCGTCGTCGGGCCAGATCAGCTGGCCATTGGTTTTCTTCATTCTTTTTCACCGGTTTTCCTTCCAATTGCGAGATTCTTCGCAGACTGTATAAAATATTCATATATTTATATATAGATGCATATACATATGAATGTATATATACATATATGGAAAGACATAAAACAGTTTAAAAACCAATCCGACATCGCATTTACCAATCAACATCTTCTCATCCGCGACACACTATAAATATATTTATATATTTTTATATATATATATATATATGTATAGTATGTATATATATTTATATATCACACGGCCGATTTTGTGACTGCGAGATTAAAGAGTATAACAAGCATAAGCACTAGTAGTCGATTACTTTGTGTACAAAAGTAGCGTGTATAAAAAAAAAGAGGAAAAAAACGAGAGAAACGAATTGTAACGTGTAACAATGTCGGACATCGTAGTGCGATGGAGTGTTCCGTTACAGTCGACCAAATATATATATAAAAAAAAACGGAATACTAGAGTAGAAAAGGTGAAAAATTCTATAAAAAACAGAACGAAACTAACCACTGCACTGTATGCAAAATCTCTCTTTCTTTCTCTCATTCTCTCTCTCTCTCTCTCTCTCTCTCTCTCTCTCTCTCTCTCTCAAAGAAACTTAATAATAATTAATAATTAATAGCGATAATTAATAATTAATAGTATGATATGAGACGATATATCGTTACATCGAGTACGACCAGTTAAAACAATAAACAAGATCCCGTTCGTATCTACAACTTTGTTCGCAACAAATAGTCGTCTTTCACATCCCCCGACCCCCCATTCCCAACCCCTAGCCTGACGCCCGCGCACCTCGATTTAATCGACGCGATAAATCCACCCCCCCCCCCAACCCCCCAATCGAGTATGTATTCGAATCCCGTTTAATTTTCATCGAACGTCGAGATTCGCAATCTTTGTCGCTCGGAGGAGCACCGACCCCGTTCCTCTTGTCGCACCGGTGACCTCCGACAAGTACCTCTTCTCGCCACCGAAACAAGATTCCCTTTTCCATTCAATTTTTCCCCAAGGTTATTACCGACAAATTCTGGAAATTGTTTTCAATCTACCCTCGCATATTACTCTCTGTCAGCTGGCTGGCTGGTATCTGAAATCTGAACTCATCCCGCGCTTCGTCCTCATTCCCCGCGTGGGTCACGGAACAAGGGAGCAACGAATAGTAAAAAGTGAGACGCAACGCGGAAATCTGGTACAAGGGTATACTTAAAGATCCGAAACAGTAACGAGCATTGCGTAGGAAAGCTGCTCTTCAATTATCCCCTCCCACCGCAGGTAGAATCGAAACCTCGTCGCGAGCGAGTTTACCGGAAATTCGAATCGAATCGGGCGCGATGCACGAATGACGCTAATTAAGATACTTCGACGGGACCGCGCGCACGGCGGGATCGTTAATGCGCATTTTCAACGAATGATTGTCTCTGAATGGTACGCGGCGATATTTGCCCGTCGACCGACACATAATAAACCAATTATTATTTCATTGGCGAACAATATTTCACGCGTTCACGCTCGCGGCCGCGTTCCTGTCGTTTCTGTCGCGGCCTGGAAGGATTGAATTATTGTTCGCGCTGCGGGCGTATTTTCCGACGGGTGGAAATTTAGCAAAGAAAAAAAAAATCGAGAGAAAAAAATGGGGGATAACAATCGCCGGTGCTTGGTGGTGTTACGGGCGGTTATTCGTCCCTCGATTAATCGACGATGCGGAGGTACGTCGTTACGGTTAATAACGCCGCGCAGTGGCATGCGAGCATCGGCGATCGACGATCGAACTAACCGCGGAAACTCGGCGATCCGGATCGCGAGGCGTGTAGCGAAGAGTGTCGCTGCGGACTGTTCCTAAAACAACCTAAACAAGTCCAGATAGATCGCGAGCACCGCGACGATAATGCTCGCGGATAACGGAGATCGGTTCTCCCGACGGTTTCCCGGTTGGTCCGAAGCATCCCCTTCCTCGTTCCGGGCGTTTTCAACGCGATGGCGACGAACGAGAAAGGGGGAGAGCGAGGAGCAACGCGCGCGAGCGAACAGAGCTTGGTGATAACGAATATCGGCACAACGGATCGTATCTTGCGCGTCTTCTCCTTTATCTCCCTTCTAATTTCTCGTAAACGCGGTATAAGTAGATATCTCTAATAATTAAATAATGAGTCGATTAGCGTGACGCCTGGCGACACGTTCCCTCCTTTCCTCTCCGCACCTCCCCTCTTCCCCGACCTCCCCCTTCCCTCGTCTTGCTCTCTTTTTCCGTATTTTCTGTTTTTTTTTTCTTTTTTAGTACTGTATCAGAGTATCGATAATTGCAGTTCTCAATATAATTATTATAATATACCTTCCTAAAATACGGTCAAATCACTGCCGCGAGCAGCAATTCCGAGGCACTACGAACAGGCCACAGAGAATATGGCCGCGCAATTAATCATCTTTCTCAGATCATCTCTGTGTCTAATTACGATAAAAGACTAACTGTAGAACGCCTAATATACGTATAATCGTATTTTTATATATATATATATATATATATTTATATATACTTATGCATCTCGCTCTCTATAGGTATAGATCATCATAATATTTATATATATATATAATGTACAATAATTAGAGAGATCACACGTCTTAATATAGAAATTTAAAAGACTATTCTCTAGTACGTTGAAATTTCCTCGTATCATTCCCTCCCACCTCTTTCCCCGTCTCTTTCGCGTCCCGTCTCGGTCTTAAGTATTGCCACGAAATATTCTTTCATTTTTCATTTTACCGGCTAGTGTGACGATAATCATTATTATTATTATTCATTAATATTATTATTATTAAGTTCCGGATGAGCGGACATCACGAGGGTCCTTCCAAAGTCTTTTTTTATCCCCGTCCTTTCCCCTCTCCTCCACCCCCCCCTCCCACTTTTTCTCGGGCTTTACTCTTCTTTTCTCTTTGAGCTACTCTATCGACTACCCTACTTACGCTACTCTACGGTGTCTCAGCCTTCTTCCACGTTCCCTCCTCATTCGTTTCGCTTACCTAAGTGTTTATATATCAGCACCAATCTGATTTTAAAACCGATTCAAAATATCATCATTATAGATTAATAGAATAATATAACCTGTCGTATAAATATACATTCAAATATTACTATATATAGTATACAAGAGTCTCATACCTCCCCGTCGCGCGAACTATCGTCACCGTCAACTTGTCGTACCCGAAAGCTATGGCTCAGCACACTTTTTGGAGGGGGACACCGCGCGCCGTCCTCGTAAATCCCACCTAATCTCTCTTCTTCCTCCGTTCTTTTTCTCATCTCTCGACCCCCCCCCCCCCGCTCATTCTTACCCTACCGCCTCCTCTGTTTTCTCGTCCTCCTGCCCCAACTTCCCCTGATCCTTCTCCTCCATCCTCCTCCACTCTCCTCCATTTCTTCCTCCTTCTTGTATTCCCTCGGCGTGTTCTACCCACTCGCGTATCCTCCGTTTCTCTCGTTTCAACCCCCGACCCTGCACGCGCATTCGATTCACTCTCTCACGTACGCACGCATTCACGCACCACGCACGCACATCCTCTCTGCTCTTTTTCGCGCCATTTCGGCGTGTTTTCCTTTTTCTTTTTCCTTACGTTTGTTTCGTTCGTCGGAGTGAACGGCTTTACATATTTACAGGCATTCTTCTCGTGGTCGTTTGCTCACCTCCCTCTCGAGGCTACGTACCCCTCCTCCCATATCTCTTTCCCTCATTCTTCCTTCTCCCCTTCATCTTCCTCTTTTTTTCTGCTTCTTTAAACATAGGCAAGTTAAATATCGTATCACAATCGTTTGTTTCTTTTTTTTTTTTGTTTGTTTGTTTGTTTGTCTGTCTGTTATTTCTGGTCGAAGTCGAGCGTGCTCGCGCCCCGGTGCCTCCGGGGCGATACGCTGATTCGAATGAGCGTGAACGGTGCGCGACGAACGACACCTCGGACGGCCTGCCTGCCCGGAACCACCGAACTCTCTCGAGCTATTCGCTTATCATCCACGAAATAAACGCGAGAAGGTACCTCGTTAATTACTCATTAATATATAAAAAATACAGTATCGGGTGAATAGACGAGATTCTTCGTTGGTTTGATTCGCCGCGTTACGGCGCGAGCGGAGAGCTCGACGGTGAACGATGTCTGGCTACCGTCCGCCCTTATCCCCTTGCAGAGCGGCGTAGCCCGCGGAGTCCCCGATCGCCTCGCATTTCAGTATCTGAAAACGCGCGTTCTATAATGGGGGGGGGACAGGATCGATCGGCCGCTGAAGGCCACAGTGAAGGTATCTCGATCCCTATCATCTGTCTAAAAGACAGAAAACACGAGCCTGTAAGCGCGCGCGCGCGCTCTCTGTCTCTCAAGCAAACAAGTTCGCGTGTGCTCAAAAGTCGCGATCTCCTCGCGAATCATTCGCTTCGGTTGAAGTGGCCTTGGGACGGCCAGCTGACTCGGCTTCCACCGATAGTCTCGTTCGGCTGTCGCGAAAAGGAGCGGAGAGTATTCGTCAGGTAGCGATTGATATCGATGATCGGAAAGACATGGCGCGGGAGGGGATCCTTTGGTGACTCCGCGAGCTACGTCGACTGTCCTCCGCTCTCGATCCTCGGGGTGTGTGTGTGTGGGGGGGGGGGGGGAGAGCCCCGACGGAGCGGAGACGTCGACACTTGCGAGACGGGAATAAAGAAGCCAGAACGGTATCGACCGGTGAATTACGCGACCCTCCTCATTCCTCCTCCACGATTATTATTGCACACGACGAACAGAAGCGCGCGACCCCCGACGGTCCTCTCGGCTTCACCGTCGAGCCCCTCGGGTACGCTAGCTGGCGACGACGCGGTCCGAGGCCCCGCGAACCAATGGAACGAGGAAAAGAATGGTGCCGCGGAACGAAAAGGAAGAGCCTAGTAGTAAATGCACGATAAATGTCACGGGTAGTGTTGCTGGATCGGCTGCTGGCTGCAACGGTGCGCCGCGACGCCCGACGGCGTGGCGTCTGTCTGCAGCGCGTGTCCGAAGCATCGCTGAAACCTCAGCGGTAGTCCTGCTTGCTAGTAGGCGGCAGGATGGACGGTTAGTCACTGTGGCGGCAGACCGGTCGGTGGCTTGAACTCGCCGGCGACGGGCACGCCGTTCGCCTGGCCGGGGAACTGCGCCGTCGACACTGGCGGCTGATGATTGAACGCCGGCGCGTAGCATTGCGGGAAGTACAGCTCCGGCTTCACCACCGTGGGCGTGAGGCCCCGCGGCACTGGCACCGGGCCCAGTCCGGCCGGCGTGCCGGGCGGCTTCGTGTCGCTGCTCGAGTTCCTACGCACCTTGGCCGCGTGCGGGTTCATGTGGTTGTCGATGTGCTTCTTCACCTCGGGCTCGGTGGCGAAGCGCCGCCTGCAGTTGGGCATCGGGCAGCAGAACGGCCGGTCGCCCTGGTGGGTGCGCGTGTGCTGGTCCAGGATCGCCTTCTGACGGAAATCTTTGCCGCACTGCTGGCACTTGTACGGCTTCTCGCCGGTGTGGATGCGCAGATGCTGGTTCAGTATTGTGCGCTGGCGGAAATTACGGCCGCAGTAGACGCAGCCGTATGGCTTTTCGTTCGTGTGGATGCGTAGGTGCTGGGTGAGGTGGGACTGCTGCCTGAACCTCTTGCCGCACTCCGGGCAAGGATACGGCCGGGACTCTATGTGTATGCAGCCGTGCTGCAGCAGCGTCGACTTCTGCTTGAACTCCTTCTGACAAATCGGGCAGCGCACGTACAGGGGCATCCCCGCGGAGCGCCCGTGCTGTATCACGTCCGGCAGACAACTCTTGGTACCGCCCTGTTGCTTGATGTACTGCAGGGCGCCGAAGCTGCCGGTGCCGCCGGGTCCGAACACCGTGTGGCTGCCGCCTTTCGGGTCCTTGAAGTAGGCAGGATATTGGAGGGAGTTGGCGTCCGGCGCCGGGCTGAACGCTCCCGACTGGGTGTCCGTGTCGCCGAACGTGGACGCCACCTCCTCCTTGCCCTCCTCCGGGGGGAACGGAACGTCCTGCGGCCAGAGTGTCGGGGTCATCCCGTTCTTGAAGATCAGATGCGGGCTCACGTCTGTAACAAACAGCGAAACCAGGTTCATCCTCGGCTGACCCCGCGAGCAGGTCGTTGGAGGAAGTTTGTTAGTCGCTCGGATTACGGTGCCACGCGACCAATAGAGGGGCTAACTACATACATACGTGCCGATTAGATACACCGGAAGTTTATTCTACTTGTAACAGAAGGTCGCGTCCAACCCACGAACCCCAGAAGCTAGCTTGCCTCGAAGGACCAATCGCGATCTATGCTTGATGCAAAATTCTTTGATAGGTAGCTCTCTAGTATCCGATGGCTAGAGCGACGGAGGAGTTAAGGGGGAACACCACTGTGAAAGTTGAAAAAAATTCGATTCTTTTTTCTTCACTTTCTTAATGTTTGACTCTTCAAAAATACTCTCTGAAAATTTCAAGTCGATATTCGAAGAATTTACGAAGATACAGTGCATTTTGTGCACAAATGCACTACAAGTCAAAGTTTAAACGCGATTTTCTCGAAACGACATTTTTCTAAATGATCGAATCAATAGCTCTGTCAATTTTTTTCCGATCGACTTGAAATTTTGACAGGATCGTTAAAACAAGATTATCTTCAGTTGTGCGTATCGATTTTTTGATCGAAAACATATTTTTTTAAATACGCTCGAAAAACTATCCATTTTTTTGCGGATTTTCGAAACTTTTTCTTCTCAAGTTCACCATTTTTACAAAAATAATTTTTTTCAAAAATCGGCACGTACAACGGAAACTATACTCATATAGATTATATTGAAAGAAAAAAATTTGATTTCTGAGTTGCCGTTCCAGAGATACCGCTTCGATAACCGACCTATGTTTTCTTCTGAGGGGTCAAGAAGATTAACTGTATATGGAAATCTATGCATGTTTTTCTATTCCTTTTTTTTATAGTCTCTTAAGACATTGTTCTAAAGATAGGTAATATCAATTTTTATAATGTAAAACTGTAAGTTATTCCTTAAAAAAATCTTAAAAATGGGCTGATTTTTCTGGCCGTCACAGTGGTGTTCCCCCTTAACTAGTAGGGGTCGAACCCCTCCAGTGGAATTTGCGTCAAGCATAGCCAGTCAGTTTAATAAAGCAACAATTAGCCGCGGTCGGTAACCAGTTATAGACGGACAGGTCCGCGGTCCACCTCCTCCACCTTCACGAAAGGGCGGGTTTAATAGTGGAAGCGTTACTGGGAGCTAGGCGGCGTTAAAGTAGATGCGAGAGCAGAGGGGACGTATTAATATCTTAGCGAATTGGAAGGATGCAACGAAGAGCGGGCTCGCAGAGGGCAGAAAAAGTAGACTGGGATTAGAAGGGGGAGGACGTGGGAGAGAGGCTCCTCTATCTCGCAGCTCACCAGCACTCTCGCGTCCAGCTCGATCGTTCTCGTTTCCCGGTTGGCCTTGGGCAGCAACGAGGCCGAGGCTTCGATCGAATTTTCAACGAATTGTTGGACAAGCGAAGGGACAAGGCGAACTAACCCCCTGCATACTAACAGTGGGAGCCTTCGTTACCCAATGGCTCCTACTCTTGGCTGGGCTTACGAGAGACCGGCGATCATCCCCGGCAGAGTTTGGGATAGCACGAGCGGCCGAATGGACCTGGGCATTGATTTAGTATGCAGGGGGCTATGAGATCAGAAACGAAATAGAATGGAGAGAGAAAAGGTGAACTGTTAGTCCGAAGATCTCTGTCTCGAGCGAGCGGAGAGTGGTGAACGGAGAAAGAGGCGAGATGACGGCGAAAGGTGACGGTGGCGGCAAGCGTTAAATATAGATAGACGTATAAAACGACGATGACGAAGAGATGACGATGGTTGGTGGCGTCGGTGGTGATAGTAACAGTAAGAACCGGTGAATGGGTCAGTGTGGTTGTGGTGGACGCCCTCTGGGGAGTCTGGGAGGCAGAGAGAAATGCTCGCCTTGGTGTGTGCGGACGTGCTGATTCAGGATCGCCTTCTGACGGAAGTGTTTTCCGCACTCCGGACATTGGTATGGCTTCTCACCCGAGTGGATGCGCAGATGCTGGTTGAGGATCGCGCGCTGCCGGAACGTACGCTCGCAGTACACGCAAGCATACGGCTTCTCGTTCGCGTGTATGCGCAGGTGCTGCGTTAGATGCGATTGTTGCCTGAACCGCTTCCCGCACTCCGGACACCCGTACGGCCGACTGTCCGTGTGGATCCGCTCGTGTTGCAGCAGCGTCGACTTCTGCTTAAAATCTTTCCCGCACGTCAGACACTTGAACAATCGTAGATCGCTGTTCGCCCCTTTCGACGACTTGCCGCTCTGCTGGACGATGTCCGGCAGCCCTGTCCCCATGTTCGGCGCGCCGGGGCTGGCGTATTGGTGGCCGTCCAAACTCGGCCCGCCGTCCCCCTGGCCCAGGGACGTCAGCATCACGCCGGGCTGCTTCAGGTAGTGCAGCGCCGAGAAGCCGCCTGGCGTGAGCATGTGAGGCGGCACCGACGGCGATGGATGCGGCCTGGCTTCCTTGAAGTAGTGCTGCGGGTACTGCTGCAGCTCCCCGGCACCCGGGAAGCAATCGCTGCGGTCCACCTCGTGCGGCGTCAGTTGCTGTTGCGGCGAATGATCCTGCTGTTGCGTCTGCTGTTGCTGTTGCTGTTGCTGCTGCTGCTGTTGGACCTGCTGCTGCTGCTGCTGTTGTTGTTGCTGCACTTGCGCCTGCGTCTGTTGCTGCTGTTGTTGCTGCTGCTGCTGCTGTTGCTGCTGAGAGGTGGCTTGATTCGATTGTATATCGTCGTCAGGTGGGGTTAAGGCTTGAGGCTCGGGCGGTGCCGAGGGGTACGGCGAGGGCACGGGAGAGGCCAACGAAGGCGGGGGACCGCTTTCTCCCTCGACAGGGGGACCACAGGCCTGCTGTGGACTGCCGGACGAGGAGGAGCCCTGCTGTTGCTGTTGCTGCTGTTGCTGCGGGTACAGTCCCCCGTCCTGGAGAGATCCCGGCCCCGGGCCCCATTGCCCCTGGGGTCTCTCCATGTTGTCCTTGTATAATACGTAGGGCGCGCCAGTATCTGGAATCAGACAAGCCGAACGAACCTTTATCGATGCGTGCCCGTGAAAAGTAACAAGCGTCCGCCTCGCTTTGTTCGGCGCAGGGCAGAGATCGCTCGGGATTGCCGGACTCGGGGCGGACTCAATCGTTATTAACCCTGGGAGGACTTCTCCTACCGCCACTCGCATTCCCAAATTCCAGCCGCCGACGTAACCCGGATTTATTCCGCAATTTCTTCCCCCAACAAACTTGAATAATTAATCTACCAAAATTCCACGTAATGTCTCTTACTAATCGTAGGGGAGTGGAACTCGATAGAAGTCTCCCTAGGGTTCTCCGGTTTACCGAGTCATCCCGTAACTACCAACACCGAGTGCCTCCTTGCACCCGGATCGAATCGATTCGCGAGCGAAACAAGACGCGGCGCGCAGGCAAAAACTTAGGTATTCATTTTCTATCCCCGATAGACTGACACGTCGGGCCGGTAATCGAAACGCGGCTGTACCGCTGATGGCGCGCGAACGTTAGGTGTAACGATCGCGTGGTATTCGGTTTATCGCGGTCGTAAAATTTCAAGCCGGCGCGATCAATTTATTATGCGCAATAAAACAGGAAACGTCGGTACACCCGGTTCTAGAATCCCAGCGATCCGTCAAGGTCTCCGGCTCGTCGTCCCGAAGACGGCTAACCCCTCGAATCTGTTTTAATCGGCGGATCGCTGATCCCCTCGCTCGACCGGGCAACTTTCGAGCAAGTAAAACATTGTATCGGATCGGTTCGCCGCGTGTACACTTTCTACCAAGTTGAATCGGCCACGTTCCTGGTCACGCATGGTCAGATACGTGTCCGGTTCGAGTGCTTCGCAAGTTCAACGGCTGTTATGCAGGTCGGATGCACGCGGGGATACACGTCCGCGGGAATGATTTATGAAGTGCTCCACTGTATCTGCAATGTCGAATCTCCCTGCCCTTTCTGTCCAAGCGAAAACTTTCCTCTCCTGCTCCACCCTTCGCGTTCCCACCCTTTCGCCCACGCCTTTCCCGCGCTTCTAGCCGACTGCCGTTCCCAAACGTAACAAATCCACGATTCGGGACGTCGCATATCAAACCTCGCGTCGCTAGGAGCTTTAAGGCCGTCCCGCATTTTGGCGAAGCGCGGAGAAAAGTTTATAAAAAAACTGCGCACCGACAATGAATGAATTATTATTAATTTAACCTCCAAGTGGACTACAAATTTTTTATTTGTTAGTTCATTTGCCATAGTAGTCTCTCGGCAGATCGTTCAATTCCCTCTCCCACCTCGTCTTCGTTTCCTATAATAATTTGAACCTTACGAAGAAATTCGGAGTAGACCCGAAGAGAAAGGATTCGAAGGCAAAGAACGGATCGCAGGTATCCGATCTCTGTCCCCCCGTTCGGCCAGTCACTTTTCAACCGAAAGCAGCGCAAAAAAGGTCAGGATTATAGGCGGACCGGGGATGGGGCCAGGCGGAAGGATGAGCACGGCGACGCGAACCGTAGAATCGAGGCTTCGTTATGGCATCGCGGGCGACGCGCGTTTGTCATAATCACGGCTATCACCGGCAGTACAGTTGTGTGTTACGAGGAAAACAACGGTGCAGGCTGCGCTCTCTCGCCTCATGATTATGGAATTCGCATTATGCAACGTTACACAGAGTATTCCCGTTTTATCGGATTAATTACCTCGCTCCTCGTGCCATTCTTTCGTTTATCCCGAAGCGCGACCGGTTAACGCTACACGCCCCCGCGCCGCCGCTTCGTCGCGCGCCTCATTCAGCCTGGGTTTTGTTTTTGCGTCGGGGATGACGCATCGACGGATTATCTTCGCTCCATTCCATTTTATTAATATCGGGAGCGCACTTTTCCTTCCGTGCTCCATCGCCTCGCTCTTCATCCCCCGCCCGACCCCTGCCCAAGGGAAGATACGTATCTACTCGCCGCGCCGTGCAACAGTCGCCGCCTCTGTTGCTCCTTCGCGGCCGATGCGTCCTAGCAGCTGACAGTGACGAGAGAGCGCCGATGGGCCACGAAGCTGGGGAAGATGCGAGAGAGAGACGGTTCCTCGGTAATTCGGTGAACGGTCGCCTCTGAACCACTTTCGACGAGGAACTCGAGTCGATGGATGACGCTCGGAGATGTCGAGCACTCGAGAGGATCGCAATACGTTACGTAGAAATTATTTGGTCGACGAGTTGTGGAATTAAGATAACAGGGGTGGGGGGGGGGGATGAATTTTGGAAGATTCTGAATGGGCTTTTTAAGGACCTAGGTCCTCCTGTACGCGACTGGACGCAACGTCAAGAATTTCAAAGCCGATTTTCTCGAAAATGAAGCTCAATATCAAAAAATTGTATTCCTTTTTCTCGACTTATTTACCTGTTATAAGTCGAAAAGAAAGAGTAACTTTTTGCGATATCGCGCTTCATTTTCGAGAATATCGACTTTGAATCTCTTAACCTTGCGTCCAGACGCGTATAGGCAAATATATCTTTAGAGAGTCCACGAGTAAATTGAAACGGGCAAAGAGAAGCCATCCGGAGACCCTGAGGATTGAAGAAATCAATGTGCACTCGCGCAGATGAAATATAATTGCTGAGAATTACTATAAGCCACGTCAGAAGGCACAGGAAGCATGATAAACATGTTTTTACCGAGAAATCCTGCAGTTGATTCCGCGGTAATGTTGTCTGAAGATGAACGCGTTAGAGAACTAACAGAAGCTTTCATATGGTCTTCCCTGAGAGATTCCACATTCAAATGGGGGAACCGTTCGAAGGAGTCTCGGCTGGAGACAATTGAAGTGGACCCGCGCGGATGCGACTTAGTGCCGGCGGAATGAATGTTGGCCGCGTGTTAATTTCACTCACCGCCGGGGAAAACAAATTCGAGGCGAGCATTTAAAGTGTTTAAACCGTTTCGCCGGAGATGCGGCGGCCGTTATTAACGTGTCGGCTCGCCTGTAGTTTCACTGGTTCCGCGATTAATCTCGATTCTACGAGCGAGCCTTTCTTGGCCAGCCTCGCTTTTTCCTTCGCGGCCGGATGAAAGGAGTGACTCGGCTGTTTACCACGCTCGATTGTTATATATGCCTTTTGATACGGCTGCTTGGCTAGTGATGTGCATACGTCTGCGATCAAGGAATCTGGTATTCAATCGATCCAACTTATGCGTCCTGGGGACTCGCTCCTCGGAGCCTAGAGAAACGTCTCGCAGACGCGGCGATAATTCACCCGTTCATTGTAGTACACTACACTGTCAAGCCTTTTAGCATCCTCCCCCAAATTCTACGAGGAGCATCGCATCTTTTCACGCGGCCAGAGTTTCGCGATCTGAATCTTAGAAACACACCCATTCGAATCCGATCCCACTTGGGTTCCAAGCAGATCACTCATTAAGCGGCATTGTACGCCCCAGCGCCGTGGATCCCGTGCAGATACCGTATCGGTGTAAATATATTCATCGCAAACGAGACGCATTTCTCATTGAACTATGCAGACTTTAACACCGCCGAGTCACTTTGTAAACGCGCACAAAGCCGTCGCGAACAGTCGTCTGACTACGTAGCCGCCCCTTCCACTTACTTCCTTCTCTGCATCGAGTAGCGAAAATAATTTTTCCAAACGCGATCGCTGATCCGGGCACTCCAACTTCGAGAGGCGACTCTCGTTCGAACGGGGCGACGGATTCGCTTGATACAGCGCACGAATCCATCGTGCACACAGAGAGAGAGAGAGAGAGAGAGAGAGAGAGAGAGAGAGAGAGGGGGGCATACACAGATTCATTTTTCCTCCGCTTCTTTTTTCACTTCCTTATCGCGCGACGTCAGGATTGATCGCTCGCATCTACATAATATTATCGCTTATTTATTCCAGCCGGCTGTTACCGAAACGGCCTCATCGTGTCATTAATTACGCTAATCAGTTTGTATGAATGTACGTGCACGTACGCGCGCGGTGTCCGGTAAATCGTAGCGCGATTGATAAAGAGGTGATTGAAAAAACAAGTAGAAATTACTAAAATCACCATTTTTTTAAACTTTCGTCGCTTTAAAGTGGCCCCACCAGGAAAACTCGACAGGTATACTAATGTCAAGATGACGCATAAATTGTATCTGACGCATAAACCGTTGGATGCACGCGGATATTCTTCTCCGAAGAATTTTTTCCTCGAGGAAGCCGCTCTGTATAGAGTAGGGTATAGCGGGGCTAAAAGTCCAGCAGGTAAAAAGTCCCGAATACAAAATCCCTGTTCCTTAACAATGAGTATCCCAATATAGTATGTAAAAGGTGGAAAGAAACGGAGGTAACCGTAGACTCGTTAGTCGCTCCCGGACGTTTGTTTGGATTACACGACGTCTTTTATATTATACGTGTTTAAAACTGAAATAAATACGTCGTCTTTATTGTTTTGTACGAAGTAAACTAAAGTTTATTATCGTATCAGGTAAGTACGTTAAGATTCTATGTTCCTTTAGTAACGTGTACATGATACTGTTTATTTGTAAATGATAATATTTTCTACCGTAAATATCGCATAAACATTGCGGCAAAAAGTCCCTTGAAATTAGAGAACTATTTATATTTATTTTTATTTTTAGAATGCCCCACTACAAAAGACGGTAGTAATTGATTTCATAATAAAATAATACTAAGAAAATGATTTTTGTTTTGTTTAAACAAGGTACAATTTTAGAATTAAATTATATTTTTTATTATTTGCTTTCGTAATAAGATGGACAAAGCATCAAGAAATGATGCCAAAGTCTTTAAAGAGTGTTTTTATTTTAGTTGAAAGAAGATTACTGTTAGTTTTTAATTCAAAGTGAGTCTCCGACTTATATTTTTATTTTTTGTTACGGAAATAATGCTTTCCTTTCATATTGTAAGCCGAAAAGAATTGGTTTAATAGGTATATGTTTGTTGATTTAAGAAGAGTTTTCTACTGATTTAGTTTTATATTACACGAAGTGTTGGTTAGAAGATATTAGGGACTTTTTGCCCCGCGCATGGTTGAACAAATCCATTTTGAATTGACGAACACTTTGTGGTATAACTGAACAAAAAATAACAGTATCACCAAACGAACTTCGTGAACGTAAAGCCTAACAGTTATAGTTTTTACAAAATAACACCAGATATCTCTAGATTGTTAGTACTAAATTTTACATAAGTTTATACGAAAAGCGGGACTATTAGCCCCACCCTACGTTACGCATTCCTACTTTGAATTTCCCGTAGTCAATAAAAAAAAGCGCAATCGAAGAAAATCCACAACTTACGCATCAGGAATTCGCCGAGATCAGATGGCACTCTTTCTCTGATGTGTGCGACATTCAAACGACTCCTCTCCAATTAAATCAGCCGGCTGGACGGTTTCGGGGATCGAACCGTGATGTAACTCTCTCGCCTGCTTCTTAACACGTTCAGTGGAGATTCTCGGAAAGGCGGCGAGGAAAACGAGCGCGAGTCTCTTTGTACATGCCCCGGCAGTTACGTTTCGCTAAAACGATAAACACGCGGAACGGTTTCGGACACCAGTGGTCTCCGCTAAAAGTTCTAAACGTCTTCTATACCGTAATCTGTGACCTCGTATCGAGCAATCAATAGAGTGTATATTCTCCCTGTGAGACTCCAACTTTCGAGCTATGCGCTTTGATAAAGGAATCCCTGCACCCCGAGTTCTCAATCTTTCTCCCACTTCTCTGTCTCCGCCGCATTCCATCCTATCGCGCCTTCCTCTCATAAAATAAATTTTTCATTACGAATTTCCCTTCCACCCGGCCCCCCCCCCCCCGTCCTAGCTCGGAATCCTTTTTATCGCGCCTTCTGCCTCTCATAAAACAAGGTATTTTTCAATACCCTTTTTGCTCCGTCCGGCCGGGAGCAACGGGCCGCGATCGTTCATGCGTGCACGGTCGCCTAACGGAAACAGGTTGCATTTTTCCCAATTTTCTGATAACGAGTAACAAGCCCGCCGCCGGGCGGCTCGTCGTCGCGGAGGCTAGCCGATAGTCTTAGCATTTAAATGACATTGGCAGCGAGCGGCGGCCGCGCAGTTTTAAAACCAGCGAGCTCGCGCCGCCGCCTCTTGCCGGCCGCGGCGAAGGTTGATATACAGATTTCGCGGTGAAGGTCGGTTTACAATATCCGGTATCCGAGGTTCAGTATTCCGAGAGCAGAGATCTATCGTGTGCTTTCTCTCGGGCGCATGCCTGCCCGCCGATACGTCCAACGACCGCGCGGAAATAATTGCTCCCGTCCAACGGCAAGTACAAATTTATTGAACTCGCATTTTTAATCAATCGGGTCAAACTTTCGACCGCGTAGACGCACAGTACCTCCAACCCTCGACGTTAACAAACAATTTCTCTCATTCTTTCGATGGATGATGATTAAACCAAATCATTCAAATGTTTCTTAAACGCCTCGTCAGTCGTAGCACATCCGTCGACAATAAAATACTGCGAAGCTCCCGTTTCCCAAGCTCCGCTATACTGAATATCCCTCTCAAACAATTTTACAGAAGCCAGAACGCTTTTTCCCTGTTGATACCCAGAGCTGAAAGTAATCGCCTAGGAGTCAGCGATAAGCGAGAACGCGGAACGGTTTACAGAGGCGTCGTGGACCGCGAGAAAAAAAATCTCGCGACGTCGACACGGTGTAAAAATAAGCGTGCGTCTCGTAAATTTAATTGCGAGACCGACGAGGGAAGAGGAAGCGATATTTTTCACGTAGGTGGACGCGGCGTGCGGTCGTGGGACAGGATTCCCCCTTGCCCGGATGGCCCAATAACGTTTCCTTCAACATTGTTTTGATACATATTTTCTGCACGACGCTCTCTCAGAGGTCACTCGTTACGACACATTCCTGTCGCCTGAATCGCGACGGTCCGAATCTCCTCCGGACACGCTCCGCGGAACAGTACCTGTTGTACGGAATCGCGGGTTTTTTGCAAGGGACGATCAAAAAGAGACCTCCAAGCCCGCCCAAGGGGGAGGGGGGGGTGGGTGGGTGGAGGAGGGCGAATCCCAAGTGCCCCCCCTTTCCCTTTACCTCCTCTACCTACGTTCGCACACTTTCCGTCTGTGAATGACGTTTTGGCGTGCAACCGGTTTTGCCAGCGAAGGAATTTCTGCGAAATTAAACGTCCGCGATAAAAATATGGCTCGATGCCCTCCTCGTGCTGTTTCGCCGATAAATTAGATGGCTTCGTTCTGGAATCGTGACCGTATAAATAAATACATCAACCACGGTCGCCCAGCGCCGTAAATACTTGCGACGCGGGGAAACGCCGAGCTTTTGATCCGGCGTTCCGCGAGATTCGGTGAAAACGACGGTGAAAACGAAAGGGAAGTTTGGTCGGGCCGCGTGGAGAAAACGGGGCGCCCTTCTTGCGCCGCCTGTTCGGCGAGTCGAAGCGGGAGTGTGGAACTTATGGGGTGTGAAATTCACCCGTCGTTTCGTAGGGCGAGGTTATATTTCTCTTTGATTAAGACAGTATCGCAACACCTATCAGTGTTAGGTTAACTTGCTAAGAGACTGTCACTTGCAACGTCTATGTAAAAGATTGCGAAGGGGTAGCAGAAACGAAGGGTAGCGGGAAAAATAGGGAACGTCGCAAAATAGCTTTATCCTGAAAATTAAGTGTATTGTTCCAGTGTAGAGTGGACATTTCCTGCTTTTAATCAGTGTACTAAATCTTCAACGTTATCTCACGGGGGTATTCAAACTTTATAACCCTTTGTGATTCGACAGTTCTGTTGTCAAAAAGGCACATTCCTCGTTTTTTCCTCTTACTCTTCGAATGAAGAGTCTCAGTCAAATCAAGAGTCAAATTCTACACTACAGTATTACCATTGACACGTAAAGGATTTTCCACTAAATTTTTTTGTTTTTAATTTTGTCACTCACAGTGTTCCCTGCAAGGACTCTTGAAATATTTGGAGCGAAGGACAAAGCTCTCCGGCATTTAATAGCAGCTTGTCAACCCCTTCCCGGGAGCATCTCAGTATACGAGTGACTCGTGGAATGTAGCTCGCAACGACACGAGTTATTCGCGCAAAGGAGAGGTATCGATACCTCATCTGGGGGCCCACGGTCCGGCCCAAGGATCGCCGCGGCAAGTGAAAGTCCGCCGCGTCGTTATTCACGGGCGAAATTGCGTTCCACTTATTTTTTTCGGCCCGACGACGCTGCGCACTCTCGGGGAATCCGCCGGACGGGTTCCTGGAAGAGGGAGCGCAAAGTAATTGAATCGGTCGTTAGAGTTCCAGGCGAAAAAACGTTCTCATCTACCGGAGGGGACCCCTGGCTCCGACAGCCGTACGCGTAGACGAAACAACGCGGCTGGCGATTTTATTGTCCTGGAAAAGCCGGTAACACGCCATTAGGCCGCGTTATTGGAAGTCCGTGCCAACGTCCCCGTCGTAAAGAACCGACTGTTTTCCACGGCGTTCTTCTGCCCGATCGACGACGCGTTTACGTATTCCGATAAGTCTCAACGACTTCGCTTTTATTAACCCTCGCTTTCTCGTTGATCTTTACTGCCCGCGCTGGTAAAAATCGAGGCGCGGTGGAACGGCACGGCACTCGCAGATTTCGTCCGGGGCCGTATTCTTGTTTGCTCGGAGCGTTTATCACTGCTTTCTATTCGCTCCCCGGTATAATAGTCGAGCGTAGGTTTCGCGGCCGACGATTCTAGCGCGAGGCGAGCCGTCGCGCCGAAACGAGCGAGATCCGCCGGTCGATCCCGACCCGTGGAACGTCTCCTCGCCGATTAATTACATTTTCAGAAGCCGCTGATCGCGATGCACGCGACACGTAATAAAACGATTATTTGTCCACGCCGGGGCCCATTATTTCAATCGTTTTTCCAACGCGATCGTTATTACCTGGTTCTCCAGAACCAGCGCAAACTGGATGACTCTTTAACGAGATTTCGGGCGGGTACGCGCGGCAGATTCGCCGGCGCCATTAATATTTCCTCGTGTTTCATTGATTTTGCAAATTGCGCCGCGAGCGAGCGGGGCACAATTCGAACGCATTTACGAGTCGTCCTTGTCGCCCCCTCTGCCTGATGAATTTTTACAGCCATTTTTTAAATCGAATCACTGCGCGCCCGGTTCGACAGAGAATTTGGCAGAGTTTCCCGCGGTCTGTCAGCTGGCCGTGTTGAATTATCACCGGGGCGGCTCCCCTGGATTTTGCACCTTATAAATTTCGAATTACCTCCTAACGAAACGATCGGGGGCGGGGAGGCGCGGCGCCATCAATTTTCGGATCGCTCGCCGCCGATATTATTTTTCGCGGTAACGGCGAAGGTCGGGGCCTGCCGCAGTCGGCCGCAATCTTTCGGCGAATAGACGTACGAAGCGCGGTTAACGAGATGAATTGGACAGTCAAACGAGGCGAGCCCGGCGAGCACGCGACGAATTGCATAAAATTTACGACAAAAGCAGCGCCGAGATACGTCTTCCTCCGTTCGACAACGATCTGCTCGACTTCGCCGCGTTACACGCACGAGGAGATTGGTCGATCTTTGTTAAAGAACATCCTCGAGCTCTCCGCGGTCTACTTTCCTGCGCTTCCAACTGTCGGGGGCTTCTATACGCAATCTACGTCACGTCCGAGCATCAGTCTCCGGTATCACTGTCTTCTTTCCACCGTTACACCTGCAGACCTCCGACAATTTCGATTGCAATCAGGCTGATTGCGAAGATCCCTTCCTCGGCTCGTAGAAAACCATCGCAACCACGGGTGTTTACCGCAATTTCCCGCGAGTGTTCACTGCCTGCGTGAACCACCCGCGGAAAACATCGGCCGCGCGATAAGGGGAGCTATCAGACGGCTTCGAAGAAGTTTACGTTCACGCACGATACACCCGTTGCTGATTTATCGCTGCTCCACCGAGTCGGCGAGCGACAATAAAGTTTTTCCTTGTGTCTAACCCCCTCTTCTTACCTCATTCCCCCCTTTATCCTACTTCCAGGAGAACCGCCGAGTGCACTAAACGCGCTTCCACAGCACCACTTCGCACAAACGTGATTTTCGGATATTCTACCCTAAAACGGTCCCTCCTTGCTGTCTTAAAACATCCATTTTCTAGCATAAACTAAAGGTAGTCGCTGTGTCGGTCCACGCAAGGTGCGCTGTTCCGTGCTAGCTCCTCCGTCCGTTCGATAAGCTTTCGTAGCAGTCCCTGCAGCGCTCGGATTTCTACTGAGAGAACGCCTCGACCAGGTGAAAGGGGGACAAAATTTTCTGCCCTGCTGGGTGACTCTGTTGTTTCGAGGCGATCGTCTATGGACCTTTTCATCGGTTCTACGCTAATGCTTCAACTTGTCGAGGAACACTTGAGCAGACACTTGTGTAACAGGTTTATAGAAATCAAGGGGACATCTTTGAGGAACATATCTGAGGATTCTAGGCGACAAGCTATTTGATGTTGCTGCAAGAAGTGAATCTGTTCGACGGGAACTGGGACTATAGAATCACAAAGCGCTATAAAGTTCAAATAGTCCTGTAAGATAGCGTTAAATATGTGGTATAGGTACTGGTTAAAAACAGAATGAAATTAAATACAAAATATTCCCACTCTTTGCTTAACCCTCGTACAACGAGTGCGGGGTCATTTTGATCCAACTCTGACAAAGTTTATCGCGATGTTACCTATATTTGTGTTGGCAATGGCAAAATATAGCATAAGATGCCTAAATTGCAGTAACATTATTTGTAAAAATCATATAGGAGATACACCTATTTTATGTATCAGGTGTACATAAATATTTTTTTTATGTAGGTATTTCTTTATTAATTAATTTTAGATAATTTTAGAAATTTTAATTATTTAATTCATTTTATATTGAATTTTTTCGTGAAAACTGTGTACCATAGAAATGTTGCTATGGGTTAAAGTGACCCTGCAGTTGTCTTACGCGACCATACCCACCATTCGTCTTCCGAGGGTTAAGTGTACGCTTCAAGCTTCTATCGCCAAGGTAAACAAGAAATTATTTAAGGGGTCTCCCTAGTGTGACGGTTAAAAAAAATCGATTTTTTTGTTTTTTGCATTTTTTTAAAGTTTACAAGAATTATATGAAGAAGAGGAAGGTGTTCTCTATGGGCCAGGCATTGGAGAGTAATTGTAAATATGATTTATTATTTGATAAATGGTATTTGAATATTTAAACGTATCTTACTCGAAACGACATATTTTGGCGCGGCGTTCACGATATCTCAAAAACTACTCAACCAAACGACTTAAAACTTAACATATATATTCACTGCGTATTCTGTTAGAACCTGAACTAGAATGAAGTCGTTATATGCAAAATTCAAATTTCGCAGCTCAAAGAACTAACCACTTTTTTGCCGCGAAATAAAAACTTTTCTTTAAAGTGCTGCCATTTTTGTATTTTGTGATTTTCTATTTTCGTTCTAGTTCAAACCCTAGCTACGTTCATATACCTAGATTAAGAAAATAGCTGTGTTTTTTGTTTCAGATGATCATGACATGCCGGGATCGTGATCGCCAGCAGCAGGCGTTTACTTGCGAGCTCCTCATTGTAATCCTTCAAACGTAAAGTATAATTATCACTAATGCTTCAAAAAATTTGAGTAGGTACATTACCCAAATGTAAGTGAATAATACTCCAAAGTTTGAAACTGCAATATCAAGTACATTTCCTTAAAAAAATTCCATAAATTATTGAAACTTAATTTTCTTGCTAAAGCTTTGTGACATTCCCTGTTTTTTTTTCACTTAAGTATTTTGTCTCCTTGAAAGACGTCCATGGATCTGTTTTAGTTAACATCGTGGTTTGGAAGGATTACAAATATAGTTTCCGCAAGTATGGAATGGATTCCGCGGTAATTGCTAAAGTATCGCCGATAATTTCCCGATTAACGGGCAGCGTAGCTTGTTATTGGTTGGAAATCGCCAGGCAAACGACGACGGACGTTAAACTGTTTATCAATGGGACGAGAGTCACTTATCACTTTCATCGGGCTTTCCTACCGCTAGAACAATCGGCTTATGAATTATTCGCGATATAATTACATCGATCTCGGACGGTGTACACCTGCAAACACCGACTGAACGCGCTCTTGATGCTGGATGCCCTTTTCCCGGCGAACAATTATGTTACGCCTGTCAAGTTCACTGAATGCTAAACGCCGCGCGATAATTGCCATCGAGAGGGGCAGAGGGAGGGAGACAAAGTGGACTTTGAAGAGGAGCTTGACGCGCGTGGCGATTAGAAAGCTTCGATTTCAACCGGACGAAAAACGCAACCCTCTCGCCGGCAAACGAAAGGAATTATAATACTCGATACGTTTCTCTTCAAAAAAATCCCAAAATTTCCCTTACTTTCAGAGGGTCAAACTATTAAAGGAGACCCCTGAAAACTAAGAAAGGATCTTTAAACTTGTATCCAAACGAATACATACAACTAAAATTCCCCTACTTTTTGCTGAATACTCAAAGAAAACAAACTAAAGATCGCTAAACTCTTGAAAAAGAACCCAATCACAGGGAAATCTTTATCAGCGACTCAAACAGCACCTATTCCCGCAATTACCAGCAATAGAGTTTCATCGCTGACTCTCCCCGGGAATCAAAAGCGAGAATCCGGAGCGTAAGGGTGCAACCCCGTTCCCAGAAGGGAGCGCAGTGGAAACAGTAGATTTTTCGAATTCGATTTCCAAGACAGGGGACTACCTCGTCACAATGTAAGAAGCGTCTCATTTGACACAGAGAACGCCTCGGCGATGTCGTTGGGCTCCAAGAAGAAGTAGAATGGTGGGGAGAAGAAACGAAGAAGAAGGAAGAGGGTCCCGAAGCTTAACAAAGAGCTCGAAGCGGGAAGAAGCTTCGCAGAGGGTGGAGGGGTGGGGAAGGAATATCTTCGAATTCGATTTTACGCCCGACAGGGAAGTTTGGCGGCACTGGAGTATATATCGGGCCACTCTCGCACCAAGTGGCTCGTGCACGACGGTATCATTGATTTTTCGGAAATGACCGCGCGATTACGTAGCAGAAGGCGTCTTTACGATTTGTTTTGGCGGCGAGGAGGAGCGCGTAAAGAGAAACGGAGAGGAAAGAAAGGTGGCGCGAATGGGGGGTGGCTGGGTATTCCGGGGGAGGAGGAGGGGGGGGGAGTGGAAGGGGGACCGGCGTGAGAGACGGGGGGGGGGTGAGCGGAGGAACGAGGGGGGCATGGCGGGGGGCAGGAGAGGGTGGACGAAAGAGGGATGAAGAGGGAACAGGGAGAACGGGAGAAAGAAGGAAATGGCTCGTGGTTACGCATGCGCGCTTTTTTCGTCGGACAGCATTTTTAAAGATTTTTCCTCCCGTAGCAGCTTGCAGATTTAAGTCGCCAGGTCGATCCCGTCGATTCTCGAATGCCCCGAACCCGCCTGCCTTGCCCCCTGCACTTCGTTACGACCCGCGCCCGCCCATTGCAATCACCGCGAATATTTTTTCGTTCGCCCTGTTAATTCCCTTAGCAGAATTCGCTTCGATGCCTGGGAAAGTTGGGCAAGAGATACGTATTTTCCCTGGAAATACCGGGGTTCGGACATTTTCGGGGCTGCTTCGAGAGGGTGCTTCGTGGAAGAATAAGCTGTTACGTGCCAGTGAAATGTCTGTTCCACTGATAAGGATTTCTTCGGCATAGAGAAACGAAGGTCGCGTTTAGGATATTTAAACGAGGGTACAGGTGTTATCGAACGCGTAATTTTTCAAGTATCGGATCGAATTGAATAACCTTTGTTTGAACAACTGCGCGAGATAATGTATCTGCTGAACGTTAAGACCGGTCGAAGTGCTCCGAATATCAGTAAACAGTTTGCTCCCCTTTCACTGGCGATTAATCTCGCTGTTTTCCTCTGTATCCCCTCCCACCGGGCATCTGTTTGGCTCAAACGGACGAACTTTTGAGCAGAAAAGGCGAGCTGCAGGGAATGGGACAAAGTCGCGAGACGTCGGGGCAGCACCTACTGACGAGTTCGCAGTGTTCCGTAAATAAAAATTATTTGGGGGTTAGCTCTAAACGGTGCTTGGACTAGTCTCGACTTCTGCGAAACGTATTATTCCGGGGGAATCGGCCGAGCGAGATTTGATTAGTTGGGAATAAAGTTTCGCTTCGACGGCGCCTCTCTCTTCGCGCTAGGCGAATCACAATCGATTATATCACGGGAGATACTCGGGGGAAACACTTCTTCTCGCTAACATATCTCATATTTCGAAAAATGCACATTAATTCTGAGTGAAAAATGCTTGCGATCTGATTACTGAACTCATCAAGATATGGGTAAAGATATCGAAATACCATTACTGTAATTATTCACCACAGCGTCACACTATCAAGCTCGGTAATAACACCAAGCACTGTTTGTTTACAGAGCTCTCAACACCACTTCCTGCGGCAGAGACGGTTCACTGCGAATAGAAGCTTCCGAGCGACTCAACTGCTCGAGAAGGACGCCTAAGTGAGTGAAGATTCAGCAAAAT
The DNA here is from genome assembly GCA_929108735.1 of Andrena dorsata. Taxonomy (NCBI): domain Eukaryota; kingdom Metazoa; phylum Arthropoda; class Insecta; order Hymenoptera; family Andrenidae; genus Andrena; species Andrena dorsata. Next base: position 40,879,334 of record OV815487.1, read on the forward strand.
TATTACTCCGCGTCGGCATTGATAAGGTCAATTCAGCCCCGAATATCTTCGGGTCCCACGGCGGAGGGCTTGGGGATCGGAAGGTAGCTCCTTCAGCGGTACGGCGTTAAATCTGGGGCTACTTTTTCGATAATTGGCGCGGCAGCTCGCCCCCGTCCCAAGCGAAGATCCAATTAAGAGTCCGAGACGCGTAGGAGCATAAAAGTCACGGGTGATAAAATTCGCTCGAGGGCCACGCCGCTCTGTCCAGCTCTCCACGGGATCCGCGAATAACTAGAATGTCGTTGCTCGAAAGTCCTCTGGCGCTTAATTGACCGAGTGAAAGCGACTTTGTGGGCTCAAAGTGAAGGCGCTGCCTCGATATGCGTACAATAAAAGAAACCATCTGGGTCCGAGAGAAAACCCGATCCCCGGCGATATTAGACGGACCGCTCGCTCTCGGTTACGCCGACAAATTATTCCTCCAGGATGTTGCTCCCTTGTCTCCCACCCCCGCCCCGCATTCGACAGGGAGCAACCGACGGTTTTCGCAACTTCCAGCAACACGTACGAATCCCGCCCGCCCGCCCTCCCGCCGTCGTCGTCGGTTTAGCGCTCATGAAAACTTTATGAGAAGATTAAGGTCAGTTTATTGCAGCCCCTGATCCCGACTTCGCCGGCGAAATTTCGCCCCTCGACGACGCTGTCATCGGTTGAGAGGGGGGATTCGTTCTGTTCGCGTCACTATCCGCGATTTTAACGTTCGATCGTGATGTGATGCATGGGTGACGGTAGCTCGAGCGGCGACGTGCTACCGTTTCGAGTTCTTTATTCCGTTTGAAACGGGAATCCTCTTGGACAGGCTAGAGAGGGGCAGAAGGGGAGGGTGGGAGGGGAGAGCCGTGAACTGTTGGTAGCGCTAAAGCAGATCTAGGAAAAAGTTCATTGACGCGTGGTCGTCGGCGAGTGAAAGCATCGGTTTGCCCATTCAATTAGCCTCTCCCCTTGGCGTAACGCTCGCCGCGGCAGACGCGATAGAAATGAGTTATGGCAGCGGGGTAGACGGTGGCCTCTGGATCGGTCGCAGCCACCGTCATCGCCGATCTTACGGTCACTTAATACACCGGACGCGACGCGGCTCATTCCCATTCTAAATCGACGGAGGATCGGTTATTTCGTCGCGTCCTTGCCGCGGTGCCTGCCCCTCCCTCTCGCCTCCTCTCCATCCCTCCTCCGGCCGAGCTATCGCTTAAGATTCGCCCCGGGGAACGTGGCTGATTTAATCGTATACGCGGACAACAATACCCGCGGCTGCACGCGACTGGGCATATTGAACTTTCGCGTCGTGAGAAGAAATAGAAATGGCCGTTTACCCGATAACGCTCACCGGCTGCGAACGCGCCAGATATCCTTCCTTCGCCTTCTTTTTTTTTTTTTATTTCCCTCCGAGCGTTTCGGAGAGAGGATTCGAGAGGCGGCTTAATCGCTCCGCAACACCTGCGTACGGAGACAGCCACTCCGGCGAATGAATTAGTAGCTTCTTCTTTCACTTTCCTGCTATCTGCATTCGTTAGCGCCCCGTGGGAGAATTCGCCCGAGCGAAGTGAATGGCGCCTGACGCCGTTCACGAGCGAACCTTTCGTTTAAGGGCTCTTAGGGGGTACCGATCTTGCACTATTTGATTAGCTACGAACGCCTCTGATCACCCAACACCCCCGACGAAACGCAGAGACCTCTGTCCACTTATCGACACGAAATACCCAGCAAGACTGCAGCGGCGGATTCGCGAAAAAAGACCCAGGTGGCAAACGTTCCGTGGGGTCCAGTTTTCGGGAAAATAAAACTATCAGCTGAGTGTAATAATACAGAAAAAAATATGCTTTGGATATAATCATATTTTTCTTAAGGGTGGGTCCCTGGGGGCTCTTCTGCACAAGGGCCCAGACGGCAACCCTGCTCATCGGCTGCCCTGTTAAATCCGCCACTACAAGAGCGTCTCCCGCGCGTTGAGTCCGGCCAAGAAACACACCATCACGATTATTTACAAGGAATCATTCATAAGTCCCTTTCAATGTCGGGACGAACGTGCCGGGGCTAAGTTTAGCGATAAAGCGGCGCCAGAATGCGCCCATTGTTCGCGGCTTTCGCGAAAGCTTGCCGAGGAAACGGCGCGAGATTAGCTCCGTACACGTTCAGCGACAGATCCGGGGGTTTTCGTGGTAATTTTATTATCCACTCGAGAGAAAGCCGAGGCTAGATACGTCAACACCTCGCGAGGCATCGTTGGGATTCGTGGCCGCGATCAAAGGACTCCGTTACTCCCGGTCGACCTGCTCGAAGGGGTTGAAAAACGCGCCCCGCGGAGGAACGCCCGGTGGCGGCCGAGGCAGCCGCTTGCTGAGGAGTTAAAATGACTCGTGGCTCTCGCGGAAAACATTCATTTGCAAGAGCAAACATTGCCCGCTATTTATCGAGTGTCGGGTGAGGGTGGGCGGTGAGGGAGGGGGGGGGGGGAGGGATACCTGCGGCCCATTTTCGTTATCGAGCGCCGCGAAGGGACCGACGGCAGCGGCGCGGCGGAAGGAAAAAACCGACGGCCCCGGGGGTGGGGAAAAAAACACGAATCGAGCGCAACAAAAACATAACTTTCCGCGATGGCGGCGCGAAGGGTGCTCGAGGAACGAGTGGGTCCTCCTCTGGTATTCCATCGGCGTTATATAGCTCGTCAGATCGAATGTTTGTTTTCAGAAAAATAGACAGAAACGAGACGCGCGCCGCTGTTAACACTGCCGAGCCTCTAGTGCGCATTGACCGAGCCGAAACGTCGCGTGCGTTTTATATTTTCCCTCCTCTTCTTCCATTTTTTTCGGGGGGAGCGGCACGCTTTGTCCCGTCTCTTGTTATTCCAACCTGTAGACGCTTTGTTTTTTAACACTTTTCTCGTCGGTATAGATCCCTCTGATGGATGGGACTCTCTACGCGTGATCAATCGCAAGCTCTCGATTCCTCCTGCGTACACAGCTACTTTGGGGGGGCACTGGCATTAATTGTGAACCCCGAGTGTCGATCTGCCATATCCATTTATATTTGCAAAATGGTAACATAGAAATCCACACCTCGTCTTCCTTTCATGAAAATGGGGGGTTACAATTTTAAACCACCTTACGATTGCAACCCTCGCCACGACTATTCCCCTCTAAGAAGTCTACCACCCCCCTCGTGCGCCATATTTACAGGGGACGGGATATTTAAATGCACCGAAGAACTCCGCGACGTAACTCTTTTATCTCGCAACGTCCTCGCGGCAAACTTTATTCCCTTCGACTTTATCCGCTTTCCTTCTCGGCGAGCGCGCGCGGCCGTTCGGCGCGTTACGAGAGAAAGAGCGAGGGAAAGGGATCCGGAATCGCCCGCGTATCCGAATAACAGCGGCTTATCTGAATCGTTACGCGAAACGAAAATACAAGAGGAGCTCTCTCGCTCCAACTTTCAATCGGAGAGGCGCGGAGGTTAAGCGAGATCGCGAAAACGATAGAGCGACTTGGCACCGCGCGTATGAAGATAAATCAACGATTTATTCCGCGCGCTCCCGTGCTCGTGATCCCGGCGATCCGCAAAGACGTACAACGGGGGGGGGGGGGGGGGGGCTTGGCGACGTTTTCCACCGCGAAACAGTGAATCAGTCCGGCATCGAGCGATCCGCAGATTTCCTGCACGCGAGAGAACACGCACACCGAGGCACACGCGCGCGCGCCCTGCCGCACACATCCGTCGCGTTCCCGCGCGTCGATTCTTACGTTCGCCGTTGATACGGAGCAACGCTCGCTCCTCTTATCGTCAGAAGTCACACGATAAACCCGTCGACGTTTATTCTTCAAATATACAAGCGTAAGTCTCCTGCGAGCGAAGTTGTTCGATTAGAAAAAAGAAACGGGGGATTAATTGCGAGGTGGCAGGCTGCTGGGAGTTGGCCTCGCGAATCTCAGCTCGACAGCGGAGGAGCGGTCCGGTGTTTTTTGGGGAACGATGACGTGTGGAGCCGCTCGGATTAATAATTGTATGCAAATTGGATTGACTCGCTGGATGGCTTTCACATTCAGTGTCGCTGATAAGGCGAGTACAGCGGGTATCCTAAACGGGTGTGATTCGGATGGGAAGGGGGGGTGGGGGACGTGTCCTTATGTATAGATCGCGGAGATTGTAAAGCTTAGCGTGCTAAAAGTACCTCTGGTATAAGCAAAGTTCCACAGACCGATCATCTGTACTGGTTTCTACTGGTCCAAGCACGGAATCCTGGTTAAACGAAAACCAATCGTTTTATTCGGCCCGATTGACTTTATACCATCCAATAACGATCCGGGATCACCAGCCGACGGCGATATCCTCGTCATGTCAACCGGCGAGAATGATCCTGTTTCGATGACGACGCCGACGAGGAATATCGCGATAAACCTACACCAGAGATAACGTTCACTCTTGCCGGTCGATAGCTCTCTCTTCTTTTTTCGCTGTTTTTATTTCCCGTTGCTGTTTTTTTTTTTTTTTTCTTTTTGAAACTAGATTACAATTCGACGCTTCATAGAACTGAAACAAGTGAATCACTGCTGGCGTTTCGTACCCTCTTCGGCGGAGATTTTTCTCTGTAGCGCTAGCGATCGCTCCTCGAGGCTCCTCGAAAGTTAAAGTCCCATCGTTCACGGGCGAAGCTAATGCATATCCCACGATCGGATGCACCACGACGGTCTCGGGCGCTCTGACCACCCGAAAGCAGCTCGCAGCTACACGTTCGCACCACGATCCCCGATCCCTCGCGTCGCTAGCCGAACGTAATATACGCCGTTTTCCCTCCGAAATCACGAAGCCCCGCGAACGTTCAACACAGCGGGCACCGAGACGCGGGCACAACCGGATGTTCTAGCGACATCTCGAGTCGGGGCACTGGGCGACCTTTTCGCCTTCGGTAGTCTTGCACTCGTGCGCGTCCCGGCTCTCTCGCCGGCACTATCGGCAACCGAAACGCGTATCGCCCCACTGCGTAAACTGGTTCACTGATCACGTCTTCGCCTACGGTGGCTAGTAATCTCGCGCTCCCTCGGGACGGTGGACCGCTGGGTGTGCGACGATGGCGTTCGACGGCGGGGCACACACGCGCGAACCGTTCACGGGCACCTCTTACGTCGATCGGGACCGATCATAGCCGTCGTGGAAGCCTGCTGCTGTGCCGCTGGTCACCACGATCTCGCACGGGGGGACGTTCTCTCGGTCACGAGCGGCACGATCATCGCACAAGTCCTCCTCCGTCAGCAACCGTTCACCTTGACCAGTCGCGATCGGCGGGCACACACGGGAGCGTGCACACCGCAGCCTGGCTGCACGTCGAACGCGAGAGGCGCGCTAAACGCGATCAGGGCCCGCAAGGTGCCGGCAACGAGAGCCCCAGTACCCTCGAGGAAATCTCCTTGTCCCCCGCACAGAGCGGAGCCGTTTCGTCACTCTGCACTGGCCAGACGATAATTTCAGTGGCGATTAGATGACCCAACACCGACGATAGCAAACGAGACCGTATTTTGCGGATCAGCACACGCTTGTCTTTCTCTCTCTCTCTCTCTCTCTCTCTCTCTCTCTCTCTCTCTCTCTCTCTGCTCTGTGTCTCTCTCTCCGCTTGGTTCGTTCCGCGCGTCTCTCTTCCTTCCATCTCCGTCTACCTCCCACTCCGCGCTTTTTCTCTCGCTCGGTCTATCCCCCCATCACGCACTTTTTCCTCTCTCGCGTTTTGCAAATCGCCGGAGCAGACGATCGCGCTGATACACCGAGATTCCTCCTCTATCCTCCTTGATTTACAGCGAAACCCCCTCTCCTTCGGACGTCAACAAACACGATGTGTTTCGACACGTTTCGACTGCCGTTATCGTTGTTTCGACTCGTTAATGGACGGAGCCACTGTTATTGGTTATTAGAGAGGACTTAGTGGGTCAGGCGGCACAGCGAGCGCGGCTAATACCGTGGAACATCGCGGAGATAATGGGGGATCAGTGTTTTTGGCACGTTCTCGGCGGTGGGAGGATAGCACACTCGAGTGAGGCATAAAACGATATCCTCGAAGTCAGCAAATGCGTGTGTCTCGGCTAGTCAGGATCGCGATTAGGGGGGTTCTCTTGCACCATTCCTCTTTGTCGTCTTATTATCGTATACGCGGCGACAGAGAGTTGCCCGAGCCGTGAAATCGGCTCGCTGCAAAGGTTCGGGTATGTAAATTCGGCAGATCTGACGCTGTAAGAGTCATCGGCAGGGGCGTCTAAGGCGGTCCACTCCGAGGCCCCGTGCATTCGTCAATGGGATTAACGGGAACTGAATGAGAGGTGTGTGTATTTTCCCACGTTTCTTTATTCACGTCCAGTGTTCGTCGATTCTTCCCAATTCCGTGACCATCCACGCGGTGGAAGAGGAACAGGGAAGTGGGTCAAATCATCCAGGCGTTGAAGTAAACATGTTCCCAGCGTCGGGGCAAGGAGAAAAACGCGTCAAGGAGCTGACCCTTGGGGGGGATCGTACGGCGTAGTATTTCAACTTTCATTCGAAAACCATCGATCCCATTGTAGGATGCACGGAATCCTAAAACGATATCCGAATTGCGAAAAACGAATGACTAACACACTACCGTCTCCATTTTCTCAATCTCCCTATCACTCTTTCCCTCTTTTCTTATACTCTTCTCCCGCAATGCACTTCTATCGCGACACGTAAGTCTAGATTCTCGCCAACCAGACAGTCTGCACGTGACTCTGACGCGGTACAATACAGATGCTATTAAACTAAATTGCAGGGTCCGAGCAGGCCTTTACGCTGTTTCATAAAACCTCTGAATCAAATGCGGCTTCTCTAAGATGCCACTAAAAGCTACATGGGAACGCGCTCCTCGTCACCCGATTCCCTATCCTCGATTACATTATCGTCTTCAACCCTCCCCGTATATCTACACCCGGGTCCTCGGTACATTCTTCCCACCGGCGCACACAGCCGTCTCCCAGAGCACTGTTTTCATGACAGGCACCGTTCGGCACGGTAGCGTGCGGGGAGCTCACACGAGCTTAGAAGCGGGCACGTGTCTAGCCAGCGGCGTGTTTTAATCGGTGTCGGAGGAGCACTTCAGCCGGTAGGTGCCGGTTGCACGTACCCTATCGTTGCATATGCACGTACGTGCGCGCCGCACGCGTGTGTAACGTTGTGTGGGGGGCGGGCGACGGGGGCTGAGTAGGGAGAGCGAGAGACAGGGAGCGTGTGCGGGTGTAGGTGTGCCGGAGAGCAAGCGAGGCGGGAAGGAGGGAGGGCGGGAAAATTCGAAATCGCGCGCGTGCAAAGCGCGCGCTCGCGATGACGTCGCCGTTTTCGAGGAAAACGTGGACGGCGCACAGGTGGCCGAAAGCGCGTGAATCCTGATCATCGACGCGATGACGGGACTGGGGGGAGGACACGCGCGCGCGGCGGTTAATGTAACGTGGTGTCGCGGACCCCGTTTGTAAATGATGGTCTGGTACTCACCGGAGTTGTAATATTCCTTAAAGTAGCGTGTCGCCGCACGCTGCACGATCGAGTAATACAAGTTCACGTACGACGTCGACTGGTTCTGTGCGGAGAGCGCCATTTACACTGTTTTTTGGTCGCGCGCGCGGCTCACCGTCTAATTTACTTGAGATATATATGTATATATATATATATATATATATATTTGTAAATGTGTATGCGTATATAGATATACGTATCTACATATGTATACACGTGCGTATGCACACGGTGCGTACAAGAGCGCGGTTGTTCCTCTCGCGTGATCACACACGGGGCCGGCGGGCGGGCAAAGACGACGGCGTAACGATGAACGGGGAACAAACGCGCGAAAAAAACCGTCTCCCGTCGTCGTGCTCCTTATCCTTCTCCTTTCTTCTCCCCCGTCTCGGGACTCTTTTTCGTTTCTCTCCACGTCGCGGTCCCTCCACGAGATCGTTTGCGTTCACGCGGGCCCTCGGGACGGCGGCGACGCAACTTTTGGCAAAACAACTTATCCACCTTTTTCCGCGTACCGCACCGGGTCCTCCCTCTCTCGTTATTCTCTTTCCTCTTTCTCTTTTTTCTATCTCTCTCTCTCTTTCTCGCTCGCTCGCTCGCTCTCTCTCTCTCTCTGTCGTTTTTCTCTTTTCTCCTCTGTCTATTTCTCCGCCTGTCCCCCGATGCGTGGTTTATTTACGGCCCCGCGTTTCTTCCTCGGTTTACGTGCGTGAACGTTAAGGTTACGGGCGTTCGAGCAGCGAGAGACGGTCTCGCGTGCCGGCTAGAGGGCCGCGACTTTGATCCTCGGCACACTCGCTTTCGGGTTACCCGCGCCGGTAGACACAAACTCGGTAGACTCTCGGCCTGAGCCCCCCCGAGTAACTCGCCAAGACCGAGACACTGGCGAGCTGCAGCGTTGCCACACTTCCGTCGCCGCGGTGCGCGCCCGCGGAGTGGGGATTTCTGGACTGGTTCCGCTCGGGTTTGGGATATGGTAGACACCGACGACGACGTCGTCGCCGCCGCCACCGCCGCCGCCGTCGGTGGAGAGAGAGAAGAGGACGGTAGGAGAAGGTGCCGGCGTCGGGCGAGTGGTGATGGCTGGGCAGGGGCGGATTCACGCGGGCCGCGGGCGCCGCGCCGAGCCGCTCCTTCCGCAGATTCGTTCTCCATCTAGGATGGACGATCGGGAGGGAGATACCCTTGGCAGACCAGCCGCGATGTGTTCTCCACTCTCGTCCCTCGCGAGCCCCTCGGTCGCCCCGAACCAGCCGCGGTAAATTGGGGTAGCGTGACGGGCAAAATTTCGACCGGGTCGGCTCGCATGCAGACGATTGCCGGTCAACGAGCTCTCGATTTTGTCGTTAATTGGATGGTAGCGGATTTATACTTTGTTCGCGAGTCAATTACGGAGTCGCTGGCTTCCCTTGATGGCCCTGCGGATAGGAGGCCCCGTCGAGGGAGGGGAGCGCCGGCTCGTGTAATTTTCCAAAATTGCCGTATTCCCCGTGCACGTTTGCCTCCGAGGTGAAACACAGTCCGAGGAGGAATTCGCGATAATAGATTGCTCGGTGTTAAAAACCATACAATTGGAACAATGTCGCCGGAGAATATTCTGTTGATTGTTCCCTCGGCGGGAGTGCAGGTTCCCTCGCAACGGGGCGCATAGGATCGGCCGAGAAATCGGCACGAGGCTCCAGGGGCGGCGAAACCTCCGCCCCTGGCGGACGGGGCCGATGGTGGTGGTGACTACGGCGATGGTGGGAGCAGTGGCAGTGGTGGCAGCGGCGGTGACCGCGCCGGAGGAGAACCAGACACGGAGGAGAGGACGCACCGCGTGCAGCAGAGGGAGAGGAAGAGTTGGCAAAAGGTTGGATGGAGGGAGAGGACCGAGAGGAGTCGGAGCGAGGAAGTTATGTTCGTTGGACCGACGTGGAAGGGGGTTTGATAGCGCGTCGCGAGGGGGGCCAGCGAGTCACGTGGTGGGGGCGTTTTCGGCGGGGATGCCGGGCAGGTGGAGGGGGATCCTCCGGTCGCCTTTCCTCCCCCTCGCTCCCCATTGCCCCTACGCGGAGTCCCTCACTCCCCGGCTGACGTACCCCTCGATGCGCGGTGCGCCGTGATGCATCGCGCTGCCGGCCGCCTCTGCGAGTCACAAGGTATGCTCGTGCCACGAATACGAACTGCCTCTCCCAAATCAATATCAGTCGTCGAAAAAAAAAGCGACTCGGCACCTATAATTGCCGAACTTCCGCGATAACCGTCTCTTCTCTCTTCGCCGGGGTGTCCCCGCCGCCTCCGCCTCCGCCGCTGCCGTCGCTTGCACCGGTTTCGCGGGACGACGACACGACGCCCCCGCGCCGCGCGGAGCCGCGCGACGCTGCGTTAGGTTAGGTTCACGCGCTAGGTTGATTAGGGCCTCCCTCCGTGCACCCGTGTCACGCACGTTTCCCGCCACCCAATGTCCGCGCACGATGATTTTCACTGACTATGCCTGTGGCCACGTGCACCACCGCGACACGCTCGCTCGCGCCAGCTCCACCGCCCTCCCGCCCTCTCGCGCACTCCTCGCCCGAAGGTTACGCCTGCTGCGAAAACAAAGCGGGCTGCTGCGCTTCGCTTCAATCGGCTACGTGCTCAGGCACAAAGAACCACGTTATCCTTACCCTCCGATAACCGTTTCGGCGGCGAGCCTCTGAGAACCGACCAGTGTTGCCTAGGTCTGATCGCACGTCGTTTGTCTCCGGGACAGTCCCCGACGAATTTCCATCGAGCGGCTGGGGAGACAAATAGCGTACATTGGAGGAAACGATTATTGTTGTGACGTACTCCGCGGGCCTCACAATGCACCGTTGTGCTGACCCGATTGCGAGTTATCGCCTGCCGTAACGCCGGCACGATAACAGCGCGATCCGTACGAACGTCAGCCGTGTAGGCTTCCGTTCGAACAGGAATCGCCCGTTCGACTTCGCAGGACACTCTGTTCGCCCCCTTCGAATTTTACATTTCCACGAAACTTCAATGGGACACGCCAAAGACTCGCTTCTATTGTGGGCGGGAGGAGTACAGTAAGGTATGTACTTGGGAGCCCACTCGAGTGGTGCGGAAACCGATACCCATGAGGGTAGGTACAAGTCATCAACCGCGTTTTTCTCTACTTATTACAGGGTCCTCCACAGACCCACAACACCTGTCCACATTGGTATGCCGAACCCCTCGATACGCTATAGTCCAGCGCCTATACAGACGGTGTCCCTCAGCCCTTGGCTCTGGACACTGCTAGGTACTATACCGCGCTATCATTCTACGCGCCCCAGTCGCCCCGACAACCCTACGTTCTTTCCCCCCCCCCCCGAACGATACTTTCCCTCCCCTCGCCAAGTACCCGTAAACTTGCTTCGAAAACTCTCCACTTTCCCACCAGATCCCCATCGCGTATAGATATTTCGGTGCGAAGGAGAAGAGGGAGAAAAAGCTAGCGCAAGTATAAGAAGAAGAATGGAAAGCACACCGGGGCAACGTGCCGGCCGAAGTTCTCGGCCACGAAACGAATTTAACGATCGCTCTCGCACATGGAAAGAGAGAGAGGGGGAGTGTGAGCGAGCGTGATAGAGCGAACGAGAGAGAAAGAAAGAGGGAAAGAGAGAAAGAATGAGAGAGAGAGAGGGAGGGAGAGAGAGAGGGCTCACAGGAGGAATGCCGTCGGTGGCTAGATGGCTGCGCGCCGTCCCAAAGGCGAGCAGCAGAGAGAAAAGTGCGCGTTAGCAGCGCGGCCTGTGCAGCCGTGGCCGCCTATATTTATCCGAGGATGCAATATTTGGCTGCGTCTTCTAGAGACTCGACCGGCCACATTCGTCCCAACTTGCAGCGCGCGGATGGGCGCGCATGAACGAACGCAGCAGCGGCTCGGAGCAGCCTACACCTCTCTTTCCCTCTTCTTCTCCCTCTTCCTCCTCCTCCTCCTCCTCCTCCCGGCCCCCGTCCTCCCCCTTTCCCTCTATCTCTCTTTCTGCCTCCCGTTCTTTTTCCCCCCTTTCTCTCCTTTCTCTCCGAACCTCTCTCCATCCCCCCCCCCAACCCCCTGCCGTCCTCGCCTCCCCTGCCCCGCCGAACCCGCGTCTTTCTATCTTTCCATCTTTCTCCTTTTCCCTCTTCCCTCGGTCCTTCTTTCTCGCCCTCTCTGAATTTTCTCTCCCGTTCGCTCTCTCCCTCCGTTCCTTCTTCTGCTTTATCACAATGAGCGACCGCGTGTGCGTGCCCGTGTCGTTAGGCAGTAGCTGTCGGTGCAGGCGTGGTTGGTTCCTTGCCCTCTGTCGCGTATTTATATCTAGCGAGTAGAGCGAATGCATTGCGGCTCGCTTCTTGTTTGCCGGGACCGCTCCTCTCTTTCTCCGTTCAACGATCGGCCGTTCGCCGCCGGTTCGCCCGCTCGCTCGTCCGTGCTCGGCGCGATCGCCTCGCGTCCCTCTCGCTCGCTCGCTCGCTCGCTCGCGCTCACGCACGCACGCTCGCCGCCGCCGCCGCGGCCCCGCCAAACCTGCTCCGAAAGCAACGTTAACGCCTAGCGCCGGCTAATCACCGGTATACAAGCATTTTTCCCCTCCGATCGGCTCGCCTGCTCTCGGGACCTCCCGATCCCCGCTCGCTTCATCCCCTAATTACTCCGTAATCTTGAAGGATCGAGGATCTTTATGGAACCGTCGCGCGCGCTTTTTCGCCAACCGCGAATATTCCCCTGGAAACGGGCGCAACCGAGGGGACGACAAAGTCGGATGTGGATGATCCGTGGAACGAAAAGGAACGACGCAAAAACTGTACCAAGAGGCGGTCGCACTTGGGTCCCCTTGCTTCCATTAAGACATCCTTCGTCACGTATTAGCATTCGCTTTTTCTTCGTGCTCCCGGTCCTCTGCATGCCCCGTTAAATCCGCTCTAGAAACGGCCGCCCGTAGGCCGCGTTTAAGCCGCGGCCTAGCGGTTCGCGTGACGAGTTATAATTTCCAGCGGCCTGGCCGCCGCCGCCGCCGCCGCGCACAGTTCGGAATCTCTCGATTTCAACGCGGACTGCGGTAATTTTACGACATCCGCCGCGCGGGGCAACGTTAACGCGATGGCTCGCTGCTCGCCGACGCGGTGACGCGCCGATCATCGGCCACAGGGGATTAAAACAACGTGTAATCGTGAGATTGCGCGCGGTTACGCTCGATACCACTCGCGGAGCGGCTTCTTTTCTCTTTTCGGGCCTCCATATCGCGGAAACCACGGATTTTCCTCCCCTTCCCAGCCCCTCTCGGATTAATAACGCTTTTCCTGCGGACGCAGCTGCGCTGTTAGAGGCGGATTCGTCGTACTGTTGCAGCGGTCGGCCGCGTTTAATAGAAGTTCGATGCGGAGAAATTCTTCCCGTGATAACGGAGCCGATAGCTCGGATCGGCAGTGAGAGACACGAGGAAAATCGTCGGACCCGCTGAGAGGTTTCCTCTCGTTTCTCATTCACGTACACTCGGCGATTCGATCATCCCCCTCTCCACGATTATCGCCGTGGAAAAACAAAGACCGAACGGCTCACGCGTTTCCTTCCTCCGCGCCGCAATTAAATAATCATCCGCCGCAAATTACCCATAAATTTCCTACGCGAACGCGGACGCCTCTCCGCGTGGTGACCGAGGGAATCATCGATGTTTTGTCATCGTTCTTCGCGAAGTCGCGCTTCTCGGAAGCACAGTGGCCCCTTCGCCATTAACGAGCCAGCTCGACTTTTACCTTCCCGTGCTATTTACGATCGAAACTCCGGTTTCCTCGGCGATGGCTGACCGCTGCAACGCATTTCTCCGGCAATCGACGCGTTCGATTAGTGGTAATTAAGCGGTCGCGCATATTGCCAGATAAAAGAAGGGGCAATGGCTCGTAGCCTGACCGATCGTAAACACTAACCATCCCATTTCCGATCCGTCCGCTGGCGACGGGGAAAAAAGTTCGCCACCCGTCTGTCTGTGCATGATCCGCGCGCTCCACTGAACGGATTCAGCAATCGCGTCTTGGGCCACGTGGGAACGGACAGGTTTGTTTATGTCGCGAATGACTTGTTAGAGGCTCGGGCCCTTTTTCATCGGTGTTTCTCGCCGTTCCCTCGCTGATAAGCCGTGACTCCGGACAATCGCTTTAACAGATGCCAGGGGCAAAAGGGGGAAAGAGAAAGAGGCTAGGTGGAGGAAGAAGTGACAAGATGCCGTCGGTGCTGCTTGGCAAGGACGAGGGCAGAAGGAGTCGTGCCCCTTTAAAGTATCGGCAGCAATCTCCTCCCCTCGGTTGCCACTGTTACAATTTCAAACAGTCCTGCGTTTCATTTATTTTTTATCGGGGGAGAAGTTTGTTGACCTTGCAGTGCGAAACGCCAGGAATACATTGGAGGAGGCACGAAAGTGGGGTAGAGAGTAGACGACGGTGGTGGCGGTGCCGGTGGTGGCGGCCGAGGGGTTAAGGGGAGACGCCAGGGTTGCACGCCGACGGTGGTGAGGGTTGCTGCCGGTGGAGTTAGGTGGAGTGGGTCGAATCGGACGGCGAGGGCAAGTTATTTCGCGCGAAATGTGCATTGGCCGAATTTGGCTTCGTGCTCTTTCTTTTCCCCTCCCCTCCCGCCCCGCTCCGGACGTGAATTCTTCAACATCAACGTGCCACGCGCGCGTTCTTCGCGATCTCACCGCGGGAACACCGAAGATCCTGCTTTTACAATTTATTTAGGGTAAGTCAGGGTGAGATGGGCAGCGACAGTATTTTTTAGAAGGAAACGCCTGATTGCGCTGCCTCGACGTGAGTACAAAGTGTCGTAGAAAAGTAACATTCTCAATTCAAAGTGTTGGAATAGGACGTTTTAAAAGGTTTGTAAAACCACTGTGAAATTTCAGCTAGTGCTTCAAAATGTTTGATCTATATTTTGGTCATCTTGTTTTTGTTATTTATGCTCAATTTTTTTCATTCTCAATATGTATTTTCGATAGTGCATTGTTTACAGTGTTTTTAACCTTAAAGTATTCGGGGTTACGTTTGTTAGTCTGAGCGAAATGGGAATGGCTATATTACCAGGGCTTTAAGGGGTTATACCTAGTCAGGAGACCGAAAAGAGGCGATTGTTTGTGAATTTTTTTTGGAAAACCGGATGTATCAATTTTTACAGAACATTTTGCGCTTAAAAGAGCAACATGTAAAGATTTTATTACGTTTATAATAAAATTACAACCGATATCTAGGAAGCCTATTTAAAAAGTTGTTTTGCGGTGAGCACTGCCATTCGGGAGCAGATTGTCTAAAATTAAAAAATAAAAAAGATTTCGTTAGTATATTAATCTATCTTCCGATTGACGGGGGAAATTTCCGAAATATTAGTTCGCGCGAAAAATGGTCATTTTTCGTTGATTAAATCGAAAATATACATTGAAAAAAATGCGAACGACATTCTGCAGATTTTCATATAAAAAATAAGCTCACAAAATTTTAGAAACATTGGTACAGTGATTTTTTAGATATCTTACTCGCCATTTTTAAAAAGGCTTCTTGGATGTCGTTATATTTTTATTATACACGTAAATATTTTTCTACAAAGAAATTACCAAATGTTCTTTAAGTATTATTCTGTAAAGTGCAAAAAGTTCTGTAAAAATATCTGCTTCCGCTTTTCTAAAAAAAATTCACAAACATTTGCCTCTTTGCGGCCTCCTGACTAGGTATAACCCCTTAACCGGTTAACTGTCAATGTATCATATATGATCTAAAAGAAATCTGGCCAATTCTGTATCATATATGATCAAATGGAATAACTTTGTGATTCACTTAATTTTTCGATGTTGCCAGTTTGGGCACGAATAATAAAAAAGCCGTGCCAGTTAACCGGTTAAGGGAAAGATGGTCAATTGTTGTCCAGGAGTTGGCCATAGTTGTATTTGATGTAATTTCAGATATTTTGGTGAAATTCGGAGAAAATTATTTGGACACCAAAAAAAAAACAAGATTGACTAAGATGTAAGTCATTGGTAAGGTTATTGGGCCCATAAAAATTTCCCAGAGTTTGACACTATGTCATACATGCGGTTCAGAAGACTCGCAGCAAGAGCCTAAAGCAGTTTTGAACGGGCAAGAACGAAGGTGGACGAAAACTGGAAAGAATCTGAGATAACCAGTTAAGGACCACAACTTGTTAACCTGAAAGGTACATATGACCATCTTTCCCAGACATGTTAAATAATAATTTTTCGTTTATTGATATTAGCGGTTATGTAGACAAAGGATTGAAGTTTTGTTCTACATCATTTTCGTTGCTTTATTTCAAATACGTTGGCTGTAGCAGGCTCTAAACGAAACTATGACCATCTCTTCCGGACTTACCCTACATCATAATCTCGATCTCAGATCTGAGAATCTTTTTCTTCCCTATCTGGGGTGCATTCGCCGATTTCCCGATGATCGAGGATGAATTTCGGAGCGGTACAGAAACTCGATACGCTCGGCGAGGATTCGTTGCACGCTCCTCGAAGGACAGTTGCGCGTCGATTAAGATATCTCGTATGAATTGAGCACGGGTAGCCTTGGCGCAAGGCAGAAGTCGGGTAATTCGCTCGGCCATCATCTTAATCGGCGTAGTGGCCGAGCTGCGCGGGAAAATAGACACAATGTTGGAATACATAAGCGCGGGCGCAGCAAGCAGCGCCGGCCAACGGGGTTCAATCTGATTGCGAACTTAATGAGCGGTATTATGCAACCAGTACTGGAACGGAGCAAAGAGTCCATGAATATTGCAGGATGCAATTGTAGAAGAATATTAACGGTACATTATTACGTGTTAATTATCACAACACGTCAATCGTCCGGGCCCGCGCGCAAATTTGCACATCGGAGCCCGTGCCGGTTTCTAACGAGCAACCGGCGACGGAAGGAACGGACGGAGCCGGGCCGCGCGGCAGCTTCTCGCGCCCTCTGTCCGCTCGAATCACGGATATTAATTGCCTTTGTTAAACGTATTAACGGCCATTAATTACGAGCACGGCCATTCGAGTGTGGCCGACGATGGAAAAGAAAGAGGACCGGGGGAAATAAAAGGCGCGGGGGGACAGAGAAATCACGCGAGCGTGCAGCAACGTTGGACCCATACCGGCGGGGAATTTTCAGCCGCGTTAAATATTACGCTCCGCGTTAGCGCGCCCTCGTAATTTTCCTTCGCTCGGGTCGTCGTAGAACGTATCTTTCATCCGGGCGCAACGCATAACGAATCTGCTGCGCGATTTCGCGCCGGCTAGCTCGTCCCGTCATCCTCCTCCTCTCTCGCCTCCTCGCGCTGCCACTTCTTTTCACCAGCGCACACGCTCTAAATTCGGTTTCAAGCGGCGAGCAAAACAGTTCCCCGGGAGGTTCGCTGGTCGAGTGAAAAAACTAGCGAAAGGGGCGAGCGAAGCTGGGCGATGATGCACGTGGCCAGACCTAACCCAGAGACGCGATGCGCGACAACCTAAGTTTTTAAGGCTTGGCGCTTTCGTTCTCCGAGTGTCCCGAAGCGCATCGTGCGTTAGCACATTGACGCGCAGGTGGACACGTGAACTTTATACCGTTCGATCTTTCAACTCCTCTCTTCTGTCTTCCTCGAACCCTCCACGCTCGAATGGTGGATCCCTGTACCCTAGGGTTGCCAACTTTTTTGGGGGGATATATAGTACTTTACGGCCAAATGTAATATACAGTATACTAGCTTTACAACTTGGCTTCGCTCGAAATTTAGATTCTGATTTCATAAAGAAAATATTTTATTTGTTTGTGAAAATGGTCACATTCATCTGGATTAATTAGGCATAATGGACTCAGACACATTTCGTAATCCCAGAGTTTATCTTCGAAAGTTTTTAGGCAACAGACAAACACGCAAACATATAGAAGCGTTCTGCTGTATATATTAAGATTGTGAAAAAATATAGTACTTTTCCGGAGAAAGTGGTACAAACGTACCATGTTAACATAGGCATATGCAGGAAGGGCTCATTTTTTATGAGAGATAATGTGTTTTGTTTCTGCCTTCCCCCCACTTCATATTGCTGAACATAATGATAGAAAAAATCCTCTCTGTTAGGGTTTAAGTTCGCAAATTAAAGTTTTGATGTTGCCATAGAATAAAACAAAATTATTGAAGATTGTAAAATTGTATCAATGTATCGGAAATATAGTATTTTTACGTACTACATCTTTTCCTGACAATATATAATTCTAAGTAGGGTGGTTCTTATTTGACAATGACAATTGAATAATGACAAATAATAAAAAAAATATGTGTAAAATTTGAGCACGATCAGACGACAGGAAAAGGTGCCCCTGAGCTCTTGAACATTTTAATAATTATTTAACAGCTCACGAAGTCGATTTTCTATAATATTTTCCAAGTTATTAATTACATAAAAAAATATATCAAACAAAAGTTGGAGAATCCAGACAAGGAGAATCTTTTATGTTGTATTACTTTTTCTCGTGCGACAAACGGTTTTCGAAAAAAGTCCGAAAAACTGGTGGGAAAAAACATTTTTTTTTCAAATTTTGGAAGTTTAAACCCTTTTCGAACGCATTTTATTTGTGAAGGCGAAACTTATGAAGACCGAAATTCGCAAAAATATCGGAGATATAAATTTTTTTAATATATCAGAATGACATTTACGCCAAAATATAGGAAAAAATTATTCCTTCCTAATGATGCATAATTTAATATTTTTTACATTTATTTATTCATTTATTTTTTAATTTTTTTACTTATTTGTGATAAAAATAATTAATTCTGTTTATTTGCTACCTTATTTAATGCCCTTTACAGTGGTTTAAGTAAAATGTTTGGGAAACTTTTCGTTTCCAAGTTATAAGGAAAATTCGAATAACTAAGAAAAATAGCCACAAATCGGTTTGTTTAAAATAAAGACCCCGCTTTTGCGATAAATATCTTCTTTTGTTACTAACTAATATAAACAATCCATAGAAAAAAATTTATATGCAGTAACGAAAATAGCGACATTTTTCAAATTTAATTAGGAATATCTTGCAAACGCCAAAAAGTGCCACTTTCGGACCAGTTACAATATTTTCAGCACACTCTCCTTTAAATAATCGCGCAACGATCATTTCCCCCCTCGTCCCACTGCTCAAATTATTAGTGGTTAAAGTTATCAAAGTTCGGTCAGTCCGTAGGGTAAAGGTGGGATAGTCGAGCAGAAGGGATACATGATCACAGAGGTGTTATTATTAATATATTTGCAATATGCGCCTATTATCGCGTTGTTATGTTAATGTTTGAACTATTAATTCCTCAGCTTCGAGGTCTAAATTCTTAATTTTTTTGGTACATGATTTCATTCGCATACTATATAAGGATCGGACTCAACTCATGAAACAAACTTTTAATTGTTGTCATACTTACCAATGAGATGTACTGTGAAATATAAAGTAATGTAGGGTAAACGATACAGTAGTTGACCACCTAAGAGCTTTAATTTAGGTAAACGCTATGGAATAAGTAACTTGAATTTTATAAATGAAGTTTTGTTATACCAGGCGGAAAGAGAAGTATCGAAGATGATTATAACAGCAAAGAAACTTTGAAGAAATCAGTAGTTTGGATGTTACGCTATTATAAAGAAACACAATTCAAAATTATAGTTATTGACCGGTCGTGGTATAGTTGTTGACCGGTACAGTTGTTGACCAGTTAGTGAATATAAAAGGAAATGGCATATCTTTTACTTTAAAATCATTTTCATTAAAACCATCTGTCAATATACCAAAATCAAAGACATATTGTCTTGGGACAGGGTGAGTTTTATGTGCACCCTTCACAACGTGGGCCGTGCACTTCGCCGCGGTCTCATTGGCTCCTCATTCACTTTTTTTGGCTTCTTAAAATCTTAAACGCCAAGATTCGAGCAACACCGCGAGGCAACAAGCGGCTTTGATCACCGAATTACCGTAGCGACTTTCGAACTAATGAAAGATCAGAAGTCATCAGAGGTCCATACCCGAAACCGTATAAAAGCCCGCATAAGTGCCTGTAAAGATCTAAATAAGGAAATAAAAGAGGCGACTCCCTCATTCGTCCTCACTTTTGTTTCCCTACATTTGAGACAATAAGAATACAGCAAAGGACCGCAGTCAACCACGTATTTGACAAAAGGTAAACAAAGTTTCATTATGTGCATTGCGAGTACGCAAATTAATTTTCACCGCGGTCTTTCAGCACGAAAAATACGAGTGGTCAATAACTGTATTACTGTGTATTCGCCGAACCAGTTATTGAACACCCCCCAAAATACAACATAATCACGTTCCACACGACTGGACGTATGACGAATGTTAATATTGGGCCCTTGTCACCTATTATGATTAATGGCATTCATGCCAAACAAAATTGAACAATGATTATACAGCCATTAAAGAAGTCGCCGCTCTAAAGATGCTCGCTAAGCCCTTACCTTCTTTGAGAGTTGAAATTGCGAGTTTTCCTTTCCGACGATCTCACGACGGAGCGCGAGTACTGAAATCATCGGTTGTTGGTTGAAACGAAAGCTAGAACTGTCTTTTCTGATAAAAGTGCATCATTGATGCGGAAACGCGCAGGTTCATTAGACTATGGTGGCAGAAATTTGAAGTGGTCAACTTCTGTACCCTGGTCAATAACTGTATCGTTTACCCTATATAACTCGAACTAATATATGTATGTATATATTTACATATATATAAGAAATAGTATAACAAAAGAAAATTCAAAATGAACGAAACGAAGCAAAAAATTAACTATAACATAACTATCAAATATATAAAACTTGGTCTCGATATCTCACTATGCTCGCTGGAACGGTTCTGTTTCAATTGACTACTAACGGAACGTCGAAGGCCTATTCGAAAGCTTATCTACAGTATAGCATAAACATTAACCACTTGTATGTAAAACAATTTCTCCGAAGAGTTTCTTATATCCGAAGGAGGGGATGGAACGATGGATGCGAATCGGAGGTGTATGTAAATCTTTACAGGCTGAGCGAACGTTGATAACTTTGAACGCTAATAATTTGAGCAGTGGGACAAGGGGGGAATGATCGTTGCCCGATTATTTAGAGGAGAGAGTGCTGAAAATATTGCAGTTGGTCCGAAAGTGGAACTTTTTTGCGTTTGGAAGATATTCCTAATCAAATTTGAAAAACGTCGCTAATTTCGTTACTGCATATAAATTTTTTTTAATGGATTGCTTATATTAGTTACTAATAAAAGGAGATTTTATCGCAAAAGATTGGTATTTAATTTAAACAACCCGATTTGTTGCTACTTTCCTTATAACTTGGAAACGAAAAGTTTCCCAAACACTTTGCTTAAACCACTGTAAAGGGCATTAAATAAGGTACCAAATAAACAAAATGAAATTATTTTATCACAAATAAGTTAAAAAATAAAAAAATAAATGAATAAATAAATGTACAAAATATTAAATTATACATCATTAGAAAGGAATCATTTTTTCCTATTTTTTGGCGTAAATGTCATTCTGATATATTAAAAAAAAGACACAAAAGGCGTCAAATTTGAAATCCGGCCCACTATGTGCCGCGAGGAAAATTCAAAATTCGGAAATAAGATCCATTCTAGTAGGTACACTGGACAAAAATATAGTACAATAGGTATGTTACAGGTTGGCACCCTGAAGTGGCGGTACACTTTTCGAGATCTTTCCTGCCCTCCGTCTGTCCATTGCGTGCATAACCCCTCGGCCTAGGGAAGACGAAAGCGCCGCTGGTTCCGGCTTGGTACGAAATAATTGTAGCGCGTGGGCGAATGATTTAATTAGTTTGATTCATCGTCGCGCGGGATTGTCCCGCGTCCGCGAAAAAAAACATCCCCCCCGCGGCAAGGGCGGATTTAATTTAGTGGCCGTGTTTCACGCGCCGGGACGCGATCCTTGCCGCGATGATATCGCGCAACATTGTTGCCTCGCTGATCTTCGTAATTAATGCCCGAGACTTCGCCGTGACGTCTCGGATATTACGGCCGACCGGCAATTATAATACAGTGGCAATTATAACGGTGCACGGGCGACGATACTATTCGCCCGTAATTACTTCTCGCGCTTTACCGCTGTTATTATCGTGTTTCGGGGCACCGGCGGAATTCACCTCGGGCCGTCTCCCGAAATGTTTACTATCGCACATCGCTAGTCGATACGCGGAGCTCCTGCCCTTCGCAACGTCACGGAAAGACAGAGGGTAAACAGTAGCAGTGTTCCGCTAACAGCCATACAAGCGATACGTGGCCGCGTTTGCTCGTCCCGTACGCTTCTAAAATTCACGACGACCTCGCGACTGTTTTCCCTGCAGCTCCTTCGGGCGCTCCTCGCGTCCCTGAGGTGGCTTAGCATCGTCGCGGGCGTAGCGACGCGAAACTGTGACGCGGAGTCTGTATCAATACCCGTTGTTCCATGTCGCGTGCTTTTGGAAGCCGATGACTCTCGTTAGATCATCGAAGTCACGCTGCGCCGAGCAAGGTCAGTACTTAGCACAGCGTCTATCGTTTAAGAGCCTGCCCACTGCGTCTTGTCAAAATCGCTGCCTCAAAGACCCTCGGTTCATTAAGCGCGACCAATAACTCTTTGAAACTACAGCCTAGAACCAATAAAGACCACGTTGAAACGAAGCATCGTCGGGTGTATGACGCGCTGCACCTACCGAGTCCCCCCGCCTCGCCTCGTCTCAACTACCCCCTCCCCACTCTGTATTCCGCAGCAACGGCGAAAGAGATCCGAAGGCATAATAATTAAATCGCATCGGGGTAAATGATCAGCGGTCGTCCGAGGATGGAACGTAGAAAGATGGACGCGAAAGCCGGGGAGGCGGGAGTGGTAAAGGGCAGAAAGCCCGGTGGAAGAGAGATAGCCGTCTCGTGGCTTCGTGTGCATAATTGCCGTGATTATGGGTGTGTCAGTTCAGGCCCGTCTAGGTGCATATACACGCATTCGGCTCTAGATGCAGCTGATCCGGGTGCGTGTAACGGCAGCGACGCAGCGGAAGCGCTGGCAACCGCGCAACGGCGCAGACCGATGCGCAGCATCATTATCTGGAGCGCTGCTTAGCGAGGAGCATCATCCATGTTGCTCGTTAACTCCCCGTGCATCTCATATGAATAAAACTCTTCTTTAATTATCGCGAGTGGCGGACCAGCGCGGAGGGGGGAGACCCGCTCCGGGCCCTCGCGACGTTTCGCCCCGGCTCTTCCTCCAGTCGCTCGCTCTCCTCGAAACGGGGGATCTGCCATTGGCACACTTCGATACCCACTCCGCGATCGTCCACGACCTTTCGCTACCTTGCCCAAGCAACGCGGCTACACGGGTTGCATCTATGACGGCGCGATCTCGCCCGCGTGTATGCGAACGCGCGCGCCTGCCTCGCGGCGCGGGAGCCGTTCGAATTTGAACATTCTTTCTTATCTCGTGCGAGCGAAACTCTCAAAGCATGCGCAACACGTGGCGCAGAGCACGCTTAAGTGCTTCGTTCCTACATCTGCGGGCACGTAACGCGATTAAGATGTTTTGCAAGCGCACGTGGGAAAGTGGCTTAACAAGTGCTCCAATTCTCCCAACTTACTCGGCTGCTAGGCTCCTGTACCTTTCAACCGTCCGCTTATCTGTACTACTTCATTGCACGTAACACGTTCTACCGATTGTTCAGGTCGTGCACACGATTCCAGCGCTACAAAGTTGTGCTACTGTTACTGTTACTGTTACTATTACTTGCCCCCCCCCTCCCCCCGCACAGTGGTCCGGATTTTAAATTTGCCGCCTTCTGGATCTTTTTTTTTAAGATATCGGAATGAAATGTACGCCAAAAAATAGGAAAAAATTATTTTTTTCTAATGATGTATAATTTAATATTTTTACATTTATTTATTTATTTTATTTTTGTTAACTTACTTGTGGTAAAAAATTTAATTCTGTTTATTTGGTACCTTATTTAATGCCCTTTACAGTGGTTTAAGCAATATGTTTGGGAAACTTTTCGTTTCCAAGTTATAAGGAAAATTCGAATAATACTGGAAAGTATAATACAGGTTTTTGTGATAAATATCCTCTTTAATTCGTAACTAATATAAACAATCCATTAAAAAATATTTTTATATGCATTAACCGGTTATCTGGCACGGCTTTTTTATTATTCGTGCCCAAACTGGCAACAACGAAAAATTAAGTGAATGACAAAGTTATTCTATTTGAACATGTATGATACATTGACAGTTAACCGGTTAACGAAAATAGCGACATTTTTCAAATTTAATTAGGAATATCTTCCAAACGCCGAAAAGTCCCACTTTCGGACCAATTGCGATATTTTCAGCACACTCTCCTGTAAATAACCGCACAACGATCATTTCCCCCCTCGTCCCACTGCTCAAATTATTAGCGTTTAAAGTTATCTCACGTTCGGTCAGTCCGTAGGGTAAATGTGGCATAGTTGAGCAGAAGTGTTAATGATCACAGAGGTGTTATTATTAATATATTTTCAATATGCCCCTATTGTCGCGTTGTTATGTTAATGTATGCAATAGTAATTCCTCAGCTTCAATGTCTAAATTCTGCATTTTTTGGTGGCTGATCTCATTCGCAGAAAACAACGAAAAGAAAGTAACAAAAACAAAAGCAAAAGCGAAGTTCAGTCTGCGACTGTTTTTCAATTTAACCTAAAATAAAGAAAAGTATATTAGTTACTAATAAAAGAAGATATTTATCGCGGAAACCTGGTCTTTAATTTAAAAAAACCGATTTGTTGCTACTCTCCTTATAACTTGGAAACGAAGTTTCCCAAAATATTGCTTAAACCACTGTAAAGAGCATTAAATAAGGTACCAAATAAAGAGAATAATTTTTTTTTTAAACAAAAGTTAAAGTTAAAAACTAAATAAATAAATAAATGTAAAATATATTAAATTATACATCATTCGAAAGGAATAATTCTTTCCTATTTTTTGGCGTAAATTTCATTGCGATATCTTAAAAACAAGACCCAAAAGGCGGCAACTTTAAAATCCGGCCCACTGTGCCCCGGTAGGAAATAGTATCTCGAACGCACGGCCGCCCCAATTTCTACGGGACGAACGGTGCACGCTCTGCCGCAGTGCCGCGCGGAGAGGAAAAAAATCCTGGCCCCGGAGCGTGAAACGCGTTTATGCATTTTCCCACCCCCCGGGTAATACGCCGAAATCGATAGCGGTAATTACGTAGAAAGCTCCGCGTGTCGTCGATATGACTTACCGCAGCCACCGCCAGCTACATACAACTTCGCCCAGGGATCGCCGGAATTATTTCGCGCGGAAACGGAGCGACCGATACCAACCAGCGGCAAGGGGCGGAGGGGGGGGGGGGCTTGATTACCCGACATTTTCTCTAATGATCGGCCGCGCGCGTTTCGTTGCGTCGTCGCGCGCGGAACCCTCGCCACTTCGCGGAACTTGCGCAACTTCGGTAATTACGAATCTCCTATTATTATTATCATTATCATCGCGGTAGCGTTCCCCGAAGCATGTACTTGCCACCGCGCACACCACTTATCTCGCGCCGAGATATTCGCACTTTCACATTTTTCGCCGATCCGTCGAAAAGTTGGATCTAGACGCGCCGGGCACGAAAGCAACGGGGATCGGCAACAGTTCAACGACGCTCGAACGCTCCCCGTATCACTCTTCTTTCTTTTTGCAACGGGAATAGAGAAGTACTTCTGAATGGCGTGGCTAGCAAAGAAACGGCGAGCCGCTGCCGATTAATCGCACGGAATTGCCGTTCCCCCTCGAATTATCCAGCGATAAATACACGCTCGCCGATTTCATACCGGATAATCGGTGATCTCTCCGATCAATCCCGTTTCCCGTACGATCGTTCCCCAACTTTCGTTCGATCCCGGAGCCGCGTGGATTGACACGGCGCGTCCGGATCGCCCCGGATCGCTCCTCGTCCGCTAATCGCCCGATCGGATCGATCCGGATGACTCGCGCGAACAGGGGCGCAAAACCTGGGAAACCAACGGAACCGGCGATCCCCGCGTCTCCGTTCCATTGGTTTTTACACGCCCGGACAGGATGCGACCTCGCGGCGTAATTTAGATCAGGCCGCGGCGAAGACGATTTCTTTCCTAATTAATTCAAGATTACCCGCGACAGGATGTTTCGGGCCGCAGATAACGCGATCCGACTTTCTAATCGCGATCGTGGACAGGGTTAGCCCGCGGCCACGGAAGCTGCCTCCAGAGGGAGACGGCGGGATCGATAGTGGAAGGGAGACGGATGGAGGTTTACCGATCTCTTATGCATCCTACCCCGACGTCGCTGGCCGTGAAAGGAGAGAGACAGAGAGGAAGGATCGTGCATAAAAGTGGACTCGTTTAGAGATACATCGTAACGGGCGCGTACGGTGTTTCGCGGCGGAACGTCGAAGGGGAGGATGCCTGTTTCGAAAAGGCTGTCACTCGGTTTACGCGATCCCGAGAGTTCGAAACCGGTTCGTAGCTGGCGCTCTGGGTTTCGTTTCTGGGCGCAGAGATCGAACGTAGCCGGGGAGCAGCGGCACCAGCGGCAGGCAGCATCTCTCCTGGCGTAACGGAAGCCGCAATAGCCGCACGGATTCTTGTTTTCGCGTTGCTTCTCCATTTTTTCTCTCTCTCTCTCCCTCTCTGTCCCTCTCTTTTTATATCTCTCTCTCTCTCTCTCTCTCTCTCTCTGTCCCTCCTCCCTTCGCCGCTCGGCCACCTCTCCCTTCCCTTCTCTCTCTCTCTCTCTCTTTCTCTCTCCCCATCGCTCTCGTCTCCTCTCGTCCTAACCCTCCCTATGGTGCCTCCCCCTTTTTTTCCTTTGCTCCTTTTATTATTATTTTTCCTCGTATTGCTTCTCTTTTCGCGCAAGCTCGTGCATATACGCATCGACGGGCGTAGCTCTGGCCGCTGCCCGCTCTCCCTGATAAAATCCCACAAAAATCGAGAAGCCGTTAGCTCTACGGCTAGCTATGGTAACCGAGAGGTGGAACCGGTGCTCAATATAGATCCAGGGAGCAGCCTTTACGCCTGGAGTGCGTTCGACGGCGGTCGTTGTTAATACTAAATGAATTTTAATTCCTCAGACTTTTTTCTCCCTTCCACCGGATATTCCCCAAGGGAACGCCCTTCTCGTACGTCCCCCCTCTAAACGCCGGTGTAATTAAAATTCGATATTATAAACGGAAAATCGTGGGCGGTGCGCTTTCAATCTGTGCTTCGATTCCTCGCTCATTTCTCGCCGCGCGATGAATTCGGTGGGCCCGCGGGCTCGCCTTGGCTCACGGCCGGTTTTATTTTATTCCGAGAGATAGGGGATTTAATGGAAACGAAGCCTTCTTGCGTGTAACTTGCCAATAGCTAAGGCAGCACCGCGAGAATTACGAATAGGTACACAGTCCTCGATTATAGGCTAAACGGAACGAGTGGTATTCGAGCGATTGTTGGAAATAATATACCTGTTGATAGTTACGACCAAGCGAAGTGCCACGGAAACAACGCCCGGCGCATTATATGCATTACAGCTCACAGTCTCGGGAATATCGGTCCGCGGATCCTTTAATCGCACGCCCCGTATGCAGGCGACGTGTTCGAGTATTTGAGATACGTGGTGATGGCGGAAGAAAAGGGGGAGAAAAAAAATTGGCAGAAGAAGAGGTGGAAAAGCAACACGATATTATTTCCTGCGAACCTCGAAGGGGAGGGGGGGGGTGGGGGGGGGCCTTTTTACAAGCGTCAATTTCATTCGCGTAAATTTCGCCGGCCTGTGTGTACTCGCACGGCAATTTCAGCGCGGCGGCGCGATGCATAAACACGAACCGCCGTGCAACTGCCGGCGAGCGACGAAGACGACGGGGACGGAGCGGACGAAGAAGAAGGAGCTGCCAATAGTTCGTGCAGCCGGTATTCCCGCTCTACAAAGTTAATTACGTGGCTGACGCTCGTTAGCGAAAAAATCTAAAGGCGATAAATCATAGTGATAACTGAAACACAATTTCTGCTCTGCTAAGCGTAAGTGGCGTATCTCTGAAAAAAATAGCCGCCGCAGGTTCGAAGACATTAACGGGTCTCGTCTTGATGCTGATATTACACGAAATCGTTATTACGCCGGTTGTTCTCGGCGGCGCCCGCGCCATGCAACGCAGAAAAAAAACCGCCAATTACTTTCCTGCAACGGCTCGATACCATCGTCGTCCGCCGCGCGTCGATACGAGCCCCCCGCCCCCCCTCCCTCCCTCCCTCCCTCCCTCCCCCCCGCCCCCCTCTATTAATATTCTAAACGCAAGCACGTACCGAGCGAGCGTGTACGCGCGCGCTCACGCGGATTTGTCTTGGAACGTCTGGGCACCGGAGGCATGAATTATCCTCGGCCACCACCGGAAAGCCCTCCAGTTATAACAGTTTACTCGCGGCAGAGCCACTGAATTCGCGATAGTTAGGCGCGCGACTAACAATTTGCGCCACCCTCCCTCCGTTATACATAGCCGCCGCCGCCGCGCGGTGCACAGACGCCACCGTTATCCCTCCTCCGGCTTCCACGAGGAACCTCTCCCCATGGGACTGCCTTCGAAGGACAGGAATCCTTCCCCTTAAGGAGCGGTATTCATTACCGCGTTGCACCCTCCGCCGAATAAGGGTCGTGGAAAAATTCCGCGCGAATAATAGAGGAAGCTAATTGGCCCTACGGCTTTGATTCTCTCCTCGCGGTCCCGAAAAATGGCCAACGTGCCGTCGAAAATTTTCGCGCGCAACGAACGTATAATTACACGACGATGCTGCGGGAAGGATACACCGAACGTCGCGATACGAAAAGTCGCGGTCGCCGGGCGGAGGGGTTGACGGAGGAAAGTGGCCGCAGAGAAAGAGCGACGGAGGGCCAGGGGGTCGGGGGGGGGGTGGGTGGGTTGGGTGGAGAGTGACGTTTCGTGAGATAAAGGTGGGGAGGGGAGAAGGGCGGTGGAGAGATATTCTTGGCAGCGACTGCGATGCAACAACTGTCCCCATCCGTCATCTACGCGAGTCGAGCACGAGAGGCCCCACCGACCACTCTCTCCCTCCTCGTGGCTGCCGATGTTAGCAGACGGGAAAACGCTCGTAATCATCAAGATCTCGACTAACGACACTGCCAGCCGACTCATTACGACGTTGTCGTCGGGCGAATTTCCGCGGCCGCTTGGGAAAAGCGCCCCGCGCTGCCGATCAAAGCCCCCCGAGGAACGATCGAGGAGACCGAGGCGTCCGTCTTTCTTTTTTTCTTCTTCTTCTTCTTCTTCCAGAATTCCGTAGGCAGACAGGTCGTTTCGCTCGCGCGGGTACCGCGAGCATCTTTGATGGCGCGAACATGCTGGCTCCGAAATAGAATCACTTTAAGTAAGAGAGACTCGGGGAGCCTCCTCTTGAATGAGATTCTAGCAGCAATAATACATAAGTTCGTTAGGCTGATCGTATAGGTGAGGTGTGCTCCAGCAACTTCGCGGCAGTTCGATCAGCGGTGTTCGACGCGTGTGGCCCGGTCCGACCACCAACGTTACCGCCTCCACTTTTCCCGGCCGCGGAAACGGGCACGTGCCGCGAAAAATTGGCGGATCTGAACCTACGGCAATCGTCGCCGCTCTAAATTCAGCCGTTGCGCGGTCTTATTTTAAGCATCGCCGGCACCGCCGTCAGAATCCACCCCTAGGAGAGAACCAGTCCGAATGGAATTCTATTCCAGTTCGACGAACTCTCCCGGTCGTCGTCGTTGCCGACGACGCGGACCAGCCAGCCCAGGGCGCGTTGCACGCGTCAAACTCACTTGCATCCGCGCCGACCGCGCGCCACCCCGCCCCTCCCCATCCCCCTCCCCCTCCCCCTCCCCCTCCCCCTCCTCCTCCTCCTGCCTGCTTGCCTGCCTGCTCTCGCCTCCTTCTGGTTCTCTTCGGGCTCGTTCGTCCCTGAGAATGTTACTCGGATCCCCGAGTATTCGATCATCCACGGTCGATGCGTGCGGAGAGCCGGCCTAGGAGGTTCCTCTAGCAAATGGCTCGGGCTACTTGGCGGGTGTGTCGGTCGGGCAGGGTGGCAAGCCGGTTAAGAGAGCGCAGGGAAAAGAACGGAGAAGCCGACGATCGGTCATCCTGATGCATACACGCGGGCACACGTACGGACGCGGCCAATCGCGCTCTCACCGATCCCAGCCGCTGGACGCACGCACACGCGGTCGCGGTTTTTATATTAAATTGCCGCGGCCCCGCGTACGCTCCACTAGGCCCCGGGATTGAGATAGCGTTATCCGATGACGAGCGGCTATATCGCGGGATATTACCGCTGCAAATTATTAACCGTCGCGATCGCCTCTCTCGCATGATCGAGCTCTCGCTCGGAGATAAGTTCCTCTCCCGTGCTCCGGCCTGGCTGTCCTCTCCGCCTCCCTCTTTACCGCGACCCCCCCCCTTCTTCGAGGAGCTTCAGGGGGGTTTGCGCCTTGTTGCGATGGAAATAGCTAATTTTTCTGAATTTTTTCTACAAAAAACACCGCGGCAAATTAATTTCAGGTTTTGGCAGGCCGGTTTTCTTGCATCTTCAGCTGTCGTTCGGAATTTTGGTGTCGCGGTGAAGATAGAGATGGCAGTTACAGAGTGCTGACTGTGAGCGTTGAACAAAAATCGGGTGGTCCTGGCGTTGACGAAAGGACTGTAAGGGTTATCTGAAACGCAAAAAGGAATGTGATTATCTGTGGTAGTAGATTTATTGCCGTATTTGTTACCGGTGCTGTTTTACATAGGGTAATTCCGGGAGACGCAGTCGGGCTGTAGAGTTGGTCGAAACAGTTGATTTCTAGAGAATTAATTGTTCTGAACCTTAACACATTTTTACGTATACGCAGTTGTAGAGTCTGAATATAGCAACTCGACCAACTCTCCAGTCCGACTGCGTCTCCCGGAATTACCCTAAGGAAGTGTTCCCGATTTGGAGCAAAACCTTTTTCAGACTGAAATCAGGTTGCCATTTTGACATTTTTTTTTATTTTTCTCAATGCATCTACGACCACAGATAGCCACATTCACATAGGTTAAGAATCTCGTTCACTTTTGGTGTTTCAGATAACCCTTACAGTACTTTTCGTCAACGCCAGGGCAACCCGATTACTTTTCAATGCTATCTGTATATATGCATGTTTTTTTTCACTGTCGCACAAAAATCCAATACTTCGATAAAACAGCTTGCCAAACTTTAAATTAATTTGTCGAGTCGTTTTCGTACACAAAATTCACAAAGAATTTACGTATTTTTCGGGCCAACAAGGCGCAAACTACCCTTGTGGGTACTAATAGGCAGTCGTTCCTGTCTAAAACGGAGCATTTCTGTTTCAATTAATTACAAACAAACCAATTGAAACTGAGACTTGTTCTTTGGCATCAAGTTTCTTAACATCATAAGCTTTAAAAAGCACGTGTGTTTAGTAAAAAATATGCATTATATATGACGCTACAGATGGATCATTAAAGATGTTTTTCAGAAATGTTTCTTTTGCTTTGCTGTGATAACTCAAACACAGAGGTTCCAATCGATTCAAATCAAATACTAATCTAAGAGCTCCTCTTTTGGGGCTTTGGGGAGGATAAAACCTCATCACGATATAACCCTCGACATACATAATCTATATTTTTTCCTAAACAAACATGTGCTTTAAAGCTTATGATGTTAATCAACTTCGTGCCAAAGAACAAGTCTCAGTTTCAATTGGTTTGTTTGCAATTAATTGAAACAGAAATGCTTGATTTTAGACAGGAACGACTGCCTAGTACCCTTAATGCGCGGGCAAGGTGCACATCCGTCCCCCCGATGGGAAACCGAGGAGATTAGGGACCAGGTTTTCGCGACCGCTGAGGGATCGTAAAGCGAGCATTTTCCGTCCGGCGATGTGTTATTAAGCAATTATCCTTGAATTATGAGCGCGGCAAGTAGCATCGAAGTAAATTGGACGTCTTACCGGCGGCAGCCGGCGGTTCGATCTTAGAAAAATGATTTTTAATCGAGCGCGGATATTAACCGGCTCCCGGTGCCGTAATAAATCCGCGGCCGGAGCCCCCGTGCCCGCGGAATCTCCGCTCGTGAAATTACCAGCGGCGGCCTGCGCGCACGATTAATTGCGCGCTCGATGCCTTTTAAAGCGATCCACCGCGAGTTAATTCCTGCAAAAATGTCGAGAGTTATGCCGCGGGTCTAAAGCCGTTTTCCCTTGGTCCCCGGGCTTCCTCTCCCCGGGCTCGTCCCTTCCGCCCGTGTCGCTGGAAAATCGCCGGCCGAACGGGGATCGATTATATCGAGGCTAAATCTAGCGCATTGTCATACTTAACCGCAGCCTTTCGAGCCCGACACGCCTACCGAGTTTAATGAACTTGTGCGATCGGCCTGCTCGGTGCTCAAGCTCGAACCCGGTGCGCGCGCGAGAGAGAGTAAGCCGTTATCCGAAGGCCTGACCTACGTAAAGATTTCGAGCAACGTAACTCATCATTATCTGGATAATACGCGGCTCATGCAGGCCAGTCCTCAATGAATCACTTCCACGCCCAATAGCCGAACGCTCGCGAGCATCCACGATTCCCCTCGAAATATTTCCGCGACCTGGTCACTCAAGCGCGCGTTATTCACCGCGCTGATGTCCTCCCCGTTAGATCTTCCTTCCGAGGGGAGGGTGGCGACATTGGATAGGGTGTCCCTCAGAATTCAAATGTTGGGACGCCCGCTAATTTTATTCCTTTTGGTGCGCTAAGTAAGTGTGCAAATTTTCAGCACAATCGGATTATTCTGAACCCTGCCTCAAGCAGCATAAGGGGAAACACCACTGTGAAAGTTTAAAAATGTTTCGATTTTTTTTCTTCACTTTCTTAATGTTTAACTCTTCAAAAATACTCTCTGAAAATTTCAAGCCAATATTCGAAGAATTTACGAAGATACAGTGCAGTTTGTGAAACTCGCCACGGTTACAAACGTATTACAAGTCAAACTTTAAACGTGATTTTCACGAAACAACATTTTCCTAACTGACCGAATCAATAGCTCTGTCAATTTTTATCCGATCGACTTGAAATTTTGACAGGATCTTTAAAACAAGATTATCTTCGGTTGTGCGTACCGATTTTTTGATCGAAAACATATTTTTTTAACCCTCGGTTGTCACACTGGGTCAAATTGACCCTGCGTTTTTTAAGCAAAAAACCTTTTTGTCGAAACTCTTATTGCTTCAAATTTTTTTACCCATGATGACATTTTAAATGTTAACTTTCAACGATGGGCATATATTCTACAATGTTCAAACATTATCTCAGAATTTTTGAGACTTAATTTAACAAGTAGTTTTTAAATAACAACTGGGAAAATTGACCCAGTTTGACAACGACGTTCGAAAAAGTAGATGTGACAACCGAGGGTTAAATACGCTCGAAAAACTATCCATTTCTTTGCGGACAAAGATAATTTTTTAAAAAATCGGTACGCACAACCTAAACTACACTCATATAGATTATATTAAACAAATAATTTTGATTTCAGAGTTGCTGTTCCAAAGATATCCTTCGATAAGCGATTGTATATGAAAATCTATGCATGTTTTTCTATTCATTTTTTTTTAGTCTCTTAAGACATTGTACCTACTAAAGATAGGTAATAACAAATTTATATGAAAACTGTAAGTTATTCCTAAAAAAAATTCTTAAAAATGGGCTCATTTTTCCGGCCGTCACAGTGGTGTTCCCCCTTAAAGTTACGATATACTGTAAACTTTTTATTTTTTCTTTCGTCCACCTTTAGATAATAATCGTTTACTTGGAACAGAGGTTGCTGGAATGCATAGATATTTTATTGCCATAGTCCAAAGACTGGAGAGATGGAAAACTTTTACCACCTTCGTTTTTCCACCACTTAACGAACCATCACACATTTCCTTACATACAGGGTTGCGTATTTAAAAAAACAGCTGCTTGCAAGAGCGCAGTTGCGTTCGAAACATTGAGCCTCTTGAGGCAGGGTTTAGAGTTGTTTAATGGAGCCGAATTTTTGCAGACATATTTACCACGCCAAAGGGAAAGAAATCATGGGGCGTCTCTGATCGAATTCTTGAATTATAAGGGACACCCTTACCTTGGATTACAGAAAGGTTACAATATGAGAGTCGATTGGGCGTTGATAACTTCCAGGATATTAGCGGCCGATGGTTCAATTATCTGCGGAGAGCCTCAAAGGGGTGGATTTTGGTAGAGTTAAAGTGCCCTTTACTCGATACAGTTCTCACCAGTCGAACGCCCTCAAGTTTCACCCGGATCTGATCCAAGAATAACGTCCACCGGTGGCGACTTACCCTTGCCAGAGAAAATCGTGCATCAACGACGATATTCGCGTTCATCAGCCGCTATTCCGAGGCGCTCGCATAATTAAACTGTCTCTGTTTGGAACGAGAATATTCCCGTTAGAGCGGATTGTTAAAAAGGCGGAAAAGAAGGAAACCGGGAAAAGCAAATCGGCGTCCCATCGGTCGCGCTACGACTTGGAGACTCGCACCCCTCCCGGAGAGCCTCCCCCCACCCCGTCCGCGGCGCTCCCCCTACCATCGGTCTCTCCTTTCTCTCGGTGTTTTCCAAATCGAAGATACCGTCTACGACGCCTGTTGATCCCTTGACAGGATGAACGTTTAGCTCGCCCCCCCTCCCCTCCCCGCGCTCACCCTCTCGCTCGTTTTCATCCCCCTCTTCCGCCGCCTCGTGTTCCTATCCAGGCTGTCGATCTTCCGTGGCCTCCTATTTGATCCTGCGGCAGGCAAATGCGCGGTAGCCGGGGGGTGGGGGAGCGAGCACACACGTGTATCGGCTTCACGGTGAAAATAGTGCAATAAGCGCGTAGTTATGCAGCAGCTACGGCGGCGTGTGGTTTGCTCGCCACCACCACTGCCACCATCGCCACCACCCTTCTCTCTCCCTCTCTGGCCACCTCTCTATACTCTGTACCTTCCATTCTCTCCTTCCCCCCCCCTCTCTCTCTCTCTCTATCTTTCCCGCGGTGTCGGCCGTGCTTCCTGCCAACCCCCTTTCTTCCCCGACAAACCACCCCCTTTCGCTCGGCCGCAACGAGAGCGCGCGTACTCTCCCGGTGTATGTGCACACGGCTACGGACGTTTAAACGGGGATAGCTACTAATTACAACGGTTACACCGGGGCGGCCGGAGGAAGAAAAAAGATCCAGGCGATCCGGAGCCGCCGCGGAGAAAAGGGGGACACGTGGAAAGGGAGCAGGAAAAATTCAGCGGAGAATGGGCGGGCACGACACGACCGAGTAATCAGTCGGTGGATTATAGCGCGCCTCGTGTGTGGAGCCACGGATCCGGGATATGTATGGGTCAGACACGATTGTACGTGCGCGTGTTTATTCCCCACTCCACCACGCTAGAGCACACTCCTTTCCTATCTTCTACTTCTTCTACGCCGCTTTACTTCGTCCTCTTGCTCCCCAGCCTCCACCTCGTCCTTCTCTTCTTCCACCATTCTTCGCCTTAGTTCTCCTTGCGCCGTTTCTTTCTCCCCTCTGACTTTTTGCTCTTCGCCGACCAGGGGGGGGGGACAGATCGGTTTCTTGCGGTGTGTCCCCCGAGCCTATCGCGTGCGTAAGTATCGCCTCGTTGCTCGATGGTTAATGAACTTACCGTAATTTCAGCCTCGTGTTTCACGCCCTGCAGCAGGGTCGCCGGGTGTCCTTGCCCAGCTCCGCGGCGGTCGCTCGTCCTGGCCCGATCGAGGGACTCGAGGATTCGCAGCTTGGACACCCGTCGCAGGGTGTTTTCATTGCTAGAATCGCTGTTCGAAGCACCTTGCCTCGGATCTCCACCGCAGCGAGGTGTCGATGGCACCGGCCGACGGAGATCCGAGCTAGAAACCGTATCGGCGGTGAAAGATCCACGGGACCGTCGATGAAGTTTCTAAGCAGCGACGGCGCGCGCTCGGCCGCAAGCGGAATCCGTTTCTCTCTGAAACGTATCCAAGCTGTGCAAAAGAAGCACCGCGAGGGCTAGCCACTTTCACGGCGGCGCGGCGTAAAGATACCCATCATGCTCGCCGATAATTTGTAAGGCTACCCCGCTCCAGTGCAAACTTACAAATCACCCGCGATGAGCGCCGATCGCTTCTTATCGCGGGATCAACGAGAGTGGCTGGTCGTCGAGGGGCGCAAAGTAACCCGTGACACCGTCCCGGCCGTTGCGTAGGGCGCGGCAACGTAGCCGTTTTCTCCCGTCGGGAGGACTCTCCAACGAAAATCAACAGCCCTGTTCCGGGGAGCCGCTGTCTCCACGGGGCGCGTCGCGGTCGGCGAGGGACGGCGAGGGCAACAGGAGCAAACGGAGGACGGGTGATTTCGCGGCGATGCGGCCGAGGAAATCTGAATGCCGAGCTGTATCCTAGAACTGGGCAGCAGCTAAGCGCTTCCGTGTGGCGCGGCGAGCATCGCCGAGGGCGATGCGGTCCTCACGATTCCAGGATGGTGTCCGTCGGTTCTTCATCTGAATACTCGCAGGTTTCTTCATCTGGAACACCTGCGCTATGCGGCTTTCACGATCGACGTGGCTAATGCTTGACGAACCAACAGGAAGTGATAGGTAAATTTAGGATAACCAACGAGATCGACTAATCTAAATGCTAAATCTACGCCGCCCGCTCTCACCGACTCCCATATCGCGTGGATCGAAACCCCTCGGCCCCGAAACAAGCAGCATTTCACCCCAACTTACCTCTGCCTCCACTCGATCACTAACGACATCAACCCGTACCCCATTACAGTCCCTCGATCCTTCTCTTCCACGAACCGAATGCACCCATCTATTCTCAGCCTCGCGCGAGTGCCCGCGAAACGAGCGGTCTGGATTCGCGGCCGTGCGTCGCGGCATCATTCGCGACCCAACATCCCCGGGGCAGCGTTGATAAAACAGTAATATGGAAAGGCGAGTGGAGCGATATTACGTTAATATTGTAAGTACGAGCCGATATGAAAACTAATACCGCGTCGAGATTACGGTCGGGGACCTGGACCGGCGGGGGGGGGGGGAGGAGGAGGAGATGTAATGGTGCTCTCAGGTGTAGACGAGATGAAGGCGCGCGAGAAGGACAGCTTTACGCGGAGGGGCGAAGGAGAGAGGCGGAGAAGGAGAGCGTGTAAGTGTAGGTTGCGCAAAAAGCAAGCAAGCAAGCAAGCAGGAGGAAGGGCGTCGGCCGGCCTCGCGAAGCGCCACTCGGTCAAGCTCACTGCCATCATCTAGATTCTAGATAGCCAACGGCCGCACACCGACCACCACACAACCACCGTGTACGACGTATCACCCGTGTGTACCGGCTCTAGGACTGCCGGTCAGCCTTGCCTTCCTCTCGCCTTTCTTTCGCCCGAGCCACGGCCGGGCATCTCTCCTCTTCTGCGTGCACGCGCGCGGCCGACACGTCGCCGCGGTATGCAGAAACATCCGACGTCCGTTGCCGCGGACGTTCCCCAGCCTGGCGAACCGATCGCCCAGGGAAACGGCGCGCCGCGGCCTGCTCTCCGTCGGCAGCGCGCGTAGCGGGCAACCGTTTTCTTCTCCTTCGATATTAATCATACCTAAGCAACCTTCCACCACCCCCCCCCCCCCCGGTGCCGGTTATTGATGGAAGGAATCCCGCAGGCTCCGAGTTTTTATCGGGCGATTTAATTTTAACCCTTTCCGCGGCACGGTCCGTTTGTCTGTATAATTTGGATTTATTCCGGAGCACAGGTGGCTGCTATATAGGACTGAATTTTCTCACCACCGAAGGTCAGAGCCGCGGAGCCCTTCGACTTGGAATCTCGAGGCTGCAGCCAAGTGATTCCCTCCTCAATGACCCGTCTCTCCTTCCTCCACCCTACTTATCAGGCTTCCATCCTTTTTTTTTTTAAAACCATATTCCGCATACCCGCGGCTCTTCCCATCCGGCCGTTATCAACGGTAACTCCTCTTATCGCGCTCTCGGATCGGGAACGGCTTCCGACAGGATCGGTTTCGATGCCGCGCCGGCTTTCATCGATCGCCCGGTTACTTCGATACCCGCGTTAGTTAACATCGGCTTGCCCCGGACCCGGCTGTTTGTCACGGTGCAATGAGCTTCGCGGCCTGCATGCGTACGCGAGCCGGAGTTGCCGCAGCCTCGCCCAGATCCCGCGGAATTTCAGCCGATCGGTAACACACTTTTCAGCGGCACGTGGAAAGCTGGATGCGCCCGATCCACGGGCCAAGCATTCGCGCCGGCCGCGATGCAAAATCGTCCACCGTGCCCGAGACGTGGGTAATCGGGGATCGATCGCCGCGGAAATCGGCCCGCGAATACGTTTCGTTAACCGAGCACGCCCGTGGCGGTATCAATTATCACGGGGATCGCGCCGGGACTGATTTATCGTAATAACAGACCTCTGGTCCGGCGTATTTATGCGCGCCGACGTCGCTCAAATTTAATTTTCCCGTCGCCTCGCGCCCATAAATCGCCCGCCGATTTTTCCCGCCCCCCCCCCCCCCTTTTTCCCGACGTGCCGCGGCGTCTTTAAAATACGCGCCTATTAACGCAGGATGCGATTATCGGGGCCGATACCATCCTCTAGGGCCAGCCGGTAGAATTACAGGCATTTAAGAGGAATGGTACGCGTGGTGCATTCGTGATCGGTGGCCATTAAACGATGAGAATAAGACGCGGCTCTAAGATGCTGGGCGTGCAGGCGTGGTCCAGTGGCACGTTTCCAACGTATTTCGACGGAAGCTCGCCGCTTTCTCGGCTTCCTCGCGAGCTAGTTACCAACTCTCTCTCTAGATCGCCGAGAGGACTCCGGCTGTCGTGAGCTGGATCGCGCCGCGGGGCCCGCAATCTTCCTCGAGCTTTTGTGCCTGTTACTGACCGAACAGCCGCCATGTTGCTGCGTATTGTAGATAGCAATTTCTGCGAATCACGCGGCACCGCGGATATTCGGTTATTATTTTAGCCTGCGGGTAAAGTTAACTGGTGATTCCTCTACTCTTATCAGCTTCTCACCCCCGGTACGCGCGTACCTTTCAGCGCAACAAGGCCCCGCGATGTATGGGACGACTGGTTGGCAGCCGCGATCGCCGCGGTCTCGAAGTAATATAAATTTTAATGCAGGCCGGAGGGGCATTTATGAAAATGAGCCTCATTAATATCGCATGAGGAAGATAACGCGGAGACTCGCCGCGCCGTTCTTTATTTGTCGCCCGCGTTGTTTGCGCTCAAAGCACAATTATGCGGCATTAGGTTTCCGCAAGAGGCGAACCTTGATTTGGGGCAACAGGTGCACACAATACGCATGCATAATGCACACCGTAGCACATGTAAACTGTCCTGCACGACGCTGCACACCCACACCAAATTGGCGTTATTAAATTTACATATCCGAGCGGGGCGAGCTCTGCCGCGCCCGCTCCCACCGCGAATTAAGCGATTCTTCCTTCCGTTTTACCCCTTGTGTCGCGGCCCTTCTCCTCCTGACCCCCGTACCGACACCTACCACTCCCAGGAGCGCGCTAATTAAAGTATTACGTGATTTATGATCGCGCCGATCATCTACCTGGCAAAAGTGCAGCGCTACCGTCCGAAGATCGCTCGTATTTCACGAAGCATTCGCGGCGAAGGTTCTTCAGGACCGAGACGGGTCCTCCTCCCTGTTTTCGTTATCCACCTATAACGTTGGTTCCCGGGAAAATCCTCAAGTTTCTCCCAGTGCTGGTGAAAATTCAACCCCTTTTGTTTGCCGATTTTTTAACGCTGAACTGTGCGTTATTTTACCAATCAAGGGATGAAACCAAAGGGAGTGTCGTTGAGAGCCAGTTGATGGAGAAGCAGAAGGGGTGAACGGACAAAGAAACGTCCGAGCAACTTGAAATTAATTTAACGCTGCCAAAGTAATTCTGGCAGCGCGCCACCGGGCGCAACTTTTTTCCCCGATCTACTTGACCGTGAGCCACTGCCAAAGCTTCCGATTCTCGGCGTGGTCTTTCTGCTCTGCGGCCACTATCCAGTTCAAGGGGTCGAATTCCCCTTCTTCGATCGGATAGCTTCGAAACGTCCAACACTGTTCGCATGCGTCTACGATCCGTCGAATTAGTCATTCTTCGCTGAACCGAGGCCGAATTAGACGCGCCGCGCACTAAATATACATCGAAACGATTAGAAACACGTTCGCGGGAACGATCACGGGCAATTTATTTCGAGAGCAATTTTCTGCACCGACGCTGTCTACCATTTCGATGTGACAGGAGATTCTAGCAGAATTTTCGACAGGGAAAGGTACTAACAATAAGTACTGTTAGAAGCATTGGCGATTATTTATGCGTCTTCTGTTATCAACTTTATTCTGAACCTATGAGTTAAGAATTGTAGGTACTGTTGGATGCAAGAAGGGTCTCAGCGCCAAAAGTCAATTTCGAGAAAAGTATCTGTAAATATTAGGAAGATATTTTTCATACACAGGCAACTTGTTAAAAAACTGTCTATAATATTTACAAATTTGATATATCTCCTTTGTAGTTGCAGTATTACAATCGGAATTGTGTAAAAAATTAATCAGTGAAATTAATTTTAATTATAGCCCTCACAGACCCTTCTTGCATAAAAAAATGTTTTTTAACCATATCTTTTATTATTTATTTAATATTTGAAAAGAATATAGAGTTTTGAAAAAATATAGTCATAAATAAGTCACAAAATATACCATAGCTCTGTCTATTTAAAAAATACGGCCATAAAATTCCGAGGACATATGTAAAAAATTATGAGCAATTTAATTATGTCTTTTATACAAAAGGTCCTGAGTATCCTGAGACCGCTCTTGCATTTAACAGTACAATTTAAACCCCACCCAAAAATATCAGGGCTCAAAAGATACTCTAACCTCCCCGCCAGCTATTTACCCACCAAACTACCCCCTTAAGGGGACTAGGCAGTCGAAAAATCGATGTTTTTCTTACATTTTCCGAAAGCACTATCCTTTCTGAATTAAATGTCGTTTGGTTTATAGTAAAATTCGCCAAATTATAGATTTGGCAGCTAAAAACGTCAAGCGGTAAACTATAGCGTCGCCTTTGCCAAAAAACTTTAATATCGGTCTTAAAATGTGACGTAATCCAATGTCACATGTGTGATTCTTGTTTGCTGGATTCACAGTTTCCGGGCAAACGTATAAAAACAATATTTAAATCAAAATTATGCGATTGCTGGCTGAAAATCGGCGATTTGTTCGGGAAAAATTCGTTCTTGTTTGTGCGCTACTAGATTACGGTGACTTTTTAATTTTTCGATGAAAATCTCGATTCTTTACGGACCATATCATAGCTTTGCCCGGAAATGGCACATGCTTTACACAGCCTGTAATTCTTTTAAGTTAATTTGAACCTCCATTCATTCGCAATCAGGAAGAAACGAAGAGAAAAATATATTCGAGAAAAACGTGTTTAAGGAAAAACGACGGAAAAACGTTAAAATGTTTACCCGTCTGCAACGTCATGTTTAAAGCACATATAAATTTCTTACCCATCTTTTTCAATCTGTATATTAGTAATAAGCACTGAGTAAAAGGATACATCTGGATTTGCTTTCATTTTTTTACAAATTAACAAAGGACAGAGTCTCCTTCTCACTAAAAACGACTGCCTAGTCCCCTTAATTTCCCTACCACAAAGTGATTCATCTAAAAGCACCTCTATCCCCATTCCCGAATGCAGGAACAATCCTAAAAAAAAATGATTCCCAATTGAAAACAGCGAGGCTATAAGTACCAGTTCGTTCTCAATGGACGGAGTCACGGGGAATCGCGACCCGGTTACAAATATTGGTCAGTTTCATCAGCTGGCCGTCGGGCCGGATTGATTTTCAAACAAACGCTGACTGGATCAGTACCAAAATGAATGACGCGCAACAGGTACCTACCCGGCGTGATACTTGTACGCTCCGCCTGGCATCACGTGTGTTATTTGCATTTATGTATTCGACCATGCGTGCTAGCTTTGGGAGCGCTGCGCGGGGCCGTGCGTTTTCTAGAAATGCTTTCTCTTGTTCCCCCGCGGTACGCTAGATTGGCCGCGTCGGATTAATTGCCTGCGTACCGGTCGCGTTTCGCGCGGGCACGCTTTTACTTTGATCGACGTTTATTATTTTCTGATCCCGGTGTCGCGCTGGCGATAATTCCGCGTTTCCCGGAGGTGGGTAGCGCGGAAAATTGGCGCCCGATGTTTTCGCCGGCCAGGGAAAGTTCCACGGACTCGCGGTAACTCGCTTCAAACTCGAGCGCCGTCGTCGATAATAGCGTGAAATTGTTTTCGCCGAGGAGGCTCGAAGAGCGACGGGGCCAGTCGCTTGTCAGTTATCGAGGGATATTGCTGCGCAGACGTAATTCTATCGCGCAATTATCAGCTCCGTCTCCTATGGTGTTATTAATTTAAACTGCACTTAAAGTTTTTTAGGCAGCCAGCGAGACGCGTGATGGCCTCATTCTTTCTCCTATCCGCTCGATTTCCATGGCTAGATAAGCCGCGTGGTTTTTAACGGCTCCGAGAAGCAGCGGCGATGTTGGCTCTCGCGGGCGAGTCTCTATGAGTGACATTACTCGCACGGATCCTCTCCGAAGTGTCACCTGAAAATAACTCACCATTGCTATTCTAGTAGCACGCATACATGTGCACGGTGCAGCGCCACCAAAGTCCTCGTACGCATTTAAATCAAGGCAGGCTCCTCGAGGGCACTCTCCGCCATCGAAGTCGCCTCAAAGCGGCGCAGACTTTCTATCGTTACCGGCGCTCCTTCGCCGCGCGTCAGAAAACAATTAAAATGCGCGCACGGGATGCTCCGCGGGGCTCAGCGAAATCTCCAGCTTTTTTTTCTCTCTCTCCTCCTTCCACCCGCTTCTAATTGTTCTTTTCTTTCCCCCATCGGGATTTATCGGGCCCATCTCAAAGTACGGAAACGCTTTCTTCTCTCATTCATTAAAGATCGAGAAGTTGATGGAAGCTTGTCGATCGTTTAAACCGATGCGCGGGTACGAGAATGTAGCAGAAACCCGTGGAAAGGAGCCTGGGCATTAGCATTGTAGAAACCGAGCGGCGATCATCTGCGCTTCAGATCTCTGAAGTCCGACTCCTACTTTCAGAAACTGTTACTTCCTCTCCGTCGCGCTTTGAGATCGTCCGGTTCAATCGAACGCGTTGATAAATAACCGATGTGTAGGGTTGTTAACAATACCGTAATACCTATATAGTAGGGTAGACCAGGGCGAATCGGATCAAAATAAGAATTTAGTCCATATTTCTTACATCGCGATAAAGATGATCATTCCGATCGTTCGTAGTACCTCGCCCCTCTCCCCCGCACCTACTGCAAATAGTTCGGTAATTGATTTAGGTCATTGCTTAGAACCATCTTCAAGCCAAAGGTTTACTGGTCACGAATATATAATAAAAATTTAGGTTTTTAATGTTTGACTATTATCTTTTTATCGTCAAACTCAAAATGATCCGATTCGCCCTGGTCTACCCTACTAGCTTTACTATTCAGCTTCGCCAAAAATTTAGATTCTGATTTTATGAAAAAAAAAAAAAAAATTCTGGAAATAGTCAGTCATCTGGATTGATTAGGCATCCTGAGCTGGAACACATTTCGTGACCCCAGAGTTTACAGGTCGTAAGTTTTCAAGCGACATACAAACACGCAAACACTTTCTGCTTTATATAGGGTAAGTCAGGGAGAGATGTGCAGTGACAGTATTTCTTAGAAGGAAACGCCTGATTGCGCTGCCTCGGCGTGGGTACAAAGTGTCATAGAAAAGTAACATTCTCAGTTCAATGTGTTCGAATAGAACGTTTTTAAAGGTTTGTAAATCCACTGTGAAATTTACGCTAGTGCTTCAAAACGTTTGATCCATATTTTGGTCATCTTGTTTGTGTTATTTATGCTGAATATTTTTAATTCTCAAGATGTATTTTCGATAGTGCCTTGTTTACAGTGTTTTTAACCCTTTATTGACTCTCTAGGTGTGAGCCACTCATAACCTGATTTTGACGCTCTGAACCTTTATATGCAAAATAAATATCTTTTTTTCAAAGTCGACTTATAAACTATTTTTTCTCACAAAAGATATTATATCCGAACATCAACTCTGTAGATTTTTAAAGATTCTTAAAATATTTGTAAAGATTTTCTTCGTTTCTTCTCGACATGAATTATTTTACAAAAACTGTGATAAAATTTCAATAAAAAAATTATTGGAATACATTCTAGAGACCTTGAAATTGATCCATGATATTTTTCATAATAATTGGATTCTTTGGGTGAGAATGGCACCCACCCAGGTAGTATGTCAAAGTTGATTGAAAAGAGATGTGTATCAACGAAGGGATAACCTTAAAGTATTCGGGGTTACGTTTGTTAGTCTAAGCGAAATGGGAATGGCTATCTTACCAGGACTTTAAGAGAGAGAGGTCGATTGTTGTCCAGGGGTTAGCCATAGCTGGATTTGATGTAATTTCAGATATTTTGGTGATAGAAAAGAAAATAAGATTGGCTAAGATGTAAGTCATGTGGTTATTGGGCCCATGAAAATTGCACAGAGTTTGACACTGTGTGTCATACACGCTGATGAGGAGACTCGCAGCAAGAGCCCAAAGAAGTTTTGAGCGGGCAAGAACGAAGATGGACGAAAACTAGCAAGAATCTGAGATAACCAGTCAAGGACCACAATTTGTTAGCCTGAAAGGTACATATACCCATCTTTCCCGGACATTAAGGGAGAGATGGGCAATGACACTTTTTTCAGTTTTAAAATTTGAATATTAAATAATAATTTTTCGTTTATTGATATTAACGGAAATGTAGACAAAGAATTGAAGTTTTGTTCTATATCATTTTCGTTGTTTTTAATTAAACGATTTTTAAGCGATTTTTTTAAACGATTTTTATTCAGCTTCGATCCTCTGTTTGTATGTTTGTTTGTGTGTATGGTTCAAATGTCG
Organism: Andrena dorsata; assembly: GCA_929108735.1. Classification (NCBI taxonomy): domain Eukaryota; kingdom Metazoa; phylum Arthropoda; class Insecta; order Hymenoptera; family Andrenidae; genus Andrena; species Andrena dorsata. The sequence continues at coordinate 40,923,950 of OV815487.1, forward strand.
CAACTCAAATTTAACCCACTTCCAACTACACAATTGTCATGAAACTTTGCAGGCGTGTGTAGTTTGGTTGACAATACAATATTTAAAAAAAAATTTAACCCCGAGCGGGTGAAAAAATTACCCAGTCATCAATAAATTTTAGAATGCCCTAAGCAATAAATATAACCCATAGCAACAAATCCAAACGACTTGATATCTTGAAAATTTATCGAGAAGTGATTAGTCACGTATGTACGAATAGTAAAACTAAAACTTTGATGGCGTTCGTAGTACCTGTATCACCATCAAAATTATAGTACAAGAAAAGAATAATATTTTAGTTTTTAGTGCATTTTTAATAAAATCGTTTAACATAAATTTTTTTTATATATTTTTTTATTTCAATTAGGTTAGCTGTAGCGGGCTCTAAACGAAACTATGACCATCTCTCCCGGACTTACCCCATTAAAATTGTACTTTATTTTTGCCTAGTGTATAATATTTTTTATCACATTTGGCCGTAAACTACTATATTATCCCTGAAGAAAAATTGGCAACCCTAGATACGTACTTCCTCGCGACAGCTTCTTGCGAAACGAACGCGCGCGCCATCGCTCCGAGAACACTTATCGCGCAGCGAGCGTCACCCCGAGTCCCGATCGCCATTAAAATTCCAGGGGATCGCGAGCGTCTCGGGTTTTGTCAGCGCCGGTCGGCGTTATCGCTACCTCCGCGGCCGGCGTGATTCGATAAAAGCCGCCGAAAGTAAATCGAGGTGCAAGGTCGCCGGTATTTACACAGATATTCCGCGCGCGAAAAGAGAACGGAATCGCGCCGCCGCTGACTCACGCCCCGTGAATCTAAAAATATCCTCCAGCCTCTGCCGAGCACCGTGTGCGAGCAACTATAAAAAAAAAAAAAAAAGGGAGGAGGAAAGAATTGTTGCTCTCGGTGTGGCCGATAGCAATCGTAATCTCCCCGCGATCCCCTCGATTGCATCAGGCGTCGATGCTCCGCGAGGATCGCCTTGGCGCGTGTGCCAGAGGCTAAGAAGCATCTCTCCAACGATACGGCAACGAGATTTCTGGGGATATTTGCGAAACGATTCGAGCCCCGGCGGAGCGGGGCGAAATTAGCGGCTCGTTCTTCTCTCCTCAATCGTCGCCGCCGTTTCGCGCGATGTTTGATCTCGCGGCCGCTCGCCTAATCGACGAAAATTTTCACGCAGGCCGACCGCCGCTCGCGGTTGTAGAAGATTCGCAAATACGTCTCAAAGGGCGAGCCCCCGGCGCCCCGGCCGCGTAAAAACGGAAACGCGATTAATCATGCAGATGGAAACGTCGAACAATTGTATCCTTTGTGCGGGCGGTGCTTGCGCTCGATTCACCGTCTGATGAAATTACCACTTCGCTCTTCCGCTAGCGAGGGGGCTGTTCAGCGTTTATGCAGTAGATTACTTGGGTAGGGGGGGGGGGGGGGAAAGAATTGGTAATTCGTATCATCGCTTTGGCCGCTAATCTTACAGTAATTTCTGATTATCTTCGTTGAAATCGAAGGGTCGCGCGATTCCCCCGATAGAATATTCCCCAATAACCATCCGATCGATCGCGCGAATCGATATGTACTTCTATTCAGCATGGAAAAGCCGCGGGTCCACGAGCAAACTCCTCGACACCTGAAACTGAAACTTTTTTCCCCCCCTAGCAGCCGTTCTAACGCGTTTAGAGGGTCCACGATCGCATAAAAACACGGACGTGACGTCTACCCCGCACGTCCTCCGGAGCTCATTGTTATTCCACGCCGTGGCTCGCATCGTTCGTTACGTTTACCTACTTCCGGTCTTCCTTCGTACAGCGATAAGCGAAAGTCTGGAAAGTCGGAGGCAGCCGCGATCGTGGCGCACGGGGAAAAAGGAACGGGTAAAAGATCGTCACGCCACTGAGAGGAAGAGGGTGGGGGGGGGGGGGGCGCAGGAATTATCTCGGACGACTTAAGGGGAATCGGTTATCGGTAATTCCGATCGTCACCTCGACAGACGTCAGGAGACGTTTCTGTCCTCTTTTCCGCCACGCCAACTTCCTTCCCGCCTGGTCCAGCGGCGTCGATGCGACGCGTCGAGCGCCAGGATTTCCAGAAGTCCCCTCGGATGCGACTCGCTTGTCGCCTCGAGCCCTCCTCGACTCTCCATCCGTAATCTCTCCTCTCGCGTAATATCGACGCCGCTGCCTTCCCGACGTCCTCGCCAGCCCGAAGTTTCTCGGGAATTTTTGGGCACAACTTCAATGCTTCAGGCCCACCCGGAGCGCGCGTTGGGCCGGAGGGGCCGCGGAATGGTAATTATCGACGCAAGGCCGCGTACTCGCGGATGCTAATCGCCGGGAACGCGTACCGAACGATTACCGAGGCGGGGCGGGGAAGGAAAGTTGCCTTAAGTCGATATAACTTCTAGCATCGCGGCACTTTCATGAAACTATTTAGCCACTTCCATCGACGGCCAAGAAAGTGATTGGATAACTTCGTCGCTAAACGAGGAACACAATTAAAGTTACAATTAAGATACTAATCGAACCGGTCTCCCCCGCGTCATTCACTCGCCCCGTGATATCCAGCGACTGTCCATCCAGCAGTCGTTCCTGGCGAGGAGCAAGAGGACCCTCCAAACGAGGGAGGGAGGGGGGGCGATGGAACGGTCTTAAGAACAGCCGTTATGAAAAGTCTGCCCAGGTCGGCACACTACCGTCTGACCATAATGGCTCATTCTACTTCGGACTGGTCAACGTTTCGGCCCCTCTTTACGTTTCCATCAGCCGCTGTTCCTCGGCCACCCGTCTAATTACTTGGAACACGTACGCGGAACCTGGACGCGGTGCGGACAAAACTCGCATCGCGGTGTATAATTTTCGTATCAACGGTGACACAACCGCGTTTCTCGATTTCTCCCCGACGTAACCGGCCGTCTTTAAAATCGCACGCGATCGATGACATAACGTGACGTTTTGATTCATTGGCTCCGCGACTGGTTCCCTTTCGGGCCGAATTCGTGATTACCATAATCCCCGGGTACCGTAACGGCTCGCCGTTAATTCTTCCTTCGATTATGACGTTTTCATCGCCGATTTGTCCAGCTGCCTTCGCGACGAAAATGCAACAGACATCCGCGAGGAACGCGGCTCCTTGGGGTGCCATTGCAGAGTAATGGCCACTTCTTTCGTGGTCCCCTATGAATTAGAAATCCGCATTGCTAAACGAAGCGCCATATTGATTAGAGATTCGAAAGTTCGCCGTGGATGATCGTTAAAAAGGGAATGGTCAGTTTTAAGAGGGAGGCACTGGCCAGGACGACCCGAAAATTCTCGGTCGCTTTTAGATATTAAGAGCGGGCCGGAGATATCCGTGTGCCAGCCGGAACGCAATCAGAATAGTAATTAAGGATTCGGTTAACGCTCGAAGCGCGAGCGTAGAACGCAACCCAATTTAAACATACAAAAGTGCACGAGGGAGCACTCTCTTTCTCGCTCGAGGGGAGGAAGAGGAGAGGGCGGGGGAAGGGCGAGAGGGGGAGAGAAAGGGAGAAGGGAAGAAAGGCGACGCGATTCCTACGTGCGGCGCGCGTGTGTGGCCGCACACGCGTTCACGCGTTCCCGCGCGAAACAACACGCTCGCGCGCGCGCACGTGTCGCGGGAATATGGGGCGAGGATCTGCTTTTTCCTCCGGATCATTGAATTGATGCGCATTCCTACCCATCGATCACGCGTTCTGCATTCTTCTGCCCGCCTTTTCGAACTTCATTAAATGGAATACACCGGTGTCTCCTTCGAAAGGGAAGATTTTTTGGCGAAAGTGCACGCCACGATTGGATTCAATTTTCGTCTCACCTTCCGGCAGTAGACCGGGAGCTGGTAATTTCGTAATTAACGGCGGTGGACAAAGCCTCGGGCCCCCGAGCGTTGACTCGGAGTTAGTGGAATCGGCGAGCGAGCGACAGGAGTCATCGTCGATTGCATTAATTGGTCCCCGAACTTAGCGGCGTCACTGGGGCCAAAAAAATTCGATGTAACTTCATTCTAGCCATCGTTCACCGACACCCGGTCTCCCCTCCACGTGCGCGCCACCGTGCAGGGACAGGCCGCGAGTTCGCCGGCGGCCGGTGTGCGCGTGCATCGATGCCGACCAACACGAATCGATTCGCTCGTGTGTTGGCCCGCACACAGACTCGCGATCGACGTGTGCGCGAGTGCACGCATGGAAGCTGGCCGCTGGTGTGGGAGACGATGCGCCGCGAACCCGGCTGAAAAGTAGGGGAGAGGGAATTCCTGCGCCCTACACCCCCCCCCCATCCTCCACCCTCCCCCTACCCCGGCGTCTCCTCCACCCTGTCCCCCGCTCGGTCCCTCGCCCCCGTCCCCGCGCAGCCCCCGACGTTGCTCGCGCGCGCGAGCCGTGGGGCCGTTTCGAGTGCGGCGGCAGGTGGACCAAGGGGGTGGGGCGGGAGGGGGAGCAGGAAGGCAGGGTGGCAGGAGGAAGCCGCGAGAGCGGAGGAGAAGGCGAGAGAAAGAAGGAGAGAGGGACAAAAATCCGGCGATGGCCAATGGGAGGAAGGCCCTGAACCCCGGAGAGCGGGAAGATCCGACAACGTCGCTGTGGAGTTTTTGTTTACCGCGCGCGCTCAGAGGAGAGCGCGTAGCCGCTCCTGCAGCAGCCAGCACCAGCACTACCTACCCACCCGTTGCTTGCTCGCTTGCTTGCTTGCTTGCTTGTGCCAGCAATGATAGTAGCGACAGCAAGCTAGCCAGCAACCAGAAGCACCGAGGGACGCGGGCAACCAGCAGCAGCAGCAGCAGCCTGGTTCTCCCTGACTCTCCCTGACTCCTCGTCTTTTTCCGTCTTTCTTCGACCCTCTTGCTCGATCCCTGTTTCCCAACGTGTCTCTCCCGCTCCCTCGCTCTCTCTCTCTCTCTCTCTCTCTCTCCCTCTCTCTCTCCCTCTGTCTGTCTGTCCTCCCCTTGCTCTCGCAACGCTTCGACTCCTCTCGCCGGACACCGTGACCACAGATAGATGGGGGAGATGGTGAGAGTACCGAAAGGATGGGGCGCAACGGGAGGACCCGGTCAACGGTGCCGCGACTCCGATGTTTGCCGATGGAATTATAATAATAACAAGGCTACGTCTTTATCGCGCGCTCGCGGGCCTCGGCAAGTGTTCGGGCAGGCACGGCTTTCGCGAAATCCTCGCTCTCGCCATTCTTCTCCCGTCCACGAGGAGCCTCCGTCGACACCCCCGAGGGACTCCGAACTATCGGTTAGCGTCGATGGACCTTGTCCGCGAATTTTATCAGCCCGCCACGCCATCCCGCGAAATAGCATCGTGACGTCGAGCGTTTTAATTAAAATAATTAGATCGCGAGCGGGGCGAGCGGTGTGATACGAGTGACGGTGGAAGGAAAAGTAATTAAAAGGAACGCGTAACACCACGACTGAGGGCTTTTCCACGGGATACACGTTTTTCCCCGATTTCAGGCTATGATGTATCGCTCGCTCGCTCGCTCCGCGCGGCTTTCTCCCTTGGCGAGCCCCGCCGCTACACCGATTCCGAAAAACTTGATTGATAATACTGCCGCGGCTACGGGATATTAGGATAATCGCAGCCACCTAGCGCATTCTCGTTTTCCATCGTTAAGGGGTTATACCTAGTCAGGAGGCCGGAAAGAGGCGCGTGTTTGTGAATTTTTTTGGGAAAAAACGAAAGCATCTATTTTTACAGAACTTCTTGCGCTTAAAAGAGCAACATTTAAAGAAGATTTGGTAATTTTTTCGTAAAAAAATATTTAGGGGAACGTGGGGTAAAACGGAACACCAATGTTTCTGTTAGATAAGAGCTGCGAATGAGTTCGTATCGCCTGACATGGAACCAAAGGGTCCTCATAGCATTTTGTGATAGACCATAGACCCCTGCACAAGTTATTTTTCCATTAAGAGAGTTGGAAAAATTGCCGGTATCGACGTTTCAATATTGCGTTGGACGTTCGACCACTTTTCGGCACTTGAATTTCGAAAATTAATAACGACAAGTACATCGTTGGATTCTGTAGTCCTTACGCTACATTTTGACGTATATAAAAAGTTCTTTACCTCACGCTGAAGTGTAAATATTAAATGTTTACCAAATGACTGCACGTGGGGCAAAACCGAACACTTTTCGCGGGGTAAAACGGAACGCCTATTATACATGGGGAAGAATGGAAACGTCTCTTAGTACGTGTTTATTATCTCTTTTCATTATTAGATTGTAGATTAAACTTTTAATTACTATCCTTGTTTCCAAAGAAATTGATTTTGTATAGATAATTATGATGTATGAGATACATTTTTCATTCGATCAAACTGCTAGTTTAAATTGTTATAAATAACATAATCATTTAATCCAGATGTGTTCTCCATGCAAGTATTGATATTCGTGTAAAAATCTGCGATGTAGGTGAAAGCCGGATAATTCGAGCCGGCGGGTGATTCCGGCCCGCTTATTGTTCATAAAATAATAAACAAACTGTATTAATCTATCCTTCTTTTACGATATTACATTTATATTTAATTATTTTCCGTAATTTTCATGTTATCTAATAAAATATTTTCTCTTATACGTATAATAAATATTTTTGTTATATTTTATTTGCAATAGTTATACCTAAAACATATATTTATAGACTTTAACATAAATGAATACATTTTAAATCATAAAAATTAAGATTTTGTACGTTTACACGGTCTTCGAGTGGGTGTTCTGTTTTACCCCACTATTTGAGTGAGACGAAGATTTCAATAACTCCGGTAAATTTCATTTTCCGCCGTTCCCAAAGATTTTTCTGAACAATGACCTTGATTTTCTTATAGTCTGAGGTCCAGTGAAGACTCCTGTTGAAGTCCCGTGTCTTTTTCTCCTCCCGATTTTAAGTTATCACCCTCCAAAGTTAAGCGTTCCGTTTTACCCCACCTTCCCCTAAGTTCATAATAAAATTACAATCGATATCTAAGAAGCCTTTTTAAAAAGTTGTTTTGCGGTGAGCACTGCCATTCGGAAGCAGGGTATCTAAATCAAAAAACACAAAAGATCTCGTTAGTACATTAATGTACCTTCCGATTGACGGGGGGAATTTCCAAAATATTAGTTTGAAATAAAATGGCGGCTATTTAAAGTTTGAACTTTATCATGAGGTGTCTTCTTCTTTTTGTCACTATATCTTAATAAATTCATTTTGTCATGATTGTATATTTTTGCGCATAGCCTTAATAATATTGAGTCTTTTTCTATTGCGACACACGCTTTTTCCAAAACATCTTACGATATCTCGCCACGATTTGTCTTTTTGATATAATTTCAAACCATTTTCCTAGAAATATAAAGAAGAAATTCAATTAAAAGTAGTCGGGGAAAATTAATTTACTGTATCAACATGCCCCAGAGAAAACGTATCAACATACCCCACAGGAAGTCATTATGTATAAACTTTTTCTTTATATAAACGAAAACAGTTAAAAAACGATTGCTATCGTCAAAGTACACCCACGTACGCTGGATCGTAGGAAAGAATTGATCAACAATCTTCATATATCCCGTTCACATGAAGCTGCATATATACGGTGTCGAGATAATTCGTCTGTATCAACCTGCTCCTGTATCAAGTAGCCCCGGTCTCCCCTACCAAAGATTTTTTTAATCTATATGAGTGCCGTTATCGCCCGAACTAAATGTAACCAAGTCCAGACATTGTTACCGAAATCGCGGCTGTTTAAAATTTTTTGGGTAGAATACCCCCTTAATGGCTGAAAGTATCTTCCTTTGAGTATATACCAGCGCGATTGATACTTATCTGTGATTCTCCGTGATTATTTGATAACCACGTGGTATGGGTAATTCGCGTACAGAAGTTCGCAGGAGTCTGACTCCCCTCGGAGAGGAGCATGATCAAACTTATCTTTGTTTAGGGTTGAGGTTCCCTCTCCTTAAGTGTCTTACTGTTTGGATTTCTTGCTTCTCGAGTGGTGGAAGCTCTCCCTCTCGCTTCTCTTTCACCTCTTTGTGGCTCTCTTTCCGCGAGACCTCTCCTTACCGATATCTTTCTCTTCAGACGTCTCCCTCTTTTTCGAGTATGTACTTCTTTCTCTTGTAATTTCTTCCTCAAGAAAGGGAGTCCTCTTGCATTAAATCGTGCTCCTCCCTCTCCACGTGCTTCCCGCCCTCGTTCTCTGCCTCGGCACTTATTAGACGAGGCATTCGAAAAGGGGAGGTTGGGGTAATTTTTCAAAATAATCGGGGTAAATTTCAGGGAATTTTTCTCGGCGCTGTTTCGCCTGATTTTCCCTGGTAAGGTAAATAACTGAAGAATCATCATCCCCCACAGGTTATATTCCCTGTATTTCAATCCTCACTTCAATTACACAAAGTTATATGCATTATTCATTATTACGTAATAACAGATGAACGAAACCACTGTAACTGCCGTTAGCATTGTAACTTTGCGATTATAATCGAACCGGCATTGCTTATGAACGCTCCGAAAACATCTCCGTTCGTCGAGGAAGTAGAAGTCTGAGTCGGCGCCGTTGTAATAATTCACGGGGACGGACAGTCCGAAGTCGAAGATAAGCGGAAGTAAAACAGCAGCCAAGCGAGCTGCTGGTTTCACAATCTTACTGGTTGTTCTTCTCCGCGCATCGTTTCCACCCCTGCCCGCCGGACCGAGCTCTTTTTCCGAATGCAAAATGCCACACTTCCTAAGTAAAGCCATTTAACGTTGCAATGAATTCAACGGCGACATTCTCACCCGGCCTGAATTGCTATTCATGAATTATTCCCCGGGACTTTTGGTGAAGTCAGGCGGGAAGAAGAGTCGTGGCACGTGGGAAATCTTCAAAAAGTCCTGTCCCCGCGAGCCCGCCTTAAACGCGGCACCTCGTAATGACGCATTTTTTCTTAACAGCTCGCGGCTCGAAGTCTGCAAAGACTTTCACCTCCAAGCATCCCCGAACAGATCCTAGGATTCACCGTTCCAGGGAAGCAACAGGCACAAACTCCTCCCACGTCGCGACACTTAAAACTCGAAGAATCTCCTCGCTGGGGGACCAAGATACCCTCTGACGACTGTCTCGCACGGTCGCCGATAATTGCAAAGTTAACACGACCGCAAAGCAGGCGCGCAACTTCGCGTCGGCGCGCACCTCCAAGTCGCAGGAATTATTCACAGCTGCGGATGGTGGAACGCTGCCATAAATTACCGATGTACCTCGAATAGACTTCTCGTGTCCCGAAAGTTTCGGTACGCCGCGACCGTCCGCGTATCCCCCCTGTTAGCCCTTAGTCGCCTGGATCTCCACGCCGGCCGGAGAGCCTCCTTCGGTCAGGGCTGACTGGCGCCGTAACCGAGAGAGCAGCTTGTCGAAGGGACCGATAACACGGGGAACGTCGTCCGCCTGCATCAGGGAAGCAACAATGTTCGCCCGATTGTTCCCTCCCTCTGTGCCCCATACCCACCCGTCGCTTGTACCCTCGTTTCTTTTTTCCTCGCTCAACTGTCCCTGCACGCTCGCCTGGCCGCTGTCGACGTAGGAAATGCGATTCGTGTTGGACGCGTCCCGCGCAAAAGTCGAGATAATCGGTCTCGATGACACGCATCGCCGGCCACCGATGATCGGGAACCGCTTTCGCGTTTCCTGTGTGTCTCTATTCACCGCTCGATCGCGCTCGTTTCGCCCAGCCGAGGTGTGTTTACGACGCATTGTTGCTCTCCTAGCTGCGCATGGACGTCGCGTGGCAGCCAGAAGAGAAAGAAAGAACACGGTATAGGTGCTGAGATAGGTCTCAGCTGTCCATTAGAACAGTGGATATTCGAGTATCTCACGCGTCGGGCAATCAGAACAATCTTTATTCGACGCAGAAGGCACATGCCTCCGTCAGTTTGGCAAACGTTGGAGACGGCTAAAGAGAAGCGTTATGTGTACCGTGGTCGCGTGGCGGTTTCTGGCGTTGCATAGCCCCGTAAAGGGTGGGACAATTAAGAAGAGCGAACCGTCACGTCTGCGCGGTTGCGAGTAATAGAATAAATTACTAGATACATTTGATCTAACGAGGGGAGGACTCGAACTGGACGAGTAAATTTTTAACGAAACTGGGCAGAAAATGTTGGGGTCGATGTGTATAAACAAATTCCAGAACATTAGCTGTGAATGGCCAGCAAGTTTTATTAAAAAAGGCTTTGAACATTAAAATTATGAAGTCGTCGGATCGATTTCGTTACTTGAAATAGTAAATCTTGATGAATGGAATTAAAAAGTATTATGCGTTATTAATTTAACCAGAAAATGCAATTTTTTGTCGTAGTCTAGACCCTTAACTACGCTTGTGGGTAACTAATTTTGCTGTGCAAGTATCCCGAATTACGAGCCAAGAAAGTGGGAGTCGAAATCCCTGCAAGAGGGGTGTTTTTATATTTTTTCCTTCCCCGTACATTTTCGTCACTAAGCGTTTTGTGATTAATCAAAATTCCACAATTTTCAGTTTAATATCTCGATAATAAATTAAAATTTAACCACTCGTTTTTATGACACATGTCATGGAAATATGTAATTGGAAAAGCGATGAAATTCTACACAAATTGCGTGCTATAAATTCCTGCGCTGTACATAAGAATTTTTTAATTGTACTTCATATGTGATGAAAAACGTATTTCGTTAACTTTACGGAATTTTGGAAATTATAAAAAATTTACATTTCTTTGTCCAGATATTAAACTGAAAATTGTGGGGTTACGACAAACAATTGCATTTCCTGGTTAAATTATTGATCCTATGGCAATAACGCATAAAAATTTTGTATTCCTTTCATCAAGTTCTACTATTTCAAAGAACGAAATCGATCCGACACCCTCAGAATTTTAATGTTCAACGCAATTTTTTTATGAAAATGGCTGGCCATTCACAGGTAATGTTCTGGAATTTGTCTATACAGATCGACCCCAAATTTTTCTGCCCGGTTTCTTTAAAACATCGTTCGTGCCAGTTGCGTCCTCCCCTCGTAAGAGGGAGTTCTGCCTTGTAGGACCGAAAAAGTAGGTGATATTTGTGAATTTTTTATAAAAAAAACTGTTGAACGGATTTATTTCAAATTTGGCAAGCTGTTTTACTATACTTTTAAGTATTATTACAAATTTTTATGAGGCTATAAAAAGAATGTGCGTGTGTAGAGCGTCAATTGCAGAACGTTGAAAAAAAACGGCTCGTGTTGGCGTTGATGGAAAGTGTAGGTATTATTCTGCCCTCCTTAGTTAAACTGTCCTATCTAGCATTTTTTAATTTTTTTGAGATATGTTTAAAGTTCCACGTGTCTTTTACTTTTTAAGTAAAGTGAGAAAACTCTACGTGCTTCGTAAAGATTTATCAACAGTCTAATGTATTTAACCTAACTTCTTTCCAAATGGTTATAATCTCGTATCTAAAACAAATAATTAATTGCTACGTTAATAATACATTACCTACCGGTAGTCCTATTACAAAAAAAAAATATATTAGGCTGTTACGAAATAATGACAACATGTTTTAATTTGAATTGGGGGAAATAAGGACAGTACAAAGTAAATGATAAAACTTCAGTTTTCTCAGTTGTTTCAAAATGATAGATAGGACATTTTAATTAAAGGGGACAGTATTGTTTATCTGAAACACAACAAGGAAAAGGGGTTCTTAATCTGCATGAACATAGCTATCTATGGAACTAGGATTACGGCTGTATCTGTTATCGTTATTTTTTTATTTTAATAATTCTTTGTATTAATTCCGAGCCGTTTTTTTCAACCTTCTGCCATCGACGCTCTACACACGCACATTTCTTTGTATAGCCTCCAAGAAGCCTTTCTAAAAACGGTGAGTAAGAATCTAAAAAATCATTGTACCAATTTTCTAAAATTTTGTGAGCTTATTTTTTATATAAAAATCTTCAGAATGTCGGTCGCATTTTTTTTCAATGTATATTTTCGATTTAATCAACGAAAAATGGCCGTTTTTCGCGCGAAAATCAGGACTTCAAACTTTAACCCTCTAGTGCATACGCCTGCCTTAAGCCATTTGCCATTTGCCATCCCTAAAAGCAGCGCACATATTGGTCTAAGAAACCTGTCAATCTGAGTTTTCAATTTGACAGAAATCTAGTTCGAAGTGCATTTTTGAGCTACGCATGCTGCGACAATTGTTATTATTATGTCCTCCAGATTGAAAACTGAAATCAGATTCGGTCTTTTCATCCCCAAATTAGAGTAGTCTAATTTTTCCAACTAAATTAAAAATCTATGCACTAGAGGGTTAAATAGCCGCCATTTTATTTTAAAGATACATTAATATATGTCAATTGACCGAACCTACGCGCCGATAACATTTATTCTTTAAATTAAAAATTTTTTCGGTCGAAATTTTGTAACATTTTATTTACATTATTATACTAACGAATTTTTTTTTTGATTTTAGATAATCTGCTTCCGAATGGCAGTGCTCATCGCAAAACAACTTTTTAAAAAGGCTTCTTAGATATCGTTTGTAATTTTATTATAACCGTAAATAATTTTTTACGAAAAAATTACCAGATCTTCTTTAAATGTTGCTCTTGTAAGCGCAAGAAGTGCTGTAAAAATAGATGCTTCCGTTTTTTCCAAAAAAATTCACAACCATTCGCCTGTTTTCAGCCTCCTGGCCAGGTATAGCCCCTTAAAAGCTGTAAGATAGAGTCCAAGGTTGCACAAGCTTCCCCGAGCAAGAGAGTTCGCCACGCAGCGTCCGCAACATCCTGCTGGGGACGCACTGTAGAAGGCTCAAGAATAGCACCAGCCCATCATCCTCTCCGATTCGACACAGTGTCGGACAGACCCGCGGACGTTTCACCTCTGAAGTCGAATAATCGCGCGGAGCGAACTTTCTGTCAACAATTAACACGGCCGTCGGTACGATACCGGAGAGCCTCATGCCCGTGACGAGTTAAATTTAACAATCCCCTCGGACCCCTGCCTCAGCACGCCCACGGCATCCCCGGTCGAAAATAAAGCACGAGGGGCCGCGGAAATTCGGCCTAATTGTGGAAACACGGGGCGCAATTAGCCGGAAAAGGGAACGCCGGGGAACTTGTTCAGTCGGCTTAATAATCTCGCTCCCCCGAAGTTGCGACGCACGAAACAAATTTAAAGGAGGCTACGATTCCTCCTCGCGCGCGCGACTTCGTGAAGAGGGAGGGAGGAGGGGGGCGAAGGAAGGGGCGAAGGAAGAGGCTGCGGAGGAACGACGAAGAAGCCGGGGGGGGGGGGGGAGGGAAACGGGTAGGTGAGCGAATGAAGGAGGAGAGGAAAGATGTCATCAACCTCCGAAAGCTCGGCACCGCGGACGGTGACTAACTGTGCAAAGTTTAACCCTTCTCCCTGCAACCTCCCCGTTCGACAGAGAAATGTCGCGTATATGCAAATCCTTCCCGAGAGGGAGAAAGGTGAATGGTCAGCCGGGCGGACACGGTCCGAGCGTTTCTTCTTTTATTTTTTTCTCGCTCCAAGGGAAACTGGAACGCGCGTGCAGCGGAATACATTCCGCCGAATCCCTGTCCCTCTACTCCTAAGGGTGGCGGATCTTTCGACGGGATCGCGGGCTTTTAAAGTTAAGGGAACGATCGATTAATCGCGGGGATTCCGGGGATCGGATGGTAGGTAATCGCTAATTGCTTTGAGCGCGAGCTCGGCGGTCTGGGTTACGCGGATCGATATATAAATGTGCGACTTTGGGGGAAGTCGATGCGACTAGTTTCGAAGTTACGCGGAACGAAGGGGTGCGGCGTGTATGTAAATTAGAGGCCCAGAACTTTTCCCGAATCCCCGTAACTTCCGGCGATTTTCTCCCGCGGAAGTTCGCCGCACAAGGAAAAGTCGCTGTTTTTATTTTCACGCCACCCCACGATGTGGAGCTCGAGCGCCGGGAGATCGACGGATGGGAAACGGGTAGCGTGGAGGATTTGCGGTGTCATTAACGGGGGGGAGGGGGGGGGGGAGGGAAGGAAGCTTTGAGGATCGAATTGTAATTAGAAAGCCGAAGCTGCGACCGTGCCTAGACGTCCTCGAAACTTTGCGGCTCGTCCGAGCGAGCGAGGAGGGAAAGTACGGTTTAAGAGAATCGCAAACACTCCGGGCGCTTGTAAAATTCGCGAGCGAGCTATCGATAGAACCGAATCGGTCCCGGAGAGCGAAAGCAACCCGAGCACTCGACACACGCCCTTTGATACTCCGTTGATAAACGGACAATAACGCGGAGCGAAAGTCACCAAACGGGATTCCTCTGAAGGTACCTTTCCCTTAAGTGGATCTCGCAGGGTGGTTACGCGACGCATCGCCGAGCCTTTTGAAAAACGCGAAAGCATTCGCCAAGCCGCCACCCGGTTTCGCGTCTCCACTATCCACCGCGATGCGTAAAGTATGCACGTGTACACGTAGGACTTGCCCGCGGGAACAAAGGCCCGTGTCGGTGGCATTGGCGGGCTCCGCTCCGCTCGCGACACTGTTTCCGCTCGCCCTCCCCGCAGTGTCTTCCGCGGAGCGTGGTGTCATGAATAAAAGCGGGCGATCAACGAGAGGCCCGGTACGAAAGGTATTACCCCTTTCTCCGTAAACAATGCCGCTCGTTTTTTCCATTTAACGCGGCGGGAGAAGTTATTCATAAGCCCTTCAAAAGAATCGTCGACGAGCCGAGCGGAAGGGTTGAAAAGGGTTAAGAGGGTCAGAGAAAGATCCCGGGACAGCGGTGGGGAAGAACGGGGAAGAGTTCGGGGGAAGTTGGTCAGCAGGATGAACGAAGGAGCAGCAGACGACGACGACGACGACGACGACGGCGACCACCACGAGCGGGGGCATGACTAGCAGAGGGGTCGCGGAGGGGGGACAGTGGTGTGATCTCTCTTTTTCCTCCCCACCGTCGGCCGCCCGTCCGCCCAGCGGCCTCTCTTTCTACCCTTCGGCCCGCGTGCACCTCGCCGCCGAACAATGCGCGGAAAAGTGTGCGATAGGAGAGAAAAAAATGGACCGCTGCCATTATGGAGTTCAGGGCCACTCGAGTTGTTTTGCTTCCACCTCCGCAAAGGAGCCTCGTACAGAGGCAACTGTGCTGAATGAATCAGAGAGCGAGAGGGGGAGCGGGGACGTCGGACGGGGGAGGAAGTTGAAGGAGGAGGTGCAGGAGGATGAGACGAAGGGGGAGGGGCCCGGGGAAGGGAACGGAGAACCTGGAGGATGAGGGAGAGAGGTGGGACGGGGAGAGAGAGGGTGCTTTCACCACTAGTGGCCTAGACTTCTTCCCTCTCTTACGGTCCCGTTGCTCGCCGTTCCGTTTCTTCGTGTCTGCTTCCCCGAGTTCCCTATGCATTTGCAAAGTGCCACAATTGTTCCGAGTTCCCTTCCACCCTCCTCGACCTCCGTGCCACCCCGATCCCTACTCCCGCGCCCCCGTCTCCTTCTCGCCACCCTTCGCCCACTTGTGTATCCATCGTTCGCGCCACGCTTCACAGTTTGCTTTTCTTCGTGCCGCAACTTCGGAACTGCTTCAAGGCCCCCGGGGATGAGATGATTCACGCGGGGTGATACCTCTTGATTAGAGGTCGCCGCGCAGGTACACTTTCACCGGCCTCACCCCCCCCCCTCTCCCTCCCCCGCCGGCTCGCCCGCTACTCTCTCTTCCCCCCAGTGGGGCACCGAGTATCGGCGCCGAGGTCGACAATTATCCTCCAAGGAGCTGGAATCTCTGCCTTCCTCTCGCTGTCTCACCCCGTCGAATGGGGGTGGTTGTCGTCGGAGAATGTTTCGGTAATAGCGTGCGCTAGCGCGGCGAACGAAACTAAACAAACGATCAGGCTCGACTGGAATGAGTGCGCATCTCCATCTCTGAAATGAGTTCTCAATCACCGAGACTTTCATCCGAGCGTGCGGAGTGCTCGCGAGGATTCCTTGCTTGCCAACGACCCGCGCCCGCACGAAGGCAACCGCTCTTGCGGCCAAGCGCTCCGCGCTGCGACTCCTTGGAGCTCGCCTCGATAAAAGAGCGCGAGGCCTCGCCTCGCGTCCTTTACCGATTTCCCTCGCCACACGGCAATCCGATCCACCACCCTCGGTGAAAGAGGTCCGAGGGAACGTGGGGGCGCATCCGCCGCGATCCTCGTGCCGCTCCGGGAACGGGGAGGAAGAAGCAAACCACCCGACACGATTTTCATCGGGAGGAGGGATGGGCGATAGAAACGGCGCAGGGGGTGTATCGAGTCGCGGCGCAGGAATTACCATAATCCCCGACGTTACGGTACGCGAGCGTTCTATATAAATAAAATAAAAAAAAATGAGACTCGGAAAGGGGTGGGGAAAAAAGCGAACGCGGAGAAAGAAGCAGCGTCCGCCGCCTCGTTATTGGGGAATGTAGGGTTCCGGTTAGGTTCAGGAGAGAGCCGGTTACATCGGCTGCCGGACAAAAGGGCTTTGTCGAGTAGACAGTGACAGTGATCAGACCGTGATGAGTGACAATGACGTCGGTCGGCTGTGCGGCAGCCCATTATTCCACCTGGCAGAAAGCTTTCCAGTTTGGCACACATCGAGTATCCAAGCGATCACTTATTATAATCATGCCGACCGTGTTGTGTTGTTGTTGTGTTGTTGTTGGCCATGGCTGACATCAGTGCTAAAAGGGGGCGGGGTGCGGGGGGAGGGGGGAGGGGTGGTGGCGGCCGGGGGTTGGGCGAGCACCATCGGCTGGCCGGCTCCTATCCCGATGAACCGCTCTGATTAGTGATTAGCGCGAAATCGCCCGCTCGTTCGTACATCGCCCGGATGCTCGCCACTCGCGGCTCACTGGCTTCATTCTTCTCTCCCAAGCTATTTAATTAATGCTGAATTCTAAAAATACCGGCCGCCGCGGAGCAGACGAACGTAGCTCGTCGTCGACGTCGGCGGAAAAAAATTATTCGACGCTAGAGCAGCCGTTTCGGCAGACACCGAGCCGCGACGTCGCCCCCTAATCGCTGCTTACCGATCAAAGGGGGTTGCGTGCGGGCGCGACATGATCTCGCGGGATTCCAAGGGGCCGCGTGCGACCTGGTGGAATGCGACGCGCTCGGTACGGTTCGGCAGCACGAAGGGTGGGATTGGTGCGCGAGGTCTGCCGCGAAACGTGAGCCGAGGGTGGGTGTGAAGTCGGCGTTTCGAAACGGAAACATCTGGAATACGTGCCCCCTTATTCGGTTTTGTAGGGCGTAGATGGGGCGATAAGGTCTTAAGTATGGCTTTTACCATAATAGAAGGCATGTCGCGAAGTTCGAACGCTCGGCTAAGTGGGCGGCTCAACGCGACGACGTTCACTTTTCAACCCTTGCAGGGTACTTTGCATGTATTATTAATGCCTCGCTCTGACCCACGCTGCGTGTCTTCGCTGGGGTCAGTGTGCCGAAGTAATATCTACAACTCCTTCGGAACATTTCACTCCGCATCTCTGCGTCGTTTCCCTCGATTAGCAGAACTCGGGGAATCCGCGGGATATCGCATCCGACGGCACACACGAGTGCCTCCCTGATTTTTTTCCGAGGGTTGGTGGGACAAGCAATTGCCGAGCATGAGTTGACGATCGATCCACTCTGCCGCCGATCCCAATTACGCCGGAGGATCCCCCCCCTCGCGAGTCCTCAAAGGAGCCCAACCCCGAAAACACATCGTCGCGTCTCGCCCACCTCTCCCCTCCCCCCTCCCCCCTATCGGCCGCGAGTAATTGAATCGTCAAAATTCCTGGCCGTCGGGCCAGGGGTCGTCGACTCTCGGCTCCCTGAATAGCGACGCACCCTCGAAGGACCCGTCCCTTCGAAGGAGGCCCGCGGGAGCTTGGATTTATTGCATAACAACCTTCTCCTCCCCCTCCCCTCCCCCCCTCGAGTCAGCTCGTAACCTTTGGAAGTTGCGTAGGTCCGACGGTAGAGGGTGCTGCATAGGCTCGATGATCTACTTGTTGAATGGCGAGGAGAGAGAGAGAGGAGGCAGGATATTTCTGAATGAACGAACGACTGAATGGGCCGCCGCACATGGCATAGGGTGCCTACTTGACACCGATCCGTAACCTCAACAATCGGGGAGGGGGAGGGAGGAGGAGGGTGGGTTGCCTGTCTTCGGCCACACCAGTCGGTGACCTCGCCTCGCAAGATCCGCGAGTGGGCTTTCCGTGCAACACGTGTCGCAGGACCAGCCGAACATTGGACGTAGGTAGGCAATGACGACAAGCGCGCGGGTGGTACGCAAGTAGCAACGGTGGATCCATTAGACTCTTGCGTTCCCGCTAAGGGCTGTTCTGTAGCAGATTATTAATGATCGGTGTAGAACACAGCGAACACTCGTGAAAGCGATACTCTCCGTTTCTCAACCCCACCCCACCCCCACCCCCATACCCCCACCCCACCGCGACGGATTGTTGAGCAGCACGAGTGAGAACCAGTCCACTGAGAACCGTGGATGTTAAGGAGAACTTGGATGTTGAAGCGCAACCGTCCGCCGCGCTGTCAAGGTGCCGTAAAACCTTGGTGGCAGCGCGACTCGATCCGTAAACGCGACATCAATCCGGAATAAAATGTCGAGACGTCTGGAAAAAAAAAAGGCAGACCCGCGCCGCGGCGACGCGCGTTTACGAGCGCCCTATCCCCGAGGAAATCCACTTATCCTTTAACGGGCGCCGACAACTCGGCAACGATCGTCGTTAAAATCCGTTTAACCCTCGCGCGACGAATTAACCATCGGCCTCGTTAACTCGAAATTAAACTCGCTCCGCGACCAAATTCCTACGGCGCAATTAAAAACAAACGGAAAATGGGGGGCGAGCGAAACAGAAAAATACGGGGAACCGAGGAAAAAAAGGTCAGTCCGGGGGGGGGGATAGGGGGAGGATCGCGCGTTCGCGTAGGAGGTTGTTGAAGAAGAAGAAGAAGAAGAAGAGGGTAGGAAAAGACACGCTCGTCGATGCCACTTAAGAGCGAAAGGGATGGCGGGGGGGTGGGGGTTGGGGGTTAAATCGTTTCCGAACGAACCCCCCTGCCCCCGTAAAGATTCGGGCAAGGGGCCTGGCATCGCGACGCTTGCCTTCCGGCTCGCGTCGTGGCGAAAGATCGTCATGCACCATCATTCGAAACTCTTTTGAATATTTTCGCAGAATAAAGAGAGAGAAAAAACGCGGATGGCGAGCCGGGGGTGGGTCGAGGGTGGGTGGGGGGGGGAGGGGTGAGGTGGAGGATGAGTAGGATGGGCGGTGGGAAGGAGGATGGGGTGGACGAGGAGGAGGATGAGGAGGATGGGGGTGGTTGAAGGGGATGGCCTGATGGCGATGGTGTGGGATAGATGTGGGTGGTGAAGGGGTGTTAGCCGGGGCGGAGACGGTGCATTACGACCGGGACAGGGCATGGCATGGCTAGCTCAGGAAAGTACAGGATGTGAGAGGAGGGGTAGTTGATGCAGGAGGGTGCATGAGGAGGAGGGCGGTTGCCCCAGTAAAAATCGATCCTCCCCACTCTTTTCCTACTTTTTCCCCTAGAGAGGTTCGCAACCATGAGAGGATGGGGCGGTCGCGGGTGGTGTGGGGGGCGGGGGGCCGGGGGGGGGGGGTCGGGAGGGTGGGGTGGACCACCGCGAGCGGACGGAACGGGGCGGGAAGGGGGCGAGGGCTTGCGGGGTTACCTACGTACCCTGTCTGTCTTTGTGTATCCGCGTTCCTGAATCTTCGTGAGCGTACGGGCCGCGTGTTGGTGCGCTCGTACGCGACTTCTCTCGCGCGTCCGTGGTTCCGCGTCGTCCTCGGGGTGCGCGCGTGCGATTGAACGGATTTTTTCGAGGGTGGTCGTGCGGCCCAGCGGAGGCACGCGCGCGTGTACGAACCACCCACACCGCTGCACCATCCCCCCCTGCGTTGCAACCGTGTGCACACCTTGGACAGAGTTCGCTTCTCTTTTTTTCTGCTCCCTTTTCTCTTTTTCTCTCCCTTTTTATTTCGTAGGTCCTCCCCGGCTGTGTTGGCACAGGGTGTGCGCGCGTGCGTGTGCGTGTGCGTGTGTGTTGGTCCACGTGGTTAGGTCGCGTGCTACCTGTGTGTGCGCGCGTGGACGCCAGTGTGCGTACAGTACACCCCATTGACGGCGGTAAACGCCCCGAACTTTCGCGGCGTCTTCACTTTCGCGATGTTTATGACGGCGAAACGGTGTCAGCGCGTCGAAACTCGCGGCGATAGCGGATGCCCCACTCGCCACCGCGACTTTGATGGATACGCGATTCAATTTTCACGAAATTTCAGCTACCACCAGTCGTAATGGGGACGGGACTTCGCTGGGCCGGTGTCCGCCGAGTCATAATGCTATTACGGCGCCTGAAAGGTCCACTCGTTTAGAAGCACAATTCCATCGATAGCGATCCCAGTGTTGCCTGTGAAGGGGGCGCAGTAAGATCGAACATTCAGTGACGCGTGATTAAGGGCGCATTTAAGGGAACGGTAGGATCTTGGAAGCACAAATCAGAAGACTGTGGAACAGTTTCGTTCTGTCTGTACAGCAACTGGCATCGTCTACTGCGTTCAGTGGTAAAGCCAAGATCCATCAGCTCCCAACACTCTCGCTTGGTAAGAGTTGCTTAATAATATTTCAAGATAACCGAATGGAAAAGTGCCGGGAGTAGCCGAGGGTGTTGTAAGGTTTCTGGATCCGCCGTTACAAGGGCGGGGGAGAAGAATCTGAAAGTTGAACGCCAAGTTGCTTTCCATTAAACTAATATCAATAACCGTAGCACAAAGTGCAAATAATCTTGGAAGTTTAAAAATGATTCTCCCCCCTCCTCGCCTACGGGTCGCGGGAGGGGATTAATATTCCTTATCGAGTTGAAAGTTTGCGATCTAACTGAACGACGCGCGGCTCGCGACCGCACGGGGGTAGATAAACGATAATCACGCTCAGCTGCACGTGAGCCGACGGCCGTCATTTACATCGTCAAGAATTTTCAGCGGCGAACGAAAAATGGGGAAGGGCGACCGCGTGGCGGCGATCAAAGCCCTTCCAAAACTCGGCCATTTGTTGCTCGCTTCGTGGCAACCCTCTTTATAGGATTTCTGAGTTGAAGTGCACCTTGCCGGCGAAAGGGAGGAGGCATCCACCCGAGGTTCAAGATCACAGTGCAACAGGAAAAAGATGGTTGAATTCAACGTCTTCTTCGGCGACATTCTTCTCGCAGCAATGCTCTAAAGAATGTTTGAGGTGAGATGATCCGATCAAACAGAACTGCGCCCCTCGCTCTCGGATGCAAACTCCGCCGTCTTCTTCATTTCCTCGCCCCCCAATCATTATATCCTACTTAAGCTTCCTGCATCATACGCCAATTTCACAAAATACTATCAACTTTAAACTTTCTTTTGCAAACCTATCTTTCCCAGAAACAAAGGCTGCGTCGTTGGAAAGATCGCGATCCCCAAACCCTCCGATTCAAGCGTTCCGTAAACAATATCAAACCCCCCCCTCCGTAAAGCTTACAACCCCATGCAGATCTTCCGGTGTCCAGGCTAGCCCCGCCGAGAGGCCGCGAGGCGGCATCGTAATATTTCTTGGTGAGCCAAAAATTTCCTGATCCCCCGACGATATCCAACAACCGTGCGCAGCGTACCCCCGCGAGCGCGTCGGTGTGTGTAGCAGCCCCGTGTGGTCTGGCACACGAGGAGCGTGTTCGTGTCGGCTCTACTTGGGGGGGGGGGGGGGTGGGGAGGAGGAGGAGGGGGAGGGGGTGGGCACGCTCGCGTGCTCGCGTCATTCCTGTAGGTGCACGGGGGTGCAAGGTGCACGTGTGCGTGCGCGTGCAGCTGTATGCGGAAGCGCCGCCTCCGCCGTCGCGGCGCTTCTGTCGTCCGCTGCAACGATGAAAAATTACCCAGAAGCAGGGTGAAAGAGGGAAAAGAGGGTGCGCGAGAGGAAGACAGGGTTGAACGGAGAGAGAACGTAGGAGCGTTGAGGCCAGGGGTTGGGACGGATAGAGACGGATAGATAGAGAATCCGAGGGGGGGAGAGAGAGAGAGAGAGAGAGAGAGGGAGAGAGAGGCCGGCGAACGTCGGCCGAACGGCCGTGGGGGTGGTGGTTCGGGGGAGCGAAAGAGAGGAGAGGACAGAGACGAGCGGTTTTTTCTCTAGACCCCGAGCCCGAGTCGTCTAGCGCTGAGTTCGCAAGCCTGACAGACAGCTGCACCGGAGCCCTGATATATCGACCGGGCCACCTAACCAACTACCCGCACTCACTATTATACACCTGGGCACACGCATGCACTGGCACACACACACCCCGGGCACAGGCCACGCGGGTAGACATGCTGGCGTGTACGAAAAAAAGCCGGCACCACACCGCCGCCAACCTCTCTTGCCGAGGTGGGAGCCACTCTTTGCGCTCACGCACACACCCAACCCCCTCGTCCACACGTACACACCGAATTTTCTCTCTCCTCCCACTTTTTTCACCCCTGCTGCCCACCATCCTTCCTCCGCCTCCCCCCCCCCCCTCACCCCCACGGCTCGCTCTCTTTTTCGCCCTTGTCCCTCTCCGTCCCCCTTCAGAACCCTCTCTCACTCTCTCTCTCTCTCTTCTCCCTCTGTCTCCGAACTAACCCTTCCTCCTTCTTCCTCATCGTCCGACCCACCCCCGCGTCTTCGTCCCGCCTGTGCCACCATCGGCAGCGTGCTGTCTCGCTCTGCTTCTGTCCTGAAAAAGGGTGGTTGCTAGAGCGAAAAAGGGTGGCCTCCGCTGGGGTGGCCTGGGGTGGGTAGAACAGGCCGGAGGATCAGCGGGGGGGGGGGGAGGCGAGGGGCGGCGGGAGAGAGAGAGGCCTGGTACCAAACCGGGGGTGGACAAGACGAGCGGTGGGTGCAGCGAACGGAGCCCAGTCAGCTCCAGGATAATTAGATCCTTTACAGGTTACCAATGATTGATAGTCTTCGAAATACGTACCCTCCGACCCATCCCAACCCGAACTGGCTTCCTTCCACAACCGTGTCGCCGCGCGTACACACGCGCACCCATGCAGGTGTACACGCGTGTACACAGGGGGAGGGGAGGGGGGGGTGGAGGATGTACGGTTTCGTAGCCCCGTACGTCGAACTGCGCGAGAGACCACGGGGGCTCGAGGGGGTGGATGTGTACGATAAATGCGAAATCCCCTTCAGGGACGATTACGTCCTACTGAGCTTCGGCTGGGTCACGACCGATCCCTCGCCCCCCCCCCCCCCTCGATTTTACATATATCGCGTTGTCTGAGGGAGGGTAAAAAAAAGGGGCTCCGGAATTGTTGGACTTCGCCACTTGGCTGCGACGAGCTTCGACCACCCCGATCGCCGTCGCGAACTCACCGGAATCCGATCGATTCTATTCCCGGGACCGATCGAGACGTTCCTCGGTCCGATCGCGACGCTTCCGGGTAACGTCCCGCCAGAAGATATCCAGGCACCGCTCGGTCGTCGAGCAGCGCACCCCTTGAAACTTCGCCGCCGCGATCTTTCGCTGTCTCCGCGGGAACCTTCGACGTCCCGCTGGACCCAGGACCGCTGGGGTGGTGCTCAGCCCCCCGTGGCACACATCCCGCCGCCCCCTAATCTCCAGCTATCCTCAGACACCATCAAAACAAGGCGATAATTCCCAAAGCTCGCGCGTCCCGCGCCCCTCCTCCCCTGGCCTCGCATATCGCGGGACAGGACGAATTAGTCGCGCAGAGGTATCCAGTTAAGCGGCGTGAATCTTGAAACCTCATTTCACGTCTGCATCCCTTTAACCACCTCTCCGTCCCACCCTCCCCTTCCACCTACTCCTCCGTGGTAGCTTCGCTTACCCGTAAATTGTACCGCGGAGGCAGCCACGCGTGGCGCAATATCTCGCGTCATACCGCGGCGCGTTTCCACCGAAGAAAATCTGCCGGATGCTGTTTCGAGGAACGTTCAAACGCAAGCGCCTCGTCGGTGGGGTGGTAAAATTTCCCCATAACGCGAGCGACAAATTTCCCGCCGCCGCGACTTCTCGATTAATTAGGCGCCGCCCATCGTCTCTCCTCTCCTCTGGCAACGCCGCGGAAACAGCGATTCTTCATACGACCGGAATTACCGCCGGCTCGCTCGCCTTCCCTCCGCGTCTTGCTACCATCTTCCGCGCACGCTAATGAAGCTTTACGCGCTCGTCGAGTAGCCTAAACGGAGGGGCGTTCAGCGTTTTCTTAACCTGCGGGGATTAGAGCTCGAGAGAGGAAGCAACCCTTAAATCATTCATCTCGCCTGGAGTGTCTTGGAGGACCGTAGGTGGTATCGAACGTGTAACGAGGCACTCCGTAACCCGTGTCCCACGTCCCGTCGGTTAGCGGTAACCGCGCGTCATTCTATAAGGAAAAGCAAGGCGAGAATTCTTAGTATTTGAGTCAGATTGCAATGAATTAGCCGCGTAGACGAGGTATTCGTAGTGCTTCTCATCGTGTGCATCTGCTCGGGCCTCGATAAAAGTATCAGGTTCGTTTTCGGTTCTTCTGTGTGAAAACAACCCTTAAAGGTTAATGAGTGCTTTTCTATTTCCCGGTGTATCTTGAGAACTATAGTAGATATTAATGAACTGTTTTGGAGAAAATTCAATGGTTTTCCATGCTATAGGAAACTATGTAACCGAATTGTTTGAACTTTTTAGCGGGGTACGCTTTTTTATTTAAACTGCAAATTTTAAACAATTTAACTATGTACACAGGTTTATAGGACATAAAAAGACATTAAGTTTTCATTGTAATAATTTTTTTGTGTCTACTATACTTTTCAAGATATAAAGGACAGTTGGAAATCACACATTAACTTTTAAGGGGGGATTCTCGTCTAACAGCCTCAAAAGTAACTGATATTTAAGATTTTCTTTAAAAGACTGTTGGTCATAGTGCATTAAATTCTTTTGGGATATAATGAGGTATCTTTAAATTTGCAGAAAATATTTTTTTTATGTCGATCCGTATTATTTATTAATTATTGTAAACTTCTTCGACGATGTTGGTGGCAGATGTAGCACCTGTCACAGTCATCTGATTGCAAAATAAGTAGAAGTTTCTTAAAGTTAGATCGTTTACGCTGGAATTGGTCCACTTTAGAGAGAGAAAAATGAAAAATTGAAAGAGTTATAGATTTCGAAAGAAAAAGTAAGTTTTTTCCTTAGACAACTTTTTCATATTATTCTTCGTGTCGACGGAAAAAGTATTATAAATAAAAACTAAAATTAAAATTTCAAGTCCAGTACCAGCGTAAATTATTTAACTTTAAGAATATTTTCTTGTTTTTGCAATCACATGACTGTGACAAGTGTTACACCTGCCGCCGACATAAAAAAAATATTTTCTGCGATTGCAGAAAACTTAAACAAAACTTTTTAACTTAAGTTTAAAGATGCCTCCTTATATCCCAAAAGAGTTTTATGCAATATTAACAATAGTTTTTTTTTTAAATCCATAAATTTCAGGGGTGTTACAGAAGAATCACCCCTGAAGGGATGTTTCCACCCTGAAGTACTGAAAATTGGCACAACCGAAAAATTGCCTGATACTTCCATTGACATCCTCCGCGAACCTACGCAGCTTAAAAAAAAGTGGAACGTTCGGGTAACCGAACTTCCCTTGTCAGTGATAAGATTGAGAGGAAGGCAGCGTCGCCCGCGTTTCTATCTTTAAACCACGATCACCGATCTCCATTCCACTTTTGTCCGAGGATCTGGTCCCAATGCCCCATGTTTCTTCGCCGTGTCCCATACTCTGCCCACGTGGATCCCTGGTCCACCTACATGCTGCCCCCGTTTTGAAAACAGGACCAAGCTCGTTGCTGCCTCCAAGTGTCCAGCGTTTGACGTCAAGCAGCGATCCGCCCGCTAATCAGATACCGAAACGATCCGCCGCGGACCGTACGTTTGCTCTCTGACGTCAAACCGGCGCATCTCGCGTCGATTTAGAAAGAATAAATCGCAGCCGGTCGTCGCTTTTTCTTCCACTTTTCGCGGTTTGACGTCACCGTCCGGTTTCGAGGCGCTCTCGATCGCGCGCGATTAGCGCCGCCACGCACTTGCCGGCCGATCGAAAGATCGCCGGGCACAATCGCGGCCCCCGACACCGGTGAAACAAGAGAAACTCGGCACTCCTGCTGTTTACCAGATAAAAACATAAAGAATTAAGCTCACTGTCCCATCGCCGTTGTCCCCGGGGGCTATTGAAGACCGGCTGACACGCGCATTGTAATCTCCGCCGCGATAAATTTAATATCGAAACCGCTATTCGATGTTTATGAAGCCACCCCGGCCTCGCATTCATCCTACCGGCGCGGATTGAAATACGACGAGCAAGACGCGCGCTGGCAAAAAGATCGGCAGGAACAAAAGAGGGCTGGGAGGGGTTCCCATCGCGTTTCCCGATCAGTAAAAAAGTAAACGAGTCCTGTTCATAAATATGTATACGAGAGCCTTCTAGTAACCGGCAATTTTCGTCGCGTGGCCCCGTCGCGCAGAGAATCCCGTGGAAAGCCAGGAGGACTACTTACCGAGCGCTGGGAAAATCAACGATCGTAATTATCAGCGACTGTGCGGTGAATGAGAGCGAGTACGCGAGACGATTCGGAGCTCTATTATATCCTCCTGGAGATCGGGGATAGTGATTGCAAATTTACCGACTTTTTCAATTACCGGCAATTCGGTAAAAATTTTGTTCAAAACCGGTTTACCGGTAATTTTTTAAGGTATTGAAAATATAAAAGTTAACGTTACGAAAAAGGTTTTTTTTTAACTCTAATCGAGCATTATAAAAAATATATGCAAATAAAACTGTTCTGAACATGAAATATAAAATGATATGACACAAAATAGATAGGGGAGACCGGGGATAGTTTGGACACGGGGAAACATTGGACAGTTTTAAAATTGCCAACATAGTGTCATGATTATCGCAATTTTTTTGTAGTTTGTGCCTATGCTCACACCAAATCAACTGATATTCAGTATGGTGTGTTGCATCCACGAATGACAAAGTAAGTCACACTTTTCAGTTCTTGTATGTTACTGTATAATATTTTCATCTACTTTTTGTTGTGATTCGGATACTTCATTATGGAAGAATTTTATTGTAACTTTTTTCAGGCATTGCTGAATGTGTTTAGAATAAAGTAATGCTATGCAAAAATCAAAGTATTCTTAATGACGAAAGGCACGAATCATTTTGTTTTGATTTGATATGAGGGGTTACATTGGACAGACATGGGAATACATTGCCGCTTGACGTTTTTAGCTGTCAAATCTATAATTTTGCGAATTTCACTATAAACCAAGCGGCATTTTATTCAGAAAGGATAGTACTTTTGGAAAATGCAATAAAAAAAATCGATTTTTCGACTGCCTAGCCCCTTAAGGGGAGATTCCGGTCTAGAGCCCCAAAAAATAGTTGGTTTTTAGGAATTAATTAAAGAAAAACTACTATATATAATTTATAGAAATAAATTATAGAAATATATTTTTTGTTTTACAATTAATCATTGGAGACGGCACTGGGGAGTCGTTAATGTCAAGGCGTCAAAAAATTCATACAAATCGGTGGGACCTGTATCTCCAAAAGTTATTATCCGATTCGACTGAAACTTTTTTAATTTTGAAGAATATACTTCTGGCTAGGGGGGAAATCAGACAAAATTACAAAAATGACATTTTTGAGAAAATAACGACACTTGAAGTTTGAAGTCACTTTTTCCCTATACCGTTCGTCCTTTCCACGCCTTTAAAAATTATAAACTTTTACTATTTTGTAATTTTGTCTGCCCCCCCCCCCCTAGCCAGAAGTATATTCTTCAAAATAAAAAAAGTTCCAGTCGAATCGGATAATAACTTTTGGAGATATAGGTCCCCCCGTTTTGAGAACACTGTTTCGAGAAAAACGCGTTTAAAGGACAATGTTAAGTCCTAGAGGGGTTTACTGGCCCAAGAGCGTACAGCATATGCTATGCACCGTTGGAAAGGTCTCGCCAAGGCGGATCGACTGATACCATTTTTAACTTCGATATCAGATGGGATAATGTCGAAAAATGGCCACAAAGTTCGAGATTTTGCAGTTTTGAACAAAAGAAACCGGTAGTAAAAGCCCATCCTGCCCGAGGGACCTCAGGTAGGCACCTGAGGGAAAACCGCGGGATGCAAGCGATACTCTAGCAGGTTGGGGCGGCAAATGTGCCCCACGACCTTCATTTCAGAGCCGTGTTTGGCCTGCGTTTGCTCCATAGGCCACTAATCCGTTGGCGATTTCGTACTGGGCATTAGGAAACGGGCCCATGGGGCAAACGCAGGCCCAACACGGCCCTGAAATGAAGGTCATGAGTCACATTTGCCGCTCCAGCCTGCTGGAGTATCGCTTACATCCCTCGGTTTTCCCTCAGCTGCCTACCCGGGGTCCGTCGGGCCGGTTGGGATTTTACTACCGGCTTCTTTTATTCAAAACCACAAGATCTCAAACATTGAGGTCATTTTTCGACATTATCCCATCTGATATCGAAGTTAAAAATGGTATTCATTCGAAAAATCAAATAAAAAAAAATCGATTTTTAGACTGGAACCTCCCCGTAAAATCGATTTTTTTTATTTGATTTTTCCAATGTTCAACCTTTTAGAAATACGTGTTTAAAAGGATTTATTGAAATTCGTAAAATTCCCGAAGGTATAGGCATTTGAGTAGCGGCAATTTTTTTTTTGAGATGAAGTTTTTTCATCTCAAAATAATACTAGGGAATGTGCGGCCCGTTTATCAAGTTCAAATGAATAGCGCACATTCTGAGCTATCGAATGGTGTACCATTTATAGCCGTAAGGCATCTTACCGGCCCGCTAAAGACTATTAATAAAAAATTGTCCAAACTATCCCCGGTCTCCCCTATATTTGTATAACTATTGACATTCCTTATTAATGTGGATCTTCACCACAAAAACAATAATTTTTTAAAAAGTTATGTTATAAAAAATTTAGAACCATTTTTCAAAGTTTAGTAACTGCTTCAGAAGTTGACCATCTTTGAAAATGATAATATTAGTAGTTGACCCTATGATAGTCAGTAATTGACTATCTATACTAGAAAGAGAATTAAGGCAATGATGTAGGTAACCGTTTTAGCATCGTTTATTGTCAATAATTTAGAACAAGTTACAACTAAAAAGGAAAGTGAAATTAAAAGAAACTGGGTAAATGTACGAAAAAGTTGTATATATGTTACTGATTTTTGAGATCGCGGATTCCGAATCCGACGTAGGATTTGTAAAATTAATTTGTTTAAAGAATTTGTTTGAACAAGTGATGGCAAACTTACATGTT
Source organism: Andrena dorsata (assembly GCA_929108735.1). NCBI lineage: Eukaryota > Metazoa > Arthropoda > Insecta > Hymenoptera > Andrenidae > Andrena > Andrena dorsata. Next base: position 40,953,346 of record OV815487.1, read on the forward strand.
TTGGTACATATTCTGCGGGGAAAATAACTAAACAAACATGTATAGGTCTCCAAATTTTTTTGTTTATTCTAAAACTTTTTTTACAATATAGGTAATTTGTTGAACCAACTGTTGAAATAAATTAATTTTATAAATCCTATGTCGAATTGGGAATCAGCGACCTCAACAACCACTAACAATATATAGGTACATAGTCAGTAATTGACTATACCTGTCAACTTCTAGAAACAATTAGAATGACAAAAGTCATTACTTGATCACCCCACAAACTATGTGTTTTTGAGGTTAGTATAACAAAAACGCTGACTTTATCAAATATAGGACACTATGAGAGTTAGTTATTAATAACCTACGATTTTTTTTACCTGAACCATACACCTGTTCTTAATAAAATCATTAAGGAAATAACGATTTAAGAACACACTGCTCACCTTGATGTAAATAAACGTTCGCCAACACTATTCATAGTGTGCTTCAAACCTGAGTGTTTTAGATTTTAGTTGGTAGATGTCTTAGCACGTCAACTGCACTTTTTTCAAAAGATCGTCACTTCTAAAAACCTTATTTTTCATGTTTTTTCTGAGAAGTGGTCAACTACTGATACATGGTCAACTAATGGTGCCTTTACCTTATATTTTAATGTGTAGAATGACACAGGATGAAAGATGTAGCACGTACCCGCAGAAGCGGACAAAAAAGTCACCACTTTTTCGAACCACTCTACGTCTATTACTTTTTAATATCAACTTAAAACTGCAGTAGGTATGTGCCTAATATACATATTTTGTAAGAGCATTAAAAGCTGTATAGAACCAAGTTACAGTTGAATATATTTAACTAACAAAGAATAACCCTACACAACATTAAACAAGACAACACATTCTTAAAGCCAACAAAAAGTTACTACTTTTGAACATTAATAAAAAAATTCTAATATTTTGTAGGGACACCTTTTACTTTATAAGACAACCTGAAAAGTTACTAAACGTGGTAACTTTTTTGTCAGCTAGTGTAGTGTTACAAATCCCTAATGGAGTTTGTCAAAATGCGCCTTCGTTTTTGAATAATTTGTGTTTAAAGTTTTGCTCGGTAGGAACATAAGTTCGAATATGTTAGCATTCTTTGCAACCAGTGGTTGTAGCTGCGGCGGTAAAGTGTTCGCTTACGGCTCCGGTTCGAATCCCCTTGGGGGAAAAAAATTTTGAGTGAGAAAATTACAAAATACGGGCTTTTCTATGATTCATGCGCACGTTATTCAATATCATCACCGGACGTTATTTATATTTTTGGCCCCACTGCCCGAAACTTTGCAAGGAGGCGGACATAGCAATATTTCTGCAATGAGGGTGTGCTGTATGGGATGAGATACTTCGGTTTTCGCCTCTATTATTAATTCAAGTTTTTTCACTGATAACGTAATAGATATCGACGGAATTTATCGAATTACCGGTAAAAATTTCAGGGTATTTCTTTCGGTATTTTCTACCGGTATTCCAATCCCTAATCGAGGAGGATCACAGTGATGCGTTGCAAACCGATCGCTATTCCCACCCACTTTTTTCGCAGCTGTCGCAACGAGCGAGAGGAACTGAGAATTAGGGATGGGCACGCAGCAATGGCGACAGCAACTTCGCGGAAACTTCTTTATCCTTAAACATTTTAATCTTGTTCTACTTCATCGTGCATTCGGGAAGGTCGGCCGGAATATCCGCAAGGCCGCTGCTTCCCCCGTGATTCATTGCCAGTCTAGACTGCACCGAACACACATAATTAGTCTATGAGGAAGTGAGGAGTGGGGCAATGTCCGGAATGTAATTTACCGCGGGAGATGTCGCCCTACGATTGGCGAACGACCGAGTTGTATGGGAGCTTGAGATACTGTGAGATCACTGTTCCGAGCAATGGCCGCTGTACAGTGGATGGACAGGTAATAATTCCGATCAGGTTGTTCGCGTAGTGCCACATCCTATCAAGATGCGTCACCCATTGCCATGTTACATTTCGAGCTCCTCGGAAACCCTTGCTGACGCACGGTGCCATTTTGTATTAGTCTTCTTTTAATTTCAAAGTATGTACCAGCTTCTGCCAGGCACACATTACAGGGTAAACCCGAGAAACGCGGTCGGGCCGGAGAGTTAGTCGAGTCGCTATATTTTAGACTCTATACGTAAAAACGTATAGGTCAAATAGTTGAATGAATAGCGTAATTTCGCGTCCTTCTGTGTTTTTCTAGATTTATAAGCTATAAGAGGCAAATTGTGGGTACATTTAACCACTTTTGTCAAACAGCGGTGTACAGAATCGTATTTAAAATATATTTTATTTAAGTTTATTTAGTTTATTAAGTTTATTTTCGTTTAATGCTTGGGAGAATAAGATAGTAGAGATTTTCAGAGACAATTCAGCCAAAGTATTTGGCCATATTAACTCCTCCTCTTAAAACCAACGAGAAGACCATCTCTCGCTGCAAAAAGGAGAGATAGTCAAGCTATAATTTTTTCACTATATTTCATTTTTTATTATGATTTTATTATTATTTTTGTTTATTTAATTTATTTATTCACTTTTGCATTCATTTGCCTTGCTAATCCCCAGTAGGTCGTTCACTTTCTCTTTGACGTGTTCATTAGGTCGTTCATTTTCTCTTTGACGTGTTCATTACTTGTTTAGAGTAAACAAATTAAATATCAATAAATCTGTATATAAAGTAATGCCTCGTTAGTGTCCCGACGAACGGGGCTGGCGGCGGGACACGAACGCGATGCGGACACTATTTCCTTAAAGTAGTAGTCTCTTTCGTTTTCTCACTCTCGACCGAAGGATTCCAAGAAATGGTGAGAGTAGTGAGCGGAATTATAACGCATGGTAAAAACGGGACACTAACAACGAATTACTGTAGTTGTATTCACTTATAAATAATTTTACTTTCTTCTTTGTTATTTTTCCATGAATAATTATGTGAGTGGCCTCTGCCAACGCCGAAAACCATTTCTCCCGGCACCTCGGGAGAGGTGATCAGATGTCATGACTTCAGTTTTCAATCCGACTTACAGTAAATATTGTCTTAAAACAAATATCGACCAGTTTTTCTGAATCAGCATAAAATTCTACATATATATAGGTTTGTTCTGATAAAATAAGTATTATCTATATTACTTTTAATAGCCATTTTATATTAGATGGACCGCGTCTCCCGGATTTACCCTATTAGGTGCTATTAATGGTGTTGGTTTTATCTAAACCAAATTCATTAATATTTGTAATAATTCAGTTATCTTCATTTACATTTATAATTATTTGATTGAAGTCGAGCTCAGATTTATTGGCCGGTGAGTTTTGTTTCGCGAGCACCGCGCGAGGAGAAATCAGCCACCACCATCTGACGATCGTGGATTTGTCAGTTGGAGTTGCGTGGCTCTCACAGGGTATGGATGACGTGGTAACGGGAATGCTGCTCGGCTTCGCCTGAATCTAGCCGTTTGGCTGTTATTTGTTTTTAGCGTAATAGTTGTGTGCGTTACGAAGCTATGCGTAGACCAATACGAAGTGCAGCTATCGAGAAAGTATCAATGTTCTGACCAATAAAGCTCCTGAATTTTTTCATAGCTAACGCACACCTATTCCGATGTGTGTATTTCTACGCTGACAGATCGGTTTGGCCTACACGCCAGAAGTTTGGCTCTATCCCCACCACTTCTGGCTCACTCGTGTTCTGCGAAGGCGAGAGCGAGATGGAACGAGAGCGAGACAGAAAACGTTGAGAAAAGGAGCACCGGGGCAGGCAAACTGTGTGGTGGGAGAATACCCCTCACGAAACTCACCGGCCAATAAATCTGAACTCGACTTTAGTTCATATTTTATTACGGTAGAGCGTCAATTATCTGAACTGCTTGAGACCGAGATGGCTCGGAAAATCGAACACTACGGAGAATGAAGGATTTTTACACAGTTTATATTTTTATAACTATAGGAATTACACCTAAAAGTACTTATTAAATACAAGAGTACTACTGCGTTAATTTATATTACGCAAAAGTCAATCAATGTGGTGTAATTATTTGAATCTGAGGTGCATTGCAAAAATTTTCTTTCTTACGCCTTAATTTATTTAATTTTTATTTTCGGGGTAAAATTATATCTACAATTAGTTGTCAACAGAAAATATTATTTCTCCTGCATATTTGCAAGATATTTATGGTAACATGAATAAGTCATTTGTACTATGCCAAAAATTCCAGAACACATTGGGGATTCAGATGTGATCACTCGAATCGAACGCTGTTAATGAGTCGTTTTGGATTCCCCGATTCAGGACCGCGTATTACTTAAAACACTTCCTTACCGGTCCTGCGCCCTCCTTCGTTATCATTTTTTGCGGTGGGAGCACAGAATATTCTAGCGAGTGTCGCGCTTTCGTAAGCTATTTGATTTATTCCCCAGCTGCCTTTTCGCCGACCTCCTATGTCAAAGCTGATCTACAAAAAATCGATTGGGCTGTTTCCGTTTAAAAGGAAAGTTCTCTCCGTTTCAGTGAAATGAGGAGCCAGTTCCGCCGTTTCTGTGAAGCGACGAACGAGTCCCATCGTTTCAGTATCGCTCTCCCCCGCCTCCCTCTTCGAAATACCTCTATTCCTTGGTTTCGTTGTGCGTCAAGTGAGAACATCAAATTCAGAGAAATGTAATGCCAACCAATATTTATCCTCCATGCGGAGTATTCCATTGAATGTTTTAAAAGCTGGAGCGTTTTGCAGTTTTCATCTTGTTAAGAGGCAGCATCAAAACATTTCGAAACACGCCGACGGCCTATTAAAAAGGGAGCCTGATAATTAAAGAAAAATACTTACCATTTTTACGTTTGCAAACCGACCCGGCTAGTCGATGCGTTTTCTTTGTTAAACAGAAATTATAATAAACGGTATTTCAGTAGTTTTAATTGAAGCTTGTACCGGCGGCGAAGTTCCGCCCAGCGGGGAAAAAGGAAGGAGATATGAAAATTCCGCGTTCTTATTTGCGCCGCTGGAAAAATATAAAATTTCAGCGTACCATCTCGCAAAAGCGCGGTGCACACCGTTTCCCCGTTCCTCGCTCGTTATGAACCCTTTACCGGTCATTATTCTTTCGAAACCCGATACCAGAAAAACTCTTCCCCTCCCCATCGATACTTTCGCCTCTGCGCGCCGTTAATTGAAAATATTTTTCACCGAGCAGCGACAATGTAGAGAAAAATCGATGGTAACCCCTCCATTTCGGCGAGCCATTCAAGTCTCGCGACTTAATTAATCCATCTGCCTTTAAACAAAATACCCCCAAACATGCCAGAATAACATATCTAACTGAATAATCGACGCCCACGGAGAGGAAAGCCTCGGAACAATATTACAGCCTGTCTGAGTCAGATTTCATACAGGGACGAAATTTTCAATGACGTAAGTGGCCCAAAAATGGAAACCAAATACTCCACGCAGACCGCGATATTAAATACTTAAGGGGTAACACCACTCTAGAGGCAGAAGAAGAGACCTAAATTTGACAATTTATTTTGGGAGTATGACAGACGGAATACAATTTCTGTTCGGAGGGTTTATTTAACACATATTGAAGTACGAGAAACAATTTTTTTATTGCCATTTTCATACAAAATGGCGGCGACAGAGCCCGTCGTCGAAAACAGCTTTTTTGAAAACACCGCCACGGGAGGACGGATTTCTCGGCATGTTTGAGTCCTGGACCAAAATCTAAAAAAAATGTATAATCTATATACAATTGGCTTTGGAAGTACGTAGGGTTTTTTTTTAATACGTTTTTGTGGAAATGGTGCACTTTTTAAGGAATGAATCGATTTTTTGCCCTAAAAATGAGCATTAAACTGTTTATAAAAAAAAGAGTTTACATTCAATCAAAAAACGGCTACGTACTTCCAAAGAGAATATTGTTGTGAAGCTACTGTAAAAATTTCAAATCGATCCATGCAATAGTCTCCGAGAAATCCGTCCTCCCAGTTTGAAAAAACTGGTTCCGAGAAAAACGCGTTTAAAGTTTTATGAACACTCAGCGCGCGCTCTGAGGCGCTGCGGCAAAAATCGATAATTGAACCTTTTAATATTTGTTTTCCACTATAAATCAAATGGCATATTGTTTTTATGACCCTAAAGTATCGTTTAAGCCAAAAAAATACATCGATTTTTTGAAAATCCTAGAGTGGTGTTATCCCTTAAGGGAGGGTTCTGCCTTGTGAGACCGAAAAAGTAGGTGATATTTGCGAAATTTTTATATAAAAAACTGTTAAACGGATTTATTTGAAATTTGGCAGGTTGTTTTATTGTACTTTTAAATATTATTACAAAGTTTTTTGAGGCTATTTCCAAAAAAATGTGCGTGTATAGATCGTTGATTGCAGAACGTTGAGAAAAAAAGCGGCTCGTGCTGGCGTTGATGGAAAGTTTCCTATGGTTTATCTGAAACGCAAGGAGGAAAAGGAATTCTTAATCTGCATGAACATGGCTATCTCTGGAACTAGGATTATGACTGTATCTGTTACCGTTCTTTTTTTATTTACATAATTCCTTGCGATTTTTAGACAAAATTGGAATTTTTTATTCAAAAGGCTGCCATCTTAAAATTTTTAATTTTTCTGAATTGTTCTAGTTCCAGAGATAGCCATGTTCATGCAGATTAAGAATCCCTTTTCCTCCTTGCGTTTCAGATAAACCATAGGACACTTTCCATCAACGCCAGCACGAGCCATTATTTTTCCAACGTTCTACAATCAACGATCTATACACGCACATTTTTTTTGTATAGCCTCAAAAAAATTTGTAATAATACTTAACCCTCCGTGGTCACATGGGGTGTATTGTACCCCAGCCAAATTTCGAGTTCTAATATCGCGCCTTTACGAATTCGAAATGTGACTTAGTGCGGCACCGACCGTTAGTTGAGGGACCTTACTACAGCATTCAACGCTTTAGAAAATTCGGTATCGCGTTTGTATACTTCTAACAACCGTTTGAAAAATAGTGGGGTGTAGCGAACCCCGGTGTGACCAAAGTGTGATTCGGTGTAAAAATTTTGAAGTGTTTTTTTTTAGTTCTTTGGATTCAGCAGATTTTATTAAATGTAAGTAAAAGTCTCTAAACCCTGCGATTTTTTTAAAGGATTTATTCAGTGATATATATTATGTGTTATGTGCAGTCGTGCAGATGCGATATAATCTATGGAGTCGGATGCGCAAAGTTTTATTTTTTTTTTTGTTTTGGACATAATATTAATACAATACACCGTAAAACCCTGCCAAAGAGGTTTTTTATTTTATTTCTAGCAAATAAATAACCATACTTATATGCCAATATTCGATTTCATTTCTGCTGAACATAGAACATTTCTTATCTCAGAATAAATACATTTTTTGCCACGCCCAGCACTAAACTATTTTTTTTCTTCTGAAGTACATGTCTTTGCCAATATTTCTGTAAATGTTCAGAATGTTCAGAATTTTAACAGAAAAAATCGCTACTTTCCACAACTATTTCTTTAAATGTAAATTTTATCTGGTCGAAACTTACATTTCTAGAAACAGACTATTAGAGCATGATTGTATGAGTATTACGAATGTAAAATTATCACTGGAAAGTAAAAGATTCAAAAATACGAAAATGGTAACTGAAAAATGACGCTGGGGTACAATGTACCCCGTGTGACCAACGTGTGATTATAAGGAGGTGTGACCACGAAGGGTTAAAAGTACAATAAAACAACCTGCCAAATTTCAAATAAATCCGTTCAACAGTTTTTTATATAAAAATTTCGCAAATATCACCTACTTTTTTCTTTCCCACAAGGCAGAACCCCCCCTTAAGTATACTAATCAAAGAACTTTAATTTATGCTCTGAAGTGGTTATTTCAACGCATTGTCCACCAAGCAACTAAAGCAGCTCGACATTGTTTACCGTCTGCCACGTAGCCAATAAGGACAATTGAATTTTCGTCTGGCTTCCGATGGGAACGATCGCCGCGCAGGAGGAGTCGATCAATGGAAACGTTCGCGCTCGCGAGAGAGCGATCTCTTGACTGGGTCGAACGGGTCAATAAGGGTTAACGTTCCCGAAGACGTACTTCTCCGCGAGTTTCGCCGGCACGCGGGCGGCTTTAATGGTATCGCCGCGAAAAAATTGAAAAGAAGAACTCCGCCTCGCGGTTTTCCATGCTGCGAACGCGCGAATTTCGCGATATGAAAGGCGCCTATGAGAACAACACGGCTCTTTTCAACGGCGGCGAATGGAGAAGGAATCCGCAAGAAGAACGTGGATCCGTTCAACCCGCAGACTTCCAAGCATATCCCGCTGCTTAAAGGTGCATGGAGGATCGCATTTGCCCGCCGAATTCCACGCTGTCCACCAACGGGTGGTGAACAGTTGCAGCGGTTCAATGATTTCGTTCGGGCCTCCCTTTGGTCGCACCGGTACTTACCAAGGAGCCGCGTTTTCGACGCGTGACTCCGCTAAATTACGACACACCAGACACCGGTTCGCGTGCTCTATCAGGAAATCCCCTGGCGACACGCGTGCACGCGGAATCCTGGATGAATCAGCGCGCGCGTCTACATACGTCACGTTGCGTGCGAGACGCGTCGCGCCAATATTCTCGTTCTGGATCGGAGAGGGAGAAAGACACGCTTCTGGGCCTGATTTCCTCCAACCAGCCGCCCGGCCTCATGCACCGCGACGAACCCACGCGTTGGCCGCGCGCAAGGATCCGACATATCGTTACGTCCAGTAACGCAAATTATGACGTCGGACGAGGATTCCTGCCAGTGGCGATGACGTCGATTCATTGATATAGACTTGTGCCAGCTTAATGATCAACACCGATCGTGTAATTGTTGCTGGGCTGCCGAGATCTGCTCGGGTAAAGTGTTAGCAGGGTCGATGGCGGAGTTCTGGGTCCTAATGGAATCAGTGGCGCTCCCAAACCACAAGAGAAAAAAAAAAGAGGGAAGGAACGACGGAGCGAGAGAGAGTATCAACGAGTCGCGTGTCGACTATCTCGCCCCGCCCCCAAAAAAGATACAATTCTGAGTACGCCACTGAATGGAATAGTAATTTTAGCCTTGGGTCATTTTAGGAATGAAGCCCTGGTGTAGGTAAGGTCTCCACCGCATTTATTAATAAAGCCTTGAACTCACTTGACGCGCTTCGTGTAATTGATCGCGGATTTGTGAAATCTTTTCAATGGAAGTATCTTGGATTCCCATCGCGCTTTACTTCCTTATTCCTTTTTTTTTACATATACAAATGGGCTGCAAAACCGTATTGCATGAGTTTCCAGGTTTTTCCTATGTTGAAAGTGGACAAAGTCTTATGCAGGTTTAACGTCACTATTTGAGTGACGCTTAGGTAAAGCGAAGTAAACAGGGTAACGGTGCTTGGATATTAAGGGGATACCCTAGTCTATCTGCCCGTCTTATGTTTACATATTCTCGAGCAACGAAGTTGTTGATTTCTTCAGTTTTTATTGTAACCGCAACAGTATTTGGGAACTCAATATTCAGGTTTTTTTTCTCTATACCTATCGTAGTGGTTTTATGTGGCGCGTGCCTCGCCCACTCCGGAACGTGCACATTAATCATCCCAGACGTTTACAGACTTAACAATAATTTCCGTATTATAGTTTCCGAGGTGTTGATTCACCTATGCGGATGTTGATTTAAGGAGAAAGTTGTGGGAGAATAATTCTCGTTGATGTATGTCTATACTTAAACATATCTTTATTACAGAGAAACTGTACCATACAGAAAGCACCCGGCTTGAATATAATTTGCAACATGATACGCGTGAAAGGATTAGTGGTACTTAGAAATAATAGCATCCGCACACCACCCTGCCGATCGTACTCCTCCGAGTTTCATCGTGAGCAGATTATAAATAAATAAATAAATAGTATAAATATGATAGATCATGCATTCCTGACAGCGAATATCGCACCTTACATTTATCACATTGTTTGGCAATATAAGCGTTCTATAAATAGTTTGAGCGTGTAACAATAGCTTGTGTTGTATAATATCAAGTATTGAGCAAATTGATATTCCCCGTGCCCGTACGTCAACGACTATCCTTGTATCCTTGTTTGTGCGTCAATAACGTGAGCAATTCTGACTTGCCGTGTCATCGAATGCCACGATACAGGGCAGTGGACATAAAAATATAGAAATGGTGAATGAAAGTCAGTGGCCAAATTTTAGAGCAACCGAAATCTCATCGACGATTGTACTCGGGGATAATCTCTTACGAACTATGTATGTACTCAGGCGCAAAGTAACCCCCGGACGACGAATTTCCGTGGGAAAGCTCGAATGAAGTTACTACCTGCCATGTAAATGAATCTACTGCAAATGGCGCACAGTGATTCTATTTTTATTACAGAGTGCCCATCAGAAGAGACACTCTGTAATTAACCATCGTCGAGGGGTTAATCGAATGTTGCTCAGGTAGCTCTTAATGTACATGTCTTAAGTGTGTACTGCTGGACACTACCTTTTGCCGATCGGTCACGCGAAATGTTGAACGAATTAATTCAGGTAAAACCAAAAGTGTATGATCTCGAATTATTAATTATTAGTTCGAAGTAGATGGCGTATTGTTTCAAATTCAAGAAATTATTAAACAAGTGTCGTTATAAGTTTGCTAAAGTTGCATGTAAATTTCGTGTATTGAAATTCTTTTCTCTGTCTGATTCGCTTCTTGCGTGATTTTTAAGAAGATTGCGCGTGCCATTTCTGGGCATTTATGTTTCAATTGATTTACGAATAATCACGTATGCGGCAAAAAATAGTGTCGAGCAGTATATATGGCATTCGTTGAGCTTATCAAACGGTTTATAAATAGATGGGTGAATTTGTTTCGATATGCCAGCATCGAAAAGCCGCGTATGGCGGTCCCCGTCTGTAACCTGACAGCCAGTGGCGCCACCGTCCTCGCCCTCTATCGCACAACTTCCCGACCTCCCTGTACATAATATGCACCTTCCTCGCATCTTATACTTATTTACCATGCACTTTTAGTAGAACGTTTTCGCCAAGGTTCATCACGACACTCCCGCTCCATCCCGACGCAGAAAGACTTTATTTGAAAGTCTATAGGATAGATGCACCGTTTGTGTCCACTTTAAGGTATTGTACCAGTTTATGAACAACAAATGTAACCTTATACTTCTGGCGGTATACTAAAAAAAATATTTCTGATGTGAAATACTCCACATAATAATGATCTGCAAGCAATTTAAAAATAAGATAATTATGCACATGGCCACAAACAGTGCAATGGCCACAAACGGTACATCTACACTATCTGATTCAGCCTCAGTTCAGGCGTTGCGTTCTTTATGCTGTTGTGGGCGCAGACGCAGCTCGTGTTGACCTGCCTCTGGTACGTCACTGATTTGCCATTAAAGAAGTACGTGCCGTTGATGATCGTGAATTTCTGGATGCAGCAGTGCGACACGCCCGTGTGGCACGGGTTGCCGAGTTCCTTGCACGTGATCTCCTTCAGATTCCCGACGATGATGGTGCCGTTCTTGGCGAAGATCGGTTTCATAGGCGTCACGGTGTACTCGCACAGCGAGTCGTTGTTCTGACTCACCTCCCTCTGAAACGAGGCCCTGCCGTCCCAATGGTTGTTGAACCGTTTAGGCCTTCTACGGGAATTCCCGGTTCCGTCGTCCTGCAGCCGTGGCTCCAGGAAGCTCGAGCGACGATCCGGTTCGGCGGGAAAGCGACGCAGGGACAACTGCCGCGGCACCGACTCCGCCAGATCGTAGTGGGTGAAACGACGGTGGTGTTGGATGTGTCTACGCGACGCGGTCACTGGCTCCACGCTGCTCAGGTCGAACAACCCCCAGATGAGGATCAGCGTTGCGATGTACGGAGACATTGTTGAAGTTTAGTTGCCTCTTAAACTAGAGAGCTTCCCTTTCTTTCTTCCTCTAAGCGTCTAGCCTCCCTTCGCTCCTTCGACCTGGGATCTCAGAGTACCTCGAGATCCTAAATGTGCAAGGTAATTACAAGGCCGAGGGAGTCAGCTTCCGCGAGGAGGTTCGGCAGGTACTCGGCAACCCTGGTTTCCTCGAGTATGACCACTAGCTGCTCACCAAAATGTCTCTCGTGGACCTTGAGCGAAGGATCCTGAAGCTTTTCAGTCACGTTCGATCCTCGAGCTACGGATGGACCTAGCACTGGCCGATAGATATGTCGCGAACTGAGAGCTACTCTTCGCTGCTGTATGGCTTACTGAAAACTGAGTGTTCTCCGGCTCCCGAAGGATTTTTTATCCTGGCGCGTGGGAAACCCCCACTGCGGCGGGTGTCCAACGCGTGGCTGAAGTAACCCCCACTTTCACCTGTGGGCCCCGGTGAGCATGTCCATCCGTGGATCCGTCTTTCTTCGTCGCACGGCCGGATGAAGTCCATCCGCGTTTGACGTCACCGAATCGCGAGGCTCAGTTTCCTCTTGCAGCTCCGCCCTCCCTTAGCGATCCCCCGATCACGCTACTCGGCGCGTGATCGTTACCCTCCTCTGTTCGCGATGAAATCGGCGAGTTCACAGAAGGCAGGAAAGAAACGGGTAGGAACGAGAGTGCGTGGGGCATGTCCCCGCTAAAGGATCATGGCTCCTCGCGGGGATGGCCGGCAGCTAATTGGTACGCGCTCTGCCTCACTCCTTTCCCTGCCGGCATTTACGCACGACACATTTTCACGCGCAGGTGATTCTCACACAGCCATGAACAGCCCGGGAAATGATTGCGCGAAGCGCGTCGTCTTCGTGCGGGCTGGCCCGCCGCGGCGTGCGAGATGGTGGGTGGAAATTCGAGTACGCGCGTCATTCAAGCGAGCCAGATTCCTCGATTCACTCTTGCGCAACTACGCGCAGTACAACGAGTACCGGAGGTCGCGGAATTACTCCCAAGAATGTACCTGTGTTCCATCATCTTTCTAGGGCATCGCCGTTCGTTGCTCGGATGCTGCGGTTTATAATTGGTCCTATGAAGATGGTCGGGGAATGTGGCGATGGGGAACCTCTCGGTATTCGGCCCTTCGATGATCGGGTCAATCAATTGTCGGTGACTTCTTCGGATCTTCCCCGATCCCTGTAGGGTTAGAGGATCTCAAAGGTTCCTTGGATCCTTTTGCAATCGATTGTTCGATGATTTCAGAATCTTCAGCGACTCGGTAACCTTTGGAGCTTGTAAACTTTCGAGGAAAACGATTTTTTTATATTACTCTGTCATCCCTGCTGTAATTGGACCAAGTTATGCAGAAAGCTGCCAACCCTCAGTGATCTGAAATTAAGTTTTCATTTCTTTCTTTTTAAACCGGTTTTAGTTTGAAGATTTTAATTGTTAAAGAAAAGTACCTGTATTTCTATTGTGTATAGTTTATTTCTTGTTATTGGTTTGCAATATTTCTTAAGGGCCTAGACTAGTGTGACGGCTCCAAAAAATTGTAATTTTTTTTGCATTTTCATACAGATTCACGTGTTAAAAACATGATCCTAGAAGATCATGGAATAGCTGATTAGCTATAAGTATGAAATATTTCTGTTTTTGTACTCTAAAATAGTATTTCAAACTTTCATTGAGTTTTTCTCAAAACTAGTTTGTCTTAATTGGCTGCCATAATAACTAAAAAACTAGTGAACCGATTTAATTCAAACTTGACAGATATGTTCAGCAAACGTGTCAGTCTAGCCCGTCCCACGATTTTTCTGATATAGTAATAATTGCAAATTTGCGAGTTAAAAACAAAAATTTTTATGCAGAAAAATGAATCTTTTTGTTTGGAGAGCCGCCATTTCATTATTTTACAATTTTTTTTAAACATTCTGGTACGGTCTATAGCCACTACATACGGATTGAGAAAATGTTTATGTTTTTGTTTCTGACCACCACAAGAGCTTATATCATGGCAGCCATGGAACAAAAATATTTTAAGACGCTCCAACAAATTTACGATAACTTTAAAAATATACACTGTTTGTACTTTAAAAAAAATTAGTATACTCAGGAAATATCAGTTAATAAAACTTTACAAGTTCAAGCTGATAAGTTCAATGGTCTTTCTTTAAACAAATTGCCGTATCATACAGCCGTCACACTGGCCTAGCCCCTTAATGTGTTATTTAATAGTGAGTAATTTTTTTTTCAGGCTAAAATGGAACTATGGCTTGATAGTTTTAAGGGGGGGGGGGGGGGTTCTGCCTTGTGAGACCGAAAAAGTAGGTGATATTTGCGAAATTTTTATATAAAAAACTGTTGAACGGATTTATTTGAAATTTGGCAGGTTGTTTTATTGTACTTTTAAGTATTATTACAATTTTTTTGAGGCTATACAAACAAAATGTGCGTGTATAGATCGTTGATTACAGAACGTTAAAAAAAACGGCTCGTGCTGGCGTTGATGGAAAGTGTCCTATGGTTTATCTGAAACGCAAGGAGGAAAAGGGATTCTTAATCTGCATGAACATGGCTAACTACGGAACTATGAATCAGTGGAAAAGAACTATGGAATTAGTGTTGAAATAATATTTTTAACATTTGAGGATTGGTAAGTTTTTGCGTAACTTGGGCCAATGCTATCATTCATCATGTAGAATAGAGTAAAGCCATCGCCTCAGGGGAGACCATGAATCAGTTCAGGGAAACCCGGAGACTTTTTGGGGAGGGGGGAACTTTTGGATGCGGGGACGAACGTAACAGGAGGACAATTGTAACACGTTAAATATCTCAATGAATATGATGAAGAATGACATTTGGAATACACACATCCATGTCCTAGCAGTATAGATACAGAATAGACATGTATAGTGGAGAAAATAACTTTTTGATACCCTAAAGTAACTTTTTCTTACCGATCTAAAATTGTAATATAAATAGTCCCTTTGCAAGTACGTGTTGTTGTTTTTTTTAATATTTAATTTGGCTATTTTTAAAGTAATATTGGTCGTTAGTTATCACTTTTAAGTGTCTCGTTAATCAAAATTTATAATTTAAGTTCAAAAGCCTGGCTGGGGTCGATAGTGACAAAGAAGATGACTAATATTGTCTGTTTTGCATAGAATAATATAGCACAGCACAAACAAATAAAAAATGGGTGGAATGCACTGAATGTAAGGATTGATCACATGAAGAATGTATCAGCCAAAACATTTTCTATTTCTGTCACAATTGCGATACCGCATAATTGGTTATAAATTTTACTTTTTTCCATTTACTATTATAATTAAAATTAATAAATATTTTAATTTTGTAAAGTTAAATTTGTGCTACGATCGATTCCATGCAGTGTTACAACCGACCTGGAGTCGGGGACGGTTGTAACACTTTGTCCGCTTCTCATTTTTTATTAATAACCTGGATATTACTTAACAAACAGCGAATCTGTTGTAACACAATAAGTGTCAGATAAGTAAGTAACATTTTCGTATAAATACTTTTGTTGTAACTTTAATAGTTTTTGCATAATCGTATTCCAAAGTCAAAGTGTTACTACCGCCCCCGGTCTGCCCTAAATAAAAATATACCCCTCTTGCCTTTTTACCCCATTTTATAGTGCCAATTTAATTAAGAATTTAAAACTGAAATTTAAAAATATTCCCTTTTTTAGCATAAACTTAATAAACATCAGTTTTGAAAAATAAGCGATTTTTTCTCAAAAGCCAGGGGGTCCAATTGCCCCCTTTGCCCCCGCTCCTGCGGACGCCCATGAACCATTTTCCTCCTCTACGTGAATAATTATTGAAGCCGCTGTTTCGTGAATAATTATTGAAGATTGCTAAATAGTCTGTGATAGATTGCAATCGCCGAATAAACCTGTGTGTCTTCTAATTTGCATGTCGATTTAGAAAAAAAATCCTCGGTATGACGTCTGCATTCTCTCGTTCGTGGTAGCGAGAGAAATGAACAATCAGAAATTATACAATGTCTCGAGATATTCTCGAGAATGAATTCACCAGTTCCTGGTAATCATTTTTTCCCAATAGTCGAGGCAAGGACGTTCAATTCAACCGAACCGATTTTTAGTTCGAACTAGGGAAGCCGGGGGTAGATTGTAACAAAAAAGTTTTCACACTTTTTCCTCGAAAAAGGTTTCCCCAATCTGGAAATAATTTGCGTGATTTACTACTTACATATGTAGGCGTTGGGCGCTTGGAGACGACTTGTGGTGCCAGAGTGGGCCCATAGGTAGCGTCGAATGAATAGGAGTTCGGAACTAAGGGACTTGGGGGAAAGTCGGCGGTAGCCGAGGTGGCTAAGGCGGCTGGCCAGTGCGCTACGGTTTTAGAGATCGCGGGTTCGAGTCCCATTGAGGCGACTTCCCTTTTTTCCGGCTCCTACACATATGTGGTGAACTGATTGCGTGAAAGTACGTGACAAAATCTTTGATACTTAGACATCTAGCTTCATCTTAAACAAATCTGAACCTTTGTTACAATGTGCCCCAGTCCGGGGTAAATTGTAACACATCCGTTTTACTTATTTAAATACAAATATGAACACAAATAAACATTTCTAAAACATATAAATGAAAACGCAGATCATTATTAAACATTTGGTATACATGAGTTAAGCAATCATTGCTTATTCATCTTATTCTATCAAAAATTTCTTCTGTGCTTTCTTTACTTTTGCCTTCACACTTTTTCTTTTATTTTTTGGATTCTCGATTGTTCTGTTGTTCGTCTAGACTCTAGACGGAAAAAGATGCTCTAGTCTCTAGAGCATCTTTTTCCAGTGTGTCAGCAAATACCTTGCTTTATCACCATTTATCTCAGCAAACGAAAAACTAAACATCAAATCACTAGAATGCGTACACATTATAATAAACCAATGTGTACTGATTCGTTTGCGACAAAGAAACAAAAATTCAAACGGTCTCTAATGGCGATTAATTGAAATAAAAGTGCTAAGACAACATTTACTTACGTGCTCTAAATACTAAAATTCTGAGCTATTACCACCAAATTAATACATATCGCTCGTTTGTGTCACTAAAACTGACGGTGCTAATATCATCAAACAACTCTCGCATGCTGTGAGTTACTAGATTTGTCGTTCAAAAGATTTTACTTATGTTACAATTCACCCTGTGTTACAACCCGCCCTGGTCTCCCCTACTAATCAAATCTTTCAGCTCCTAAATTTGCATCGAAACGCCTCTCAGGGCCCGATCTAGCGCTTCCGCCGCTCTGGGCAAAAGTAATTTTTGCCACCCTTTGCATTGAATTATAAAAAAGTATTTTAAAATATATTTTTTGACACTGAGGAAAATTTTTTGTAGGTATTTGTCTACCAATTTTGTCGCCCCCAAAATTTGCCGCTATAGGCAATTGCCCTACTTGCCCCCCCCCCCCCCGAGATCTGGGCCTGACGCCTCTTACCCTGGAAGCGCGCACGCAAGGCGACGTTTTTTAAAATGAATGATTGAAAGGAAAAGTGGGCGAATCGAGTTCCGAACGGTCGGGCAGACGTTTGCTCTCAGTTTCCTTTGCATCACGTTTCAAGCAGACTCATGACCGTAGTCAATGGGGGGTGGGCACTTGCCCCCCCCCCCCCCGACCAGAAAAAAATACATTAAACGTTCGTCCAAAATTAAATTAGTTTATTACAAAAGAAAAATAAAATCAATTGTGAAGTAATACCGCATTACACGACCCCGGTTATATTGATTTCTACCTATGTACATAAATTCAAAATTCAGTGCACAAATGGCCGAATTGGAATCCGGAGGAGTCTCCCCCCCCCCCCCCCTTGAATGAAATCCTAGCTCCGCCCATAAACAGACGTGTAGCTGCCAGTCGCAGGATTCCGACAAAATATCAAGGTTTTTTGACAGGCGAAACTACCCGTGAATCATCTGAAAGGATTCTTCACCTACACAAAAGATAGGCAAGTACACATTATTGGGGAATGTCCTGATACAGAAATAGAGTTAAGGTACGAATACACGACGACACTTTTGTGTCTAGATCAAGTGTATACATCAAGTGTCGGCGTGGGGACAGTGTCCTAGACTGGTGTAGACGCTAAGTTTCTCGATCTAGACTGATCTAGACACTTGATCTAGACACAAAAGTGTCGTCGTGTATTCGTACCTTAAGGAGAATAATTAATCGATCACGCCGCGCCATCATGGTCTCACGGCGTATGAATCACATTTCTCGGTTTTCTCCAGTCTTATTCATCTGCATCTCGGATACGCTTCGAGTGGAAGTGTTCCTTTGCATTTCCACTTCCATTGTGATCCACAAAATGTTCATCGTAAATTTTGCGCGGCTCTACATATTCCTAGATACAGTAATTCGCCGTTAGTGTCCCGTTTTTACCATGCGTTATAATCCCGCTCACTATTCCCACCATTTCTTGGAATCCTTCGGTCGAGAGTGAGAGAACGAAAGAGACTACTACTCTAAGGAAATAGTGTCCGCATCGCGTTAGTGTCCCGCCGCCAGCCCCGTTCGTCGGGACACTAACGAGGCATTACTGTATTTATTATTAAAAAATTTAGATGTAGGGTAGACCGGGGGCGATAGTAACAGGAGGACGATTGTAACACGTTAAGTATCTCAGAACATATGATAGGTATTAACACAAATTTTGGATATACGATGAAGAATGACATTTGGAATACACACATCCATGTCCTAGCAGTATAGATACACATTAGACATGTATATATGTATATCAGCGTTATACCGTTATAATCTGCTATACCAGGACCGTAGAGGAAACCTTCCTTAGCTTAAAAAAAATCATGTTGGACACCCCTCCCTTCTCTGCTGGCAGTCATACCCTGTTTAGATACAAGAGTCGAGAGAACAACTGCCGGCCACGCTGCGGCCTTAAGCCCCTATAACTCTGGGAGTTTTTCGAATTTCACTTTAATATTTTAGGGACATATTTTCGAAACCCTAAACTATTAGAAAATCAAAAAAAAAATCGAATTTTTGGGTAGAATACCCCCTTAATAACATATATGCTAAAATATAATTTGGTCCTTCCTCTTTAATATATAGTAAGCGAAAGCTTGAGAAAGTACATACAAAATGAATGAAAAAATGTTATTTGGACGAAGGCAAAGTGTATCAATTTACCCCACTGCGGGGCAAGTTGATACATCTTTAAAATATCTGTTTAACGAGTAACTAATAAATTTGAAAAATATAATTTCTATCTAAATACCTTTCCAACAGCCAAAAGTTCAAAAATCAAGCAGATTTTTAAACAAACATACCTAGAAAAACATTTTTATTTTTATTTTTTTTTTATGTCTGAAATATCCCACTTTAACATGGGGTGTCTTCTTCTTTTTGTTACTATATCTCAATAAACTCATTGTGTCATGATTGTATATTTTTGTGCATGGCCTTAATAATACTGAGTCTTTTTCTATTTCGGCACACGCTTTTTCCAAAACATCCTACGATATTTCCCCACGATTTGTCTTTTTGATATAATTTCAAACCATTTTCCAAGAAATATGAAGAAAAAATTCAATTAAAAGTAGTCCGGGAAAATTAATAAACTGTATCAACATGCCCCAGAGAAACCGTATCAACTTACCCCACAGGAAGTCATTATGTATAAACATGTCCATAAAAAAATGTAGAGCATATAAACATAATTACAAAACGTAATTACCTTACCTTCAAAAGACTCAATATGATGCCAAATTAATTCGGGTTATAAAATCCTTTATATCGTCTCAAGGCGGATTGGAAAGTCAACACAACTATTTACTTTTTCTTTATATAAACGAAAACAGTTAAAAACGATTGCTAACGTCAAGGTACACCCACGTACGCTGGATCGGAGGAAAGAATTTATCAACAATCTTCACATATCCCGTTGAAATGAAGCTACATATATACGGTGTCGAGATAATTCGTCTGTATCAACCTGTCTCTGTATCAACTAGCCCCGGTCTCCCTCTAAGTGTTAACTTTGAAGTAACGGATAGAGCGTTCGTTATTAGAAAACAATTTCCGATTTGCCCCAGCTATGGCATAAGTATTCACAAAAGTCAAGGACTAAGCTAGCAGAAAGCTAACATAGAAGCAGGTAATTCAACGTTATATGTAGTTGTGTCATCTTAAACGGAGTTGAAAAGCACCTTTATGTACTTGCAGCTCATTTTGATTTCACATCTTTTTTTATATTGTATATTTTCTTCTTTTTTTTTTATTTTCATGTACTTGACCTTTTTTTTTTACTTTTTTGAAGTTTTTTATGGGGATCAGTATATTCCTGCTCACTTCTCACTCAGATCTTGTACCTCATTCGTTCCTTTAGTTAGAGGATTAATAAAATTAAGAGTTCGCTTCTATTTCGCGACCCATTATTAGGAACTCAAAGAATAGCCAAGTACAAAATATGTTACAGCAAACGAAACGAAGAACGGTGGCCATCAACGGCCATCCAGAAATTTATTATTAAATTATATAAACAGGTCCGGCGATAAGTCGCTTCTCGTTGGAAAGCTCGCGTGTGTGCCGAGCTTCAGAACGGATTCTGCTGCGACCACGCAGGCTCTCCGAATGCACTCGTCCATTGAAAGTCCTGGATGATACACTTTGAAATACGCAAGACCGCCTAGGAATGCATCCCCTGCTCCCTGCGCATGCATCGTGAATATTAGCGAGATATAATTACGCTGGGATCTGGCGAACGGTAAATTAAAACGTTTCCCCGCTAGATAGCTTGAAAGGGAAAAGGGAGGTAAGTAAAAGATTGAAAGGAACAATTCCTTTTCACTGTAAAGACCTCTTTAAAAAAACTTTGAGACTGGAATAGAATAATCTTACAGAACAGCTTTCAAGGTAGATTGGAAAATTAAGTCTACCACGGTCTAAAATTAAGCCTCCAGAAAGTAAGAATGGAAGAATAATAGTTCCATGGGTTGGGGAGGTGGTGAAGGGGACGTCGATGATATATACTCATAATTAATTAGGGGTGGGTTTCTCGAGACCTCGGAACCCAAGAAAGTCTCGAGTTTCAAGAACCCAAAACTTTGCACCTTTCTCGTGTTTCGAGAGTTTCGAAACCCTGCAAACTTTCGGCTTCGAGTTTCAAGATTTCAAAAATTAGCTTCGGACCCACCCCTGCTTGTAACCCTCGACATTATTAAACGTACCGTTGTGTCGACGGGCTGAACAGGTGGAACAGGAATTATCTTGGCAGTCCTATCTTCGTTGGACGCGTACGCTGCACCCAATTCTCCTAGGGTGAGAATCACCGTGCTGCAACCCTTGTCCAGAAGCTTCTCGATGGCCACCTGAACGCTCGACAGCCCGAAGGGTCGCACTCCCGTCATAACTTCCGCCTACACACGTTAGTTCAGCGACCGATCAGATTCTCCCCAATCCACCCCCATTGAAAACGCAATACTATGCTTGTTAAACCGTTTTTAACACTGTCGGCAAGAAGACGGAGTGCAGGCTGAGGACCTACCTCGGTCTCGTTGACGCAGAAGATGTCGCACAGCTCGAGCAGTTCCGAATCAACGTTCTCCACCGCAGGCGCTCCGTTCACGATCGAAATACCTATCGCATTATATTTATATGTAGCCTATCCCAGCTAACAAGGAAAGATTCAAGAAATTATGAAACTTTGGGGATATGCACAGGATATCTACAGTGGCGGGCGAAAGAAAGTTTATAACTTTTAAAATCGCATAACTTTTTTATAATTGGTCCAAACGACGTGAGTTTTTTTTAGAAGCTAGAAAGATTAGTTTGCTAAGTGACGTCTTTCGTCGTTTTGAAAAAAATATGCAATTGGTCGGATGGAAAAAAATAGTAAATGTTTTTTTAATTTTTTTTTGTGAGCCTGTAATGAAAATTAAAAAAAAAACATTTGTAGATTGAAGTAAGTTGTATACATGCCTAAAAATTTCATCAGAATCGGTTAACGTTGCTCTGAGCTACAAACGCTTAAAGATCGCAGAATAAAGTCGAAAATAGCGAAATTCCCGAAATCAGTGTATCTATTACGCTTTTTTTCTGCTGCACAAATTCAATCTAACGGGGTGAAATTGACCCCTGAAAATTCGGCTATTTTACAAATGTAAGTTACCAAACGATAGTCCTAATTAAAAGAAACAACTTTTGCACGAAAACTTATTTTCTATCTCTTACAATTCCCGAGTTATAACAGAAAATCGGAAAATAGCCGGATTTTCACAATTTCACAATTTTCAACCCCCTAAGGGGCTACTATCCTCCACATTTCCACAAAGTTTCATAATTTTTTGAATTTCCGACTTGGTGATCTTCCCTTACAAGTGGAAGAACAATGTTCCGCGCGACTAACCGTGACCTTTATGTAACTTTAAAGCGTGCAGCGTGGTTTCAAGAGGCGTCTCGAATTGGCACAGCAATACGTCCGCGCCTTTCACCATCTCTGTCGCGGAGTCCACGTGCTTGGGACTCAGGAACGCGTTCGACCCTAACACGATTACTATGCTATTCTCGCCTGGAAGGAAAATGTCGTGCACACGATTGCACGCAGAATTAAGCCACGATTAATTTGTGGAAGCAATAATCCGCGTGTGTTGCGACGCAAGCAATGCTATCTAAAGCTGTGCGTTTCTAAGATAGTCTTAATCGATTTTCGCGATTAAAAGCTGCCACCTACCGTTATCGGAAACAGTGATGTGCGCTATTCCACTGTGCTGGTTCTCTTGTATCTGTACGTGAGAGACGTCCACGTTTTCCTTTTTAAAGATTTTCAGGTACTCCTGAGCGTAGGTGTCAGAACCCAACTGTATTGAAAGTTCATTAGAGGGCTTGCGTGTATTCATGGATGGGTGATAGATTGTATCATTATAATTAAAGAACTAGACTAGTGGAGCGTACTGAGGCAACGATTGCTGTGGAGGCACCGAGCTTGGCAGCTGCCATACATTGGTTGGCGCCTTTGCCACCATACTTTATTTCATAGCTACTACCAACTATGGTCTCGCCAGGCTTTGGTAAACACGGAGAGAAGCTAAAACATAAATGTGTCTGCCATAGTTGAAAGCAATATATCATTCTACGCACTTCATCCTGCGTACTATAATGTTATTTAAATACAATTGAACACTGGCTGTTATTCTCCTTACTCGTCGATCAATGTCTAAACACTACAACTTTCTCAAGGAATAAAGGCGAGTTAAAGCTTGCGATAGCATTCTTTTGTATTATCGTCGCACGTATTGTCGTATTAAAGCTAAACTCGGTTAGAAAATGTTGAGGAGGATTCTTATTATATTTGTGGAAAACGTCTTTATCACTTACCAAGTGAAATCAATCATACACGAACCGACAACAACGATCTTTGGAGTCATCTCTTAATGACAAACCTTTAGAGTACTCAGAGTTTCAAGCTAAAAGACTCTTGTGCGGTTATGTAAGTATGAAGACTTACAGAAAACTGGTTCTTTGAACGGAGCAGCATGAAAAGCGCTGTACTTATTAAAATGCGCTATCGGGTTTTATCACAATTATCACATGGGCCAATGAATACAAGAAGTGATAAATGATTTGTTTACCAACCACATAACCTAGCCAGACTTTACCTGCCACGAGAAACGACCAGGGTAACGGAATTGTTTAAAAACAGCGAGGTGTGATGCGTTAGTGTGATAAAAAAAGACTTTTATTTTCAATTACTTTATTTAGAAAATACAAATTTCATTGCACCACGGGGAACAAACACTGCTCTTATCACATCGTAAGGACGTGCGTGCGCGCAAGATAAAATTAACTTCTGCACTTTAAAACCTGTAATCATGTATCGAATTCAGAAAAATAACAACAAAGTTTATGTAAAGAAAGCAACGTAAAGTTAAAATGATTATGACTGCTTCTGATTTGTCCACCAAGGCAATTGTGAATATCGACCATTCAAACGTGATCTTGGCTCCTGAAACGCGCATTGCTCTGTCCCTAATTAATTAATACAAAGATTCTAATTCAAGCTATATTGATGTAATAGCTATATCTTGTAATTATATCTTTATAACAAGATAATTACGTTTATCCTCTGGAAACATGTAATTCTAATTGTACGTGCTCCAATTATTAAATTTCTAACAGTTGGAAACCTAAACATATGTGCTCTAACAGTCACCGACAGACACGAAAAACTAAAATCACAGCCTGTGATTCACAGGCGAGATGTAGGATAGACTTTACATCTTATAGGAGTTCGTGGCACATGAACTGAAATATCGACTGATACCGGCTTTGTGAAAAGTCAGAAGTATTGACGCGCTCTCTATACTTAAGAACGGTACTCTGGGAACTTATACAAGGCAATCACTAAAGTCGGTAAAGTCGGTAAAAGAAAAAACAATAACGATGCGTTGATCGCTAACAATAAGCATGAAAGAAAAGTACAGCGCTATAAGCGGTAGGAATGAAAGTCCCGGTGTAAAATTAATACAGCATTTTTAAAAGGCAAATAAAAATTTCTTCATTTGTTTATCAATCAGCAACTCTATATACAGACCCATATCTACAACGGAGAAGCATTGTACAACTTCGCTTACGATGTAACGAATTTCTGTTATCTTAGGTATAATTCCCTAATAAATTATTTGCGGACATGGGTTTATATTAACTTTCTCAATATCTTCAATTATTTTCAATTGTGTAGAGAGATACACTTACATTTATCATTTTGAACACTTCCTATAATAACTAATTAAAAAATGATTAATAAATTATGGTAATCTTAGGATGTATATCGTATCAAGTAGCAGAGTAGTGGTGGGCCCATGTCTACATATACGTGTAACTCTACACGTATGAATTCATAAAAAAATATACATATTTTACAAATTTAGTGTCTACGTTCGTTTAATGAATTATTATTGCGTATACCATTTACAGGAAGGTAAAAGGAAATGAAAAAGTTCCTATAAACATGGTGCCAAAAACATGTATTTAAAATATCGATAGAAGTCATACGGTAATAATTTAATAACTTATATACGGAATAAAACAAGATTGTTGGGTCGCTTATCTTTGGCATATGGAAATGTTTCGATAAAATAAATTCATTTACAAATGAATGTCTTTAGATAAAATTGTTTTAAATCAATAACGATGATGTCCTTTTGTTTTGGGATCTTCGATCCCGTGCAGGAACTGACATAAATATGTATTAACATGCAATTATAAATGTAAATGCTAAATAAAAGTTGAGAAACAAAAAATAATTACGCTTCTTTGGGGTTTCCCATGATAAAAGATCTTCCGAGATCTAGTACGATCTCTTGCGTAAAAAGAACGAAACTTTCTTTAACCGTAATACAAGGAAGCCAAATGTGTAAAACATTGGATATTCAGTTGGATACACCGATGAAAACTATACTAAAAACATCGAAGATCTTAACTAAAGAAAATTCTTCTGCAAAATCAATGTATACAGTTAATTTTGATGATCATGTGTTTTTAAATGAGGTTCCAGTTGATGAAGAGGTGCGAAGAAAACTTGATTTAGCTACAGCATTGGTAAGAATAGGTAGTTTTGATCTCGACAGCAGCGACGAGGAAGTACTAATGAATAGTGTGAAACAACTCAACTTCGATGATAGTAGTTCTGAAGAAGGTGAAGATGATCACGATGCCAAGGAGCATTCTGGCTTAAGAAACCATCCATTATTGGAAGGTATAAACCTCTTATTGCCAAGATCAACACTACCCGATGTAGATCTTGTTCTGTACTTTGCGCTACAACTGTTTTCCATTTTATCAAATGTTCTATTTAAAGTTCCATGATTTATACTATTAAGCTCTCTTGTATCATCTTCGTCTTTCATTCTCTGTGACATCTTCTTTTTCTTTTTTGCACTTTCTTTTTTCACGTAGTAGCCTTTTTCTTACCAGTAGGCTAGCTTACAGGTGGTTCCTCTTCTTTCCAGCCTTGCGTACAAAGTTTTTCTAACTTTTCCAACTGTGTATCGCAGTCTTTTATTTCCATATACATCATATCCCAGAATCCCTGTTTCACAAATAGTCACTAACCAACGAAATATCTCAAACGTTTTACATATTAACAAATTCGTTTGACCAATAGCCTCATGAATTCGATACTGTCCATCTTCTGTGAACGTAGGTTCATCCTTTATCGCCGCCCACTCTTCGCACAATTCATTTAATCAGTTTAATTCTCTATCAACGAGGAATTGGAAATCCTGTGTGGTGCGCTCTTAGTCTTCAATTGATATATTCAAATTTTTCATTACAGTATCCTTCGTGGGAATGTATCCTTTTCTACTTGGTTCCCTCGTTCTTAAAGTCGATACAATTTCGCTTAATCTGAGAGGCGGCATACTTTGTGGGTTTACATAACCAAATAATTGCATATAATGCAATCCTGCTGGGAGTTTAAATTTATAATTATTTGGAGCAATAGACTGTTGTTTATCTTGATTCCTTTGTCCTTTACTTCCAGTAGGATTTGAACTTTTTGTAACTATTGTGGAGTCTTATGCGCAGCCTTTTCTTAGTAACCTTTCTTCCATTGCTTTTGTAATTCGTTTTAGTGTTAGTGCTAGCAGAACAGACTTCCTTACTTGCCTTCCCTTGCCTATTGCATAATCATTCTGTGATACAGGGGAGTATAATCTATGATGTACTATTCCAGTTAGAAGTGGGCGCTTCTTTTTCAACAGATCAATCTTTTCTCGTATATCACGCTCCGCTTTGTACGATCTGAAGCCGGAGCGTACGAGCTTCTGGCTTAGAAGCAGTCGGCTGTGGTTCTGGAATGAAATTATAATCATACGGTAAACGTCAGTTATGCGGAACAAGATTTATTAAGCACAGATAGATTGTTATACAAACCATCCTGTTGTGTTACATTACCTGAGCCGTTTGATATATTTCAACTTTCATTAATTAGAGACGCCCTATGTACTTTTCGCGACTTTTCATATCGTGCGGCTCGATTATTTCTACTGCCATTCGGGTCTATAAATCTTGTAGGTTTTGCTTTATATTGTTGCTGAAACGCCGACATTTTAATTAGCAGTTTATTGGAAAAATCTACGAACCTGCTCGAGCTCAACTGCCGCTTCTAACGGAACTTAATTTGAATCGGAGCCACTATAGCATGGCGGCACAATAATGGATAAGGCAAAGAGATAGTATACCAAGAGGCGACACTCTGCTATACATTTGATTCGAACACCGTTAGGTGGCCGCGATACAGGTTTTAAAAATCTTTACATTAACGCACTGTTTTAAACATTCCCTAATTTCAAACTTTATTGACTTCAACACATCACGTCACACTACTTCTACATTGCTCTAGTCTTAAGAACCAATCGCCTTATGATTACGCAAAATATGGTAACTATTTAGGTAAGCTATTTGGACACCCCGCGAAAATGCAACAAAGTTGCAAAGGACAAAATTTTTGCAACAATGTTGGAAATGAAAATGGCCTGTTCGCATGAAAAAAACTCGGTTTGCAACTTTGTTAAGCTTTCGCGGGGAGTCAGATTCCGGTTAGCAACTTTGTTGAACGCCAAAATCCTCCAGTATCATCTTCAGACTATTCCGATTTCACCGGATTTGAACGCCCCGCGAAAATGTAACAAAGTTGCAAAGGTCAAAATTTTTGCAACATTGTTGGAAATGAAAATGGCCTGTTCGCATGAAAAAAAACTCGGTTTGCAACATTATTGAGTTTTCGCGGGGAGTCAGATTCCGGTTAGCAACTTTGTTGAACGCCAAAATCCTCCAGTATCATCTTCAGACTATTCAGATTTCACCGGATTTGGACGCCCCGCGAAAATGCAACAAAGTTGCAAACCGGGTTTTTTTCTCGCGAACAGCCCATTTTCATTTCCAACATTGTTGCAAAAATTTTGTCCTTTGCAACTTTGTGCGTTTTTTGCGAGAAGCCAAATTTCGGTTTGCAACTTTGTGTGTTCTCGTTAGAAGTCAAGTTTTGCAAACTTTTTGCATTTTTAGCGGGAAGAAGGTTTTTTCAATGATAACACAGTTTTGTATAGTATTTTTCTCTTTATTTTCTTTAAAGCATGTTGAAAATATTACAAAAAAGTGATACAATCATGTACAAATGATTATTTATGTAAGTATATAAATAATAAATATATTTTCACTCTTAGTCTATATAATCACTTCACTGTATATATAAAATCACTGTCTTCTTATGTTCATTGTTGAGGTGGACAGCTTTCCATCATTTGTCCCACTGCAAGTTCCTGTCCTCGGAGAAATATTCCCAAGTTTTATCTATAACATAAAGAAAAATATTTTTAATAACCTGACTTGTGTATTATAGAAAATACGATAGGTGTAACAACATAATTTCGTGTAAAACGAATAAAGAATTAAATTATCTTTCCAATTTAACCATTACTTCATGTATTTAGAATCGAAAGAAATTAAAAAAGTTTACATGCAAAGATTGTGACATCAACTTTGCGCGTGGAAAGGATGTAGGGACATAGACCACTTCGTCGATGATAGGAATAATTTGTCGGAATAGGGTAGGAATAATGTTGAGAAACGGTTTGGAATTGAGGTAGCAACCATGTTGAAATTGCGTTAAGACGTCTTTAAGACGCCTTTTGGACGTCTTTAAGACTCTACCAAACGTTGTGTTATCTGGGTAGAGAGGGCCGTGGCTCATGGCATTTCCAGATTGAATCCGTAAGATTTTTGATCCGTAATTTCAAATACGAACCTTCCGGGTTTATACAAATGGCAATTCCTGATAGAAACTGATAAATTTTGGACCTGAAAAATCACATCTAAATCGCAACAGTTCCCATCGAGTACCATCGATGGAATCGGGGGTGCGTGAATCGATAATCATCATCATGATGTTACCTTTCCCCTCTTTAGTCTTCACTATCCATGCTTAACGTGGAAACGTTATTTTGTTTACATGTATCACAATTTAAATTATAAAATTATGTTGCAATGACAGAAAGTAAGATATTTTGTCTAATTCCTCATGTGCAAATAATTAAACGTTGAGCAACTAATTATAAACACAAGAATCCGTCTTCTCTTGTCCATCAATGGGTTAGAAGTGTTAGATATACATTTCGAACGATAAGTTTGCTGGAAAACTTAACAGTATCTAATATCTTTTTCAGATTACGAAAATGTTCAAAAGTATGACTATACCTTAGAAAACTGTAAGAATTGTGCACAGTTATAGGGAGTCACAATGTCCCTTGAAACGTCATCAAAGTATATTCGTTGATAACATTATATTTAATACAAGAACGTAAGGAATCAATTAATAGCAAAGAAATTTTCTAATATACCTGTCTAGGCGAAACAGTCTAAGAAATAACATCCTGTAACAGTTCATTATGCTTTTCTTACAGGTAATTTGAATAAGACTATCTAAAAATGCAAAGTATTACGCGATCTATAGACGAGTGTAACGCCATTCGTTATGCGTCCTATAGAACAGCGGCAAAAATGCAGATTTTACATAAAGAGCTTAGTAGTAAGTTCTCATGCACTTTACATCGCACTATGTCTCGGTTAAACTAACTGTATTAATATACCTACCAATGCCTCCCGTTTTTCTCAGTGCAATACGTTCAGTTGGAATTAATTGCCGGAGTCTTTGAACGTCATAGACTGTCGATCACAGAGAATTCTGTAAATCTAGATCCAAGTGAAATCGAGGATGTCCTTTCCGACATCTATTTTGCAGCGTGTAAAGAAAATAATACTAACTTTGACGTCGACCACACTACAAAACTTGCAACAAATTGCATTTTAACTATATTCGATAAGTATGTCGTTATTAATATATCGCTGCATCAATTTACCAACAGGAATTTAATTATTCCACTAAACATTGCAGGCAATGTTCTAGAAGTGTCTCGGTATTTTCTGTGAAAGTCGCCGTGATATTAATGAGCTCTGGAAGATTGCAGGAAAAGTATGGGTACCTTTATCAACAATTAGCTGACCACAACGCGTGCTTATCTAAAGCCGGCTTGCATACGTTATTAACAAGTATTTGTAAAATCACGGAAATGCTTGGGGAAAGTACAGCGTACGGGTATCAGACCATTCAGTCACACATTGACAGTTGTTTTTCAAAGGTATAACAAAGTACCATCGTCCTAAATGTAACTAAATGTCTTCTAATACCTTCGACTTACGATTAATTACTCAAATCTCACGATAGTCCCAAGGATGTCTCGGAGTGACCGAATCAGAATTTGCAGCATGGATCATGCAAGAGCCTCCTTTGCTTGTTTGGATAACAACATTTAATCGCATGAAATCTGCGGAGCATAGTATGTAATATGTTATGTCTTAAAGTAATTGAGTTTAAATGCTCGTAGAACTTTAGAATATTCCCTCTTTCTCAGTTGTACATAACGTTAGGTGCTCTTCTTGCAAAACCATGTCTATTCAAGGGCCGCGGTACTCGTGCTTAAAATGCACGGCGTATCACCAGTGTCAACAATGCTTCCTATACAGTAAGATATCAGGAAAGCACAAACTGAAGCATCCAGTTCGCGAATTTTGCACCAAGGTACATTAACGGCCTTTTCATTTGTTGTACAGAAAACTCACGTGGAAATATTTTTCAGACCTCGAATCGGGAAGTGACCAAGTTAATTATTGAGTTGATAAGAAATAAATTAAGATTGTGCCCTGCCAGGTCTATGCGAATGAACATCGAGGATCAAACTCCGCATGTAACTAGGTTGCTAAACACGAGAAAGATAACAAAGTATACATACACAAGTATCTCAGGTGCGGTGTATTTACCGGCTTCTTTAAATATTTGTTGTAGCAATGAAATAACACGCGCCGACTGCGAATCATTAAGAAGTACGATGAAAAGACGGGTTCTGAGTGACCCACAAAAGGAGCTGCAAAGCATAATCACGCATTTAGAGGAAGAAAATAAGCAATTGCAAATCGAATTGCTGGATATACAGGGCACTAAGGCGGAGAGACTTCAGCGTCATAGAGCTACTATCGAATCCCAGTTGCAGCGCCTAAAACTATTAAAAGTATATTACTATTATCGAATAGATCGCATTGGCGTGGTTCCAATAATTCTAACGGAACTGAAGTATTTATTTCCTTGTTCGCAGAAATGTTTGTTCACCGATAGAGCTCAAATGCCTCAAGTAATTAGTCACATGCAGAGTACACCTATGGTTCCGGCGCTGTCGTCAAGATTAGCAGCTTTGCCCATAAATTTCGAATTAAGTCCGATTATACGTCAAGAGAGTATTGAGCATGACTCGAATTTGAACGATACAGATACGCTGCAATCGAATAATTTCAATCCAACGTTATCTGGAGAATGTATCATCGAAGAAAGCCACGATGTTATTACCAGTGTTGGGGAAGCGTCTACCAGCTCGGGCTTTGGTAACATTCTGGAGCCTAGTCATATAGAGCTTAGCACATGGATCGGAGGTATATTACTTTATTAATTTATTTATCCCACAAATTTAAATATTTCTGAGCTTTACTATTAAAGTCGGTGTCAGATATATTGGCCGGTGAGTTTCGTTAGGGGTATTCTGCGATTACACAGATTGCCTGCCTCAGTGCTCCTTCTACCAACGTTTTCTGACTCGCTCTCGCCTTCGCAGAACAAGTGTGAGCCACAAGTGGTGGGGATAGTGCCAAGCTTCTAGCGTGTAGGCCAAACCGAGCTGTCAGCGTAGAAATATACGCATCGGAATAGGTGTGCGTTAGCTCCGAAAAAATTCAGTAGCTTTATTGGTCAGAACATTGATTCTTTCTCGATAGCTTCATCTCGTATTGGTCTACGACAGCCAAACGGCTAGGTCCAGGCGAAGCCGAGAAGCGTTCCCGTTACCCCACTATATCCTGCGAGGGCCACGCAACTCCAACTAACACATCCACGATCGTCAGATGATGGTGGCTGATTTCTCCTCGATCGCTGTTCTCGAAACCGAATTCACCGGCCAGTATAAGTATCTGACACCGACTTTAGTTCACTGGTACCTTTAACTTCCAGGCTCAAAGAGATCAGAAATGAATCCCCCTGACAGTGGATTCTCGCAATGGTTAGGCTCTAACGATCCCGGGTGCAAGGAGGAGAAGTATTCAGTGAAATCTATTCTAGCTGGCACGGAAAGTGAATCACCATTGATAATTGCCGAGTCTCTTATGGGCATTCATAGAGATAACACGCCGTCCTCTTTGCAGAGGCCTGATAAACATTCGCAGCATAGTAGCTTACAAAACATTCAGGGAGACCTGAACGACATACTAGATAGATTACAAAATATGGTCACGGACGACTGCTTACTAGACGGTGAGTCTCTTACATTTCAGCGATAGAAATTGCGTTTATTACAAATAAATACGTTTGTACAAATCGGTTATTGTAGATTCTTACGTTGCTAATGACAATTGTAAGCTGAAGCGTGCTACAACGGAAATGGAAGATTTATTAACAGGACTTATCCAAGGTATGGAATCTCGTAAAAGTAAGCTCACCACTATCGTCTGACAATTTTCTCAATTTTCTAATTACAACTAGTATCTTGCGATTCCAAAGTAAATGTTTAGGAAATAAATGCGCAACTCCGTCCGCGAAAAGAAGCATTCCAAGTCAGTTTAGCAGAGTCCATTTTGTAAACATAGTGTATAGAAATAATGTGCAATGATGACGAATGTTAAAAAATCTCTTCGCACCCTTTTAAAATTGTCTTAAACAAATATATATATATATATATATGTAATAGAAAGCTATACATAAAAAGAAAAGCAATATATTACTTGGTGAAGAATATCTTTATCAATAGAATTGATGCTCGTATATTCGAGGTTTAAATATAAATGAGAAAAATCTTTTTACTTATCGTAAAGTAAACACCGAATCAGTTTTGTAAAAACTATATATAAATACGATTCGCCGTTTCTATGAATGGACTAGAGTATCGAATGTAATGGTTTGTGTATCAATAGTATAAAATATATGCGTTTATACTATACGGTATGTATATGCTACTACATATCCTTTTCAAGTAATAACGTGTCTGTTAAATAAGTAACCTTAAATAATCGTGAAAAATGTAATTTCTCTGATGGTAGGTTTACCGTCCACGCCAGCACGCGAATATCGCGGTTATTCCACTCTTCTATAACACGCCTAAAATAAATATTCCGTAAAATACACACTTTGTTTCCCATTATACCTACACTATCATATCAAGCGATATGTTATAAGTAATATAAAAACGTGTGTACATACTGATTTATTATGTCTTTGTGCAACAAAATCGTAGAGATACCGACAATATAGTAGACATAACGTTTAAGTGCCCATTCGTATATACTATCTAGTATACAAGCTGCCACGTGCTTCAACGGATTGCTGTATCGTGTCTGTGCTGGACCGTCTAAACCTAAATACGCCGTTCTCGAGAAGTATTGTGGCCGCCAAGCCAAAGACGACACAATATTTGGGTTCTTTCTTCTAATCTGTAATGGAAAAGCCGTTACTCGATCGATCTAATATCAAACAACGTCGCTTGTGATATCTTCTTCCTACCATATATACAATAATGGGATTAAAGCTGGATACAACTGCTCTTTGAAACAGCTTCGGATATCTTTCGTACGCATCTAAAATTATTTGCACTACTTCA
The DNA here is from genome assembly GCA_929108735.1 of Andrena dorsata. Lineage (NCBI taxonomy): Eukaryota > Metazoa > Arthropoda > Insecta > Hymenoptera > Andrenidae > Andrena > Andrena dorsata. The sequence goes on from OV815487.1 coordinate 40,987,046, forward strand.
GTTCTTTTTTCTTTTATATCTATAATTATCCTTTGCTCGTTGTTCAAACATTTTTCTATGACATCGTAGAACAAAGAAATCTTCTCGCCGTCGACAAATTTATCCCTATAACAAGTAAGAAGAATTATATTCAAGTTCTGGTCCTCCAAATGTTCCGCAACAGAAGGTGGTATAGAGATGAATTTACTTAAGCGGATGATTGTGCGTAATATCCAAATCCTTTAATTCCTCCCATGTCATATCTTTAACAACTCCAGATTTTCCTGTAAGTCTGTCAATCGTCAAGTCGTGGAACGCTATAGGTACATTGTCCTTCGTAAGAGATAAATCAACTTCGACCGCTGTGCAGCCTCTGTCTTTGCTCTATAAAACATTTCATCGATCGTCATTAATCGCAGCATGGATGAATGCGATTGTTTCGGACCGAAGTAATAAACCTCTAATTAGTAACTACTATATTAGTCTCTGTATTTACAATATAAAATACATAAGCAATCGGTTTTGTTACAAATGTATCAAACTAATTAACAAAAAAATAAGTGAGTTTGTTATTTCAACGAATTCTCTTTCGGCGAGTTCTAAGCGTAGAAACAGAAACCATTATTATGTATGTGATTTTACATTACGAAAAGCTGACAAGCTGTTCTCAGGGAAATCGTATGCTCCACCACGATGAGCCACCACTCGCATGCAATACTGTTCTCCGTTACCATTGTCCTTGGACAGTGTGTTATCTTTTTTCAACGAAAGAGGATTTGCGCCAAGCACTTCTTGCACGACGTGCGACTTTGGCGGCGGAATCCTGGCTATCTTTAATCCAACTGCGATAATAATAGAGCCCCAAACAATCCATGGTACAGAGAAATTATAAAAAACACTTATCAAAATACTCCAGATAGTTCGTAAAAATATCCACAATAAAGCACTGTTTAAAATTAGCTCAATAATTTCATGCATCTTTTATAGAAACTCTTTTTAGTCTGGTTAATGCGTTTTACGAAACAAAAGATGCCAGTGTTATTAACTTTATGTGCACGAAGGCATCGATTACGATACTGTTGTGCGGCACTCCGTATTTCTTTGATATATGATCCTGCACATTCTCGCCCGACACTTTTCAACGCTCGGTATCTACAACTGTCTCTGATAACGCTTATTTGCACCGCAGTATCTACATTTAACAGAACAACAGCTCGATGTATTTACGCTCGTCGAGTATCAAATACTCTCGTATCCACGATTCTATTATTGTACTTGTTAATCGTGGAACTATCGCGCGTCATCCGTATTTTATTGAAACGTTAATTGCAATCATGTTCCGCCGCTTTCATTCCGTCCTACGATGCAATTATGACAAACGCTAATTGACAATTTGCCGGGCTGAACTTTCCGTTCGGCACAAAGTTCAATTTGAACTACGCGTCCACGGAACTGAACTGTGTACTGTCACAATGTGCGAGCCGAATTGTCAGTTTTCAAGTTTACATTGAGTAGCATTTGTTCATCAATCAAGGAAAATGTGACGCACGGTGACGCACACGGCACAATGCACGCGCACTGTGGCACTACTGAATCACGATACACTATACTACGACCAATTGCATGCACGATCTGTATACATAGGGTGTCCTGAAAAATCACAATTGATTACAATTCACAATGGCAGAATCGAGTTGCAAGGTGCGTTATTGCTGTTGCTCGCGATGATCGATGACGTTGAATCGAGAATTAAAGTTTACGTGTATTTAAGAATCGACAGCTTTAAATCAGGGACAGATAATGGGAGATTCGTTGGATTTTTTGACTAAATACCATAATATATCTAATAAACTAAAGAAGTAAGTATATTATCACGCATTACTTTACCTTTCCCGAAAGCAGTTCTATTCTGATATTTGCTGACTCCATTTCAGACGCTTTTTGAGAAAACCAAATGTGGCCGAAGCGAGCGATCATTTTGGTGAGTTGCATAAAAATTCCATAATACATGCCTGTTATATATTCTCACAAATGTATAAAATTGTCCATTATTTTGTAGGTGGCCTGGCTCTCGAATGCGAGCAAAAAGAATTGTGGCAGTACGCTGGCTTATGCTCGTTAGCTGCTGCCAGGTGTCAAGGAACGTTAGAGAATGCCTCTTCCGAATTAACTTATCTGATAAAAGCAGGCAGAGAATTTCTTGTAGCTGATAGGAAAAATAAGAATATAGGTTGCCCTTCTATAGGGCAGGAGAATACACAGGTGCGCTATTTCTTTTACTTAGATTAATAGGCGCTAATACGGATAATGTAAAAGTTACAGTTATAATAATTTGTGTCAGGCTGCTGTAAGCTGTTTCGGTCATGCTTTAGCGCGTTGCCAAAATCAACCGGGATTCAATACTATGTCCGCTGGATTGGCACTGGAATTGGCTTTAGCTTTAGGTCCTACTTCGGCTGGTATACAGCAGTTGCGTAAAGCTATTGATATCTATCCGACTACAAAAGCTATTAGTACATTAGTGTCTTACCACATCAAGCAAGGCGATTATGTATCCGCTCTACAAATTCTTAATGAATTTGTTGAATTTATCGAGGCTAATACCAATGCTGGTGCGAGGGGAAACTATAGCGATGTACTGCATAGGTATCGGATATATAACTAAAGAACTATTACCTGCCATGTGATAAATTCTGCTGTGACATAATCACATTAATATACAGGTGTGAAGTAACCAGAGTACTGTTGCTACTCATACTTCAACCATCGCCGCAAAGGCTCGCCCCTTCCTTGGCACAAGTTTTGGAAAAATATGCATGGATAGAGGAGACTACGAATAATAGTGACAGCCTTGATACATTTTACTTAACAATCTACGTTAATTCTAACTGATTAACGAAAAGTATGTTACAGATTTTAATATGGACGAGAATGAACTGTTACTGCTACAATCCCTAGTCTTAGCATCTCAATCGCACGATTACCAAGCGTTGTTGGAGCTGGAAGGTGAATTGTGGCCCTATTTAGACGCAGAACAAAAAGAATTATTGCATAAGTTAATACAAGTGTTAACAGCGCAATGAGCGAACAATGTACGACTGATAATTACGTTAATAAACACCCGCGGGAGTTTAAATTCACGAAGTCTTGCGATATTTTCTTATTCAACCGTGTATATATTCTTCTTAGAATTGATGAAATTCTCAAAAGAGAAATCCTTTTCTGTTTTCTGCGTTTACCCGATGTGAATTCGAAACAGGTTCTCCTGATGAAACATCTTAAGTGGCTTAAGCTAACGATTACATTTTAATGAGCCCGGTCTTGTCAAATCGCCGGATGATGCAAGCGGTAGCTGTGTGGCTCCCGTGCGTGTGCCACCGTTCCTCCCATTCTTTTCACGAAGGAGGCAGGCAAGCATGCAGACGGCCGGCGTCTGTGTGAAAGGAAGAACTTGTTGCAGCAGAAAGCAAGGACTCGAGAGGGTCGTGGTGTGCAGGTGCGCTGTGTGAGTCTCCTCCACAATGGCAGGTACCGCGGCAATGTGGGAAGAGGGGATGTCCTGCGTTCCACGAATATACTAAACTCTACTTTCCTATACCAGAAGACGACGCGAGCGGTCGAGGTGAAGTCAGTGATTACGCGAGCGCGTCCTCGAATCCTCCTGTAACTGCTCGACGTCCTCGCTACCCATAGTCTTCTATTATCGAGGTAAAACATTTCCATTGCTCTCAAACAGCAGTCGCACTATAATCTCTCTCATTTCACGTACGCTCGTAGTTTCTGCATTTCTTCCTACGCATAATTACTACGCTGTCTCCATTCAAGGAAACAATTGTCCTTCAATTTATAACGTTCGAGTATTTCAAGCATTACGATTGAAAAGCATCGAATACATTCCGCTTGAATTCCTGTCGCGCAGAGTGACGCGAACGTGATTGTAATGCGCCAAAGGTGCTTAATGAAGCTCAGATATACCGTTAAGCACACCGGCGTAACAGTTGAACTTTGAATAATTCTTTCCTCTACATGGACACCGATGAAAACTCTTTCCTGTTTTCATCTTCTTCCTACGGAATCTTTCCGTTAATTATCACGTCCTTACGCTCCGCGCGACTCGAAGCGATCCTAAAAGGCCGTGCTGTAAATTCAAAAATGTGAATGGAATTACACTCGATTTAAGAATATAAACTGGTTTTTCTCAGCCTCGGTTTAACTGGACGCATTTCTACTAAATTTTTAATAATTATACATGCCGCAAGCGTGATGATGTACCACGTGTTTTAATGTCCTTGAACTCCGCACAGTTCAATGCAGGTGAACGCCCGAAGTACCTGCTTATTTCACCTTGTATGAAAGGCCGTATTCGCAAGATTCTCTCACTTATGAAAATGTACTGAACCGCGATTAGTCACAAATTAGAGATGCAAATGCTAAATTCCTCGGTGATTAAGTTAAGGGTACAGAGTGTATACTTCGATATCGACATTTGTTTGTTGTAGATAAAAGCATGACCACAGATTGGAGAACCATTTTCGTGACCGGAGGAGCCGGTTACATCGGTAGCCACTGCATCGTGGAGCTTTTGGAAAGCGGCTACGATGTCGTCGCGATAGACAATTTTGCTAATAGCGTAACCGAGAGTAGCGGCGAATCCGCGGCTCTGAGAAGGGTCGAGCAAATAACGGGTAAAAAAGTGACGTTCTACAATTGCGATCTGATTGACCGAGATAAGCTCGAAGCGGTCTTCAATAAGGTAAAACACGCAGGCAAGACGAATCTTCGTAAACAGTTTAACGTTCAGTTAATTAAACCACACACTGTCTCATGCTTCAGCACAAAATTGATTGCGTGATCCATTTTGCGGCGATAAAGGCGGTCGGCGAGTCGATGCAAGTTCCGCTTCACTATTATCGAAATAACATTATCGGTGCCATCAATTTACTAGAGGTAGGCTGTAACTGAATAAGTGTCTTCTACGATGTTCCGCGTATCCTAAAGAGAGAAATTATATTCAAGGTAATGAAAGCTGCTGGGTGTTTCCAAATAGTCTTTAGTAGCTCCTGTACCGTGTACGGGGAACCGAACGAACTTCCAATTACGGAGGAGCACTCAACTGGTAATATTACAAATGTATACGGCAGAACCAAGTACTTCATCGAGGAGATGCTTAAAGATATATCGAGAGCTGAAAAGGTGCGTTGATCTTAAGTATTTGTTGTAATGCTCGCAGTGATACGGAGACGTTAGAGAATACAGAGTTGTTTAAACATTCTACAAACCAGATAAGTACGATATTATTTTTCGGTCGACAGAATTGGAACATCATTTCGCTAAGATATTTCAATCCAGTGGGTGCTCATTCCAGTGGCTTAATTGGAGAAGATCCTACCAAGCCATTCACGAATCTGATGCCTTACATAGCGCAGGTGGCCTTGAGGCATAAACCTGAGCTCGTCATTTTTGGAGGCGATTATCCTACGAAAGACGGCACAGGTATGTCTATACTTTTTAAGGGGAGGTTCTCGTCTAAAAGTCGATTGTTTTTTTATTTAAAAGGATCTGTTGTAATTCGTGAAATTCCCGAAGTTATAGGCATTTGAGTAGCGGAAAATGCGTGGGCAAAAACCGACCACTCGGCGCTCACGTAAAACTTTAAACGCGTTTTTCTCGAAACAGTGTTCTCAAAACGGTGGGACCTGTATCTCCAAAAGTTATTATTCGTTTCGATTGAAACTTTTTTATTTTCAAGAATATACTTCTGGCTAGGGGGGAAACCAGAAAAATTGTAACAAATGGAAAATTTATAATTGTCAAAGGCGTTGAAAGGACGAAAAATATAGGGAAAAAGTGATTTCAAACTTCAGTGTCGTTAATTTTTCAAAAAATGTAATTGTGTATTTTTTCTGGTTTCCCCTAGCCAGATATATATTCTCCAAAATAAAAAAAGGTTCAGTCGAATCGGATAATAACTTTTGGATATACATACAGATCCCACCGATTTGGATGAATGATTTCACTCCTTGACTTTAACGACTCCCCAGTGCCGTCTGCAATGATTAATTATAAAGCAAAAAATATATTTCTATAATTTAAGACATCCTTAATACAATGCCAAAAGTCACATTAATTTATATATAGTAGTTTTCCTTTAATTAATTCCTTAACCCTTATGTATGCAACCGGGTACCCATTTCTATGTTTCCTTTAGTAATTTTGTATGTTCTTGTGAAAATATAGCAAAACCGTTCCGAATCCCCATTCTTTGAAGTCTTTTGCCCCGATATACGTATTGGAAATAAAAATGTATGCAAAAGATTTTAAATAGTAAAGCTTCAAACTTATGTATTCGCTTGTTGGATAACCGGGATACCCGGGTGCCCATGTAAGGCAGGCCGTAATTGAATGACTTATGAAGGGAAGTTTCGAGTAATATATCCGCTCAAATAGTTTAAAACGGCACTTGGTATATTATAGGAATGGTAAACTAAGTATTTCGAGGAAGTACGAAAGTAAAATTATCGCTGTATTTGAGATGTATCGGAACAGGACACATGGGGTACCCGGGTACCCCGGTTGTACGACTACGGTGAATATTTTGGTTGTCCACACAAGGGTTAAGATCACCTATTTTTGGGGGCTCTAGACCGGAACCTCCCCTTAATACTTTCTGATCGCTATAATTACTTGTTCAGACAGCACCTCCGTACTTCTGATTTCTCAGGTATACGTGATTATATTCACGTGATGGATTTGGCAGCTGGTCACGTGGCGGCTTTAAACGCCTTACACAAACGACACTCGAGGCTGAAGATTTATAACTTAGGTACCGGCAAAGGCGTGTCTGTACTCGAGCTGATCAAAACCTTTGAGAATGTCACGGGAACGACAGTACCATACGTTATAAAGAGTAGGAGAGAGGGCGACATAGTGTCCATGTATGCTAACACAGAGTTAGCGGAGAAAGAGTTAGGATGGAAGACCAAATGTAACGTTGAGCAGATGTGTAAGTTAAATAATATATAATTCGCGGTATATTTGGAATATTTCTAATAATACTTTTAATGCAGGTGAAGACTTCTGGAGGTGGCAAACAATGAATCCGCATGGCTATCGTACTATGATGAAAAACGGCGTTAGTGAACATGTAAATGGCACTTCGAAATAAGTGGCTGTCGGCGAGCCATGGTTAATTTATACTAATAATAAAAACGGACAGTAATACAGAAGTGTCTTTTCAATTTAATCCTAATTAATTAATTTATTTATATCCACGTTACTACTGTTCTGCGGTTCTTTCGTTTCTTCTATGATTGCGTACAGTGATAAATGCTGGAACTTCAGGACCTCGAGGCCCCAACTTGTCCATTCAGGAAGCAAGTATCTCGCGAATATTTCTAAACACTTTGGTTCGTTTGGCAGATATTTCTTCATAACTTCTGCAATTTCGAGGAATGTATTTGTACAATCTCATTATCACATAAATTCCGCATAGATCCTCATTAAGTAGATCTCACCTGTGAGTGGCGGTTTGTGAGAATGTACAGCGCTTGGAACACTTATTAACAATTTCCCATCAGGAATGTTTATTTCATTACCATCTAATACGGATCCCAAAACTAGTAACTCGTAAGGCTGTTTACCAAGCGCCAAGTTGAAGTTACATATTGTAGCTCCTACTTGAGTGACCTGAAAATACAAAACAAATCGTTCAGCGTTTATCCCAGAAGCTATATCCTCTGGCAGCCCCATGAATTTTAAGTAATTACACGCTTACCTTGATCCAGTACCATTTCGCTCTATACGTAACACCCCAAGATGGAAATATATCATTAAAAATACTGTGCAGATGGCTCGGAGCATTAGTACACCATATCGCTACGAGCCCGTTGGAACATAATAATTTCCCGATGGGTATCTTGGCCAATTCCTCATTGTACATCATTTTATAACTGTTAAACACAAGGATATGAAACAAAATCTGCGCGCTGCGTGTTATACTATTCATAGCAGACAGCTGTTATTAATATTATACAGAAAGAAATGCTATTTTGATTAAAGAAACGAATAATGTGATTTAAAGCCACATAAACATCGCTTTAACATTCCTCAACAAGGATTTTTTATGTCGAAAAGTTGCATCTAAAATCTTATTTACCCATATGCTTGCAAAACTGAGAACAAGGAAAACTTATACTATTATCAATGTCCTTATTCTCGTTAAATTGTTCAGAGAGGTTTGCTTTTTTTATTGGCTTATATTGAACCATACTAGATCACCTAGCTTCTAAATATCTGGTCTTTTTTCTTCTTATGGACTTGTTCCACCAAGGAGGATCCAACAGTATAAAATCGTATTGATTATTTAGCTCCAGTTTCGCTGCGATGTCTCGTACATCGTAGCAATAGAAGCTACATTTCTCGGGAAAGACGTATCTCTTATCCTTCACTTCTGACGTAATAGCTACGTCCGCGTCATTGCAACCATAAAAGTTCTCCTCTTCGCTAGAGAAAGTGTCCTGATAGACCTTTTGCGACGCGACGCGCGCTGCTTCATTATTATCAGGCGTTATATCAAAGGAAAACAATCCCTCTGCTTTTGCTAGTGAAACCACTTTGTCGAACATCTGTTTGACATAATTTATCTGCGAGATAATAAATGGTATAAGCGTTAAGAAATAAGAATTTCGTCTTCTATACATTTACCTAAGCGCATACCTCTTTTAAATCGTCATCCGGTAGAAGTTTCGAACGTTTCCTCTTCTTACTTGTACTTTGTAACGGAATTTCTTCGCGTTGACTGGACTTGGTTATCTGATTTTCACGTAAATACTGAGAATTTATCTCGAACAGTGTTTCATTGAACATTAACCTGCTCTGCGAGTCACCATTCTTCACAGTTTTATAGATACTGTTAAGGTGCTGCAAGTGGGATATGATCCAGCCTTCTTCGGTAGAGAAAATTAAGCTCATAATGAAACGCACTGGACCGCAAATCACAGACAATTGTACATTTTCAATTAACTAATGCTACTTTGTCCCATTTCTTGCGCAGACATCAACAGAGATGTCCCATCGTAGGCGGCACTCCGGCAGGTATTCGATTACGAGTTGCTTGAAGTTTCAGCAAACCACATCCCCTAAAGGTGCAATTTCATGGCTTTGACGCTCAAAACGAGTGTCGAGCGTCCGCATGAATTTGCACCATAATCGTTGTTATGGCAACATCGAGGTTCGATTAAGTAAAAGAAAATGGCGTTGACGTTGAATATTTGTTAGGTTAACATAAATCATTGTTGTGTTTCTTTCCTTTAATGTTTCAATAAACACAGCGAGCAGAAACACGTGTCTGCGCTAATACTGATACTGCTAACTATTGTAAAAGCGAAGGAGCCGGTATAACAGGAAACATGAGAATCGCCGTGGAAGGTTGTGCACACGGTGAATTAGATATTATCTATGAAACTATTCAAGAAATGGAGAAAGCTGACGGGAAGAAAGTGGATTTACTTATTTGCTGTGGAGATTTCCAGTCCACGAGGAATCTAAGTGATCTAAGTTGCATGGCCGTACCTGATAAATATAAGGATATGTGTACCTTTTACAAGTGAGTGGTCTATACTCCAAGTCATTTTAGAAGTAACTTATTCGCGCATGTAGAATGAGCTCATTGGCTCCGAGGAAGTGTTTGTTTGGGATATAGCCATACTAACTTGTTTCGGCACCAATGAGCGCCACCAACATGCACAGAACCGATCTAAACTCGTTGGTCGGCAAGTTACTTCTAAAATGACTTGGAGTATACAATCCTAAATCACTGTCAAGTAGCGGTAGTTGGACTAGTTTTAAATGTAAATCCTGCGACACGTTATAGATATTATTCCGGGGAGAAAGTTGCTCCTGTGCTAACGATATTTATCGGGGGAAATCACGAAGCGTCAAATTACCTCCAAGAGTTGCCGTACGGTGGATGGGTAGCGCCAAATATTTATTATATCGGATATGCCAGCGTGGTGACGATAGGTGGTATTAGAATCGCTGGGCTATCGGGCATTTTCAAGAATCAGCACTGGATGCAAGGACACTACGAAAAGCCCCCTTATACCGACAGCACAATTAGAAGTGTATATCACATTAGGAATTTAGAAGTATTTAGATTGAAGCAGGTAATGTCCTTCTTCATACCAGGTTCTCCTTTCGAGCGGACTGAACTTTTCCTAATATTTCTCTTTTACTTTGTGGCATTATGCTGTGTGTCTCTTTGCAGCTCACAGGGAACATTGATATTTTCTTATCTCACGATTGGCCAATGGGAATAACGAAATACGGAGACGAAAATGCTCTGTTGAAAGGAAAACCTTTCTTCAAGTAAGCTGGCTAAAATGTCCTTAATTTGATGTAGGAATACACATGAATATATATCCAGCACTAGTTTCACTTCTTTGTGTTACAGAAATGACATTGAGAATAATATGCTCGGTAGCCCACCAAGTATGGAGCTTTTGGAACACCATTATCCGAATTATTGGTTTTCCGCACATTTACACTGCAAATTCGCGGCCCTTGTTCCGGAGAAGGATGGAGCAAGAGTGACTAAATTTCTGGCACTAGATAAATGTCTGCCGAAAAGAAAGTTTCTTCAGATACTCGAAGTAGAACACAATCCAGATTTACCACTGAAACTACATTACGATTTAGAGTGGTTGACGATATTGTATTTGACGAACCATTTATTAAGCGTCAAACACGGTATCCATTACATGCCTGGACAGTATGGCAACAGCAGATGGATATTCACACCGTCTGCCGATGAAAAGACGAACGTTTTAAGGAAATTTAACTGCCACTTAGAAATTCCGTTAAATTTCACGCAATCTGTAAAGCCTTACAATCCTGATGCTTCGGATGTTTCGATTGAATCGCCAAAGTTATTGATTAATAATCAGACTACGCAGTTTTGTAACGCTCTGGGTATCGACGATCCATCTGTTTTACTACAACTGATGTGTAACATAAAGGAATCCAAATCAAACGATTCGTTACTAGAAAGCTCGTGCGAACAAATATCAAGTTCCAACGAAATCTCTATTTCATACGAAGAAGACAATGTTTTAAGCTCGACGTTCGATGGAAGCTTAACATCGCCATTAAATTTGTCTCCTAAGAGTAATAGCGAGGAACAAGATTTAGAAATAACTAGTGGTAAAGATGCTGCGGATGAAAGTCTAAATAATCTGACGACGCCAGTTAATATCGTTTGTACAGACAACAGTGAGTTCAATAATGATTAATTGTAATCAGGGGCGGATTTGGGTGTGGCTTAAGCAGGCTGCAGCCTAAGGCGGCAAAATTTGGGGTAACGGTAAATTTTTTTTGGGGGGGCGACCAATTTTGGGAAGCAGCCAATTTTAAGCGAAAGAAATTAGAAAAGGTTTAAACACTGTGGCTCAAGACAACTTTAAAAACAATTCACCTTTATGTCATGTAGCCATATTTAATTAATTTTGAAATTGTCTCGATTCTTTTGAATTAAAATATTTGATGATATTTCGCGGAAAGGTCGGCAAACGCTTGTTAGCTTAGGGGCGCTAAATGTTCAAATCCGCCCCTCATGTAATTTATATACTGTTACTTAAGCTATCTAGTAAAAGACAATGTTTCTATTTCAGGCAATACCCCTGTCATAGAAATCGAGCCAAATTGTAAGAAATTTAAGCGACGGAATTATTCTATGTATTCCAATACGCTTTGAAGACTGACCAATGCTGTAATGAAGCAATTAACTCTGGAATCATTTGTCTCCAGTCCAAACAATGTTGTATATTATAGACATTATTGAATTATGTGATAAATGAATGTACATAAGAATGATCCTTACGATTATATTTTTTTTTTTAGAAAATTATTTTCTACTGATGCAGGAAGACATTAAACATACTGTTGTATATTAAGTGTTTGTAGTTAATAAACGTACTGTAATTTATTACATGCTTTCATTCTTATTTCTATTAGGGCTTGGACTATTCGAATAATTTAATATTCGAATATTTTACAAGTATTCGAATGCTACGAATAATGTTCGAATGTTTGAGTATTCGAATGCTACGAATAAAGTTCGAATATTTTAGTATTCGAATGATATTATTCGAATACTATTGCAATATTCAAATATTCGAACTTTATTCGTAGCATTCGAATACTGATGTATTCGAATAGTATGGTGTGAAGTGGGTCAAAATTAACTTACAAGATTGTCACCCTGACAAATGAACCTAAAGAACTTGATTTATAATTCACACCATACTATTCGAATAGTATTCGATTACTTGGATATTCGAATTATATTCGCCAAATAATTGAGCAACTGAAGTATTCGAATACCGAACAATTCGATGAATAGTCCCACCTTTAAGTAATTTCTATCTGCTCAGCTGTCATTCTCTGTTTGACAGTTGATGCCACTATTGTTGTCCATACATATATATACACATATACTATATATAGACCTCACGAATGTGAGGTTAGGAAGCTGTCTACATTCCAACAAACGAAGTGACACTGATAGTTACACACAAAAACTAATCGCGCACTTGTTTTTGCGAAATAATGGGGGGATGAACGAAAGCATATGTTGATATAGCAGTAATTCTTACTATAGTTAATAAACTGAAATGAAATAAATTCATTACGATCGATACAAAATGGACAAATTAACTATCATCTCGGGGACGTTATTCCTTGCTGCCGATATATTCGCGATTGTCAGCCTTGCTATGCCCGATTGGATTATTACCGATGTCGGTGGTGAGCGATTATAAATAAAATTATTCACCGCCATTATTAATTTTTTCATAATAATTACGTAATTTCAATCGCAAGATTATGCTACTCCAAATTTAAATTATTTACGAATTGACGGTGGATTCATTCTTCGCTTCACAGTTTTGCCTTTTTATATTTTACAGGTGATACACGATTGGGACTGGTGTTCTCGTGTATGACACTGTACAACAGACCTCAAGTTTGTTACAATCCAAATTTACAGCCCGAATGGCTAATGGCTCTGGTTTGCATTTTAGTCGGTATCGTTTTCATAAGTACAACGATAGTACTGCTGGCTGGTACCCGTTGGGATCGCAATGTTATTCATGTAGCGAGATGGATGGGATTTACCGCTAGTGAGTATAGGAAGAGAGACCTTTATTTTATAGGCATAAAAGATTATGAATCGATACGAAAGATACCAAATTTTGCGTTTCAGTGGTGCTGTTTTGCCTGGCAGCAGTTTTATTTCCTATGGGCTTCCACATCGACGAAATTGGCGGACAACCGTATCAGTTACCGAATTCCCATCAAGTTGGTATTTCTTACATTCTTTTCGTCTTAGCATTATGGATTACAGTAATCTCAGAGTTATTCGCTGGCAAAGTTTGTCTGCCGCATTTTTAGCATTTCTCGTGCGTCAGGTGTCTCTGTTACACGTGTTTGATATTGATAGTTTGTATGATTCTCTTTCCCGACTATTTATTTAAACTGTATGACCTCATACTGTGTAATATATAACAAAAGTTCTGTTGAACAGCACAGAGCTAATTCTTAATAAGTAATGATAGTGAAATTTAATAAATTGTTAATAAAAAACCAACGGAAGTATTGTACAGATCTTTGTCTAGCGTTTATGTAGTATTTAAGAGAAATCGGCATAGACTTTGAATACTCTTAGAGCAGTATGCTAGAGAGGAATACTTGTAGCGTAAAATGTTAAGTGCAGAGTATTCGATACAATATTTTACAAATAAACTGTGAACAAATGTTTCATAACATATATACATACTTTTATTAGTTTCTATAAACTTTAGATAGCTATTTACATTTCCATAGGAAGTAAATGAAAACTATTATTTTATATTTTATCGTATAAATTACAACTGTAAAATTTTTACTTAGAATAATTCTTATCTACATTATCTGGTGAATAACATGTAAATAATGTATGTAAGGTGTTTTGCCATGGGATACTATGACTTCACTGCTTTATCAAACTATAATATTCGCGTATAAATATTATTTCATCTGAATTCTAAGCAATTCGAATAGAAAATGGAAAAGAGACAGCAAAGTTAGCAAATCATATCTGTATTAACCCAAAGCAAAACAAAACTATTAACACTTTATCCATATAACACCAATTCAGTAAACATTAATTTGTATAATTTTACCACACTTATTTGATAATAAGTATCTTGAAATAAATTAAGCATTCTACCCGAAGTATAAACACTTTAAATAATTCCCTCCATTAAATTTGTTACAAAATAGTTCCAACTGCACCATGTACAAAAGGGGAATACATGAACGAGCATATTTTTTTCCTACTTTTTCTTCTTTTCTCCGAGAAATTATTAATTAAAGATGCGAATCTAACACATACAATGCAGTTTTGTACACAAGTTTTGCGTCGGTTTATGCAATCACCCTCATTAGCAACGTTGATATTCCATCTTACCAATTATTTCTCAAACTAGAAAAAACATACAGGCTCCCCCCGAAACGATGGGGTAAGCCAAAACATCAGTCACAACACGAATCCCTGATCCCATAAAAGATCGAAAAGCGACTTACCATTTCGCAATCTGGGAGTCTGTTTTCAAGATAGGGGCAATTCAAGTTTAAGTAGAAGCTTGACTTCCGGTCCGCACCATTTGAATTTGAATGTTAACAGTGGCTACGCTTAGAAAGCTAAAACCTAAATCACTATAAATGCACGCTGCTTTTACGTTCGCGATATTACACACATTTGTCTTCGCTTGCCATCTTGGATGGCTGGATAAATTTGTTAACAAATCCACGCTGAACCGCAACGTGATAACGCGTTCATCAACTGTCCACCGTCGCGAACCTCGCGCCAGCACGGCGCGATTAATACTGTCTGCTTAAGCCTTGACGAAACGTGAGAGTGGGGTAATGGGAGAATTATAGACACACTATCTCGATAGCTCTGTGCGACGTTCACGACTTATTGCGACTAATGGCAAAATAACTGTCAGGGTTCAATGTGTTAGTTCGCATGCACAGACAGTATCTATTGTACAGTTTCCTAATGACAGTGATAAAAAAGAAATGGAAAAAAAAAAGAAACAAACATGCATAGCAAAATTCAGGCCATTTCTCGTCACACTTGCTACAGATTTCCTAATTAATTTACTCGCCACATTTTCCATGCATCCTGGAATTCTGGACAGTGATCTGGTTTTCATCCGGCTACTTAACAATTAGAAAACGCGGGCCGGAAATTTTGCGCGCTCAAAGACCCTACGGTCGTTTAAAGATCGACAAGCAAGTCTCAGATTGCAAAATGATAAAGGATTCTTCGATAACTTTTGGCACGAGAAATTCGCATGTGTCTGCTTGTACAAAAAGTTTTTAGTTTCGTTCCATACATTTGCCGTTGCATAGGCGCGCGGATCGGGGCGGGGGAGAGATCGGAAAGAGTATAATACTGGAAGCAATAAATACAATATTTCAATAGTGTTTCAGTCACATTTCCACGATTAGATAGAAGACGTTAAATCGGAGTATTAAAGAATGAAGAAATTATTGGCAAGTTGGAATGCGTATTTATAAGCGCGCGGGAAGGTTATTTACAAAAATAACTTAAGGCAATACGATGTTCTTTTTTCTTTTCTCTTTTTTTTGGATATATATAAAATTTGCATTTCATAGAAATTTTGTCATTAAAGTAGAAAAACTTCTCACGCTATATTTCTTTTCTTCTCCTACAAAGCTATTGTGTACGCTTCTCCTCGCGCATTGTATACCCAATGATCAGATAAGAAAGATATGTACAAGAGATGTTGACATTTAATATTCTCATAAAATGTAATGTGTATGCGCTTAATTATGTAACTTCAATAGAACTATGAGTGCCAAAATCAAAACTCTTAGGGCGGTATTCACAGTCGCTACTTATTCTTAAGATCGTCTTAAGCATGCGGCATCCTCTACTAACCTAGTAGACTAGCAAAATATGCCGAATGCTTGAGATGATCTTAAGAATAAGTAGCGACTGTGAATAACGCCCTTAGTTAACTTCAACTTTAACTATTTTTTTTTATTATTATTATTATTTCGTGTACCAAGAAAACTATGCATAAAACTTGTAACAACAATCTTAGTACAAATATTCGATGGAAGTACAGCATGTTAAAAGGAAACAGTTTCTCTATTTTCTCATGATATTGGATAATAAACACTCTCTTTTTGTTTGTATTTAGATACAATTATCAACAAGAACCACAAAACCTGTAAAAGCCATTTCCTCAAACTGCCTCTTTTTAGATTTAAAATATAGTCTCACCTACACGTTCAATGCATCCCTTTTTAACGTGTCTTACAGCTATTCGACTGATTATTCCCGATAGTATCGCATCTTCGATAATATAATAAATATGGAACTCTGGGAGGGGTTGGCTTTAATACGTTACTCTCTGAAACACCTTTTAATGAACTATCGTCATACCTGACCCAACCGCCATATCCCACGTGAAACGCGTCCGTGACATAATGGCCCTTCGTTGCTTCTTTACCGTCATGATAAGTAACTGCGAACAGTTTATAGTGCTTCTGCTTTGGATTCAATTTCTTCACAGCGTTCGGCGACAAGAATTCTGCAGCAAACAAGTTCGGTACATTAGTTTCTACGGTCTCTACGGTTTTCTCAAACCAATTTATCTGACGCAATTAGTGTTCCTTCTCGAGTAATTTTAGAATTTCTTATATCCCATTTCTCGAGAAACTTAAGTGTAGGAAAATTATTATAAATCCCATTTGTTTTCAGAAATGAATTTTCAGTAAGTTCAAAATTGTGTGTTACTAGTTAATCGTGAATATATAAACACATCTACAATCTGTAATAAATGTTAGCAATAGGTACATTGAGAATTGCGCGATTGTTCATATATTTTTCTCTTCGTATCGCCGATGCTCTATATACCATTAAACCAACATCCACTCAAAATGACAGAAATTATTCTGCAGCCGCAGATTTTGTCACAAAAAAATAAAAAGGAAATAGATTGGATGACGCGACATTGGATGCACTGTGCCTTTTAAAAAGCTATTTTAAAACAAAAAAGTAATGTTTCGCCTGGCTCACATTTTGTACTAAATAAATAAATTTATCAATTCTACTTAATATCTGTTTCTTTTTTCATTTACACTAAGTTAGATACGAATAAAAATTTAGATAAATATTGTCAACATTATTCCAAAAATATAATTCTGCAATATTTTCTTAAATTCTTGAGAATTCTCGAGAAATATAATCTGATTTCTCATTCCTCGAGATGCGAAAAATATCGAGAAATGAGGAACACTAGGCGCAATTTGTTTACTCACTACTATCCAGCTTCAAATCGATAGGGAACTCGACGCTTTTCACGATTTTCGAGCAACCGTCGAGTTTATAGTCGAACCACTTTAGATGCAATATAAGAATCACTGGTAATTCTTCCAAGGTAACTTGCTTCCAAGCCTCTATCTGTTGTTTCGTTTTACTACACGTCATCCCTTCTAACTGGTCTTTTCCGACCAGAATCTCCAGCGCGCCTTTCACGGACTCTGCTTTCTAAAAGCAGAACGTTTCGTTATAGGCCTCGCAAGCCTCGGTTGCTATAAACGGTGTTTTGAAACGATCGATACCTCGATATCCAGTTGCAACGTGAAGAATGGCTGGACGTTATCTGTCGGCTGTTCCCCGGCTCGTGACACTCTCGATCGTAATTGTCCACGGAATATGTCCGACAGTGGCGTTCTCCCGAATTCGGTACACCGTGTGATCGATCCCTTATTCTTTGGACCCATAACCTACAGCAAACTAATATTATTTTTCTACTGCAGACAATTATTGCCTTATGCAATCCTAGAAATGTATTCTACCTTCCATTCCTCTTCTCCGCTGTTATAGTTTATATTGCTTTCAACGTTAGCCGTTACGGTTTGGTCGTTATTCACTAATTTAATAAGCTGAAAGATATAATTGTCGGTTATTTAAACATCATCGCCAACGCGCAACAATTCGGGTAGATGATAGTCCGTTCGTACTTCGAGCATTTCGTCGTTGATACCGTTCAGAAGGCACGAAAGAAATTCTTCAGCATCTTCTTGGCGCCCTTCTACGGAAAATACACCCGCAGCCGATGTATTTTTTAACATTGTATATACATAACAAGGTTCAAAGGCCACTCCGCTTTGTATATCTACCACCGTGTCTTCCCCGCGTTTGTTCGCTCTGTCTTTCCTAGCCAATCGTGCACCGTCCGACAAAGGCGTGAACTCGTGTACAAATTTAATCCTGTGCGGGGGCAGAATGTCCGTTAGAAATACCATTGGGACAGAGCTGCACGCGTTATATTCGGAAGTTTAACTTACATATTATCGATCAGTGGAGTGGAAGACATTTTACCGGGATTTTTAGAGTGCGGCAGCGCCATTAGGAGATTATAGAAAGGTGGGCAAGCGAGCAAGGCTTGCAGTATGCTATTAATGTAACAATAATTGCTACGATTTGTCAATCCCCGTGGTAATAAGCTTACAGTCTGTTTGTCCATGTGATAGCCCAACAGAAATTCTAGAAAAATATAACACGACGATCAGTTTGCAGGTTTATTAACCCGAGAATCCACCGGGAAGCTAAACTAAGCTATGCTATGTTTTAGCTTAGCTTCTGGTGGAAACGGTTCCATAAGAATGCATTGAAGCTAATTTTCTTAAAACGTAGCATAGCTTAACTTAGCTTGTCGGTGGATTCTCGGCTTTAGCGAGTTTTATAAAAGCGATACGTACCACCCATGCGGTAGACAATAGGATCATTGAAACGGTTCTGCAACGGCTCTGTATTTAAATTTTTACTTTCATTTGCGACGCTCTGCGTGTTGGACGAAACATTATCATTCGTTGCAGCCGTTACGCCAGTACGTTGATCCTTCTCCGTCGCTTGCGACTGTGGTTTCGGAGTAATATTATTTTCCGTGATTGGGCTAGCGGGTAAAGGATTAATACGAGCCATAGGCTTGTAATTTGGCGGGGTTGATTGGGCCTCTGCGCTCCCTTTCTTCAAAATACTGGCCCAAGATATGCTAGATATACCTGAGGACGATGTACTGGGCACAGTTATCGGAGCACTCGCAGTAGCAGAAGAACTATTCGGCGTCTTAATAATAAGTTCATCTTGCGCGCTCTTCGCGGGAGCGTCCTCTTTCTGCGCCTCGTTCTCACCTTTGGAGACCGGCTTCGATAATGTCTTCACGACAGTGGTCTTAATGCTAGAAACGGTCTCGTTCTGATAGTCTTTGTCGGATTCCCCGTTCTGCTTCACCTCGATGCTACTGTTAATATTCACGCACGGCACGTCGCTCTTCTCGGTCCCGTTGCAATTCTCATTCACAGTCGACACGATATTGTGCTCTATCTTTACATTTACAGGGGGCACTTTCCCGTTCGTATTTGAATTCTTTCGGTTCGCAGTGTTCTCGTCCGCGTTATCGGTGCACTGCTCTACCTTACTGTTATTCACAGTTATCACTGTGGTGACTATATTGGTCTGCGAGGAGTTGTCTTCTTCGTTTATTTGGTGAAACGGCTGCTTGACGGGCGTGTATACGTTCTGCGCGCGTTTCTCGTGCGACTTCGCCGCTTGCACTTTCGTACACTCTTGAGCGGGCTGCGAGAGCACGGGTGCCGTTTGTCGTACACATCTCATATTGCCGGTGGGATGATGGTACTGAGGGTACCCGTAGGTAGGCTGGGCGTGCGGATGCGTACTTGTATGCGTATGGAGATTTGGCTGATATATCGCTAACGGCGGGTAATGTACATGGCCAGAGAATTGCTGCTGCTGCGTCTGATCTGGATACATAACTACGAATGACAGCTGAGGATGGAATTGGCTCTGGTCTCCGATGTATCCCGACTGCATTTCGTTAGCCGGATTCATCCCACGATTGAAGTTATCTCTTCTTATTCCCCTTCCTCGATTACTCCTTCGAGTATTCTCCCTGTTACAGCTGACATCGTGAATCTCACCTCCGAGATTGTACCCAGGATGAGAGTAAGTCATCGCAGGCATGAAGGGTTGTATGTGGGCGTCTGTAGGGACGGGGTACATAGGCGGCCCCTGCCAGTCACTGCACATTATTTGCTGCGTGTACGAAGGAGGTGGCGGTATCGCTAAACGAAATACGAAATTTTAAGAGCTGCTCAACTTCTGACGAACGTCCAAATGCGGTTACAGTATTTCTTAACGGAATTACCATTATGATACCACTGATTCTGTAGCGGTGGAATTTCTGTTACAGAAGCATTGATGTCGTTATTAGTTTCGATCGTGTCCCATGGTAATTTTAAGGCATCTGTAGTGATATTGGATTTCAAAATACCTATTAAATGATTCTTATCGTTCTCATTTAAATCGTGTAGATCCAAGAATTGAAAATCAAGCTGAAAGAAAGTGGCACGAATGAACATGGATAAAAGTGTTCCTCACAAGGACTTGCTGATAAAGTTTATTTTAATCGTAAGGAGAGGCGTAAATTTTCGCAAACAATTTTGGGTCGATCAATACATAGCGGTGTTCCCTCGCGAGCAGATTTTTCTTTAACTATGCACTCGAAAGGCTTAATAGATTCCTGAGAATTTATTAGAAAAGAATATACATAAGATCGGTATACGAAGGGGAATTAATAGAGATCAGTGCAAATGCAATAACGATTTACACAATTTACGATACTGCTTAAAAGTGAATGTATTTTCTTCCCTAAAGCTTACATAAGTAATATGTTAAACCGTTCGTGTCTAAACAAGATACTTCATTCCCCGTACTTTATTCTATAATCAATAATACTTTCAATTTTATCATGTAACCGTACACCTAACCTCAAGTCTCATGGCACACGGAGGAGCTGTTAGAAGCAGACATAAATCTATTTATACGCTAATCGGTAAATATTCCTCTTAGCATATCATACCTCATTCCGAACATCCATGGTTAAATCCGTACGTGGTATAAAACATTAAAAACAATACCAGCAGAGAGACATGAGGCTCCGGTGATTTGTGTCGGCAATAAAAAGGGTCGACGTTGACGTTATCGCCAATTTCGTTTTTTACCCTCGTGAAAATCGTATAAAAAGTGTGCTGGTTTATAAAAAATACAGTGTACGTATTATCTTGTGCGGTAATAAAACAGAGTAAGGGATTGCGGGCTGTTAACAAATTACACAATATGAACGATCATATTTCGGCAGTTGTGTAGTTAAAATGGGCCAAGCACGTTGCTTCACTGCCGTTCGTTCCTTCTCTTCGCGATATTGGCGCCGCCACTATCATTTCTAGTGGTCTGCAGGGATATCTATCGAAACTGACTTTTCCCGCTCTCCTGTCCCCCGTCCTTTTTCTATATCATCTAGCGGTGACTAGCGACGACGATTTCTCGCGAGCCAACCCCCCATCTGTTCCCGGGAATTAGCGTTTTCACGGGGAAAGTATTAGCCCGCGCGTTTCGCCCAGTGTCATTGAAGATCATCGCTACTTGCGGCAATAGACTTATCATGGAGAGCTGCAGCGATCGTTACGCAATCATCCTTTATCAACGATATCGTCCGTTTATAGCTTCCAACAGTTCTGCGAACCCGTTCGCGTTACGGAGCTAGAGGCCCAATGGCGATCTGCCAGTAAACAGCCCAATAAATTACTTTATCCACGTGCACGTGGAATAAATCATATTAGCTTTCAAACTAAAGTGACTTCGTTACATTCAAACGCGTGGAATGTCACGAGAATGTGTACCAACCGTCGCTTCTCCCTTTCACGCTGCGATTAAATCCCGTGTATTGCCAGTCTGCTCCACGCGTTTGTATTTTGAATCCTACGGGTAACTTCGCACTGGTTGCGTTCAATGATGCAACATTGGCGTCCGAGACTCGACAACTGTAACGAAGCTGTTTAAATTCGAAAACAAGGATTTTCATCCGCAAAGGAATGAAGTGAATCGTCTGGTGCGGCGATCATTACACGCCGGAGATTTTATACCAGATCGCATAATCGGAAATCTATTTTAGAGGGCAGCACGTAAGTTGGCATTCCTGGCTTCGTCGAGACCGTTTGAAAGAGAGGTTTCCTGGTGCGAGTGAAGTAAGTCCTATCGTTCAGCTACTACCGTATAACTGTTTCCAATATCGTTTTAACAGAATATTGGTTATTAATCTGCCGTGTGAGCCAGTGCGATCGTCCAGGAAAACCTCGCACTGTCCCGTGAAAATGTTTCGATCAAAGAAAGATGTCGATCGGCACGTGAAGGACATTTTTGTTAAGCTTAAAAACTCGGAGGAGGTAAGGTTATTTTCCAGCGAAAAAAGTCGTTACTACCAAACATTGTCGCATATTACCCTTCCCTGTTTTACGTTCCATTCCCGGCTCGCTTCTCCGTTGCGATTCTATTGATATTTTTAATGCACTTCGTGTAGACGTTAAGGCACAATGCCTTTTATTTAATATCAAGCGTATTGTGCAGGCCAAAGACCTTGACTTGCATCTGAAAATGATGTATGATATATACCATGTATACGTATTAACCGGCATATAAACAATTGGGTGGTATTTAATCGTGTAAAAAAAGGAGAAAAATAGGAACTATTACTCTGTAATTCTTTCAGCCAGTGAAACTGTTTCAAAGCATTTCGCTAATTCCAGAATTATATTTCACACTGTTTTGTATTGAATTATAGAAACACCTTCGATATTATAACATAGCGAAGTTGTATTATCAAGTTGGTGACTACGAGTCTGCAAAGAAATATGTTTCTAATTATTTGGAAATACGAGACAAATCTGCCGGAGCTCATAAGTTACTGGGCCAAGCCCTCGAAGCTTTGGGACAAAAGGAAGCGGCGTTTATACAATACAAAATGTCCCTCGAAATAGAAGCGAAGCAAGATGATCTTGTTTTGAAAGGTACAGCCGTAGACTTTGAATTTATATCACCGTCGTGCTTAGAAGTCCTGTACAATTCTGTTTTATAATCCATTTTGCCTATTAGTTTGCGAACTATTGACTGACGTGGACGTCAACTTGGATGTGAATAGAATAAGGTATTGGGTGGACAGAGCCGATAAGAAGTTCCCACATCATCCGATAGTTTTTCAGTTGAAGGAGAAAATGTTAACCCAGGAGAAACCGAGCGGCAACAACGACGATCTGGAGAAACTTATTACCTGTACGTAGCCACATTTCTCATTTTGTATTATTTAATAACGTGTAGCTTTGAGCGACATTCGAAGCGCTATGGTTACGAGTCGTGTTCGTGATAATGTTCCAGCTGAATTGTCGGTGCGACAGATGGACGTGCATCTGCAAGTGAAATTGCTGAGGCACTACATTGGGAATCACAGGCTCGAGGAAGCGTACAATCACGCCGCTGGGATCGAGGCGATGCACAGTCACAGAAATAGCGTTGTTTGGTATCAGTCACTGAGCGAATTACTTGTAAAATATAAAGAGAGTAAACAGTCAGATTGGACGTTTTGGATATTTTACATTTCCGTGTTAGAGAGATACGCGGCGCTCTGTTTGAAGGAACAAGGTAGTATTATGAAAAAGAATATATTGGACGCTACGCAAGCAGTATTCAAGTAGGTGCATTTCCATTAGTGTGCGAATAATTCCCTTGCCCGTTACTGTTTACTCAATCGACACGTTTGCATTGCAGTTTCGATCAGAGCTTAACCGAATTCAAATCGAAGAACTTCTCTAATCATCCTACGTTTTTCGAGAACATGTTGTTACATATGTGGGGTCAGTTACATTTCCATCTGGCATGCTTATTTTTACGGAAAACCAAAGGGGGTGAGGATAGTTGGACCGAAGCCGGTCGACTGTGCGCGCCTCTTTTATTAACGGCGTTACACGTAACACCGATAGACCCCACCGGTGTATGGACAATGCATTTAAAGGACCGACTTGCGAAACAAGTGCGCGTATGGTACAGAGAGGGATCGTACAGATGCAGTCAAGCCGGTCACGTGATTCAGGATTACGCGCGAGATAACACTAAGAAGCTGTTGGATAAAATCGACAAGTTCTGCACGAACTCATGGCGGGAGCGAGTTTATCAGAGAATCTTTGTCGGTCGATTATACCAGGACGGCAAAGCGACGTCGTACTTCTCAAATACATCGGTCTCGAATCCACCGTTACGTTTATGCTCGTACACCGAGCTGAAACGATTCGATGAAATCTCGGAGGAAGTGTGGCCGGACTCGCTGCATCACCAGATCTGGCTTGGTTTAAGGACCAGGCCTCAGAGCTCGCAGAGCAAAGACAACGTACTGCAACCGAATCAAACGTCCCGGGTGTTTTGTGAATTACAGTTCTCTGTTTTCAATATATCCCAGGCATCCCCCGATAGCTTAAGTCGACTGGACATCGATGCATTCTTGAACGCGGCAATCTTCTGCGCCTCCGCGGTGATCGAGGAGCAGCAGTTGAGTGGATACTTAAATCCCGAGAGATTGCCGACGTTGCCGGCGGACCTTACCAATACCCTTTGTACATGCGCCCAAGAGAAGTGGTGGTCCTCTGCTTACAAAGTCTATTCCATGGATAAACAAAAGCCGCTGGACGATGATCTGGGCGAGATACGAATGGAATTGCAACGAGGCCTGGAAGTGGTTCGTTGCATAGGCAATCACGGACTGCACCCAGTCCTTTTAGTTCACTTAGCACGGATATTCCACTGCAGAGCAGAGGCGTTGAAAGAAACTAGCCCCGAGAGCAGCGAGATAGGAGATTTAGAGACACGTTCCGAGATGTATTGGTCGAACGCGGTGCCGCTTCTCGAGAGGCTACTGAACAATCAAGTTCTACGCGTGACGAACTCGAAGTTCTTTAATTACCAAGGAAAGGAAATGAACAACGCGGAGTTAATTAAAGCGGTGGAGGAGGGTAAACTGCTTTTGGCCCAGCGGCTGGTGCGAGAGAAACAGTACGAGAAAGCGATCGACGTGCTGCACGCACTGAAATGCCCGGAAGCGTCGTTCCAGCAGGCGCAGATGTACGAAATGCTCGCTGACGATATCGTCAGCTCCATACCTAAAGACAGCTTAACATCTGAGATGAGATCGCAACACATCATTATGCTTTCGAAAGCTAGGGAATGCTTTTACTTGACGTTAGATCGATTGCGCAGCCCGGGAATGAATCCGAAGCATCCTCTGAACTCCGAGCTCTCCACGCACATCGCTGATATAGAGAATAAGTTGAAGAGGATCGACCCGGACTGGTCGCGAGGTAACTTGAGCAGGAACGAATGCGACGGACTGTCGGAGGAGAGTTATTCCTCCGCTCACAGTGGCGTGGATCCAACAGTTGGTAACCCGTTGCCAACGTTCACGGGGACGTGCGCGTCGATCAACATAGCCAGCACACCGCAGAAGAATAATTACCGTACTCCAAAGCAATCTAGTACTCCTTACAGGCCGCAGCATCACGACCTGTTGGATCTGTCGCGGACTCGTTCGGAAGCCCGCCCGAGCCCCGAGCGTCTCGATGCTCAGATACGCTCGATCAATCAGATGATCCACGCGAAGGACAGCATGATACAAGCGATAACAGAGCAGAATAAGGCCATACTGGACTTGAACAAGACGGTAGTGGAGAAGGTCGAAGAGCTATCCAAGGAGGTGGCGGAGCTTCGGAAAGAGATTCAGAGGCAGCGTAGCCAGGCGATCAATGTTAATCCTAATTTGGAGGAGGATCTATGCGTCCTAAACGAAGAGGAGCTGAGTGATCTGAATTACACCATGAGCCAATCAGGGCCCGCGTCTTCGATATCAGGAAACATGTTCCCGTCGTCTCACAGACATCCGTATTCCCAGTTAGTGTATCCTTCCGCCACAGCATTCCAAGGATATTATCCAGGAGGGATGTCGTTCAGTGACCCAAGCGCGCAGGCTATTCCTTCTCTGTATCCCACGAACGTTTACCAGCTGCCAGTATTGTACCCTAATACCAGGTCAAAGTTGCCCGAGACGATACTACAACAGGGCCTGTTCCCAACGAGGCTGCCGGACTTGATGCCGCCGACGAACCAGCCGCTGCAAATCCCGCTTCAAAAGGTGGAAACGTTGAAGCCCGAGACGACCATAAAGGACGCGCCTGTTAACAAAGTTCCTCCGGTGAACGTAGTCATCACCACTTCCGACACTTTACCAACCACAGCGCCGGTTACTCAGCCGATGCTAAGCGTAACGATTCCTCCGCACTTCCGGCAAGGCAGTTCGACAACGGCCCACATCGAGCAAGCTGTTCCTCATTCTTATCAAATCTCCATGCCCTCTCAAGCTACCA
Source organism: Andrena dorsata (assembly GCA_929108735.1). Lineage (NCBI taxonomy): Eukaryota > Metazoa > Arthropoda > Insecta > Hymenoptera > Andrenidae > Andrena > Andrena dorsata. The sequence continues at coordinate 41,013,422 of OV815487.1, forward strand.
TACCGACGACAGTCAATCTACCACCATTGGCGGCAACTCTCACCACCACTCCAGCGAATATATCGATGCCCGAAGCACAGAGTACCGACAACGCCAACCTCGGCTTAACCATATCCTCGAACAGCTCGGATCACGAGCATGATCCGATACCAAACTTCGTCCCCGTCATACCGTTGCCCGCGGAGGTGAAGGTTACCACCGGGGAGGAAGGCGAGGAGACATTATTCTGCGCCAGAGCGAAGCTCTTCCGGTTCGTGGACAACGAGTGGAAAGAGCGCGGCATCGGCAACGTGAAGCTGCTGAGGAACGGAGAGGGAAAGGTGCGTTTGCTAATGCGAAGGGAGCAAGTGTTTAAAGTCTGCGCGAATCATTACCTGTCGCCGGACATGGAGCTGGCAGCCAAACCGAACAATGAGAAGGCATGGTTCTGGGTGGCGCACGACTTCGCTGACGGTGAACTGAAAGTGGAGAAGTTTTGTATTAGATTCAAAACCGTGGAGGAAGGGATTTCCTTTAAGGAGCACTTCGAGATGGCCATAGCGAGCCTAAGCCAGCTCTCTGAAAGGGCTGACAAGCCGTCCGTGGGAAGTAACGGCGTATCAACAGCAGCCGTGGGTGCTGAGAAGGCGAAGCCAGAAATAACGCCTGTAGAGCAAAGCAATCAGAAGCAACCTATGCAGATGGCAGCCACAGCCGCCGGCGAAGCTTCGTCAGAGAAATCGAAAGCGGCGACAGTTGTCGGTGGATTTTCGTTTACGTCGACGCCGATTATCCAACAAGTCGCTGCTACTGAACCTTCGAAAGCTTCCAGCAAGCCGGAGAACAGTCCGTTCGCCGGATTCACTTTTAGCAAGACTACGAGCACTGCGGAGAGTACCGCAACGGCGGCGCAGAAAAGCACGGCCGCCGGTGAGGCATCCTCTACGTCCCAGGCGTCCGGCTTCTCGTATGCAAAAGCAGCTGCACCTTCGCCGGCCGAAGCCGCGACAGCGCCGGCTGTCGCTACCGGCGATAGCGCCGCTGCAAACATTCCCCAGCCGTCGCTCAGAAGGCCGCATGCCCCGCCTCCAAGTGCAGCCACTTCGACGTCCGCTGCCGTGGGCGTTCAAAGCACAGACACGAAAATTGAGCACGAGACAGTGTTGTTCGAGGATCGAACGAACCTTCAGTACTATAACAGCGACACTAAACAGTGGGAAACTAGGGGCGCTGGTCAGATGAAGGTTCTGTGCAACAAGAAGTCGGGCAGGGTTCGATTGCTGATGATAGAAGAGAGCGGCGCCAAAGTCTGCTACAACTACAATCTCCTAGCGAAGATGCAGTTCACTTTAAGGAGCAGCAGCAACACCATCGTTAATTGGGGCATTACCTATGGGCCGAGTAATAAAACAGGGATGTTCGTGGCGATGTTCAAGTCACCGGCTCAGGCAACCAAATTTTACAACACTATCACTAAGAATCAGCAGAAGATGGTGAAGGATTGCATACCCGCTGAAAAATTGAAGAAACGCGAGACAACTAAGAGCGCACAAGCTAGCAAGCCGCAAGCTTCATTGGCGGAGATGTTTAAGCCAGCAACTGGCTCGTGGGAATGTAACGCGTGTTACACGAGAAATGCTGCGGCAGATGGAAAGTGCATTGCTTGCCAAACGCTGCGCCCGTCTGCGCCTAATACAGCAACCGCCGTGAGCACTTCGGCTCCAACACCTTCGGCTCCAATTCCTGCGGCTCCAACTGCTGCGGCTCCGACCTCGTCGAATCAGGTACCGCTCTCGCAGCTGTTCAAGCCCCCTGCCGGATCATGGAAATGCAACGCCTGTTACATCGTTAACACGGCTGGGAATAGTTACTGCGTCGCCTGCGACACGCCGAAGGACCCGTCCATGCCGCCTAAACCGAAAACCGACGGCTTCCAGATAGGCACCTCTGCCTCCGGAGCTACTCCCACGTTCACCTTCGGCATTCCACAGGATGCCGCTAAGAAGAACGCAAGCGGCTTCACGTTCAAGCTACCCGCGTCCAACGACACATTCACCGACCCTAAATCCACGCCTCCTAGCGCACCAGAGTCTAATGCGAAAGCTGATAGCACTAAATTTGTTTTCGGTATGCCACAGCCCAGACCTAGCACGCCGCCCAGCAAGGAGTCTCCGTTCACGTTCGGATCGCCAGGGAAATCCTTCGGCTTCAACTTCGTGCCGAAGTCTCCAGTTAAGTCTGCCGGCGGTGGTGACAACAGCGAGGATGAGATAGTCGAGAACGATGATATTCACTTCTCGCCGATAATCCCACTGCCGGATAAAGTTGACGTTAAAACCGGCGAGGAAGACGAGGAGATCCTTTACAGTCACAGAGCGAAGTTGTTTAGATACGACAAGTCGACGAACGAGTGGAAGGAGCGCGGTTTAGGGGACATTAAATTACTACGGCACAAGGAGACGGGCAAGCTGAGGCTGATAATGAGACGGGAGCAGATCCTCAAGGTCTGTTTAAATCATTTCCTTCCCCCTAATCTGGAGCTTAAGCCGAAGGACGACAAGACGTGGATGTGGAACGCCGCTGACTATAGCGAAGGGGAAGTGGAGCCTACGCTTTTCGCCTGTCGCTTTAAGACGCCCGACATCGCCAAGGATTTCAAGAGTTTAATCGACGATGCGTTAGCGGGGAACGAGCTCCCGGCTATCGAGGTAAATACAGAGGCGAGCACAGACGCGCCTGCTAAAGTTTCGCTAACTCAAGACATCGAGATCCTCTACGAAGCGAAAGTGACGGCCGCAGAAAAGGAAGCCGCGTTAAAGCTACTGCTTCCAGAGAACTTTTACGCGTACAAGCAGAAACCTGATTGTCCCGGGTGCAGAGGATGCAAGGAGCCGAGCGTGCCGTTATTTGAAGACGGCACCGCGGAGAAGGTGGCCTCGGAGCAAGAAACAACTACCACGTCTACCATACAATTCTCTCCGAAGTATACTGACGCGAACGCTGCGACTAACGATGTCGCAGTGTCCGATCAAGCACCCGTTTCATATTCAAACGCGCAGAATGCAGCTTCAACTGTTTTCAAGCCGGGACTGTACGACACAAGTACAACGCAATCTACAACGAGCTTTCTTTCTATAATGGCCCCCACGACTATATCATTTGGAAATAGCGATTTGAATGACAAAAAGACAACTGGCTTCTCGTTCGCGATGCCTCCGAGTCAATACGCCGCGAGCGAGCCGCAGCAGTCTGTAACCAGCGCGCAAAGTGCTCTGGAACCTGAGAACTTGAAGATTTGCAGCCCTGCTACTTGCCAAGCGCAGACAACCACCGCGTCGTCTCCCTTCATGACACCAGCATTAACATCGACTACGTCTATATTCGGAGCGTCTGCGACAGATTCGCTGTTCAACTTGAGTTCCGGAAAGAATATGTTCGGCGGAGGAACGAAGAAAGACGCACCGGGATTAATTAAACCTAGTTCGTTCAATGTTAACGCCGGCACCACCGAGCCGGTATTCTCGACTAACTTCGGCACCCAGACGAAAACGACAACACCTGCCACAACCGTCACGACGTACGCGTTTGGTACAACCGCTCCGATATTCGGCTCCTCTGCAACGAAAGGTAACTCGGAGACCACTGCTAACTCGGTGTTCGATAACACGTCCAAGCCATTCTCGTTTACCACCAACTACGGAGTCCGTACGAACGAGTCGCCATTCGCCATCTCGAACACCCCGACGACCAACATTTTTGAAACCAAGCCGGTAACGCCTTCGGAAAATGAATCGCAGAAAGACGGTAGCGGTACTTTCCTCTCGTCGGCGGAGGTGTCATTTTCAGACCTAGCGGCTAAAGCCCCCCAACAAGCGTTTAAAATAGGTAAGTCTGCATTTCTTACACAATCGAACGATTTACAGGAGGAAATTATTCCTGTGTCAACGTCTTACAGATCCGAACTTCTCGTTCGCCGGCGCCGGGGCGGCGGTGTTTGGCGGCAAATCGACCATGCCTGTCAATAAACTATCGAAAGATGCCCCGAAAGAGAAGAAAGATGAGAACGAGGAAGGGGAATGCGACGAAAACGAAAACGATCAGGAGCAGCATGATCCTCATTTCGAGCCTATCGTACCATTGCCCGACGTCATCGAGGTACGCACCGGTGAGGAAGATGAAGAGAGAGGTACGCGTCAGAATAAAGTGTATACAGAACACAGGATTGTCACGTTTCTGTTCGAATCTGATAAATTTTCTTCGTGTGTTTTTCGTTCCAGTGTTTTGCGAAAGGGCCAAGTTGTACAGATATGACAACACGACGCGCGAATGGAAAGAGAGAGGCGTCGGAGACATGAAAATCTTACATCACGCAGAGCATGAAACTTATAGATTATTGTTGCGTAGAGATCAAGTATATAAAGTAGTATGCAATCTGCTGCTCACTTTGGACGTGAACTTCAGTAGACTTAGCACCTCGGATCGTGCTTGGGTATGGGCAGGCATGAATTACGCTGAAGAGCAGCCGTGCTTGGAGCAATTAGCGGTTAAATTTAAGAATCCGGAACTGGCCACAAAGTTCAAGGATACGGTCGACAAAATTCAGCGAACGCTAAGTGAAATCCGTAAGGAATAAGATGCAACACCCCCCGTTCTTCGTAATGCTTCCGCAATTAATCGCTTTTGACCGCATGGCACGTGTTTATCCATCACCCTTTACATAGTTTACTATACGATACGTAGACGTTCATGATCATTGAACGATATTAATTATAATTTTACTTACATAGCGTACTATTGTTTACAAAGCATTATAATTTGTTGTGCCTGTAAGGAACGTTTCATTACTTCTTTTATAATACTACGATATTATTGCGAAAGATGCTATTCCCATTGGTACGTTTGATTTTCAGCTTGATTGTGATATTCAATTACAATGGAAAATCTATACGAAATTATTCTATTACGTTATCCTCAATTTTATAAGTATTATACTTTTTTTACTCCAAAAGGAATAAATATTACGAGATATGTGAAGATATTTTATGCTTTACCGTAAATAAAATTTGGTTACTAAGGTCGCCGTCTTATTGTAGCAAGTTTCACCGCAAGCGTGGTTCTTCCTATCGACAAGATACGTAAATAATATATTTTGTTCCGCTTTTCCCGGTTCTATGCGATAAGTTGTACAAATGCGTATTTTATTTGCCAAACGTTCGAATAAAATGGAATAATACAAAACGTAATCTATGCACTCCTTACCGATTAACATAAAACCGTTATTTGCCTTAGCGTTAAACTTGTTTAAAAGGCAATGTAATAGATTTAACACACGTAACAAGTAAGCTCACATCAGTTCTTGCTTGCTTTTAGCATTTCTATTACGCTCCCCTGCTTGCAGTCGTGTATTTTATTTACCAATATTGTTTATTTAATTTCAGGTGAGAAGGTAACGGAAGAGGGGCCGGTAATAGAAGAGCCGGAAGACGAGGATGAAAACGAAGAGGGGGATGAGATAGACGACGAAGAGGAAGAGGAAGATGATGAAGACGATGGCGGCGAGGAGGAGGAGGAGGAGGAGGACGAGGAGGAGGATCAGAAATCAATTATTTTCAAAAAGAGGGCCACCGTGCTCGCGAAAACAAGCAAAGAAACCAAATGGAAGTCCGTCGCTTTAGGAAATTTATTTATTTATTACGACTTCAATATCTTCGGCGAAAGAATAGTATTAAAAGCAGATCAAACAAATGAAGTTATGAGCAATACGATCATCAGTATGAATACCCAGATGCAGGTAAATATACGTTGACAAGGGTTTCTCTACTTTTAATTATAGGACTCTAGCATAAAGACGGAATAGATATTAATTCGACCGTTGTTGAAAACTCTGCTATCTGCTTTAAAGGTGGACGGGAAGGAATGCGTTTGGACGGCAATCGATTATGCCTTGAAACCAGTGGCGAGGCGCACATTGAAAGCGATGTTTTCGTCGGTACAAGCCGCGGAGCAAATGTATAACAAGTTTCAAGATGTATGTAAGAACGCGGTGCAAAGTACGGAAGCAAGTTAACGATAGAATCTAACTATCATTGATTTATCTTGACAGGGAGTGGGGTTTGCGAAAGAAGCAGACATCACCGAACCATACTACGAAGAATAAAAGATTTCTTGTAAGATTTCCTGTAATAAAGAATGTTGTATCTCTTGTATACAAAACATACTTGATTTCAGTTTAAGTTCGATTAATGGAAACTAAGAGACTTTCGGATCCCATCTGTTTCTGCGGCTGTACTTATGTAATTGACGATCGTAGAAAATTATTTGAGAGCTCATGACTAGGAAACAGATGAATTCTTATTAACGTCGGTATGTTTTACTTCTAAGGAAATATATACCCGATAATGAAATCAAAATATCTAATAAAGCCAGGCATGCCAAACGCACCGGGCACTTATTCGTGCGTAAAAGATGGTGTTCGAATCAAGTCACTGTGTCCTTCTTCCCTTTTACACTTTTTGTATATATTTCCTTATTTAGACTTTACGTAATTAGAATAAGTTTTCTTATATATATATATATATATACTGAGTATTCATCGAGGACCGTTCAATGAAGGATAAAGCAAACGAATGAAGAGGATTTGGAGTAAAGATTTCGGATGCTCGAACGGCTCAGGAATTTCGAGCAATGTGCCTGTGATAAAACTAGGAATTCAAGAATGTTCTGAAAGAAATTTGAAGGCGCGATTGAATACATATGCGTGCATAAATTAGATAACTAGTCCTGCAACAGTGATTCCACGTTCTTTTGTATTTCCTAATTCATCAAATTCATTTGATAGGGAAACCATTCTATGTGTTTAATTAAATAGCGTAATAATGTTTCAACGAGGATAAAGGAAAAATAAAAAATGTTTGTTCGAGTATACGTCTATTGTAAATTCCCGATATTTATAGAATCGTTTGACGAATGTAACTGGTGCTTTTGAATCGGATAACGAAATTGCTTGCGACGTCACTGAAATAAGCCCCTTCTTCTCGCATTGATACCTACAGCACAGTATATACCCGCGTAAAAAGAAGCAGTCATTGCACTTATTGCTCGCAGCAGTGTCCAGCAGTGTCTAGGCGTATCTTGTACGGTAATCGTGCCGATTCGTCCGATTCCTCCATTATATATTTAATTTGATTATTGCACCGAGAACGAAAAATTTACTTGCACGATGTCCGTCATAACGAAAGGTATGTAAAATCCCTCGTATATGGTTACTGTATGTAAATACAACGCTTGATTTGTAATTTAAACATTCACTTTACGCGTTATCTCTCAAATAATATTCAGATCGTAGGTTTATAGTTGATCGTTTGAAAATATTATCAGCGACAGGCAAAATAATTGCGTACATAAGTCGTACGCTTAAAAACACTCGTCACTCGGGCACGTACAGTTTATAACTTTGGCGATAAAGATGTAGGTCAAATTCATCAACATGATAAAATATATAAAAAGAATTAGAATTCACGCGGTATATTTAATAAGCCTTTACTCAGGAATGTATATTCAATATATGACAATAAAATGGACCGACATAACGGGTATATGGAATACCTTGATTTTATCTCAAGCGTTAAATTTTCTTCTTTCTTAAAAAATTCCTGTTTTTGTAGTAGTTTATCGTAATTATCGCATGGTTCTATACAATTCTTTGTAAATTTCTCTACTTTTCTGACCTTTGGAGCTCATTCTATATCCGCGACAGTGGTACTCATTCAGGATGATGTACCACTGTATCGAACTGTCTCATAATTTCAAGTTTACATCTTCTAATTGCACAATATGAACAATTGATTGAAATTAATTTCTTTTTTCAATAACCACGAGGATAGACATTAAGGTATATATCAAAGTTAAATGGTAATCTAAGTTCAATATACACTGTGTCTTACAGTCTTAAATAAATATGTTTACTGTTCGCATGGCCTGTGTTTAGTTGGCCCTACAAAATGATTATACGAGCGTACCTTTCTTACAGGAGTCTTCATTGTGGCTGCAAAGCGTACCCCATTCGGTACAATGGGTGGGGCATTTGTCAACAAAAGTGCCACCGAGTTATCAGTAGTTGCTGCGACATCTGCCTTGCAATCGGCAGGATTAAAACCTGAACAAATAGACAGTACCGTTTTTGGTCATGTATTAGTTGTACGTATATAATGGTTAAATCTACAAGCAGTGGCGCACCCGGATGGGGGGTCAAGATGCCCTAGCACCCCCAAAGTAACAGCTTAGTAGAAAGAAAAGAAAACTGAATTTTATTCTTTAACTAAATTTTCCTAATCACCTAATGAATCTTATTGAATTTGCATTAAAAATGTTTTTATTCGTTCAACTCGGCTCTCCTAAGATTAAATCCTGAGTGCACCACTGCCTACAGCTCTATTCTTAAAAGCAATTAAACATCCCTGTTTCGCACTCCAACCAACTGTTCCTTTAAAGGGATCAGCTGCTGACGGAGGTTTCCTGGCACGTCATGTATCATTGAAGTCCGGAGTTCCTTTGGAGAGGCCAGCTTTCGGAGTCAACAGACTGTGTGGCTCTGGATTTCAGTCAGTAGTCTGCGGCGCACAGGTACAGACTTCTATGCGTTTCTAAAACATAAATATGATTGGACACAGTCTCCTCGCAATAGATACTATTTTATAACGGCTGACTTTCAGAGTATTTTAGTAGGAGAGTCTAAAGTGGTTCTAACAGGAGGTGCGGAGAATATGAGCCAAGTTCCTTTCGTCGTAAGGAATGTTCGTTTCGGTACAGCTTTGGGGCAGAAGTATGAGTTCGAAGACATGCTGTGGCTTGGTATGATGGACACCCACTGTAACGTGCCCATGGGCATGACAGCAGAAATACTTGGAGCTAAGTATGGCCTGAAGAGAGAGGAAGTAGACGAGTTCGCTCTAAGGAGCCAGCAGTTATGGAAAGCTGGTAAACACCTTGCTACTGGTAAAGACTCTGCTCCTCGCGAAAGCTTAATGATCGATCGTTGTAGCCAATGATGCTGGCCGTTTCAAAGAGGAGCTTGCGCCCGTAACGGTGAAAGCGAAGAAACAAGAGGTTGTCGTTACCACGGATGAACATCCACGCCCTCAAACGACTCTGCAAAGCTTATCCAAGCTGTCCTCCGTTTTTAAGAAGGACGGTATCGTCACAGCGGGCTCTGCATCTGTACGTTAAATCGCGTCTCATTGAACTGACCAACAATATATATACTAGATTTACGCGTGCATCTTGTAAACGCATACTTCTCATTCTACAGGGTATTTGCGACGGTGCGGGTGCTGTTATTTTAGCCAGCGAAGAAGCCGTCAAGACGCAAGGACTTAAGCCACTGGCGCGTTTAGTTGGCTACACAGTTGTCGGCGTGGAACCTAGTATCATGGGAATCGGTCCTGCGCCAGCTATCAAAGAGCTTCTTAAAATAACAAATAAAACGATGAACGACGTGGAGCTCGTCGAGGTAAGAATTTTAGCGAGCATGTTACATCAGATTTACTCGAATCCGATCCACTGTATACACTTCGTTTTAATAGATTAACGAGGCGTTCGGAGCTCAGACACTAGCGTGCGCTAAGGACCTCGATTTAGACATTAACAAGTTGAACGTGGACGGCGGTGCTATTGCTCTTGGACATCCATTGGCTGCATCTGGTAGCAGAATTACAACGCACTTAGTACACGAGCTCAGGTACATTGATACTGAATAAAATTACTTTAGTACCCTCTCCGTTGGCTACAAGATTAATTACAACGACGTAAATTACTCTCGCAGGAGACGAAAAAGTGGGAAACTTGGTATTGGCTCTGCCTGCATTGGCGGAGGTCAAGGAATAGCAGTCATGGTCGAAGCTCTATGATAATTCACGCCAATCGCGGCCCAAGATAAGAGTCGTGGACTGTGCAAATAAAATTGTGTAATATCACAGCGCGTGTATGTTACGAAATCTGTGTTCGATTTATATTTTTGATATTCAAAAAATATACATTATATATTTTTCTGTTAATATGGGTTTTATATTATGTACAGCAATATTTTCCTACGATAGGCTTCCTCCGATCGACAACAGATTCAATCGTCCGTAGAAGTTTGCAAAACTGTAAAAATGGAGTACGACATTCGCAAAATCTAAAAAATAATGCCGATAAGTTTAATGAGAAAATTGCGAGGCATAAGCGCGTACACTTACTTTAACGAACGTCTGTAAAGACAATTCCATGATATGTCCAGCGCTCAAAATGAGTGGCTTCTGAGCCCTCAACATCGTGATTTGTATGGCTCGTTTGAAACTCTCGGTATTCCGCCACCAATCGTTAGAATAGGAGGCGATAATTAGATTTGTGCTCTGTAAATGCGATTCTGTTCAGGGGGAGCCCTATTTAGGACGCTAGGAATAAGGTGATTCTTGGGAATTTTTTCTCTAAGAAACTGTTAAGCGGATCTTTTCCAAACTTTCAGACTATTTGAGTTCACATTCAAGCAATTAAAATTAATTTTTACGTTACAAAGTGTTCGGTAAAAATGAAGATATATGATTACGTTCGTTAGGACTCGCATGCCGGAGTTGCAAATTGGCTATTGTAATGGTGGTCCCATTTCTTCCCTGAAATAAAAAACCAAGGATTTTCTCATTTCTAGTATAATTACATTGTCGATGAACCTAGCAAACGAAAAAGAAATTAAAAGTTAGCAAATTGGTGGGACTTGAAAGAAAATGTTACGATTCTGGCCCAAGATATTTCGTACTATTTATTCATCAACAATGTAATTATACTAAAAATAAGAAAATCCTTAGTTTTTTTATTTCGGGGAATAAATGGGGCCACCATTACAATCGCCAATTTGCAACTCCGGCGCGCGACTTCTACCGAACACTTTGAAACGTAAAAATTAATTTCTATTGTTTGAATGTGAACTAAAATACCCTGAAGGTTTGGAAAAGATCAGCTGAACAGTTTCTTGGAAAAAAATTCCCAAGAATCACCTTGTCCCTAGCGTCCTAAATAGGGCTCCCCCGTTAAAGCAGAATCTCGCTTCACTTTTCAGTAAAAGATCAGTCGTAACGATTGCGTACGTGGAGGTACAATTCGTTGCCGTGCCAGCAATATATAAAGATTTGGTAAGTCATGCAGCACATGTACATTACCATACCAAAGAGAACGGACGGAATGTAGTCTTTCATCTGTGAATGCAACAATTTCCAATTGCGTACATAGGCAAAGCTGTAGCAATTAAAACACATAGAACGTACAAAATATACCTGTACTATATTGAATGCGATTAAACATATAATAATGCAATTAACTAGGAACTGAAGGAATATCGCTGTGCCGAATATATTCTGGATCTCTCTCGCGAAGCTGGAAATATTCAAACAATTCAGCTGCAGAGCACGCCTACAATTGAGAAGCACAGTATCCTTAAGTATCTGCGTTACGAGACTCACTCGAATATCATAATACTGTGCCTGACGCAGAGTTTCAAATCATCGTAAGCCTCGTTGCGACCGTTCACTGCAGATTTTCCAATGTTATCGCTCGAAGTTAGTGGTTTCTTTACTTCGCTGTTTATCGAAACCATGGTGCGGCTGAGCAGCGTCAACTGGCAGCAAGCAGTGGTGATAAATCCCGTTACCAAAGTATCTATCGCTACGTTGTTGAAGCAGCAAATAATGATTGCCACGGTCTGATGCAGGGAGGTAATCTCGAAAGCCGGGGTGGCAGTCACGTTATAGGGGTACCATCCCTCCATCGGCAATTGCTTGGATCCCCCAGCGAGCAGATTCGCGATCGGCGTTATGCCCCAGCAAAGTACCGCCATCCCGCCGAAACTCTGATAAGCGATATGATGAAAGATCCCGTGCCAAGTGTAATACGATACTATCCGCTCGTATTTCGCATTATCTCGACTGAACATTTCACTGTTCGTCACGTCTATCAGAGCCTGGATACGCTTTTGTCGGCGGAGAATAAGAATCACCTACGCACCAGCGTGATAAACCGAATAAACGTCTAATAAAATTAGAACTTTATTGATTCCTAACGGAAACGATCGCGCGGAATTAATTTCGATAGAAAAGTTCCCGCGAACAAATGAAAAAAAGGAATGTGCGATGGCCGGGAATCGAACCCGGATCAACTGCTTGGAAGGCAACTATGCTAACCATTACACCACCATCGCACGGTGATGGTACATCGAAATTTTAGAGTGAAATCGTACGTGATTCAAGGAAGCTATATTTTACAAATCTGTTTCACTGGTAAGGACCTTGTAAGCGTGAGTGACATTCGTCATTAGAATAGTTGCGCCGGCAACAATTTCCCCCATGTTTCCCCAGCTCGCGATAAGATACGCGATTTCAGTGGCGAGGAAAATTCCCAAGAGAAAGATGAAACTGCAAACCGTGTACGGAATGTATAGACACAGGTATTTGCCCTGAACGGGCCACATGCCCATGTAATAAATCATCGACAGGCTAATTTTCAAATGCTGGTTAGGACTGATCGTCCTGAGTTTCGTTTCTTCCAGCGCAAACGCGTCCATCCTCCGGTTCGCAACCGATTCCGTTCGACTTGAATATTCCGCGGGGACAGAGCATCCTCCGTTATGGATAGCATCGAGTATTAGCTGGCCATTTACTTGAACCACATTCTACGGTCGCAAGCTATTAATTGAAAGACTTGATGATTGCGGGGCGGTCTTGACATGTCCTGTAATCACGTCCCCTTCTGCTTCCCTTGCATCTGTATTTAATTGAGGGCATTCAGCAAGAACAGTTGCGTCGCGCTGTAATAATGCTCGGCTGTAGAGGATCCGCTATCTTATGAACGTTTAATGAGAAATCGACGAATGGTAAGGCAGATATGTTCTGTTAATCGGAGAACAATACTACGTGCGAGTTCTGCGCGATCGGGTGGCGTCGTTCTAAAACCCAACAGTGCGATTTGTGCGACAAGTCCGAAACGATACGCTCGCCGCATTTTGCAAGGATTTATTCGCCTGTTAGTAGACCGTGTGTGCAGAATTCGCGATAGTGGAACACCGTCCACTTAATTATTGAACTGTTTGATCAGGAAGAAGCGACCTATGCTCGGGCTGGATTGATCGATCGCAAGTATCTATATCGATAAACTGTGTTTTAACCGATGTACATACGTAACTGTTTACTGTATCAGATTTCATTATCTAAGTTCTTTTGCGTTCACGTGACCTAGCGATGTTAAGCCCCGATAGAGCGATATAACGATATTTCTTCGGTGTAAGAGTGAAAGCACTAAAGCGATTTAATGCAGCCATGTATCATTCCGTTTCCAATTTCAAAGCGGCGAGTCCGATACTTCGCAGAAAACGGACCTGCTCGTCTCGTGTCAATATATATATAGAACTAAAAAGTTATAAAACCAACTTCAAAAAAATAGAAAAGCACTGAAAGCGAAAAATAAATTTCTCCCTTATTTAATCTACGATTCTCATATTTTTTAAGTCGGCGCCTCACCATTTGCACCGTGGAAATCTAGCGCCGACTTAAAAAATATGAGAGTCGTAGATTAAAAAAGGGAAAATTATTTTTTACTTTTTATTTTTTCGAAGTCGGTTTTATTTTCTTTTAAATTTTTTTATCTTAAATCTGCCAAAAGTTAGGCGCTAAACTATCTGCCCGAAACCAACTACCGTTCACAGCTTTTGCGAATATCTCGAAAACTAAAACCGAGCGACGATTAACGTGTATAGGAAAAAGTTGGGCTGTACTTCCGAATGGCCCCAGTGGCCGATCGGCACGAGGTTTGGGGGGAGGGGTGAGGAGAGGGTGTGAACCCTAAATCTAAAATTGTAGCTTCGGGAATTTATTAGTTTCTGAAATATTAATAAAAGAAGTAATTATGCAGAACTGGCGTTTCCTCACCGATTTCAATGATTTTTGGATATGTTCTCGGGGACATGATTCTGAACAACTTTTTCTTATACATGTTACCGCCGCTTGACCTTCGTTTCTATTCGCGAAAAACTGCTGCTACTGCTACAGTGTATTCTGCCGTAAATCTACCAACAGTACACGTTCGTGGCAGCGTATGCGCCAGCATGGGACAAAACAAATGACGAACCTTTGTTTCCGAGATATTTACGAAAAACTTCTATTGATTTATTCCGACGCAACGGACACAGCGATCAACTCGTTTATACTCGTTTCTGGACAGCACGTGGCAATGTGATTTAAAAAAAAGTACTTTCCTCTGGAAAATTACGTTGGAAATGACTGTACATAACCGGCGGTTCCGCACTGACGAATACGGTGCACGGTGGCGTACATAGTGTATATGCAAAATGTAATGTAGTAGTAGCAACAGTTTTTCCTCAATATCTCGGAAACTAAAGGCGACCGCCAAATAGTTTAAAGGGAAATGTTGTTCAAAATAACAACCTTGACAACATATGTGAAGCTCGTCGAAAATAAATTCGCTTTCCAAAATAAATTAATATTTTTTTATTAATATTTCGGAAACTAATAAATACCCGAAGCTACAATTTTAGATTTAGGGTTCTCACCCCCTCCCCACCCTTCCCCCCCAAACCTCATCTCGATCGGCCACTGGGGCCATTCGGAAGAATATCCAAAAGTTGTTCAGAATCATGCCTCCACGACATATTCCAAGCTCATCGATAATCGGCGAGGACTGCCATTTTGTAAATAATTAACGATTTAATAAATAAAATACTATCTAAATTCGTTTTTATTTCTGCCTCAGCCGTCAGCCGGACCGCGAAATACGTATTTCTCCTACTTTGGCCGGTCCGCAAGTATAAAAATGTTGGGGAACGCTGCTATAAAGTTCTGAACCTTAATACATTTTTACATGTACACAGATGTAGAGTCTGAATATAGCAACCCGACCAACTTTCCGGCCCGACCGCGTCTCCCGGAATTACCGTAAAAGGAAAAGTAGAAAGTAATGTGTACATGTGTGAGAATGGCGGGGAAGTATCTCTGCCTACCATTCCCACTACAGATAAGTTATTTTATCATATCGGATGCTACGTGTCGTCGCTATCGCATATAGAGACTAGAGAGCCATCCATTATCATGACTCGTGATATTAAACAGTATGCAGTACGCAGTTGTGTGCTAAAGTACATACGCAGTTGTCAAGTCAGTCGTCTTTCACGGGGGCTCGAAGTAAGTTGCTTCAGTTACCGAGGCGAGGACGAGCATCTATCTCTACGCGATATTTGCAACATCCGTGAGTGTCTGTCGTTCGCGATTAGGACCTTCCGAGTTTCACGCGATATTATTTAATACCGTCACGAGAACATGGCACCCACTGCGACACTCAGCAAAGACGTGCCCGACATAGAGGTAAGTGTCAGCCAGAGTCAGCGGTGGCTTGCTGACATCTAACATTTTCTTGGCACAACATCGGACTTGACAGCCGACACACTTGTCCTCAGAACATCCTGGACTTAAATCCGAAGATAAAGCCGTTCGTCAACCTTGTCACTTCGGCGCACACGAAAGAGAACAAGAAGAAATGGAAGAGGAATATCAACGAGAAGTGCAGTGTAAGATTCACCGCGGAGGAAACTCTTACCGATCCATCCAATTCTTAAATAGCTTATCGCGAGAAATCAGGATGACGCAATGTTTACAGATCGTTGTGTAACGAGAGCGTCACTCTTCTAGGACGCTAGCGCTCCTACCGCTCCCTACAGATGTGCTTGGTTCTTGCAGAAATGCCCGCCATTGACGAAGAATTTCGACGACATTAAGCACACGACGCTCAGCGAGCGCGGCGCTCTAAAAGAAGCCGCGCGTTGTTTGAAATGCACGGACGCGCCTTGCCAGAAATCGTGCCCCACGCAGCTGGACATCAAGTCCTTCATTACATCTATCTCGAATCGAAATTATTATGGCGCGGCGAAGGCGATTCTGTCGGACAATCCTCTGGGGCTCACCTGCGGCATGGTGTGCCCAACGAGCGACCTTTGCGTGGGTGGGTGTAACTTGTACGCCTCCGAAGAAGGGCCTATTAATATCGGCGGGCTCCAACAGTTCGCCACCGATGTAAGGAGCTAGCTAAAAGTATCCAATGAGCATTCGATGCGCCATCCACCTAAACCAGGCCTGCACAGCGAGCCTTTTTCAGCGCCTAGCGGCGAACTTCGCCTCACCGATTCTACCCTCAGTAACGGCGTACGGCTGGTTGCTTGCCGCTAGGCGCTGAAAAAGGCTCGCTGTGCAGGCCTGACCTAGACGATTATAAGATCCTGCACCCGGTTCCGTAGGTTTTCAAGCAAATGAATATACCGCAGAGCAGAATCCCCGGGCAAACTGTTCCGCACGCTGATACCAAGATCGCGTTGCTGGGCTGTGGCCCGGGTTCCTTGTCCTGCGCGACCTTCCTCGCGCGTTTAGGCTACGATCGCGTCACGATCTTCGAGAAGCAAAATTACATCGGCGGCCTAAGTGCTTCCGAGATACCGCAATATCGGCTACCGTACGATGTCGTCAACTTCGAGGTGGACCTGGTCAAAGATCTGGGAGTGAAGATCGAACTGGGCAGAGCACTATCCGACGCTGATTTAACGATACAGGTTCCGACCAGACCTTCTCACAATCGGTTTAGAATCGAATTTGGCTTTCATCCACCGATATTCTTTCAGACTCTTCAGAGTGCCGGGTATAAAGCTATCTTCTTGGGGATCGGTCTCCCGGAAGCAAAGACTGTTCCGATCTTCTCCAATCTCACCGAGGAAATGGGCTTCTTCACGTCGAAGAATTTCCTGCCGAAAGTAGCGAGAGGTAGCAAGCCGGGGATGTGCGCGTGCAAAAGCAACGAGCTACCTTCTCTTCGCGGGAACGTCGTTGTTCTTGGAGCCGGAGACACGGCGTTCGATTGCGCCACTTCCGCTCTCAGGTGCGGCGCGAAGAAGGTGTTCGTAGTTTTCCGAAAAGGCTTCACCAACGTACGAGCAGTTCCCGAAGAGGTGATTCATCGTTTCGTACAATAAACTACTCTGTATCCAGTGGCGGATTTAAGAAAGAAGGCCCGGGTGGCAAACATTCTGAGGGGCCCATTTTTTTTTTGAGAAAATGAAGAGGTAGTTTACTAAAAACGGGCCAAGTGTATTAGTACGAAAGAATGTAGAATTTAGATACCTCATACCTAATCATAATTTTTTTATGGGGCTCTGCGGGGTCTTCTGGGGCCTAGGCGGCATCTACTCATCAGCAGTCCTTCAGCCGCCCTATTAAATCCGCCACTGTCCGTATCCCTATATTCCCTAAATCGTGTCTTCCGGCGTGTTTAGCTTGACCTCGCGAGGGAAGAGAAATGCGAGTTCATCCCCTTCCAGTCGCCGAAGCAAGTGATCACCCGCAACGGGAAAATAGTCGCGATAGAATTCTATCGGACCGAGGAGAATGAAACCGGCGATTGGGTGGAGGACGTGGAACAAGTCTGCAGGCTAAAAGCGGACTTTGTGATATCCGCTTTTGGATCAGGGTTGCAAGACCCCAGCGGTAAGAGTTTATACTACACAGGTTAAGTAGAGCTGTTCGAGTACTCGAATAAAGCGGGCCGAGTACCCGTAAAATCCGGGCGGCCTGAATTCCATCGGGCTACCCGGATTTTTCAAGCCGGCCGAAACAAATTCGAACTACCCGAATTTTTCGGATACCCGGCTGAGCCGGCTCGGCTCGAAAACAGAGTCCCGGCTAAATAAGAACAGGTACCGAGAGTTTCTGATTTTTAAGTGAGGAGAGCCATGGCCCCTGTTAAAATAAACAAGTGGTATTTACCGGAAGTGGACACGGAGACAATGAGCACGTCTGTACCTGGAGTCTTCTGCGGCGGAGATCTTGCCGGCGTTGCTAATACCACCGTCGAATCTGTAAATGACGGGAAGGTGGCTGCTTGGTACATGCACAAATTTATTCAGGTTACATCTTCACAGATTCGATCGTATCTTTCTTTTCGCCGCAACGACGTATGCTTGACGATTCGTTCGCACGCTATCCAACAGAATTCTTACAACCTCCAAGTACCTGAGATTCCCCAGCTGCCGAAATTTCACAGCCCGATCGACGACGTTGATCTAACCGTCGAGATGTGCGGCCTGAGGTTCGAGAATCCATTCGGCCTTGCCTCTGCACCGCCGTGCACCACTAGCGCTATGATCCGACGTGCCTTCGAAGCGGGATGGGCCTTCGCCGTGACGAAAACGTTCGCCTTGGACAAAGTAAACAGCTTCACCGAATCATGCATAGAGTTCGTTCTGATTAAGTAACTTCGTAGGATCTCGTCACCAACGTGTCGCCGAGGATAATCAAGGGCACGACTTCGAGGCATCATTACGGTCCGGAGCAAGGCAGTTTCTTAAACATCGAGCTCATATCCGAGAAATCGGAGGCTTATTGGTGCAACAGCGTGACGGAATTGAAGAGGGACTTCCCCGGCAAGGTCCGCAAGTAACACTCGCGCAGGTCCCCGATGTTTTCCAATTAATGCCAATACGAACGATTACGCGGTTTGTTTGACAGATCGTTATAGCTAGTATTATGTGCACGTACAACAGAGCAGATTGGACGGAGCTGGCACAAAAATCGGAGACTGCCGGTGCCGACGCCTTGGAGTTGAACTTGTCCTGTCCCCATGGAATGGGAGAGTCCGGAATGGGTTTGGCTTGTGGACAGGTATATATTTATTATAATCCCCAAATAGTTGGTTAATATTTCACTGGGGGGGTTGTTACCTTGCTCAAGGATCCTGAATTGGTAAGGAACATTTCGAGGTGGGTTCGGGATGCTGTGAAGATACCGTTCTTCGTGAAACTGACACCGAATATCACCGATGTCGTTTCGATAGCCAAGGCAGCTCACGAAGGTACTCTCCTCTTTGTATGATTCTTTCGCGACGGCGCTATAAAAATGAAGTCGAAATCAGGCGGGGAATGTTCAGTGATATGACTGTAACAGGTCGCGCGGACGGAGTGTCTGCGATAAATACTGTACAAGGTTTAATGGGCCTGCACTCGGACGCCACTCCTTGGCCAGCTGTCGGGGTGAAGAAGGCCACCACCTACGGTGGAATGTCTGGGAACGCGACTAGGCCGCAAGCTTTAAGAGCCGTTTCTTCCATTGCGAAGGAGCTACCCGGCTTCCCCATCCTTGGGATCGGTGGTGTTGATTCGGCGGACGTTGCTCTTCAATTTCTTCATTGCGGCGCGTCGGTCGTACAGGTGAAGTAATCGTGTCGATTATAATCACATTATTCGTACTAAATTATTCTCGAACGATGGACAGATCTGCAGCGCCATACAGAATCAAGATTTCACTTTGATCGACGATTACGCAACTGGTTTAAAAGCCTTGCTGTACTTGAAGAGCCTGCAGCAAGTGAAAGACTGGGATGGACAGAGTCCGCCGACCTTTAAGCATCAAAAAGGGAAACCGGTTTCGTTGCAACATGCTCTTGGCAAAGTGAGTATCGCCCGTTCGAAGTTGAACTTGAAGTCATTGGCACTGAATTATAATCGACGCGCGTTACAGAATATCCCGTACTTCGGGGAATATCAGAAGCTTCGGGAGAAAAAGATAGCCGAGATTAAAGCGAACTCAAATCCGCTGGATAAACTCGTCGAAGTAAGTAGGCCTGCTCCGAAACCAGTTTCCCCTATTCCAACGATAAAGGACGTGATTGGAAAAGCTGTGAATCATATAGGAGCTTACAAGGATCTGAACAACAAGGAGCAAGTTGTCGCATTGATAGACGACGTAGGTCTTGATCGTCGATGAATATAATTCATTAAACTCGTTTTCTTTTCTATGTGATGATATAAACAGCTTTTACATTTCTTAGGACATGTGTATAAATTGCGGGAAATGTTACATGGCTTGCGCTGATTCTGGCTACCAAGCGATTCAGTTCGATTCCGAAACTCACATTCCGAAAGTAACCGACGACTGCACGGGTTGCACGCTCTGCCTCTCAGTCTGTCCCATTATCGATTGTATTACGTAAGTGTCCTTCCTTCTTTCGAAGCGTCATTGTTTACAATTATTTCAAGTAATTACACGTTACGCTATGTATCGTCCGATTACTTTTTCAGAATGATACCGAAAACGATACCGCACGTTATTAAAAGAGGTATACCACCGAAGGGATTATTCGAACTTTCCGAATTGTCAGGCCAGCTGCCTTGAAGAGAAGCTTGTTCCTTCTCTTTCGAAATACTATAAGTAATTCTATATTACATAACGCATCATTTATAATTAAAAATAAATAAAACAAAGGTACTTAAAGAGCGAAAAAGTCTGCATTGTCGAACCACTGCATCGTCTCTGGCTGAGTACGATTGTAACTGTACTCCTCGCATTTGTCGTTTAACAGCCGGCGCCTGAAATTCAATTTAAAAAAGAAGACTATACGGATGTGCCCGTCGTGGAAGAAATGTAAACGATCATAATTAGAATAAAATACATTACCCTGCGTATTTTGCACAGCCTACGATCGGATAATACTTCTTGAAGCACTGCGGCCTTAAAACATTGAAGTACGTAGTTCCTATGTTAGTGGCGATTAAAGAATTAGCTTCCTTCAAACAATTGTAGAAGTTCTTGTCGCAGTCGCAAGACGATCTACTCGCAAGATACATAAATATTTCTGTTTTAATAATCTAAGATGACCATGGGATAACATTATGAAATCCATTCCGCAATTACCTCGTGAAAATACCATTATTCGCAAGGCCATCTTGTTCCTCTTGCGCTGGGATTCCGTCCGGGCAAGAATCGTGAGCCCTGCAACAGGCGTCCGTCCTCTTAAACAAGCCGAGGTCCTTTTTGTTCGGAGATATATCACCGTCGCCGCACCAATACGTTCCTGAAATTAACGTTGAAACCAGTTAGTTTCAACGGCGCGTAACGTATTCGGTTGTTTATCGTGTCTCATTCATACATATCGTATATAATATTCAGATTTCAAAGTATCATTTCATAGTATCACGCACCTGGGAATATCGCCTTAATTTGGGTTTTGTATGGGTTTAGAGCATCGCCGATAGACGTTCTCTTGTCTATGGATAATGTGGGTGTATTAAACAGTGGAATGAGAGACGCTACCCCTCTCAAGTTATCCCTGGCAGTTTCGACTCCGTGATTGAGCATTCGCCCGGATTTCATCAGTGTCCTAACGACTTGCTCCAGTGGACCAACGAAGGTCTCCTTTGGATCTTTCGGACCAATTGGGAGGAACTCGCAGCTCCCACATCCGACTACCAAGAGAACCGAGGCGGGTAACAGAAACACGCGTAGCGAGAACATCGCGGTGCCGAGTTCTATGGAGCACTGAGCGAGTTGGAAGAAATCGAAGCGTTTTTTTTTTTCCGCGAGCGAAGAATTTGTTCTGTCGCCTGGACCTGAGGCGCGCGTCAGATGCCTATTGACTGACTTGACATTGACGCCACCCTCCTTTTAAGCGAACTGCCAACTTCCCACAACGTTCTGTTTATCTGCGTGATACAGAATGCGTAGAAAGCCGGGAAATAATTGTTCGGCACCTGTGCAAATGATCGAGTAATCTACGGAACAATGTTATCTAAATTGTTCCCCAGTACTGCCGGCAAATTATTTCTTGCAACCTGTTGTCGAAAAAATAATAGGCGCAATTTAACGTCTGCCTTTTATTATTCGTCGCACAATGGTATCGGTACTCCGCGCTTATTACGAAATACGTAGAGACATTAAGCAGTCCAAGAATATAAAATTATCGCTCAGGTTTATTTTATAAAACGATTGCATGAAACGTAACGTACAGGTACTGGAAAATTGCAACGCGGTAATAGCGATCCTCAACGTGTTTAGGGAGCAAACGCGAGGGGAAGCAGAGTACAAAAGGTAAACAATGTTTTTACGTCGCCTCGCTCGACGATTCGGTTGTGTTCAACCCGTCTTCCGTGATACAGTCGCCTGTATCGGACGTTTGCTGTTCCTCCAAGGCCCGCCGCTTTTGAAGTCTCGTGCACCGCGGGCAAGAATGATTTCGTTTAGACCAGCACGGGCGGTGATGGACGGCCGAGCATTGATGGCAAGTTATGGAGCTCGCGTCCCATGGATAAATTATCTCATCGTTGCCGCACAATTCGCACAAATGGCCCCTGCGAAAGAACGCGCGAGACAGTTTAGAGCGCTCTCACTCTGAATCATCTTTAAAGTCTACCTCGCTTTGCACAATTGGCACTGTTCCGTGATGTGAGCGTGCATGGCGTCGTACGCAGCTCGGATCTCCTCCAGAAGCGTTCCACTGTTCAGATCCACCAGATCTCTGATGGAATAATTCCCCGCGTTCTCGATCATATGAGTGTGTATTCTAAGTTTCCACGGTAGCCCCTGATTATTAGCTTCCGGGCATAGAACCAAGTAGCGCTTCATCATCTGCATTTCCTCCCGCATCCTCTGTCCCATTCAATTGCACTTTCAGTTGGTAATTCGGTACTCTCCTCCAAATACAGAATTGTGATACGCTTTACCTTCACCGAGGACAGGTCGGGGACCAGAGTGAACAGCTTCGGATTTAACTCTTCCAGCGGCAAAACGGAACGGTCTTCTAGAAGAGTTAAAAGTTGCGCCGCGGCTCGGGACACGAGTCGCGGCTCCATGTCCCAATTTCTAATCACTCGCGCGGGGATCACCATCGCGGTATTCCAATGGCATCTCTGACAGTAATACAATCCACTGTAGTCGCAGAGTCGCGGCTCGATCCATGCTGATTCTATATTCGTATAATCGTACGTTAGAAAGTATACGCGTATAAGATTATGCCTCAATGCACAGATCTTTAAAATTTTGCCTTCCCCTCGTTATGTTACCTGAATTCTTGAAAGGGCTGCCGAAACAAGATAAGGATAATCCTTTTGAGAAAGCTTGTAATGAAAATATAGTTTAACCATGCGATAAAGAATACTTCTTGTGTTTTAGAAGGAACTGACAGGAGGGAAAGATCGTTTTCCCTTTGATAACTTGTATATAGCAATGCGTTCGTCAATGGTTCTACTTACTGAATGTTATTCGCACTTTACATTCGGCGCACCGGTATCCCTGATTCGATAGGCCTTGTTCGGGACAAATATCCTTCGTGTAAGTGTAACCGCCTGCCTCACTGGCAACTACGTGAACGCAGACTCTACATATGTTGCTTAAACACTTCCAGTGGCAACAGAATTTGCAATCTATGGAAACAGAGCCCCAATGCCACAAAAATTCATACAAGATCGTGTAATAAGCGCAACGTAGAGAATCTCACCGCTACACATATACCATGACTGAAGCATAGTCCAAATGGCTCCGCTGCAATGGTCGCAATATACCGGCGTAGTGGTTGTTATATAATATTTCTGTGGCACCAAATGGTGTTCGAGTATCACTTGGGTCTCCAGTAAATTCTCCTCCGAGGTTTCTCGCAATTCCTGCACTCTCAGGCGCAATTCGATTAAACGCCTAACCAGCCATTTTCGCTCTTCCGAGCACTCCGCGCTCTCTAGGACCATTTGCTTGCACTTCTGCACCATCTCTTTAAGATCCTCTTCGCATAAAGCCTGGGAGTATATATTAATATAACAGCCTGAATTAAACGGAGCTTAACTGCTAGATTTGTACCTTGGATAACGAAAGTACAGTTTCCACTGATTTAAGACTAAACGGTACAGCCCCCTTGCTATCTGAGCTATCGTCCGCTTCCCCCGTCATATAGTCAGAGGACGATGAAGGTGTCGACGGCATCGTTTCAGAACTATCGGTTCGCATCCTTGATTCATGATTAGAACCGTAGGTGCTGCTCACGTTACTTTTCAAGTCGATCATTTTTCATAGATAGGGCAATATTATTAACGAGATGTGCTTTCATTAGCTACATTTACTGGTTGTTGTGAATTACACTGTTAGGCTCTTCGCACGTGTATCTAAATGATCGTCGAATGTACTTGGTTATACTCAGAGCTGTGTTCTAAATAATTTATACGGATGTGCAGTTAAATTTTCAATAACAAAGTATCGACAATGACTTTCGAATACTTACACTTATCGGGTAGAAACATTAAAAACTGCACATGACTAAACCGTTAGGTACTCGACGAAAACAAGTAGGTACTGAATAGTTATTATTTTTAATTAGACGAACTACTTCATCACCACTACGAGCAAATTTTTTAGCATTTTATGTTACGTGCGATTAATCATTCAAACGCAGTACATGTGTCACTGTACGTACAGTATAATTTCAGATAGACAGCTTGATTGAAAAACGCACGTAAGTAGGGCCTTGATAAATCTTGCAAATCTGGGAACCACTGACATCTGACAGGCAAACGTCAAATGTGCATCGAAACTATACAGGGCATCCCAAAATAATGGGACACGACAAACTGCGCCGGAGAATTCCTGACACCGTAAGAAATCAAGAAGTCACGTACCATTTTGCAATCTGTGACTTTATTTTCAAGATCGAACCGGCTAAACTTCCGAAAACCCCCATACTCCAAATTGGCTGAAACTTTGGAAACAGTTTCATTTTGCATGGAAATAATGTTTGCGACAAGGACTTTTGGCGACTTCAGCCGTTGAAGTTTAGAAATCCGACTTCCGGTGCCTGCTATTTGAATTTGAATGTCAGCAATAGTTGCGATTGCACGTAAGAAACACTACAGCACAAAAACTCTGCGCTTCTTTTGCGGTTCGCGGTATTACAAGCATTCATTGTGCAATTATATAATATGCATTCACTTTCAATCGCGAAGGATATAGTTTTTAATGAATCTACGCAGCGTGATAATAACAACACGTCTCTTGAATATATTCAAGGGCATCCTCTCACTATCGCGGCCCGGATACTTGGCAGATGAAAAAAACGAGGGAATTATAAAGCACAAGTGCGTGCAAAAATACGCAGAGACCGTTTACTAAAGAGAGAGAAAATTTAGGACTTATTTTCTCATATTTTCCCTACATTTGGAATTTATTCGCATAGGTTTCCTACGGATTTTAGAATTATTGAGTTAGTAGTAATAATGTATTTCAATTGGCTCTACTAATCATATAAACTAGGAAAAAAATTTTCTATGTGGGTTAGTCCGTTTTTGCTCTCACTGCCTCAATTCATCAGCTGTCTATTGGACATTTAAAAAATGTGCGCGGAAGTTGCACGCCCGAATATTAATCGCGAAAGGAAGTCCGAAATTGCAAAGCGAGAGATTAATCGATTCCTTAAATTTTATCACAACGAATTTGTACGCTGCTGATTATTCTGCATTTTGAAACAGCCTGTATACGCACTTCGATTTGATTGCGTGTTATTGTTTACTGTCAAAGATAAAAAGATTATTGTAAACGTGATCTCTCCCCGAATAAAATAGTATTATATTGCAGTGGAGGATGTGAAAGCGAACAATCGTGTTGATTGATTTACTCTGTATATGGGTTATTCAATAAAAACAGAATGAATGAAGCTTTCTAACCTTAACACGCGTTCGAGTTTCAACATCCATCTTATTTAAACTGTTTAGAACAAATAGGTAATAAACTGTCAACAGAAATAATTGTAATGAAGTTGTTAGTGCTTAAGAAAACATACTCTTAAATTGTATATGTTAAAAGAATTGCAGATTGACTGCGACCATGAATACGAAAAAGGTAATTACGTTCGGGAAAATTAGTAAAGATTTGAAGCGGGAACAGCCGGAAAATATAGAAGCCACGGGTTCTGGATTTGGCACGTTCGGTAAGAAATTACCAGAGACCAATGTTACGAAAATGAACGAGATTAAGCCCGAGGACGAGGAAGAGAGTCATAATCTGAAAGAGGTTATGGGCATAACAGGCTTTGGTAAAAAAGCCAAGTCCTTTGACGTACAAGAGATGCTGGAAAATATTACTAAAACCATAAACTACAATAAAATCACTGTCGAAGAAAAGGCGGGACAGTCGGAAGTTATCGAGAAACCTTTCAACGAAGCTAAAAGTATCGATAATAATGACAGCGACAATGACGAGTACAGCGAGGATGAATTCATCGGGCCTCCGGTGCCAACTGACTTTAATGTCAAAACTCCAGGGGATACAGGGAACTCGTCGAATTCGAAGGACAAGGAGGAAGATAGCGACGAAGACGACGCAGAATCTGATACGGAAGAATCAGAATTGAAAGATAAAGTTCCCTGCAGTCATGAAGTTACAATGACTCACGGAACTAAAGCAGTGACCGCTATTGCGGCAGATCCGTCTGGAGCGAGATTAGCGTCCGGCTCCATAGATTACGACGTCTGTTTCTGGGACTTTGCTGGTATGGATTCATCGATGCGAAGTTTCAGGACTTTACAGCCCTGCGAGAACCATCCTATCAAATGCTTGCAGTACTCGATGACTGGTGACGTTATATTAGTCATATCTGGTTCTGCCCAAGCGAAAGTTCTCGATCGAGATGGTTTTGAGAAATGTGAGACCGTTAAGGGCGATCAATATATAACAGACATGGCGCGTACGAAGGGTCACACGGCTGGTTTGAACAGCGGATGTTGGCATCCGTTCACGAAGGAAGAATACCTGACGTGCTCGCAAGACAGCACATGCAGGATATGGATTCTGTATCGGCCACGCGGCCATAAGTACCTAATAAAGTGCAGAGCACAGAACGGAGTGAAAACTATACCAACCACGTGCAGTTACAGTCGGGAAGGTAACGTAGTGGCGTGTGGTTGCATAGACGGCTCCATACAAATGTGGGATCACAGAAAGAACTTCGTGAATCCATCCTTGATTCAAAGAAACGCGCACGCACAGGGCTCCGAGATATCGAGCCTGAGTTTCTCCTATCTCGGGCAAATGCTTGCAACTAGGAGCTGCGACGATACATTAAAGCTCTGGGACTTGAGGTCGTTTAAATCGCCGATCTTCGAGGCGCAGAATTTGTACTCCCGGTACGACACAACCGACTGTATGTTCAATCCGGACGATTCGATTCTGATCACAGGGGAATCACTGACCAAGGGCCAAACCACCGGCAGAGTTCTATTTTACGACACAAAGACGTTCGACTTGGTTAACGAGATAAGCGTAACGAACTCGCACGTTATTAAAACGTTGTGGCATCCGAAGTTGAATCAGATATTCGTCGGCTGTGGGAACGGGGTAGTTAAAGCGTATTACGATTCGAAGAAGAGCTTGAGGGGCGCGAAGTTGTGCGTGGTGAAGACGCATCTGAAGCAGAAGCACATCGAGGTGATGTCCACCCAGCAGATCATAACGCCGCACGCGCTCCCGTTGTTCCGACAAGATCGGCCTAAGTCAGTTCGCAAGCAAATGGAGAAGGATCGGCTGGACCCCGTTAAATCGAGGAGGCCAGACTTGCCGATCACGTCTGGGCAGGGTGGAAGGGTTGCTTCTTCAGGAGGAACCCTCAGTTCTTACGTAATTCGCAATTTGGGGCTTAGTAAAAGGATAGAGGACGATCAAGATCCTAGGGAGGCTATTTTGAAGTACGCCAAAGTCGCGGAGGAGAATCCCTATTGGATTGCTCCGGCGTATAAGAAGACACAACCGCAGACAATTTTCCAGGTGGATGAGCAGGACGGAGCGCCGAGCCCGAAAAAACAGAAGACTTAAGGTACATTGCTTCGCAATGATTCTGCTATTATCTAATGTATAAGATGAATTTTTAACGTGTAAAAACTATGTATAAATGCATGCTAATAAATATTTAAATTATTTAAAACTAAGTAGTCTGTCGAATTCTTAGAAAGTTCATTCCCGACACTTCTTCAACCGCCCGTCGTTCAGAGGACACTACAATCAGTCTCGAGTCAAAGTTGGCCCGCGAAAGTCCGTAAGATGTTAGGTCTACTTAATACCTCCTCCACCACTACCATAATATATTCAACGGAAATATTCTTTATCCGAAAAAAGTTCCACAATTCCGACTGGGTTTGCTACGAAATGCTTAAACACTAGGGTAAACTGTACTAATGCTGGCACTGCACTAATCATTGGCACTCCTGATTAAAAAGTCAAATATTAAGAAGCACAAGCTTAGAAAGTACTTTTTTACAATTTCTTCTTTTTCTTTCACAACAACACTGCAAAGTCCAGTAGTTGAACTAGACATTTTACATCTGGCAACACCACAATGTGGGACAAAGGGCTGAGTTTCAGGTGTTTTCTAAAAATTTTAACTAAATAATGGATTGAAATGCAGATTTACTAAGTGTTGTAGGTATTTAATAATGAATGAAATAGTCTGTCTAAACACTTTAAACTTTGTTTTTAACTACATGTGTTTTCCTATACAACCTCAAATTTTAGGGTGCCAATGATTGTACCTTTATGCCTATTTTTGTTTTTCATTGAATATATTTAAAATAAAAGCCTTAACAGGTACTCGGGATATTTTATTGTAATAAGAAATCCATAAACATATATAATAACTGATAATCAAGACCATACAAAAGCTTCAGAAAAAAATATAGACATTCCAATTGGGATTTCGGCTTAGGGTGCCAATCATTGTACAGTTTACTCTACTCCCCCTAGCTTCAAAAAAATTTCCATCGCTTTTCCCCCGCTCGATCCAACTGCAGCCCCTGCATAACGATTTGAAAGCCACCGCGGGCGCGCTCCCCTCGGGGCGGGAAGTTATGAAAAATTTCGCCCCCGCCCCTCGGTCACCTTACCGCGCCGGCGAGAACAAGCCGCGCAGCAGTGTTTTAATCCGCGTTAGGGAGCGTGTCAGTGAAAGCGAAAGAGAGCCGTGTCTTCATAGAACGACGAGGAAATCGAGGACCCCGGATCTAAATAAATCGATCAGTAAATAGATCGAGCAGCCTGCTTCCTACTGTTTTCCGATTGGATAGCAAAGGGAGCATGGGACGGGGTGTCGGGGGGAGATGTGGCCGCGTATTTGTGGCGTACGAGTCGGGCAGCTGCGATCGCCTTCTGGCAAACTTTATCGTGACACCGTTTTGTGCGTGTTCGGGAGAGCCGATCGGTTGGGTTCCGCGGCGTATCGATCCGCACGCTACCGCTTCTCGGCGCGCCCGATCAATGCAGTGATACCAGGCAATTATTCCTCGGTGTGTGCATCTACCCCCGTGCATCGTGGTGCATCGATTCCCTGGGACGGTCCCCCCTCGCGCCGCCGAAAACTCACTGGCAAGTAACCGAGACGCGAATCATTCAGTAAATTCTCGCGGCCGCTAGACTATATTCGTTTCGGCCGACGCGCGGCCACTTCCGCGTACATACTACGAATTCCGCTCGGCAGCCGCCGCGTTCCGACGTTCCGCGCTTTTTCCTTTTACTACCTACTCGCCACGTCGCCCCGCGCGAAACCGATCGCGCGAACCGATCCGCTTCGATGGAAGCCCCGTCGGGGAGTCGATAGCCACCGGTGAACCCCTCCGGCGCTTAAATATACGGCACGCAATACCGATTTTCTACGGGCCGCTGTCAGTGGCTGAAGTCGGTCTTACGTAACTGCGGTGGATTTCAAGGGGATTTGATTTAGCACCGTTGACAGGTGATCGCGATTTTATCGCGTTTATATCCTCGCCGTTTTATTTACTAGCATCGGTGTGCCGGGGATCGCCAACGTCGGGGGATCCCGCACCGGAAGCGGAACGGTAGGAAGGCGGGTGACCGCGAACTCGCGCGTCAACGATCGTGCGCCGTGATAGAGGCTTCCGAGATTCGACAGCCGCGCGGTGCCCAGCGAGACGCACGTATTTAGCGCGATCGCCTCGAGGAAATCCAAGCCCGCGGACTAATTCCGCACACCCTCGAATTATGTAATCGATCGGGGCCGATGCGGAAATCCCATTCGGAACTAATCACACCGAGGTGCTACCCCGGGCGGTACGAGTCGCGCGAGCCGAACGTGACCGCGAATGTAACGGTTTCAGATGTAGAACAGCATGGCTATCAACATAAAGTTCACGAAATTCGACAACACGCCATGGGGATTTCGACTGGCCGGCGGAAGCGATTTCCCGCAGCCACTGACCGTCATCAAAGTACGTAACTGCCGTTATTAGCGTTGCAGATTTTCTGCCCCACTGTGAATAAAATACCTTTTGCTTGTAACGAGTAACTGAGGATTACGGTTAATGAAGATTAATTAGAAATAGTAAAGGAATTTTGTGCAATCCTCCGTTAAGCCTTTAGCGCCCGCACCTAGATCCCGTTGAAAAATAATATGAATTTATATATTGTTATACAAAATTTTTTTCATTTTTAAATTTATTTTTTCGAGAGGTCAAAATGCATAAAACCAAAGAATAGGTACAGGGTTCAGATAGGTCCAACTTTCTTTAGTGAAAACTACGCTAAACATGTATCACTTAAATTGTTGCAAACAGCGAAATGCGAATGCAAACGGCGAAATGAAAAAAAAAGGAATGTATCATATATGATACGTTTGGCGCTAAAGGGTTAATCCCACCCCTGGCGCAATAGCTGAGTGTATTCAGAGGAGTACGACTGGTTGCATATTCGTAGGGATGGACTTCCTAGCACGTCGGTAAGGTAGAACGAATTCACCCTCTGGTAGAACTCTTCGCTATCGACGCGCCCTGCAATCGTGCATTAACTTACATCGATTTTCATTTGCGTATCAGTAAAACGACGAATGTAACTGTTAACCCTTTCTGGTCACCCCTTCCAATAATCAGAATCTGGTCGTATGGGATGCATTGCACCGCAGAGTGATTTTTAAGTTACCATTTTCGTATTTTTGGAGCTTTTAACTTTTCAGTGATGATTGTGCATTCGTAATGCTTATACAATCATCCTTTATGAGGCTTTTTCTAGAAATATAAATTTTAATATGGTGAAATCTTTAGTTGAAAAAATATTTGTGCAAAAAAGCAATATTTTTTGGTTAAAATTCACCAAATTTTCAAATTTGATTAATAATAATAATAATAATGGTGATATTATTAATGATAACAACATTCAAATTTGGTGAACTTTTACCAAAAAATTGTTGCTTCTTTTCTACAACTATTGTTTCAACTACAAATTATCATTATTAAGATTATTGACAATTAATAATTATAATAATAATAAATAATAATATTATTATTAATAATAGTATTAATAATTAATAATAATATTAGTATTATTATCGGCATATTATTATTATTATCATCGAAATAATATCCTTCCCGCTAGATTTTTAAGTTCTAATTTAAATCGAATTTAATATCCTTGCCGCCAGATTTTTAAATTCTAATTTAAATCAAATTTAAAAATCTAGCGACAAGGATATAACTTCGATGATAATAATAATAATATGCCGATAATAATACTAATATTATTATTAATTATTAATACTATTATTAATAATAATATTATTATTTATTATTATTATAATTATTAATTGTCAATAATCTTAATAATAATAATTTGTAGTTGAAACAATAGTTGTAGAAAAGAAGCAACAATTTTTTGGTAAAAGTAAGTAATTTAATCGAGGTCTGAAAATTTACAGAAATATTGGCAAAGGAAAAACTATTGCCAGGGGTACGATACACCCAGTGTGACGACGAAGGGTTAATAAATCTTTCGTGAAAAGGCCCCCCCCCCCCCCAAGTGTAATTCCCTAAATTCAGCTCTAATCCCGTAACATTCTCCAAACAATCCAATCCTTCCTTTACCACGCATTAAGAACGCAAAAAACGATTTCCATGTAAACAATAATCGCCATGCATAAAAAAATGTTTGTCAGGTGCTAGAGGGAAGCCTCGCAGAATGCATGGGCATGAAGGTCGGAGACGTGGTGGTCAGACTGAACGATCAGCCGATCGGCAGTTTGACCCACGGTCAGGCTCACGAGGAGTTGGTGCGAGCCGGCAATAATTTCGTTCTGGGTGTACAGAGGTGAGTGTCTGGCGCGGCAACGACGGCAGAAAGACCTAAAGTCTAAACCATCGAGGCGGTACGGAGGCGTACTGGCGATGTTAACCCTGAAAACAATTGGAATCCCAATGTCAACGACACGCCGTGGACCGCCGATCCTCTTGCCCAACCGCGAAGCTTAACTTGAACTACTTTCGACGGCCGGCAGATTTAATTTGAAACGCCCGATCCTCCCCCCCCCCTACCCCCGCGACGCCGGTATTCGCGCGCGAGCAATCGCGTTATCAGCAACCGATTCGGATAACGGCGCGACAAAATTTTCTCGAGGCCCGGTGTCCCTGTGCATTATAATAATACCGGCGCAGACGGCGAGAATATCCCCGGCGTACGGGCAACGTGTGGCAACGAATTGCAACACTTATAAATAGGTGACCCAGAATGAAATCTGTTTATCATTGGTTGGCGATTTTATTGCCTGGCATTTAAACCGCGCAGCATTCGTCCCCCTCCCCCGTGGTCCCTCATTACCATCTCGCGCGCGAACCGGCTCAGAAGCACCCGGGCCCTCTGGAAACCGAGTTGTGAAAAATAAAAATAAAAATAAAAACAGAAAAGAACCACCGCGTCACTCCGCTCGAAATTCCGCCCGCGCGACAGATCGCCGCCGACGTGGGAAGCCTGTGCGCCGCCAGTCGCGTATCAATCGCCAATTCGTGTTCGCCGGAATCCACTAATTTTTGGCACGATCCATTCTTGCGCAGAGGAGAGGACTACCTCAAGGCTGTGGAGGGGCTGTCCGAGGAGAACATCGTTCCGTACAAGATCCCTGTAGGTACCCGCGAGAATCGTGCGACGAAAGTATCCTCTGTGGGATCCGGCTAGAAAGCCCGAGTCAAGGTACGTTTTCCTATACCCGGCTGAACGCAACGGTAACGAATTACGAAGTCGATTCCCTCGAAAGCGAAGCGCGATATCGAGAAAACTCACTCTTCCGTTTCGATTTATAACGAAAAAACGAGTTGCTAAAAAGCAATGGAATTTTTTGCTATCGCGCCTCATTTTCGAGAAAATCGACCACGAAATTCGTTCGCGCGGCGCCCAGTCGCGGTGTAGGAGAACCTACCTTAAAGCGTTCCGGCACAGAGGGTTTCTTGATCTTGCGCTGTCTGAATATCCGTCGGTGTTGACGAGGTGGTGGCGCACGTTTGTTAGCTCGCAGACCTGCCGCCGGTGTTCCCGGAGCAGATCTTGAAGGAGGAGACGGTGATCGAGCGGTACGAGGAGACCACGTACGAGGAGAAGCCCGCGGTGGAGGAGGCCGAGCCAGAAGTGGAGCCGCTCCCGGACAAGCCGAAAGACGCAAACAGCGAGATCGTGCCCAATCAGAACCTCACCGACGACGAGATCGCCCAGCTGATCCTCGAGGAGGAAGAGCTTCTCAACGACAAAGGAGTCCTAGGGTATTTACACGCGCCTCTCTCACCCTGAATATCTCTTATCGCCCTTATCGCCCCGACACCCACGCGCTCCGTCGGATCCCCCCCCCCCCCCGCGAGCCGCCGCGCCGGCCGGAATGTGTCCGTGAACAAGTGACAAATTAATCGCTCGGGAACTATTTGAGACGCAAGGACTGGAGCGGAGAGACTAACTCCTCGGGGATCTATTAAAAGACACCGTGAGCGTGCGAAACACCTCAACGAGCCCACACTCGCCAGCACGGTTACCACATAATCGCTGTAAATAGAGTAACCCGACGAACCAGTCCACCGGGAATCACGGGACCGGGCCGCGCCGGTATTTCTGCCCCGCCGGGGAGATGCTCGCGACGGGATGAAAAATGGGATGCCTTCCTGTTTCAGGGTGAATTTCAAGAAGCTCCGGCCCCGCTTGCCGGTGCTGAAGCAGTCCAAGGTGGTGGAGGAGCTGCAGAACATCGCGACAGCCGAGCCGCCGCTGGTGGAGCAGCTGCGACGCACCTCGGTGTTCCTGCAGAAGCCGCAGCGCCCGGTGCCGGTGCCCCGCAAGAAGCCGGAGGAAGAGGAGCAAGTGACCGGGGCGGAGTCGTACAAGGTGGTGATAAAGAAGCAGCAGAAAAGGAGCATCACCGAACGGCTGCTGGAGAGGGGCCTGCTGCGACCGGAAGGCGAGAACACCCCGGAGCCCCCGACTCCCGAGGTAAACATGGACAGTGACGAAATGGGGACGAAAATCGAGGAAGACGACGCGTCGTCATCGTCCTCGTCGTCGTTTGCCTCGCCGGAGGCGCTCGACGACGAGCGGTGCCCGCAGCGGCGGCAGCCACCGATCGCCACGTGCCCCGTGGCGTTCGCCCCGTGCCTCGAGGCGACCACCAGCCTGTCGATCGAGCCCGTTCCGTTCGAGGGCGACGATAACGCGGGCGTGGCGCAGATACAGTTGCCGAGGCGCAGAGAGAACGCGGCTGCGGCCCGGCGAAGCCCTAGCAAGCGGAGGGCGAAGCGCTTCTACACGAGGGCCCACTACTTCCGGCGCTGCCTCTTCGGGAAACGAGGGGACGCGAAGAGACCGGCGAAAGTGAGGCCCTCGGTCGGGGAATGCGTCCAGGACAGCCGCGATCAGGGGGAGGAATTCTCTAGCGGGGGGCAGCTAGGCTCGCGTCGCGGTAGCCTAGAGAAAGCTTGCGGGTCCCGGATGAAGGGTCGTTACCTAGAGGCGTATTTCAAGCGGGAGGATAATTGGATAAGACGCGCGTTGGACGGGCTGCTCGAGAAGCCGGACAGCAAATCGTTCGACAGGCTGCTGTCTGGCAAAGAGGCTTCCTCGTGGAGGACCCGCTACGCGGAGAAGATCCTCGCCCGTAGCGTCCAGTTCGTGGCGGTCCGGCTTCGCTCCGACCTCTTCAAGCACCTGGAGCGCGATAGCGGATCTCCCGCGGAGTCCTACCCCCCCATTCGTAAGCGCATGTACTTCAAGGGCCGCTACTTCCAGCGCCTGCTTTCCAGCAATTTCGTGCGCCTGATGGACTGCATCAAGGGCGCCTCCTCCGCGGCGGAGGTCCCGCGGGGCGGCCGCAGGAGGAGCTCCGCGATGATCAAGATGAAGGGTCGTTACATGGAGAAGTGCTTGCTGGGCAACACTCTCCCCGACTTCCCCGATCGCTTCTCCGCGCGGCCTTCCGCCGCGCCCTCGAAGCGGAGGAGGCTGTTCGCGCGCACCCGCTACGGCGAGCGGTTCTTCAAGGCGCACTTCGAGTACCTCGGCTTGATCGTGAAGTATGCTCGCTGCCAGGTCCTCCGAGGTATTCCCGATAGTTCCGTGGTTGTTCCAAACTGTTATTCGTTGAACACGAGCCAGAGCGGCGCGGCGGCGGAGGAGGGCCAGGGTGTCCTCGGCAGCATTATCCGCTCCTCCAAAGATCTGATCGCCACGGAGGTGTTCCACCGCGGCAGCAGGCGCCTCTCGAGATCGTGCAGAGGCAGCGTCTCCGCTCCCCCCGGCTCCGCGGTGCTAGGTAACATTCTCAGCAACATTGGCCTCGATTTCAATTGGCTCCCGTCGAAGCGGGCGATCGGCGAGAAGAAGGCGGTTCTGGACGCCGATCGCGACGGTCGCAGGTTGTCCTTCGTGCCCACGATTCTGTACGAAGGACTCACCAATCGCATCGGAGTGGATTTCACGAGGCTGGTGGCGTACGCGTTCGTGCCCTGCACCTCGATCATCCTGCTCTACATGTACAAGTAACCATTCGATCGGCTCTGGGCGGTGCTGGTATCATGCTTACGATTGTGTTTAGATTTAAAGCGACGCCACTTGTTCTGGGACACCCCTAATCAGACGCTAGGCCATCGACTGGGTCGTCTGTAAACGTATAAAAAAGAGAGAGAGAGAGAGAGAGAGAGAGAGAGAGAGAAACGAAACAGTGTTCGTCGTTCGTATAGTGTGTGTTGTTATCTTCTGTCCACTGTAACTGTAACATGTCTCTCGTGACTAGAGGTAGCTGTGGTACTTGCTCCCGGGGCCGTGCCGCCGTAGCGCGAGGACCACTTTCAATCGTTTAACCGGCAAAGCGTCCTCGGCTCGGTTTTTTTCTTTTCTTCAAGAAAC
Source organism: Andrena dorsata (assembly GCA_929108735.1). Taxonomy (NCBI): domain Eukaryota; kingdom Metazoa; phylum Arthropoda; class Insecta; order Hymenoptera; family Andrenidae; genus Andrena; species Andrena dorsata. The sequence continues at coordinate 41,049,421 of OV815487.1, forward strand.
CTGATAATGTAACAACACGCCAGCCTACTTTCCCCGACGGTGGGTTGTTCGCTTTGTTCAACTTGAAGCGCGCGGCCCGGCAAGTACGCGGAACCGTAGTAAGTACTTGAATGAAATGTCGAAAGTGATCGGGCTGGCGCGTCGATTCATTCGCATCTAGTCTAACGAGTGTAGAGTAAAGCTTGTGGAATCTCGCGTCTACCATGCACGCGCAGATCGATGCATGTAAATTACCTATCTTACACGTATCTCACTGTCAATGTACGCGCAATGGATTGTCGAGGAAAGAAAAAGAAAAAGTACGTTCGAAATAAAATGGATATTTCTGGATGCACCCAGTCGCCGGTGTCTCGATAACCCTTAATACCAAACAAACAAAGAAGAACGAAGCTGTCGGGGACGCGGGGTCTCTGATCGGGGACGACGATTACCCGGCGTGTCCTTAAGAACAGTTCAGATGCACAGGGAAATCTGCCAGAGCTACATTGAATCAAAGCGCGCGCGGGAGTTTCACAATTTCCACTAAAAATCGCGAGCTTGATAAATTAATGTCCGGTCAGTGGAAGGGGTGTATTGTCACTGTGCCGTCCCTCGACGAATGGTAGTAGTTAATATTGTCCGAAGGCGGGGCAGAATGCTCGAGGGAACATTCCCTGTGCATCCGAGCCACGCTCCTCACCGCAGGTGACAGACCAGACGGACGATCCTCCGCGCCTCTCGGTGCCAGTGTCTCTGTAGCAATTTATTTGAATTTAGGCGACCCCGTCGGCGACCCCAGAGCCCGGCTGTAGATCGGACCAGGAGCGCGAGGCCGAGTCGCGTCCAGAGTCTAAGGCTGAATCGAAGCCGGAGGAGAGCGAGTCGGAGCAGCGATCCGAAGGGACCGCGTCTCGCGTCGAGGAGAACGCCGAGGCGGAGAGCGCCGGCGAGGAGGTGAGCAGCCAGGAGCAGTCGACGAAGGCGTCCGTGCTGTGCGAGATCGAGAAGGAGATGGCGGACTTGGCGTCCAAGGTCGACAAAGAGAAGATCAAGGAGCTGGTCAGCACCGAGCTGGACCTGGAGAAGCAGCTGGAGAACGTTCAGCGGCAGCTGCTCGCGCTCAAGCAGCTACCCAGCGAGATCGAGAGCCACCTGAGAATCGTCTCGGAGCAACTGCAGATGATCATGGAGCTGAGCGGCGTGCAGAACGGCGCCACCGACGAGCCGCGGCGAGGTAGGCTCGACTGCTAAGATTATCATTCCCCGAGCTGGTTAGGCCTCGATCGGTATCTCCGCGGCGGGCGCGCGCGTATATTTTCAAATTTCACGCGTTCGTGGCTGTTGAGACGGTGCCAAGTTGCGAAACCCCGCCGGCTCCATTCCACTCGATGGTATTGCGGAGGCACTTGTCACGATTATTTAAGGAGATTGATATCGGCGGATGTTGCTTTAGAGCCGGAGATGGAGCGCGAGGAGGCGAAAGAGTCGGAGGACGAGGAGCCGAACGAGACGGAGGACTTCACGGAGTACACCGAGGAGATCACATTCTCCGCGTACTCCGACGAGCACCGCAGAGTGATAGTGGAGCCCAGCGAGGAGGAGGAGGAGGAAGAGGAGACCGAGACCCAGGAGCTCGAGGGAACTCTGTCCGTGAAGAGCGAGGAAGGTTGCAGGGTGAAGAAGTTCGTGGTGTCTTACGAGACGAAAGTCTTGAAGTCGCCTAGCCCGGCACCATCTCACGGTAAATATCTTGATGCCCGTACGAATCCGAGGCTTCACTATCGAACGAATCGGCTGAGAGAGAGGGCGAGGCAGAATTCGGGATAGGCGCGCTCCTTTGCCAAATAATAGATAATCGAAACGGAGCGATGTATATTGTAGGAAGTTTCGAACCGGATCCGAATCTATCGCCGAAAGATCAAGTGATCCAAGAGCTGCAGGTATTCCGTCGAGTGTTCTGGAATGTACATGTTACTTTCTGTGCCCGTTTCGTGTAGCTCCCCGAAGTTTGCCCCCTCGTAATCGATATACCGCGTGAGTTCCCGTGGTCGTTGGTATTGTGCATACCGAGGAACGTCCCCCTTGATTTCTGTACGTCTCCCGAGATGCCTGAAGGTTTAATAACCGTCCATTAAAAGTCCAGAATTTATCCGTGACACTGTGCGTAAACTGTCCCCCTTCAAAAGCACCGACGAACGCTGGCCTTGGATTTAAAGTCCTTAAAGTTCGCCAGGCGAGAGCCCACGCACGTCTCCCGTTCGAACGTTTCCCAGTGAAGCACGTGAATTCCTCGTGTGCCCCGTGTCGCGGGCATTCCTCTGGGTGAGGGGGGTGGGGGGAGTGAACGCCAGTTCCCAGATTCCGGGACGGTAGCGGTGACAGGGAGTGACGGGTTTGCGTGTTACAGCAGAAGGTGCAGGACAGAAGAAGGAAACGCTCGGAGGACCTGTGGCCGCAGGCTAAGCAGGTCGAGCTCACTCTCGGCCGCAGATGGAGGTGTCCGAATGATTTCTTCAACGACGAAATGATCGCCGAGGTTCTATCTTCCCAGGCGGAAGTTATTCGAGGCAGGGCCCTAGGGTGAGTAGAGCTTCCTCCGCGGAGAACGGATTCCTACGCCGTCAGGACCATTTCAATTAACTCCATTCACCAGAGATCAAGCGCGCGCAGTGAATAGGGCTGCAACGAATATTCAAATAATCTAAGTATTCCATTAATAATAATAATAATAGAGTATTCGAATATTTGAATACCAGAGAATTCGAATTTGAGATCCCAATATTCGAATAGCAGAGAATTCGAATTTGTGATCCCAATATTCAAATAGCAGAGATTTCGAATGTGAAATTCGAATATTCGAATACCAGAGAATTTGAGGTTTGGATATTCGAATACCAGAGAATTTGAGATTCGAATATTCGAATACCAGAGAATTTGAGATTCGAATATTTGAATACCAGACAATTCGAATTTGAGATCCCAATATTCAAATAGCAGAGATTTCGAATGTGAAATTCGAATATTCGAATACCAGAGAATTTGAGGTTTGAATATTCCAATACCAGACAATTCGAATTTGAGATCCCAATATTCAAATAGTAGAGAATTCAAATATGAAATTCGAATATTCAACTACCAGAGAATTTGAGGTTTGAATATTCGAATACCAGGGAATTTGGGATTCGAATATTCGAATACCAGAGAATTGGAGATTCGAATATTTGGATACCAGAGAATTCAAATTTGAGATGCCAATATTCAAATAGCAGAGAATTCGAATATTCAACTACCAGAGAATTTGAGGTTTGAATATACGAATACCAGGGAATTTGGGATTCGAATATTCGAATACCAGAGAATTTGAGATTCGAATATTTGAATACCAGACAATTCGAATTTGAGATCCCAATATTCAAATAGCAGAGATTTCGAATTTGAAATATGAATATTCGAATACCAGAGAATTTGAGATATGAATATTCGAATACCAGAGAATTTGAGATTCGAATATTTGAATACCAGAGAATTCGAATTTGAGATCCTAATATTGAAGTATCAGAGAATTTGAATATTCGAATACCAGAGAACGTGAAATTCGATTATTCGAGTATCAGAGAATTTGAGATTCAAATATTCGAATACCAGAGAGTTGAAGATTCGGATTTTCCAATATACCGGAGAATTTAAAATTCGAATATTCGAATACTCATGCTCCAGCATTGGCTCGTCGCATTCTTGGCGTAATCTAGCAATTCCGTGGCCAACGCATACCGCGATTAATTATCCGAGTAGCATTAATCGCGTAGTAATCGTTGATGCAATATTGTGCGCAGAGTGAACTTCAAGAAGTACGAGAAGACGAATCTGCCGAACTACGATCACCTGATGGGTTCGAGCGTCTACAAGATGATTCACAAGATGGACCGAGAGCCGAAGAAAGGAATTCCAGCCAGGCCTGCCAAAGTGAACGCCGCGGAGGACATAATCGAGAGGGCCGTAGGTATCCGATACAATCATTCGATCCTCCGGGATATGCCCGCTAGGGCCCGAGACGATACACCCCCGTCTGCTTTCCATTTCATTCAGAAGTCCCCAGCGTTGAGCGTCGCGGATGACAGGAGCACTCGAAGCGTCAGCCACTAAACCCACGGAAGATCGACGGGGGGGAGGGAGGGAGGGAGGACACCAGGAATTCTCATCCGAATCCCAGCCGCTGACTAAATACACCTGAACGCCACTCCTCGAGGCCCCCTTCGAAGCCAACACAAATGCGTGCGCCACGATCGAGAGAGTATATATATATATACTCGATAAAGTGTAAACGTTAATCATTAAGTACGTATGCGCGTGTCGTATATACATGTCTCCAAGTACAGGGCATTGTCAAAATCGTTATGAGGATTAAGCGTTAATAAAAGGATTGATTCTTTTTCTTAAAACGTCGCCACCGTCCTCTTTCATTCGTCACAGGGACCACCCGCGATCACAAAGCGTGCGCAATGTTTTCTCGGCGCAGGTGGCCCACGGTTCGGTAAATCGCTCGAGGGTGATCATTTCCTCGAAAGTCGCAGGATTCGACGAGCCATTCGAGTCACGATCGACCCATTTCCACGCAACCCGCCCGACAGCCGCGTCCCCCGTTAAGCCATCCGTTCGCGGAATCGGACGTCCGAGGACGAACCTTCCTGACTCGGCGGATGACTCTCCGCGCGCATACTTTCACCTCCCCGGTGTTTCCGACTCTCTTCGTGACTGTGCCCCCGTGTCCCGCATGCGTACGATAGGCTGAGTCACTTCTGCCGCCCGGGCAACGAACGTTCTTTCTCTCGCCGGCCGTTTCCCCGTCCTCCTGGCCGGTGGTCGTCCGCTGCTCGGGGTCCGAGAACGTGACGTCGGTCCCGAGCAATTTATGTAAAGCATTCTAGGCATGATTCACGAACTAGTTCGCGCCCCCGTGACCGCCACCGGCGCAGAAAATATCCACGCCCGAGGCTCGCGCCCAGAAATCATCCCCGTGGATCCTGCGCCCCTAATCATTCCCGGTCGGGGTTCTCGGCCCTTCTGGCCGACGACGGATTCACTTGCCGCGGAGTAGGGCGAATGTACCAGTAAATGGACATTTTTTTATTAAAACGAGTAAAATAAATTATTAAAATAAGGAACCAATTAATTAGAGACTTCTTCTAATTTCTTGCTTCATATTCGAACAACTTTTGCGACACGTGAAATCAATCGCTGCAAACAGAATTATATAAAAGTGTCCATTCACTAGTCTTAATGTGTTCATTTACTGGTGGGTTTACCCTACTTGTCCCGAAAGCGGAGACCCGGTGGCCGTTAATCGATCGTCCTTCTGGATGAATTATCGCGAGGAGGAGCGGCGCGGCGCGCCGAGCAAGGTGCTTCCCGCCATGGTCGAGGTACCGGGAGCAATGACAGAAGGTGGAGCGGCAGGGCTCGGTGGAGGAAGAAAGGAACGATCGCGGGACAAAGACGGAGGGAAATGCCGGGGAATGCCATCCTGATACCACCGGGCGCATCTTCCTCTTTATTCTTCCCTTGGCGTCGTCTCCTTTCGCTCGCCAGTCACCCGCTGGCCATCCTTTCGTCCTTATCTCTTCGCGGTACTGTTATCTCCGCCGTTCCCCTTCTCCGCGACTCCTCTCCCGCGAGCAGAATCTACCTTCCAGCCGCCCCCGCTTATCCACCGGCTCCTCCGTCAACCCCTGCAGCCAGCCCCCTCGGCCGATTCAGTGTTTACTCATCTAATCACGCATGCAAATTACTCGCGCGCGCGCGCGCCGCTAAGCCGAGTTACGCGCGTAGATGGTGCCTCCCGATTCCGCGATTTCCTTGGTTTTCGCGTCCGATACCCGCTTCGCTGCACCTTCCGCCCAACTCCCTCCCGCGGGCGCTCCCGGTCTCGTTCCTTCCCGCGCGTCCGGTCTCTATACTCTCTATCCCCATCCCCATCCCCGCCCCACGGCGCGGCGGAGCGGCGGCAGAGTCGAATCGGATGGAAGGAAGGCAGCCAGGCAGGCCCCGCTGGCCGACTGACCGTCCTCGTCGTCTGTTATATACCTTTACTCCGGTCCGCGCGTTCCTCAAGAACGTACATACGTGCCGTTCTCCCTAACCCGCGCGGATACCGCCTCGCACGGCAGACGTCAACCGTGACCGACCCGGTGCAACGTGCAAATAACTCCTCCGCGCCGTTCAGTTCGTTCAGTTCTAGCCGCTATCAAGCCCGAAGCCCCTGGCGACAGAGCAGCCCGCCGCCCCCCCCCCCCCCCACCTCCCCCCTGTTCATCGTTGCTCCGCGAGGATTCTGTTTTAACCCCGTCGCACGGCGAACGATACCAGTGATATGGCACAGCTGATCAGCGTCAAGCTCTCCAGGTTCGACGGATCCCCCTGGGGATTTCGCCTGCAGGGCGGCAAGGACTTCGGCACCCCGCTCGTCGTGCAGAAGGTGAGTCCCCCTCTTTCCTTCTCCTTCCGATTAAAACTAACGGCGTGGAATTTTGTCGGGTGCTCGCGTGACGTTCCGAGGATTCATCCGCGGTGCGGATGGGAACAGCTTGCTGACGAATCGCGTCGCGTCACCAGCCCGCTTCGAGGTAATTGACAGGGATCGGTAGCGCGGTGATTCTATTCCGCGAAGCGCCACGTTTCATTCGGCTCGATCGCGGTTTATTGATTCCCTCGCGTTTCGACGATTGGAGGCAATTGGAATATCGTTCGATGGAGATGTATCGTAGCTCGTCAAGGACGATTAGAAATGGTTAACTCCGAGGGGAATCGAAGTGAACGCGAGTTGCCGTATCTTTATCAATCGTGGATTCCTCTACGCGCGACTTCCTCCAAGTGGACTTGGACAGTGTGTCTGACAGTGACGTCATGCACGTGTCACGCGGCAGAGCGCAAACAGAGGAGTATGTAATTTATCGACGAAAGTGCCCATCGGGCAAATATCGCACCGAAGTGTCAGCCCATAGAAGTTCGGTAGGATCCGGGATTCTCGCACCTCCCGATCGCGATGCCTCGCGCGATCGTCCGCGAGGTTCCGGTTCGCAGCGAGGCTTGCTTGGGAAAATGGTAATTCCCGGCGGTAGGCCGATACTTTTCTGCCATTACCGTCTATAAACCGTGGTTGCGTAATGGCCCCGAGCAAACGCCAAATTATTTCACGCGCATCGGTAGAAATCGCTGCCAACTACGTGCGAAACGCGCGGCTCGCCGCCGCCGCCGTGTTTTGGCTACGAGCGGCTCTGTAACACGAGAAGCTTTTGGCTACCGTCATCGCCGCGACTTTCCTGCGGATCTCCAACTTTCTTCGTTTACCCGAAAGCTGCGAGCGCGCCAGCCGATGCAACCCGTTACGAAATCCCGACGCGTTGTTACGCGGATCCGTGCGATGGATCCCTCCCCCCCACCCCTCCATCTGTCCGTTTTCACTGTCATGTTTGTTATTATTCAGCGAGGGGATCGCGATCATCGGGAGCGATGCGTTTCCAAGGGAGAGCTACGTCGACCTTGACGGATCCATCGGATTCCGCGACGATCCACCGATCTGCGCGCCGCTCCGAATGGAATTTTCCCGCGGATCCACGGTCCGCCACGTTTCGCTGAAGGGTTCCTCGCGGGTGGATCCCTCGCGGCGCTCAACAGTTTTATCTCGCGATCGACATCTCGAACTTGGCCTTCTTAGCAGCACGTGCTCCGTTTATTTTACGAGGCCGCAAATACGACGTCCGGCCGCCCCCGGGTTTCTCGGAAAGGAGAGAAATACGAGTCTCTCTTCCCCCCCCCCCCTCTCCCCACCCCCCCGGATGTCAGAGACACCCACCCAGTCGCGGAATCGCGGGATTAATCGCGGGGCGATCGCTTTAAACCAGCCAACGCGGTTTCGGCGCGAGCGACTATCAAGAGGATTTATAGATCGCGCGAGCGCTAATCCACCCGCGGCCAGGAAAAGCCGCGGCGAGTCCCTCCGGATCCTCGGCCGTCGTAAATTCACAGATGCGCGCCTCGTTCCCTGTTTTACGGCATCGGTGATTACCAGCGCTTACTACCTGCGCGGAACGCTTCGCGGGATGTCGCGCTTTTGAATTAGGGCTGGGACTATTTGTCGAATTTTTCGGTATTCGAGCATTCGAATACTTCAGTTGCTCAATTATTTGGCGAATATAATTCGGATATCCAAATATTCGAATACTATTCGAATATTTAAGTATTAGAATACTGGTGTATTCGAATAGTATGGTGTGAAGTATAAATCCAGTTCTTTAGGTTCATTTATCAGGTCGAAATCTTGAAAGATAATTTTAACCCGCTTCATACCACACTATTCGAATCTATCAGTATTCGAATACATCGGTATTCGAGTAGCATTCGAATATTTATTTATTTATAAACGGACCGAAGCCCTCTTACATAAATGTTTACACAAAAGAAAAAGAAATTTACCTAATATAACAAAAATTAGACATGCACAAACACTCATGGTACATAAAATATGGCATTATCCGATAATCCTACGTAACTGTCTTTTAAAAGTATGCAAAGACCCAATAAAAAAATCATAATTAATCATAATTAAAAATATTAAACATTCGAATACTCAAATATTCGAAGTCTATTCGTAGCATCCAAATACTTTAAAATATTCGAATATTAAATTATACGAATAGTCCCAGACCTATTTTGAATCTGATTTATGCACCGCCATTGGATACTCATTTGTTTAGGGGAACAAGGAAATTCGATCTAAAGCGGCCCCTACGCGATGAGAATTGCCTCGAGGCATGCCTCAAGACGAGGTCTCTCTTGAGGCAAAGAGACCAAACTCTTGGTCTCTCGTGAGACGAAGAGACCTATCGACAATACTGGCAAACTTTTCTTTCAGGGACAAATGTTTTAACGCCGTTTCACTCCGAGTGGGGAATTGGGACGCGGGTTGAAGCACAGAACGTTTAAAATATAATATAACTACAAACAAAAATTTAACTGGAACCCGGAAATAACTTTAATATGTAACACATTCGTATACTTTGGTTGTCGGCTAATGAGTGGTCACAAAATCAGTTGTAAGACATTTTGTATTAACAAATTATGTTTTAAAACGGCCGAACACCGCGAACCCGGACTCACCGATTGGAACGCAACTTTGTGGGTTTTTAGAGTGACTCAAAACAAGAAGAACGGTGTGTTTCATTTGGGCCCTATCGCCCTTTAAGGGGGTGAAAACTAACCTCAAAATTAAATTGGCACTTCCACTTTTTCGGGTATAACTCTCAAAGTACACAATAGACAGAAAAAATGTTTCAAACAAAAGTTTAATGGTGGAATAAACGCTGCAAATTTGTGTTAACAAAATTTTGAAAAAAGTTTTTTTTCGTTCAGCTATTTTTTTTAAAACAATTTTGTAGCGCTCATTGCACCATTACACTTTTTTCGAGACATTTTTTCTGTCTGTTGTACTTTAAGAGTTATACGCGAAGAAGTGGAAGTGACAATTTGACTTTGACCTTTAAAGATCGATAGGGCCCAAATGACGCATGCCGTTGTTCTTGTTTTGAGGCACTCAAAAACTTTTGCAAGTATTCGAATGCTGTTCGAATATTTGAGTATTCGAATAGTATGGTGTTAGGTGGGTGAAAATTAGCTTACAAGATTTTACCCTGTCAAATGAACCAAAAGAACTTGATTTATAATTCGTACCATATTATTCGAATACATAAATATTTGAATAGTATTCGAATACTTGGATATTCGAATAGTATTCGCCAAATAATTGAGCAACAGAAGTATTCGAATATTCGAATACCGAAAAATTCGACCAATAGTCCCAGCCCTAGTCCTGAGGCATGCCTTGCGGCAAGTCTCATTGTAAAGTGGGACAGAGCAGTCGTGGATTTAAGGAAAACGACTCAAACGTTCTGGGACCCTCTCTATAAATCATAATTTTTTTTGGAAGATGGAGACAGAGATCGGACGAGTGTGGAAGATACAAGTCAGAATATTGCGAGTCTCTTCAAACGTCAACGAATAGGTCACGAGCTTGGAGATCGGTTGCTGCGAAACGCGCGATTAATTCCGAAGAATTGAATAGTGATTTATGGCACATGGGAACGAAGTAATCGAACGGTCCACTGCTTGGCGAGAAACAACGAGGAACGGAGGAGGCCAAAGGGAAATAATCGACGGGCGGTTTTTAAAAACCGATGCATCGGGCGCGTTTAAAAAGAGAGAAAAAGGGGAGAGAAAAGGGAGGAGAGGGAGAGATAGAGAGAGAGAGAGAGAGAGAGAGGCAGCGACGCGTCGCTGGTAATCCGAGGCAAATTATTTGGGCGTTCTATTTCTAGAAGGTGCCTTTGCGAAACGCGCGAGCCGGGTCGAGCCCCGCTCGCGAAGACAACGACGAAGACGAAGGCAAACGACAACGACCACGACGACAACGACGACGGCGAGACCGGTGCCGTCGACGGGTTCAGGCTTCCTGGGCCGCGTTGGTCACCGCGAAAATAAATTTTTCGAGACGGAGGGAGCGATCTCGTGTCGATCGATAAAAATACCGGATCGACCGCGCCGCCACGTGCGTCCCTCGCTCGCTCCGAGGAGAAAAGGAATCCGACCGCGGCGCACCGAGTCGTCCGCGATTCACGCGGGACAGACTGCTTTCGACGAGCATCCGCCGCGTGAAACTCGAAACGCAGCGTCTTTTTCCAGCGCCGCGAGTGCGCCGCGCAGGCTTCCAGCCGTGGATGCCTATGGGCAGGGATTTCCGGCAGAGGAATTCGGTAGAAATTATCACCGTCGCGCATTTCATTGCAGAAATTAATAACAATAATTAATTGCCGCTGCAATTCGGCGAAACGATGGTTTATAAACTTCTCCCGTCGCCGCGGTTCGCCGAAATGCGTAGTCGGAAGTCGATATAAAGAGCAGAGGCTTTAATCCCAAGAGGATCACCAGCTCGCTAGTCAGAGCAGCTATTTCACCGCAGCCTGTATTTCCAGAAATCGCGTTTCCGTCCCTCCTAGCCTCGCAGCAAACAGCTGCGCGCATCCGCGCCTAGGTTTCCGTCATTCCGCGGCACCGGCGTGCACTACGCACTCGTTGCAACGTGGGCGCGTTGTTACGCGATATTTCGAACGGCGCGTCCGCGGCGTTATCGCCGCGCGCAAGGACTCGACATGAATTCCAAGTGTCGTTAGCTGATTACACCGTCTGCACGATAACGTCCCATCACTTGCGTCCATTATTCAGCGGCTAAAATTGCGGCTGAACACTCGCGCGTTTAGCCACTTCGGATCGAAGCGAGATTTCGGGAACAATAGCGCGCGGGGGAAACGTGCTCGAGCAATGGGCTTTTAACGAGCAAAGTCCTCCGGCTGATAACTCAGCAGGCCCGCGCCAATGGGCACTCGGCGACTTAATCGTCGCCGCCGTTAAGCAGACACTTACTTTGCCGCGAGTCGGGTGCAGTTATTTCGAAAGCGAATCGCCGGAGGTGTCTCGGTTTCGGGGAGGAGCAGAGACACGGATCAACAACAACATTGCGCAACGATTTGACGGTAACAGGTAGCACAGCCTCGCTCAAAAATACCATTGCCCGTCGGTGGGGAGGGACTTCCTTCCGATAAAGGTTAACACACGAATGTGGCAATCGTTGGGATTCTGCCAGACGCGTGGGACGGGGGAGCGAGCCGCTGGATCGCCGCTGAAAAATGAAGTATCGCGGCGCGTGAAACGGATCCGCAGTAAATTGTACACCGTTCCCGGCTAAACATAGAAACAAACTTCGGTAAATACGTATATTTAGCGGACCACCTCCACGAGGAGCGGCTCTATTCTTGAAAAGAAACCGCGGGGGGAGGATTGTTGTTGCATATTCCCCCAGGGGGGGGGGGGAAGAAAAGAAACATCGAGGGGTTGGGCGAGGGAAACGGCGGGAAAGCCTAGCCGGGTATCGGAGAGAGCGGCGATATTTTCGTCATTATCGAAAATAAGCCGTCCCCGTCGAGTCACCGTTCGCGAATTCTGTTTATGTCTACGAGGCCCGATTTCGCGGGGCTCCGTTGCACACGAGAGCGCGATCGCAGCGGGCCGGTGTTGCACGGCCGATTTGTTTACGACCACTGTACAGGAAGTCCTAAAATAAGTGGCGCGACTCCATGGGAAGTTGAGGAGGAAACAGAAAGCCGAGGTGGCGTGGAACGTTGCCACCGAGTGGCTCGATTTCCCACAGGGATCCCCGAGGCGCACCTTCCAGCCTCCGTTCCCCGAGGGAAGGCTCGCTCCTCCTCGACTCGCGCCACTTATTTTGGCGCGGCCTGTACAGGGGTGGCCATAAGCCGCGGATTCGAATCGAGCGCAGGATGTCGCGCCGACTGCCCCGCACCGGGTGCAACGTCGTAATTCCACCGAAACGATAGAAAAGGAGCGCCACGAAGTTCCGGCTTTCCACGAAGCCCGCATTTACCGTGACCCGTTCATCGAAGCCTCGAATCCTCGGACTGAGTCCAGCCTGAAAGTTCACCCCCGAGGGATGAAATAATTACCGGGCGATAATAAATTAATCTTGGAATATCTCGTTAGCCGTAATACTTCTCGATAGACGGGCTTACATAACTGAAACGGATTGGGCGTAGAAGCTTGCCCAGCTCGCGTCTAAACAATATTTAGCTGATAAATTAATATCAGCGGCCGCCGCTTCAATAATGGAAGAGGCTCGCGCAGGAATGCTTGGCACCGGCGGCTCCTTCCGCGACTTGGCAATCGTCGAGCCTCTGGCAACAGTATCGGCCAGCGCTGTTTACCGGCTTAATTGTTATCGGCGGGAATGAAACGCCGGATTATCGTCACTTATCATACGTTTCGCGAGGCTTCTATCGGCGTAATTGCGCGGAGCTTGCGAGAGCGCGGTTGCGAAACGGTGCTGGCCAAAGTTCCGCGGTCGCGGGGCGCTCCGAAAAAAGACCAGCGAGACGGTCCGCCGACAATAAATCGTTTTAAACTTGACACGGTAGTCGAAGAGGCACAGAGGTCGCATTCCTCAGCGAGATGTCAAACGGTTACGGATAATCCGCACCGCGGTCCAACATTACTAGCGCCGCGGACGGAAGCGCGTGCAAGAGGAGGGGCGTCGTATCCCCCGTCCGGAGAAATAAATTATCAGAGTTGAAGCTCGGCTCTTTGCGCGCGGCACAGAAACTCCGTCGATACCGATCGCTCTCGGTCGTTGCACATTGACAGCTGCAGTTCGCGGCGAAAATAAATGCCGAGGGGCACGTGGACCGGCTGCCCCGGATTTTCGTTACCAGCGCGGATTTTTCGTTCGCCGAGCGGCGTCCGCCAGCGAGCCAGTGGAACTCGTTCGCGATAGAGCTTTTCTTTTTGCGCGCAAATGCAAATACAGCCAAGGACAGTGGCGTGCGATCGTGGGCCGGAGCGTCGACGGCTTTCGCGATAAAACTGCTCGACATTGTTCGTTTACTGGTTACTGGTTTACTCGACCGCTTCGAACGGCTCTCTTCCCTCGCTCGACTGGTCCGGAGACATTTCTGAGAGTTGCTCGCCCGGCTTCGAGAGTCGAAACGAACAACGGCCGTTCTAATCGGACTTCTTCTCGTCCGGGAGTCGCGTAACCCGAGAGTTCGCGGATGCTGGGGAGAGGGGCGAGGGCCTGTTTCTTCTTCTTTCTTTTTTTCCCCAATCGAAGCCTCTCTTTCCGGTAGCCTATCGTCGGTCCGCCGGCGCGAAGAGAATTGCTGCGGAGGCCGAAAGGAAGCCCGGCCCGTGGATATTAATAGAGGCCGAGGCCCGGTGGCGTCCGCCACCAACGAGCTTACACCCGTGGATATAAAAATATCGCTTTTATTTCTCACCGCCTCCTCCCGACTACCCGCCATTCCCACCGTTTCCAACGCGCCGCGACGCACTTTTATTTCGCTCCATTATTCCGCCACGTCGCGCCCTTTTATCCAGCCTCGTTCGCTCGCACCCCGACGCCATCGTTGCGTCTCCGCCTGTCTTTCCGCGCTTTTCGGCTTTCCACGAGGCGGGGGAAAGTGGAAGTGGCGAGTGAAGGGAAATTGCAACGTTCCACGGGTTCTGGATAGCCACTAGATGGCTTAACTCTAGAGCAACACTGTGGGAGTGATCGCAGAAAATTTTAATGTCGATCAGTGACGCACTCAGGGGGCGCCAAGGGCCCGAAGAAGGGGCGTTGCAAGAAGTGAAGAGAACTGAATGTTAGCCTTTAAATAAATTTGTATAATCACCGAACGAATTTTATTGAATTCGCGTGAAAAATATTTTTATCCCTTCAACTCGGTATTCCCAAGATTAAATCCTGAGTGCGGCCACTGGTGTCAATAGACTCTAGAATATCAAGCACTCACTCCCATGAAAAATTGAAAAAAGAAAATTAAGACCGACCTCAAGAAAATTAAAAATCCACTGGAAAGTGACAAATAAGTTTTCCCTTTATTTAATCTATGAATCTCAATTTTTTTATGTCGCTGCCAAATAAGGGAAAAACATATTTTTCACTTTCCAATGCACTTGTATTTTTCTGAAGTCGGTTTTAATCTTTTTTGACAATTTTGTATTTTTTACCTTTCTTAGTTACTTAAGTTGTGTCACTACATTCACTTTAAAAAATATGGGCAATCCTACGAAAGGAGTTGCGCGTAAAACAACGAACCGTTTGCTAGAACCGAAAAATTCCAATAATAACGAAACAGATTTCTCATTTCCGGCGTAACTTCAAAACTGCTGACCCGATTTCGACAATTCTTTCTCCACGACCTAAGTTAATTGAAGCTAAACTAAATGCAATAAGTTTCACGAAAGTCGGTCCAGTAATTACAGAGAAATTCGCGAACAAACATAATACGTACAAACACATCGTTCATTTTGAAGTCAGTGAAAAATCATACGCTCTGGATATCTCTTCCCAAGATACATAAAGAGTTAAGTGATTTTTGGAATACCGAAATTTCAAAGTTACTCGCACGCAGAGCCCGTAGGTACGAAAATTCGTAAGCGGCGACGAGCTTGTAAGGGAAACGAGCGTTCTCCAGCGGCTGTTATCGGTGTCCCGGTTCCCGTTGTCAGCGGGAAGCCAGACAAGGCGGAGTGAAATTGTATCTCGATGACGGAGTCGAAGATTTAGGAGCGCCATCGTAAATGCCGATTCGATTTCGGGAATGAAGAGAGACAGTGGGAGGCAGTTGTGGGAAATTTGCCAAAAGTCAGGCTAGAAATCAGTCTTCTCCCGCATGTTTGCCCGCTGCTAGAGTAGCGGCTCGTAAAATCCTTTGGTAATACGACACCCCCTGCGTCATCCTGATCATCCTGGTCATCCTGAACCAGCGACTCAGTTCCTCAATCCACAATCTCATAGAAATACCATCAAGGCCCCAGTTCCTGATCAGAACCCGATTCCTAATCAATTCAGTACCTATATAAATACCAAATAATAAGTTCACCGCGACACAAATTTATTCGAAAAAATTACTAAATAATTATGAAGTATTTTTAAATTTATACGCAAGGATTTGATGGCTCACAGTAAAATGTTTTAGATGCTCAGAAACTGCTCCCTTTGGATCTTAAGTGATCAGGAACTGGGTCCTTGACGGTATAATGACGGAGCCATCTAAATTGAATTAATCAACTATTATCGAAACGTCGGCGAAATCGATTTTAACGGACAGGTATAGATAGAAGAAAGGAGCAGGACATCAACGAGCGGGAACCACGTAGGCCTAGCGCCGCGATAACGATAATCGCCGCGGTCATGTCGGCGATATCTCCTCGCTTTCTTTATCAGCTGACGAAGAAGCGAGGTGAGCTCATTTCCGACGTTCGCACGCGTCATCGACGAGACCGACCGCAGATCGCTTTGCTTTCGATTCCCCTGCTTTCGCGCGTGGCACAAAGGCCCTCTGTGGCCGGCGGCGACGTTCTTCCGGGCGGAATGTGTCGCCGAGCCTAATCGCCCGCACTTTCCCGTATCCGTTCGCCTCCATTTCGAGGCGGGCGATCGCGAAAACGCCCGGGCTACTAGCCCCGGGCCGCATGGGCGAGAAGAGGTCGCCGGGCGGCGCGACGGGAAAAATCGCGGAGCCTCGGACCCCGTAGGCATCGTCGTCATCGATATTCAGCTTTCCGTAGAAGGAGGTTTACGACTCGGCTACACGCGAGCATCGCGCCCCGTGCTCGCGTATAGGTGCGTGTATATTGTTGAATGCCGCGCGCGAACAGCAACGCGCAGTTTGTTTGAAAAGATAAGGCCAGGTCGAACGCGGAGGCCAATAATTTCGGCCTGACGTCACTGTCTATTTCTTCTGCTCTATCTTAGGGCAACAAAGGCCCCCGTTGAATTTGCCTGCTACGTTTCCCACCTACGATTCAGAGAATCAAGGGCAATATCTGTTGTGCGTATCGCTGGCAAACTGGGAAATTGGAAATTTTTTACGAGCCCGGTTAGTTCTAGGACCAGCCTTCCTCCAAACTCCGTGGATTCCCGGTATAATAATGATAACTTGTGGGGCGTATTTCGAGTTTTCAGACAGCCTGTATAATTCCACCTTTGTCTCTCCTGATAGCAGCGCCGGATCGCGGCGTAGAATTCGCAGCGAGGCGAAGTTCGACGGCTAAACAGGAACTTTCGCGGATGGCGCGAAAGTGCCGGTGACTTATTTCTTTTTCGGTGAAGCGTTCCCTTTCATTGGGCCCGGTCAGAACCGGTGTCGCTAGCCGAGGACCACTCTCCTCCCGTGCCGCGCTTTTTCCACGGTACAGTCTTCCCCGGATTATTGAAATGCATTTGCCCCGGATTATCGGGAGAGTCCTACACACCCCGCGGTTTTGCTTCCTCGCCGCGAGGTCCTGTGCTCCCGGCTAGGCCCCCCCGTTGACTGCTGGGAGCAATAAAATCGTTGGGCCCGGTAAAATACTCGGTAAGGAAACTAAAATGTTCATAAATGGTCGTGAAAGTGTTACCAATGGATTTCGTAGGATTTCCCGGTGAACGTCACCTCAAACATGGAGAAATTCTGAAATTAGTTTAGCCAATGTGTCGCAAGCAAATTATTATACTCAAACAAAAAGGTTTCAGATTTTGTAAATTTAAGCGATGGGATGGCTGTATCTGTGCGAAGAATGGTCGCGAAAATATTTAAAGAACGTATTTTAACGCTTGAAGAAGTTTCCAGTTTTTGAATCAAGGACTCAAATTTTTGTTTTTGTCCATTATGATACTATTTTAGAAATGTTTGCCTAAGTACATAGTTTGAACGTTTGCACGGGCCAAAAAAATGTTTTCCGGTAAAACCAACGAAGAGCTCTTATAGGGCAAACATTTCTCTTTAATTTCGTTTTCTTCGTTTTCTTGTATGATTTTTATTGATCAATTTATTCGCGATCAAAGGAAAAAAGGCACTTTTCACTTTGAACACCTGTAACTTGCGAACTAATGATCGTAGAAAAATCTTCACGAGTGTTTCGGAAAGCCAAGAAAGTTTCATTTGCTGTAAAGTTGCTGTAAAATCTCAGAAACGTTGCAGAAATATTTCATCTCAGAAATACACTAGCGGACAAAAAAGTTACCACTTTTTCGAACCACTCTACTTCTATTACTTTTCAATATCAATTCAAAACTGCAGTATGTGCCTAATATACATATTCTGAAAGAGAATTAAAAGCTATATAAAATCCAGTTACAGTAAAAGTTATCTAACTAACAAACAAAAACCTCACATAACATTAAACAAGACAAAACACTTTTAAAGCGAACAAAAAGGTGCTTTTAGGACAACCTAACAAGTTAATAAACGTGATAACTTCTTTGCCGGTCCCAAAAATTTTACCCCATTCAATGTCATGTAACACTTTTGTTTGTCAGTTAAATAAATTCAACTTTAACTGGGTTTTATACAGCTTTAAATTCTTCATCAGAATATGCATATTAAACAAATACCACTGTCCCAAACGTATGCTAAAAAATAACAAAAATAGAAAAAATCGAAAAAGTGGTAACTTTTTGTCCGCTAGTGTATTACCTGCAACGTAACTGCAACGAAACTGCAACCTTTCTGCAACATAATTTGCTGTATGCGTTCAAGATATTTTTTTTAAACCGTATTAAATTCATTTTTAAACGCTCCTAAAAATTGACGGGAATGTTGCGAGCGTAATAATTTGCCCACCCCCTGTAATCGCGTTTTCATAATAAAAAATAGACCGAATTGCTTCGTGTTTGGACTTATTGTCGCCGACATAAATTCGCCAATCCATCGGCGATACTCTCACCAAGCTGTAATGAAAAATATGAAAATTTTCATAGTTCAATGCTCATGATGGCCGAAGATCCCCGTCGATGATCACCGGTTGCCGCGCTACTTCACTCACTCTCGGGCGAGTGCCCTGCCAAGGGTGAATTCAGTTTAGTGCTAAATACCGGATCGTGGAGAATTTCCCGGTCCCGAATCTCTCCGAGGAGCACTGTATCGCACGTATGAACCGGCCTTAAGCCCTGAATGCGGGAGAAAGAGAGGAAAAAAAACGAGGCACCAGAGATGCATTCCAGCGTGGAAGGTGGGATGGATCCGTCTCTGATAACCCGCCCATTGGAATGCGTACCTCGTACACCTTGGCGCATTCTCCCTCTCGCTTCCACCGCATTCAAGTGCATCTACTTGCGCCGCGTCACACATATTTCGGCTGTTATTTTTAGAAGCGTCGTTATTAATAATGCCTACGAGACTCCGGTTAGCGAAGGCACGCGTGTCCCCTCGGGCGTTCCTAACATTAATGAACGCGACTCGAGCGGACTGCGCGCGGACGTTTCCTTGGACCGGAGGCTCCTCGCTGAAACGTTCGACTTTTTAAATCATCTGCATTTCGCTGGAAGAAAGGTGTCGCGTCGCCCCTCGGGCGGCGGGGTCCGGGTCACCTTTGACCCGCGCGCGCGAAGCCCCCCTCCCCCGGAACGGAATACTAATTAGCAATAAGAGAAAGCTTCGTTTGCCGATAACCTGAAACGTGAATAATAAGTAAATGAACACTGGAGGGTGAATCTGCGATGCTCGAAAGTTTTCGACGCCACGATATGCTCGGTCGCGGTCCAGAGAAGGGGATGAACGGTTTGTCGAAAATCGTCGGGAGCTATTATTACGCGAGGCATGCGCTAGGCTGCAGGACCGTGTACGCCGCGAGCACGTATGTACGTGTGACGTACGCGCGTACTCGTTCATTCATCGCGGTTCACGCGGTGGCAGAGAAAGACAGGGAGAGAGAGAGAGAGAGAGAGAGAGGGAGAGAGGGCCACGGTGGTGCTCGTAGAATGAAAACGGCCAGTCCGATATGTCATACGTATAAGAGTATGCTGCACCTTGGTGCATTCTATCCCTCGGTTTGGCTTGCCCCGAGGTGTACGTACACGAGCGGCGGGCGTGCGTGTTCGGGGCCTATTTTTAGACCGGTCCGGGGCTATTTTTAGGGGCAGGCTTTCACGGTGCCCACCGAGCTTAACCCTGACTTACGTCCACGTCCTACGTGCCCGCGGGCCTAGGGACAGCCGGAGGACGGCGGCGGAGGCTGCTCCCTTGGTGGCATTATCCGCCGCGAGCAGGGAGGGACCACGCTCGGCGCGGCGGCGGACCCAACGATCCCCACGTTGCCTCCCACCGAGGCGAACAGCTAGCCGCTGTTGTTGATAATAACGCGCACGCCGACCGTATTCCAACTATTACGGCAACAACCATGACGCAATTTCGCGCTCCTATTTCTGGAGGCAGACGCGCGAATCGAACGACTCACCCTCTGGCCTGATTCCGCCTCTCTGCAGCCTCCGTGACGCGAGGCCCACGGGTGGGAAAAACCAGACGGTAATAATTCGAAACGCCTCGGGATCGAGTGGCCCACGAGCCCGCGTGGTCCTCGAGCATCGACCTACATTCCGCCCGTTGGAGGCGATATTATTCCCAGTCCGAACGGGACGACTCCGGATGGAGCGGCGCCCGGATCGAAACGCGATAAAAATACCGATAATAAATCAGCGAACGCGCGGGTATTTATAGAAAGGACCCGAGAGCTTCGATCCGCGGCCCTATTAATTATGCCCCTCCCCCCCCCCCCCTCTACGATCCTGCCGGCGCGTAAACGAAGACGAGACCGTGGGTGGCTCTTAATGAGCCCCCCCCCCCCTCTCGCCTCCCCCGGTATCGATTACTCTTGATCCTCGGTGGAAGAGGGGATCGAGGCGTACCGGTTACCGATATATTAATAGCGTAATTAACCTCGAGGAAAATCACGGGCGGCAAGAGCCGCGAGGTGTAACGCGATAAATTATGATGATTTAAAGGCGACTCGTTGATCACGCGAGGTAATCCGTTTCCTTAATTGCCGCGCGGCCGTTCGTTGCGCTCGAATAAGGCGCGGAAAGTTAAAGCGGAGCGGTGCATAAATAACGACGATCGACAGCGTCGCGACTCGATCTACGGCGGTCTTCTCGCGTCGCTCCAGAAGATGGGGCAGCATTTCACCGAGCCCGTCGAGAATCACCCTCGTGTCTCCTCCGCTTTGTAAACAGATCCCGGCCGCGAGGCAATGGATCTTCGATCCGGCAAAAAGCGATCCGTTTTAGATCCTCAATAACGCTTGGTTCTACTCGAGCGGCCCTGGGCTCTCGTCCAATGCGCTCTTCTTTTTACCGAAACGTGTCCGCGTGAATGGACGCACAGTATCCGACATCCGAGGTGTAATGAGGCGTGTGCGCTTAAATATACTGGCCGAAGTCTGGAGGCACCGAGTCTTCTCGGCCGAATCGCCGCGCCCCGTAAAAATAGAGGCGTATCGATGACGGGCGCGCGCTGGCTTTTTGGAGCGAGTCGCGCAACTGGCTAAGCACAGCTTCTGAATTCCACGGCTCCTAAGCGGACGTTGCGTATTGCAGGTTAACAGCGGCTCGCTGGCGGAAGCAGCTGGTCTCAAGGCCGGCGATGCGGTTATCAGGGTGAACAGCACCGACATGTTCAACCTGAGGCACAAGGACGCGCAGGATGTCATCGTGAGGGCTGGCAACAATTTCGAGATAACCGTACAGAGGTAGCGACAGGCACGGCCGCAGTTTTACAACGCTGAAAATTCATATCTGCTTTCCTATTATTCTGTGTTGTAATGAAAATTTAGAGGGTCCTTTATGGTGTTTAAAAATTAATGCCCGTCGCGCATTTCGGCGAAGCGAGTCGAAGGAATTAAGGGGTCACGCCTAGTTGGCAGCCGGACGAGAATGTGATTTTCCGGAATCTTTTGTGGAAAATCTAATGTATATTTTTTACAACTATTTGCTTAGTTTAGAAGTACATATGTTCAGGAACTCTCGGTAATTTTGTTGTAGCTATTTTTTCAGCGGCGAGCGGCGAAATCGAAAAGTGAAGAAGGTTCTGTTAGCGTATGGGTTTATCTGGTGCGTGAACAAAGGATTTTTGATTTGGATGAAAACTCTATTTTTAATCCACGAAAGGCGAACAATTCAGACATTGAAAAATCATGATTTTGCTTTAAGGGGTTACACCACCTTGGCGCTCGGAAAAATAGGTATAAAAATGAACTTTTTTTTTTACGCTGCCATTAAGTATATAAAATGATCATTATTTTACACACATATATATATATATATATAGTATTTTTATGAACAATTTACAATATTGACGATTAAATAGAAAAAATTGGCGGAGATATAAGCCGATAAGTAGGACCCTCTTTTGAAAATCCTTGCTGATGGTGTACATGATTTCTTTGTTAGGCATCGTCCAATACATACAAAATGATTTTTTTGTTATTTAAAAGGGTAATGGCTAAAATGTGACGTAGGGAAAATTTTTAAAAAATTTTTTGTAGAAATGACAGCTGTTGGAAGAAAAAAAAACGAATTTTTATCGAAATTTTCAGTTTAAAACATTTATAACTTTCGAACATGGCATCCAATCACAAAAATCCTACGTCACATTTTAGATACTATTATAAGAAATAAGTCTTGTAAATTTTCACCAAATCGGTTAAGTAGATCTTGAAATATCGTGTACACCAGTTTGAAAAAGTAGTTTCGAGAAAAATGCAATATCTCCGCCATTTTTTATTTTTTTTTAATCGTCAATATTGTAAATTGTTGTAAATTGTGGTGTAACCCCTTAAATGCCATTTTGTCTGAAATTATTTTTTTTTTAAAATCGTTCACGCATCAGATAAACTCATACATTAACAAATTCTTCTTCACTTTTTGATTTCATAATCCGGATGAGTGGCTGTTATTCATTTATTTTTTAAAATTTTCCTATAACAAAATTACTGAGGGTTGCTGAATATGTGTACTTCTAAAATAAGGAAATAGTTGTAAGAAACATACATTACATTTTTCACAAAAAATTCCCGAAAATGTTCTTTTTCGCCTGCCAACTAGGCATGAGCCCTTAATAATAATTACTTAATTGTCGCTGCGCTTCGGTCATCGATAGTTTATAAACTTTTCTCTTCGTATCGCCGCGCTTCGCCAAACTGTGCGACGGCGTTTATTGTTCGCGGCGAGAGACGCTTCTTTATGCAAGCTTCAAAAACATTTATGGAACACAGAAATTTTCATTCTAACAATTTCTTTCGTATTTAGCGTAAACCAACCAGTAATTGACCGCATACCAGTGAATGACCATTAGGCAAATAAATGTCAATTATTTAAAAAATTATTATGTTTATAAATGGAGTGTAGTTGCACTTTTAACCCTTCGTGGTCCCACCTTCTTCTAAACAGAAATTGATCACACGGGGTTCATTGTACGCCAGCGACATTTTCTCAGTTACCATTTTCGTATTTTTGAATCTTTTAACTTTTCAGAAATAATTGTACATAAGTAATACTTATACAATCATTGTCTAATAATCTGTTTCTAGAAATATAAATTTTTATATGATAAAATTTGTAGTTGGAAATGAACGATTTTCCATATTTGTGCTAAAAACCCGATTTTTTAAAAAAATTTATTAAATTTTTTGCGATAAATCTCCTTTGAAAGAAGTAAAGGTGCGACATTTCAAATCAAAAATTGCTCTTGGGGTTAATATACCATATTTTTAGTCACGCGTATTAAAAAAACATTAACAAGTACAATTCTTATTAAAAGTCTGCGGTCATTTGCTGGGTTTCTCATTCAACAATTCGATCATTCACGGGATGCTTTACCCTACTCTAGTTTTCAAGATGTACAGGGGAATAGGAAAATAACGAAAAAATAGGCAAGCTCCAGTACCAAAGCTCCCTTGTTAGTCCATACACTGATTGTACAATTTTCGTGAACAGAGGTAGCACTACCTGGAAGCCACACGTGTCTCCGATAAGTTCAACCCTTCCATCGCCATCGCCGACCGCCTCTATCGGTAACATTGCTCCAGTTACCAAGACATCCTTGGCAGCCAAGAAGCAAGACGGATCGCACATCGGAAGCGGCCACAACTTCAGCCCGAAGCCATTCGTTAGTGTCAATTAGCCGAAGGAGCCGAGGATTCTAAGCCTAATTCAAAACCCTCGGGGACCGGTGCCAATAGCCGCGCTGTAAATGTTTATGCGTGTTTGCAGCTGAACGGGACGAGCGACGGTTCTATCAAGTCCATAGTGAACAAACAGTACAACAGCCCAGTGGGCATCTACAGCGAGGAAACCATCGCGGAAACTCTGTCCGCGCAGGCGGAAGTCCTGGCTGGAGGTGTACTCGGGTAAGGCAGTCCAGTGATCACCATTCTCATTCGTACAAGACCGTAAGGTTTCATCACGATCACACTATCTCTGTGCTTGTAGGGTGAACTTCAAGAAGAACGAGAAGAACTACAACGCGGAGAACAGCGAGGTGTTCAAGATGGTACAGGAAGCGGACAAAGAACCAAGGACACCGGAACCTGGTTAGTAATTAGTCGCGACAAGAATATTAGTAGCAAAGACATCGATGTTTACGTAATTGATAATTGTAAAGGATAGTTGAACGTCTCATGCAAACAGAAAGAGGAATCCCTGGAGAGGTACTATCAGATTGGTGCACGAGAGATATCGTTTCTTTTTAGAAGAACCTCCTTTAAGGGGAGGTTCCGGTGTAAAAATCGATTTTTTATTACAAGCTTTTATTTTGCTTCACTTGTGAGTTTGTTCGTTAGTTTGTGAAGATGAAATCGTGTAAGCTAATTTTTACCCGCTTCCACGTATCCGATCGACTTGAAATTTTGCACACATACGTAGTTCCGATGATAATACAAAAGCTTGTTTTAAAAAAAATTTCCTTTCTCTCCTTTACAGTGTTACTTTTTTTATTTCGTTTTTCGAGTGTTCAACCGTTTCGGAATACGTGTTTTTTGAAATTCGAAAAATGTCTGAAGTTATAGTAACACCCGGCCGGCCACTCGGCACTCGCGTAAAACTTTAAACGCGTTTTTTTCGAAACAGTGTTCTCAAAATCGGTGGAACTTGTATCTCCGAAAGTTATTACTTGATTCGACTGAGACTTTTTTTATTTTAAAGAATATACTTCTGGCTCGTGGACAGACCAGTAAAATTAAAAAAAAATTGAAAATTTGTAATTTTCAAAGGCGTCGAAGGGACGAAAAATATAGGAAAAAGTGATTTCAAACTTCAAGGGTTGTTATTTTCTCAAAAAATGTAATTTGTTGTAATTTGCTCTGATGAGTCCACGAGCGAGTGACATGCCCTTTAATAATCTGCCATTGTTTTTTACTTCTGAGCAATGGTTTAGGTGCTACAGGTTCCACCGTTTTGGATGAATTTTTTGACGCCCTAATTATAAAACAAAAAAATTTATTTCCGTAGTCCGAGACATCCTTAATTTAATGCAAAAAGTCCCATTAAATTATATGTAGTAGTTTTCCTTTAATTATTCGTAAATATCACCTATTTCTATGGGCTACAGACCGGAACGGCCCCTTAAGGGTTATTCACGTGCCAGTTCCGTGACGGTTCAGCAAGGAAAAGTATCACGGTTTACACTTGTCGGTGCCAGTTACTAACACTAAACCTGAGGATCCACTTGGAAGCTAAGCTATGCTAAGTTTGAAAAAATTAGCTTCAATACATCCTCATGGAACCGTTTCCACTGAAAGTTAAGCTAAGCTGTGCTTCCTTATTTTTCGAACTCACGTCTCACATCGAGCTAACTTAGCTTCCAAAAAAAAAAGAACATAGCACAGCTTAGCATAGCTTTTGCTGGGAACAATTCCATAAGGATACATTGAAGTGAATTTTGTGAAAACTCAGCTCAGCTTCCACGTGGATCCCCAGCTTAACCCTGCCACCCGCGAATCCGCCTTTGCACCTGAGACTTCAACGATCGCCAGAAAGATATCGTTTCAAGCTTCAGAGAAACGACATTTCCCATGCACCGAGGCATCCAGCAGCCTAACGGCGGATTTCAAGCGCGAACCCTGTAACGAGGCGCTCCCGACAGCGTAACGCCACGCGATAAAGGCGCGATTAACTAAAGCTCGCTCTCCAGCGATTGCTCGACTGGATCGGCCGGGTCCAGTCGGCCTGGTGCATGCCGGTACGATAACTTGTTTGCGAAATAGCGGAGCCAACTGCGCAGAGCGGCGTGGTAACGCCGTCCTCGCCAGCCCTGACAGGACTGAGGCCAGTCTCGGCACCCGAGACCAAGCAGCAACAGCCATCCACCCCGCAATCGAGCCTACCACCTGGACAGAACATTTGTGCCGAATGCGAGAGGCTCATCGTGTAAGTTGACGCGCCGGGAACCACCCCTCTCGGCCGATCACGTAATTTCTTTCAGCGTCCAGAGACACGCGCAGGCGAGAGTAGGAAATAGAGCTTTCCTTTCGACCAGGAACAGTGGGGCGCTTACCCTCGGATTTCCAATTACTCGGAATCGAATCTTCTCGCGACGCTCTGGAACGTTACCATTGTTAAGATGACTAGACGAACGAGGATTCGAGGCGAAGCCTTTGGAAATCCGTGGACGTGTAGGGCTAGAGATGTCAGTGACAATTCCCACGGCGAGCAACCCCGTTGTTAGCGGTTATTAGACAGATGTTCCCGTGTCTGGTCGAGTGATAGATCGGTTTCTCTACTTTCCATGCCGCAGTTTCCTCGAGAACAGAGTTTTACTCGTCGGTGAGCCACGCCGTTGGCGGAAGAGCCACCTCGCCGAGATCGCCCACGCCTCTATTTCATGCTCTCCACGGCAATGGGCCATCCTTCAATTGCAATGAGAATTCGTGGAAACGTCAGCTGCAACGGCAGGAGTCCTCCTCTCCCTCGCCGAGGCCGTCGTCCGCCGTCGTTTGTAGCAACTGCGACCGAGTGATCGTGTAACTATTCACCGTGCAAAATCATCCCCACGTTTGCGCCACTCCCCCACCGGGTGGATCGGGGGGGGTCCTTAGCTTCTCGACGATCACCGAACTGTCTTCCGCTTCTATTAAGTGTCTCTCTCGCACGTGGACCGTTTACGTCGCCGGACTCGCGGCAACGAGCTTGCAATTCCGATGTGGGAATTGCGACCTCCGTTCCCCTGACCGAATTCGTTTACCGTTTACCGAACGCGGGCCGAATCGAACCGAGTCGAGAGCCTCACTGCCAGTAACGATCGAGCTCAACCCGATCGATGATCGAAGATGTTTTGTCGTTTTGTACACGCACGTTTTACCGCTATGTTTGAATGGTAGCACACCTCCAGCAGACACTCTCTGTCGCCTCTGTCGTCAGTATCGCTTCTCCTCGAAGGAACCAGCCCTTCATCTTGGCAAGCTCATCGATCTCTCTCCAGGGGTTGTACCGATCATTCGCGATCGCTAGAGCTTGGGGGGAAAGTCTGCCTCTTCATTCTCTGTCTCTATCGACTTATATCGACACCGCCCCGGTGCTCTTCCACCGGGGCGACGTAGAACACGCTTTCGATGTTGTCACCTTTTCTGCCTTTCTTTTAAGTATGTTTGTCTTTTGGATTTTTCGTGTCGATGTTGTGCTTTTTTTCTGTAACTCTTTTTTTTCTGTGGACACATCTTGCACTTTTCATTACACCTATTTCATTCGCGAATTGCGTCGGGTACGCCACTTTTGCAATGTGGTGCGGGGACGATACGTAACGAAGGTTTTGTTTACCGTCGCTGTTTTTATAAATAGAGATGTGTAATTGTAAGTATTTATGCTGTTGAGCTCAGAGCCCGTGAATTTTACACACGCGGAAGCGTGAGAGGATAAGATGTTCATTTAATTCCGTCATGCATTTAGCAGCAATCAAAAAACACTGTGTAGTTTCCCGGAAACACCACGATACAAAGTGAGGGATCTTGTTGTTTCGGCCTCTATCGTCGAGGTACCGAGACCCTCCTTTCTTTCTCCGAATATTTAAACAAGAAACTCGTGGCACGTCCGACAAGAAAGCACTCTGCACTTATTAAACCCGTAGAAGCCCGCCCCCCGGAGGCGAATGAGCCGTTATTTTATAGAAATCTGTTCGCAGGGGTGTGTTCGTGAGGATCAAGGAGAAGAACCTTCACGTGGAGTGCTTCAAGTGCTCTACCTGCGGCACCTCTTTGAAGAACGTCGGCTACTACAACATCAACAACAAATTGTACTGCGACATTCACGCGAAATTGGTCGCCAGACAAGCCGCACCTGCTGGCCTGCTCCCAGTAACCGTCTCGCCGTAAGTTCTCGACGTTTATTGCGTTTTAAAGCGACGCTCGTAAAGCCGCGCAGAACGCGCATGAGACCGTGAACGTTTAAAGGGGCTTCGTAGTCTGACGGCTGAAAGAAACTTCAGTTTTCAGGGAATTGAAAAAAGTAACAGGTAGTGCACAATCACCTTTTAAGATCAGAATCGTAAAAAATATTGAGAAACAAAGAAATGGCAAGGTCTTAAAATTTTTTTACGTGGTAATTCAACTTTGCAAATATTCGCAAATTTCTAGTTCCAGCGATAAAGTAACATCTACTAAATAGGTATGCCTGATACAGTGGCGGACCGAACGAAAAAGTTCTCGAACCCTCGTTTTCAAAAAAATTCTGTTAGCGCTTATATGTTTCGTTTAAGAAAATATCTGTTCCTGCGGAATTTTTATTGCAAAAAATGTTACCTTTGGGAACTTCTTTAAAAAGTGTTCACATGAAACAGATATTTTAGAACCTATATAATAAAAGTTCCATGGAAACAAGTTACATTAGAACATTTATTAAAAAAGTTTTCATAAGATAAAGAAAAGTACTAAACTATTAGGTACTAGTTTTATTTAATAATATAATATCATGTTATGTTGTTATTTACTATTGTTGTAATACTATCCATTGAATAGTATTTAGTATTTGTTACAACGATTGAGAACTTTTTTAATATTCGTGAACAAAATATCTGTTCCTGTTATAGAAAATTATTGTATTTTATAAGTTCCATTCCAACTAGAACCTTTATTTTGTCGGTTCTTCTGAAAACTTATAATGTGAGAAGATTTTTAAAAAAGTTCCGCGGTCCATGTTTTAAGTGAAACCTATTGGAAAGTTCCAGAACTTTTTCGATCCCTGCTTTTAAAATCGCATAACTCTTCTTAGAATTGGTCCAAACGACTTGAGTTTTTATTTAGAAGCTAGGAGATAACGTTGCTCTGAGCTACAAACGCTTAAAGATCGCAGAATAAGGTCGAACATCGCTGATTTCGAGAATTTCGCGATTTGCGACATTATTCTGCGATCTTTAAGCGTTTGTAGTTCAGAGCAACGTAAATCGATTTTGGGAAAATTTTCAGCACGTATAAACCATTCTTAAATCTACAAACGGGATTTTCGAATTTTCATTACCGGCTCAGAAAAAGAAAGTTGAAGAAACGACCTTTCCTATTTTTTCGCTATTCCGCCCAATTGCGATCTTCTTCAAAACGACGAAACACGTCACTTAGCAAACTAATCCTTCGAGCTTCTAAAAAAAAACTCAAGTCCTTTGGACCAATTCTAAAAATGTTATGCGATTTTAAAAGATGTAAACTTTCTTTCGTCCGCCACTGTGTACTTATTTGAACTCGGATTTTTGTTTTCTTTTTACTCTCTTTACGATGCTCCTATTCCCCTACAAATGGATATTCTCACTTACAATTTTTTTTATTGTCTTAGAAGGTGCTAGAATGAAACTACAAACGCGCAATCCTAATTTCTTTATTTAATTCCCGGAAAATTAAGTTTCTTTCAAGCGTCACACTAGGAAGACCCCTTAAGCGAGTCGTAAAGATTCGCCGGAAGTATCGCGGAAGCGAATCGCATTAAATTAGAAGTGAGACGAGCGCGTGAAAGAAGCTTCGATGAAAAGGCAATTAAACGTTGCAGAGGCGGAAAGGCGCCCGCCAGCACCATTTCCGCTGCGCTCGCCAATGCACCGTTGTCTCCACCCCTCAACAACCACGCATCGTCGCCTCTACCGTTCTCCGTGAGTATCCTCCGCTATTTCCCGCGTTTATCCGCCTTCACACCGCTTACTGTGTTATATCTGGCACCGAGTGGTCGCTTTGCACCCGCGATTTTAAAATCCCAACCGCAGCGGATTCAATTGTCGCATTCGAATCGAAGTCGCAAGGAAGCTGGAGCTCGCGATTATTAAAGCTTGACGTGTGTGGTCGTTTGCTTGGCAACTAATCGCTTTTACAGGCTTGCAATCGCTCCAGCCCCGATTACGGATCCCAGCAGCTGTCGTCCCTCAACACGAACGGATGCATCACAAACGGCGAGTGCCACTGGGAATCGAAAACCTTTACCAGCACCATCACCATTCAGACGGGGTGCACAGAGGTTGGCAATACGCGCGTATCTCTCCCCGAATCCTCCCCCGAGAAACATTCCCTAGCAAAACAATTCAGCTCGCTCGTCGACTTGGAAGCAGTCACGAATCCCAGCGAGGGCGCGTAATTGCTTAAAAATACGCGGTGAATCGAAGCGAGGGACGTCGCCGTGTCGAAATGAAACGCGGAATCGGATAGAGAAGGAAGGAAGAGGCGGGAGGCTGGTTGGAGGAAGAGGAACGGATGAATTACGACAGCGATCAGTCATCGGCGCGATATTAGATCCGATCTCGTCCTTCGAAACCGCGAGACTTCCTCGTCGATGACAAGCACGATCGGCCCGTCAACCGCCAATCTCGGATCCTTCGAGTCGGCGGCGACTATTTCCAAGCCCGTGACTAATTAGCCTGGCTAGATCAGGAGCGTGCGTGTTACCCGCAACACACCCTGAATCTCTACCCCTTCTTTTTTTTAATCACCACTGCCACGTGACATCGTTCTGTCGTTTTATGCATTGCAGCCCACCCGCCTTGGCACATCGCCCGTCGATCTACCCAGTTTCCGATCAGTCCAGGTAATGTCCCAACGCGGCTCGCCTTTAAGTCGCCTCGCGCTCGATAGCATACACTTCGTCGGCTACACGCGCGCTTAGCGATCCGATGAAACGCGGGCTGACCGCGGTGCCGTTGCTTTGAACGACAGATATGTTCTCCAGAGAAGTACGTCGAAGAGTCACATTATCGCGTCACTCGCATTCGGTTGCCGTGGATCGTTTTCTCTTGCGGGTGATTCAGTGCGCGGAACGGTGATTCGATCTCGCAAATAGTATCCTCAGATTCGGCCGATACCGGTGCAGTCGCGTAGCTGTCGAGAAGTGTACGATTGAAAAGCGAACGATTTTCAACCGTCGTTCACGTGTTCCTAAGTAGTTTTCTAGACTAATCTCGGTATTGTATCAGTTACCGCAAACTGGGGCAACATTGGCGCTTGCTGAACATGTATTGAGGGGAAAAAAGGACAATCTTATGCATCCTCACACTTGTGATGTTGCGATAGGAGAGCTAAAGCAAGTTTAATAATGTTAATTAAAAGAAGCGTTGAGGGTGAAAAGTAAGAAATTTAAGTGTCGATGTACTATTTATACGATCTATTAACTAATTAACGTGTATTAAAGAATTGGAAAAGGTAACAATTTTATGCATTTTGGCAATTGTAGAACAATCACGAAAGATGTAATGTTACGATTGGTTACTAAAATCGAAAATGTCTATTTTTATATTATACTAGCTTTACTACTCGGCTTCGTCCGAAATTTAGATTCTGATTTTATTAAACAAACATTTCATATCCATCTGGATTAGGTGGGCATAATGAGCTGAGGCACATTTCGTGATCCTAGAGTTTTGTCGTTCGAAAGCTTTTAAAGTTTTTGCTCTGTATGTACAGTGGCGGGCGAAAGAAAGTTTACACCATTTAAAATCGCATAACTTTTTCAGAATTGGTCCAAACGACTTGAGTTCTTTTGAGATGTTAGAAGGATCAGTTAACGTCGCTCTGAGCTACAAACGCTTAAAGGTCGCAGAATAAGCTCGAAAATCACTGATTTCGGAAATTTCGCGATCTTCGACCTTATTCTGCGATCTTTAAGCGTTTACAGCTCGGAGCAACGTTAACCGATTTTTTATGAACCTTTAGGCACGTATACATCTTACTTGAATCCACAAATGCGTTTTTTCCATTTTCATTACAGGCTCACAAAAAAGTTTAAAAAATGACCTTTACTATAGAGTAATTCCGGGAGACGCGGCCGTGCTGGAGAGTTGGTCGAAACAGTTGATTTCTAAAGAATTAATTGTTCTGAACCTTAACACATTTTTACATATACACAGATGTAGAGTCTGAATATAGCAACTCGACCAACTCTCCAGCCCGGCCGCGTCTCCCGGAATTACCCTATTTGTTTTGCTATTCAAACACCTCGCTTAGCAAACTAATCCCTCCATCTTCTAAAAAAACGTCGTTTGGACCAATTCTAAAAAAGTTATGCGATTTTAAAAGCTGTAATCTTTCTTTCGTCCACCGCTGTATATTAAGACAGGCAAATGTTGGAAAAACACCCCAATGTTCCCACAGTTTGCGGTACTCAACTGGACGTTAGCAGTGTGCATCGCCTCTCAATGTTGCATCCTTTTTTTTTTTAATGTTCTCGTTGATCCATGTCGCTGCAATTATCATAACGCTTGCCTCGAATAAGTACGGCCACTAACCGAGTGCTCTCTGTCCCACAGGCGCCAGCTTCCAACAACCTAATCGGCCCAAAGCCCTTCGGAGGATCTAGCATTCTGTCGTCGCCGCCGCTAGTGAACTCGGGGAGCAGCCTGCCGCGACCCCAGAGCCAGACTGTGACCGGTAAGTCCACTTTTCCATGACGAATTCGCGGCGTACATCCGCCCGCGTCGAGGGACACCCGCGTTCCCTCGATCGGCGAGACAGAAATGCCGTTGCGTAATCGCGATCCGCATTACGCAACGCCGTCAACAATTCCGAGCAAGTCGGGGGATCCGTCGACGCGCCCGTCGAAAGAATTCAACGCTCGACTTCCCTCTCGAGCGAATCGCGGCTGTGCGGTATACTTGCGCGGCTTACGTGCACGGGATTCCGCGCCGCGACGCCGCGCATTCCGGCGATAATTACGGCAGGCACGCCACAGCCGTGTCAATGTTCGAGGGCGGTTATCCGGGAACCGGGGCGGAAATCGTGGATCGCGCTAAATTCGCGGGGACCAGCACGAGGGAACGATCTTCTGGCCGATCGGTGTGATCCTTAGCGGCGAGCCCGCCTTCTTATCCTTGGCCTCGCGTCCAAGTCATTCGTTTCTCGCAAATAGGTCTCTTCTCCGCTCTGCCAAAGCCAAACAGTCCGCCCTTCAGAGGTATGGCGAGTTGATTAGAGTTGACCGAGTTCCGAGCTTTGGCTAATATGTACGCCCCATTTGGCTAACGTCCTCGCATTTTATTTCTCTATTCGCTCCACCTTTCTGTCTCTCTCTCTCTCTCTCTCTTTTTCTATCACTCTCTATCTCTCACTCGCACCCATTGATAGATCGTTTAAAGACGACGATCTTTCAGGCCATCACGATCGATTTTCGCAACACCCATGCGCTCTCATACGTTCATTAGCAGATGCTCTCTTTCGAACTTGGCTTTCATCCGCTCGTCGTTCTCGCGATGCCGACGCCGACGGCGGGTTCTGAGAGCTGCGACCTGTCTGTCATAAATCCAATCGGTTTTTGTAACGATGGGACCTTTGTTCGGGAAAGGGTGAGGCAGTGCCTTCGACGTTAACGAATAGGGAAACATTCACAGTAAATATTGGAATTATTCAAACCGTAGATATTGATAAAATTTTATACAGATCATCAGCTGCTAATCTTAATATATAAAGCGGACAGCTTCTAGGTATACGCTTGTGTGTTTGTCGCCTAAAAACTTTCGAACGACAAACTCCGATATCACGAAATGTGACTCAGCGTATTATGCTTGACTAATCCAGATAAATGTGACCATTTTCCCAAAAATAAAAGTAAAAATTTGTTTTCTATATAAAATCTGAATCTGTGTAGTAAAGCTAGTTCATTATACAATGCGCGAGAAAGTAAGATATAAAATATTATTACTATATATGTTTTGTTTATCCTGCATTCTCGCGTCGTGCAATCCACTAGCAGTTAATTATATAAAACTTTCTCATTATCCAACGATAACATGCTTCCTCGTGAGATCGCGGACCTACAGGGGAACGCCGATGCAGATCGATCGGAACGGAACTAGGACAATCGAATCGAGACCCGAATAGCGGGTGAATGAGTCAAGTCTGCATCAGACAGGAGCTTGCGTAACAATGAAGACACCCCGATAAAAATATCCAAGTGTTTGCCCTCTCTGTCGCCTCGCCTTTCTCTCTCATTTTTTTTTTTTTTTTTTTAATCACTCGAAAATGCGACGCCCAGCGTTAAACGGTTTTACGAAGTGGCTTTTTCTCGGAATTGGGAATCACGCTCGTGCCTCGATTAGACCATAATTTTTTCTTTTCTTATCTTTTTTCAGCCGGTCCATCTTTCAACCCGAAACCCAGACCCTTCTCCCTCACGTTCGCATGAAAATCGGTAGCTCTCAGCTGCGCCGTCGTCGTCCCTGTGCTGACAGCCGAATCGAGCACCCCGAATTCTATACGATAATTATTATTACATACACGCCCGAGGTTCACGGTCCCCCGTTCGCCGTCCCGAGCATCGTGATTCGAACGGGCGTTTTATTCAACAAATACCGAGAGAGTTCCTAACTATTCGGCCGGTGCAAGCCGGCCACCCCGTGGCGAATCACGATCGTCGACATCGAGGGAGGCCCTGAATCGGGGCGCGGTCATCGCGCCGGCAATAATTCATTTCCTCGACGAGTGTTGATAAACTTAAGCGCATATCATGAAATAAAGCGACAGTAAAGCCGAGCAAGCTCTTCGCTCGATAAATGTTGTTCCTTTCTCCATTCTCATGTCACACCGTCATCAAACGATCCCCCGCAGTTGCCGTGCCACCACCGTTGTTTGACTGTTGTTCCCTGGCTTCGCATCAAAAGCTCTCCAGAGGGAACTCGACGACCCGGGGCGCCCGTAGCTCTCGCGTTCCCCGTATTTCTTTTCCACCCGGGCACTTTGTCCAGCAGCGGGGCGCGAAGTGCCGCCGCTCGCTCGTAACGCTTAGCCGACGCGTTGATTAACCGCTTAAAACGATCAGCTTCAGCTTCTCAGGGGGGACAGGATCCACCCTCGTGAATCCGGCTAGCGATAAACAGCTTTCTTTCGGTTTTAAGTTGCGCTTTCATTTTTATTTAGCATCCTGGACGTGCCCGCGATCCAGCCGCTGTATCCAACACAGATACTCGAGACGGATTTGCGGCATTGATGAAATCCCGAAATCGCTGAAGTTTCCCCAAGAAACTAATTGGATCCGCGGGATCGCGGGCACGCCCCCTCCAATGTGCTTCTTATTCACCGCTGATTTCTTTGTTTTTTTTTCGTTCTTTCTAACACAACCCCAACGACCCACCCCATTCGCCTATGTCGTCAAAACGCACGTCTTACAAAATCGTTCTGTGTATCTTGTGTATGTATGTCGCCTATGTAACGCTTTCAATCCGTGCCCCCATACCCCCGTGAGCCTTCGTTTACCCCCGGGACGATCCCAGAAAGCTCGACGGAAAGCCACGAAAAGTCTTATTATTACGAGATCGTCGAGGAGGAGAAGAGCGAGTACCGCCCGAGCTCCGTGAAATCGAAAAGCCTGAGTTGGCCGCCGGCGAAGCCGATCGAGGAGATCACCTATCCCACCGCCAGTCCCTTGTACATCGATCCTAATCCCAGCTTGGACGGGAGGAGCAGGCAGGCGGTGAAAGAGAAGAAGGCCTGCATAGAGGAGGCGTTGGCGCGGAAGAGGTGCGAGAGCACGGACCGCGAGGTGGAGAGAGTGACGAGTAGTCAGTGCTACAGCTTCGACGAGGATCCGATGGACCGTGTCAGCTGTCCGGGTCCTGTCTACAGAAAGGTGGAGCTGGTGGAGACAGCCGGTAGACAGTCGAGGAGCGAGATCACCTCGAGGCCCAGCTCCACAGACAGCGTCAGGAGGTCTTTGACGCCCACGAGAATCGTTCAGCCGGTTCCGAAACCGTGGACCGCCACCGTCACCACCGGCAACAACCTCTACCAGCAGACCTACGGTTCCACCGAGCCCCCGAAGGTGTGCAAGAAGTTCCATTCGAAGGAGATCTGCCAGCGGGAGAAAATATGCGAGATGAATCAGCCGTTCAGAGAGGAGCATCGCTCCTACCACTCGACGGTCTGTCGCCGGGAGCAGACCATCTGCGACAAGCCGCCCCTGCCGACCCAGCACGCGGTCAGGCAGGAGGAGGCCAAGGAAGAGATCACGGAGATCGACAAGGAGACGGTCGATCTGAGGCCCGCGGATGAGATCGCCGACGAGGAGGAGGACGCCAATGGGCTGAGAGGGGAGCACGACTTTGTCACGGAGACGTCGGAGGAGGACGTGAACGGGGTTCACGTGAAGCAGACGAGAACGTTCGAGAAGACCGTGTCCCCGTCCCCGGCGAGGCCCAGCACGCCCATGGTGGAGGAGTCCGAGGAGAGCCACTCTAGGAGGACCACCACGCACATCGAGAGGGAGGTCGAAGAGACGTCTGAAGAGAAGACGGTGGTAGAGTCCGCGGAGGTGGTTAGTTCGGCGGTGGACGTGCAACAGATGCTGGAGAAAGCTAAGCAGGATGAGGAGGAGAGGAAGAGGGAGGAGGAGGAGGAGGAGAGACGCAAGCAGGAGGAGGAGGAGAGGAAGAAGCGCGAGGAGGAAGAGGCGCGGAGGAGAAGGCGCGAGGAGGAGGAACGAAGGAAGCTGGAGGAGGAGGAGAGCAGCAGGCGCGTGACTTTCGAGGAGGAAATAGAGGAGGTTCGAGAGCAGCCGCTGGGAAGAACCGTGGTCCGCGAGGAAAGGGTAACTGAGGCTGAGGGCGACACCCCGGGAAGCAAGAAGCTTATCAAGGAGACTTACGAGGAGATCACGGAGGAGGTGTTGGTGCAGGAGCGCGTTAGGAAGCGGGGAGAGATCGAGGACGAGCGCAGGAAGAGTTTAAGAGAGCAGGTCGAGGTCCATCAGAGCCTGAGGGACCAACAGTCGTCGAAAGAGCGACGCGTTTGCTCCAAGTACCCACCGACGCAAGAGATCATGGAGACCAACAAGAAGCACGTGCAGTTCATGAAGCAGACCGACACGGGTCCGAAACCGATACCCCATTCGGCGCTACAGAACTCCACGCCTAAAGAGTGGAAGTCCGAGATGGTGAACGCCCTGACGACCGCGCCGGAGCGATCCTTCACGCCTCTCAGCACATCCTCCAGCGTGAAAGAGGTGTTTACGGAGGAGACGATATACTTGGACCACAGGTGCCGACCAAAGCCACCTCCCCCGGACATTCGACCGATCTCCCCGTTCCAACAGGCTCTGATGATCGCCCCGGAGCGCTCCTACACTCCTCTGAGCCGCGAGATCGGCCCCGAGGACCGGAACGTCGCCAGTCGCTCCGAGACTCCTGTGCTTCGAGACGCTGGTGGCGGTTACTGCCCGCCGGCCGACATCCTCTACGGGGATGGAAAGGCCACACGACCGCCACCCTCTCCGAAGCCGTGCAAGCCTCGCCCTCTGCCCACACCGCCGCCCGATTACCGTCTGAGAGACTCTTCCCCGTCGCCGATTCGGTCTCGACCCCCAACCCCGAGCAACAAGTGCATAACGGCTTCCCTGAAGAAGCCGGACACCATCCCCTCGTACCAGAGGCACCTGGTGGCAATGAGGAAGGGCGCGGTGGAGAGCAGCACCTACGAGCCTGCCAGAACTCCGACTCCGACACCAGGAAGGTGCAAATCACCAGCTCACGGGCCACCGGAAGCCCCCGCCTGCTACGCGAAGGCTCACGCTCCCAGAATCCGGGAAGACCCTCCCCCTCCGCCGCCGCAGCGTAACGCCGCGCACTTCCCCACGAAGAAGAGCGTCTCGTACAAGCTCGAGGAAGACACCGACGTCGGGCACAAGTCGGCGCAGTACGCTGCCACGAAGACAGTGGACTTCGACGAGAAGCAGACAGACGACCCGGACCGCGGGCCCACCGACGCCGTTCACGCCCAGTACCAGGAGAAACGGTTCATCACCAGCGAGGAGACGAACGAGAAGAAGATGTCCACGGTGAAGACCTCCCTTGAGGTAGTAGAAGACTTCGAGAGGTGCGAGCGAAGGGTCCCTTCGAAGCCTCTGCCGGAGCCTCGAGAGAAACCAGTGAAGAGCATCTGCGCCATCAGCAAGACCAGCCCCTCGAAGCCTTCTCTCCCCTGCCCTCTTGCTTGCACGGAGGCCAGCGCTTCGGTGAAGCCTGTTTACAGCAGCTCGACCGAGGTGCGCCACGTCAGCTACGCCACCCCCGCTCCGAAAGCCTGCCCGGAGACCGGGGTGACCGTGCTGCCCTGCAAAGCTGTCTCCAATCAGGGGACCAAAGCTGGTGTTGTAGTGGTGCCTTGCGACGGGCCGAACCCTTGCTGCCAGCAATCAGGCGTCTGCGTGCTGCCAACCTCCGATCGCTCCGGGGTTTGCGTCTCTCCCTGCTTCGGCATGCAGACAGGAGCCTGCGGCCAACCCTCAGGTCGCTGCGGCCGCGAGTCCGCCTGCGACATCGACATCCCACCCAACTGCCCCGAGTCCGGCATCTGCGTCGCGCCATGCGACGACGGCTCCGTGTGCGTCGCACCGTGCACCAAGCCCGGTCCGCCTCCCTCCAAGTGCAAGCTACCATTCCCCCAGATCCCCCTACCCTTCGAGACCCCGGCCGCACCCGTCCCGCAGGCCAGAAGCTCCTTCGAGCCCATCCACAAGCCTCGCACTAACCTGAGCGGGCAGCTCGCGCGACTAACCGCCAAGACTGGCCAGAACGGCCGTCACGTGCCCACCGTGCAGTTGTACAAGCCCCAGGCTCAAAGCCAAGCTCAATCCCAGACACAGAGCTGCTGCGAGACCAAAAGCTACTGTTGTAAGACCAAGAGTTACTGTTCCGCCGAGACCCGCTGCCAGTCGGCCGGTAAACGTCAGACCCAGAATCACTGCCAGGACGGTATCCACTGTACTCCCCCTAGTGTTGCCCAGAGTTTAGTAGACCCACCAAATTTGTCATCCCACCCGGATCTAGGTACCGGAGTCGGCGGCCTCGGCGGCGCCGGGTCCAAGAGCGGATCCTTCGCCGGCAGCACCGCGCCGAAGCGTGGACGGGGGATCCTGAATCAAGCATCTGGACCGGGATCGCGAGTGCCCCTCTGCGCCCATTGCAACTCTTACGTCAGGTACACTCCCCGTTCTTCACCGGTGTGCTCTATTCTCTATCTCTCTCTGTCTCTCTAGTGTACCTTGTCGTCTTTGCCTCTTCCTCCAGCCCTGCTCGCCTCTGTACAGTAGTGCCACTACCGACGATCCCCTCGCGCTTCTCTCATCCCCCGTGTGGAGTTCTCAGTTCACCTTGCGCCCGCTTGGTCCTCTAGCACCCCAGTGTGTTGCGCCTCTACACGTTTTCAGTTTCAACGCCGATAGATCGTCGATCAAGTGTCCCACTTGAGCCGCTTTCTGTGTCCACCACCCCCGCCAGTGGTCGGCAAGATTGATTTTGTTTTTTTTTTTTTCCGTTCATGTGTGTGTCCTTTTTATTTATTTTGTCGTTTAATCTGACAGCAGCTGCAATTCGTTATCTTGTTCTGACGTGATTAACAGTGTTTACTTTGCACGATGTTAACAGCTAACGAAGAAAATACTAATCGCAAGTCGAACGGTCTCGTGATAAAGCCAGTATGCTGTAATAACGAGAAAGAGTGCTTAAGGTTCGTAACAGCCACGAGTCTTCTATCCATCTCGACTTTCAAGCAGTCAATAAGATACATGCCGATTCAGAATCTCTGCCTTAACTGTCGTTTGCTGTGCTTCATTCTCTGCTTCTTCATGCACCGAGAATCTTCGCCAACCGCGCGGAGACTAATCGTTGGAATTGTCCAGGGGGCCGTTTATCACCGCCCTGGGGCAGATCTGGTGCCCGGACCACTTCGTTTGCGTGAATACTCAATGTCGTCGACCGCTTCAGGACATAGGGTTCGTGGAGGAAAAGGGACAGCTCTACTGCGAGTACTGTTTCGAGCGCTTCATCGCGCCGGCTTGCGGCAAATGCAACAACAAGATCAAAGGCGTAAGTATTGGAAGAATCGATGGCGAGTCGTTCAAGTAGAGATCAATCGCGCTAAATCAGAGGGATTCCTGGTTTTTAAACGGCTTCAGAACGAAAGAAGTTCTTAGCTCGATGTGTTTGTGTTATGTTTGCCCGCGAATTTCTCCGCGACCACTGGACCGATTTTCGCGAAACTTATTGCATTTGGTTTCACTTCAATCAACTTAAGTCAGGAAAAAAGAATGATCAAAATCGGTTCAGTAGTTTCGAAGTTACACCAATAATGAGAAATCTGTTTCATCATTATTGGAATCTTCCGTTTCTAGCAAACGGTTCTTTTTTTTACGAGTAGCTCCTTTTGTAGGCCTGCCCATATTTTTTAAAATGAATGTTAGTTATACAGGTAAAAAATGGAAAAAGTAAAGAATTTAAAAAAATTAAAATCGACTTCAAAAGAAATAAAAATGCACTAAGATAAAATTACATTTTTTCCTTATTTAATCTATGACTTCCAATTGTTTTAAGTCGGCGCCAGATTTACACAGCACAAATAATGAGGCGTCGACATAAAAAACATTGAGAGTCATAGATTAAATAAGGAAAAAACTTATTTCTCACTTTTCAGTGCATTTTTATTTTTTTGAAGTCGCTTTTAATTTCTTTTCATCTCTCAAAACATTTTCAGGAATTCCCTCACTGTTCTTATAGAATCTCTGTTGTCTAGGGTAAAAACGCACCAATAAATAAACACTTACGGCTAATGAATGAACACTATTATAAAATTATGTGTGCAGCCCGATTGATTCCACGTGCTGCAAAAATTGTTTGGATATGAAGCGAGAAATTAATAACTTACTTTGCTTTTTTAATAACTTACTTTACTCAATTTACTAAAAAATGTCCATTTACTGGTACATCCACCCAATTTTGACCGAACTTAATCGTTCTTGATCTATTTAAATATAACGAATGGTGTCTTCACTTTAGTTAAAAAATATAATATACGTGAATACGTTAGCAAATGAAATCATTGCGTGCATACATTGACTAACTAACGCTTTGACTGTGAAAAATTTTCACGCCATCTCTACCAGCCTCACCGAACGCTCCTTTATGTTTCAGGATTGCTTGAACGCGATTGGAAAGCATTTCCACCCTGACTGCTTCAAATGTTCCTACTGTGGCAAGCTCTTCGGCAACAGCCCGTTCTTCCTCGAAGAGGGACTGCCCTACTGCGAAGCTGGTTAGTGCGATATTCTCTCCCGCCTATTAAAAGAATGGAGGCGCGTAAGGCTAAACATTTCTTTCCATTCCCGGCGCAGATTGGAACGAGCTGTTCACGACAAAGTGTTTCGCGTGCGGATTCCCAGTCGAAGCTGGAGATCGCTGGGTGGAGGCCCTGAACAATAATTACCACAGCCAGTGTTTCAACTGCACGGTAAGCAATTAGCGCTAGAACGTTTCTCGAAATAAACCGATCGATCTCTCCAAAAGAATGCCGAAGAAACGGATCGCGCAATTACGTGCAAGCCCCCACCCTTTGCAATAATTGCGCGAGCTGCCGCAGTTATCTCAGCTGCGTGACATTCGGTAATCTACCATTCGCTGCGTGAAGATCCTAAACGATTCCGTGGGATGTGTTACAGATGTGCAAGAAGAACCTCGAGGGCCAGAGCTTCTACGCGAAGGGCGGTCGCCCGTTCTGCAAGAATCACGCGCGTTAAAAACCACCTCCTCCACCCTAAGGCGCGAAACGAAAGGGAGGATGGAGTGAGGGGCAAGCGGAGGACAGGGGATGGGGAGGGGAGAAAGCGGAAAAGAATTGCGGAGAAGACGCGCATCTTAGCTTTACGAGCACGAATTTCTTCTGCACGAATTGTATTTTACCGTGATTATTTTCTTGTTCTTTTCTTGTATCTATTCGGTCGACGACAGTTTCAGAACTAACACAAACGAGAGACGGCCCCGGCCGCCGACGAAGTATAATTATAAGACGAACAACGAACGTATTTATTGCGAACGAGTACGCTAATAGAACACGCGGACTAATTCTATCGATCTAATTCTACTTCCTCGATAATTTAACGCTATCGCCCGCTGCCGGGCCCTCGGGCACCGAACGCAGGGATCCTCGAAGTCGCCGGGACGGCGTCCCTCGTGCTTCCAGGGTCGCGGTCCAGACACGATCGGGTCCGGAAACGCGAGGGCTGTTCTTAAATTAGCTTCTCGATGTTAAGGAGAGCTCGCGGTAAGGCCGTAAATTCGCGCGTGCTTCTTTCTAGATCGCGGTTTCCGTCCTGGGACGCGACTAATCGGGCCTCGGATGCCTCTATAAAATCGCGCGCTGCCGCAGAAAATTCTGCAACGACAGAGGGAACCGGCGCAGACCTGGTCTCCTGCGGCAAATCACGCAAAGGTCACCGGAGCAATTAGTATTACCGGCATTATCACATATTTCGTACAAGCGGGGCGCATCCGGCGCGACGTCACGAAAATGCCTCGAGGACAACCGTGCTCGGTTGCTAGTCGACGCACGAACCGCCGCGGCTGGTTTATTCGCGAGACCGCTAATTTACCACGGCTAATTGCCAGAGGAACGTTCGTCGGAGACACTTGTTACCTTTATCGAATGGAGGGGCGTGCCTGCGATACTCGCGCACGCGAACCTCGTCGCGGATCATCTATCGGCGCTGTTCTACCCCCCCGAGATGCCCCGATCGTTTCACTCGGTAGGACGGAACGTTCGGCGAGCACGAGAGAGTGCGGTTTACACGTAGAACCTCTGTACGAGATAATAAAAATCACTTGTGACAAGAACACGTCGCCTTGCCGGGACTTGAATCGCTTGAAACACGTTTTCACGGTGCGCCGGGGGAGCGGGGCTTCGAGGATCGAGGGACTTGATAGCGATTGCCATTATAATTTTAGACAAGGTTACCGATTTCTGTGCCATCTTCGCCGGGCTCGTGTCAGACAGTAGCTGTAGCCGACACTCGCGGGTCGAAGGACGATATTGCAAATAGACGTTGCGTAACTTAGCACGTAAGGGAACGCGTTCGAAGGAATCCGAGGAGGGGTGGCAACGATCCCCGACGCTCGATGCTCGATCGCAACGAGTGCAATTTGTGATTACATGTTAACTAGATCGATCGCCGGCTGAATACCGCACGAGCCTTTGTATCCGTGTTACGTGTTGCTTACAATAAAATAAACTGTTCATGTATATAAAGCTTCCCGGTGTCCAATTACTTCCTCCACGAAAGCAGGGCTGGGACTATATGTCGAATTTTTCGGTAGTCGAGTACTCGAATACTTCGGTTGCTCAATTATTTGGCGAATATAATTCGAATATCCAAGTGTCTAAATACTATTCGAATGTATCAGTATTTCAATACTGATTTGTAAATCAAGTTCTTCAGGCTCATTTCTTTACAAGCATTTATTTAGTTTCAATTGTGAGTACTTGTAAGATAATGTTGCACCCACTTCAACATATTCGATCCACTTGAAACTTTGCACACATACGTAGTTCCGATGACAATACAATATTTTCACTAAAAAGCATGAAATACTTTCTGGTAAAATTTTTTTTTAAAAACAAGATTTTATTAAAGTGTACTAAAAAGGAACCAATAATTTTGATACCAGCCTAAATGACTGCCTGACAAGAATTCCCTCGTATGACTAAAAATAAACGCGTGAAAATATTGTATTGTCATCGGAATTACGTATGCGTGCCAAGTTTCAAGCCGATCGGATATGTTGAAGTGGGTAAACAAAATTAATTTACAAGATTTCACCCTGCAAACTAAGGAACTGACAACTGGAATTAAAGCTTGTAAAAAAATGAACCTAAAAAACTTGATTTATAATTCACACAAATACTTAAATATTTGAATAGTATTCGAATACTCAAATATTCGAAGTTTATTCGTAGCATTCGAATACTTGTAAAATATTCGAAGTTTATTCGCAGCATTCGAATACTTGTAAAATATTTTAATATTAAATAA
This sequence comes from Andrena dorsata, assembly GCA_929108735.1. NCBI lineage: Eukaryota > Metazoa > Arthropoda > Insecta > Hymenoptera > Andrenidae > Andrena > Andrena dorsata. The sequence goes on from OV815487.1 coordinate 41,093,066, forward strand.
TTCTTGAAATTGAGGATTTTTTATTGCGCATAAAATGTAGTACCTGCATTTTCGCCGACAAGAGAAGCCGCGGAACGAAGATAGCCGCCAGACGAAGCGAGAAAAACAAGGGAGTGTTTCGATATCGCGGAGAGTGCCCCTTTCCGCGGAGACGCGGCTCGATCCGCAAGGGCAAGGGCTCCGGTGTGCATTGAGGAAATCTGAGACACGTGACGGAGTCGCGTAACCGTTTCGCCTCTAACAAGGAAGTGGCTCTCCGTAAAGGGACGTTGCATCGATCTGTCGTTAAAGTAACCTTGCGGTACCTCCTACCTCCGAAGCCAGACACGCGAGACATTTTTCTGGCGAATCTTTTTGCAACAGATACGTCATCGCCGCGGTCTTCAATGAACACGTAGAACCTATTAATACACCCGCGAGAATAGGCATGTCAAGGAGCTTCCGTTACACCTCAGACCCTCGCCGATCGCTCAATGAACAGACTTTCGGGGGTGCGTACGAGTGGGCTTGACGGACGAAGGGCTAGATAAGGGAACGAGAGCAGCAGGGAGGCTCTTGCTAAACGTCACTCACACTATTTTTCGTATCGATTCTGATAAATACCACCGCCGCGGAGTCGCGTGCCCGCGATAACGATCTGCGAGCTGCTATCAGCCGAATTCTTTCGGGAGCCCCGCGACTTGGCAGACTTCCGGTGCCCTTGCGGTTGTCGCGGTGTCCACCGAAGGCCCATAAAAGCTGGAGAGCACCGAGGAATCCGGCATACGGGCAACCTGCGCACCTGCGACCAGGTCAAAGCGGTTGCGTAGACCGAAACGTGGCGGTGCATCAGTGGCAACCGAGATTCCGGCTCGCCTGCATGTGCATCCATCCGGAGGATTCGAATATCGAAGACCGCGAGGCAAGAGGAATGCTAGTTCGCATTACTCGCTGAAAGGGAACTCACTCTGGCGACGAGGAACCTCGAGGATGCTCTACCGGCTCAACATTTAAATGCGAATAGCAGACCTTGGAATTCTCGAGCTCGGGGATAAGTGTACAGTAACTAGCTCTTTACGAACCGCGAAGTATGAGAAGATGCGGTACTGGAAATATTTGTCGCATTTTATTTTACCTTGGATAGTGAGCCGCACAATTCTGCAATACTTTCTTGAGAATGGTACAAGTGATAACGTGCTTCAATATCCAAGTGATGGAACATTTCCAGTACTGCACCATGGAGAGGAGTTAACCATAGTTTAGTTTTCATTTCGCAGGTAAGGACGCAGGACCCTCTTCGGTTCCCTAAGGGAAGAGCAGCGCGAAGGCTCGTCCGTCGAGTTATGTCGTGATCTACTAGCCGTGTTGTCTTTGAAAACCCCTCCGGAGAGTGCCATGCTTCGGCATGGCAGTGAAATACTTGGACGGGCCCTTCGTGTTCAGACTTAACGACAATGGCACGGGACCGCATCTCCTCATACAGGTATAAACCGTTCAAGCAATTCCTAATGCCGCGTTTACACCAAGGCGAACACTAACAAAAACCGCCGCAAGTAGAACAAAACGTTCACATACGATTCGTGCACTGAGTTTTGCTTATGTTTGCTGCGCGGCAAGAACAGACGAAATCGTTCGGGAACAATGTTTTTGTTCGTGTTCGCCTCGGTGTAAACGCGGCATTAGAGTGATTCGATATCGAAAAGCAAGCCTGTTTGCACCTAAAGTATTCCGCCGACGTGCACCTCTACCGGGCTACATAGTAGCGAAAAGAATATCGATATCGAGTAGCCCGGCTCGCCGGCGAAGGGGTAGAAAAATGAGGAAGGCGGTTCTGTACGAAGCCACAATGTGTACGCGTGGCGTGTATGCACGTAAATGTCGGATGCCCTCCCCTATCGCGCTTTTATGTCGCTCGGCAATTCGTTCGGCACGATTACAAACTTAGCCGTGCCCTTGAACTGAATACTTGTCAAGGTACGTACGCGGTGAACATATGCACGTGCATACCTGCAGAGCAGAACGGGACGGCGACGCGCTTTTGCGTGGCACCGCATTTAGAACCGCGGCTATTAAGTAAGTGCGACATGCGATAATGTAAAAGGGCAAAGAATAGAGTCGTCGAGGCACACGGCAGGCCGGGGTGGTCGTTTTTTCCCGCCCCCCCCCCCCCTCCGGACATGCACGAACCTACCCTCGACCACCCCCTGCTAACAGGATTCCCCAGTGCCAAGTCGTAACCGTGTTTAAGATTATGCAATTGCCCCTCACGCAATTCCGTTTAACCGCTTCCGTTCGGGGGTGGGCCGTTTAATCGTCCACCGCACGTGAAGGGGCGTGCGATACTGTTTCTTCGTTTCTCTTAAAGAGAGTTTGTGGTTTTAAAGAAATTCGTGGACTTTATTAGAAACTAGCAAAATACCCCCGCGGGCCTAAGAGATATTAAAGACTCCGTGAAAGCACATTTCACCCGTTTTCACCACCTCCTTAGGGGTTGATTAGAGGAAAATCCTGAAATTGGTTTGTAGGCATTTATGTGGTTAAACTGTCGAAGTAAAACCTAATTGATATCTAATCGGGCCTAAGAGATATTAAGGAATCCGTGAAAACATATTTTACCCCGTTTCACCCCCTTAGGGATTTATTAGGGCAACATCCTACAATTGGTTTCTAAGCATTTACGTGGGTAACCTTCGGAGTAAAAACTAAATTGATATCTAATTCGTCCTAAGAGATATTAAGGAATTCGCGAAAACATATTTCACCCCTTTTTACCCCCTCCAGGTTGGAATTTAAGAAAATTCCTTCTCACCCAGCACCTGCGTCGCGAAAGGAACATACCCTCCGAATATCATATTTCTAGAATCAGCGGTTTGGGCTGGACAGTGATGAGTCGGTGACACAACTATTATATAAGTATAGATGTAACATAAGGTTCTTATGATACGCATAAAGAAGAACAAACAAATATTTTTTCCATATGTTTTTGATGTTGCATTGCCCCTTAAACGAAATAGAATATCGCGGCGGTGAGATCGTGACCCCAAGGCAGATTAGAAATTGCCGGCGCGCGGAAGGAATTCGATTGTTATTCTTAATGAGTTTATAGTAGGGCGCTCGGTTGCGCAAAAATTATTCCGCCAAGGATTCTGGGTAAGGAGACCAGGCTACCGTGACAACAAAGCTTGCTGATCGTTTATAATTAGAGTGCAAGATAGCTCGCTGATTTTCTGTCGCCATCGTTCCATTTGTTTCAGCGTTTGATGAGAATTTAATACGCGAGCGGAACTGCAGCGGCAAAGGGAAACGATCTGAATTGTGGTGAAACAGAGTGCGAATGGTGTCGACGTCCCTTCGCGGGCGGATCGATCGGGAAGTTGGAAGAAAATGTTGCACGGTCGTTAGGGGGGCGAGTAATAAAAGTAGGCTATCGCAACAATGATAGGGGATACCCTGGCGATTTAATTGTAATTAGGGACCTTGGCTCGCTTTCGGTATCGAAAGCAGGCATCCCTCCCTAATGCCCTAACGACACGACAAATAAATCAAGGGCGTTCTCTTCGCCACTCGCGTGCACGAACCCCTCCGGGGGGGGGGGGGGGTCGTGGAACGCGTAATATTCCGGGTTAATAGGTGCTTCTTTTAGCACTTCTCTAGCACTTTAGGTCTCTCCTCCCACGAAAAGGAAACATGAATCCTACCTTGGACGTGTTCGCAGGTTTGCACGGAACGTGGCTGGAGAGAGTACACCGGCGACAATAATGTATTCAAAGATCGATGGAATTTGTGGTGGCGGTCCGGTGGTTTCCCTTTACCCCAATACAGGCCATTACTCCCCTGGCAGGTAACAATCCGTCCGGTTCTCTCGCATTCTCCTAAAAGTAACACCGAAGTTTCAACGCACACGCTTGCAAGAATGCACAGAATTAGAATTAACGACGAGTTTGCGGTAGGTGCTTCGAAACGCAAGAGTTCGTGCGCTATTTCTAAAAGAGATTCACTCAATCGACAGTGGTGTCTTTCTGTTAGATCTACTGCTACGCTGGACGACGGATACTCCACCGCGCATCCCGTCCACTTACCAAAGTTACGGATTCTTTTTTACAGTTCGTCAATAGGATCCCGAAAGGCAGCTCGATCTGCAGGAAGGACAATCTCATCCGCCACCTCAGGTGTATGAAGAAGATGCACGGCTCGGTCTACGACTTCAGGTACGTCCTAGAACACGCTTAACTTATCACGGGAATGCTGCTCGATCGTTATCAAATTGTGGAATGCATCGCGTCAGTCCCGTAGGGTACAACCTGCCCTCGGAGTACACGAAACTGGCGGAGGAATGCAGCCGTTGCGAGAAGGACGACAGAGTTTGGATCTGCAAGCCGGTCGGCCAGAGCAAAGGGAAAGGGATCTTTCTGTTTCGCGTAGGCATCTTTTAAGGGGAGAACCTGGTTTAGGGGGTCGAAATTTTCGATTTTTTTTTTGCTTGAATCGATAGTAATGCTCTTGGAGAATGTATTCCTGAAGTTTCAGAGTGGAATTCTAAGTACTTCAAAAGCGCAGTAACTTTTCCTTTAAAATCTCACAATTTTATTAATATTAGGCCTTTTCTCATTTCCTTAGATCGGCGACCATGCAAGTTCGCGAAAATTAAGAAGAACTTCGATTTCTTTATTTCGGCCGAGAATTAAAGCCTCCATTTCGAATGATTAATCAATTTCAACGCGATGAACTTGAAATTTTTCTTTGTGTTATATAAATATATAGTAAAATACCCGTAATGTTTTGGAAAGATCGACTTTATTTTTCTGTGTTAAAAAAAAATTCGCGAGAGTCAGTTTTTCTCAGCGTCCTAAACCAGGTTCTCCCCTCGAAGGATGTTAGTCCCGGTACCAAATGTTTCTTTGGGAACTTTCGGGGACGTTGTTTTCCAGAAACTGAGCGACCTAACGTACGACAGCATGGCGGTGGTGCAAAGGTACATAGAGAACCCTCTTCTAATCGGGGGCTACAAGTTCGATTTGAGATTGTACGTTTGCGTGCCATCGTATCGCCCCCTCACGATCTACTTGTACAAGGAAGGCCTGGCGCGCTTCGCCACGGAGAAATTCTCCTTGGAACACCTGAACGACCCTTTCAGGCACCTCACCAACTTCTCTTTGAATAAGCTGGGCCCTGGATACGCGGAGAAGAAGGAACGAGTCGGCTCTGGTGCGAAATTGTCGTGCACTCCGAAGATCCATACACATAATAAACATAATCGGAATTTCCGTAGGCTGCAAGTGGACGTTCAGACAATTGAGGAGATATTTCGAGCAGGCTGGCTACTCCGATTGGTTCCTCTGGCAGAAGATTGCCTGCTTGGTGAGCCTGACGATACTGAGCCAAGCCGCGAGCATACCGAAATCTTCGAATTGCTTCGAGTTCTTCGGTTTCGACGTATTGATCGACAAAAATCTGAAGCCGTGGCTACTCGAGGTGAACAGACGCGAGGCTCGTACCTGAATACCGAAACACATGCGCTAACGTGTGGGAATTCTAATAGGTCAATCTCAGCCCAGCCTTGAGCAACGACTGCGAGATCGATTCGGAGGTGAAGAAACCCCTGCTGCACGATTTGTTCGATTTACTAGGTCTTCCGGTATGTAACACTGGGCTCTCTCTGTTCACCATATGGTCGAACCCCGTCGACGACGAGGTCGAAGTGTCTTCCAAGTTTTGTACAGGTCGGAACGTGAAGAAAAAGTCGAAAACTGGACGGGAGACCGACGGTTTTCTAAACCTATGCACGGAACTTCGGCCTACTGTACGTGATAGAATAAAATATTCGCGGAAAGTGTATTAAGAGTCAGGGGCGGCTTTCTGTGTAGGCTGAATTAAACACAGAGGCTTCAGACAACTTTAAAAACAATTCACATCTTTTTTTTATACAGCGAATTAATTTTGAAATTTTCTCGACCCTTTGAAATTAAAATATTTGATATTTCGCGGGCGGCAGACGCTCGTTAAGGTGCGATTTCATCCTGACGCTCGTTTTGAGCGTCAGAACCAATCACGTGACCAACGCTCAACCAACGAACGAGCGAGTCTGAGTGAACGAGCGTCAAACGGAAAAGCACGGAAGAACTAAACCGGGTTTAGCTTTTCCGCTTGATGCTGAAAGTCACGTGGACCAATCACGTGACTGGTTTTGCCGCTCAAAACGAGCGTTAATCGTCAGCATGAAATCGCACCTTTAGCCATGCAGCGCCAAGCCTCCAAATCCGTCCCTGCTGACAGTAACTAAACTCATCTAAATAATCTCGACGATCAGCTTAGACAATCAACTCTGAGCGACTGCCCTAATGCGTGGGCTCGCTACAACCCCCTGCTGGTGGACAAGTATATTCCTCGGGGTTTTCGAGGGACCAACCCAGAGAATCACGACAAAACATCGGTATGGGATAATGGCAAGGACTGGAGCACGCCTAGCGTGAAAGAAGGTGGCTGGGTTCGCATTTATCCACTAACACGGGCGAAGCCTGACGACAACGTGACAGAGTATGGGCCGGCCTCCCTGTCGGACACCTCGCGAATCCTGGAGAAAGAGATCAAAAACACGGTTCTTTGTATACAGAAGTAATGCCCTCCCCCTCCCGAGTAAATGTGTCTAAGCGCACCAGGAGGGCGAGGCTCACTCGTCGATCTTTCTCTCGTAGGTACTTGAAAGCTGCCAAAGAAGTGAAGAAGAAGAATGAAAAGTACAGAGACGAACAGTGTAATGCTATACTGCGAAAGGCGTTGGACTTAAATACTGAAATCTGGCTGCCAGGGAAATGATCGATCGCGGACGTTCCCAGTTCTTCATTAATCTTCAACTTTTCCTCTTTCTATTTAAGTGATAAACGTATCACATTACTGTCTCGCATTTACTACTATAGTTTGATTCTCTACTACTACTACGTTCATGCTACATTTTTTACAGCCAGAGTGATATTTTTAATAGTCAAATAGATTTTAAAATTGTATACTGAATGTAATTACGCTAGGAACTGGTGTAACGAGTACTCCTATCCTGCCTCTTTAATGTGTTCTGGCTACGGTTCTTCTACGAAGGCAACTAGCGTGTGGGATGTAGGTGAAGGCACGTCTTTTATTCACCAAGAAATTCTCGGTTTATTATTGAATTTTCTTGAAAATTTACATTAATTCACTCCCTTCGCTGCTAACCTCTTATCGCGTTCTTCGGCAATCGAGAGCTTAACACCTTTGTCCCTTGGTAAGCTAATGTAGGGCTTTGTACCCTTGCCGATGATAAACACGTTGTTCAATCTAAACAAAGAAAATAGGTTGTGACGTTTCAACGCAATCACGCAACACGGCTGATTAAGCTTTAAAGGGTTTCTGTTCCCTAAATGGGTAATACTGAACAGCCTATGTGAGAGGCAACCAGTGACCAATATGAAGGAATTTCATCTTGGCCTAACTTTGACTACAATATTCATTACAAACATCATAGCTTCGATTACGGCCGTTACATACATTCTCTTTCGCAAGAATCTCAAATGGGAAATAAATGTAAGATGTTATATGAATAAAATGTACCTTGTGGCAAAAGTGTGTCCTTGCGAGTCCTTAATGTGGCAGATGTCGAAGGATCCAGGGTGACGCTCGCGATTAACCACTGTGCCGACACGTCCTAAATTTCTTCCTCCAGTAATCATACAGAGATTACCTGCGAAGTAGACATATATATATATAAAAATATATTTAGATAAAAATATATATACAAATATGGGTATATTGTGCCTGTATATAGCACCTGAATCAAATCTGATGGAATCCAAAATTTTGCTGGTCGCAATGTCCAGGTGAATGGTATCGTTCACCTTGATTACAGGATCTGGGTAACGAATGGTCCTACCATCGTGCGTCACCAAGAATGGAATACCTTTTGGTCCGGTCTGAACGCGCTTCACTTTGCACAGTTTATACTGTAACGGAAGAGATATCTCTGTTCGATCAAGCTGAAAATATTCTTTTAATTCAAACTTAGTCACTAACATACCTTAGCTTCTTCCGCTGTAATCCTGTGGGTGGTGAAACGTCCCTTAACGTCGTAAATCAATCGGAAGAATTCACCAGTCTTTTTGATAGTGATAACATCTGAAACGGAAGATCAACTCGAGTGATATTTCTAAAATTACGCGAGTTCACAGATAATTCTTTAATCGCATAAACGAATGTGCACTTTCTGGGTAATACAGAAAGAATATTTTACTCGATCTGTGACCAAAGTCAAGAGCTTTCATTTGCTATCGGCCAACGTTTGACCGCAATAGTTTTTCAGAAAAATACCGCAGCTTCGATATGGCCATGTTTATTTTCGTTGTGTGTAAAACACGCGAACACATGTTTATAAAATTACCCATGAAGCCTGCGGGGTAGTTGGGGTCGGTGCGGACCTTGCCATCGACTCTGATCAGGCGCTGCATCACGATTTTTGTTACCTCGCAGTTGGTCAAGGCGTACTTCAATCTGTTACGAAGGAAAATAACAAGCGGGAGAGATTCCCTGAGTTTGTGAGGTCCCGTGGATGGACGCGGGGCGTAAACACCCCCCAATTTGTCCAACATCCATGCTTTAGGCGCGTTGAGACGCTTCAAATGCTTCTTAGGACCGCGAGCCTAAAAATCAATTCCATTTCCATTGTTAACACTAAGCCCATTGCGAACTATTCAATCTCAAATACATCGGTTTGTCACTCGGTGTTGATGCACTGTATTATTGGGTTAGATTACCATTTATGTTTTATTTCGCTAGAGTACACTGCAATTTTTCACGCAAATACGATCACAGCTTCTGTCGCGCTGAATATTCTTTTCGGTAAGCGAATTGACTGCGTCAACAAGTTTCCGTTTAAAATCTCGTTACGTTTGATGTGCCGAAGCGAACCGTACTAAAGCATAACCTAACCATATTTCTGTCTCAATAAAAAATAAGACGGATTTACGGAACCATACATGCACTGATATTCACTTTCATCTCTATTAGACATGTTTTAACTGAATATTAAACAATACGATGTACCAAACACCCGATGTAAATGGATTTTATCCGAACAACGCGTGACAAACTTACCATCTTGGTTCTCTAAACGGAAAAGGCACGGGCTCGCGGTGTCCGTCAACACATCAGGAAATCCCTGACGACGCCATTGCTAAAATGGCGGCAAATCCTCAGTAATTTGAAAAATTATTTGAATTTTGGAATTATACATTTTTAATGTAATATAAACTAGGGCTGGGACTATTCGAATAATTTAATATTCGAATGTTATTATTCGAATATTTAAGTATTCGAATACTATTCCAATATTTAAATATTCGAATACTATTCCAATATTTAAATATTCGAATACTATTCCAATATTTCAGTATTCAAATACTATTGCTCCACTGCTCCGCGCTGCTGCGCGCTGCAGCTCCGTGCTCCGCTCCACTCCGCTCCAACGCTCTGAATATAAAGAATATAAATAAACTATAACGATAATTACGATAAGTTTCCTTTTTGTATTCTACTTCGTATTAGAATAATCATAATTGCATTTTTGCAAAGTGGCGTACTTCGATAAATCGATTCGTTTAAGGGGGTAGGTTACCCTCGACAGCCCTAAAACAGGCCTTTTTTCAAACCCAAATTGTAAAGTGATAAATAACAGTAGAGAGAACGTTTTTTTCTATTTTTAATCGTTATTCTACAAGCTTTAACACAAAAAAGTCTAAATATCTCTATGTACATAAAAGTTTGTGAGTAAAAACGTAAAGGCTTGTATGCGGTGCTCCGTTTGATGGTAAACGTAAAATCTCGAAAACCGCTCTAACGATTTGGATGAAAATTTATTAAGAAATGCAGAAAACTATTCCTTACGATGTGTCGGGAGCAGATTTTCGAAAAGAATAATAATAGAATTTTTATGTTGAGAAATACGATTTTATCGATTTCTTGTATGAAAAATATTTTTCATTTCTTTTTAAGAATTTATCTCGAAAATCTGCTTCCGACACATCGTAGGGAATGGTTTTCTGCATCTCTCAATAAACTGTTAATCACTTTACAATTTGCGTTTGAAAAAAAACCTGTTTTGGGGCTATGGAGGGTGACCTACCCCCTTAATTTCTATTAAAAGTTATAAACCTTTAGAACTTAGTTGCACATTCGTGTAAATTACAGGGAATGATTGTGAATATATATTCTTTTTATTAAAACGTATACAAAATGCGTTACAAAATTATGTATAATGTAAAGAAATTAAACCCACATCTTCATAAAAAGGAATGGAGTGCTGTATGAGGTAGTATTACTTTGAACGTATCGCTGCAACAACGTTATCCAGCAAACTGGATGCACCGATTCTAAATAAATCTTTAGTTAGCCACTCCTCCCCTAATTCCATTTGAACCAACGTCATCCATTCCAAAGCCTCTTGTGCAGTTTTAATACCTCCAGCAGGTTTCAAACCCACCTGAACGGAGCATAAGATATCAGTAAATATCCAGGAAACAAAATAGCTGTTAATATATTTATCCAAGATGAATGCTTTGTACCTTTCGTTGCGTTGATTCATAATAATCTTTAATGGCTTGGCTCATAACTATTCCAACAGGCAAGGTTGCATTTACTGCTTCCTTTCCAGTGGACGTTTTAATAAAATCAGCTCCAGCCATCATTGCTACCATAGCTGCCTTATATACATTTTCCAAACTGACTAATTCCCCAGTCACTAATATCACTTTCAAGCACACCTTCGGACCACAGCTAGCACGAAATGATTTCAGTTCTTCGAGTAGCTCTCTCCATTGGTGCATCAAGGCCAACGGTCGATTGATGACAACATCCATCTCAGTGGCCCCATTTTCTATACCTATTTCTACTTCCCGGAGTCGCGTTTCCAATGGAAATTGTCCAGACGGGAATCCTCCGCCGACTGTTCGCAAAACAATAATGTCCTAGTTTTATTTCAAATAATGTTGAGGGATGAGCATACTACCAACCAGTGGCTATGGAAACTTTGTGTTTCTTATCAAGTTCTTCCATCGCAGCCACTGCATCTGGCAATCTCAAAGGATAAACACAAATAGATGCGGTGTGTGGAGATTCCGTCGTTGTAGGCGATAACTCGCCAAAAGGATTCACAGCCTATAAATATATTTCAATTCATAAAATTCGACTGGTAGGTCGATATTATATCCCAACAATTGCAATAGTCACGCTAGAGTTACCTTCGTACAAACACCTTTAACTTTCGCAGGTGTATCGTCTCCTCCTAACGTAGTTAAGTCTATAAAGCCTATTGCCTTCGTTAACCAGGCAATTTTGGCATCTCTTTCCAATGCACTAGCTTTAGACCGTATAGACTGAGCTTTGTCATCTATTGCAGATTGGTCAAAGTTCATAGTCGCTGAAGTCAAAGAGATAAAAATGTCTTATTTGAACTTTACAATGTGGAAGAATGTGCTTTGAAGAGCAATCTTAATTAAATTTTAAAAGCATATGGAAGATTTGTACCTTTAGCCAATTTTTGGATGTCCATTATTCTATATTTCTTGAAAAAATACCTCTGTATATTTAATGTTAATTAAGAGAAACGAATGCGTGAATGCAAGCTGGAAAGACACGAATGGGAAAAGAACGTGAGTGACTGTGCCTTAAATTTGTACGAGATACGACTTAAAAATACAAATTGATAACACTATAATCGTTCGTGATTTGCTATTATTTGCACGAAACGTGATACGAAGATGTAAGTACACGAGCGCGCTATCACGCCGTTAAAGATAAGACAATACAAATATGGTGAATCTTGGTTAGAAATTTCTTTATTTATAAACAAGTATTTATTTTAACAAGACGCTTCAACATTCGCCGCTCGAGTGTATCAATTAAAAAACTCACAGTAAAACTCAATAGTAAGAATTTATTCCTGTACATTGTACATATATATTAATATGAAAATAAATATATTACTACAGAAATAAATAACATTAAATAAATTATTTAAAATATATCGCGTAGATTTCATTTTCGCATTATCATAATTCTTTGTTCAAAAGCGTTCCCGGGGAACTGGTGAGTCAGTGACTGGAAAGAACATGGTAAAGGAAATTAAAATTTGTACTAATTCAAATTACTATTATCTATGATGCTCCCACTGCGCCCAATACTTTGCAGTTTGCATTTCGGACAGTCGCGATATAGTACGGTCGAAAGCAAACATCTCCTCGTTTCCCGTAAACAGATTCGATTTATGATCGTCCTATAAATAAAACATCATATTATCAGAGGTGAGGATCTTGGAGCGGTAATTAATGTTCCTTAACTTACCGAACCGTGCGATATTTTCAGATCGTCCATTAACATTCGTTTGTCGTCTGAATATTCATTAATACCTTCTGGTACAAAGAGCTTTGTGTGCGGCACAGCTGCTGATATAACGACTCTTACCTAACAAACATTGTTTATTCGTACAATCGATTCCTGTAGCCATTTACTGAACTCAAACTCAACTATATAATCTTACCCTATTATCGTATAATGTATCGATTAATGTAATGAATCTCCTAGTTTGTGATTTGAGGCGAAAGTCAAGTTGCGGTAAATCTCTTATAATGACTGTGTGAAATACCTGGGACAGTTCTAGGTAGTCGCTACCACCGAGTGGCTATAATGATATATATAAGAATATATAAAGAGAATAATAAATACTCGTACATCGCGCCGAGAACAGTAGACGCGAAGTAACTTACTCTATCGCACAACTCCTCGAAAGATGAATCCAACACTTGACCACAAGTCTTTTGAAAAGAGACATTACGACCTCTTATCGATATGGTGCGCGGCCTTACAATGTCATTCTCCATCGAACAGAGATATTTAAAAATCTTGTCTACGTTGTTCGTTGCATCTTTTCCTTTTCTACAATAATATGTTTCTTTGTGAGCAACTATTTATCATGTATTCCGTCCGCGAATATTCTTACATACATGAAGTAAATCTTTTCTTCGTTAAGTCCTGTCTTTAATCTATAATCTATGCCCGAATCTAACGAATTCACGATGCAATACTTCTTTAACACTTGTATAAATGGAAGGAAATTTCCCCTTTGCAATCCATTCTTGTACAAATCGTCCGGTGCTCTATTGCTCGTCGCAATTACTATTACACCGTTGTTAAAGAGTTCAGTGAACAATCGTTTCAATATCATTGCATCTGCAATATCAGTTACCTGTGGTATACATATTTCTATTAATGCTTATTACTTCATCGATTCTTTTTGTTTTTCAATTACATGATCCATAGTTAAACCTGAAACTCGTCAAAACAGAGTAGCCAAGATTCTTTGGTAATGCTCGTGGCAACTGGTGGTATCGGATCGAATGGTTGCAGTTTCGTGGTGCTAACATCTCGCACGATAGTTTTCTTCACTTCGTGGATTTTACTATGTACATCCGCCATGAAAGAGTGAAAGTGAACCCTTTTCTTGCTCGTGATCTACAACAACACATTTCAGAACAATTACTTCCTTGCCGTCTACTCGGCTTCGCCGCAGCAGTCTTTCTATCACACGAAAATCATGAACCGATGTACATCGACGATGCATAAAAAAATTTAAAGAAATCACAAAACGAGATACCTCGCAGCAATCGTAGAAGAGATCCATCAACATTGTTTTCCCTCCGCCAACAGCTCCGTGAAGATATAATCCTTTCGGTGGTTCTTTTCTTTTTTTACCAATCCATTTCTCCAGGACGTTAAACTCCTCCGGCTCGTAGCCACTGATTTCCTCGTATATGCCTTGTAAGGTTTTGGCGATTTCCAGCTGATGGTCATCCTTCATCAGTTGTCCCTCTGCTATTCTCTTCTGTAGAAGTGTAACCGGTCCTTCTTTCTCCGGGCCAATGCTCTGAGCGTATCCATAGTTTTGTACATAGTTTACAGTTTGAAATCGTGCCAGCAGACTTGAGAGATAATTCTGCTTAGGAAATTTCTTTGGGAGCAAGCAAGACATGATAAAAGGAAATGTCCTGAAACGATAAGGTCATAATTCGTTATTTATACACGAGCTCATACACGTGTCTGATTGATCATCCAATGAAAAAACATGCTCACTATTACGGGTATAAATGTTTGACAAATATACGCGCGACCTGGACGGTCGATTTATTTCTATTAATTAAATTGACTAGCTACGATAAGATCGTTAAATAAATACGGTTCGGTTCATCATCGTCTGTGGTCGAATCCAATCGAATCTACTTTTGACAGATCACCAGGTAACGCGCATTAACCTTTATATCGCAGACGAAAATGCAATATATGTGTCCTACCTTAGAATAGAACACGCACACCAGGAGATTTAGAAAGGTAAGTGTTAAGCATCGTATATTCGGGTATGAATGATTTAATAACCAAAGTGTGCGCGGACATCTGAAGCATGCGGCTCCTTTTTTTCACGCTTCTCCAATATTACGACGCGTGCAATTAATGTCCTTTAAATAGTTTCATATCGGGACGTGGGGATTCAGAGCAGAGGAAGAATCAGCATTTGAAATTTTTATCTATCGCGCGCTAAAGCGTGACGTAACAAGGAAAAAATTGTGGATCAGCCAATGCCGGCGCGTTAATGATCGTTCACATGAGCGACGACAAGCGACGCGTAAAGCATTATTCACAAAGCAAGAATCGCGTTGTTAAGTAAAGATGACCGGGAGCTACTTTTTTTTTTATCATTTCTTTCTTCCCTCGCGTTTATAGGTCCTACCACTGTTGCAGAGCCGTCGCAAATCGTTGTAAAATAAATGCTTTATTTACGTATTATGGGTATTTACAAGAGAAGTTAGGAAAATATCGCATCCAATAACGTTTCATAGAAATGCTTTAGTTCTAACTATTCGAAATAATTGCTTTTACTATTTCATTCGTTAGAAGCCTATGCTACGTACATATTAGGAATGTGAGATCTACTGAGAAGCTCAGGAATAAAGAGTTTGTTAGTCGTGTAATAAGTGGGATGGACTTTAAAAGTTCTCAGTCATTGTGGTAAATCTTTGTGTTGTACGGAGGGTTGTACGTCGGTAGCCTCCGTTTGTCGGGGCTGATTCCTTCCCGCGACGAGTAGTAACGTCTTTCGATAACTTTATCGAAAAATCTACACAACTTGACGGACGAGCTGGAGCCAGCAGCTAGCGACCTCACTTGGCGGCAGTCCTACAAAAATAAAGTTAATTCCAGCTGAGTAATCATTAGTAACAAACGAAGAAACAGCTGACAAACCAGAAATATTTCATCCGCCCCACATTCCTCCGCAATAGTCGACGAGCGTCTGTGTACATTCGATCGCACCTCTGCGACCAGGTCTAATTTTGTACCGATAACTAAAATTGGAACCTAGAAAGATGTCTTTCATTTATAAAAAACTGTATTAAGCATTACCAGTAATTCTTTTTACCTGAGTAGATCCCACAAACTTTTCAGGATCAAAGTCATCGAACGGCTTGGATTTCATGTGATTACTATCTTTACTTAAAACCTCCTCGAGCCATTTCTGCAGGTTTTGCTGTGACTTTCTATTCGTTAAGTCGTGAACCAGTATGATGCCTATATTATCAGTGCATGGTTTGCGATTATCAAAGGCCTGAAGTGTGTTGAAAATATCACTTAAATATTTCTAGGTCCGTACCATTCGTGGGATTGTAAAAAACAGATCTTGTATTCTGATGATTCTGGCTACCACCAATGTCCCACAATTCAATGAAATATCTCCTCTGGTTAGGCGTCCCCTCTTTATACTCGTGCAATTTAACTTCCACTGAGCAGCCTATGGTCCACGAAGGATTACTAATAGGTTGCTGCTGGCATATTAGGTGCGTCAATGACGTTTTCCCAACACCTGTAATTCAAAGGAGCGAGATATCTAACGAATACTGTAGGCATCAGGAAAAAGAATCGCGCATATGGATACAATAATAACGCTTATATAACCTATCAATGTTATTACAGAAATAAGTACAAAGTAAGCAGCATACAGCGCCCGATCCAAATGATAAATTAAACAGTAAATTCTTTCCGAGTCGTACGCGTTAATAGTAGCAATGATTTTACTCTGTCGTAACTGTCAAAATATAACTAACATTAATAAACACGAGGAAACGAATAAACACGATAAAAGTGTTTTCATTCTTACCGGAATCACCGACAACAATAAGCTTCACTTTATCTATCGCAGCCATCAATAATTCCTTTCAAAACCATGCAACAATATGCTGCCCCGTCTTTATGCCTCTGTCGTTTGACAGATAATCATTTAAGAAATTTCGTATCGCGGACGCGTGTATAACCTGAAAGTAGTGGCGGTTATAAACAAGCGTCCGTCAGAGCGGAGCTTCATCGTTTTTAAACGATCAACGAAATAATGGATCTTGTATTTTTATTTTTTATTTCTTTTGCAAAGACGAATGGTTAATAGTATGATATATATTTTAATCTACTGTAATTAAGATTGATTCGAGATATTTTCTGATAAAACCACTACCCATGCGAACTTAAAGGTTAGCATCTCTTACTGCGGATTAAATTCAATTCAATACAGCGAATTATCATAAATTTCACGCTGATGCATCTACTAAACAATTAACAGACTACCTACAATTTTCAAAGAGATTCGTCGAAACACATAGTTTCTAGCTGCGCGAACCACTGTCGCAGCATAAACTCTGTGTTGAATTTATTGGCGGTGCACGTTAGTCACGCAATTTATTTGTCTACTTTCAGTAAGCCTGGAAATATTTTATTACATGTAATCGTTACAAAAATGAGCAGCGAAGAGCGACTTGTTACAGAGGTGCCCAGTAGTCTAAAGCAATTGGCACGTTTGGTGGTGCGTGGGTTTTATACGATAGAGGATGCACTGATCGTTGATATGTTAGTTAGAAATCCATGTGAGTATATCGTGGATAAGACGCGATGTTATATTCCAAATAATACATCTGCTTTATGCCGTTAGGTATGAAAGAAGACGATATCTGCGAGCTGTTGAAGTTTGAGCGTAAAATGTTAAGGGCTCGAATATCTACCTTGCGCAACGATAAGTTTATACAAGTTAGATTAAAGATGGAAACTGGCTCGGACGGAAAAGCACAAAAAGTCAACTATTATTTTATTAACTACAAGGTAATGTGTTGCTAACGAGGGAAGATTCCGAACGTGAAAATTCCAAAAATTCTGAAACTTTGCGAATATGTAGGGGATTTCCTCCTGATTACGACGCAATTTTTGTTTGCCACCCAAATTCACTCAAAATTTGACTATTTTCCGATTTTCTGTTATAACTCGTGAAATGTAAGAGACAGGAAAGAAGTTTCAAGACAAAAGGTACTTCTTTTAATTAGATCTATCATTTGGTAAAAGAAACTAATTTACAGTTCACGAGTTGTAACAGAAAATCGTAAAATAACCGGATTTTCAGGGGTCAATCACAATTCAGTCCCTTAGAGTGAATTTGGACAGCAAACAAAAATTGCGTTGTAATCAGGAGGAAATCCCCTACATATTCACAAACTTTCAGAATTTTTTGAACTTCCAGATTCGGAATGTGGCCGTCGGAGGCCTGCTAAATAATTTCTTTGATATTCATGTTCCAGACATTTGTAAACGTGGTGAAATATAAGTTAGATCTAATGAGGAAAAGAATGGAAACCGAAGAGAGGGATGCAACCAGTAGGGCGAGTTTTAAATGTACAAATTGTTTGAAAACCTTTACTGATCTGGAGGTAAGTAAACTATTCTCGGAATAGATAACTCGAGAAATGTTGTTCTGTTAGTTTAATAAGTTGCCGAATGTAAGATGTTTATTAACATAATATAATATAGGCAGATCAATTGTTTGATATGACCACTGGTGAATTTAGATGTACGTATTGTCGCGAAGTAGTGGAGGAAGATCAGTCTGCCCTTCCTAAGAAAGATTCAAGACTGTTATTAGCCAAGTTTAATGAACAATTAGAACCTCTTTATATTTTACTAAGGGAAGTAGAAGGCATTAAGTTGGCTCCGGAAATATTGGAACCAGAGCCAGTCGATATAAATACCATCAAGGGGTACGTGTTATTAACGATTGACACTACAAGTGAACTGTTATGTGCATTATCTACATTTATTCTAGCATTGACACGAGAAAATCGAGTGGTCTAAGAGCACCTGGCGAACAATGGTCTGGCGAGCTTACAAGAACGGCAGGCTTCATGGTAGAAGACACCAAAGTGGATATTACGATTGGTGATGAGTCTGCGGATGATAACGCAGCGAACAGAAGGAAAGAGAGGCCAATTTGGATGCTGGAAAGTACAGTCATCAATTCCGACTCGCAGGTACGCTCGTAGCAGCTTGGACAACTGTGATAACCTCTTCTTCGTGGATTTACTATTAATAACTTTCGCTTTCAGACTGACGGCGTGAATACCCAAGAAAACATTCTGGACAAAGCTGCAGCCACTGCCACTAATGTAACTATAACGAATCATAAGCAAGGCGAAGACATCATGTCTGTGTTGCTAGCCCACGAAAAGAAAGGAGGGACGAATGCGTCGGCTGCTATAAAATCTGTGCTACCTCAGGAGTCTAGCGATAGTAGCGATAACGAAGAAGTCGCCGAAATGCAGACCATCGACACAGGTGCGGCTCCTACAAAATCTTTCGAGTGTATCAGAAGCTTGTACGCGCTGAGGAAACACGTACACTTTCTACATTGTTTCAGGGGAAGTAGAGACAATGGACTCTGAGGATGACGATCTTGTACCAACGGTAACCGTCGCGGGGAAAACTGTTGCCATTGCGGATGTGAACGACAGATTAATCGCGGAGATGACTCCGGTCGAGAAGGAAGCATACATTCAGGCATATCAGGAGTATTATTCTCATATGTACGACTAAACAGAATACAGTCAGCATTGCTAAATATCGGGCAATGTTTCGCAAGACTGAACGGTTATTGAAATCCTTGTAATATTTTGTATAGTCATAAAATAAATAATTTTCTGGGTTTGGTAGAAATGCGTTTGATCGAAGCCTCGTATAACTGTTTCCATTAAGGGGGTAGGTTACCCTCAACAGCCCAAAAACAGATACTTCTTCAAACGCATATTCTGAAACAATACATGAATATAGAGATCATTTTTGTTTTAATTTCTAAGTGTCGTTTCGTTGAGTTTAATGCGCAAAAAGAAAATTTTAAATATATTTATAGCAAAAAAGTTATGAACATAAATGTGAGAGCGTACACGCGATGCACCGTTTGATGGTGAACACGATTCCCAGTGCTGGATTTACCCTTAGGCTAACAAGGCTGAAGCCTAGGGCCCCGTTTAGCTGGGGGCCCCTCATTCTAAATATTTTCTTCGAAAAATTAGCATTTTTTTATATTATCTTTATTAACTTGTATCTTTAATATTTTGTTTAGTTTTGATATTGAATACTAATTTTGAAATTAAATTCTATTTATCCAGTAAATCCGGATCTGACGATTCCCGACAGGTGAATTACCTAAAACACAAAGGCATTTTTATAATCTGTAAGACAGTCTCCATCTTGTCCAGAAAGCAAAATTTTGATAACAAATTAATACAATTTTTTTGTCGATGTTTCTGATTTTACCCTTTTTTAGTAGGAAAAATATTTTTCATCTTTTTTTAAGAATTTATATTGAAAATATGCTCCCAATACATGGAGGGGGGTAGTTTCCTGCAGGTCCATGTAAATTTTCATTCAAATCGTTGGAGGGGTTTTCAAGATTTCATGTTCACCGTTTTGGAAAAATCTGTCGTTCTGGGAAATCGCGCTTAAATTTTAAAATTGAACATCGTTATCCGATCTCATGAGCAGGTTCGTACATTTTTTACTGTAATTCTATTAATTTTTGGAATTTCAGGGCCCGGTTGCGCTTAAAATACGTAGGGTAGATGTCCCAATTACCGTGCTTTGACGCAGACTTGCTCACAAAGGAATTAATTACTGACTTCTCTCAGTTTAATTTTGCTTGGTGAAACCTTATATTGGTGTTTCGAAGTTTTCTCTTTATTAAGGTATTTTATTCGGGTTGAAAATGTTAATTTTTCATATTTTGTTAATTGAAATAAAAATACATGTTTTTGTCCCAGTTACCGTGCCCTGAAAAATGCGTTGTCCCTATTCCCGTGCCATTTTTTGAATAGCGTTCCTGCGGTTAGGTAATGTCTTTCAACTTTGAACTGTTCTAAACATTTTTTTGCTCTACGAGAGGTATTTTTATGTAATTTGAACACGACCTTTTCATTACAAAAGCAAAATATGCAAATATAAATTTCTGTTGGCCCGTTCCGAGAAACGAAAGTGAGGTTAGGTTTAGCAGTTACAGAGGGAGCCAGTGGGCACCAAGGGGCACGGTAATTGGGACAAGCGTTAAATTCCTGGCCCAATTACCGTATTCACTTTAAAAACGTCTCAAAAGTGCTCATTTTGCTATTTTTTTTCATAAAATTTGAACCTTTCATGATATAATAAACACTTTACACAAGTGCTAATCATGATAATTATCAATTTATTAACTTCTGCAACGTACGTGTTCGTTAGTTTCCAGTAAGGATTTAGGTAAATCCATCGAAATCTTCAAATGCGTTTTTGAAATTTTTTTACTATGCTTTAGTTGTTTAAAAATGCAACATTCACAGATGTAACACATACATTCATAGTTTAACTTAATTAAAAAAAATTCTCTCCTTATTTATTTATGCGAGTTTTTTTGTACGGCTTCTTTAAGTACAAACGCACGGTATTTGTGGACAGCTACACTAGAAAAGATGTAGCTAGCGGAATATGCAAACATCCTAAAAACCAACTACCCTCTTAAACGACACGAAGTAAAACAACCGCAGACGTTCGCATCTCGTAACGTGTATATTTCTCTTCTATCATACAGACATAACACATAACGCTATTAGTTTGTAATAAATGAACATTTACAGACACGTTATATCCACAATAAATCAAAAGTAATAGCAATACATGTCACTTCTGGTAAGGCGGGAAAATTTTAAACTTAGTCAAATATAAATTATTTATTAAGCTTACTTGAAATCATTTTTTTTTTCTTCGCCTTTATCTGAATTTCTAGCCGACCACCACTATCGGTTAGAAATTCTAAGACGATATACAGTTTTTATATACTTTTCGCTTTTTTTTTCGTACTTTTTTGTCACATTTTTAGAGGTTTATACTTAATTAATTTTCATTCGTCACTGCGCGCATATAGAGATACCGTTACTCCGTTACCTTCTTCATCATTTTATTCATCCTTCAATCCTCGGGGCACAATTTACATCAAAAGAATCCTAGAAACGACGAATCTATATGTATATATGTACATTATATTGTATTATTTCTTACTAACGTAACATATTTCTATTGCGTGTTCTCAGTTAAATAATACTACAATGTATAGTAACATATAAGATTCTTTTGAGGTAAATAATTGCCTTGCCGAGAATCATTTATTCCGGCTCGTTCAGGCGCAGCCGAGCAAAGTCTTCGAACACGATATTGTCGTCGTCGTCGTTAGAATAGCAAGAATTTTCGTAACGTGTCCTCTCGACGCTCTTGTTCTTCTTCAGGGTAGCCTTTTCTTTCTCCGCGGCACCTGCGACGCCAGAAACGAGGAATTAATTACACACGTTTCGACAGACACTTGCTTGTCCAAGCTGTTCTACTGCGACTAATAGAGCTTGCTTACCCGGCGCGGGATGCATTAATTTAAAGGGAACATCTGTAACCAGTTCGCCGCCCAAGGTACCGCAATTCAATTTCACCCGCACGGAATAAGAAATAACGATACCCATAGCATCGCTGTGAGTTTTACCCTCAGCAACCATAGTCGAAGACGCAAGATTCACATCGTCGTCCTAAATATCGAATACACACAAGGGTGATTTAAAGCTTAATCCTTCTAATTTTTCAATCAAATGGTCCCTGCCCCCATACTTTCAGATGCCCATCAAGAGCAATGCCACGGCGATCCTTGTTGCTGCTAGCCAACGGCACAAGATAGAACTGCTTCGTAAAGGACGCTCCAGGTGTAATCGGACAGCCTTCCCGTGTTTCTAAACTCGCGACGTTTCGGGAGAATTGAGTGGTAACCATCGTCACCTCGCAATGCTGCACTACAAACAGCTGGCAAAGGTGAGATGTTAAGATCTCGCTGCGAATAGAATTCTCTCTTCGCTGTGTAGAATTTAGATACCTTGATATTCTTCACTGCTTTGCGAGAGTTGTTGGTAACTATAACATTCGCGGCGACTTTCTCCCCGTGATAGTAGATCTCCCTGTCGAGCGTTACTTCCAGATTCAATTTGCCGTTGGAGAATGTAAATCCTTTGGACACCAGAGAGCTGGGTAGTTTACGTCCTCTTGTAGGAGGAGCGTACTGCAATTTCTTTATGGCCAACGCAACGGACGATCTCTTGTGCCCCTATATAAATATTGTAAGTACTAATTAGTATACCTTGTAACGCGATAGATCAACGGACAATTTCTGATTGCCAGCCTACCTTGTCCTCCTCGTGTTCACCCACGTATATTTTCACAGTATATTCCACTCCCAACGGTTTGCCTGAATCATCATCGCCAGGTTGCAGCGTAACCGAGCTAGGCGAGTTCTGCGGGAATTGGAACAGAAATGGATAGGCATTCTCCCCGAGCCGTTTCAGAAGCCGTTCTTGAACGGGCGTCATATCCTGCTTCTCCTTCTTTATCGGTATTATCTGCTCGCGACATAGGACCAGCTCTTTGCTGAATTTCACGCCCATGACCTCGTCCTCTTCGCGGCCATAGCGGAAAATCGTCGTCACCTGTATAATTTCTTAGTCTATCATATACACCACACTTGTCGCGTAACTGTTTCTAAGTACTCGCTTCAGACAAACATTTTCCGTACCTGTCCGTAAACTTTCCTGCCCTGGAGGTAGTCATTTTCGATCACGACAATGCCATCAATGGGATCCACGCTCTCCAAGTGATCAATGAAGTCCCTTTTACCGAGGTAAACCGTGACTTTTCCTGCAATCAGTGAGAAAGCATAGTTAGTCTCGTGTTCTCTTCAATACTGTGATTTAAAAAAATAGAAGATCCTAGAGGGCACATTTTATACTTACCATTTGGAGTGGTTTTTTTGAATACCTTGATGGCTACAACGTAAGCCAAAAACAATAGAGGAAACATTTGGCACTATTCTTTCCAATCCAATGAATTAGCAGAAGTTTGTTTCCCGCCCAGAAGTGACAGTCTCTCAGCGCGAACAGGGTACTTCATATAGTCTCGGAAGGGCTTCTTTACTCGAAGCCATACTACTAATAGCATTATTTTATTACACAAGTTAGTTAACGAGATTAAAACACACATGTAAGAATTTCGTTACGTGCGCTGTGGAATAGATTCAGTAGCTCATGCACTTTCGACCAGAAAGGTTGCGAATTTGCGACATCAGTGCAAGGTTCTGTTTATAGTTTACGCGATCGGCTCGGTGTGTTGATACACACTAGACGGAGATAATATTATTTAAACGGAGTCCGAAATAAAGAAGTACACGTGATCAGTCTTACACTTATATTTATTTCGATAATAAGTGCTTACATAATATAATATGGAGGTATTTTAATTGAAATTAAATTCCCTGAATGATCGAGGAATCACTTTCCGTGTGTCTCTTTCACAAATTTTCCTTAATGGTAAACAATATCTATTGTTTCTCAAGTAGGTGTTACTTATCATTAATAACTAAAACCATTTGTATTCCTTTCTTCTTTCACATTCAGCAGTCAGTAAACACTTGGTACGTCCGCGTACTCGCTACTATTGCGCGAACACTATTTAGCATCGTGTTCCCAAATTGTTCTGGCAACCGAGACGCTCCTTTTATGAATGAATAAGGCAATTTTTAATGCCCTTTTCTCGAAACGTAAATCCGCAAACCGACCACTCGATCTGTGTTCCTTAGATAGTAGCGAAACGAATTTATAACGTGCTGACGCAGACCCCTTCCGATATCTTGTTTTTCTTGGTGCTCGATGCTTTTTCCAGAAGAATGTCTCAACAAAAAGAAAAAAGAAAGATGCATGCAGCAACCAAGAAAACCACATTCGCATTAATTGTAGCTACTTATATAATCGGACTCTTCTTTAATTTAAAAAAAAAAAGAAAATCAAACGCAGGAAAACGAGATATGATATAAAAACGACTTACTATAAACTAAACGATTTTACGATCAATAACAATAAGTAATATGTACTAGAATTACCGCGATAAATATGTCTAATAATAGGCACAGTTAAAGTATAAGTATAATATATTCGTTATTCAACGTTTTATTATGCTACAGAAAGTCGTTGCTACCAGGGAACAGAAATATTTTGCGAAATTTTATGAAATCTTTATTTCAAATACTCGTTCTTGACAATACGTTCATACAATGCTATGGTCTATACGTTATCTTCGACCTCTTTACAAATCCTCGTATTTGTATCGCAAGCAGAAGGGATTTTTGCTAATAAAAAAAGGGTTGTAATACAGCAGCAAGTGTCAAATAAATGTAAATTTCTCGCGATAAATTAAAGATCCATTTCTAGCCGACGACGTTCTCGCGAATTTATGGATCAGCTGTTGAAATAATACAAAAAAAAAAGAAACGAGATAATTTTTTTGTATCTACTTAAAGCATTTTTAATAATTCTATAAATTACGCGTGTTGTTTAATTTCGAACACATCCATCGGAGGGGAATGCTGCTCTCTTCGGTGATACCTTATACATGCAATAAATCGTACATGTAAAATAGAAATAAACGTCTCGCACAGTCGCTGCCGAAACGGGGCTTCCTAAACATTTCGAATTCTCTCGGTTTCATTTTTTCTAGCGATAGGAAGCGATTAAAATCCCATGGAAGCAACTTTCCCCTCTGCATGGTTTGGTAATCTCTCGCCCTATGCACAGTACTTTCTGCCAGAAACTTCAATACACACCTTCGCGTGTTTCCATTACAAGGAGTATCTTTTTTATTGCGTGTATTTGAGCAATATCTAATACAACGTACCGTTAAATCAGCAAGGGGTTATCCGTATTGTTACTCGATATTTTGCAATGCTCTCTGTAGCGCGTACGAAATGAACGTCTCCCTAATTAAATTTAATTTACCCGGCATTACGGAGCCTGTGCAAGTCAAAGATCCATCTTACTCCCGGCGCGAAGCATAGTTATGCACTGTGTGCAACTTCTAAGTGTATCAACATCTGTACATAACTAGAATCTCGGTACAGTTCCCTGATATCAGCGCGTTTCTAACATCAGCCAGTACAAATATTGTTAGTTCATGTAAATTCAATAGTATACACTGTAGATTTTCGTAGTACGTTCGCTGTTACTGCAAACCTACCAAACTTACGTTACTAATTTTTTTCTTTTTTTTACCAGACAAGTGTTTCTTTTTTTTTTTTCAATGTAAATCATAGTATGAATTTTCGTAAAGACGTTTTCTTGAACAAGGCGGTGCTGCATACCTCGACTTAAACTTCAAGCAAAATTTTTCTCACACAGTAGAAATCTATAATAAGAAGAGACAAAGAAAAATAGATGAGAAAGTAACACAGAAACTGTATTACGCTCGTCCTCGTATTACGATAGATATGTGTCTCACCTAATATTCTTCACAGAAACATGTCCTTATAAATAAGAATCTTGTTTTAGGATAGATCTAAAACATGGGAATCACAGAGATAAGACATGCGAATGGATAGTAAATCGACATTCCCGCGGATTCGTAAGGATTACTCACAACTTGGCGCAGCTGCAGATTCGAATCTCTTTTGTATCTGATCGTAGGTGAATTTGACAAAAGCATCGTACTGCTCGGAGAGCTTCATATTTAGAATCTGATCATATTCTTCTCGAATTTGTGTCTCCTGCTCTTTAAGCATCCGCTCACAAATCAAGCCAACCTTTAAAACAGCAAGTTTTTTGTGAACATCAATGCTAAGAGTGTAACTAAAGTTTGAAATTAGTCGGTAAGCTCGTGTCCCCTGTACCTGTCTAAATGTGAATAAGGGTTTCTCCTTTCCGCTGGGATTATAACTACATGAATTTGAACCAGATGCAGATGGGCTCGAAGGACTGGCAGGGCCCTCCATGTCTGAAGAATCGCCGCCATTGTTTTGAGGACTAAAATGCAATTGTTTACGTCGATGCAGTCTCCGAATCTCTTCTCTTATATTGGCAGCCATTTTCTCTGTACACCAAGGAAATTCTGTTAACTTAAAATACTGCGTTCCCATAAACATTGGTTCCATCTGTATTCGATACATTCGCACTATCGCCCTATGTATCGTAGATCCTGTGACTTTCATTTAACTGACATAATATCTATAATTAACATCTGTAGTCGCGCATTGTACCTACAGAAGCTACAACGCGCATTATTATTAATTTACACTCCATGGAATCTTAAAGATATACGCTAAACCTAACAGAAACGTGTAGTAATTTCTTTCTCGATCTACAACGGAAGCGACGAAATAAAATGGCCCCACAGTGAAGCTTCGAAAATGCCGATATATTCAACATAACGTTAGAAACATTTGCATATAAAGAGGAAAAAAGGGGAGGCTGATTCCCGATGTCCGTTGGTACATTACCATATGATGTACGCTCCCCCCGTTCGCCCCCGGCCAAACCGCCCAGCCCCCTCCCTGCCCTTTTAAACGTCGCGGATTCAAGTTTTAAATCGCTATAGGACGTCTCGCTAGCCACCCCCTTCTCCTTGTCACAGTGTGACGAGAAGCAAAAAAGAAACACGGGAAAAGAAAGAAACGAAAGGAGAGAGACAGAGGCGGGGAGAGAGGCAGAGGCAGAGAGAGAGAGAGAGAGAGAAAGAGAAAAAGAGGAGAAAGAAAAATGGCCGTAGCTTATAGTAATTACCAGGCGTCAGTTTGTGGGTTACATCGCCGAAAGGTGAGGGATTCTGTGGTCTGGAATTCACTTGAGTCGATGTACCGGGGGAGACACACATCGGTACGCATCTCCGACGTTTACTCGGGCGACCATGGCTATGCACCGGGTCGAACTCCAAAGATCTTTTCAGAGTGGCGCAGGCCATTTCTCCCGTTCACGGTATCCTAGTCCACCAACTGACACCTCCGATTATTATGGGCTTAGCCCCGCGGAGCGACGTCGACTATGCCGGAAAATACAGGGAAACCACCGTGTACGCGCACCGCCTGAGCAGTTTCTTTAAGTGCACTCTAGCTGTTCTGGCTCCCTTCGTGGCGATCTCCTCGGATTTCCTCCTATTCCGACCAGACTGCACCAAAACAAACACTGCGGTAAAACAATATGGCTGGCAACCACGGTCCGTCGGCTAGGAACGACCACGGAACCACACGGAACGAGTGTCGCGACCATTCAGAGCACCATCTTTTCACTGGGCCACTACTTGCATTCCGAAATGTATACGTCGCGGACTCGACTGAACGCTGAACGAGACCCCACCGCTTCTGATTGGTCCGGGCGCTGCATCATGGCGCCCCTTTGCATTTCCGTCCAGCGACGGTGCTTCGATTAAAGTACAAAAAACTCTCGCATCCAACTCCCATGTATTTACGATCCCGCCGCGAGCCGAGTTCGATCGTCGAGCATGATCGAGCAGTTGGCCGCTCGGAAGCTGTGCATCAACGATTATCGGAGATCCTTCTGGTAAAGCGAAATCGTTTCCGAGTCGAAGGAGCACGTGGTTAAGGGCATTGATCGATCATGAAATAGTCGAGAACTGCGGGATCACTTCTGCAGATCGTTTCTCCTCGATCCCGCATACAATTCTGTGTAATTCACTTTAAATTTTCATAAATTTAACTACCGATAAAAAGCGGCCACACGTGTTCGAATGTATTTGAATCTGTTCGAACCAAAAAATTCTATCGCTTCTTGGAAATGCGTACTCCCTGACGAGCACTGTGCGAACGTCAGATTTGAAATGATCTGTTGATATTTTCAATCGATCGATCAGGCTGCCGTGAATCGATCGCCCGTCCCCGAATATCTTCACGGGCCTTTTATAAATAGCCACGTAATTTATTGCTATTAATTAACGTGTCGACTATGGGTAATTACGCAGGTTTGTGCAGCTACTACTTCGGATTGCGTTTGAAAATGTTTCGTAAAGCATGCGCATGACTCCCGTCTGCTCTCCATCTGTTCGCTGTGGGGAATTTTAAGCGGTGTCAAGAAGAACCCTGTACGCCATTCTGTATTTACGATATTCACCGAATTATTGTACGATCTGATCTGTTTCCTCGCAGCCCGTCAAACGAAACGACGAATAATGACGACAGTGAGCCCTGTGGTGATAGCAGCTACAGCCAGACACACGGCGACGGTATGGCATTTAATAGCATCCTCCCAGCATACGTAGTTTTTGGTTATGCCTGCTGCAAAGCCATCCTTAATCGACCATAAGTTAATTACTGTAGAACTCTTCAGCATAATGCGGAAAGATTTCAGAAATGAAAGATACATGTTACTAAGCTGCAAGGTAATTTCTTTGATATCGTCCGCTACAACTCTCTGTTCTTGTTACAGCTAATATTTTTCCATGGATTGGGCGATACAGGGTAAGAATTAACGGGTTACATAATACTATAGTAATAAAATAGATTTATAGTCCATGTATGTATGAACTTTGCTTACGCAGGCATGGCTGGGCCAGTTTGATGGGCGAAGTACGAGCCCCGCATATCAAAGTTATTTGTCCGACTGCGTACGTATACTTCGAATCAAAAATCCAATAACACTCGGAGATGCTCGACGGTTTATCGTGCCAAGAGAATATATCGTTTACTCTTAATATTCTAGGCCTACAATGCCAGTGACACTAAATGCTGGATTTAGAATGCCTTCTTGGTAAGTGAGTAATATGAAAACACGTACGGCGACTTGGGATTATATACTCGGTGTTACAATTAAAGTGTGGAATAAGAGTTTCTGCGAGATGTTAAAAATAGATTTACACATTAATAAATATAGGTTTGACTTAAGATCTATGGATCCAAGTGGGCCAGAAGATGAGGAAGGCATTCGCAGAGCTGCGGATATGGTACACTCTTTAATTGCAGAGGAAGTTGCAGCAGGGATATCTACGAAACGGATTGTTCTCGGCGGCTTTAGTCAAGGCGGCGCCCTTGCCATGTATAGCGCTCTTACATTCCCGGAACCCTTGGCTGGGGTCTTAGTTTTATCGGCCTGGCTTCCTATGCATCAAAAGTTCCCCGCTGTATGTATCGAATACGTTTGTAATATGTTTACGGTGTCGTGTCTAATATTACGTATTTTTTCCAGGAAGCAAGAGGAAACAGAAACACCCCGTTGCTACAGTGTCACGGTGATTGCGATCCGATAGTGCCGTACAGGTGGGGCCAGATGACCGCTTCCTTTCTGAAGCAATTCATGTCGCAAACAGAATTCAAAACGTACAGGGGAATGATGCATACATCCTCCGACGAGGTAGGCGTAAAATACGCGCGATAAAATACTGTTAACTTCGTTAGGTTCGATTCAGAAGCATTTATTAAGTACTTTTTGTATGCTAAAGCTATTGCAATATTTCTATGATTCGTTGTCGAACGCAGCATGTTCGTTTCTATTACAATTATGGTAGGTAATAAGATTCTAAATTGGTTAGAAATTGTTGACAATGATTATTGGTTTCACAGGAAATGCGCGACATGAAGAAGTTCATCGAGAAAGTTTTGGAGCCGTAATAGTTCCGGCACGTGTATTAATGTTCGAAGCATTAATCTCATTATCTTATCGTTCTTTATTCAATTAATTACTTCCGATTTCACTGCTACTTAATTCTAGCGCTTGGTGAATAAGTAAAGGCAGCAGCAAGAGAAAATATTTAAAATCGTAAAAAAAGGGGGAAAACAGTACTAGTGATGAATTATTAATTTGTGGTTAATACTTATTCTGATTGCGTTACCCCGCTCGTATTTATGCGAATGAATTTGCTCTGGTTTAAATACCGATTATAGTATTATGCTATTAAAGCCCTTCCAGCCGTTAATTTAACAATACACGTCAGTAAGCATCGGCATTCCGTCTTTTAATTTCCAACGTTTTACTGTACATGGAAAGTAACGTTATCTTAAATATATCTTTTAATAGCATTTCACGTAGGCTCGATTCGTCCTCGATATCATACTTCCCTTGAAACCGATATCTATCGATCTCGAATCGAGCGAAGAACTGTTTGAACAAAATTCCCTTCTGAATAGAATCTTGCATTCGACGAACGGGCGTAATAATTTCCGTTGGTCCGCTTTTTTATTTCATAAACGATATCCGCAATTGTACATTCTGTTTGAAAACTTTAATTTATATATCAGAATAATTATAAGCATTTCGATATTCCTTGTAATGTCTACATTCTACATAAGTTATATATAATGTACAAACACTGCTAAATATCGAATAATGACTTTTGTAGAGATGTTATTTAGGAGTTAGTAATATATGCCCATGTAATCTGTGATTACAAAATATAGTTTTGAAATCAAGAAATTCGAGAATTCTTAGTAGACAGCATACTTGCGGATGCTAGTCGCAAAAATAAGCGTACGCGTGGCAAGTACGATAGCACTTGCACATCTACGAGTAAAGGAGAGTACTCCGTTTACACAATTTGTCTTAGGTTCATTGAAATGGTACTACCACGAATAAGAGGAATCGCGATTATCATTTACGAATCGAGGGTTTAACGGAGAAGCAATATTAGTTACGTAATGCGGGATGTGGATAATCGTTTGTACCATTCACTTGTATTATTAAAGCGCAAGAAATCATGCTTATTAAACGAATAATCTGTCTTTGTTTGGTGTATAGGCGTGTATAAAGGCGTGTTAAAGAAAAGATTGTAATCGTACGTCCGATTTCCCTGTATTAGTATGTACTACTACTTTCCAATGTACAATCAGTACTCGCTGTGTCGTTTAAACTTCCAGATTAAAAATTATAGTGGCTGTGACTTGCTAGCGTTACTACCACAGAACAGTAAAGTCATTTGGTGTTCTACGAATTGCATCCCTCCACGTTATTTACAAGATTGATGTTTAGTTGGGTGATTTATTGCTCTGTGGGGGACGATAGAGAACACAAGGTAGTATTGAATAATTCTAAGAATATTCCTTACGAATATTTTGTACCACCATTATTTATCTTAATTTATTGTAAAGGGACATGTTATTGTGTGAATAAATTTTTGTTATCGGTTCCATACACTTATATTTAATATCTCTGCATAATTTAATCTTGTTTATACGTTTGTTATCAGATAATACACGCCGCTGGTGCGAATCGCAACGGCTGCTCGAATGACACGCGAAATTTTATACTTTTCACTTAAGTGTGCACGTTAAATTCTGCATATTTAAGTAGTTTTTGTTTTATCAGGAGTATATGTATGCATGTTAAACTGAATAAATTCGCATAATGGATAGAGAGAATACATCCGACATCTTGTGTTCCGTGGAAAACGGGATTCGAAAGATTGTATTAAATCGACCGAAAAAGAAGAATGCTCTCACTAGTTTTGTAAGTATTCTCATATAAATATACCTTCAGTTTTTAGGTTGGAACGCCCAGCAATTAATCTTTAATAAATAATGAAGAAACGGAACGAAACTTACACATACATCATCCTCCGAAAATGTTTGTTTTACGTAGAAAATATTCCTGCAAGAATATACATAGCTTTCGGACATTTAAAGAATGCTACTTCGTTTATTAGATGTACGAAAGAATCCTACAAATCTTACAAGAATCCATTAAGGACAGCTCCATTTACATGGTAGTTCTGACTGGCACTGGAAACTTTTTCTCCAGTGGAAATGATTTTGTTTCTCGGATGAGCCAGGATAATTTGGATCTCGAGGGTGCAGTAGCCAATTTCAAGTACGTATGAGATATTTATTAAATTATCTAACACGTTGCGGTATCAATTTCATTTTAAGTGGCCTTTCAGAAATTTCGTGGATACTTTGATTACATTCCCCAAGCTTTTGGTAGCTATCGTAAATGGCCCTGCGATTGGACTGGCGGTGACAATGCTACCATTATTTGACATGGTGTATGCGTCAGATATGGTAATACCGATCAAACTTGCTGGTAATTTTACTGTACTATAATTAACTCGCGGTCATTTTCACGATGTTGCAGGCTTTCTTCCAAACACCGTTCAGTAGGCTAGGTGTAGTTGCAGAAGGATGTTCTACGTACACATTCCCTAACATATTTGGCCATTCCAAGGTGTGTACTTGGAGCTTTCTGTACTATTACATTTTATTAATTCATTACTGTTCGGTAGGCTGGCGATATGTTGTACATGGGCTACAAAATGAATGCTATCGAAGCTAAACAATGTGGTTTAGTGAGCGAAGTATATAAGAATGAATCCTTCGACGAAGTTTGGACGTATTTGAGAAAAGTATCTTCACTTTCATTGCAGGTACTTTACCGTAAAGTCTGTTTTCTGTAGTGTTAAATGGAATTAATTTTTAAACGGATGACGCGCTTCTTTTCAGTCGATACTGGCGATCAAACGTTTAGTTAGAAGGTGGAACCAGAATATTTTATTGGACGTTAATGCACAAGAATCAACCGAGCTGCTAAAGTGCATGCAATCTCCCGAGTTTGCGGAAAGAATCCTTAGCATTATGACAAATAAGAGTAAAATGTAACAATAGTTACCAGTATATGAAATAAGAAGGGTATTTTATAACTTTTATACAATCAATTTAGTAATTTAAGCGGCTCTGTTCAAAGTGGAATTTTTAAATAAGAATGTTATGTTATTGGATATTTCTGGCAACATAATTTCCTGAAAGAAGTAATTAATAAAATTTAATTGGAATACTGAGTGTTAAGTGAATCTTACCTGCATTAGTTTATCCGGAACTGGTTGCTGATAATGCTCCCATTCTAACAGTTGATTTATAGTTAAGTTTTGTTGAGGCGCTTTATCTTCCAAGAGGAACTGACATTCTCGCACGTCTTCTCGCTCCGATTTTTCTAAAGCCTTCTCCAATTCCTTGTAACCGTTGCAAGGGCATTTCATTAAATCGTGGGTCAAACACTTGGTATCTGTTGTTAGTGTGAACAAATCCTGAAAATCATCGCCATTCTTATTAATCCGTATCGCCTCTAATCAAGGAGTGTTTAAAATAAACGTGAGGAACAAACCTTCAGTTCACTCGTGGACAATTTCAGAGAAGCAAAGTTATTGATATCCACTACAGTTTCGCTTAAACCCGCTTTACTAACTTGCCTCTGAAAAATCTTCTCTTCAATCGTGCCTGTTGTTAGTAATCTATAAAATTCGCAACATTATTCCAAGACCACGACTTGGTGACTACGTTATTCAAGACTGAAAGCATCCGAACCGTAATAAATATACATCTTTCTTCTGGCCGTCTCTCCAAATTCTTGCCATAGCTTGAGAATCGGATGCTGGATTCCAGTCTGAATCGAACAATACGAGCCTAGACGCACCAGGCAAGTTCAATCCAACCCCACCGGCTTTCGCACTTAATAAAAATATCTCTGCAATAATTGAATGAAAATAGTTACGTCAGTTGAAAATCAAGTCCCGCGCTTTGTTGCGTATACTGACTGCTGCTATCATCTTTGGAATTGAATTGTTCAATGATTTTGGACCGCGTGTTGTTAGGCGTGCCGCCGTCCAATCTAAGAAACTGTAATCCTTCTGTGTAGCAAACGTTCTCCAGTAAATCGAGGGTCTTCGTGTAATACGAAATTAATACCAGTTTCTCATCAGTCTTTTTCAAATTCCTCATCAATGTCTTTACAACTGAAACTTTTCCACAGTATGCATTCTTCGAAGTACTTCTACAGTCTTTCATAGAAGAAATTCCAGTTGCATTCGGAGTATCGTCCTGCCAAAACCCGTTCTTTTCATTATAAAATAATTCCGGATGGTTACAAATCTTTTTAAGGACCGTTATCACCGTTAAATGTGGAACGCTGTTGTTTGGTAACACAGTCCTGTTGAACCACGCATCCGTAACGCGCGAATACAAACTTTCTTGCTCGTCCGACAAGCGGCAGAACACAATCAGCTCGTGTTTAGAGGGTAAATATCTGTTAATTGTATCTTGCGTGCGCCTTAAAATGAAACATTTAGTTTTCTCGCGTAGCTCACTAGCTCTTTCTGCTCCTAGCGATGCAACGCCCATGGTTGCATGGGGGCACTGTGACGCCACAATAGGATTCCCATAATAATTTTTAAATTCCTGATTGCTGCCCAATATACCAGGATTCACAAAGTCGATCAAAGCAAAGAACTCTTGCAAATCATTTTGAATTGGAGTCCCAGTCAAAAGGATTCTTCTTTTGCAATCCATGTTGCTTAAAACCTGAAATTGATATACATCTCTCAAAATCCGCTATCCCCTATTCCCGTTAAAATCCATCACGCTACCTTCGCTGTTTTTATTTCATTATTCTTTAATCGATGCCCCTCGTCGCATATAATTAAGTCAAAAGCAAATTCCTCAAGTTCTTCTTCGGATCTAATAAGCATGTCGTAGCTAATAATCATAATTGAGTTATTTGTTTGTTTCTTGAAATCTTTCGGCTTGTTCTTGGCGTTTATAACATACGGAAAGGCTCTGTGGAAACCCAACCAACGTCCGAACTCTTTCTTCCAATTATTACATAGACTACTAGGCGTTACTATTAAAACGTATTTCAACGTCGGTTTTCCGTGCGGACCCTTCTTCAACAACGTCCAGATAACCGCGATGCATTGTAACGTTTTTCCAAGACCCATTTCATCAGCCAGAATTGCGCCAAAGTAATCGGGTGCCTTCAGACCCATGATACACTCGTATAGAAATACAACGCCATGCCGCTGATGGGGTCTGAGCACTGTCGCTAAACAAGCATCGACCGATACTTCTACCTCTTTTTCCGGTGTGTCACTTTGCATCCAATTTTTGGAAGCATTCAAACAAGGCATTACCAGAGGATTACATGTTAATGTCAGCCCTTTAATACAATATCGACATCAATTTATTTTACATATATATGTGTACTTATTATTTCTGTTTCGCCAAACCTTTCTTTAACGAGTTTAGGGGTATATATGGACGAGAGCTTGAAGTTCTTTGCTTCTTGGCAGGTGGTTCTGGGATTGCTTCCTTGGGTGGTTCATTCGATAAAGATGTACTAGATCTCACTCTGTCAACAATCTGTAAATGTTTATATATTAGATTTACATCATAGTCAACTTCTATACATTTATGTTTACCTCAATCTCTTTATTCGCTACGTTTAATCTAAAACCTTCCACAAGGGATTCTGGATCCACGCTTGTTCTGTGAATAACATTCCCTTCTGCATCCTGTGGAAGCAGATATACTTTTATAATCTTCCGATTTAATAATAAAGAATTATGCATGTTTTCCTTGTAAACACAATGTATAATTACCTTCACAACTGCACGTTTTCCTGTGACTTCCAAAGTCCCATCATCCTCCCACTTTTTATGCTTCCTCGTGGACTTTTTTCCCATTACTATGTTAAAAATACTGGCCAAAGCAGAAGAAATTTTATAATTTAACGAATTAAAATTTTCACAGGAGAAATGTTTAAAAGCATACATACATTTTATTGCTACTGGAAACAGTGGAGGAGCATTCTCCAACGTTAATTGTATCATCTCCGCTTTCCTTATTCGAATCAGTTCCTTGGTGTGCTTCTTCATTGCAATGTTCAGCAGGTTTTTTAAGTAAATTGAGAATTCTCGACGTACTTCGACGAGCAGCGTGTTCTAAACTTTCTGATGATTTATTAACGTTTTCTCCGCTTCGGTTTCTCCGATACATAATAAAAGAACCTTATTTACAGTACTAGATAACGCAAATGCAGTTCATTATTCAACTTGACTTAAAAAATTTCAACAATAAAGCTGCTTGTTTATCACTTTGAAAAGCGTTTTAAAATTTGTTCAACTTACGGACACGCGAATTCTAGCGTCGCGCAGCGGAGAAACGAGCGAACTAAAATGGACGTTAAGGTGCAATTTCATGGTGACGCTTGACGCTCGTTTTCAGCGTCAAAACCAGTCACGTGACTTTCAGCGTCGACGCTCGCTTTGAGCAAAGAGTTGTGCTTCTCGGGGGGGTTTTCCAAAGAGGAGACATAATAAGAGGCGTCACTCGGCAAGGACAAACATAATCTGGGGAAATCACTAAGACAACAAATTTAAATGCCCATTCGGCAATGATCGGTAAACTTCGGCAATAATCAGCCAATTGTGGTAAGGTCGATTTGAATATCCCGCTCGAAATAGACAACCAATTTAAATGCCAAGGTCAAGCAAGGACTTCAAAGGTTCCGCCCGGAGTGACGCCTCTTATTATACCTACTCTTTGTCTTGGCATCGACTTCGTCGACGATCTCGGAGTTCTTTCAAAAACGTTTCGTTCATTCTGTCGCTACCCAGCTTACTGAACAGACAAAATACACTTTGAAGTTTAACTTGAAAATAGGTTCCTTGTACGCTGTTTTATTTGAAACACCCGTACTCCGACGAGCAGAGCGGCTCAGCGCTCCACGGGCACCAATCCGCGTTCGCATCTCAATTTCCCCGCTAAAATACGTAACAACTGAAACGGAAGTATGTATGTACCTCCACTCGCCGCGGCACCTACAACAGTAAGTAGCAGTAAGTATAGGTTAGGTTAGGTTTATTTTTCCCTTGGGATGGTTACATCGGACTCCATACCCAAAGCGGCATTTCGAGACACTGTCTCACATAGCCCAACGAACTTTTGTCTTTTCCCTTTATAATATACAATGTGATAAAAATAAACATCTTTACTTATAACATCCTTCTCGCTTCCCCACTCTCTCTCTCTCCAACATCAGTAATCTCACC
The DNA here is from genome assembly GCA_929108735.1 of Andrena dorsata. Lineage (NCBI taxonomy): Eukaryota > Metazoa > Arthropoda > Insecta > Hymenoptera > Andrenidae > Andrena > Andrena dorsata. Next base: position 41,130,095 of record OV815487.1, read on the forward strand.
CATCTCATATCCCACATTTTTCACATTTTTCCTTAACTATATAAAATATACTACAATGTGATGAAATAAATGTCATCCAATATCTCATCCCTCTCACTTCTTCACTCTCACACTCAAGCATTAACTCCTCATGTTCCATTATTCCATATATAATTTCACCCATCACATCTCATATCACACATTTTCCACCTCTTTCTCCCCCTTTCAGACTCTCTTGTCCTCCGTTCCCATATATCCTTTTAGATATCCCTCTTAATTCTATTCAGGTAACTTACTATCACTTTTGCTACTGGCCTTCCATCTCCCCTAATTATTTTCGCTATGTCCTCTCCTTCCTGTATTCCCACTCCCTCCATGGCCATCTGTAGTCTTCCCCTCTCTCCTATATACTTATCGCAGTCCCAAAATATATGGTTTATGTCTTCTATTCCCCCGCCGCACTCACAATCAGGTGTTTCCACCATCCCTTTCCTGAATAATGATTCTGCTAGGTTGTAGTGATTAGCCCTTATTCTATTTAAAAAACTGATACTTTTTCTCTCCATTCCTATCATTCCCACAAACCAAGGTCTTCTGTTGCCCGCATTATTCTCCCCTCTTGCAAAGTACTTCACCCCTTTTTCCTCTCCAATTCTTTCCATGTCCTCCCTCGATCTTCTCCATGCTTTTTCCTCCAAGTCTGCTTTGACATCCCTCCATGGTATTTTTACTTCTCTTTTCGGTTCCCCATCCGTGAGTTCCTTAGTAAGTATAGCGACGGCTTCTTTTCGAGGCAGCACTATATACCTACATGAGGACTTGCATACGAGACGTGTTCACTTTCCACAATTTCATTACCATCGACAGAAATCAATGAATCAATCCAGTTAAAAAAAAGCACATATATATTTAAAGATTTTACAATTAGAAACAATATTTAACAGAGACTTACGAACAATAATACAAAACATATTGAAAATTTAAATCCAAAAAAATACATACAAATGCGAGTTATGTAAGATGCATATTGCAATCAAATCACAAAACTTAAAATCAGTGAACGCAATCCAACAATATAATTCGTTTTTCATAGAATGCTTAAGCCAAACGTACAATATTACTGCATACATTTTAGGCACAGAAAATATAATACGCAATATAAGAAATACAATTAATACATACATATGTGAAACGATATGTTCGTTTAAGTTTCATTTGGCCATAGCATAATAAATAAACTTTCATACTGTATAGTATTATATGCACTTCAATACTATAAGAAAATTAATAATATTATTAACGGTAAAGAAATGTTAAATATGAAACACAATTATATAATACTGTAAAACAAGCTATTATTATTAAAAATAAAGTAAACAAATATATATAGTCTAATTTCTTTGCCTTAAAGAAAAATGACTGAGATTAAATTTCTGTATGATTATAGACACTTTTAAATTGTCCATACATAGAATGCATAAAATATGATTATGCGTAATCAGTCAGAAATTGGATCACTGATGTTTCTGAACTAATGCTTTATTTAAAGCAAATAAAATATCATATTTCATAATATTAAAATAAACATTTAAAAATTAACACGGTCTATAACTGTCCCCGCCTTTCCAAACATTCCTACTTAATTTATTTAAACGTATGATATTTTAGATATGTGTCAAGTAATTAGTATAAATTATTAATATCAGTATTAGGACTGCTGACACTTAATAGGCTTGCAAGCGTCTATTATACATCTTAAATCATCATCACTTAAATAATTAAATATTTTTTCAGTACACTCGTATGGTATACCACGGAAATTAGGGATGAGAAAATGAAAAATTTTACTACCTTCTTCCGCCATCTCTTTCCTTTTTTCCCCCTTTCTGAAATTACTATTTATCATAGTAGCATATATTGGAAATTTCCTTTTATATTCATTTGATCTAAAGACCTGTACTATAGTCTCATTTCCTGCATATACTGCTAATTGACTTGTACCTTTTGTCAAGATATCATAAAATGAGGTATCACTATTTCCAACCTTCTCACACATCATGTTTACTACTTCTTCCACACATTCCGTCCGATAATGATCTACATTTAAATTATCCCTAATTAATAGTACACCTCTGTTCCTTGCATGTACCTGTGCAGTTTGCACCTTAACCGCATACCATAAAAAAGTCAGAACAAGACTTTTAGGAACATCAAAACGATGAAAAACATGATAATAACTACGTCCATTCCTATCCGAACTAAACCTTGAGTGCTTTGTTTCATTTATCAGAGTAATATCAGAATCGTGATCTAGGAGAGTCATAACAATTTTTTTATCCTCTGTTATGGTACAAGCAATGGAAAGTGCAGTTCTACCAAATTTATCTTTAGAATCGATGCTGGCACCAAATTTTAAGAGAGCCTTGACCATTTTTAGATCCTGCATTTCAGAAGCAATGTGAAGTGTCGTTTTACCATCACAGTCTACAGAATCGATGTCGGCGCCGGATTTTAAGAGAACCTCGACTATTTTTAAAGCATTACGTTTAGCAGCAATGTGAAGTGCTGTTCTACCACATTTATCTTTAGAATCGATCCTGGCATCAAATTTTAAGAGAACCTCGACCATTTTTGTATTACCTCCATTAGAAGCAATGTGAAGCGCCGTGTTACCATCACAGTCTACAGAATCGATGTCGGCGCCGAGTTTTAAGAGTACCTCGACAATTTTTAGACTACCTGCATTAGAAGCAACGTGAAGTGCCGTTTTACCATGTACATCTGTAGAGTCGATGCCGGCACCGAATTTTAAGAGAATCTCGGCAATTCCTAAAGCATTGAGTTTAGAAGCAATGTGAAGTGCTGTTTCACCATACACATCTTTAGAATCGATGCCAACACCGAATTGTAAGAGAACCTCGACAATTTCTGGAGTACTAGTTAGACAAGCAAGATGAAGAGCTGTTCTACCAGTGTTATCTACAGAATCAATGCCAGCATCAAATTCTAAGAGAACCTCAACAATTTCTAGATTTGTCCCGCAACAAGCTGTATGAAGTGCTGTTAAACCAAATTTATTTTTAAAATCAATGCCGGCCCCGAGTTTTAAGAGAACCTCAACAATTTCTAGATTACTGTTATTAGAAGCAATGTAAAGTGCTGTTCTACCATAGTCATCTATAGAATCGATGCTAGCCCCAAAGTTTAAAAAAATCTCGACCATTTGTATATTCCTTCTGTGACAAGCAATGTGAAGTGGTGTTGCACCATATTTCTCTTTAGAATCAACGTCGGCACCGGAACTTAAGAGAACCTCAACAATTTCCAGATTATCGCTTTCACAAGCAAAGTGAAGTGGTGTTCTACCATGTTCATCTTTAGAATCGATGCTGGCACCGAGTGCTAAGAGAATTTTGACAATTTCCAGGTTATCGCTTTTCGAAGCAAAGTGAAGTGGTGTTGTGCCATATTTATCTTCAATATCAATGCCGGCACCCAATTTTAAGAGAACCTCGACAATTTCCAGATTATTGCTTTTAAAAGCGAAGTGAAGTGGCGTTGTACCATATTCATCTTTAGAATCGATGCTGGCACCAAATTTTAAGAGAACCTCAACAATGTGTAGATATCCCTTTCGACAAGCAATGTGAAGTGGTGTTGTACCATATTCGTCTTTAGAATCAAGGTCAGCCCCGAATTTTAAAAGAACCTCGACAATTTCCAGATTACTGCTTTCCAAAGCAAAGTGGAGCGGTGTTCTGTACTGTATATCTCTGCAATTAATATCTGCGTCATATTCCAAAAGCGCCTCAACGAGTTTCACATATCCCTTTACACTAGCAGCATGAAGTGTCGTTATACCATTTTTAACTTGAGCGTTTACATTAGCTCCCCTACCTAAAAGTAATTTGGCTAAAGTAATTTCTCCCTTAACACTAATATCGGGAACTATATTAAAAGAATATTCAAAAAGTTCGTCATACTCTTTTAAAGCAGTAAAATGCAATGCCGTTCTGCCATCATTATCGCTACTGTTAACGTCAGCACCATGTTCTAAAAGAATGTCAATGATTTCTCTGCAATCGTTCTCAACAGCATAAATTAGTGGGGTTTTCCCAATGTCATCTTGAGCATTTACATCAGCTCCATAGCTTAACAAGAGTTTGGCTATTTCCTCCTGTTTGTTTTTTGCTGCACTATGTAAAGCTTTTAAGCCTTTTTTTAAGCCATTTTGTTTTAAAAGTTGAATAACAATTTTCAAATATCCTTTCTCAACAGCATTGTGCAATAATTCATATTCATTTACATATTTAAATACGCCAGTAAAACCATATTCAAGCAGGTTTTCAACGATCTTGCTATACTTTTCTTTACAACCACGCACTGCAACATTAAGAGCGTTTCTGTTGCCAACTTTTTTCACATCAGGACAATGCTTTAAAATATGGTCAATAATTACTGAATCCCCTTTTTCAACAGCAAGGTGTAGTATAGTTTTACCATCCCGATCTTCAGCATCAACGTTAGCTTTATGTTGTAAAAGTACCTTAACAATTTTTTCATGTCCATTTATAACAGCAATACACAGTGGTGTACGATATTCCTTATTAAGATAGGTACCCAGAGAATTAACATAAGCTCCGCGTTTTATAAGGTGCTCAACGATTTGTAAATATCCTGCCTCGGCTGCAATATGAAGAGAAGTATTACCATGCTTACTTTCAGCATCAATATTAGCTCCTCTATCTAGAAGAATCTCAACGATCTCTATTGCACCATTTCTAACAGCAAAATGAAGTGGGATATCAGAAGGATATTTGTTTCTGCTGTTAACTTCAGAACCATTTGTTAACAGTAGTTTAGCAACGTCTGTATGTTTATTTTTTAGGGCTTCACAAAGTAGAAAATATCCATCTGACCATTCTTGTGAGTAGGATAAACCAAAAGAACTAATTAACTCCTCTACTCTTTCCAGTTTTCCATCACGAACTGCCGAAATTAAACTGTTGTTTATATCCCGATCAGCTTGCATTTTTCATTAATAAATTATTCCTGATTCCACGAAATAAATTTCCAAACATGTGTCAGGAGACGCACTGTAGGATCTGTACAGAAATAAACATGAAGAACGTTCAACAACTTTCGCTAAGTAAAACAATACACGTTAAATTTTTACCAATTTACCAAACAAATGCCTCACTAAGAAGGGAATAGACGAGAAGAAAGTTTTTTGGTCTCTTCAAGAAACGTCCATGGGTTGACCAGAACTACTACAGATTTGTGATTTTGTGAATCACGTGAATGCAGGTGTGTCAGCGTGGTCAGTGATTTGATCACGTAAACGTTCGTTGATAAGTGTTGACGAGTTTGAATGCGAAAAGAGTGCGCTTTTGTGCGCCTTTGTCCATCCTTCGCCATCACCACCTTTATCGCTTATCAGTTTGTCAGTACTCAGTGGTCAATGTTTGTTGGCGACAAGTTATCGCTAGCCGAAACAAGAGCATCTCCATGTAGAGGTCGCTACAGCACCGTAAAATTTCTACGGGTTTGCACAAATTCGACCGACAAATGAGTTTGCAAACTACGAAGTGTTCAATAACTGTGAGCTCGAGGTAAATAAAGAATACAAATACAGGTTGTGTTCCAATTTACGCATTATGCGTAATTATGCGCATAGACCGCAGCGTCTACGCTGCGCGCATGAACCGCGTTCCGTTTCCAGCAGCGCATGAACCGCAGTATGTAACGAAACGGAACGGCCCGTTCCGAACGAGTTTCGATGCGTCTGATGCTCGTGAGGTTACGCGGGTATGTTCAAACTAATTTACAAATAGCTATGCAGTTGGATGGATTACGGTTAATTTAATTCGAGACTTTTGGACGGTGGTCGAAGCACGCTTCCTAACTACATCGGTTACTTCGTCCTAAGGATCGGGGACCGACTCCTAATGAAATTTGATGGCTTTATTGGTTCCTGGATTTTCTCAACCCGAGTTTTACTATTCTTCTTGAACAGCGATAATTATTGAAAGCGAAGACCATATTTTATGAGTTTTACAGGACGAACTGCTGCTTACCCAGCGTAATTTGGTAAACAGATGTGTAATGGAAAAATGAAGTTATTTATTATCCGCGTCCGAGGTAAATTCAAGGTTTTGAAGGCTATTGAATAGAACCGCAGGCTCTCGTACGTCTTCTGGATTAGAGTATAGCTGTAAAGTTAGCATTATAAGAGCACGTTCGAAAAACTTAGCAGTAAAAGCCTTTAAGAAATAAAAATGCGCGCTACGTATAAGCTTATAGCGAATTCGGTTTCGCTTTTACTGAGCGCACTGAGTGCGAATGTTAACCAATCGGTACCGAAAAAGTTCACACTTCTCGCTTCCGATTGGCTAAAATTCGCACTCAGTGCGCCCAGTGCAGCTCTCCCGAATTCGCTATGAATTTACCGGCCTTTGTTCATGAACAGCGTCCAAATTACAATTAGCAACTCCTGCTCTGAAACGAATGCGTACTTTTTTGCCCTACAGATTGATTTCCGCTAACAATGAGCGTCTTACATTTTAATGTATGAAAACTGCTACAAATAAAATACAAAAAGACTTAACCCCCACAGCACTAACACGTATTTTGTACGTAACTGCTGCGTAACCATCAGTTTTTGGTTACGTCACATGGGGCTCACATGAAGGTATCATCAGGGTGGAAATGTCCGCCTTATTTACAAAACAGTACGCGTCACATTAAGGTCATACTTTTATATATATTTTACCTTTCTCTGTTATCTCCCTATTACGTAGCAACAGGATAACAGCTATAACTTTATTGTTACGTTATGGATAATTACACTATTGGTATTTGAAAGGATTATTTTAATTAAAAAAAAAAAAGTTAAATATCTGTGGGAATTTTTTTTATAAACTTTATATTATATATAACATGTCATATATATACTTATATATTTTTTTCTCATCGTCACTTCTAAAAACCTTATTTCTCATGTTTTTCTGAAAGTGGTCGACTACTGATACATGGTCGACTACTGGTGGCTTCACCCTATTAGCTCGCAGTTTTAATATAAAGGGTTCATAAAATAAGTGTGTAAATACCTTTTATAACGCAGCAAATTCTGTACTAAACAGTTTGCTCAATGTTTGCTGAACATTATCTGCCGGCAATTTCCCACCGAATCTATCTTATTAAATAAACTGCAAAAGGAAACACGAAATAAGACATCTGAATCAATCATTTCATGTAACATGAATGTTAAAACATGCATTTTGTGTTGAATGTATAATATTTCTCTTTTACGTAAGAAGAGTTATGTAAAAATTATATGTCTTGTGTGACTTTTCAGCTATGGTCATAGGTTATGTTGCTGCTATGTTCTATCTATGTAACAAAAGTTACAGAACATTCTGACACCTGTATTACGTAGCGGTTATATTTTGTACATGTAACAAAAGTTACAGAATTTGTGATTTCCATGTTACGTAGTATTTACAAGTTGTGCTGTGGGGGAAGTAAGACCGAGATTTATTCATCTCAATATTCAGGTTTCCTAATCCCGTACTATCCCTACGAGACATAATATTCGTTTCCATTCTTTTCATTACTACACTCTACTTTCCCACTTTATTTATTTGTGTCTTCCATTATAAATCCGTTGATTTATTGACTTTGGACATTACAAGTTTATCGTTTGCGATTCATCATTTTTATTTTTATTTCAAACAAGACCGCCAATGTATGAACGAGAAATGGTCTACGAAAATTTGACGAATGATATTAGCGAGAAGCATACAATTTTTATGAGTTTTCTTGAAGTTCATTGAAATAAAAATTATTTTACATTTAATCTTACAACAAATCGGTTTGTTTATATTAAGGGGTCATTTTGGTTAGCGCGCCGATAAATTCAGCGGTTTTCAGGAATTCATTGCGAAGAAACAAATTATGGTAATGGATAAAACTTTTTTTATTTATTAATCTACATTTCTACAGTAAATAAAAAATATAAAAGTAATAAAATTATTGCTTTTAAAATGCTTTTGAAGGCGGGTTTGATGGCATGGTCAAAAATTCATGCCTCGCTCGTACAGGCGATTTCAGCTGTTAGACTTATCTGAAACCAAAAACTACAAACAAATTCTTGATCAGTATGACTGTCGCTATCGTCCGAACTAGAATTAATTATTTATCTTTAAAATTAACAAAATGGCGGGCAAAATTCAAGAATCAATGTATTTCGGCTTTGATTTTTGTGCTATTTTCGATTTTAAAAGTAGGTTAGACTCAATAAATATACTTGGTTGTAATTCCTGCCAGAGTCATAGGTGTGCAGAATAAGCAGTGCAAGTTATAAAGCAATCGGTTCGATTGATTTTGAGATTTTACCGGCACCATGTGAAAAAATGACGTTTCGAAAAAACCTGGTGTCATTCGCACTCTCAGGTCCCTGAAACTGAAGCTGCTATCTATATCGTACATTTATAATTCACACTTACTGGGATTTACAGGTGGACGAAATCCATACATATTTGGAGGTGTTCCTAGTAATTGTGACGGAAATGTTCTTAAAGGTCTCATCACAGGAGGATATATATTATCTCCAAGAGGTCCTCGAATTGGGCCCCATGGTTGAACCATTAATGGTCCCGGTTGAAAATTCTGAGGATAGAAATAAATGAGTTTTATATCATGGCTAAATTATCGTATTTTTACGCAAATAAAGTGCCTACTCCATCATAAGTAGGAATAGTAATTGGTTGAATATAATGCTCTCGGGAAACCCTTTGTTCTGTAGGCCTATCTCTTTCTCTGGATCCATCTGTTTGCCTCCTGCCTCCTGAATGATCTCTGGGCCGCTCTCGATAAGATCTATCACAATCTTTACGCTCACCACTATTATCTTTCTCCCTATGTAAATAATGTAATAGTCTGGTGAAATACAATTAAAAGAAAGTAATGAGCGCATATACATGAAAGTGTAATAATAGCTTTTACCTATCACTTCTGCAAGTTCCTTTATCTCCATGCTTAGAATCTTCATACCTGAAAGAGGGTAAACAAATTAGCAAAAAATTTAATTTCCTACACAATTTCAGATTATACATTAAAACATTTAAAATAGTAAGTTCTTTGTACATGATCTACACTTATGTTTAACTTATGTTTATATTGCAATACTCTGTGTAAAATCCCGGCACGAACCTGGGGTTACGGGACCACAAGCGTCTAGGACTGTGATTTCGGGTTCTTGTAGGACTCAAGGACGCCGAATTCCTTTTCAACTTGTTTTCTAAAAATTAAAGTCTCCACATTTGCGAAACAGAAGTTGTAATAAATCTTAGCAATTTGAAATAATAAACATACCTGAATTTTCCAAATTCTCAGTTACGACAGAACGATGTTCCTCAACTTCTTCTGTTTCACCTATTGCTCCCTTTATTTCTTCTCTATCAAATATCGGCTTGGATCCCTCTCCTTCAAATAAAGTAGTTTAATTTGTGTGTAGAGGATTCATGATTCTACAATAAAATCTTCCGAGATGGTCCATATTAAACAATCTTCCACTTCCTTCAATCGCAATTTCAAGCTTTCACGATATTCACTCTATATATACAATGCTTTGAAAAAGCATATTTTTCAAACCAACTAAACTAAGTCTACGAGTACTTATATTTTAAAAAGAAAGTACCTATTTCCCAATTGTAATTATTTATTTAATGTAGTAAAATAAAAGATGCATAAGAATAAGAAAAACCACACTATGCAAAATTTTTTAAGAATTTTAAGATTTAGTTTCTTCCAGTGTTGGAGTCTAATTCTAATGTTTCACCATGCCTCTTCAGTTATTGAATGTCAATACTTAAAACATCTTCCAACACGCGAAAATCTTCCAATTGGTAAAAAAATTCACATATTTGGACATGCACACATTCCCAAAACCAGGACACAAGGAGAATGCACAAAACGTGTTTGAACTACGTTTTTGGGAGAAAAGTTAATTTGTAAAGCAGTTAATATAGCTGAAGCATAATTCTTTATGCAAGCTCGTAAGAAAAAAAGAAATACTGTACATAAAGCAACAAGCAAGAGATACGATAAGCATAGCAATCTTAAAACAGTCAAAGTAAAAAAAATTGTGCTTACATGTTGCACATTATGTGATCACTACAGTGATCCAACGTTGTATGCCAAATTTGCTATATCCTGGGCGAATGAAAAACACGTTATTAATCTGAAGAATAAAATTGAGAAAATTCTTGAATATTACAGGAGGAACGCAGTATGGCCGTAAAGTCTAGAATCTTCATGACTGTAGAAATCAGTGACAAGGATTCCATTCTTCGAATGTAGCACTTGGTAAAGTGAAAACGTAGAAATATTTATCTACACTTCGATAATACATTTAAACAGAAACTGAATGGATTCTAAAAAGTGGAGAGTAATGTCTCACAGAGAAGAGACATTTTTACATTAGAAAGCATACACTGTTCTCAAACTTCAATTTGTTCATCGTGATTTCTAGAAAACCACAGAATCATCTTCAGCATTGGGCTTATTTTCCTTTGTGGTACTTGTTCGCTCAATGACTGAAAATTCTTAAAAAATTACGGTAAAAGAACAACACATTACCCGCTCTTCTTATAAGCACCACATCTTCCTTGTAGAGTATGTCCCGCTTGAGATCATTGGTAGCTACTCTTCCAGGAATGTTTCTATGAATATCTACTTTGATTTTGCGAAGTTCTATTGGATTTATTTTTGTGCCTTCAGATCCTTTACATAAAGGCGTTGCACCAGTTGGTGTTTCAAACCTAAAGTGCAGAATAATATTATTTGTATATATGATTTAATAGACTTCTACTTAAAACTTACTACAATTTAATATTTTGATTGCTTCTTGAAGCATATTGTTTTATAGCGTGCAACTGTATTGAAAAATTATATCAACTAAATTTGATATTTTATACAAATACAAGTTAACACTTCATCAGTGTACTTTTCTGCATATAGTCAAAAACATATTTAATTTAAATCTATCTGTCAAAAGATAAGACAGAAAATTCCATGACCCAACAATGAAATGTTAATTCTTCTTTGTCTATGAAATCCTTTAGAATGAAGAAATTAATTATAATAATTAAAGACACTATATACTTACTTTTTAGAAAGTACAGTATCTTTGGGTGTACAATGCACAGAAGTTCTTCTACATCGACTAGGTGGAGATTCGCTTCTACTCCTACGAGGTCCATTACATCTTCCTCCGGGAAGTGCTAAGCTCATATTACGAGCGCGTCGTATCTCATACTCCATAGCCATTTTTCTTTTCAGTCTATTATGCCTGTCCATTTTTTCTTGGTTGATCATCCAGTCGCGTCTACGTCGTCGCTTCTCCTCTTCCGTTCTTGCACGTAGAACTGTGCCACTATCTTCATTACACGAGGGCTCAGGTTTTTCGTCACGATGCGAATTCCTCGATGTATGCCGTTTCATTCCTACAACGTAGCAGAGATAGGTTATATTAATCCGGTATCAAAAAATTTCCTACTTGTTTAGCCAGACGCAAAATTTGAATAGGTTTGTACTTTATACCGAATTGACGTGAAAGAAATTACCTCGTTATCGCGCAGAAAAATGACGAGCAATGAGCAGAATAACCAGTAAATAATATCATAAAAATTTCACGTTTGAGTATTATTTGTAAACTTTAAGAGGGAAACACCTCACACACGCATTCACTTCCAAAAAATGCAGCCAAGAGAAGCCAATTGCAGCCGGGGTTCCCGGACAACGTTTTGCAGAGCGGGATGTTTCGCGGAGGGGGAAAACCTACAGGAGCGGTGGTAATGTGTGCGTGAGACGCCACGATTGGAGACGAACCGATACCAGGTCAGGTGAGTGACGCCACGGCCAACCAGCGTCGACAATATATTTCCCGGCGATGCTGATTGACCGTGGCGTCGGTTTGTCTCCCGTCCTGGCGTCTTGCACACATATTACCACCACTCCTGTAGATGTTCCCCCTCTGCGAAACACTCGGCTTTACAAAACGTTGTCCGGGGACTGAGGCGACTTCTAAAGTCTAAAGATTTAAGGTCGAAAATCGCGGAAATTCCCGAAATCAGCGATTTTTGACCTTATTCAGCGATCTTTAAACGTGTGTAGCTCGGAGCAACGTTAACCGATTTAGATGAAATTTTCAGCATGTATACAATTTACTTCAATCTACAAACGGGTTTTTTGAATTTTCATTACAGGCCCATAAAACAAGTTTAGAAACCGGCGTTTACTATCTTTCTTTGCTATTCCGACCAAGTGCATTTTTTTTCAAAACAACGAAACACGTCACCTAGAAAATTAATTCCGCTAGCTTCTAAAAATAACTCAAGTTGTTTGGACGAATTTTAAAAAAGTTATGCGATTTTAAAGAGGTAGGACTCATTTCTGAGTATTTATTTCTTAGTAATTATTTCTGAGTTAGGTTTTCTCCAGACATAACGACCTCCATCCGAACCAAATATATTTTTAATACATTTTATATTCAATAAATTTTTTAGTCTTCAATTAAAATCATGTCAAATGTCTTGTAAATTGGACTACTTAACGAAGCTAATTTTAAATTATGCAAATCAATTTTTCACATAATTTCCTTAATTATAACCCGAAGTTAACAATAAAGTTAATCCGGATAATCTTTATAAAACACATGACGAATAATTTTGTTAACTTTTATTCGTTATTCGAAGTGTTTATTTAAATAAAAATTTTGCCTCTCGTAAAGTTTGCCACCTGCGCTACTTTCCTTAAATCCACCAATGATTACGACTTGAATATTTATCAACACACGGCTTACAACATGTTGTACCCGACTGAAGAACGTATAGAAATACATTATGAAGAAACAGGTCAACGACAAGAAGAAAATATTTTGTTTACATGATCGGACGGCCGGTACTGGGCCGCGAGATTTCTCGTCAAAGGCGCTAAACGGACGATAACGGGTCGCGAGATTTATTTAGTATCATCCAATCATGAAAATTTCAATTTCTATGATTTTCGTTCTATCTTTTTGAAAATAGTGCCAATAACGAGCGAAAATACAGCAAATGGAGCTAGTTTTAACAATATTTTAATTCCTACGTATCTCATCCCGATCATTATTCAGGATAATATATATTCAAATTGGTTACTATTAAAACTAGTGCGATGTATGTCGTGTTTCGGGTTATTTCCGTTTAGAAAACTTCACCAATCCATGGTTGGGATTTTCAACAATATAGGGTAGAAATTACGAGGCACCCTTGGGCCCGAGACAGACGAGCGAGTTTCCAAACGGTCATTTAGCGGTCGTCAACTTAGGCATTGAAAAATCGACACTTGAAGGTGTTATAAACCAAGTTCTTCCGAGAACTGCGTCGTGGTCTGAACAAGGCGGGCCTTGGACAACTGCGATGCCGAACAGAATTCGTGAATGTATCGCGTTGACGACGACGACGCATCGTTATACTTTATCGGAGGAATATAACATTTTAAACATTATCTTCTGCATTCTATTCCTTTATTAGTCTTACGCGGCAGAAATTCCCGCACGACAAAACTCGCTCGTCCGCAGCATGCAAGACATGTTTTATACTATATACAGATTTCTGCGAAGGAGATAATTTGAAATTATAATTGTTCATAATTACGAATCTCTTCTTGATGTTTAAAAGATGTTGGAGTTCTTCGTAAACTTCTAGGTACACCACGTGGTACAATCACTTTGAATTCCTTGCTCTGCGTTGCACCTGTGCGCTGCCACGGTTCAGCTCGGAGTGTTCGAAAAAGTTCGAGACCTACGCTCAGGGACGCGATGAAACATTTTCTATTGCCACTTGTTTTAGGTGGGGGAACACCTACAGAAGTAGTGGTAATGTTAGAGCACTCTGTGTCTCGCACTGCGTATGTATGTACATACTGTGACTAGAGCGATTATTAAAAATCTTCACATTAATTTTGTCATGGTTTGTTTGTCATTTAAAGTGAATAATGAATAAAGGTGTTACGCTATCGCTTGAATGTAGCCACAGAAATATATATTAGCGAATTCGGTATCTTGCACTGACTCTGCGCTGGTTCCAGAAAATGACTTGAATTGGTTGTTTCTGATAGAGACGAAGATAACTCTATAAGAATCAACCAATCCAAGTCTGGATTTTCAATTTTCTGGAACCAGCACAGAGTTAGTGCAATATACCGAATTCGCTATAAAATTGATAGGTAAATTAGGAGCGAAATTTGAAAACAGATGTATGCGCGTGATCACGGCCGTTGCAATTTTGCCTAGGTGGAGGCTTGTATTATGGCGCTTTCGGACTGACGTACTGGGGCGCACTGAGTGCGAATTTTAGCCAATCAGAAGCGAAAAAGTTCACATTCAGCCAATCGGAAGCGCCACGACCAGCACCAGCACCGAGCAAGAGCGACAGTCCGAAAGCGCCATTAGAGACGGCCGTGGCAGAGCGGTTCAGCGCTCCGGCACCAACCCGCGTTCTGTTCTTAAAATCACCGCCAAAATACGTAACAAAGGATAAATGGATGAAAATCATGTGTAACGTGATCATGCTAGGGATGGGCGATGTTGAGAAAATATCGATGTTGACATCGATAGCTAAATATCGATAACCGATAACCATCGAACACAAATCATCGATTTTTCGACAACATCGATCAATTTACAATAAAGCATAAAATGAACAAAACAGAATAATAAGTTAACAACATTAATATTTAAAAAATGTTTTATTAAAAAAAGTACTGAATAACTAGGTAAAGAGTAAGTGTACGGATTGGCAGGGATATTGATTAAGATTTCTTCGCTGGATATAGTACAATATTTCGACTATATATTCTTCCGCGATATTTTAAGATTTTGGAACGCACACATTAGAGATACAAACTGAATAATTAATAAACTATAATGTAATAAATATTCACAGTGAAACAATAATCTCGATTTCTTCTGTGGCAAACATATTTCTAAGATACCTACACTCCATTAATCAATCAAACTTCTTTTCAAAAATACATATGGCTTCTTCTGTTACTAGAAATATGAAACGTTTACTTGTGAAAATCAGCTTCGTCCATCGATATTTCGATACTTTGGCAAGAGGAGTATGAAAAACTATTTAGAAGAATAGTAAAAAAAGGAATATCCGTCACGAATTATATTAGTCCCGTCACTATTGCAATTTGCGTGGAGACAAGTGTTGGAAATGCTAACATGTTAAAAAAATGCGAATATTATCTTCGGCAATTCATTATCGATGTTTGGTCTCCTATAATCGATATTTCGTAAACATCGATCAGTTCATTATCGATATTTCGTAAACATCGATCAGTTCATTATCGATATTGAAACATCGATGTTTGGTTCCCTATTATCGATATTTCGTCAACATCGATGAACATCGCCCGTCCCTAGATCATGCACACTGCTTGCATTTCGAGCATAGGAATTTCGGTCGTTAAAATATGCCCAGTGTTGGCCGCCCTGCCATCGAAGACAATTTCATGCACGCCAATTTGAATTTCAAAGCGGTTGAAAGCTTAGCTTGCCGTCAACGGTCAGTGACGGGCGGTTCGATCTAAATCTAAATGAATAAAGTTTGCTATGGTATTTAATAAGAGAGATTTGGCGAAAGCATTTTCGCCCAGCAAAGGTAAGAAGCTGATGAAGAAACGACTTTCGAGCAATGGGACGAAACCGAGCACGAGCGAAAGCACAGGTTCATCGGGGCGAACTGATTCTGGCTCGCAGACGAGCATTAAAGTGATCGTGAGAGTTCGACCGCAGAATGAACGTGAACTCCAGAGCAATGCCAGAGCTGTCATAAAAGTAGTCGATGATAAAATGCTGATTTTTGATCCGAAAGAGGAGGAGAATCCTTTCTATTACCACGGCGTCGCACAGAAGGGACGTGACATACTCAAAAAGCAGAATAAAGAGCTACAATTCATTTTTGACAGAGTATTTGACATGCCATCTACTAACACCGACGTATTCGGCGGAAGTACCAAAGAGTTGATCTCTAGTCTCTTGGACGGCTACAACTGTTCTGTATTCGCGTACGGAGCAACGGGCGCTGGCAAAACTCACACGATGCTGGGCAGTAACGAAGATCCTGGCATCACGTATCGGACAGTCGCGGAATTGTTCTCCCAAATCGAGAAGCAGGGCGAACTCCGCGACTTCAATTTGGGCGTGACCTATTTAGAAGTTTACAACGAGAACGTGCAGGATCTTTTACATAAATCTGGCCCTTTACATTTAAGAGACGACGGTAGATGCGGGGTAATCGTTGCTGGCCTTAAAATAATTAGCATTCAGAGCGCGGAGGAATTGTTAACGCTACTGGCGAAGGGTAACAAAAATCGAACCCAGCATCCCACTGATGCGAACAAAGAGAGCAGCAGGAGCCATGCCGTCTTTCAGGTCTATATAAACATTACCACCAAATTAGACGGCCAAATGCGCCAGGTCAAGTTATCTATGATTGACTTGGCTGGATCTGAGAGAGCGTCTGCCACAGGATCTAAAGGTGCGAGGTTCAAAGAAGGTGCCAACATTAATAAATCTTTACTGGCTCTTGGAAATTGCATTAATAATCTGGCCGACGGTGCGAAGCATATAACGTACAGAGATTCTAAATTGACGCGCCTCTTAAAAGACTCGTTGGGTGGAAATTGCCAGACAATTATGATAGCCAACATCGCGCCATCCAGGGTTAGTTACGAAGATACTTACAATACTTTAAGATACGCGGACAGAGCGAAGAAAATCAAGAGTCATATAAAGAAAAATATTGTATCTTGCGAGATGCACATAACTGCGTACATAAGAATGGTAGAAGAGCAAAAGAAAGAGATAAATTTCTTGAAGCAGAAGTTGTTGGTACTAGAGAATGGGTCGACGCAGTCGCCATCGGAGCCCAGGCAACCGAAAGCTAGCGAGAAAGTGGATAAGTGCTCGCCGGTGACCGTCAATAAATTCAAAGAACTACTTTGCAAGAAGAGGGTTCTGAACGAGAAGATTCTGTCTTTAGAGAGCGCTGATAAAATATTGTGCTGCAGAATTCAGTATAAAAAGGCAGCGGACGAGAGATTGCATAACTTAACGGCGGCTGTTGATGCTTTAACGTCTGACGAACAGAATGCTAGTGGTAAGTCGCGCGTTAATAAATCCCTGCATTACTTTGAACGGCAAAGAGATTCGTTGCGAATGCAAATGGCGACGGAATGGGGAGAATTGTGCGCGGTGGAAACGGAATTGCAGAAGTTGAATGATGAAATGAAGTCGAAGGGGCTGGACAAGCTGGACAATGTAGTTGCGTTACAAACTTATGAAATAGAAAAGGCTAGATCGCAGATGCAGTACGAGCATGTGAAGAAAGTCACTACTCTTCAACAATGCGAAATGCGCTCCCATTGCTCGATGATTAAGGTGATGAGCACGACGTTGCAAAATTATTATAACATGATGCGAGGCTATGGAACAATGACGGACACAATGAAAGAAGAGTTTAAGCAATTGATTAAGTTACTGGAAGGTGTGAGAAATATCAAATGGTCGGACACGGAAACGATTGATCACGAAGAACACTTTTATAGCTTGACTTGCCTCAGTGTGCCTCATTTGTCGGATCCACTCAATAACATGGTACCGATATTCACGCTGCGCCCGTTGAATAACCAGAATCAAGAGAACTGTGCCAAAGACACTTTAAATTCAACCTTTGATAAACATTCTAATTCGGATGCAAATAATATAACTGTAACGTTGCAAGAGGATACAGACTTGGGTTTGAATAACGATACGAAAGAAAGGCAGGAGAATATAGAGGGGAAGTGTAATGGAAACAGTGTGCAGGAAAGACCAAGAAAGCGTGTTCTTTTGGACAAGAATTCCGTAAATGTAACGAAGACACCTGTGAAACAGGCTAGAAAGATATCCCCGAAAGAGAAAGGTCTGCTGGATGCAATAGCAACGAAGGGAAAGGAAAATAAGCAGGTGCAAAGACCACATGTGGCAATGAGCGCTAAAAGTGTAGCTATATTAAATAAGTTGAAGGCAGACAGACTTAAAAAGGAGAATCTTGATAAAAATACGTCAAGCGGAGCCCTGAAAGTAGTTAGAGAGAAGGAAAGGCGGGGGTTGATGACGACGCATCCATACCAAAAGCCAAATGGTAAACAAAAGTAGGTATGACACAGTTAAATTTCTACAGAAATACAGAAATGTATAGATACTAGGACTGGGACTATTTGTCGAATTTTTCGGTATTCGAATATTCGAATACTTCAGTTGCTCAGTTATTTAGCGAATATAATTCGAATACTGATGTTTTCTTTTTTTAAAACAAGGTTTTATTAAAGTGTACTTTAGTTTCAACGGAAACTAAATAGAAGCTTGTAAAAAATGAACCTAAAGAACTTGATTTATAATTCACACCATATTATTTGAATACACCAGTATTCGAATACTTAAATATTCGAATAATAACATTCAAATACTCAAATATTCGAAGTTTATTCGTAGCATTCGAGTACTTGTAAAATATTCGAATATTAAATTACTCGCATAGCCCCAGCCCTAGTAAATACGCGATAATGACGATTGATATGGAAAGTATAATGTGTGTCGAATTAGTTTTATAAATTACGTAACAGGGTATAATAAACTATCGCCACGCAGGAGTATTTCCAATATGCGATCTTTCGAGGAAAGAATATTTGTTAGACCTTGTAAGATCGAAGAGTCAAAATACTACATTCTGATAATTGAAAATTATCGTTACAGATTGGTTCCAGGTCCGCAGTCGTCTTGAGTGCCATGGTAGCGATTGAGATAGTTATAGCGATTGGTAGTGCATTGACCCACAAGACATATAGGTAACTAATTACGTTTCAGCCAGTAGAAAGATGAATAGAGAACTGGTTAAACGTGTGTTAGAATGAAAGCGCGAAAATTGTTAGTATCGGATGACGTCATAGAACTTCGTACTTGTATAGAAATTATTTTGTAAAAGTATTGTTAAAGCTAATGATAATGGGAAAATGTCGGAAAATATTATATATTATTTAAGCGAAGTTTGAGAAATGATATACTAATTATTAAGCACGCTTCTTTGCTAAAAATTTTCGTGGTTTGCACTGCGCGTCTGATTAATTGTATTTTAAAGGATTAATTTAAAGACTGACTACGAAATGCTTAAAGACGATAGAAGACATTCTGTTTGAATTTAGGTATTTGGACTGGTATTTACTTGATATTGCATGCTGTAGTGCAGTATAATCGGGAAACACACAAAGTGTCCAATATTAATATATTCGGCATTACAGTTAGGTAATACATATTTAATTCACATTTACTTCGATAGGTATAGCAGTAGCAACATATTTTCTTACTCTTCGTACGTCCAATGTATATTTTGTAGATTTACAGCGAAATATAGAGCTAAATATACGGTATTTCTAGTTCATATGTACACGTTCAGGCATTTCTGAGGCTATCAACTATGCAAGAAAGTTGTTCAGTTTCAAAGTAAATACTACATGGTAATTAAAGTTTCTTCAGTCATTATTTGTAGACACTCCAAGGTCATCTTTCTTTTTCTTCTCATTTTTCCTTTTTACAAACATAAAATACGTTCCCGGTGAATGATGATTTATCTTGGCTAGAAATTATTATTGCAAACATCGGTGATAAACTCGAAGCACGACACTGTGGATCAAATTAATTTTTACTGAACTCTACCTCTAAACTCAGAACAATGAAGTTAATGTTTGTAATCAATGCCTGTGATTATATTCCATGTATGGCGAATAAAAAACCTTTTCCAAGCTAAACAATTTTTGGGTAGAAATTTATCTCCGCTACTGCTTGGAACATTCGGAATAGACCAAGCATCAGCGATACATATTGCGTGTTTAATATTATACTAACTAGGCTCATGCCTAGTTAGCAGACGAAAAAGAACGTGATTTTCCAGAATTTTTGTGAAAAGTGTGATGTATGTTTCTGACAACTATTTCCTTATTTTAGAAGTACATATATTCCGCAACTATCAGGATTTTTTTTATAGGAAAATATTAAATAATGAAGGAATAACAGCCACTCTCGCGGAAGCTGTTTTTATAATGGCGCTGCGCGGTGAGCACGATTTCTCCGAGCCGGATCATCTGAAATCAGAAACTGAAGATTATGTTAATATACGAGTTTATCTGGTTCGTGAACGCAGGATTTAAAAAATAAATGATTTCAGACAAAGTGGTGGCCGTTTAACGGAAAATCATGGTTTTTCGATGTCTGAATTGTTCGTTTTTCGTGAATTAAAAATAGAGTTTTCATCAAAAACAAAAATCCTTTGTTCACGAACTAGATAAACTCATATACTACTCATATATTTCTAATCTAATCCTAACAGAATCTTCTTCACTGTTCGATTTCAGATGATCCGGCTCGGAGAAATTGTGTTCACTGCTAGAAGAAATAGCTTCTGGGAGAGTGGCTGTCATTCGTTCATTTTTTAATATTTTCCTATAACAAAATTACTGAGAGTTATTGAATATGTGTACTTTTAAAATAAGCAAATAGTTGTAAAAAATATACATTAGATTTTCCACAAAAAATTCCCGAAAATCACAGTTTTTTTTCGCCTGCCAACTAGACATATGACCCCTTAAGCAGTTACACTACTTTACGTTTTATATTTGCGATCAACCTCCCATTACGATTTCCTCCCTAAAAATAAGATGACGCAGAAACATTAGCATTTCGGTGTTTGTCAATGTCAGTGACCAAGAAGTTTATTTCGAAGCAATTTTCAACTTCCGCCTTTCATTTACTCACGTATTTTTCCAAAGCGCTCAGTACTTGTGTGCTGAGCGCCAACATTTTCAGTTCCATAAAATGCCTAGCAGAGATCGTTGTCGGCGCGATTGATCTTGAACGATCAAACATCGATGCAAACGATTGGATTAAGAATGCTAAGAAAGCGAGCGATGCTAGCACGCTTAATGGATCGATTGCTCTGAAAAATATTACATCCTGCATAAGTAGGATCGATTAATTAATATCCACGTAATTATAATGTTCTTCTTGTGACAAGCATACTTACGGATAATATGTGGGACTTACTGCTGTTCCGTATCCACTGTAGTAACTTCTCTGAAGGCCCGTCTGTGTTTTCCTAAATCCTGGGGCCTGCTCGCAGAAAGAGAAATGAAAGTACCATTCTTCGTAGCGAGCGTGATTGCATAACTTTCGCAGAACATTAAATTATTACATAGATTTTTACGTACAGTCCTCGGAACAATGGAGTACGACTTCTCAAGTTCTAAATTATTTTCCACGTAAGAAGCGTCCGTCGAGACACGGCATAGAATGCCACCGAATAATTCAACCATCACCAAGACTTTAAACATTCTTCCCGTGGAAGGCACTTGATGCGATAAGCGAGAATGTTTAACGTCACAGATTTAATCGTGATATACTCGCCCGTTTCAAATTAAAACAATCTATTCGCCGATTTATATACTAATATCCATTCTACGTAACGAATAGTTCGCCTAATGCTTTTCTTTCGCAATGCCGGGGCATTTATAGCCTTCGGGATGCAGCTCTTCTCCCATTACACGCTCTAGTAACTAGTCGTTCGTCGCAGAGTATTTCTTGTTCGCTCTTCTGAAATAAAGTGCCCATAAAATTGGAAGCTTCCTCTGTAACGAACAAATTATTCGCGCGCTATATTTTCAACCTGTGCCCGACAATAGCGACAGTGCCCGCTGTGCTTGGAAATTTTCTATGTTACAATTAAACGTATAATATAATTAATAGATATTAAGCGAAAGATCCGTTGTTGCTTGTAAGCTTCTTCACGACTTTAACTATTTACGTTGTATAACGTTTAAAAATACTCAATTAGTAAACGGTGAATAGACATGTAACTCGACGACGAGAAAACAAGAATTCATGTTTAGTACTCTCTTTTCAAGCACAATTATTAAATTTATTTTCATAATAGGAAAACTATGTCTGTTTTACGTGCGAATGGCTTGTTACAATTAAACTGAGGACTACACCGATGCAATTGTAACATTCTTATTTTCATTTATTTCGCGTCCTCAACGTATTTCAGGTGCAACACATTCTTAACAGCCTGTTTGTATTTGTTGATGGAAAAGCTATCTTCCCCATTGTTTATTAGATCGGAAACTGCGATCTTGTATTCCGTCGCACATGGTATGTGTTCGTAATTGGTGTCGGTGGGGATATTCGGCCAGCAGTGCAGAGTCACTAAACTTTTCCGACTGATGCTTTTATCCCAATCGTAGTATTCCATGTCCGCTTCACTTTTCTCGGCTTCCCATGGTTCGACGCGCTACAATCACACGCGACATTATTGCTTCAGATTTCGAGCCTTTAAATTTCATCAAAAATCGTTGAGAAATTAGCCAACGACTTACCCAGGATACGTGAAACAGGGCAGTAAGAAGGTAGTTCACATAATCTAAATTCTGTTTTCTAGTCGGACACTTGTCCGCGACTATCGTCACTATGTCTGTCTTAGGATTATATCTTTCATCCACTAATCGGAGCAATTTGTCTTTGGCGTGAGTGTCTAAATGCAAAGAGGACACTTTCACCCTTAGACTGACTATTCTGGCGAGAGGTTCTCTTATGGTAGGAGAGGAATAACAATAATCCGAAGTAATTATCTCCACAGGAAAATGCTTCTCGCAATCCTCATCCGTTTCTAAACCCTCCGGCCATTTCGTGCAGAATTTCTTCAACGCCTCGCAGTGTGCTTTAACCGCAGGCGGAGTGAGGTGTAAGAAATTTGGAATTTTCATAAGTTCCGCATTCGCATACTTGTCTGGATGCGGACGTTTATTATGTTTGTATCCTTGACGCAGAGGCAGCGGTACAGTGTGGGGATGAAATGTACGCGCGGTAGGCCAAATCGCCTGCCAATTCTGATCAACTGGCATTACGTCAGCTTTGGGTACTTGCTTCGGAATTAGATGCTGTGGTTTCTTCCTCCTGGGATTTAGGTTTCTCTTAGGTATTAATTCCAATACTCGAAATTCTATAAAAGCAAAGCGACATAAAGACCCGGAAATTGACAAGATTAAGACATTACGAAGTCGCGTAAACAGTGATCTCTATTTTTGTAAAAACAAATAAAAAAATTCAATAGTAATTAAGAACGAGTACGTTATTTATAAAAATAATGTACTCCGAATGAATGTTATAATTTTTTAGGTTATGGTTGAAACGAGAAATGTTTTGGTACCTTCGCTACTAGAATTTGGTGCTGTGCAAAACGACGACGATGGTTTAAGTAATTTTGAAGCTGTTTGAATGGTGCTGGCTTCGCAGCGTCGTATTAGCGATAGCATTTTAGCGTTGGTTCGTACGACAGTTTTTAAACGTAACCTCAAAACACCTCCTACAGTGTGTGTACTTTATCGTAATGGTAAACACTTTGTCGGTCCGGTTCCGTGCGTTTCTTTCGATTGTACATTAAAAACCATTCATATAAGTTTTATGATTATGATGCTGTATCTTTGAGTTCATTGAACTTAAACAAATTTCTGTGAAGAATAGTTTTTGAAGCAGTGGCGTATTTAGTGTAAACAGTGCCTAGGGCAAGCGTAGAAATTGCGCTCCCCTCCCCGCTCTATTCTCCAAATTCATATCATTCCAATTCCATCTTTTCTGTTCTAAGTCCTTCTTTGTTAAAAGTGTTCATCACACAAAACAATTAATTTAGAATTTAGATAGGTACAAAAGAAGCAGTGGGGATAAAAATGTACATCTAATGAAACAGACCACGTTGCCAGGTTCGAGGGAAAGAGCAGATGGTAGTGGGGAACGTAACTCAAGTCACGTGATGCCAGAGAGGTAGTTGATAGGTTTAGAGTGGAAGCGGGGGTAATGTGACGACGGAGAGAATTTCTACTGGCAACGCTGGAATG
The DNA here is from genome assembly GCA_929108735.1 of Andrena dorsata. Classification (NCBI taxonomy): domain Eukaryota; kingdom Metazoa; phylum Arthropoda; class Insecta; order Hymenoptera; family Andrenidae; genus Andrena; species Andrena dorsata. Next base: position 41,154,110 of record OV815487.1, read on the forward strand.
AGGGGAAATTTAAAATTTTAAAAGAATTAATTTAATATGTCGTTCCATGGTGTTCCTGATGATTAGAACATTTCTTTGCATATTTGTATTCAGTTTTTACTCCTCTTAAAACCAAATTGCTGATATGTGTATTTATCATAAAACATTTTAAAAGTGTGAAAGTCCCAAAGGAGGCTTGACATAACGATGGTACTTACAGAATTTACTTGATCAACAATTTAAGATGAATAAATTTTCAGCAGTAAAGAAGCAGACTTTAATATTAACAGCGAAAAGGCTCGAAATATGTATGTATAATGCAGATTCACTGTCACGTAGTCACGTTCGTATTGAATCAGGTCGAAAGTTTATATTTTCAGAGATGACGTTCCCTCCGTTGCGGTTGATTCCGTAGCGTAGACCCGTAAAACACGTAAAATAATGGCGTCTCCTCGTCCGAAGTCTCCGCGACCGCCTATTTCGGCGAAGAAGGATGAGAAGGAAGAGAGTTTCTGGGATAAAATCGGGACTTTGGGTCGGAAGAAGCGAATTAAAGAAGGTACCACATTGCGTTCAGCGTAACATCACTAAAGATAACCTTGCTCACGCCTGTTCCCTATCCATCTAAGGAATGTACTTCCTTATATGGTAAGAGTGGTATGTTTCTTCAAATCTTCTTTTACAGCTCGATAATCGAACGGAAAATAGAAATTGTCGATTTATAGTACCCAATATTCTCGTTTACATATTGCACTATGTATCTACATAGCTGATTCTAATAACGCTGCAAATTTATTTGGCTCTAGTGCAAGAAGTGCAGGAAGAGGGAAAATATGCAATCGACTCCCCAGGATACGCGGCTAATCCAGAAATGCCCCCAGAGGAGTATGCGTTGGATGAGAACGAGGAACGTTCCATGATCGAGCCTAGATCTTTAGAGGATTCCAAGCTCAAAGAGCTCGTATTCGTGTTAATAGAATGGATCAACGACGTACTAGCGGATCAACGTATCATCGTGAAAGATATCGCGGAAGATCTTTACGACGGGCAGGTACTACAGAAGCTTTTAGGTATGCTAGAATTTTAAAACTTGTCGGAAGAACCATTTCAATTATCATACAATATATTTAAACTCAAGAGACACGTTACATCGCTAATTCCAGAAAAGTTGACCGGAGATAAGTTGGACGTTCCTGAAGTGACTCAGTCGGAGGAAGGTCAGAAACAGAAATTGGCAGTTGTTCTATCAACTGCTAACCGTGTGTTGGGTCGTTACCCTCCGTACAAGTGGAGCGTAGAATCGATTCACTCGAAGGATATTGTCGCGATTTTACATTTGCTAGTTGGTTTAGCGAGGCAGTTCCGTGCGCCTGTCAGATTACCGGAAAGAGTGGCCGCACAAGTTGTAGTGGTGCGCAAAAAGGACGGCCAATTGATACACAGAACGGTTAGAGAAGAAATCACGTCTACGTACGACGATTTGGGAATGCGCTGCGAGCGCGATGCTTTCGACGCTCTCTTCGACCATCCACCTGATAAATTGGCCGTAGTTAAGAAAGTGAGACTTCATTCAGCATAGAAAGGAGAAATCTGTTAAGCGGTCGTCAAACTTACAACGTTATTTTTTCGCAGTCGTTGATCACTTTTGTGAATAAACACCTGAGTAAAGTGCACCTGGAGGTGACCGACTTGGATTCGCAGTTTCACGACGGAGTGTTCCTAACGCTTTTACTCGGACTTCTCGAAGGGTTCTTCGTGCCGTTAGGTAGCTTTCATCTGACACCTAAGACGCACGATCAGATGGTACACAACGTTTCGTTCGCGTTTGACATTATGCAAGATATTGGACTGCCGAAACCCAAAGCTCGACCGGAAGGTAAGTTGTCGAAGGTAATTTTCGAGAGTAAACGTGCTGTTAAATATGATTCTGCCCTTGTTTACAGATATCGTGAATTTGGATCTTAAGTCCACTCTACGGGTATTGTACAATTTATTCACCAAGTACAAAGGTATCAATTGAGGAAAGAAATGTATCGAAGACGCGAACAATTAATATTAACGATTAATGACGTTACTCATGTACTAACCAAAGAGTATGGTTTTTCTGCATGGAGGCAGGGATGATAGCCATGATAGCTAGGCGGAATGAACGAGGGTTGCAGAAGGAGGATTCAGAAGGAAGAGGAGGTGCAGAAAGAAGGCGAAATGTATACATATTGCGATGCGTTTAAAAACTCACGGTTCTCAAACAATCTAATACTTCGAACAATGTTATTTAAACCAACTGCCAGAATTTTAAATTTTGTAAAGATGAAATTTTTATTTTCAAATATATCGTATAACATTTGGAGCTGAGGGATAATTTCTGTTTGCCAGACAAATCCTTTCCGCTGTAGTTTTGTTCCTGCAAGTCGGTCACGATCGATTTCGAATTACCTACGGTTCGATTCGATTCGTAACGTTTAACTCAACGAAGACACGGATAATTTATTTGTCATTATGTGGTTCGTTATTCGAATGAGACTAGCCCTGCGAAACGGAAACGATACGGAATTGCTCTGATAGTTTCGGCAACGCTGGACGAGTTACATAAGTACTATACGCACGATAATTTAGCGAAAGCTTTCCTTCCTGTTGACGGAATATGCGCGAGCTGGAGAGAGCGGAGTATCGTTTATAGTGTTTATAGATTTGTAGGTCCCTACGAATTTCTTCGACATTACCTTACTCTATTTCTCTCTTATTGTTAGCCTTAACGTATGTACTATATGTACAGTGGCGGATTTAATAGGCGGCTGAAGAGTAGTTGCCGCCTGGACCCCTGCCTAGAAGGGCTCCCAAGGGTCCATCTTCAAAAGAATTATGATTTTAACCAAACACTATTTTTTCTGCACTACTACACTTAGCCAGTTTTAAGCAAACTACCTCCTCATTTTCCCGAAAAAATTCATCCCCCCCCCCCCCCCCGAAGACGGTTAGACGGATAAAAAGTAGGAAATATAATATAATGCTTTTTATATAATAAAATATAATTATATTCGGAGCAAAAATATCTGGGCCACCGAAATATAGATATATTTTATTTTATAAAAAAAGCATTATATTACATTTCCTACTTTTTGGGGAAGAGGGTCAATCATTTTATAGGGGTCAACATCTGTATGCATTACCCTGCAGCCCGTTTGCCATCTGGGCCTTTTTGCTTAAAGGCGCCACTGCCTATGCATCTCTCAACATTTTTCACATAATTCTGAATGTTATTGGGGTCCATTGTAAGCGATGTTTATATAGTATGGCGCCGCACTGTGTAGCTATAGTAACTATCGCCCATGCCTGGAATTTACAACGAGTCTCGAGCGATCTCGACTGACTTTACCTGAGTTTGAAATATTTCGGAGATACCCAGGCCATACCAGAATCATAAAACAGATTTTTCGTAAATACCTCAAAATATAGATTTTATCGACAAAATTCTTTACTACATTTATTTATTTGGCTCTTCGAGTTATCGGTGTTACAGTGCACACGTAAATTAAAATTACACCGTTGCACACGTTGGGCCTCACAGGCCCAATCTCCGAATCTGTGAGTCCATGAGTTCCATAAACAATATTTTAGACTGCACAAATACCAGTGGCGGATTTAAGAAAAATGGCCCAGGTGGAAAATGTTCCGAGGGGCCCATTTTTTCGGGAAAATGAAGAGGTTGTTTACTAAGAACGGGCTCAGTGCAGTAGTACAGGAAAACAAATATAGTTTGGATTAAATCATATTTTTTTTAAGCGTAAGGCCCAAGGGATCCTTCTGAACGTGGGCCCATGCGGCAACTGTTCATCGGCCTCCCTGTTAAATCCGCCACTGGCAAATACTGAACAAATATCTCTTTAACACTGCGTGTCATCGTTATCTGAATCTATTTCAATATCACGAACACTGCTCACTTGGGCCTGTCGGGCCCCACGTGTGCACTGCAAGATTAATAGAACGTAACATAACTCCTATAACAGTGTCTACTATTAATCTCTGATACAGTATTGCAGAAATCTGAAATACAGGTGCATCGTTAATACGTACGTTTGCTATACAGAGCAGATTTACATTCGCGTTACTGTTATCGAGCATGATCGGCAGCGTTTAACGATGGACATGCATGAAATTTCGCGAGGGTGCACGCGACATCTCGAGATTTATCGTCTGCGCGGTGATATGCGGACCCATTCTGTCCATCCGCGGCGTATAATGCCGAATGCGGCGAATAAATGCGAATAAATGTCACGAGGCACGAAGATGACAGGAAATAGGTTAGTAACGGAAAGATCGCGGAGGAGAAGGTCGACAGATCGCGGTCATACCTTTCGTTCGCGGATGTACAGATAGTTGGACGCGATTCCACCGAAGATGTTACCGGAACACGCGATGTTGCGCCGCGACGGTACTTACCTTACCGTAGCAACCCAATCATGTTGTCGTCTTTCGGGCCTTTTAAAGCGACAGAGTTGCCGCCAGAGTAGCATAAGTACTGGCAACACAGGGGCTACTGACACAGGGCAAAGTCTCTGAAATACGCGGGACAGTTTTAGCTTCTCTCCGCATTTGCCACCGTCGGTAAGTGGTTATTACACGCAGGTTACATAGCATTTCTGATCTACATGATCAAATAAATACTCTTTCTAATCAACAGAGCGTAATATCGTTAAAAGGACAAATTCTTTCCAATGACAATGAGGTATTTACGCTACGAAGACGGCGGCGACGACGACGACGACGATGCGAGATCGGAAACGCCATCGGGAACGAGGTGGAGAAGCAGCAGCGTCCCTGTTCAGAAACGAAGAATCACGTTCACTGGATACGCGAAGATTCTTCGTACGATTTTAGCGAGATACACATTAATCTGCGAGCGAATTCGCGAGGAGCAGCGGGACGATCAACTGGCGGACTTGGTTCTGCCGAGCAGCGAAGATTGGCGGCACCGAGTCTACTACCGATTGGTCGAGTTGCAAAGGGAATGCAACGCGGAACTCGGAACGAAAAGGTTACTCGCTGGAAAATTCGCAGCAACCGATCGCGAATCTTCTTCTTCAATTCGGGCGAATTTCACTTACGCCCAAATCGCCTGTGATTTTCATTAAGCTAAGTTTTCCTGTAGAATTTCAAAGTCGATTTTCTCGAAAATGAAGCGCGATATCAAAAAATTGTATTCCTTTTTCTCGACTTATTTATTTGTTATAAATCGAAAAGAAAGAGTAACTTTCTTTCATATCGCGCTTCATTTTCGAGAAAATCGACTTTGAAATTCTTGACGATGCGCCCAGTCGCGTATAAGGAAACCGGCGATTTGAGCGTAAATGGAATTCGCCCATCGAATACAAACGCGATTCCCGATTCGCTAATTTTTCCTACTCTCTGTTGTTTCCACTGCATACTCTGTTGAAATAATTCTCATGCACGCATGTAAGCATATCGACGACTCGAATACCATTCGCTTCGTACTTTATTAACGCAGCTCTGAAAATGTTCGAGTAATATCGATATCCCGTGATTCCCTCGCGGACTTTTTGGAATTTCAAGTTAAAGAGAAGAAATAATCGAACCCTTGCATCTGATTTTCCTCTCCCTTGCACTCGCGAATGCGTGCGCCTGTCTATCGTAAAAGTGCGAGAGGTTACGCGTAATCTTCGTCTCGTAACTTCCTCTTAAACCTTGGAATTCTGCTTTCTCGCTGTTCGTAGTTTTACCGTGCCGGTCGGTATTCTTTGGATATCGTTGCACGCGCGAATAAAGGTTGTAGGAACAATGGAGGAGTAAGTAGGAAACAGATCGATCGGGGATGAGTATTGAAAAGCTAAGAAGTGGTGAAATCGAAGGGCTGCCGAGGCTGGACTGGAAGCGGAATTCGCGGCGGAGAAGGAGAAGGAGGCGGAAAGGGAGAAGGAGAAGGAGAGAGAGTCGAAGGCGGAGTTGAAGAGGAGCAGCTGGAACTGGGAACCAGAGTTTCGTGGATATCCGTTGAAGGCGAAAGTGGGAGAGGGTCGAAAGGAAGGATCGAGCGGATCGTTACCGAGCGTTTACGGTATCGCAGGCTCGATGACGGAAGCTTGCGTCGAGCCGGGTTGGCGCGTCAACGACATCCCTTTGGCGGCTAAAGTTCTCGGAAGAGTTTCAGCTTCCCCTGCCTATTCCGACGAAGCCGAGATGCGTCGAGTGTTTGGACTCGTTTACGACGTGTTCAGGTGTAAGCTCGCGCTCCTAGCTTTCCAGGATGAGAATGCAGTTTCTGTTCTTTCTAACGTTTGCTCTGTTTTCTGGTCTCTCTAGATAAAAAGATCTTCGGTCGGGCACTGAAGGACGTAGGGTTTTGGGGCCGCAACAGCGCGCTGAAAGAGCGGGAGAAGATCGTTTGGCTGTTGCTGTACGATATGCAGGGGAGGAAATTCTTGAGGCGGGGCGAGGTGAACGCGGTCGAAGAGCGGGAGAAAATATTTCACGTAAGCTCTTCTTTTCTTCCTCTCCTCTTCCTTCATTTTAATTATTTTTCTTTCGATCTTTGCTAGGCTGCCGGATTGATGGACATCGAGAACGCTCTTCTGGAGGCGAAGACGCACCTAGCCGCGAGCATCTCCCGCCTCCGCATCCATGGCTCGGCTCTCAATCTGGGTGAATAGCTTTCGCTTTCGTTCGGAGCCCGTTCCGATTTAGTAGATTTCAATATGGTAAGCAGAGAGATGGGTGGCTTGCTGTAACGATAATCTCCGGAAATTCTGGGATACCCGAAAACGAGCGAAGACGAGCTGTTGTCGCCTCGGTTGCGTATCATCGGAGGCATCGCTTGGGAGGAGGGAGCCGCGATCGCCACCGGATGGGTGAATGCTAACAAGTTCGTCAGCAGACAAGAATTCCTGGAGGAAATGGCCAAGCTGAGGATGGTGTTCTGCGAGAACGAAGAAGCGATGGAGCTCGAGGAGACCGAGTACGCGTTCGACTCGATGTGCCCCATGGTGGTTAACTTGCACGAGAGAGCGCGACAACTATTGGCCGTTTCCACTCTGGTTCGCGATCATCGTTTCATATTTTTAGTAGGTAGTCACTCGAATCGAACGAATTTTACGTAGTTTCACGATTAACCGAACGAATGAGTACCAGTGGTTAACATTAATTCGTAATTGAGGACCTTGCGGCCCCATTTTAAAATATTAAAATATGAAAAAATTCTGAAATATTAATATTTATATAAATATCAATAGAAAGAGAAATATTAATAAAAATAATTGTAATATTTCGAAAGAGTTGATAAGTTTTAACTAAAAGTTATTGAGTTGACAAGTTTTTATTTCTATTTTTGGCGAAAAATATTAATATTAATATTATTAATATTATTAATATTTTATCTCTATTTTTGGCGAAAAATATTAATATTAATATTTCTAATATTTTTCACTAAAAATAAAAATAAAAACTTATCCAACTCAATAAGTTTTAGTTAAAATTTATCAACTCTTTTCGATGTTAAGTCAAAGCAATAATTTTATAAACAGTATTTCCTAATTTACTCGAAGTTGGTAAAGATGAAGCTGCACCGCTCTTGCTGCAAAGTCCTCAATTCGTAATTCGTTTGTTCGATCGACCCAGGAGAGATCGTTGTGCCTGGGGGCGGCGGCAATGGCACAGGCTATCCGCGTGGGTCGTCTCTGCGGCCCGGTCGTTCTCACGCATGCTCTTGCCCCTCGACACACGGGATATTTAGCCCAACTGTTGGACAACATCGAAGGCGCTGGCAGGCTTTTAGCATTCGGGGCTGGCGATCGTCGGTGCGAGTACGAGACATATCTGAAGGATCTTGGCGTTACGTTGCAACGATGTCGAGTATTTTCCGAAAAGTATCGTCGTAGACTCCTCTTTTCGTCCAGTGAAATTCGGAGAAATTGACCCCCGAATATTCGTCTATTTTCTGATCTCGTGTTATAACTCGCGAACTATAAGAACTAAAAGAACTGTAAGTTACCAAATGAGACATCTAATTAAAAAAAATATTACTTATTCCAGAAAACTTTTTTTCTATCTTTTACAGTTCACGAGTATTAACGCAAAATCGGAAAATTCTCAGGCGCCAATTTCACCCTATTGTAAGCCGCCATACATGAAAATGGTTACTCCTACGAAAAAACTCGTACAACCTTTTTTATGGACAATTTCCTAAGCTACAAATTTCATAATAACTATTTTTGTCGTAAAACTGCTCGATAACGAGGTATTCGCGAAAAACTATTTTCTATTACCTTTGACCCTCTGTCCAATTTTTAACGGCAGTGACATCGATGGGGATTTTTGACATTCTTTAAAACAACGAAATAAAGGCCCCTACAAAATGTAGCTTGCTGGGAATTATTCCGCAGATTGGCCATATTTCCACCCATTTTCACTGGACTATCTCTCGTCTTTAGCGTTCGCGCGTTGATCCGCGCAGCGAATCCGACAGTCTGATCCAAATATCTGGTTTCCTTATTTAGGTACGTATCGCCTCCAGCGACAGCGGAGTTGGATAGAGCAACCGTGGTCCTGGCGATACCACCGTGCAGCTACACTGGCGTCCGTGACATCGTCGATCTCGCCGTAGCTCGCGGCGGCGACGTGGATCTCCTCGAGTCGCTGACAAACTGCTGGACCACCAACGATGACGACGATCTGGACCGTCGCAGTGATCGCGAGATCGAACAGCTACGAGTTCTGTTAGCCGATCAGATGGCCACTCTAAAATACGCTCTAACCAGACCGAACGTTCAGTTTCTCATATACGAGGCGCACACGCTCTTGCCCGCGGAAACGACAGAGATGGTTCGAAAGGTGGTCGATTACGCTAACCGAATGGCCATGGAAAAGTATTTGCGCGATCATCCGGTACGGCACTTTGTCAAATTTTCGCCGCCGATTCCTCCTTCTCATTTTTGCTCGTCTTCTTTTTGTAGTCAAAGAAGAGGATACCGAAGGAGGGAAAGGAGCCGTCAAAGTCGAGTAAACCGGAGAAGAAGGATGAATCGGGAGAAGATAATCGATCGTTGGTATCTTCCTCGAATCTTACCGTAAGATTTCTCGCATTTTCTATTCAATTCGAATCACGCGGCTGGTTAAAACGTTGCCCGCTCGACGCGTCCAAGGTTCTGGACAGCGATCTTTTCCAAGTGGACAGCATTGACGTCATTTACGGAGGAAACGCCAGGCGCACGCCGGATCCAGGCTGCTTCCTCGCGGTGATAAGGAGGAAGGAAATGATGCAATTCGACTCGCTGTTTATGATCAAGGTGGCGGAATCCAAGGGATTATTCGGGGACCTCGATGAACCACAGCAGACGAAACGAGAGCCGCTCCTCTCTGATCGGCCGTTTCAACGTGCCTCGCAAGGCGACCGTCGTAAACGACCGAAATCCTGCAAGGTTCGTTTCATTTCCCTTGTTTATCTCCTTCCCCTCGGTAATATTTGACAGTTCTGTTTTATTGTAAGTTAATCTTCCCCCCAACACATGTCTTGTGCTAGCACCGGGGCATCAAAATCTCTGTACTTTCGTACGTCTCCACGCTTGAAACGTTATACAGGGTGTTCGGCTACACGTGGGAATAAATTTAAGGGGTGATTCTAGACGAAAATCAAGAATAACGATATTGAAGCTTCTTTTGTCACTGATTCGTCACCGTCCAGCCCAAAACCGCTGACCCTAGAAACATTGAAATTCGGTGGGTACATTCCTTTTGCGACGCAGGTGCTCGATACGAAGGGTTTTTTTGAAATTCCATCCCTAAAGGGGTGAAACGGGGTAAAATGTGTTTTCACGACTCCTTAATATCTCGTAGGCTCGAAGCGAAGCGCGGGGGTAGTTTGCTAGTTAGTTATAAGCGAGATGTGCCCAAAAGCAGGCAATCCGCGTGCACTGCGTAGGTAACTATGCACCCTTTAATTTTGTATTAAGGGTCCCAGAATCGTGTGGCCATGCCGATTGTCGGTAAATTTCGTCGTAGCTTCTCTGAGGTGAGTGGCATTGACAACCACTGCTCGATCCCTCGCCTGACTTGCCCCGCGTGCAGCGGTGCACGCGGATTGCCTGCTTTTAGGGATATCTTTAAACGCTTTTCGTTTTCGTATGGTGTCTAAAATGACCCCTTAAATTTATTCCCAGCATTATATTTATATGTAGGGGAGAGTAGGGGAATTACGAACAGTTTAGGAAAAAGTTAAATTGAAACAAATGTATTCACTCTAATCAAGTTTACTTTATAGATAATTAAACTTTGGTTAACTATCTATAAAGACGACACAAAGAATTATAAATACTTCAATAAAGAAATCCTTTTCTGAAAGAAAGACAAAACTCTTTCTACCCGCTATTACCTATACATAATTGCTGCTTAAAGATCTTAATCTTTACTAAACACTGATTTTCTTCTACACTGTGGGTCTGACACAGTCCTTCTTCTTGTTTGATCGAATTTTGGTTGCTCGTGGGATTAAATATTTATTTGCTGCCTGACAGGATGAAAGTGTTTTATCTTTAACCTCTTTCAACGAATATGTACGTATATTCTTGCTAATATAATTGCGGGGTACTGGATACATAAAGAACTTCGAAATGTTAAGAGAAAATGGTAAATGTCATCGTCCGTTAGGGCCCCATAATAAAATAAATGCCAAATGAAGAGAAGTTAAGAAATTTCAAATAAAACAAATACGAACCATGTATATACACAAAGTAACCCCGTGATTTTATTTAGAATTAAATAACGGAACTACGGCAAAATTATGCTCTGTTGGGTAGTATAGGTTTAATGCACTACAGACCCAAAACACTCAAGCGTAAAATGATAAGGAAAGCTACGAAAACATTTTACGACCATTATCTTTCCTGTTGCGCGCAGTCTTCCGTCGTGATAGTTTCCTCAATACTAAACATAGCTAATTACATCATGCAACAATATCGCGTTCGCAATTCTCCCACTCTCCCTTACATCAATGGCGCATCCAAAGGGGGCCTAGGGTCCCAGCACCCCCAAAGAAGGGGCTTTGTAAAAAGAAAAGAAAACCGGATTTTATTCTTTAAATATTGAATTTGCATTAAAAATATTTTTATCGGTTCAACTCAGCTCCCCCAAGATTAAATCCTGAGCGCGCCACTGACGTATATGCATGATTTCTGAAAGTTACCATTTCCCTATCTATATTCTTTCCAGAGAAATGACTATTACTTGTAGTTTTTTAAATAAAATTATAGCTTTCTTTTTATATATTCAGAGACACTAAGCATATTGATAGATATTACTCTGTTCTTTTCGACAGATCGAGATTGAGCGACTAATGGCACACACGCACTCCTCGCTGACGAGAGCCACGAAAGAGAATCAAGTTTGCCCTCGCCACAAATGTCACAGTGGTTGGAGGGAAGATACGTTTGTGTCCCAGGTACGGAACTACAAAGAGGAAAACGGTTGTTACTCCTGGACAGGCGCAGCCACGCGCGAGGCGTCGTCCGCTTCGTCATCGAGATATCGGCCGTCACGCGTATATCTGCGACCTTACAAATTTCTGTATCCGTTTAAAGTCCTGTCGCTGCGACTCTCCGTCAAGCTTGACAATCGTTGCAGAGTTGCGAGCAAAAGCGTTCGCCTCCGAGGCTCGGTTAAACGTTAAAAATCCTTAAACCTACCTCAACATTCCTGGATCTCATGATTTCTACGGAATCTCGTCTCCCCGAACCTCGGAAACGATTTTCTCAACCAGCTGCCTCGCACTGTTCCCTTCGCGTTAAACCTAACGATCCGCTGGCGGTTACGCGCCTAGGTATCGCGAAGTTTCCACGCGGGGGAGAACTCGGACAAGCGGCGGAGTCAGCAAGAGAGCGTGAACCGTTTGAGCGCAGCCGTGCGCGCGACATCGTCGCAGAAAAAGGCAGGTAATTGTCGTGAACCGATCGTACCCGACGCGATGATTCTTTTGCGGGATACGTTAAAGCAGGACTTCCGTTTGCGAGCGATCTACTCGTTGTACTCGACCAAAATCTCTCCCGGTCGATCTGACGACGATGGGCTCGCGCTACGAGGAGCGTCGAGGCCAGAAGAAAGCTCGTCGCTGCTGCTGGCTAACTTTCTCACCACCCAACACCCCGTAACACGGTAACCATTCCAAGCGTCAATTCTTTCCATCTTTCCGGCATTCTTGAGCGCCTTCTCTCTCTCCTCTCTCCAGTGGCGGATTTAAGAAAAAAGGCCCAGGTGGCAAACGTTTCTAAGGGGTCCATTTTATCGGGAACACGAAGAGGTAGTTTACTAAAAACGGCCTCAGCCTAATAATACAGAAAACAAATCTACTTTGGATATAATCATAATTTTTTTAAGGATGGGGCCCTGGGGGGCCTTATGTGCAGGGGCCTAGGTGGCAACTGCTCATCGGCCACCCTGTTAAATCCGCCACTGCCTCTCTCTCTCTCGCTCTGGGTTTCGAGGCAAAGAAATATAGGTAAAAAGAAGCTAGGAAGAAGTGAAATTGTTGAGAGTATACCTACAGCCACGGATGGAGAGACGTTATCCCATCGAGCACGGTGCTGAGGTCGCCGATACTGGCTCGGGCGTTGCGACCCATTCCGCTGGACAACGACGACGACGAGCAACAGTTTCAGCGACTGGAGACGTACGCGCGACAGGAGGTATCGAAATCTTACAGGCCGTCGCGGATCCTTCGCCCAGGTGGTTCCATCGAGCACGCTCGGCTGTCTTCCGCACACCACCCGGAAGTTATCACGAACCATTCGCCCATTACGGCGCGCAATGACGTTTACAAAACATCTACTGTCTAGCTTTTAATAGTGTTCACATCTCCGACCTTAAGAAATCTGAAATAAAATAGATGCAAACGGGCGTAAGTGTCAGTTTTTAGAGCTTAGCTTTTATCGCGGTGAGTGTGGGTCTTCCGAGAATTTGTTTGTCTGCAATTTGCGAGATATAAAAAAAGATGCAACTTTTGTTTAAAATTCTTTTCGAGATCTCTAAAGAAAACTCTGCATTTTTTCAGTGGGTGATTTCACTTATTAAAACAGCACTGCGAACTGTAACACCAACAAAAAACAGTTTAGTATTGAGTTACTCCGGGGGAATTCCATTTTTGTAATAAAATCATTATCACAAATTATATGTTCCTGTTTTCGAGTCGCAATTAATTTTTAAAAACCCGTATTTTCCGATAATGACTCTTTCACAGATTTCTTTTCCATATTTCCTGAGATTTTCATAATGGAAACGAAAATTACGGGCAATTTGGGCGTAAGTGGAACTCGCCATCTGTACGCAAAGTTGCATAATTTTCTGAATTATAAGTTGGCGCGCCCACTTTTGGGAGATACACAAATTTTTTAATTTAACGATTTTATTCAGCTTCGATCCTCTGTTTGTTTGTATGTTTGTATGTATGGTTCAAATCTGGTAACTCAAATTTAACCCACTTCCAACTATCCAATTGTCTTGAAACTTTGCAGACGCGCGTAGTTTGGATGACAATACAATATTTGAAAAAAAAAATTAACCCCGAGCGGGTGAAAAAATTACCCAGTCATCAATAAATATAATCGATAACCACAAATTCAAACGACTTAAAATCAGCCACTCGCGTTCTTTACGAAAACGACAAAAAGCCGTAGCGTTCAGGACGTTAGTGGCATCGCGATTACCGAAAATACACAATTTATCGAGAGGATATGTCATAACACAGTATGAGTCAATTTAATACAGAATCAAGCGTCGAAATGAATTTGTAGTGACATATCCTGTTCCACGATTTTATTCAAAGTGAAAAAAACACCATCGAAATTGTAGTACAAGAAAAGAATTATATTTTTAGTTTTCATTTTATCTTAAATCTCCCAAAAGTTTGAACATCTCACGGGGTGCCGCTAAACGTTACATGTACTAGACAAAAATTGTTCAGAATGTTAACTTTCACAATGTGAATGTACCAATAAATGAACACGTACATACCAGTGAATGGACATTTTTTATTATAATGAGTAAAATAAATTATTAAAATAAAATAACCAATTAGAGACTTCTTCTAATTTCTTCCTTCATATTCAAACAATTTTTGCAACACGTGGAATCAATCGCGCTGCAAACATAATTTTATAAAAATGTTCATTCATTAGCCTCAATGTGTTAATTTACTGGCGCGTTTACCCTATATCTCAAAATCATCGAAATCGATGAGGACTGCTCTTTTCTAAATAATCTATCTTTTCGACGATATTTAGTCGAAGCATTTTCGAGCTCCACGTCGCAACGTTTAAATGAATATTTAAAAACGAATGATTACACTATGATTCACTTACAATCCTCGCTATCAATTGTCGCTGGTGGACGCGAAGTTTCAATGTAAATTCAGACGACAGTATAAATTCCAATCAAACGCTGTAGACTAGCTAAATTTCCTTCGCCTTTGCAATAAACGAAACACATATATCAGCTTCGTTCTAAATTCATTCGAAACGCCCGCGGATTTCCGATAACCTATAAATCGTGACGCATCTTTCCTTTAATCCTGCGTTCGTATTCTAAACGCGTTACAGTAGAAAACGCTATAGCAAGCATTGAACGCGCCGGGATTCCCGACGCTGATATGAAAGATCTATAAATTTTTAGCTGGATTGAGGAAACAATTAGGATGATTAACCGTCCAGGGATATCGGAATCGACCAACGTTCACGGAGAAACGGGCGACAAACTTTGGAATGCGAGCGGCTGTTTGTTTCTCGGGCGTTTCATGCTCTGTCAATTGGAATGATCAATTAAAACGTCGCTGCGCGGTGGGCGAGGAAGAGAGCACCGCGCTGAAGGAGGAGGATGCCGCGAACGTGACGAGGCTGGTAGATTAGCGCAGGAGAGAACGATCGAAAGGAGTGAGTGAGCTGCTCGCTGGGGAAGCGAGGGACAAGGCGGCACGAAAGATTCCAGCGAGGAGCAATAGCGTCAGCGTCATCGTCAGTGTAAACGACAGCGTCAGAGGACAGAGACTGAGAGACGCAGTGTCTTTGCGGGAGTCGCAGTCGGCCGCAACGCCCTCGGCTGCTCCCACGTGCAGCTTTCCTCCTGCAATCTTAACGAGATAATATCGGGCCATTTTTACGCGAGTTTCTCCAGCGCGGTCACGCCGCCGGCCACGGTGAAAGATATCGCCAGCATCGAAAGTAATGTGATCGGTAACGCGAGGCTAATAATATTTCAGCGAACGTTGGCAAACGGTGAGTGCGATGCCCTTTTAAAATTTACGATTAAGTCGGGCCCGGTGATGTTTAAGAGAAACGCTGCGAATGCTTTCGCGTTACACCTGGAGGAGTAAGCGTTGCTAACGATAGAATCTAATCTGTTAGTAGATTGCTCTTTACTTCCGTAGATCGACAGCGTCGCTCGTCGATCGGATGTTAAAATTGATGGAAAGCACGGGGACAGGAGGCGTCCAACGACATCCTAAACGGCGGATGGGAATTAATTTGTTTTAAATGTTCAAGCATCGAGGCTCGTGCTGTGCCTTTGGCGCCGATTGAATGTCGACACGGATATCGGTTGATACGGACAAGGCAAACACACGTTGGCGCGCGTCTTGATCCTATAAAATCGATAAAACCTGATGCGTCAGTGGGAAAGATGCTGAGGCCGTGGTTAAGGAAGGTGTTACGAGGAGACTAGGCGCGGCATTGATTCGTTAAAGGACTTTGTCATTCGTTGTCTGTTCTGCCCATGTTCTTTTCATATCTCTCGAACCATGCTCGGCAGGATGCACTCTTATCCGCCGCAATGCATCTATTGCCGCATCCTGTTGGATTTCTGCTCGAACGATGAAAAGTTTTAGGAAATTATAACGACGGTTGATTCGTTGTTGTCGGCACCCAAGGATTCCGATTCTTACGTTGCCTAATAAACACACGTCAGCGTGGACGCGAGAAGTCAAGTGGCAGCGTGTCGAGGCGCGTGAAATCGCGTCGGTGAATAATCAGAAAGAATTAAGAAACGGCAATTGAGCGCGGCAATGGGTCTGGACGGTGAACCTACTGTTATACTTCGAGGTAAGTCTGCTTTCTAACTTTTCTTTCGTTGCGGACAGGGGAGGTTTAATCGAGGTGGCTTCACGAGTAATATCCACGAGGATTCGTGGGTGTAAAGGGTCCCTACCCTGTCCCCCCTAGGAAAAACAGGGAATGTCACAAAACAGCTTTATCGGGAAAATTAGGTTTTAATACTCTGGTCAAGAAATAAGGTTCAATGAATTTAATTTTTGGCTATACTTCCGAATGGCCCCAGTGGCCGATCGACACGATGTTCGAGGGGAGGCGTGGGGAGGGTGTGTGGATGCCCTAAATCTAAAATTGTTGCTTCGAGAATTTATTTGTTTCCGAGATATGAATAAAGAACTTTTACTATTTCTGTTGACTTATACCGACACAACGCATTCCACTTTCCAACTTGTTCCGGATATTAGTATTGGTTGGGGCTAGATTAGTGCGGGGTATAGAATATAGAATACAATTTTCTAACATCGCGCTTCGCTTTCGAGAAAATTGGCTTTGAATTTCAGCTAAATACGAATGCCTTTTTGGCGCCTGAGGGGCATGCGGAGGTCACGGGAACGCGCCCAGCTGTTCATAGAACAGATTGGTGGGGGGCAGGCTGGACCCCCGGTAGGGCTACGTTGTATGCAGTTCAAAAAAATAATTATTAAAAGAGATTAATAATAATTTTTTATTAATATTTCGGAAAGTAATAAATACCCGAAGCTACAATTTTAGATTTAGGCTCCACACCCTCTCCTCAAACCTCGTGTCGGTCGGCCACTGGGGCCATTCGGCAGAATATCCTATTTTTCTTATATGATTTTCTTTCTAAATAATTTCATGTTTTACCTTGACGACAGAAGATTAACTGGGGGCATTTCCTGCTTTTAACCAGCATACCAAATCTTTAAATGGCAAAATTATATATTTTCTAATTTCTTAAAATTATATAAATGTAGGTTTTTTTAATATATTATTTCCACGGAGGGAATTTTTTTAAAACTGTTTGCACGGCTGCATGCCTTATTAAAAAATACACCATTTTGCCATTTTGACCGTTCTCCTAGCTCCAGTAGTTTTCAAGATATTCGCCCAAACATGCTTCTCACCCTTTGCGGGCCACATTCACCCCTTCAACACGAAAGTCAGCTGATAAAAAAGATACCTACGTGTCAAATATTTTTGTAACAACTACTATCTCGGCGATTATCAGTTCGATATGTTCCCCTATAAGCAAAGTAGGAAGCTTTTAAATAAAGAATTTATAATTTCGACCGTATTTTTAGAATATTAAAAAACCAAAAAGTGATATCAGCGCATAGGTTCGGTCATATAAACAACTATTGTTTTTTAGACTCAATCTGTTCTTCGATAGATCCTTAAGTTGTTTTACTGATTCTGGTCCAAACTCCCTTGATATCCTCGTAAAGAAGCTTTCCATTTTAATAGATGTAAATGTTTTTCGCCGTTCGTTTTAAATAAAGAATTTATAATTTCGACCGTATTTTTAGAATATTAAAAAACCAAAAAGTGATATCAGCGCATAGGTTCGGTCATATAAACAATTAATAGATGTAAATGTTTTTCGCCGTTCGTTTTAAATAAAGAATTTATAATTTCGACCGTATTTTTAGAATATTAAAAAACCAAAAAGTGATATAAACATTGTTTATATGACCGAACCTATGCGCTGATATCACTTTTTGGTTTTTAACAAAGTAGGAAGCATTACTCGTGAAATGACCCCAGTATTATTTTCTCCGGATCTCGATGAGACAGGAGTGAACCGTGGAATCCGTTTGTCCGTAGAAGTAGTGCAGTTTTTAGAATGTCTGCGGGAGGTCAAGCTTCCGACCGCCTTGGAGAGTATTCGAGACAACTTGCTGGTACGATCAAAAGATACTTTGACATTGTCCATGGCGGAGAGGAGGGTGGAGAGAAGGTCAGCGTCGCCGGAGCCCTACTTGGACATGAGCGCAGCTAGGCCAAAGGGTTTGCTAGCTGCTTCGAAAGCGGAAGCCGATTCCGAGGAATACGTGAACGTGGAGAATAATTCGCCGCAGAAGCAACCGCAAGATTATTACGAGGCCTTCCAAACCGTTGGATCGACGACCAGTGACAATTTAGCGGCGAATCCCGAAGCCAGCCAACACCCGCAGAAGCAGGAGCAATTGGAAAATATATTAACGGACATCTATGCGAGTTTGTCAGCGGCGCAAACCGAGAACACGTGCCAGAAGTGCGGCCCCCTTTACAGGAAGGAAGGAAAGAAGCTGTTCGTTTTCGAGCAATACCGACTGTGCTGGGTTGGTAAGTACGATTCCATCGTCCTTCTCGAATTTGCGCTAATCCCGCCGCAGTTATGTATTTTTTAAATTCATCGCAATTAAATTCTCTATCGATCTGTCCGGCCGAAATTTTGAAATTCGTTGCTGATTTTTTTATATTTAGCGAATTATACAGCACTTATCGAAGATCAGTATCTGTGGGCTTTTTTGGCCGCCGATTCTAAATTTAAAACCAGATTTTCGGAATTGAAGGTGGTGAACCCAATATGCCGAATATAGTTGACTTTTCTGACTCAATATTGATGAGCAGGAGTTTTAATGTTTGATATTTTTAGACACGTACATAAACAAAAAATCAGAGTTTTGTTTCTAGAAGCACAAATCCTGCTCCTCGAACAAGATTACGCATAATAAAATCGGATTTCTAAAGGCAACTGAGATAAAACGTTAAGTGAATCAGGCCTTCTAAAAATATGAAATATGAAAAATCTTGCTCACCAATATTGAATCCGAAAAGTCAACTATAAGAGCGCCTATGAACACAGACGAATAGGCTTATATATGCAAAATCACGTACGCATTTATGAGATGCCGAAAAATTTGTAAAAATACGACTGTCCATCCGCTATTTTAAATTGTACAATTTGATCTACAGTATTAGATTTGTGGTACAACTAAAAAATTTGAAAATCTAGTCCCCGAAAATCTAGACGCACTATGTTTCTTCCGAATAAGCCTAATTTTTGAAATTTTGCTTCAACATATTGGTTTCGCCATCTTCAATTTCGGAAATCTTACTTTAAATTTGGAACCGGCGGCCAAACGAGCCCGCAGATCTTCTAAAGTGTTGTATAATTCGCTAAATATAAAAAAATCAGTAACGAAATTCAAAATTTCAGCCGGGCAGATCGATAGAGAATTTAATTGCAAAGAATTTAAAAAAAAATCGTCAAGTTTTCTGAAAAATTACGACCTGTAGGATGATTTGAACAAAAAATGTCATTATGTACCACTGTGCGCCGAGGGACGAGAAATTATCTCTTCGCGAACATCGTAGGTCTGGTAGGACGGCATTTGCTGATCTACGGAAGTAATCGAGACAACCGTCCGTCCACGGTTCTCCCGATTCGCGGTTACATGGCTCGGGCCGCGCCGAACGCTATTGCCCGAGATCAACGGAAAAGTGAATCCGCTTTCGAGATCTTTTGTCCCGGCAGCAGAACCTTTCAGGTAACCCCCGTTTCGCCACAGTGTTTCGCGTAATGCTCAAAAGTCAAGAAACTAAAGTGTTCGATCAACAAATTCTTGTATCTTAAAATGTTAATAAAGGTACGTAGGTTTTAATGTTGCCCATAATTTTTGCTGAATTTACCAATTTGTTGTCAAAAATGATGCTTGAAATTTATTCCAATTTTCGGTGCGTTTCTTTAATGCGTTTATGTGATTAATTTGATTTTTATAAGTTACGTTTTTCGCAATATCAACAACTAGCTTTACTACTCGGTTTCGCCCGAAATTTAGATTCTGATTTTAGAAGAAAAAAAAATTTTTTTTTAGTTTTTTTTATGAAAATTGTCACATTCATGTGGATTAGCCAGGCATAATGAGCCGAGACACCTTTCGCGATCCCAGAGTTTACCGTTAGAAAGTTTTTCGGCGACAGACAAACATACAACATACGATAACTTTGCTTTATAGTATAAGATTTGTCCCAATTTTTAATGTTAAATGTTTATCATCTTTGACTTGAGTTTCAAACAAAAGTACCTCCGTGATTTTTTGTATATAAATTGAGGGAACATTAAACTTTATATTAACGTCAATTTCAACTGCCCGAATTTGGCCGCAACGGAAAAATAGCCGAAATCAGTCAAACCAGCGCCGTTCAGAGTTTCAGACTACCGTTTGGCGGGCAAGGGCACCCGCCACTGCCCGGGGCAAACGCTGTGGGCAAAGCTCCGGGGAGTGACGTCAGCTATCGTTACAGCGGAGTGAGGAGGAATGGTTGTGGCAGGTGTACCGTATTGCCCGGGGAGGTGCGGCTTGCCCGCCGCCAGCAAGTGTTTGCCCCGGGCTGTCTGACCAGTTGCCCTATGGGGCAACTCCTGAACGGCGCTGATTAGATAAGACTGTCACCGCTCAGGCGCGTGCTACGCCCGGCGGACATAATTAAATACTTGATAGTAGATGATTCAAATTATTGCGAATTATCAGATACAAACCCAGACAAATTTTTTTTTCAATTTATTATTATTTAATTTTTTTATTAATATTTTCATTTTTATGTTATTTTTTATGTTTTACGTACTACGTAATGAACATTACAAACCAAATAGAAGAAAAATTTTGAATGTGTACTTAGTTGATATTTGTCTCCCAAATCTATATATGTAAAAATAATGCAATGGTTTTCAGGTATTTCTGCGAAACTGATGAAAAAAAGTTCCAACAAAAGTGAGTCAGTATTAGTTGACAACAAATTGCTAAAGTAAAAATTAATAAAAAACTTTTTATTCGATAAAAAATCAAGATCACCTCGTTTTTTTTAATGGAACCGCATATTTTTTATTAGGTCGAAAACTGATTAGTTCAGAAGCTATGAGTTTTGTCCCGAACGCCCATATACGCGAAACACTGTGCTTCGGTGCAATTCTTCTCGTACAAGTGTAAAAAAAAGAAGGAACGATAACCGACCTCGATCGATGTTGTTTCAGTTTGTCGCCAAGACTCCGCAGGATATGGAGCAGTGGGTAATGAAGATTTGCGAGTTGAGCGACGAGAAGAAGAATAAGAATAACGAGCATCCAAAGGCAACTTTGGTTGCCGTAGCCCTTGAAAGCGATGCCCCGCAATCCGAGTCCCGACAAGATTCGAATTTTGAAGAAGAACAATACCAAGATGTAAGTTCTCTGCTCGCCGATAAGGCGGCTCTCGAAGATTCGTTAATCGTGGCCAGCGTTACAAACGGTGGTGAAGAAAAAACGGCCACTTTGCCTCCGATCGAAACGTTCCTATCCCCGTCCCCGTCCCCAGAAATCGCCAATTCAACCCCTCCACCGTTGCCAGCTCGTATCCCGCGCAGATTACCCTCCTTACCGGTCCCCAGTTCGTCCTCTTCTTTCCAATGCCCCGACGAGGAGGAAGAAGATATCTATCACAGAATCGAAGACTTGAAAGAGTCCATGCACTGCTACGGGAACGTTGAGAAAAAAACCTTTAAGGCTAAATCCCCTGACAATCGACCAGAGGAGCTCGTAACCTACGACGATGTTGGCGCGAGAGCTAAAGCCGAGAGCAAGTCCGAAGAAAAGCCAAAGAAGAAGAGAAGCAAGAGGAATTCCGAGTTAACTACGAGGAGATCGACTGATTCGCAGAATGAAATGATTTATGACGATGCCACTTCGATGGTCGCACTGAAGACCAATAATATCGCGATCGCCGATGAAGAAGACAAACTTGTATCCTACGACAATGTTGAGGTAACTGTATTATCCCACTTTATTCTACCTTGTCTAACGATTTTCAAACGCTTTAATCTGGTTCTATAACTTTTTCTATCCAGAGTTTGCTTTCGAACGTAAGATCGGCCAAGAGCCTCGGAGCGGAGAAGACGGGAGAGACGGTCAAGTCGGAGAAAAGTGTGAAAACTGACAAAACGGAGAAAGGCGTGAAAACGGAGAAAAGTGTGAAATCGGACAAACCGGAGAAAAGTGTGAAAACGGAGGATCCGGTGAAGTCGCCGCAAAAGAAATCGTTCCTGGACAGAGTGAGAAGCAGAAAGGATTCTCCGCAGAAAATGGAGAAGAAGATGAAGCGCACAGCTGCAGTGGCTTCGTCCGCGAGCGTCCAAGAACCGACAACTTTCGAGAACGTGGCCTATATAGTGGCCGCTGAAGAAGCTAAACGAAATTTCGAAGTGGAAGAGACATACACCTGTCCGCCTCCGCCTAGACCGATCTACGTGAGACCGCCGACGATTGCCACCGACGCGATCGAGCAGCAAGAATTGTACGATGACGTCAGCGCCTGTCGCGAAAAGTATCAAGACGAGAATGCGTGCAAATTAGATGAAGTGAGATCTTCACTTATTTCTCTACCAACCAACATTTTACTAATCCTATAGTAATACGCTCTAACGAATTTACAGGGAAGCCGGAGGAAGCTGAATTACGTTCCAGGCGCTGGTCGAGCGGACGCCGATACTTTGGTAATGTGCGAACACACTGACTCTTTGCAGCAACCGCTGCAGGATAACGAACACTATCAAACACCGCGCAGTGAATCGAATCAGCCTCGTAAATACGTCATTGCCGACCAGCAAGAGGAACTGTACGACGATATCGCTATACTCGCAGACTTTACCGCGCGACAGAACGAGGTTTCTGGTAAAAGAGACAGCGAGGATGCAACGAGGACCCAAGCTGGCTTGGAGAAGAGGTCGCGGACTCGGTTTGCTCGCGGGTTCGAGGAGGCGGGCGATTTTAAGGAGCAGCAGGGTTTGATGCGAATGAATACGTTTCAAAAGTTGATCAACAAGATGGAAAACTCTTTCGGCAAAGCGTCCGTCAAGATAGCGCCGTCGATGTTGTTAAGTAAAACGAATGTGACCAACGATGCGCAATAACAATAATAAACAATAAGAAATGTTTTCGATAAAATGATATTTACAGACCAAAGACAGTAGATTAGTTAATATGATAAACAGATTTGTATTGCATGAGAATGCGTTTGTAATAATTATTCATTTCGTAGAATAAATAATTACCTTTGACACGTGCAATAATACATTACGATTTAAGTATAAAATTGCGCTCGCGCAAGATTCTGTTTACTATCGAACGCGAGAATCTCGCGTCACGCTTCAACGTGGACAAATTTCATAAGTCACCCGATTATAACGCGCCCAAGAATATATATTCCGATTTATATACATATATTCGCCTGATCCAACTATCCGCTAGCGACGTTCCCATTCGTTTTGAAGTTCTTCTCGTAAGCGTAATACAGATTATCAGTAACGTTTTTCATCCACGTGGTTGCGATCCATATGGAAGACTGGAATGTATCGACGCTGTGCTTCTGAAACGCCTTCAGAGGGACACCCGTGTTTGTTTCTATGTAATTCATGAGTACATCGGACTCTTTCGAATACATCGGCAGAATCACGATGATTAATGTAAGTGCTAGACTGAGAAGAAAAAGCCATAGAACCATGGACACGAGGGACCAACACGCGTTGCCTGCAACTGGCACGTTAAAATCCCAATTAATTAATAAAATTAATGCGGCAGAAGAATCATGGTAATGCGATACATTCAAAACGTCTTACCTTTAGGTTCCTTACTAGAGTATTTATGATTCTGTACCGGTATCGGTGTTTCTACTTCGTTTCTATTCACCTCGCTCGGCAGGCTACCTCCATTTTTGTCCAAACTCCGTTTACTCTCTTTCTCGACTTGCTTTTTCCTCTTCTTCTTCTTTCCCCCCTTTTTGGCCAGCGCGGCATCTGATTCCGCTTCCGCTAAAAGTAAGATTGTTATCAACGTATAAAATGTGAGAAAATGTTCGAGGATTCAGTGTTCTCGTTATTACTCGTGGCGATGTTTAATCTTCGTAATTTCTCTTCTTCGATAGTGATCTTTACGCGTGAAAGATAGTTGACGATATTGCGAGCGCAAGCTTGACACTCGCTTAAATTACTGCAAGGGCCGGCTACGCTGGCCACAGCTGGAGTTAACGGATTCTCCTTCAAATCCAACCACCTTAAGTTCTTTAATTCGCTTAAACTGAGAGGTAACCTGCTAATCTACAAAGGAATTGTCTTCATTTTAGTCGAGTGGTTCAGGTTTAGATTCAGAGCTATTCAAAGTTGTAATAAAGATTTGACGTGCCTGGTTTGCGTAAAGATCCAAATGCTTCAATTGTCTTAGTTCTCCAAAATTTTCAGGAATCTCCGTTAACATGTTCCTACTAAGATCTAGCTTACTGATTTGTTTCAGACTGACAAAAGTAATCTAAAAAAGAATTATTATTTACGAAGTAGTTGCGGTATAAATAGATATAAAATAATACCGGGGGAAACCGGGTACTCACAGGCAAAGAAGTTAACAAATTACTCGATAAATCCAAATGCGTTGCTTTCTTAACAGCTGCCTGAAAGAAGGGAAACGGAATCTGTTATTTGAATTGAATGCATAGGTCTGTGATATTCGTAATACAAGCTAGGATAACCGAAGCAGTTTATAAAAGTATTTGACAGTAAATATTTTTTGACGTACGATATCTCGAACAGGCACTTCCTTCAGGTCGCATAAACTAAGATCCAACGTTTCATCTTTTAGCCTATTCTTAACGCTCTTCAAATTCATTTCGATGCTGTAGAAATCTTACGATTAATTAAATAATGAGACCGTAGAATATGGAAGACTTTTCGCTAACACTTGGCGATTCTGATTCTTCTGATCACTTCCGATTCTTCCTGGCGTCACCTGCTGGTGAAAAACATGTTATCGTAAACTCGAGTAAAGGTAATATTATTTGTCCGAATGATGAAATATTGTTTAATCTGAACCCATTGGAATGAGGGGAAGTTTTAAGTTTTAGCCGCTACTAAATAGATGAAGAACGAAAACGTTCAGCAGCTAGTAAACGCACGTGGCATATACGAACACCAATACGAAACGAACACGAATGGCACTTTCGAATTTACTGTCTATCAATTGAACAACTTTAAAAATCATACGTCTGTTGGCAGAACTAGACACGATTTTAGCAAAGGATTGCAAAAAGCACAAGGTATAGGGTGCGTTCCAATTCACGCATAATGCGCATAAAATGCATAGTATTTGTCGCGTACCCTATGCACTTCATGCGCATTATGCGTGAATCGGAACGCACCCGTAATAAGAGATGACACCCCGGTCGGTACCTCCCAGATAGCACAGGACGTCTTAAAGACGTCCATTTTACGTCCATTTTAGGTCTGAACGCCTGTCGTCTTGATTTGTGAAAATGGACGTCTTTAAGACGTGTTTTGCAGACGTTTTTTAAGACGTCCCGAACGCCTGGTCTGGACGTCTTTAACGGCCGATTTCTTCACCTTCAGTTACATTCCAGTTAAAGTTATGTTCCACATAACTGCCAAATGATAGCATCTAATTGGTCATTCACTGACCAGGACTTTAGTCGAAGGTGAAGAAATCGGGCATAAGACGTCTTTGTGCTATCTGGGTTGTCGACGCTGATTGGCCGCGGCGTCACACGCTTGGTGCTGGCTCGAGTTGAGTGAGAAGGGAAACTCAGTGATTCGTTTCTTTGTTGCGATCCTCGCTCTAGCGGCGCTTAAAGCAAACTCTTATAGCGTGAAATTTGAAGAGAAAAGAGTTACGAATGAACTTTACTAAATCAGATATTTGCTTTCGCCTCCTTTCTTCCAACTGTCATTCTCAGTTATTATTATTTGTATGAGAAAGACCTTCAAGTTATATAGTTGAAAATCCTTAAGAATTTAATGCTTTCTATTCCCGTTTTATTAAGAGAATCTAATGACTTAAATGTAATTACTGTCAATAGAGAAGATTTGAAACAACTCGCGTGAAAGAGTTCAACTTGAGAAATGTAACTCGTATTCGACACATTAAGCATCCCGTATGATTGAGAAATTAAAGAAAAGTAGTTTAGAATGTTTGAAACGCGACGTTAAAACTTCTATCGCGATTTTAAAATTTATTTATTGTATTTTTCTAAGCCTATTAAACATTTGAAAGCACACGCATTAATGTTACTCTGAAAGTCGAAAAATAAGGTCCACCCTAATGGACAGGGTCACAAATTAAACGGTATAATAAATTTAAAATTGTAACTACTGTTACTAATGTCTTAGGGCGTAGAGATAAATTTTGTAAATAAAGATGTTATTAGAGTTAACTTTAATGTTTAAATAAAGTTCTGGGTGGTCTGGTAGAAACATATATAAGATTAATGTAGATAGTGTAATAATAAATAGATAGATAATTATAAGTGATTTATTTTATTTAATTTTTTATGGGTAGTTGTAGATATGCAAAATCTTATCAAATTAGACCCAAAGATTGTTCTACTAAAGTTTTCATACAAATTTGTCAGAAAAAAGATAAAAAGAACACGTTTTGGTTGCAATTCAGGTATTTGATATTATAGCAAATTTAATCCCCGACAAAACGAGCCAAAAAAATAAAAAATCGATTGAAAATTGACGGAGATACGGAATTTTGTCGGTAAAAAGGCACTTTGGAACCACTGTGCGCCAGCCACAACTCCGGGACCAGCTGCCTCGTTGGCCTGCTGTCCCTGCAACGGGCGGCCTCCTCCCTGCCCGGCAACCAACGTCGATCCTTCGATCTGTAAAAACGAGAGCCGTTTAATCGAAACGCGCGTGTGTGGAGGAAATTTTTTTGGAAAAATTTAAAGAAAAACAAATGCATGCATACCTGAAGGATCGTTGGCGTTCGTCAACTAAGCCCTGCCTGTTGCGGTCCTCCGATATTTATTTCCTCGATCCCCTGCCGCATCTGGAAGCACCAACGATGCGAACGATAATTGTAACTCAGTCGAGCCAACGCTACGTTATGGCACGGATACCAGTACTGCTGCTGCTGCTGCTGCGTCTGTGCTACGGCCTCGGTGATGGCACGTAGTTTTTTAGATTTATTGGCGCGACTCGCCGCCTCGGCCGCATCGCTCTCGAATCCGCGTGACGGGCCAGTAGCGGTTGATGTACGGTGATAATACGATGACGGGAACGCGGACGAGAGCATCAGCAGCTCCATTAAGATCATTATTGCGGCGGCAAGTCCATCTTTTTCAACGAGGATCCAACCTGTATAATAATAATAAATAATAATATTAATATAAGGATAAGGATAAATTCGAATCGGAAAGGAGATCGGGAATGAATAGGTAAGAAAGAATTAAATATAACTATAGATATAATAGGCGCAAACTGGTTTTAGACTGGGCCAAGAATAGTGGTGCCTGTGCGTTTTTTCGAACCCTTTATATTACGATGTCGCGAACCACGGAGAGAGTGCTAATCGTTAATTGGCGCATGCATAATTGAAGCATCGTCGGCGCCGCCCGCCAGCTGGGCCCTGCTGCCGCTGCTGCTGCGGTCCTCCGACGTCTATCTTTTCGATCCCCTTTCGCATTTGGAAATTTAAAAAAAAAATAAACCAAACGAAACGTTAAAAAAACACACAGTTTCGAATCGAGCAAGGGGCGGGGGGTCTGCCATCAAAATCCTAGCGACGTCCTCGTTCCTCTCGTGCAACAATTCCTCCCGGGCTTCCTCCTCCGCCTGCAACTCACGCCAGTGCGCCTCCATATCCTCGTCGAAGTTGTTGTTTTCTTCTTCGTCCCCGTTCATCTTGGGACGATGACTCGGACGGGATTACGAGCGGAGGAATTACAACGTAATAGCTTAAAAAAAATGCTATTTTCTTCTTTACCTTCTGTGCCGGCCGGCACCAAAACGCGCAATTTTCTAGGGCCTCACCTGAAACAAATAAAAAAGAACAAATATATTCAGCGGCGTTGCGCGAGAGAAACGCGGAAGCGAGGTTTGAGGGAAAAGTTTACAAAACACATACAAATAAATCTTGTGAAATTACGCATTAAAAAAGGATGCAATTCAAACTGTTATTTACACGATACCAAGAAAAAAACGTCAAATTGTTGTTGTTGTTGTCGTCGTCGTTGTCTGAATCGTTTTCCAGATCGCGCAACAATTCCTCCCGGGCCTGCTCCTCCGCCTCCATTTCGCGCCAGGCGGCCTGCATGATCTCGTCGAAGTTGTCTTCGTTGTTATCATCTTCGCCCCCGTTCATCGTGGCGGCGATGACTCGCGGACGAGATTACCAGCGGAGGGACTAGTATGTGATAAATTTAAAAAAAAATTACTTCTTCTACAGCCTTCTTCGCCTTCCGCGCCGACCGGTGCCAAACGCGCAGTTTGCAAAGACCTCGCCTGCAAACAACAAGAAGAAAATAACAAATAATAGGGATTGAAGAAACATTAAAAAAGCATGCAATTCAAACTGTAATTTACACGATCCCGAGGAGAAAACATCAAATTTTTTCATCGTTAATTCGAACAAAAGAGGATAAATAGCGAATATTACAGGTTTTTTTTGGGGGGGGGGGGGTGGAAACGATACAGTAGAAAGAGAAATATGTAGAAAAAGGAAAAGTGCAGAAGAAAAAGTTGAAAAGTAATAATAAAATTGAAAGAAAGATAAAAAGAAAACTGTTAAAAAGAACATAGTAAAAAAGAAAGTTAAAAGGAAGAATTATTTTTAGGAATCCCTTCAGCAAGCTTTGGAAGCAGTAAAAAAAGGATCTACATTTAGAAAAGCTGCAGATACCTATGGGGTACCGTCAGCTACAATATATAGATTAAATATAGAGCCTCAAAAAATAAATATTAGAAGTGGGCCTTCAACTGTTTTATTTGATTAGACAGAAGAAGAAATTGTTAACTGGGTAAAGTACAGGGCAGAGAGAGGATACTCTGCAACTAATAAGTCACAATTGCTGGATACTGTGCAACTGTATGTTAACAGATTTAAGTATGTTAAGATTTAAAAAGGGAGACTCCATTTAAAGAAAGTCGACCAGGTAGACACCGGTATGAAGGATTTATAAAGCGACATAATAATCTGTCGATAAGAACGGCTTAGTACTTAAATATTGATCGCGCTTCCGTTATAAGAGAAGATTTATTTACATGGTTTCACGAAATAGAAACATACTTAAATAGTAAAAACCTATTGAATATTCATGCATCACGAATATTCAGCTGCGATGAAACCAATATTCAGTTGTGCCCAAAGCCAAATAAAGTTCTAACAGAAAAAGGTGCCAAGTCATTATATAAAGTGGTTGATGCCAATGAAAAAGAAAGCATCACAGTACTTTTCATGTACAATGCCAATGGAAGTAGAACACCTAATATGCTCATGTATCCATACAAAGACAGAGTCCCGAAAAGAATTATTTAGAATGTTCCAAGTGGTTGAGGTATAGGGATATCTGAAAATGGTTGGATGACCACTGAAACTTTCTATGAATGCATTACCAACGTCTTTTACCCATGGCTATTGGAACACAGTGTGGAATTTCCAGTTATATTATATTTGGATGGACACTCATCACACATTACAGTGCCATTAGTTTCATTCTACAGAAAACATGATTAAAAATTGATTGCATTCTTTCCAAACTCTACCCACATACTCCAACCACTTGACATTGCATTATTTCATGCCTTATTAAATAGGGAAGACCGGGGATATTTTGGACACAGGATAACATTGTACACTTTTACAATTGCCTCTATAGTGTCCTGATTATTGCAACTGTGTTTAGTCTGTGCCTATCTTTTTTCATTTGGTGTGAAAATAAGCACAAACTAAACAAACAGTTGCAATAATCATGACACAATGGGGGCAATTATAAAAGTGTCCAATGCTACACTGTGTCCAAACTTTGATGAAAATTCTAATTTTCGCGAAATTCCGTTCCATAATAGGTACTTTTACCTTAATCCGAGAACGCCGAAATTTTTTCAGGCGTTTGCCTGAATCCGTATCAAAAAGAAAGTGTTGTGTCGTACGAACTATGAGGACAATCGTGTTCAACGATCGTCAAAAATGTCAAAATATCACATGGAATTTTCCGGAAGAAATTATTGCAGATACATACCAAGCAAAGAAGCGCAACAAAAAGCCCAATCGCACAGTCGGAACCAAGCGCAGATGAGCGCAAAAAGAATTCTTCGTTTCAAGACGTAGTGAATCGTAGTGGATTTTCAAGAATTTGTTAAAGAGACGTCGTCTTCCTCGTCCTCTTGAGCGTCCTCCTGTCCATCCTGTCGATCCAGGGATTTGTCCTAGAATGGAAGTGACCGCTAGTCAAGATGTGCGCCCCGATTATGTGTAAAAATTTTTAAAGTTAACTAAAGTCCATGAGTTAACTATAAAAACACTTGTTTTTCATCGACATATACTGTAAAAAACGAAACAGTGATAATCACATGGACTTCGATGGTTGTGCGACCAACTACTCGCGGTAGTTTAATTCTTAATAGTCGCCAAAATAGGCTTGTCGAAATGACTCTATCCTGGCAGCTTTTATTAAGTTTCTCTTGCGGTAGATCGGGATATTCAAATCGACTAAATGTACCTTTACCACGCAATTTGCTGCACATTGCCAAAACGTTTAACATGGTTCATTATTATTGCCGAGCGGGCATAAAATACGTTGCCTACGCCCATTTCGATTTACTGTCGAGTGATGACGACACTGTCTAAATAATATTATAAATATCAATCGTGCCAATGAGACAACTTTAGCAGCAATTCGAAATCTACTCTAAAGAAGATCAATCGAGAAATTTAGGTTTGACGTCTTCTTTATTAAATTCTAATGTGAGTTTGGATAAAGTAGAATCGACTATTAAGGTACGTTACTATATCCTTGTTATTACGAATTTACTATATGATGCGATTCTATTCCGAACTTTGTATTGGAATAAATCAATTTGAGTGTTATTACAGTCTTTGTGCAATAACGTTTCATGCAAAAGTGGCCACAGTAAATTTAGCGACGCAGGTAAAAAATTATTATGCAACTCCGAAAGAAGTGATGGTCCAGTTTTATCCTGTTTCTGAAATTTTGCGGGACGCTCGGGGACGCTTGCCCTCCATCACTCCCTCCTTCCCTGGACATCGCGTGATGCAAATTGTAATTTAATATTTCCCAAATACATTGTAATGTATTTTGCACGTATTTCATACGTGTATGGAAAATTTTGATTCTCAAAATGTAATTTGAAAGTGGTGTTGGTTAAAGTGACCAGATATTTTGTGGGCCAATGCGGGACAAACAAGCAAAAAAAAAAGGTTTCCAGATCCGTAAGGATATCGTTTCCGTACTTTATTCGAACATTTACAATATGTTACATACTTATGTTACATACATATGATACGTACTTGTGATACAAAAATAAACATATTTATTTTGCCCGAACAAAAAAAAAAATTAATTGAACATGGTCGTACAGGAAACAGTAACTTTATGCCACTGCGAGGTTACATGTCCAATGCGGGACACTTTGCGGGACATTTTTCAATGCGGGACGTCTGGTCACTTTAGTGTTGGTGAAAGATTTTAAAAAATTGAATTCATCACTTATCTTGTAATATAACACAAAGTAAGTGATGAATTCAATTTTTAAAATTTTTCACCAACACCACTTTCATAATTACTGGCACATACAGTCATAAGTAAGGGATGCATTGAATATAAATATTGAAATGCCCGCCATTAGTACTATAGTGCATATCCAAGGTCTGTAGAATAAAAAGGTTGGCTGGTAACTTTCGGCCAATCAGGAACCAGAATGAAAGTCCGCCGCGTGACGTCACGCAGCGAATAATATATAAAAACTCATATACACAAACAATAATATATAAAAACTAATATATAAAAACAATAATAAAACAATAATAATATAAAAACTAATGCCCGAAATTCGTCTTCGCACGTTGGAATATGATCAGAATTCACTATTCTAGCGTTGTTTGGCATGCTGGATGACGTAGCAATATGGTTGCTATTGGTGACCAGGCAACCTTTCTATTCTACAGATCTTGGATCGGTATAACCCTATCTTTCTATAACCGCAGCCATTTCGGGCAAAACCTGAAATAACATAACCGAAACTTTCATAAAATCGTCTGCTTTCCAAAGTGATTGTTTATCTATCTCTTTCTATCCGTATTTCTGTCTCTTTCTTTTTTACAGTTTCTTTCTCTGTCTACTTCCGCTTGTGACCGAAATGGCGGCAACCAATCAGCGACGATACACGTTGTTCCGATCACTCTCTAGAGGATCACTACCCAGTCCCCACTAGCACATTGGATTCGATCGTGATCGCGTCTCTCCGTATCATGTGCATAGGAAACATCTTTTTCGCGATATTATATCAAGTTTCTTGTGGTTCGAGTATCGACAATCTGGAAATGGGATCCACGAGGCACGCGAATTTGCAGATTTTAGCCCAAATCTCGCATCTGGTTACGAAATATGAGTGAGTAAAGTTTTTGCCTCTACATCTATCGCCGGTTGATGACGTCATACCTGATTTTTCGTTAATATCTCGAAAAGTTCCGCGAATTGCTCCCGAATATTACTGGTTTCGTGTTCCTTTGCGGTTTTTTCAACGTGATATGTTAATTTCGTGGGTTGTCAAGTCATTTTATACCGTTTTTTCGCGAATATTGAATCCTTAACGTACAATGGCGGCGGACCCCGAGCGCGAAAATTTGAATCTTGCAGTTTTCCAAGATTCTCGGCCAATCACGTTCGAGCATCGTTTGTCAGGTCGGCCATTTTGAAGTGATTCTTGTAAGTTCGAACTATCCTGGTGGAAGCGTCACTGTCTTTCGCGCGTTTCTCCGTTTAAATTTTCCATTCCGAGTTAATTAAATGCTGTTGGCATTGTTTAAATGTTATAAAATTGTGAAGACACTGTGAGTAGAGTATAGAGTGTAGCATCACTTTCTCACACAATCAACGACGATCTGTTTTAATTTATTTCGGAAAAATGTGAGTTGAAGGTTCTCTTGCCTTGCTTCGTTTTCGAGAAGATGTACTATTCAACGACGTTCAACTACTTGGACGAAAATTATTTAAATTTTTGGTTATATGCAACAGAAATATCGTGTACATTTATAATTATAAGAGTGTGATGAAATTTTTATAGGTAATCATTTTTGTAGATGGAGAAATTAATAATGAATTTTGAGAAATTACTGCGCTCGTCAATGGTATAGTAATCCCCACTTTTTTCTTTGATGTTCCAGAAATGTACGAGAGATGCAGACGGGGAAGCGCTGCTGATAGAGAATGTGTCATATGTAACGAGTCAGCCTGCTACACAAAGAGCTGATGCGATTTGGGATAGGTGGAAAGAAGTGGAGAGAATCTCCATGAAACCTTGGGTTGCTTAAAAAGGAATATGTAAGTACAAAAAGGAACGCATCGGTATCGCTTATTAATACAAAATAAATCATAATATGTTTTCTTCTCGTTTGTTACACAAGACTTGCCTGGGCCAAGGCTGCCCCGACACCCTCACGATGACTCCTACGATGTCAGCTGTACTCTCCAAGTAGTGAGTCGCATGCTTTTTCTATTCCTCTGGTCCTCGACCTATGATACGCGTCACCTATCGTCTTTTCGTTTAATTTACGATAATCGAATACTACTCTCCATCGTTTTTCCCTTTTGAATCTGGTTCCTTAGGAACGATCCATATGGGAGAACTATACGGAGATGTGGATGATTCTGTCACACACCGGTTTCCAATAATTCTTTTATTTGTTGATTTATTTCATCTTTATGAACTGGTGGATATTTAGTAGGTTGTTTTAATTATTTTTATCACGTTAGTAACCTGGCCTTGCATCTTTTGCAATCCACAGCGAAGTACATAATATAAATGAAACAAATTTATAATAGTAAATAAAATCAATTAATTTAATTCATATATAAATTCTTAAAAATACATTTACGTTTTTTTCTAAATTTATTAAATTTTATAGATAATTTTATAATTTTCTACAATGATACCCGGTCTGACCCGGGTACCCGGTTTTGCCCCACTTTCCCCTACTTTAAATATTTTTATAAATGAAATATTACTTTGACAGTCGCAATGAAATGTTTATATAAATAATTTTCAGAAATAATTCATATTTTTATCAATAAAATGTTTAGTTATAAATAAACAAAGTTAATGATAGATAAGTTTTAAGGATTAACAATTTGTTTTGGAAACAACAAACAGGACCGTTCCTGGCAGGGGTGCAGAAGATGCCCCCGCACTTGGGCAGCCAAACCTAGGGGCAGCTGCGGGCCGTTTATTATATGTAAAATTTTGACTAATAAGAATAATAATTGAAAGTCATTTGCATGATAACTGTTTAAAATTATGTGTATATAGATATGAAAGAAAGCACTGCATATTAAATTCTTAATTAAAGAATATTAAATTAATAAGGGCGGCAATATGGTTTTCGCACCTGGGCGGCCAAAACCCAGGAACGGCCCTGACAACAACAGTCTATTTTCAAAAGTTTGCCCGCTGATAACGCCAAGGTTTTTTCAAAAGTAAAACGTTAATGTTAATAAATTTCTCACCATTTATAATGCACCTATGCATATTGTACAAGAAATGGAATGTTTGGACCAATTGATATAATGAATGAAATTGCAAACATTTATGATGTTTTGAATATTACGAACACAATACTGTGTTTTTATTTTTCGACTAACATAGTGTCACGTCCCGGGTGAGGTCTTTAGGGCTGTGGCATAGATGGGGTAATATTTGAGGGAACTCAGGCGCGAATGCCAGATTCGTGGCAATCTACACTCACACCAGTCATTCAAATACAAATTTAAGCCATACATACAACCAAACACACAACTAGAACTTAGTAATATAGAGAGAAGCTTTAAGAGAAAAGAAGAAATATTATTATTTTTATTTATTTTTTTATTATTTTTTTTTCAACTTAACTAGGTAAATTATCAATATAATATAACAGATACATGATTTAAATCTAAGTTAAAATATAAATCGTAACTAGTAAATAAAGGTAAGAGAGGTTCAAACCAGGTTAATATTGATAACTACATCAATTACAAATCATATAAAAATTGTTACAGAATATTATTGGATTACTCTAGGGTATTTCATTTTATCAGAAATCTTGTATTTAGTATTAAATTTTTCATATGCTATTTTCCTATAATGTAATTTATATAATGCTATCTCATCCTTAGTAGCTTCAAAGATGTCGCCACATTGATACCATTCTAATAATTTTAATCTTATATTAACTTCTAGACATAACTTTTTTTTTTTTTTTTTTTTTTTTTCTTGGTGGAAATCCCCACGGATACCCCCAGCACGCGGGTGCGGGCGGAGGGTTATGTGGGACTCGAACCCACTAAAACCACCAAGGTGACCTACTGGCGCGGGGAGCAAGCATCCAAGAGGGGGACTTACGCCAGATCAAACTAGCGATAACATTCGCTTGCCCCCTCGAGGATGCATAACAATGGCTCCCCGCGCCGACGCCCTTCGGAACCGGGCCCTTCTCGGGAGGGAGTCCCTCCCGGGAGTAATCTCCCCAAAATCCCTAACATAACTCCGGGTGGTGCGCGACGGGTCACACGTCCGCGCCACCCCCTTACGGGGTTGCTGCTAGCACTAGGGCAGGGGTCGCCCCCCGGCATCCCCCGCCCCACGATCCCCGACATCGCGTTATTTTTATACGCCCGGCCCATTCATCTGGGACGGGCGGGGGCGGACGGCAGAGCCCAGAGGGGGGCTGCCCTAAACCCTACACCCCAGGGGAGCCTTTGAGGTGGCCGGGGACCTGAAGGGCCACAACCCGGCCGACCCCCACAGATGAGTAGCAATTTAATTTTTCTCTGAACGAACCTTGTCATGATATATTTACAATTGTGGATGTACTTAACATGTGAACTTGCTTGCAATTTTGACTTCGGATAACTAAGGTGCCTCCTAAACAGCGTTTTCATAGTGATTACCTCTCTTTTTCTTGGTGTTAAACTAAAAACTTTTAGAATTGTATCTACAATACTGAGGTCATCATCATCAGATTCCAAAGTTGGTTCTACTAAACTAGAACTAGTAACAGAAGCATCATTGGAGTCTGATACCTCACTTCATTTCTCAGATGGTCCTGGCATGTCAGGAACATCTACTATACCTGTGACGGCACTGTCCAACTCCATTCTCTTAAGTCTGATAGTGGCATAGGACGTTTGTTCAGAATTGATCAGCTCTGTAATATTTTCATATGAAAAGTCTGCAGGCACACCCCCAGTTGCATATCTACAAATCATTATAACTCTTTGTTTACTTGGAACATGTCCCTGAGCCATATATTGTTTAACTATTTTAATCACTATACTTTTCTTTAAATTTTCATCTTTTACATTTTTAGTCGCTGCACTAGATGCACATATCGCAATGTCGATGTCACTGTTTGACAAATACTGGCCCCCACCTTGAGTACTTTGGTTTATTGCTGTTACCAATCGTGACAGTGGCATGTCCAAGGCCTCAGCCAAAGTAGGTAGATCTTCTTTGCAAAAGCATACACCTGCCAGTGGCGTCAGTAGTGTTTTGTTCACTGCTAGTCCAAAAACTACTAATCTAGCTAATGTCTCATGGACTAATAATGCTGCTTGCTTGAGAGACAAAATCATTGTGTTTCTAGTATTTTCAGGTTTAAACTCAGCATTCTCTTGTTTGTAAGTGGTGATAAAAACAAAATGATCAACTTTCTTAACATCAAATATAAATTTCCAAACTTTGTCCCCAGTACCCTTTTTAACCTTTCTAGACTCTGGTCCCACTTCGTATATGACCTTAGAACAAAATTCAACTGCTTTTGACTTAACATCTTGAATCAGGTCTTCCACGTAATCATCACAGTGAGTTTTGAAAATCCTTCTTAACTCTGGCAGATTAACCCTCCGACTACTGAACTTCGGAGGCCGGTGCCAGGGTCTGTTTTGACCCGCACCGATATTTCACTAATACATAGGTAGTCACGGTCCCTCGAGCTCGAGAGTCGAGACCCTCACTGATGTTACTACTAACACAGTGACGGTCGCTCTAGCTCGAGACCCTCACCGATATGTATTACTACTACCGCAGTGACGGTCTTTCGAACTCCAGCAGTCGGTTTCGGATTAGGTTCGGATTTGCGTTATACGTATACGAAAGAATAATTTTGTGAATTATGAAAGAAATATTTATTATTTATTTATTTCTCTTGCCGGGTAAGACCCATTTAGTAACAAAGATAGGAGTAAATGATACATAATAGACACAAGCATTACAACTAACAATCAGAACGAAACAGAGTACAAAAACATGATTATATATTATAAATTTACATTACAGACCTTTATATACTTACATTACAAAACATTATATATTTACATTACAGACTATTATATATTTACATTACAGACTATTATATACTTACATTACAAAACATTATATATTTACAATACAAAACATTATATATTTACATTACAGGCTTCACATATAATTGTCCTTGTTTCTTGAAAATGGTTTTTACATACATGTCTATTACACTGACTGCAATGATTTGGATATTTGTTATTGTTTCCTACGCATAAACAACATCTAGCACGCTTCTGCATTTCTAACTTCGGTTTTTTTACAATTTTCCGCCCCGTCGCTTCAATTGCACTTATCAGAGGCTTATGTAGACCTGATTCATTATTTTCGAATTCTGAGGCTCTTCGGTCTATGTTTTTATGGGCTAAATTTTGCGCTAGCTGTTCTAAAAATAATTTTCTCCTAACTTTTATTCTAGATGTAGTTTCCCATGTAGGATTTTTTGTCTGCCATATAACAAAAGCGTTATATGCAGCAATATCTATGTAATGCATAAAAAGGGACAAGGGCCAACGGCGTGTACACCGTCGACAAGAATATTCTCTAGTGAGCTTGTCGAGAACATCTACACCACTTTTTGTAGAATTGTAATATTTAATTATTTCCGGTTTGAATTTCTCAGTTTCTGAGGATATCTCATCTTTATGATGCAATGTTGAAAGTAAAACAACACACTTTCGCGGTTTTGCCATATACGAAACTAACGTTAAATTAGGTATAAATAAAAATTGGGACGAATATTGAGGCCGCTTTTCTATATTTACAAGACTTTTCGGTAAGTCGCGTCTATTTTTTCTAACGGTTCCGACTAAAAATATTTTCCTATCTAATAATTCTTCTGCTAAAGTTATATCGGTAAAGAAATTGTCTGTTGTGACACACCGTCCGGAATTTTTCCACGTATCCGTTAATTCTTTCACCACACGTTGTCCCTGCTGCTTTTCTGGGGCGTTTCCACGTTTCCCCAGGTAGACCTCCATATTGCAACAGTAAAACGTCGAAGAGTCGCAAAGCGTCCATATTTTGATTCCGTATTTGCCGGGTTTGCTGGGCATGTACACTTTGAAAGAGCAACGGCCGCGAAATGTAACCAGCTGCTCGTCGACGCATCCAACGTCCGTTGCGTGGTACGAATTTTGACAATTGTCAGCAAAAATATTTGTTATATCCCTTAGTGGTGCCAGCTTATCGACCGCTTTCCTTGCTTCACGTGTGGCGGAATCATCAAAACGAAGATACCGCAAGATTTGTATAAATCTATCACGTGACATTATAGCCGCGTAATATCGTCGCGAGAGTGCTGGATTTTGTTTCCACAAATCGTGTTTAGATTCGCGGGATTCTCTAAAACGTCCAATCAGCAACACGAGTCCAAAAAATGCGTCCATTTCAACACGATCCACAGGTTTCCATTTCTTCTTTGGAGGTAGATTCTCCCGTGCCTTCTTATTTGTATATAAAATGGCAGTTTGAATAATTTGTTCACTAATGAACAATTTGAAACATTCCTCCATCGTTTCTATGTGTTCGCTCCTTTCAGTTAGTGAACCGTTACGCGAAAGATGAACATCTCCTTGACCATTGTCAGGTGCAGTGCGCTGCCAACTGCGCCCAAATACATCTGGAGTATGTTGTGGTCCCATTTGATCCGGTTCCGACTCTTCAACCTGTGGCTCAGCGTCACTATCTGACGGATTTCCATCGTCCTCCGAATCTTGAAGCTCAGGCTCACCGTCACTATTTGACGCACTTCCATCGTCCGATGATTCCTCACAATAATTATCGGAGTCTTCTTCTTCAAATTGTGAATAAAGGCTGTGATTCACTGATACTTCGGCCATTATATGTAACAAATGTTTTTCAGCGGATGGGCAACACACGCGAAAAATACACCGTGGATAACACTCAAACAATGATGTGATCGAATGGTACAAAAGACGTGGAGGGCTTCCGTAATGTCGACCAGCGTGTCCAAGAACCGTACAAGACTGTCCGCGTCTTACAATTAGCGCCCTTCCCGTGACGCTATCGCCGGGTCTGGGTTTTTCCCAGGTTCTCCCGCGCAAACGGTCCCAGGCATTGTTGCTGGCTTTTCGAACGGTAGGCCAAAGTCCAGGGATGCAATTGGAATATGCGACCATCGGATTATCTTACATATGTCCGTGAAAACGAAAGAATAAAACAAGGAAAATAACAAAAACACCTACTAAAACTGTGATCAAATTTAGCGATATGACTGAGGTGGTCAAGATGACTGAATGCGCGTGAGACATGGCAGAACGAGTGTTCTGATTGGGTGAGAAACGGATGCGAAAAATCCAAGCC
Organism: Andrena dorsata; assembly: GCA_929108735.1. NCBI lineage: Eukaryota > Metazoa > Arthropoda > Insecta > Hymenoptera > Andrenidae > Andrena > Andrena dorsata. Next base: position 41,193,847 of record OV815487.1, read on the forward strand.
AATCGATAACGGAAGCGATCGAACAACCCAGATCCGAAGATCAAGCGATCGACAAGGCAAAACGCTGCATAAGAATAATTATAATATACATATTATAATATAATATAATATTGTATTTGGACGTAATTGGCAGAGCACTGCACCTGACAATAGTCACGCTGAAGTTCACTTTTCACGTAAGGGTTCACTAACCGGAAAGAGTGAACACGTAAAAACGATGGAGGAATGTTTCAATTTGTCCATCAATGAACAAATCATCGATATCCTTATTTTATACATCAATAAGAACGCACGGGAGAGTCTACTACCAAACACGACATGGAAACCTGTAGATCATGATGAAATGCATGCGTTTTTTAGCCTCGTATTATATTATATTACAATAATACATACATATATATGTATTATTGTAATATATATATGTATGTATTATTGTAATATAATATATTAATAGTATATATATATAATATATTTAGTCCGATCTGTTTCCATATAGCAACAACATGACGGTAGTGTACGAGATGCCGCGAAAGAGTTCATCACTTTCCGATTTCACGGACAGCTCCGTCAGTGTGTGCATGTCGCTCTCCAGACCGCAAATCCCCACCACTGACTCTGCGCCTGTGTGCGTGCCGCTCTCGAGACCGAGAGTCCCCACCACTGACTCTGTCACTGTGTGCGTGTCCCTCTCGAGACGGGGTCAGAATTGACTCCTGCACGGCCTAGCGAGGGTTAAACTCCATTCCAGTGTGCTTCTCCATGAATTCTTTAACAGTAATACCAACCATTGTGTATTCCCTAGCTACCGTATGTGCCATTAGCACAGCAGGTTTACTACCGCTAACACTATAGTTCGCTGTAATCGCAGTGGTAGTCATATTGCTTATTAATATTAAAGAAATTTGTTTAATTAAACAAAGAATATTCAAATATATGTGTCAACTCAATAGTGTTACCTTCGAACTCGTTTAATGCTAAAACCACTTGACCACTACCTTTAACAACAGGCAATTCAAAACTAACAAAATGTTCTCTAGAATAATTAGTCTGGTATAATGAACTATATATAAACTTAGTTTCTAATGTATTAATAATTGGCAACTTGAACAGAAATCTACAAACACAAATAACCCTATTATTTAGAAATTCTCCCTGGTCACCTTTTCTAATTTCTATCTTCAGTATATCTATTTCTTGATCAATAGGGATATGTATTGGGTAATACATCTATGTCGCTGCGTGCTGCAAAGTAAAACGTAAAACGTTAATGTTAATAAATTTCTCACCATTTATAATGCACCTATGCATATTGTACAAGAAATGGAATGTTTGGACCAATTGATATAATGAATGAAATTGCAAACATTTATGATGTTTTCAATATTACAAACACAATACTGTGTTTTTATTTATCGACTAACATAGCAGGAAGGTCATCCCACTCAAGTGCCTCCTTCAATAGGGGTTATGTATACCCAAAAGTCCCTGTTCCATATAAGTACATTGGAATTTCCTTTCCCATAGCCAGCTGCTTACAAAACCAATTATCTTTCCTGGACATCTTTTTTCCATTAATTTATCTATTAAAGTATTATAGTCTACGTTGTCATATGCCGCTTTTACATCTAGGAAGGCCGCTAGTGTCTCTCTTCCGCTTGTAAAACCTTTTTTATATCATTAGTCATTATTATCAAGTTATCTGTCGTGGATCTTTTCTTTCAGAATCCGTTTTGATTTTCATCCATAATGTACTTCCTTTCTGCCCATTCTACAAGTCGATTATTAACTATCCTTTCCATGACTTTTCTTATAGATGAGGTAAGCGATATTGGTCTTAGAGCTTTTTTATTTGTTTTGTCTATAAGTATTACAGTGGCTATTTTCCAATTAGAAGGTACTTCCTGCCCTTCCCAGATCCCTTGATACAGTTCTCTAAGTATATCCATGAATTCTGTTGTTAAGTTTTTAAGTATTTCATATCCAATACCATCCTCTCCCGGGGCAGATCTGCTATTAGATATTTCCATCGCGTCTTTAACGCCTCGTATTGAAATCTCTATTCCATTCTACATTTCTTCCGGACAACCAAGTAATTTTTGCCCAGGTATCTCACGGGTACCCGGGTACCCGGCGGGTGGGGTAGTAACAGCTCTAATTTCAATTAGTTGATGATCCGATCCCATCGTTTCTCCTTCCTCTATCACTTCTGCTTCCTGATAAGTCTTGGAAGTCATAATCAAGTCTATATTACTTGGTCTATATTTACCTGAGCCCGTCCTAGACATCGTTTGATCGTTTCTTATGAACATATCTTGTTGTTCTATTATCTCCACCAGCATAAATCCTTCTCTATGTATTCCTGCAATATTGCTAAGGCGGACATAGGACGAACCTGCAATTTCCCTGCAATGATATGGTGCAACATTACAATCTCGCACCGTAATATTTTTGAAGAGTTGCAGGATCATTGCCACAATTTTGCCGTTTCGTTGCAGAATCATTGCCGGAACGTTGCAGGACTACATGTTTGCAATGCTGCCGCAACATTGCAAAAATACACACCCGCAATATTGCGAAAGCCGACATAGGACTGAACCTGCACCGTCTCTACAATGTTATGGTGCAACATTACAATCTTGCACCGCATCATTGCGGAAACGTCGCTGCAATGTTATGATGCTGTGTGGGTATTTGAGATCTCAGAAAATTATGACTTCCTAAGAACGAAAAAATTAAAACATTCTAATATATTCACGGACGAGGAGAGAAATACACAGAAAATCTTGAAATCATTGACGACGGAGGGCATCTCTCACCAGATCTTGGAGTTTGCAATGAAGTAAATGGCGGAGGATCTCCAGCGAAATACACTTCATACGATAATAAACCACAGAAACGGCCACAATAATTGCGATCAGTCCAATAAGCGCAACAAAGACATATGTAATTATCTTTCCTGTTTCTGATAATAGAGGCTTTATGCGTTTGCAAAAAAAATATAACACATAAATCACTTATATGTATGAAAAGAGATTATCCAGAGGTATTTCAGCTTATATTTAAAAAATACAAAAACTTAATTTTGAGGGTTGGTGGTGGGGGTAATTTGAAAAATATGGATTTTTCGAAAATTATGTTTCCGCGGTTTTGTAGATATAAAAGAAGGATGCAGCTTTTGTTTAAACTTCTTTTCGATATCTCTCACCATTCTCGAGGTATTCCACGGAAAAGAAAATTCTGAATTATTTTCAAAGGGTGCTTTCACCCCTAAAAATTGCATTATGGCACCAACAAAAAATAGGGTTGTGTGACGGATGAACTACTCTACTTGCACATCGAGTTTCATAACTTTCTGAATTTTCGCGTTGCCGAACGTCCCTTGTTAGTTTTTCCGGTTGTACTCTTTGCTTGTTTCTCTTTCCTTGTTTTCCTTTCACTAGTCCATTTCTTTTCGTGTGGCTCTGGTTCATGCACTGTGATGTATTTGTACAAGTCTCCTTCCTGTGACGGGATATTTTCTTGCTCATTAGCTGGGTTAAGGTTTCTTGGAATATAATTTAGTGCTTTATCTACCCTGTAGTTGCTTTCCCTTTTCCGCCATTGTTCACCCTCTCTTCCAGGGCCTCTGAACGACTTCTTCTGAGTGTCATCTAGGTTCTCGTTCTTCCTTTTAAACTCTTCATTGTTCCTCATGACTCTGCTACTGTGTCCCCATACATTCTCATCCGGCCTTCTGTTATCGTATTGGGTCCCTCCTTCTTTCGCTGGTTCCTTCCTTCGGTACTCTTTCTGTTTTTGTTTCTTTCCCACACTTTCCTTAATTTGCTAATTTCTTTTTCTACTGGAAAATCCAGTTTTTCCCAATATACAATTTTAATATTTCTTCTGAGAGCGGGGAAGCTGCCCCCATTACATCCTCTTCGTATTCATCCATGCCTTTCTCTTCATATCCGTATTTCACGTGTCTTTCTTTTCTTCTAACTATTTCTTCAGCCCCTCTATAGGTTAGGTTCTTATGGGCCATTTTTTTTTTTTATAGTAACCTCCCTCTGATACGCAGGGCACTCCCCAGCAGTACTTGTGTGCTCTCCGTTGCAGTTGATGCATCTGGGGTTTTTCCGTGCAACTTCCATGAAACGGCTTTGCGCATACGAAACATCTTCTTTCAGGCGTCTTGCAAGTCGCCTGAATGTGCCCGAACCTTAAACATTTAAAGCATTGTTTAACCGCTTCTACAAACTGTTGAATATTGAGCCACACGTGCCCAAATCCTATAAGTAGTCTTGTGGGTAGGGATTTGCCCTGCATCTGAATTAAGATTGCCTTTCCCTCCTCCCCCGTAACTTTTCCATCTTTCATTTTTCTTTTCTTAACCTCTCCAGTGTGACCACCCCCTGGCTAGGACTTATTTTTAACTGTTTCTCAAGCTCCTCGATCGAATCCTCCCATTCGTTAATCACTCCCTTTCTAAACTTCCATCTATTTGGAATGATATCGTCGAGTGAAAATCAAGAAGCGGAAATTGTGGTTGGTGCTTCGTTCTATATTTATAAGCGTCTAAAGATTTGTTATAATCTGACAAAAAGCAGGCAACCTAGTCCACCACCAATACACGCGGAAGAAGTCATACGAGGGGTCCAAAATTAAAGGGTTCATGTATTTCGTTTGAGGAATTTGCTGAGACTTACGTCTTCGCAGTTCAAACCCAACGATGTCACATACGTACTTACGTTGGGATTTAAAAAATCCGAGAGATTTTACTATTTCCTGATTAGGTAGGAGCCATCAAGGTACTAACAATGCTAACATGGGACGGTGACGAGGAACCTTTACGGACTACCCCTGGCGTGACTCACCTTGGGAAATTTCCCCGACTTGCCGCAGAAAAACTTCTAGTTTTTCAAATTGCAATAAACGGAAAAAAGTAATTTGAACCTTGGTGCATTTATGGTACATCCGGACGGGGTTATAAAGTAATTTGGGCTTACCTGGCGGGACGGCTCGTTCGGATTAGCCCTCGAATGCCTTCTTGCGCGTGCATCGGTCCCACAGACTTCTATATACTACACTAGACTGCTAACAGCCGACAGAAAGAGTGATGCGAGTAGTGGGGGGTGTCCGCCATTTGCAGTGTAGGCAAGAATATGTAAGAGGCTTATAGAGCTACATGGAATTATAGGAAAAATCAAAGTACAACATATTTATTACAGTGTGAAAAATTTATTACAAAAATATCAGTATATAAAAATACATTAATCGTAAAAATTGTATTGCTATATGTATAAATTATTCGTTAGCAAATGCTAACGTCAGATGCTAAAGTCAGTGCAGATTTTTATATACTGATGTTGTACTTTAATTTTTCCTATAATTCCATATAGCTCCATAAGCCTCTTACATATTCTTGCCTACACTGCAAATAGCGGACACCCCCCACTACTCGCATCACTCTTTCTGTCGGCTGTTAGCAGTCTAGTGTAGTATATAGAAGTCTGTGATCGGTCCTGAGCCTGGTTGCTAGCTTTGAGACGGAATATGCTAAATCTTTAAACGCTTTTATTTTCTAAACAAAGCACCACAGTTTCTTATTCTTTATTTTCGTCTTATTTTGATGTCCATAATCACGCCTTAAATTTCACCCCACATGTAGTGGAACACCTTGTATGTAGTGTCCTACAAATTTACTGTCAAGTTTTAAAGAAGTTACTAAGGGTAACAGTTCTTTCCATAAAAATTATCCAGGAACAGATATTTTCATAAACTCAACATATAAGTTCTAATAGAATTTTTTAAAAACGAAAGATTGTGACGTCCCGGCCTCACCACGATATCGCGACTTAGTGTTTTAAGTTACGGTTACATAATTTAGGGTTTTAAGTTACGTCGGAGGCGACGGGGCAAGAACTACTTTCCGTCCAGAATGTTCCGGCAATTCTGGACGTAACAAGATAACCGTTTATTTCGATCCGTGATAATATATGCCCAAAATACCTGGAAAATTTGTAAAATCCTACGGAACGTTTTGCTTATTGCTCGTATTTTAATGATTCTAAGTAAGAAATGAATAGATACATTTACGTTTAAACACAACATTACATGGTATAGGAATTTTTTTAATATAACTCTTGTTTAAAATCATATCAAAAAGGTTAAACAAATCATTCTGCAGGTATGAAGGACACCATTGAGACAGGTACAAGACCTGTCGATATCTTTCTACATCTGAATCAAGTAATAGGGGATTCAAGTGGTATGTACGGTCAAGCGATCGTAGTAGCGGAGCATACGGATGGCTTACCTGAAACACAGCGTACTCTTGTATGTAACAACTCAATGTGACGTTAATATTAAAGACCCCATTCTAGGAAGGAGCTTAGTTTGTAGGTAGAATTTCAAAGAATATTGTCATTTTTCAAATTTAGAAACATGTCACCCTCGAAGAGAAATTTGCAAAATAAAAATTTGTTTATAATTTGACGTTGCATAAATAATTTTATAATGTTAAAAAAATAAAAAAGGATGAATCTAATGCGATATATAGTTTTTAAAATAAAAATTCATAAGTACAGCTGGATTTTACGAAAATAGGGAAAAACTGCGCCCCCTACCGGATTAGGGTAACCCGCTCCGAGAGCGTTCGAAGTGCATAGGGTACGTGACATATACTATGCATTTTATGCGCATTATGCGTGAATCGGAACACACCCCGGGTAACTCTGTGCCTAGATGCCTCGGGTTACCCGGTTATGTAAATTAGTCTACGGTACTGAGAACCAAACCGGCCTAGGGTTACGATTACCATCCCTGGTCGCAACTCGCAACGCACTTACCAAAGAAATTTCGCTCAATGAATTACGTTCATTGGATTTAATTAATTTCATGGTCGAAAAACTACTTTTATATATATAATAAGATGCACACATTGAAAATATTTTTAATCGAAAGCCTCGCAATTTTGGATATTTTTCTGCAGGTAACAATTTGAAAAAGTCTTCCTGTGTTTCTTGCTTCAACTCAAACAGAGGATCTTCTTGTAATTCACATAATTCTAATTGAAGATCTGGGTTTTGATCCTTAACTGTAACAGTTAATGGGTTTGTACATAATAGAATATCATTTTTTAAATTTTTAAAATCTGTAAATCTACCATTAAATTCTTTTAAGATGTCTAATATATTTTGCCGAAATGGGGAGAACTGGACATTAGAAAATTCGTTTTTAATTTCCTTGCAACGAGGAAAATGTAACAGATCTTCGTTTTCAAAATGCGTCGCGAACAATTCTAATTTCCGACGGAAGCCATTTATATGTCCGAATAAGTTTAGTATTTAAATCATCAAGGTGGCACGTCATATGAGTTAGAAATGCCAATCCACACAGAAATTCATAGGTTTCCAATTTTGATACAATATCTGTCGTATTACTTGTTTATTTACCAATAAACCGGCGGCAACTTCATCGCCCCTGTTCCGCAGCATTTGCGGCGGCAACCTAAACGCCCGCCGCCTGAGCGCGTCGGGGTCTAAACCAACTGTTGTTGTTGTTGTTGTTGTTGTCGTTGTCGTTGTCGTTGTCGTCGTCGTCGTCGTCGTCGTCGTCGTCGTCGTCTGGATCGTTCTCCAGATAGCGCAACAATTCCTCCCGGTTCTGCTCCTCCGCCTCCATTTCGCGCCAGGCGGCCTGCATGATCTCGTCGAAGTTGTCTTCGTTGTTGGCGTTGACGTTGGCGTTGACGTTGGCGTTGTTATCATCTTTGTCCCCGTTCATCTTGGCGGCGATGACTCGCGGACGAGATCACCAGTGGAGGGATTAGTATGTGATAAATTAAAAAAAAAATTACTATTAAGGGGGAAACCACTGTGACGGTCGAAAATAGAGGCTATTTTCAAGACATTCTGTTATAATGAAATGTAACTTTCTACGAAAAATCTTTATTACCAACCGAAAATACATATATTTAACTAATATTTTATGCTCTCAGATTGAAATTTTTTTCGGTAGTATGGCCACAGCATACGATAACGTTAGGCTCTGCAAAAAAAATTGCAAAACGGGTGCACGTGTAACTTTCCAACATTTGATCCGAATTGAAAATTTCGAACGGTTTCTTAATGTATATTATAATAGATTCAGTTGCACGTACGGATTAAAAAAAAATATTCATTTTTGAAGAAATGTTGACCAAAAAGTAATCAAAAATCAACATGTTTTTTCAATGTTACTATTGAATGAATTATTCGATCAAAAAACTGGTACGTGCAACTGAAGATAATTGTATTACGAATATTTCCTGAAAATTTCAAGTGAATCCGATAAAAATTGACTGAGTTATCAATGCACCCAGTTTGAAAAATGTAGTTTCGAGATAATCGCGTTTAAAGTTTCGACAGAATTTATTTTCTGCAGCTCAAAGATCACAGCTGTGTACGGTCTTGTCGTGGCCAGTCATTCTCTACCTAGTTCTAAACAATATATAAGCTCATAATCCCTCTTATTAGATACATTTGGATTTTTAGACATAAATTTTCCGAGCGATTGACACCAAGTTACCTATGTATGCACTCGATTGTGAGCGCTGCGCAACCTATACAAAACCTCCCGTAGCTCCCAGAATTTTTCGAGATCCACTTTGAAACTGTGCAGGTATAATCTTGAGACCCCAAGCATTAAGGAAATGCAAAAGAATCTGAAATTTTTTTTCACAGTGAAAAGTTCGCGCCTCTAAGGCCGAATAGGGGAAGGGATTTCAAATTTGGTCATCTGGAGATGGGGACCGCTAAGGTACATTGTCCAAAGGACCGGTGGTTGAAGAAAGGGTTAAGAATTGAGCATAGAGATTGTTTCGGAGTTGTGGGGAGATTTATGAGGCGAGCATTTCTTAACATCAAGGAGCGGGGTGGACTTGATCGAGTAATCTTTCCTTTTGTGTGTTTGTAGCATTTGTACAAAAGTGAGCGTTGGGTCATTCCACGCCAACTCAGACACTTTTCGGAGTAACATTTCGGATTTTGGTACAACTCGGATATGTTGTAGTCTTTAGTGATGCATAAACATATCTCGAAGGATTTTTGAAAATTTCAAAAATTGTGGATGTTACAGCTCTTTGAAATATAGTGTTTACTTTTTTTCTAAAAATTGTAACTCTTGAACTAACAAAACGACAAAAATGACCTTTTGAGTGCTTGCAGTGGAGATATAAGAGTACCTAATAAAAATTATTTCACTGGAAAAAAACAAATTTTTAACCATTTATTTTGCAATTCTTGTAAACAAATGCAATTTTATAATTGAAGGCAACTTTTTAAAAAATTGAAAAAATAGAAGGATATAGCCCTGTTTGTCCTCTTTATGGACATGTTTGGAACACGATGGAGACTTTAAAATTGGCCAAATGAAAATTATTTGAATGGAACGCTGCGTCAAGTCACTCCGGCTCGACTGGTCGCTCGGGCCGTGCGATACTCGCAGCGGCCAAGCCCGCTATACCTGCCACTTTTATATAGGGTTTATTGTAAGGTTTATTGCCGTTTATAGTTACTGGAAACTCACTCTCTGTCGATGGCACTTATTGTTTGAAACATTTAAGTTGCCATTGTTCAATGGAAACCACGAGAAGGTGGTGAGTATTCTTCCATCGGGAGAGGATGGGGTGTGATGGGATTATGTTAAAGGATAAATATTTTGTCGTATCTTTGAGCGTCTTTTGGAATAAATGACCGGTTATGTAATTACTTATTTGATAATTGCTACAACTTTTGATTTGTCACTGTATGAATAGACTTTAGCTTTTAAATGAGACACTGTATCTGTTGGTATAAATGAATGAAAGTTTCGAGTTCCACAAATTGTTTTTGCAAGTCCACGTCTCTCTAGTAATAATCGTGAATGTTTTTGATATTGTTCTATTGAGATGAATTGAAAATGAATGTTTTGAATGTTGGCAGTCGCCCAATCAAACAATTTCTTTGGTGTCGTTATTTGTTCTTCTAGTGGTCTTTGTAAACTGGCTCGAGCTGCAAGACGTTTTAATGTCCCCCCAATACCATCGCATGCATTTTTGCCATGTGATGTTGCAAAAAAATGCCATTCGGCGTTAATTCCGAAATCTTCGAAATGGAAACTGAGATTCAGTAAATTATATTTATTTTTATATTGTGATGAAGCCCCATCGGAGAAATATTTGATTTTATTAATAGCAGTGCCGTGTGTTTGTTTCAAAAATTTAATCAGCTTTATTTGGAATAAATGAACTGCGATACTATCATGCTCTTTACAGTCTGAAATAATGACAAAGTTGTCATGCTGTAGACAATTATTGATTTTATAATAAGCAACGAATGGATGAATTGTAGCCTGTTTGTTTGACCAATGATAGCTCTGAATTTCATCCTGAATGACAAAAGAATAATTTTCTGCAAAATCTCCGACAACAACTAACTCATCCGGCCCTAAATTTTCTTTGCAATATTTGAAATAACTACTCTGATTTTTTGCAATAAAATCATGGACTTGTAATGTTGGTAATCGAGTTTCCAGTTGTTCAAGAAATTCTTCTGTTGAATATTCTATATCTTCTAAATTGGATCTGTCAGTATTTGTCCATTGACAACATGAAATAGATATAATAAAATGTTGTTCAAATAAGTTTTGCAATTTTTTACGCAGAGGTCCATATCCTGGGCAATCTTTACAATTATTCAAGTTGCAAGATTCATTGGAGACATCACAACGCATATTTGATAGCATCTCCTTGTATGTACATGGGAAATTAGAGGATACGGGAAGCAATTTTTCGAGTTTCGCACCAGCAAGTAGTAATTTAACATTTTGATGTATAGCACATACACATACCGAATGTGTTCCACTGGCTCCTACAAGTATACACTCTTCAGGACGAAGCTGGGCAAATCTACTAAAGCCTATTTTTACCGACGGATTGTGTTCTTTAAACGATGAATGCAATTCATTTAAATTATTTAACAGCAAACGCTTTTGTACATGCATTTTTAAACCGTCTCTTTTAACCGAAATACAGTCTTTTTTCCCGGGCATTATTCTACTAACTTCGTCACTCGAATAGAATGATTGCACCATGGATATGGTAGAATCAGATAATGGCACTCCTTTCTTCTTGTCAGGGTAGGACAAAATACCCTTTTTTAAATGTAACTGTTTGGCCACGGTTGCCGTGTGCATAGTGCATCCTATTTCTTGTACCATTTGTCTAATACTCCACGATTGAGGAAGAATAGTGAGAAGATGTAATTGGTTGTCATAGTTTGTTAATTTACTGTACTTTTCTCGCAATTCGGGTAACACTTCTTGAGAGAAATAATCGCGATCGTCGTCAGAAGAAATGTCTATTAATTTTCGTTTTACCGTTTTTTGCATATAAGTTAACTTTCGCAGTGCAATGTTACGCGATGAAAAATGTATCGAAGTTATTGGCGACTGATTCAAAATATTAAGCGTCTTATTCACTGACTCGGTAATTATTGATTTATCACCACGCTTTACCACATTTTCGTTAGTACTGTCACGGTCACTATCGTTATCTGAAGATTCGAATGACACGATATTACTACTAGATGCTACAGGTTCTTCTTGTGCAAGAATGTTACAAGTTTCAGACTCAGGCAAACGATCACATTTTAACCGACAAGTACTGCAAATATACTTACCCGCCTCAAGATTTGGATGCTTCTTTTGCAATGTTTCCGTAACACGCCTAATATCTTTGTAAGAACGCTTGGTGTGATTCAGTTTCGCAAAGGGATTGCAGCACTCTTTTCGCACCATTTTAAACTTTCGCAGCACGAATGGACACGTCTACAAGGTTTGGCTGTACGAATGGCACTGACAAACAGAGCCTAAGAACTCAAGAAACCCCACCCTTGGTAAGATTGAATACGTCTAAGGACCAATAAAAGAAATGCAGGATGCCTCAGAACACAGGTAGTAAAATGTTTCAAACAATAAGTGCCATCGACAGAGAGTGAGTTTCCAGTAACTATAAACGGCAATAAACCTTACAATAAACCCTATATAAAAGTGGCAGGTATAGCGGGCTTGGCCGCTGCGAGTATCGCACGGCCCGAGCGACCAGTCGAGCCGGAGTGACTTGACGCAGCGTTCCATTCAAATAATTTTCATTTGGCCAATTTTAAAGTCTCCATCGTGTTCCAAACATGTCCATAAAGAGGACAAACAGGGCTATATCCTTCTATTTTTTCAATTTTTTAAAAAGTTGCCTTCAATTATAAAATTGCATTTGTTTACAAGAATTGCAAAATAAATGGTTAAAAATTTGTTTTTTTCCAGTGAAATAATTTTTATTAGGTACTCTTATATCTCCACTGCAAGCACTCAAAAGGTCATTTTTGTCGTTTTGTTAGTTCAAGAGTTACAATTTTTAGAAAAAAAGTAAACACTATATTTCAAAGAGCTGTAACATCCACAATTTTTGAAATTTTCAAAAATCCTTCGAGATATGTTTATGCATCACTAAAGACTACAACATATCCGAGTTGTACCAAAATCCGAAATGTTACTCCGAAAAGTGTCTGAGTTGGCGTGGAATGACCCCGTTAGAAATGAAAATGAACTAAAGGAAAAATAAATGGTTGTTTGGAAAAGGAAAATAAAACGTAAGATTATGGTAAAACGAAAGAAAATAACAGAACTTGGTAATGTGTACTAACTAAATTATAAAGAAACTATCTCCAACTGGAGTAACTAAATATAAGGGAACTATATACAGGATAGGAAGTAGAAGGATGATTTGGTAGGATTAGGAACTATTTACAAGGTTGAAGGGGAGGGAATGTTTGGGAACAGGTTGGATTCGTCCAGGGGAAAGGTTACCTCGAACTCTTACAGGAGGAGGGTGAGGTCTTGACCGCTTTGAGGAGTATAACGAATTTTACGTTTAACCTCCTCTGAATGTGATTTCGCCTCCCTTCTGCTAGATCCTGCGTAAACATCACAAGGTCGTTTATATTTTTATGTCAGTTACGAATCGACGACTGTACAACTTACCGCATCCTTGCGGAGTGCTGTGTATTTCTTCGGGAGTCGCGTTGTAGGATCTTGAATCAGACGTACGGTTCTCTGCTTCCATTTCTGTGCCTATTTGGTGAGCCCTAGCTTATGAAGGGCTGGACCATAGTCATGGTCAGAAAACCGCATAGGGCTACCAGTAGCTTTCATTACTAGCCGACAGAACATATGTTGTACCCTTTCAAGTAAGCTAATGTAGGATCACGGGAAAAAGGAAGTCGCCTCAACGGGACTCGAACCCGCGAACTCTAGGTTTGCCCACTGGCCAGCCGCCTTAACCACCTCCGCTACCGCCGACTTCCCCGGTCTTAGTTAGTTCGTGTCCTCTCTTATGCTGTGGGGGTTCCTGATCCCACACTAATATATACACCATGCCTCGGGCTCCAGATTACCGACGCATACTCTGCATGTGGCCGAACAAGTGCAACATAAACACTAAAGTTTTCATCGCCTTACACGTGATAGTCCGGTAGTGCTTCCGGAAATCAAGCCCAGACACAAAAGTTACGCCAAGATCCCTTATTTTCACCCACCTCAGTTAAGGGGGTATCACATAGAGTATAGGTCGATAAAATGGGACTAACAGTTTTATGCGTTCTCATCATGACACATTTCGCAGTGTTAAGCTGCATCATATTGGCGGCACACCACTCCTCGAACGTACAGAGGTCATCCTGCAACTTCCCAACGTCCAGAGCACAGCGACTAGGACGGAAAATCTTTAAATCGTCTGCATACATAAGAAATTTACTATTCCGGAATACGTCTTTGAGGTCGTTTATAAAAAGGAGGAAGAGGAGGGGACCAAGATGCGATCCCTGAGGGACACCGGAGCACACATTAACCGTCGGTGGTTAATCCCTGCGTCGAGATGCACAGGCATCGCGAAATGCAAAATGTAATGCAGGTGCCCCTCGTTTTTCGCCGCGTCGGATATACTATCCTCTACGCAGCAGCAATAAGCGACCAGCTCGCCGTCGAATCGAGCGACGAAATTCTGTCGAACTGTTTTCCCTGTTTTTTAAATTTAATAAATTAGCAATTGCAAGTGTGGAGTTTTCTTCTTTAGATGCAAATGCCTCCCGACAAACGATACATTTTGTTTTCTTCAGCCACATATATAATAAATCACGCAATTGATAATTTGGGGAGACATAAGACATTTCGTTGTCGAGTTCAATTATGTCGTCACACTCCCAACATTCATTTGCTATATATCCATCTAGCTTTGCCTGTAAATTTTGGGCGTATTGCTTTCTATAAGATGATTTACTTTCATTTGTAGAAAATGCTTCTTTAAATTCTTGGAATGATATTTTTGGCCGTTGCTCCAATAAACTGTCTGCATTCCTGCAGTTACCAAATTTCGGGGGCTTTAAAATTTTATATACTGACAACAAGTGGTACAGTTGCATAAATGTTGGAAAAGTAGGGTGGTCATTTTGACAGCCTGTTTGCCTAATGATTCCAAAAAAGCGCTAAAATGTAAAATTGTACATTTATTTTGCATAAAATTTCTTCGAAAATATGAAAATGTAGTTATTAATTTATTTATTTGTGATTAATATCTAAGAAATTTTAATATATTTACCTCTAAACAATCTTGAATCAGCTTTGATGTCAATATACATTCAAATTGAAAAGAGTTTAATAAATAACGGGAAAGATTACTTATGGAGTATAATGTAACTCTAAGACCATCGGCAGTCTCTCTACTTAAAAAATTATTTTTACATTGTTTGACTTTGATTTTATAGTCTCTATCAATCCTTTGTAATACAACCTTATCCACCTTTACTTGCGTAACATCTGTTCCTTTGTGGCTTTTCAATTCCTTCCGCAGCTCGTTGTTACGTATGTGGAATTTTCCCATACGCAGCTCTCGACCATTTTTCGAGTTCGCGTCTACGAAAGGAAAACGCCCTAAAATCCTTTCGTTTATCAAACACCAGTAATGGGGGTGATGATCTCGACCATCTGGATCACGACCATGGGAACTGGAGTGACACGACTACGACCCCGAAGGAATTCCTTATATGGAAATTCCTAACGAATCCCCACTCATTTTTGGACTATATAAACCCTTTGGTTTCAACCCACTTCGGTTCGAAGCTATAATTGTTCGTCATCAGTTGTTCTTACATTCGCGCTACTGAGCTCGGACCAAGCGGAGCCTCGTCCGAGACTAGTCCTGTAACAGTTTGAAATTTTCCTTCACGCTTTAGTGCAGTGATGAGCAACCTTTTGTCAGAAGTGGGCCACAAGTGGAAACCTACTACTCTACGCGGGCCACAATATTAAATACATAAATATAACTAATCCAAGAATTTTAATTTTTGGGCTAAATTTGTTATTTCTGACATTGATTTACAATAAAACGCTTTTTTTTTTAACTTTGATGTACTGTTTATTAGCAATATATACACATTAATAAATAATAAATTACAAATATCGCACCTAATATTATCAAGCTCGTTCGTGAAAAATCCGATATGACGATGTTTAGGTGGGCCACGCGGCGATGTTCAGGTGGGCCACATGTGGCCCGCGGAACGCGGGTTGCTCACCACTGCTTTAGTGTACCGCGAGTGCCCTGTTTCTTCACCCGCGAGGAAGTGTTCTCATAAAAATCTTTCTTCTGAATTATTCCATCACTATTGAACTGCAAAGGAGCCACACAATATCGGAGCTTAA
Source organism: Andrena dorsata (assembly GCA_929108735.1). Lineage (NCBI taxonomy): Eukaryota > Metazoa > Arthropoda > Insecta > Hymenoptera > Andrenidae > Andrena > Andrena dorsata. The sequence continues at coordinate 41,209,600 of OV815487.1, forward strand.
ACACTCTGGCCCCCATGGGGTCCTCGAACCCTCAACGTACGATGAAGGCTCGACAATAAGCACGCTAACTGCTACCAAACTGATAAGTGGATCGGTATTTAATAACACTAATAATACATATTCTAACAAAAACCTCACCATGCTTGGTGACAAGTGCAGAGCGGATAATACGCTAAATTCGCCACTGGACTCTACGGCTTCGGATAAATCTGAATCCTCACCCAATTTATCTTAAACTCACTCTATCAATTATCCTTCTGCTACGACCAGGCAGGGTAAAAAGGCCACTATTAATAAAATGCAGAAGGCATCTAAAACAACCTCAGACACTGACAGAGGTCACTGTGACCCAAAATATTTCCTTTTCAAATCGTTTCGCATTACTCGCTGCGCTCTCTCGTCCAGACGACTCGTCAACATCATCTACTAACACAAAAACCAAAATTCCTTCTGCCGTAACGGGCCAAACAACCACGAATCCCTTACCCGGAGATCACAACACTGGGGCTACCAACTCCAAATCGAATAGATCCGTTAGACCTCCTCCTCTGTATATATCCAACTTTGCTGAGAACATTCCCAAACTCGAAAGTGAATTAGTTAAAGAATTTGGCAAGACTTTCAGCATTAAGTATCTCGGCACCAAAATTAGACTTCAATTTGACAACCTACCCGATTATAAAAAACTCAAGCTTGTACTAGACGAAGAAAACACTCACTATTTTACATTTTCCCTAAACTCCGAACGCTCCCTGTCCATGGTGTTGAAGGGCCTAGCAGATATCCCCCCCCCCCGACGAGATCATTGCCGATATAAAAACTAAAGGACTAACTTCCCCAAATGACATTGCAAAAATAAAAGCCCTATTCAGTACCAGGGTATACTTGGAAAAATTCCTTTCGAAGAAAAACTACTCACAATGTTACAGGTGTCAGGCCTTCGGCCACACCGCGGCAAACTGTCGACTCCCACCAAACTGCGTCAAGTGCTCTGAAAAGCATCATAACTCTGATTGTCAGAAGAATTTTGAAACACCACCAAAATGCGTCAACTGCGACGGCCAGCATACCGCCAATTTCAACCACTGCCCTGCTCTTCTAAATTATCTCAATAGACGAAAAAATGTCGGCAAGCCTCCTACAGAAGTTGCACTCAACACTGCATCCATTCCTCAAATCCTTCAACCTAAAAGAACTAATAACCCCCCAATTTACACTGGACGCGGTCTTTCTCCGCCTTCCTACTCACCGTCCTACGCTAACATAGTTGCCAGTCTGCGTCTCAACTCAACACTCTTGAACTCTCTCCTTTAACTACTAATCTTCCACAAAACTCAAATAATCTCAACCTAATGACTTAATAGCTGCCATGAACGAACTGAACTCGATTGTCAGCATTGAACAAATGCTAGTCGTCACCCGTACTGATTGAACAATTACGTCCTTGCCGCACCCTTGCTGACAAATTTCAGGTTTTTTGATCTCTTCTCCAAGACTTGAATTAAATGCCGCTCCCGGTCATTTTACTATGGAACGCGGGCTCTCTCCCTGCCAAACGAAATGAGCTTCTCCTGGCGGTGGCCAGACTGCGGGTTGGAGTTGCTCTCATTACCGAAACATGGCTAACTCCACAAGACACCTTCAATACTCGTACACGACTCCATCAGTTTTTCTATCTTCAATTCCACTCATGTTTTTCCTTTTGAAGCGTGCTTTGTTAAACTGAACTCTCCCAAAGTCATTTTGGGAGTGACTTACATTCCGCCTGGAGACTTACGCACCACGGGAACCTTAGACGTACACACAAACCTGGGATCACCCTTTATAATAGGAGGTGATTGGAACGCCAGGCATAAATACTGGAATAATTTTGCGGCCAACAAAGCTGGAAATACTTTATACAGCCACTACCAAACGCATAGATATCGCATAGTGCACCCAGAGGACTTTACCTTCCAGTCCGGTAAATCCAGGCCGCCCACGCTTGATTTCTTTCTCACCGACTTCCACCAAAACTTCGACTGCACAATCACCGAAGACTTTAACACTAATCATCGCCCGGTTATGATCACGCCAGCTAATTCGGCTCCCACGCACAACCTGCATTCAACCACGGACTGGGACCGTTATAAAAATACGACAAACAAACTGAGAATCACTCACTGCTTTAGCACAAAACAAGATATCGAGTGCTCCATTACGGATCTTTCAAAATTTCTACACGCTTGTCGAGCTCACGCTACAATTCCGACTGCAAACACAAACCAAGACGCTCATCACTATGACGACGTCTTATTGCAATCGTTCATTAGACACAGACGTGCTTTACGAAGAAGAGGACAAATTCTGGGAGCGTACGTCGTATCAGAACAAATTAAGGACATATCAGCTACTATAAAAAAAACGCATTGCATACCCCCGAGCAAAGCAATGGGATCGTACCTTAAGATCTTTTAAAAAACCAGAACCCAACTTTCTGGGCGACGCATCGCAAGCTGCCCACTCCAACTGCTGAAAGAATTCTACCGCCACAAACTCTGGAAGACAAGAGTTTTGGACAGATTGGATTCTCGCGAGCGCCGCTTTCGTAAGACATGGGCAATAAACAACATCGGCATAGTCAAATAACGATAGGACAAGAAGTTGCGAGACAAGCAACTTCTGACGACGCGAGAGAATTTTCCTGAGTGGGTAAAGGAGTTTCAGGCGAAGCCGAGCACTGTTTATTTTAGACCACACATGATAAGTAAATTTCCACGAGGAATCAAACGTAACACCAAGAATTTTCACAGAGGAGAGCACTGGAACCAGAACATAGTTTATTTTGAGACGGAAGGAGTTGATGGATTGAAGGAGAGGAGTGGAGCCAGCAAGAAGGATAGACGATTTGGAAGGATTAAGACAAAGTCCATGGAAAGTAGACCATTCATGAATCTTGGCTAGATCAGCTTCGATTTGAGCAGCAGCCATAACAGCATCGCCAGGATGGAAAGATAAGAGTAGTTGAGTGTCGTCCGCATACATGTAAGTTTGACAATAGGTAGCAACACGTGGGAGTTGAGACACATAAATGTTAAACAATATCGGACCAAAAACCGAGCCTTGTGGAACTCCACATAACGTAGATCGCACAGTGGAATAAGTTGGTAATGGATTAGTAAGAACAACTTGCTGCGAACGACACGAAATAAATGAACGAAACCAATCCAGAGCAGTTTCATGAACACCAATTCCCTTCAGCATAGCCAAAAGCAGAACGTGATTAAGCGTGTCAAATGCCTTAGTAAAGTCAAGAGAAACTATGCAAGCCAGGCGCCGCGAGTTAAAAGTTTTTAAGATGGAGTCAGATAAATGTACTAGCGAAGTTATCGCACTAAACCCTGAGCGAAAGCCTGATTGGTACTTCGGAATAGCTGTTGTGGCACATAGATACTGCGTGAATTGTTTATGGCAGAGTTTTTCAAAGATTTTGAAGAGGAAAGGAGTGACCGAAATGGGACGTAGTGCATTGAATGAGCTAGGATTCGCGGCCTTCGGGATTGGATTCCGCCGGCGGAGAGAGAGGAATTAAAAATATGCACAAGAGGATCCAGAAAGAATGGAAAAATATATGAAAGCATCTCAACCGTAATATCCAATGGACCGGGTGACGTGGGTTTAGTGGCCCGCAGTACCGCCAAGATATCGTTACCAGTAATAGGTTCAAATTTGAACTGAGAGCCACCAGCAGCAGGAAAGAAAATTCCAAAAGGATTTAGAAGAGGATCGGGTCGAAATGAGTTGGCAGAAAGCCGACTTTTCAGCTGTAACTGCTATTGTCGCGTAGTTTCTTAGCTGCTTATAGTAGTTCCAGTCCGTCTCTGAACGAGTACGTTTAAATCTGGATAGAGCTTTATTTCGAAGTACCATGAGCCTCTTTATATTCGATGTAAGCCAAGGAATCACCGCTCAGATGTTAAAGCACGCTTCACATAAAGTCATCCTTCAAATCTATTATATCTTCCGTTCTACTATTTCACTTAGTTATTTCCCAGACACGTGGAAAATTGCCAAAGTAATTCCTATTCCTAAGCCCGGCAAACCACGTAACTCACTTTCTAGCTACAGGCCTATAAGCCTCCTCTCCATATTAGGAAAGCTTTTGGAGCGCTGTTTACATGCATTTCTTATTGAATACTATCTATTAACGACATCCTAGCAGACCAACAGTTTGGCTTCCGCCGGGGTCACTCTACTGTTCAGCAATTATTGCGTATCTCACAAGCAGTTACCCACGAGCTCAATGTTAATCGATGCGTCGCCATGGTCCTACTCGATCTTTCCAAGGCTTTTGACACGGTGTGGCACAAAGCCCTCCTGTTCAAGCTCCACTCAATTGGCCTCCCGGATGGCGGCTTTCTTAAACTAGCCTCTTTGTACTTAACGGATAGAAAATTGTTCGTCTATGGCCGTGGCGCCCGTTCTACCATGCACGCGGTCCCAGCTGGGGTGCCGCAAGGATCCATCCTCGGTCCCATTTTCTTCAATATATATATAAAAATGACATTCCAAAGATTAACACCTGCGAACTAGCACTCTATGCTGACGATACGGCCATCTTTTCGGCGTCCTGGCAGTTGTCTACTCTTATACTTCGATTACAATCCTATCTTAATGACATTCTCACTTTTTTTTGCAAACTGGAAACTCCGAATAAATACGGATAAAACTGAAGCCATCCTCTTTACTAGACGTAACAAAATTTTTGCTTCCAGGGATAAATTTACTACTCAAATCCTTGGCCCTCCTGTGCCATGGCAGGATCAAGCTAAATACCTCGGTATACAATTACATCCTAAAATGTCCTGGAACCCAGCTATCGAAGGTCGTATAGCCAAAACGCTAAAAGTGGCCGCTCACCTTTATCCTTATATTTCCCACAAATCTCCCCTCAATCTTTCCATAAGACTCAATGTCTACAAGTCATGTATTAGGCCGGTTCTTACCTACGGTGCTCAGGCATGGTGGTTCACCACTCATACAAACCGTTCAAGGGTGCAAATCACCCAAAACAGGATCCTACGCACCATTTTACATCCCTCAGATAGATACTCCAATCGTGCGTTGCATGCCGACGCTAATATACCCTTCATTCACGACTACATCAACACTCTAATAACTTCGTATTACGTCAGCAATCACATCAATCCGCTAGCGCGACAAACTGGCACTTATGATTTAAATAGAATTCCTTATAAAACAAAAATTCCGTTTCCTATGTCTCGATGACCTTGAATAAGTAATATTTGGCTACTAGCCTCATCAGAGTTGGTTAGATTCAGTAAGATCGGGCTCGAATCCCTGTCAGAATCATAGTTAACCTCATAGAAACCGCGAGTTCGGTTTATATTCTATTTGGCACTTTGTAATAGGCAATCTTACGCCTCGCAGCGCCAGTGCGTTAACACCGTGCAACTATTGGCAACTACACTATTCTTACATTTGTATTACATTCCGTAAGTGTCTGCAGCTTTTCTAAATGTAGATCCTTTTTTGACGGCTTCCAAAGCTCGCTGCAGGGATTCCGAAGAATAATTCTTCCTTTTAACTTTCTTTTTTGGTATGTTTTTTTTAACAGTTTTCTTTTTCTTCTGCACTTTTCCTTTTTCTACATTTTTCTTTAAACGTTTCTCTTTCTTTTCACTTTTCATTTTATGTTCTTTACTTGTAAATAAAAAGTTCTGCAGTAAATAAGTATTAATTATGAAATTAAATTCATTATATTTTTACATACTACACATTAGAGGTTAGGTTTTGACTTTTTTTTTTATAAAATAGTAATACTTACTTATTGTGTTTAATCAGGGCCGTTCCTGGGTTTTTGCCACAAAGGTGCAAAAACAATATTGCCGCCCTTAGTAATTTAATATTCTTTAATTAAAATTTTGATATGCAATGTTTTTTTTATATCTATATGCACATAATTTTAAACAGTTATCACGCAAAAGAGTTTAAATTATTATTCTTATTAGTCAAAACATTATCACCCCTTCTGCACCCCCGCCAGGAACGGTCCTGGCTACACAAATTCGTTCGACTACTGGACTAAATAGAAGACCGTTTAACAACATTTCACTGGAAGATACCTATCATCTAGAAGACTTTTTGACGAAGCGTTTGCCTAGTGTTTGATCACATATCGCAGTGATAAAAATACGTGTAGAATGTGCGGGGTGCACGACTGTAGTTGTGAAAAGTGAACATTTTGCAATGGGCATTGCTATATAATATTATTTCTGTCCTTGATGAATTTCAAGTTAGCTGGGAGTCGGCCGAGCGCGACAAGAACATCAACAACCTCTACCAAAGTCACTACATTGCCGAACGATGTGCCCTAACAGTTCGACTTCGTCCGCGACGGTGTTCGGTTCATTGAATATCTGTGCAGTCACAGTGGTTATTATTTCGTGATTTCACGATTCCTGCATCAATTTAATCGATTACTGGACTCTGTGGACACTTTATTTGAGTCCGAACACATCTTCCCACTGTTGAGAGATGTTTAAAAGCGTGAAGTGCTTTTGTAATCGTGAGCAATGGGATTGTAGAGTCAGTGCTTATTTCGCGATAAAGTATTTCATAGTGGACAGTGGTCCTGCGTGTTAGTAATGTTCACACGAACGTAGAGTCAGTGTTTTTAACGCATCTAGAACTATTTCAGAGCACCAATTTCTTTCTAATATTTTACATGAGCAAATGATCTTTACTCTTATTTATCTACAAAATTAAATATTCGTATGTATTGAATTTTTTTTTGTATTTCCTAATAATCCCTAAAACCATATTAAAATTACAGTAATGATGAAACTGTTCCATGAAAGGGACAATGTTTCATAGTAGGTACTTTTACCTTTGTAGATTCTGTCGTTTCACCACTCCGAGGCCAACAGCGACCAATTACGATAAGCCTCGCGCGCCGGGTCGAATCTGACAAAGTTGTTCGCCAGTGTGTTCTTATGGTCCCGAAAATATTTTTCCAGAAACCGATAACAATGTCGGTGATCAATCACAAACGGGTCGTCGTGGCGAAACGTTTTCGTGGGACAGCACCAACGATGCGAACGATAATTGTAACTGAGTCGAGCCAACGCCACGTTATGGCACGGATACCAGTCCTGCTTGGACACGTAAAGCAATGCGTCCTTGGTGGATCGGCAACACTTTCCGTTTATGCTGGATCCCATGCTCGGGTACTTGCCATTTTCCACGGAATACAGTCCTCCTTGTTATATTGCTTCTTGGGAAAAGAAAATATATTCAATTTCTTTGTATATCCTTCTATCTGCTGCATAGGCGTCACTGACGCGACGATCCATGGTCGGACGGCCTTAGAAAAGGTAATCCAGGGAAAGTGAGGACGCCATTTGAAGGATTTTTGGTCATTCCAAAATTTAATCTTTTAAATTTTATTTTAGAAATGACAGGGGTCCTTTGAATCACATCAGTACTTCCTCCGGTTTACCTTCTGAAAATATAAATATAATTAAAAGTAAAAGTATAATTAGATACACCATTTACGCAAATAGACCAAAACTGATTGGAATCACACGGAAAGCTTTTCTTTTTCGCTGAGAGGTCTGCACTCGCAGTGTGTAAGTGGAGAAAAACAAATTTTTTTCCTTTTTTTTTGTTTTTACGAGGGAAAACAGCGGGAATCTTCAAAAGACGCCTAGTAGGGTCCGCACTGCTAGGCAATGTCGGATTTATACCGACTAAAACCGCTAACCCCATGCACATACAAAACACTCATTTCCACTCCTACATGCAATATAAAAAGTCAAACACTCATGCAATATAAAAAATGAAACACAGAGGCAATATAAAAAATGAAACGCAGAGGCAATATAAAAAATTAAACACACATGCAATAGTCCGACAGCCAAACATATATACATAATAAAAAACGCATTACACACTCATACTGCAATCGCATACATGCAAAAAGACTTAAAAGTAGATTCGGATAGGGTGAAGGCACCAGTAGTCGACCATGTATCAGTAGTCGACCACTTTGAGAAAAACATGAAAAATAAGATTGTTAGATGTTTAAATTACAATGTTCCGCGAAGTTATCGAAACAGTATTTAGTTAAAACATAAACCTCTCGCATAAATTGTACTATTGTAGCCTTTCGGATTTCGCAAGGAAATGGAATATTTCTGGACAGACAATTTTATTTGGATTAGGAGGGAATACATGATGTGGTTGGAAGGAAGGGGCTACAAATTCCGTAAATCACACATTGCGTCTCGCTGAATGAATACAATTCTAATTGTTGCTAATGGGCGAGGTGCATATGGCACATGATTTTAATTTAACGAGGCGTCCAGGAGTTACTCTGTACTCTCCCGTTCGATTGGCGTCCAGGTATTGTCGCCGAACTCTCCATATCGAACAGGCGTCCAGGAATAATCTCCCGTACTCTCCTCCCTAATTCTAAAGAGATGCTCTGTACTCTCTCGACCAGTAGGCGTCCAGGTATTATCGCCTTACTCTCCATACTCTCCGAACTCTCCTGCCGGAGTCCCTAAGCTGTCCGAGAGCGGCCGTGTGTGTACCTCGTCCTCTCTCTCGGAGCAGCGAAGAAGGAATTTGCCTTTGCGGTCCTCTATTTTATACCCAATCGTTGCTATCCGCGGCCGCCGAAATCAACAGACGCGTCGTCAAGCGCGAGCTTCGCGAGTCGCGGTTCCGCGCCCGCACGCTTTTCCCCTCGGCCGGCCTACAAGCGTGTTCGCGAAACGTCGCGATGGTCTGCGTCTCTCATCCGCCTTTTCTGCATGCTACACTATTAACTTTTTTTGTGTTAATGAAACTTGGCAACACGTAGCACAAGCTTGAACAAACGATTCTAAGTAATCTAAATTGACAGTAGTAGCATCATAATTTTGCAAAATTGACTCTATTGATTCTACATCTATTACTGCTATTGCATTATTAGAATGTTGAGAATTTTGATTACGAGAGGAAAATTCGGAAATTTCTTTAACATTTAACAAATTTTCACTACTATCTGCCTCGCAGTTTTGTCTTCCCGCGTTGGCAAACAATGAATTTATGAGCAATGACTTGCAGTATCCGGTAAATACTGAACCAGTAGGATTTGTATTTCTTCCACCATGTTGTTTTACCAGTGAGAAAATTTTTTGCAAAGGATCTTGGTTAAAATCTCTGGTTCTGAATCCTGCAAACCCAAGATCCAGCAAATAAGATTTAAGAATTTTGAACCCTTTCAGGGTATGTATACAATTCTGCAACGCCGGAGCATACTCTTTATCTCCCGCTTTGCGTTTGATAAATCGCATACTTTGGAATAAGTTTATACACTTATTCCAAATATCTATGGCGTTACTTTCGTTATCCAAAATGGCCATACTATTGACACTGTCGAAAAGTGAATATAAATTTAGAAATAATATCGCCGTATCTATTCCCGAAGCTGACATCTTTCTGGATTTACAAACACTTTCCGCTCAGTAGTGCTCATAAGTTCCATAAGAGATGTTACTTTACGCGAGAAGACTTGTGTACAATATTTGACACGCATCTTCTTCATTCTACTTCGAACGACACGCTGTTCCGTAATATTGACTAAAGTTCTAAAATCACCTCTACACCGATCAATGAAATAAGTATCCTCGAAGTGGGACCATTTTGCTGTTCTTTCTACACCGTCCAGAGTATAACGAAGATCCTTCGTTAACAAATTATTTCTAATACATTTTAATAAATGAGGCGGATCAAACAGTGGTACTATCTTTTGTTCATCTACCATGGGGGGCCGTCTCACCGGCCCTTGAATGTGTGCGTACGCCCACACAAGCTAGGAAAATCGTGTACGTATACGCGAAACCGTTTCAACCAACTTTCTTCCTGGAACCGGCACGAAGGAAGTTCTTCCGGGTATAGTTGCCTCCAGTAGACATTCGTGCAGGGTGGTCTGGTGCGTTTGACCGCTTTATAAGCACCGTACGTTGAGATAATAATGAATTTATGAATCGTGTACTGGGACAGATTCGCGAAATGACAAAATGAGGCTTCATGGATTCTCCGTCACCGGCGCTAATGGTATATTCGTGCCATGTACCATCAGAGTCGGTGGAAGTCCAAACTATCCGATAAATGTAGGAAAGACATCGTTGCCAATACGTATTGAGAGTCGTATTGCGTTGTTATCGCATTTCCCCCATTACTATTTTGTTGTCAGAGAAGCTTGAATGAATCACGGTGAATACCGAACGATATATTATGTACAAATCCACGTCATTCCACACCAAGTGAATTACTTTTTGCCTTCTGTGATTTTGTTCAAATATAAATATGTAGCGTACATACACATGCAGCGAATCGCTCATTTCTTGCCGAAGGCGAGAGCGAGTAAGGCATAAGGACTGAAAGCGAGCGATGAACGGTACGCGACAGACGACGCGTTAATACTTTGTCTCGCTCCGTATTTCGGACGCCTGATACTCCGTCCTTTTCCTACGCGAAGCCCACGTAAGCTCTCGAAACGCCGTTTTCGTGTAAAGTTTATTATTTACGCTGTAAACGCTCACGCCCGTCGTGCACGCAAAGGACGGAGTATCAACCGAGAAAACTATACACGACTACACCACATAAACATTTTTTTGTATATTTGAATTAATAATATTTTAATTAATTATTATATATAATGATGCCCCCACGTTCGCCCCGTTCCATTATCGCCTCCGCTTCGTCTGTAATTGCCCCCTCCGCGCCGTATTCAGTATTCCTTCAAAACTTCTTGATAGAAAGAGCTGTGGCAACAGCACGGCAGAAAGAGAGAGACAAGAATATGTGGCAACTATGCGTTAAAAAATCGTTTACCCAGAGTACCTGGAGATGTCATCTCTGTACAACTTCTTTTTATCGATCGCGGTAGTTTCATTAGGGTCCGTTTGTTTACTGGGGACGCTTCGATCGATTCGGACCTTCAGAAAAATGAGACGGCCCCCTTAATCGCGCGTACATTTGTTGACCCTTGATCGCAAACCGAAGCAACAACTCTTAAGCGTATAAGAGTGCATTCCCGTACTATGGCCTTAAATGTACGCGCTATCGACTCCCATGAAGCGGTGCCCCTACAAAAGGAGTACGACACTGTTTGCTTCCACGGTTTATCTCCAAATATCCCTCTTAACATAAACACCCGAACATGGTCTGCAATGTCTCTATTACGCGAAAACCCGAAATCTACTAGTCCCTCTACAATATCGGATTTGACATTATAATGAAGCCGGGGACTAAGCTTCATTTCGTCAAATAATAAGATGCAATATCTGTACCGCGAATCCTCGAAACTGTCGGGTATATTTTCGATGCTGTTGAAGACAGACTTGCTAATACCGGGAGATACAATGATTTTAGTGACCAGTTTTCTTAAGGCCTCTGTACTTGGTAAGAGGAAAATATTGGAAAGGTATCGATAAACCTTTGGACTTTGCTTCAGCAATGAAAGCGCAAAAATTTTGTCATCTAAATTGTAATTTCTCTTGAACTTAGGTCGTACCATGTTACGGACTTGTAATGCAAAAAAGTCTCGCACAGTTGATGGCAGACTTTCAATGCGTTCCGCAAAGCCACGTTTTAGCAACATTTGGGCATGTTGCAAACGTTACGTATGGCGTTTACGCATTTGTCTCCTTGCTTTCATCAAGGAAGAAAGATTGGCAATTACTTTAATATCATACCAAAGTTGTGGTACTTTTCTTATTTTCCCTTTTCCTGTCTGTACGAGCTTTTTAGACTCTCCACTTTCCTCTTACAATCTTCCGCCTCCGTTCCGATCTCTTGGGCAATTGTACACCACGCGTCGTCCTTTTTTACTGCATCAAAATAACGCGGGTGTCTGAAATTCCATTAGGATTCGTGTTTCTCGAATACTTCAAGGAGCTTGAGACAAATTTGCGGCGTCCACTCCATCATAATGTCTTTCGGACGCGAATGCACGCTTTGATGGACAGCCAGCAAGCGGATCGGCGCGAATGGCCCGGCGAACTCTCGGTACGCAATCGCCTCGATCTCGGTCCATACATTGTATCCGCCTGCCGCTCCCCGAATGCACGCCGAATGCACAGGTGAATACGCGGCTTAAGAAGTGCGCATCGCAGATCTTCCTGTTGCGAAGAGATTGATGCATTAACAATGGATTGCCGCAAGCAGCAATCCATTTTAAGCACCTCTCTTGGTCTTTAACGACATCGGGAAATGCCCTCAGTAGTTTATTTCCCGATTCGCAACCTTTCACTTCGCACTTCTTAGGCCCGGACATAATCTGAAACTCAAATTGATGCAATTAATAAAAAAACTTACAGTATCTCAAAGACGCTATATTACAAAAATTATTTATCTTATGTGATGACTGATCCACGTGGGTTACACTTCCTCGTGTCTGCGCCAAATGGCGCCAAACAATTAAAAATGACGACGGTCGTCATGGTAACATTTCACCAACGTCGAAAGGTGTGTCGTGCTCACTGATACACCTAGGTATGCGTGTGTGATGTACCTAGCGCCTCCTGCCTACTTGGTGCTAACTAAACTAGGCGGCGCTGGTGACGGCACGTAGTTTTTTTGTTTTATTCGCGCGACGAGTGGCACGAGCGCGACTCGCCCCTTCGGCCGCCACCTCCGAGAAGTTAGCCCCTCATTGGTAGATATATCAATTTCCAATATATGCAATCGAAGCCATCAGTATGCTGGCTTTCCGTAAGCATATGGTATACTGGTAATGTTGTTTCATCGAAATTAATAACAACAGCATATAGGAAAATGTGACCAGACTTCGTACCGTCACAATGGTGCAGCGGCTGTACAAGACTTCCAGTACCATCTATAGCTACAGTACAATTACGCTTAGTGATATTACGATATTGTTTGTATGCAAGTAACTGTGCCGGGGTACTATAAAATACATAAAACTTATCACCCTTATAGTCATGAATCGAACCTCGATATGGAGCCGTACGAGCCATTTCTCCAATAGTGCGAATTATATCACGGCCATCCAATGGCTTTACTCCCAGTTTTTTGTCAATGGTTTCCACTTTTGCTCGACGTAACACACTCAACTTGGGAATATGTGGTGGTAGTCTGTCACCAATTTTCATATATTCTCGAGCTTCCCGTTTTTGCCAGTTACCACATCCTTCATGAAATATTTCTTCTCCAACTTTGTTCCGCCTTTCACTCTTCAAAGGACGTCGCACATCCTCGTGATCGATGTATTGTGTGTTTTTAGTTCTAACTGTCATGTAAAAGTCATCCACAGGATATTCATCTACATACCCAAAAAATTGATTTCCACATTTTTTACTTTTGCATTTACCAGCTATTCTCAAAAAATGTAGACTGCCGGGTGTTGTGTAGATTTTCGAGTGACGAAAAATGTAGGCACACGGTAACCTTAACTGTTTCCAAATAATCATGTGTAGAAGATCTGTCCAAACGTTACGGTGCATGATATGATATGTTCTTTCCCCATATTTTGCAGACGGCTCAATCATTTTCTGCCATTCCTCACTAGTGATATAAATTTCAAACGTATCCAACCCATCAGCTTCCTTAGGACATTCGAATTCGTGACTTGAGTTCAATTGTTCAGAGTCTGAGACCGAGTCATTAATTGAAATATTTTTTGTTTCATTGACTACAATATTTTTGTTCAGTCGTGCTATTGAGAGAATTGATCGTCGATCTTCACGCACGTGTTACGTGAGGGCGTTCATTTTAAAAGAGACCGAGCGGTTGAGTCTAATTTCCTCAGGTAACGCTTAACGAATTTTAAAGAGATTTTATAATTTTGACATAATCGGATTATTACGCAAAAATCAGGATTGTTTTGGGGCGCGGCTTTCGTCTACAACCCATACAGGTTGTCCAATCAGGATGTGGTACTTTAGAGGAGACTGGTTCGAAACAAAATAAGACAAATTAAGGAATAATATACCATGTATTACAATATAGATATATGTATAGGAGTTTTCAAAGGTGGAACAAAATGGTGAAAATTACATGGATTTGAACAATGACTGATCGAGAATAATTGATCGAGGGAAAACCCCACAACCCACTAAGTGGTTGGATCAATAATCGCGTGTATTGTTAATTCTACACATTCACTCGAATAATTAATGTGATTACAATTTATATTACGCGAAACAAGCCAATTTTAAAAACGCGTCACACGCCGAAGGGAAAGTAGCATCTAATTGAGGGAAAACCCATAACCCACTAGGTGGTTGAATCAGCTGCTGCCTCCGTACAATATCATGATAAATCGAATCACTCACCAACTCCGTATTCTCAAGTCCTCTCTCTCTCTCTCTCTCTCTCTCTCTCTCTCTCTCTCTCTCTCTCTCTCTCTCTCTCTCTCTCTCTCTCTCTCTCTCTCTCTCTGAGTTTCTCTCTCTGTGTGACCTGGAGGGTCCCGCGTCCGAGATGATAAAGCGCAGGAGGGTCGCACAACACACACGCACAATGTCGAAAGTCAGTTTACAATAAAGCTCGAAGATATAAATGTTTAGTTAATACACGGTTGAAACAAATAGGAGTTTAAAAATAGTGAAAACGCAAGAATATATAAGTCTCTACGGGGACTGAGTCCTTCCACGATCACTGGGATGCACTGGAACTCCGGCTCAAGACTACTTTAGAAAATAGTTATGTCCCTCGGACAGATCGACCACGCACTATGCGACTTAACAGCCGACTGCCACGAGCGTTCGCAGGGCAGGCCCGAGCACTTGGGACTTTGAACAAAGAGAGTCAAATTGCTGAGCATGCATTTCGTACACACAGGCCCAACCGTCGTCGCCTCGGACCGTTCCCAGCCTCGCAATGCTTAGGTTTTCGAATGCCATCGCATCCGGCGTTCCAAGAACATTGATGCTGATGAAAGATTTTCTCATGGAAGAACGCAGTGGCGTAGCAATTATTATTTTAAATTGGTTAGTATACCATATCGGTTTATTGACAATTGATCGAGGGAAACTCCCACAACACTTAATGGTAGGATCAGATGTCAACGATACTGTAATAAAATTTTAACAGGGAAGAAAAATATAAAGTAGTCTACTACAATGCCTCGAAAGACTTATCACAGCACGCATTCCAGGAACGTCGATGGCGTTGAAGGATCGTTGATAATATTCCTTCGTGAGTACCTGCCCGGACGTGACCGGCTTCAAGCAGAAATAAATCAGAAATAAGTCAAGCACTATTAAGAATATCTACAGATAATCTACTATTGATTGAGGGAAATTCCCATAACACGCTAAGCGGTTGGATCAATAGAGAACATCTGCGAAATGACTGTAAAAATTAGTAGAATTTAGAAATGAATTTGGAAAAAGTAACCGGCACGTAACACACGTTTGTATACACAGAAAGTGGACTCCATTTCTTATCGAGTGCTTCACTCATTTTTACCCAGACTTCTGATCCACGTGTAGGAAATTGATTAGTTTGAAAATAGTGGATGTATTGTTCCACCACAGCGATGGCACTCTCCTTAGATACAGCTGCTTTGGGCCCCATTCTTAGATTGATTTACTTATAACCTGTAGAACCACAATGAAGAAAATTATACTGAAAGTTAATAATACGCAAACCACGTGCGATTCTTATATACGTACGATAATTATATACGTACCAATTTCTCTGTGTATATTGACGTAATTATTATTGAAACTTGAATGGTGAGGACCTTTACATATATAATAGTTAGTCGGCGATTTGCCTGCGTTCGTGGTGTGCCACATGAAATCTGGAAATATCAAAGTATTACAGTGCGGATCGAACGATAATATTTGTACGATAAATGATGATAATTATATACGTACCAATTTCACTGTGTATATTGACGTAATTATTATTGAAACTTGTATACTATATAAGAATTTTTATATAACCCACGTGGCAACACACAAAACTGCGCACAACGATCAGCCATAAGGCTGGAACAGCACGTCGGGTTTTTTCGTCGAGTAGCGTATAATTTAATAATTTACCATAGTTTTACGAAAGTCGTTGTTTAAATTTTATTGTCCACACACGGTAAACTACCAATTTAATCGCTATTCGACGAAATTACCCGACGTGCCCGAATCAGCCTCATGGTGTCATGGCTGCACGCAAGCTAATAGTTCTCCGCCTTAGAGAATGTGCTTTAAGATGGAAGGTATCATGGATTATGTAAAGCTATATTCAAGCCTCATTCACATTAAAGGCAGCTACCAATAGAAAAGAGGCTTTGGAAATAATTTACGACGTCACGATGTAAATCGTTCTTGTTCATTCACGCGCATGCGCCGTTGTGGCGTCTAGTGATGACGCAAAAGATATTCATGAAAAATGTTAATTAAAAGACAATTCCTTGTCAATAAGTAATAAAAATGAATGAACAAACATGTACAAACGACGACCGATCGATTCCATATAAAATTATTGACGAACAATGAAAAAAAATTTAATGAGGGGCCAAATGAATAAATCAATTTCAGCCAAATTTATTTAATTTATTATAAATCGGCTTTTGATGAACAAACAATATAAACTATTGAACAATGATGTACAAACGATGCACAAACGATTGCATATATTGGAAATTGATATATCTACCAATGAGCTACCAACTTCTCGGAGGTCCATTGAGCTCTATACTAACTGGAGAGTGAACAGAGCAATGGCGGCCGGTCAGACAAGGAGCACAAATTAGTGGGTGGAGCTTTCTCTGTCTTATCTACAGTGCATGTCAATGAACGTACAATAGCCGCGCAAACACGGATGTAAAAATTGTAAAACATATCCGACGAAGAATATTCTTACGAATAATGATCGGAAAATAAACGAAAGGAGCAAATGTGTTAAAATTACTCAGATTATTATTTTGGGAGTCATAATACATATTTTGTTAAGGGGATTCCATCGATTTGGATGAATTTTTTAACGCCTCGACTTTAACTACTCCCCAGTGCCGTCTGCAATGATTAATTATAAAATCAAAAATTTATTTCTACAGTTTGAGACTTCCTTAATACTGTTGCGCCGGGGTGATTTTATTACCGGCCACCCCGACGCAACGGAAATATAAGAAAGTAAACACGGGTGCACGACACGACTATACTTCCTTGTACAGAATAGTAAACACGTCCGAACGCTAAGGCATTCGATGCAAGACAATTATGGCGTCTTCCCGACAGTCTTCTCGAAGGGGTTCGATCCTCTTCTGTCAGCCGCCACGAGCACCAGCAGGCTATGCACGGGCCTATACCCGGTGCTCGCAACAATATACAAGGAAGTTTTTCACCAATTTTCAGACTGATTAATAAATAATTATAGAAGATATGATGATATATATAAATCCCGCGCGGCACCAACTGTCAGCAGCTGCGTACAATCGCGTCACACTGCAAAGACATGACATTCTCAGTATTATATGATTATATATTACAAAAAAATATTGCTATATTATTTTCGAAATATTTAGTAACATTTTTATTATAATATTTACACCCAATATTTACAATATTTACACTGTTCTGTTTACAATATTCTGTTCTTTTATAAATTTTTCTTTTTCTCCTTTTTCATTTTCTTTTTGCATATCTTTTCTTTTTTATCCAATTTATTTTTGATTGATGTCGTGCTTAAATTTTTTTTGCCAAACTCTTGTCCACTGGAGGTACAATATTGCATTAAATTTTCAAAGTCTTTAAGTTTTTCAGCCGTCACTCCTACTCCGCCTGCCAATGACGCTTTTTTCAAATCTTCCCCTCCAATAGATGTTTTAATATTTATAGTAGTAGGTTTCCCATTGTAACTATTATAAACATCTACTTGCCCATTGGGAAAATAAATGATATGTACGATTTGACTTATTTTAATTCTCTTTAAATCTTTATTCGGCGTCAATAAACTTTCGTAATTTTTTATTGCAATTTTTGTGGCATCTATCATCTCGAAGGGGGGATTTCGCGCCGTTCTAATTAATTCCACGTATTCTCCTTCGGTTTCTATTCTTTCCCGCATCTTTTTTTTCTTCCCATATAACCCAAAATTCCTATCACATTGGCAATATGAGTGACCTCGCGCCGGAAATAGATGCTGAATTTCTACTTGCAATTCCGTAGATATCATTGAAAAAAATTGGACCTTCGTATAATTACGATTTCGTCCTCCTGCCGCGTCCGAATACAAAAAAATTTTGTTGAAACAATCAAAGTCAAATTCTTTTTTAATCGCATAATGTACTAAATTGCACACAGTATTTGCTCCTTTCTTTAAACTGCCTTCCATGAAATGGAACATGTAGCTTCTATCACTTTTATGTGCGTGAACATTAAATATGTACAACCACATCAGTCGACGAAAAAACTGCGTATTTACGGGAAGTTTCGGTAGCGGAAGATTTTGGCCAAAATCAAATTCGCAATGCAGCACATTTGCGGTCGATAATTTTAATTTTTTCAATTTATTATACTCTTCTACTTGAAGTTTATGTACGTCGTACTTATCTTTTTCTTGTCCATTTATGTCGTACGCGTAGCAGAGATCACAAACATCGGACCGTGGCGATTTGAACGAAAAATTTATGTGACAATTAAAATATTTTCTGTACGTCGATTCATCGATGGGAATATAATTATTTTTTGTCACAGACTTGTAATAAGATAAAAAGGAATAATAAAGACTGCGCAAAGTTAACGTTTTATCATCAAAGTAATTTAATTTTGTGTGTTCCCGTGAATAATGCGAATTGGAATGCGAAATACTGTTGCAATGTTCTTGTATTAAAATCTTTACTTCCACAGTTAATTTTACGGTCTGATTTTCGTGTTTTCCACGTTTATCATCCATAGTTTCTTCATTCATCATTTTTCTTTGTATTGTCTCAATCCTTTTTTCCCCACACCGAAAACATTACAAATAAATTTTTTACAAACATCAATGTTATCTCGAATACTAATGATTTGATAAAAAAACTGTAAATAGAAAAAATGTGTGTCGTGACGAGCTTTATAGCATTATATTTTTTAAAATACAGTTTAACAACATTTAACTTTCCAATATTTCTTAGCGTTTGGACAATACTTTTTCGCATTTTCGAGCGCTAGTCCCCTTATTGCATCCAAGCCCTCAATTGTTCACATTTCCAAAGGATAGAAAGCAAGCAGACGAATTTACTATATTACATGCGACAGAATTTCGCGATAATTGTTACATATAAAATGAATATAATTAAGAATATACATTTATTTGTACAATTATCTCGAAGTTCTCTCTATAAAGCATATGTACAGCAAGCAAGCGAATTTATCGCAAGGATAGAACAAGAATTGCGTGAGGTAAATCGAACAACTATGTACATATTCGCGATGTCCAAAAATCGAATGAAATAGAAAATGGATGAAATTGATAATATTCTGGACATCACGAATTTGCATTACTCGACGTAGAGGGAAAAACCGTGAGGTCAACAATGGCATGTAAAGGTAAACTACTCTTTTGCTTCTTCGCAAAAATTGGATATAAAGTCTTAGATGACATGAGAGATAGATGTTTGTCATCTACCTCCATGGTCAGAGCTGTTTCCCCGTGCGCCTTTAATGTCGATTTCGTTACGCAAATCGCATTGACGTTGTTCGAACAAAGTCGGTTTCGTTTTTTGGTCTTTATGTCGGGAAGCATGGAAAACAATCTTTCAGCGTCAGCGTTTGAATTTGGAAGACATCTAATGGAAATTAATAATTCCTGCAAGCATGGATATTTAAATGAGCCTTGATCGTTTCGCGTTAACAACACCGTTTTCCAAACTTCATCAAAAGCTAATGTACAAAGCTTCTGCTTATCTTCATCTGCAAAATTCAGATGCAATGTCGACCATTCTTTTTGCAAACCGTCTTCGTCGAAACCGCCCAATTTCTTAGCAATAAAGTGAACACTTTTAAAGGAAGTGTCTCTGTCATTATCTACTAATGCCAAATGAGGCTCAAAAACACATAACTTGCTTAGAAATTCGTCATCGATTGGAAATCGCTTACGAATTTCGTTTGCAGCCGTTATGTAAAACTTAATACAATTTTCTCGAACGGTTTGGACAACATCGGGTTTGCCTTCTGCAAGTAACTGACTAAGAAAAATGCCACACTCCGGACCTAAATGAATACAATTAAGTGCAATCTGATTATTGCCTTTTGAAAAATCTATTAATTTTACTGAATCCATGTGCTTCAAAAGCTGCGGTTTCAAAAAATGATCTAAAATATTATACAATAGAGTTTTGGCAGTATTTTGAAGCAAATGGATTCTTGTTTTTTCAGACTGAAAGAATAAATTAAAGTCATTAAAATACTCTAGAATATATTCTAAAAACAGAAGATATGCTTTCGCTTCTGAATTTTGCATCATGATAAGCAGATCTTCCCCAGACTTTGTCTTCTCACTTACGACCAATTCTTTCAGAAATTCCAACACACTGTCCCAATTTTCTAAAAGTGTAACTACGGATGAGTAACGCGATAAACATCGCGTAGTACAGAATTTTTAAATTTTGCGGTCAGTAAATTGATAACATTGTTGGAAATCGCGGAAAATGGCCGAACGTTTGGGACTGCTATAAATGAATGTAGTGACTTTCCGTAATAATTCCTCGCAGACCTCGGGAATGGTAGCGCATGCTTTATGCACTACCAATGCAGAAGAGTGACATGGACACGGCATGGTGAGAAATCTTTCACCGCGAACTTCTGCAAGTTTGGTCTTGAATGACGAACGACAACCTGTCATCACAGAAGCGTTGTCACACGACAAATCAACAATGTTTCCGAACGGAATTTGCTTTTTCCACATAGAGTTCTTAAATGAAGTAAATAATTTATCGGCAGTACATTCTCGCGCGTCAAGATTAATTAATTCTACTAATTCCGTTCGAACATCCAAAGTCTGGGGTGCGACATACCGAACAATAAACGACATCCATTTCTCATTGGAAATGTCGGATGTCTTATCAATAAATATTGAAAACTTAGAATTTTGCAAAACATCACTGTTGAGTCCCGAATGACTCTAGGATCGGGTTATAGTACAAGGAAGAAAGTGATACCGAATAACTGTAACTCTTAGCTTTATTTACAACGCGATACAAACGTGCACGGCCATTCCGTGTCACGTCCCAAGCCCGAACTAGTAACCCCAGATGCCCGTGTGGGAGCGCTCTCGTCAGTGCTCTTGGGAGCATGCGCAGTCCCCAACAATCACTAAGACGCTCTGTTTCCCGAGGACACAGAACGTTCGATATAATATTAGAACACTTGGTGGACCACACCTCATACGTTCCAAAACATCGGGATCTTTCCCAACGTCTTGGAAAAATTGAAGAATCGCCGTTGCCGCTTGATGCGAAATATTTTTCTCCGCAACTAGTGCAGCAAAACGAATTTCCGCGACTTTTTTTCGTTCATCAAATGACAAAGGCTATTCCTCGCATTGCGATCTGAAATCGTCCGATTTCCTCACATCTATTCCATTTTTTTCGCAGTTTTTGATGTGGCACTTGGAATTCGCGTGACGTTGGATTTGCGACAGTCCGCAAGCAAATGATTTTTTACAAACCGAACAAAAACACGAAAAAGGATCATCGGTGACCTTATTCATCCATGGCTTGAAATCCTCAAGCCATTGAGGCATAAAAGTCTTTCTCGAGACCTTAGCATGCAGAGTCATTCGCGGAATTTTTCTAGATGACAAATATTTATGTCTCGCTGATTCCGCATGCCTTCTAACGCTTGACGAGCCGCAAGAAAAAGTTATCTCGCAAGAAGAACAGTAGAAAAGGCTTTTATCATTGGGTACTTCGCGAATCCACGATCGGAACTTCTCATTCGTTTCCCACGACGGCCGATAAACAGAAGTAGCCTTTTCACCTGTTTTCTCAAACGTTTCCATCGTACTTACCACGAAAAAATTGAAATATGTAGAAAAGATATTATATACAAAGCAAGAAGCAAATGCTAGCGTATAGAAAAGGGGTGATATAGGGGGCTACTAATTACTTACTCACTACAACACCATAGATCCGAAAAACATGCAGGCTACTAATTACACTTCCAACACCACAGATCCGAAAACATGCAGACAGCGCGAAAGAAATCTAGAGACGCGGTAGCGTCTCGACGACAAGTACAGGAAAGACACCCAGTATATGTCGACTGTCGCTACCGTGTATCTTTACTCGTCGCGGAGCCATTCCAACCTAACTCTGATATTTATACATTAATATCTCATCACGCCTGCAATATTTTCTAAATTTAAAGGCATTTTTCTTATGTAAACCGCATATCAGCTTTCGAAAAAGACCAATTCCAATAAAATCGGTCCACGCATGACAGAGATATCATAATATCGTCTCATGGATCTGTCAGAAACGGTAAGATTTTCTTCTGATTCTGATTCTGATTCTCCTTCAGTCAAATTTTCGTCAACATAATACGTATACGCGTTACACGCACACCTTCAGCCAAAAGAAACTAGTGTATGTATGATCGGCGTCCGCCATGTTTATAACCTACCAAATGTCAAACCGTCATAACCTGCCAAGTGTCATCAAATAATGTAAGTGGTCCAAATTTGAAATGTCAGGAGCTTTAACACTAAATAGGAGACTGAATTATTGTCTCAATTAACAAGGTAAGTCGCCAAAATTTTTTTAATAGATTTCTTATGTAGAGTCGCAGACTTGGAAGTTGTCCGGAGAAGGTTCGACAAAGAAGTATCTTCTTTCGCATAAGTTTCTGGAAATTTGTACCATGCATGTACAAAATAATATATTGTAGTAAAAAATTGCATTGCATTTAAATTGTCAGATACTTGTATTTTTGTATATACCAGCAATTTAGAGTTTTTATGTAAAGCTTATTAATATTATATTATACAAATGAAAGGGACGCACAGGACTTCGATAAAAATGAAGGGGACGCACAGGCTTCGATAGTAGAATTGAAGGGGACGCACAGGCTTGGATGGATAGAAATGAAGAGAATGCACAGGCTTGGTGGTTGTCCGGAGAAGATTAGACGGAGAAGATTAGATAGATAGACAGAGCATCTTGTTTCGCACAAGTTTCTGGAAATTTGTCAAATAAGGTAAATCTACAAAATTTGTCAAACGACGTAGCATTAAGAATTAAAATTAAGAATATTATGGCGTACCGCTTGCAATGTAGAGTCAGTCACATTAGTCAAGAAAGTACGCTAAAAACACATCTCCCTTGATTTGTGAAACACATTCGTAATACTTTAATATAATAATATAATAAAATCCACAGTAGTTGCCACGCTATTCATTAGTTCATTAATTTTTTCGATTCTCGTTATTTCAATTCACCAATAAACATTCTAAATTAATTTTATTCCAACACCAATGAATTGTGCGTTAAAAATATTGGTTCTCTACGTTCATTTTCGCTGAATTATTACCATTAGGATTTAATTTAAATTTCCTGCAATAAGTTCTACGTTAAGTTGTAGTATATAACTAAAATGTGGCTTTATATTATTATATTATATATTTACAGATAATAGAAGCAGAAGGTGATGCACTGTGATCTACGCCAGACTATGTACGCACAAATTTGCAGGTAGGGTTTTGCATACGTAATTATTCATCCAATGATCTTGAGCATGTGTGATAAATTATAAATAATAATTAATAAATGTGTCCTATTTTTCAGTTAACGATGCAGACGAAGATAATTATTTCAACATTACTGAAAATGAAATAAATGTAAATAAAAAGAGTAAATGAAATAATCACATTTTTTTTTCACAAAATAAAAATTTATTTTTTTTTTCAAATAGAAAAAAATTTAATGGCCGCTGCCGCTGCCGCTGCCATGACCCCGCTGTTCCTGGCCCCGGCCACGGCCCCGCTCCCACTCACGGCCCCGGCCCCGGCCACGGCCCCGGCCGCGGTACTGGTCCACAATTATATTCCGAAGGCTGAGGGCCTGGGCCCTCATAATCTCTAATGCTGCCCAATTCTGTCTTTGGGCCGTCAGCCTCCACCCACCCTTCGCGTGCCGAGCCACGTGCGGTCCTGTAATAAGTAGTATAATAAATAACAATAAATTTATTAGTATTTAAATTTAGACTTATTTTCAAGCATTCTAAAAACATATACAGTCGGTGTCGAAAGTATTCGTACAGTGACCAATTTAAAGTAAAACTTTTTGTATTTATATCCATGTCAGTAATAAATTTTATCGGAAAACAATGATTAATCAATATTCTTTGATGTTCGTAGAATAGATTTTGTATAAACAAAATTTTATTTCCTTTAACATATACAAAGAAAAAAAAAACAAAAACAGATAAACGCGCAGAAATGGACGTGCAAAAAGTATTCGTGCAGTTGAATAAAGAATTAACCCCATAAAAAACTTTCAAAAAGTAAAAAAATTACGCCAAGTACATGAATTATCTTTGTAAAAATAAGTGAGATCCCCATAAAAAACTTTCAAAAAGTAAAAAATCACAAAAAATAAAAGATAATAATATAAATCACAAAAAAATAGAAGAAAATATACAATATAAAAAAAGATGTGAAATCAAAATGAGCTGCAAGTACATAAAGGTGCTTTCCAACTGCCCTTAAGATGACACAACTACATAGACACAGCTAAAATGCTGTGTGCATACATTCCATTACTCATATCGCGGACATTTTAATTAACCAATCAAAAAGAATCCCAATTAAAAACATTGTCGTAAATGTATGTATAATTGAAATCTTTCACAGCTGCTATTGTAGATTGATGGAATATATTATCAACGAGGAAAAGCTTTTGTCGGTCAAAATTATTCGGATATAATGATTTATAGTTTAATTTGTAAGCTTTCTTAGCAATTAAATGTTTTTCAAAATCGTAAACCGTACGTAAATCATTAAACTTAGCTAATCTTAGTTCGTTTGTATACATGTCGGGGAAAATAAAAGTTTTATCTAAATTTTTTAAATTTAACCAATTATTTCTAATATTTTTCATTATGTGAACAAAGTCGAAAGAAAGAAAAATGGTTTTATTAGGTTGTGAAGGATTAGGAAAACTTATGCCATTATTAGATAATTTATTAAACATATTTCTATTGATTCTATGATTATCTGCTACAATACATATTATTTCGAAACCACATTTTTGAACAAATTCTATAATTTTATTAACAATGGGTATCATTTCAGCCCCAGTAATATTGAAAACCGGTAATAATTTAATAATTTCAGAAAAGTTTCCAAAAGCTGAACTTATCATAAAAGCTAGAATGGTTTTTGCCAATTCGTTAGAATTTGTAGCACAACCTGCAAGTCTGTTTGATTTATATTGTAATTTTGAAGTAATATAAATTTCATCGATTAACAAAATCACTACTTTTTCCCTATTGGTTAAATTGGATGATATATTAATAAGATAATGTTCATTTGTTATATCATTATCTGGTGAAATGGTCATATTGGCTGAGAGATATTGTAAATATCGTTTATGAGGTAAAATAAAGAAATTTTTTAATAAATTGTATGTAGCTGACGATTGGCTATATAATGAGAAAGCCATAATAGTGGTGCCTGAGCTATATCTATTGTTTTTATTTTTTATTTTTCTTACTTGATCGGTTAGTATTTCGAGATTTTTTGTATAAGCGAAATCAATTGATTCTGCAATAATGTATGCCTTATTGAGTTCTTCTAGAGACTTCTCAAGATGTTTTTCAATAAGACGTATATCAGTGTCAGAATGTGCTTGTTGTAATACTTTATATCTACTTAATATATTCTGAAGCTGGGACCACCTAGACAATTTCTTGTCAATAGGTAGTACCCACTTTAAATCATTAAATGATAATTCATTAGTTTCTTGAAAAACTTGTAATTTCATGTCGTCACTAATTACAATCTGTGTATTTAGTACCAAAATATCAGATTCATCATTACATACAAGCATGCTAAAATAAAATTTTGAATTTGTTATTTTAATAGTCCAACAGTTTGAAATTGCAAGCTTTTCTTTATAATTCTTTATTAAATCCGCGAAATTACTAATCAAATCTGAATTAGTAAATTCGTGGACTAAATTTTCATGCCTTTGAAGCATTTCTTGTTCCCGCTCTACAGGATCTTTTCTTGGTGGTAGCACACGTTTTGGAAAATAAGCAGGTAAATTGGGGAATATGGATGGTACTGCATTCGCTATAAGCCTTGGACATCTCAACAAAACATTCTCCAGTACACCATTGGCCGATAGAATACCATGATACCTCTCAATATCAGTTTCTGCAAAATGCAGACTACAGACGGCAGAATATTTTGATGGTGTCCAATTTTTACGAGGAATAGCAACCATCTATTTCTCCCGCAATTCCTCATCTTTGGGAAATAAAAATATAGAATTGTAATTATTATCTTTCAAAGTACTATCATAATTTCCCTTGCAATTGGGAACGCAGCAACGTCGTGGCATTATTAATGATTATTTGAAATTTATAAAAAAAAATGTATATGAAACAAAATGTAAAAAAATACGATAGATTATATTAAATAAAAGTGCTACACACAAAAATAAGGGTCTGTAGAGTTAATATAAATAAATAAAACACCTGAATTATTTCTCCGTTTCTCACGTTTACTGGACTTCAGTCAAACTACATTAATATTTGAAACATTTGAAAGATAGGCGGGAAACCGAAAGGCCGGTAGAGGGAGACTGTGTAGCCGGGAGGCCGGTGAGTAGCGAGAGGCCGAGAGGCTGATACGGTAGGTTGGGTTGGGTATATCGAAGCCGGACTCTCGCGGTGTTGCCATTTTGCCTTTAGCACGGCTAGTACTAGAGTCGGCTGTGACCACGGGTGATTGCGGGGCGAAGGGAAGTATAGTACATCGGTTAAACGCTAGGGGCGCATCATGCACCTTCAAATCGCTTCAAGCATCTCCAATCCGTAGTATATATGTAGGAATTGTCGGGGTTTCGCAATCGGAAAAAACAATCAGACACAGTAGTGCAAGAAGAATAGTTAAAAGATATATTAATATAAACAAAACAAAGAAAATACAGAATACTGTCACACGACGTTGCCCTTAGCACGCTTTTTACCAAGACTAAAACTACGATCGGCTCGACCGACCAACGCCGCCACATTCGGCCGTCTTCGCCGAACTTCGTCCTTCGCCGATCTGCGTCTTCCGCGCGAGAGTGTATCGCGTTTCGGCCTTTACTACCTACCATTCCTACATATATATCAGTGCCTCATCACCCATCAGGACCCGCCGCAAAAGTAATAGTGCAGTACAATGCGTAGTACATTGTACTACAATGTACAGACATACATTCGGGCCCGCTCGGTTCTTTCGGCCCGCTCGGTTCTTTCGGCCCGCTCGGTTCTTTCGGTCCGCTCGGTTCTTTCGGCCCGCTCGGTTCTTTCGGCCCGCTCGGTTCTTTCGGCCCGCTCGGTTCTTTCGGCCCGCTCGGTTCTTTCGGCCCGCTCGGTTCTTTCGGCCCGCTCGGTTCTTTCGGCCCGCTCGGTTCTTTCGGCCCGCTCGGTTCTTTCGGCCCGCTCGGTTCTTTCGGCCCGCTCGGTTCTTTCGGCCCGCTCGGTTCTTTCGGCCCGCTCGGTTCTTTCGGCCCGCTCCGTTCTTTCGGCCCGCTTGAAATAATTCAAGCCGCTCGGTTCTTTCAAGCCGCTCGGTTCATTCGAGTACTCGGCTCGGCTCGATCGTTCAAGCCGAGTTAGACTCGGCTTGCTTTTTCCGGGTACTTGAACAGCTCTACTATGTAGAAAAGATTATGCAAATACATTTTTCCTGGAAGAGACGAATAATTTAGTAAGCGACAAATTGCGATCCGTGCGCAGTGGAAAACTTGCAGATTCAACGAAATTGATCAATTTATGAAACGAGTTATACTTTTAATATTTATATATTCAGAGAAGTTACACCAGACCAGTGTTTCCCAACCTTTTTGAGTTGCGACCCCCTTTTACAACATGCAAATAACTTGACACCCTCCTCCCGTATAAGGTTAAGTAAATTTAAGAAGATAAAGAAAACACATTAAAAATCGATATTGCAGAATATAATTCTAACAAAAAAAAAAAAAAAAAAAAAAAAAAAAAAAAAAAAACGCGGCGACCGCCCAGAAACACATCGCGACCCACCGGTTGGGAATAGGGTTGCCATCCGTCCGGGCTTGCCCGGATTTGTCCTCTTTTTTTTTAGAGCATCTGGGGAGATTTTCTGCAGTGATCCGAGTTTTTCGATGCAGCGCGCAAAAAAGTCATAAATATTTTATCTTTATTTCTTGATTGCGGTTACAGTCTATAATTTACAGAAAATTTTGTCTTCGGATATCGTACCTAATCTAAGGCATAGTTAAAAGTGTCCGGGTATCAAGTGGAAATGTCCGGGGTTTTAATGCTCTCTGTCCTACATTAATGGTTTTACGGATGGCAGCCCCAGTTGGGAATCACTGCACTAAACGAATGAATTACATAAACTGCATTCATAAGTTTATCTATAATTAATATAACGAATGTACTTTATTTTTGTATTTAAAGAACTTTTACCGAGACATTTACTTCGATTGAAAATTTCAATTAAAAATAAAGGTAGGTATCTTTCGGATAGAAGGAGGATACCGTTTAATTTCTACAACCAAAAGTTCAACGTAATTGGTTTATTTATTCAATAGGAATAGCAACTGCACCTATATCTTGAAATATTACCTATATGTATACTATTTTCTAATCCACTATAAACTTGAATTTGGATCAGTTTAATTTCAAATTCAATCCAATGCGATTCAAACTGGATCAAAATGGTACAGCAGAAACAACACGATCTATTTCTGGTATTGACATTCGTCCTCATTCTATTTACGTGCTTCTGTATTGATGAGCAATGATAAGCCTTATTATCTAAGTGTGGCGAAGTGCAAACATGTTTCTACTGATCGGTTTATACAATTGAGGACGCATTAAACGAATGACCGCTCATGGGACGCAGCGTGGTGAAAAATGGACAGTTTTCCTTCAATAGTTGATGAAACTGAACATCTTCGTAAATTAAGTTTAGCATTCTAATTATTTATTGTATGCTTACTGTGTTTTGAAATTCACGTTTGCAACGTTACCATAAGTTCTACGAGCTACGCATTCAAAATCAATAAAATGATGACTTAATCCCCACCTCCTTGATTTTACGTGTGCTACGTCATATTTCAATTTTGTCAAATCTGTGACGCCATGAGTAAAAAATCTGATATTTTTCACATAAATGCCTAAAAAACAATTTCATGGTTTTGTTAGGGCAAATCAACGCCTAAGGGGGAAGTGAAAAGGGGTACTTTATAAAATCTTATGTTCCTATGTTAGGGGAGAAGTGAGATGAAAGGGACATTTTTGTTTAGGACCAGACAGTAAAAAAAATATTCTGGGTTAAATAATAATTTTGGTCCTAATTGGTACCATTAGAAAGGTCACTTATCTGATTATCACAATACGTGTCAATAATAAGCTTCTGTGTATATTTAAGAAATTTTAAGAAATTGTATGTTGTCCGTTTCAGAAATTGGTTGTATCGAATGGGACACTATATTAATATTATTGGATAATATTATGGGATACTATATTAATATTATTTCATTAATTATTTATTTCTCCAGATATCACAATCACAGTATTGATGTCGACAAGTGTACAAGTCGAATTTTTTCTTAAGTTACATAAGTACCACAGTATTGCCACAGTATTTGTAACAAAATTTACATTAAACTTACATACTTAAGATACAAAAAATAATCCTCAGATTAAAAAACAAAAGATAATCCTTAGATTAATCAAAACTATGTTAATTAAAACATCTCAATTGACATTATAATTGATAAAAAACACCTTGATGCGTAGTAAATATTCTTTTATTACTAATGATCGGTTTATCATAGTAAGGTTTTGAAGAGAACGGTTAAGAAGGGGATGTTCCATTCATAAATATGACAACACAATTTAAAATCTGATCTCTACAGTTACAACATTAAACAAAAGATTACCTGACACTTCTCTTATTGTTCTTGAATAAATATCTGTCCAGATGTAATAACAAAGAAACCAGTCGCTGTTTACAGCACTTGACAAATTGTTTTCAGAAAACACCAAAAATTTTACTTTGAAGCACGAGAAAATTCAACCTTGTGTCAACGCCATCTTTGAAATGACATCCACTTGCAATTATTAAACGTGGTGAAGCATGCAGTGTTGCTACAATACAAAAACACTCTCCTCATGGGAAGGTCCTTTATCGTTCAGATAATTGCAATGTCCCGTTCAATATGTGTCCCTTCCATCCTAGCTCTCCCCTATATTATGTAACAATAAAAGTATAATGTTTCTACATCAGTTAAAAAACGTGTTGTACTTATATACCCTTCATTTCATATACATTAACACGACCACGAAAATTGGTAACTGTTTTCAGCATAAACGACTGTTGTCACAATATTGTATTCACGCACTCTTATTTGAGGCATTGACAACAAAAACGGGCTAACCCACATTTTTTTGCGAAATTACGTTAGTAGCAGTAATGTATTCCAATATAAAATAGGAAAAAATTTCTTCTATTTAAAATCATATGGCATAACAAATCCACTTGTTGCATTGAAATTTTTTGGTGACTGTGTGCAATTTCAGGCTCAGAATTTAGCCCTTCACTGATTTCCAAACATTCTTCATTCAGAAGAGACTTGACACATTTGTGGATAAAACTCAGAAATAAAAAAAAACAGTACAAATCAATACTATTATATAAAATAATGTACAATATAAAACTAAAGACTAACTATTATAAGAATTGCTCACCTCGATGTTATCTCTGAGACTTTCAAAATGATCCTGTCAATTATTTTGATAAGTAATTTTATAACAGGGCGTTAATTTATCGACCGGTCGAAAGACCGGTTGCAGTAGATACGGGGGACTATACACGATTCTAATCAAAAACTGAAACGAAAGGAACGATAAAAAAAGAAATACAAGTTAAACGGATAGTATAAGAATTGCCAAAACGCCAAATGGAAAATTTATGCAGAATTTTTAATGCAATTTTAAAACCGGTCACTTGACCGGCCGTGGTACATCTAGTGTCACTAAAGAAACCGTTTTGGGAATTGTAATGGTTTTAACTTATTTCACTTTGTACGTAAATTATCATAACTGCTTCTAAAATCCTGCTTACCATACTGATAGACACCCCGTATATTCTAATACTCGTTTCTCGTTTCCGCTACGATGATGGCGATGCAGAAGCATCGAATGATGAAACAGGCATGCGGGAGATAGGCATTTATCTTTCTCGCCACAATCTGACGGGAAGAGGAGAGGAAGAAAAATCAACCATGATGTTTTCGTCGAGTCACGGGGACACCCCAGAAAAGTGTCCATATCACACACTTTTTAAAAACAAATGACGCGCTTTCCCGCGTAACAGCGCTAATTGCGATAGGAGAGAGCCAGGGTGCACAGAGATTAATTGCAGTGAATGGAAGGGGAAACACCTACAGGAGTGGTGGTAATGTGTTGCTTTCTTTTCGTGAATGCCATAAGCACGACGAAATATACTGTTGATAGTCGACAGAGGATCGATAACTATAACGAGGCAGTCAGTGTTTTGAAATTCACTCACAACTATACAGATGTAAAGTTTAACAGAAATCGGTGTCAGAGGACGTTAGGCAAAGTTAGATCTCTATTAGATAATAATAGAGTAATATTTGTGCAAATCGAAGGTTTAACGAAGTTCAAAGGATATTACGCAAATTGAATATTTATACAAATCAAAAGTTTACCAAAACTTACAGAACATCAAGTAAAGTGAGATCTCTATTATCTCAATATCTGTGCAAATCAGGGTTTAACAAAGCTTGAAGGATATTATATAAAGTGAAACTGAATGTTTATACAAATCAAATATTTAACAAAGTCTGAATCCTCATTTTTATTAGTGATCGTTACTTGATTTGAAGTCGCTTATTAGTTACGTTACTTGACTCCAAGTCGCTTGAGTTCAAGTAACTTAATTTCTAGTCGCTTGAGTTCAAGTAACTTGACTTCAAGTTTGTGCTCAGTGGTGTCAGTTGTCTTCAAGTTACTTCTATAAGATTACTTTGAAGAAAGTAGATATCTATAATGGTGTCAAAGGAGGTGGTGTTTGCTGGATTGTGTCTAATAAGGAACGAAATTATGAATGAGTTATTAAAAACATTAAAAAAAATTATGGTAAGGAAACGGTCATGTTCTCTGGACAATTTATCAATTCCGTAACGTGTTTCAGAAGAATTTTAAATTTGTCTTCAAATCGTGAACAAGACAGCAGCGTCACTTCGACTAGCTGTCATCTACTTAAAGTAGTAGATCCCGAATTTACATTGCGTTCCGTAATTATAAAATATAATATATAATTAGGTATATAATTATTATGTGTTACCGCACTTTCAGAAGTACTATTTTGCCCCAAGCAGAATCAGTAGGGAAACAAACATTGTTTGGTTGCTACGATACGTATGAAACAAAAACGAAATGAAACATATGTTGGAGAGACTTGTAACACAAAACAAAAATTGGTTGGATACCAAGTTGAGACCAACTCTGATGTTTTTCTGATATGCGCGTCCGCCATATTGGATCCGCCATTTTGTTTTTTGCAATTCTGACCTCAGATTCGTAATCAGCGACCTCGAAAACCTTAGTATACTCATTTCTGTACACATCAAAGGTCATTTGCACGTTTTGGTCACGTTTTGAGGATTTGGGAATCACTGCACCGTACAACATAAAACGGATTTTCTTAAAAAGAGGCAAATATGGGCAAAAGTTTTTTGTACGTCATCACAGCTGAAGCATTGTTCTTAACGATAGAAGAGGAAATTTTACTCGGAAGAGCCCGGAAGTAAATTTTATCTCTTGCTAAATATAATTTCACCAGTGTTCGTAACAGGCGATATAATTTTTTAATTGAAATTTCATCCCTTCGTTGCTACATGCCTCAATTCTGTACCAAAATATAGTATAGGACTGTACTTATCACTACCTATTAAATCCATAATTGTTCTACCAGTTTCAAGTGCACTTTTAAGAGTCGCAAAGAGCACCAGCAATTTCACGGAGAGAGTAACACTCCGACAATACTCGACATTAGAATAAGCTGTAGCGAATGATGACAAACTTACGTTCCTCTAACTCTTGGTAATTAGTAGGCAGATAGGTGATGAAAACGGTGGTGCTGTCTGAAACCATAATTGGTGATTTTCGTAGTTAGAGTTTTGACCAGGTTTCCTCTATTTTCGACCACTATGCACCGCTTGAAAAAATGTAGAATTTTTTTCGTGGAATATCTCGAGAACGGTGATGAATATCAAGAAGAAGTTTAAACAAAAGTTGCATCTTTTTTTTATATTTACAAATTGCGTAAAACTGATTCCCGAAAAATCAATACATTCCAAGTTACTCCCACCACTAAATCCTTAATTCCATAATTAGTTTCGCGCAGTTTTGTAGATATAAAAAACGGATGCAACTTTTGTTTAAATTTCTTTTTAATATCTCTCACCGTCCTCGAGATATTCAACGAAAAAGAAAATTCCGCATTTCTTTAAGGGGTGATTTCACCCCCTAAATTCGCACTATGGAAGCAACAAAAAATAGGGTTGCCTTACGGATGAAATACTCTATTTGCACACACAGTTGCATAATTTTCTGAATTTTCGAATTGCCTCACTTCATTATTTTATGATTATAACCTACCTTTTCAAAAACAATAGGCCGTCAGCTTCATTAACTGACTTGAAGTTCACACTTGTACGTACGTTCACACACGTAAAAGTTTAAAGACTCTCTACTTCGGTTGAAACTTCAAAGAATGTTGAAAGGATATTTCAAGTTAAGTGAATAACAGATTTACATTGGTAAAGTAGTTTCAGTTTACTTGAATTCCATGAACTTGATGTCAAGTAACGCAACTAATCTGAACGAAGCTTTAAGGATACTGATTGTGAGTATAGTAGGACTACCATTATCTGAAACTTTTGTATTCGACATAGGAATCTCTGTAGTAATACAAATACAACTGTAGCGCGCATGCTCAACTACAAGGTAGAAAACTAGGTGGTGCCATCTATCGTTTACAACTCGACTGCGTGACTTCTATGGGTATAGGGATAATAATCTTTTTGCTTTACTTTTTATTATTTCTAATCTCACAACAACCTTACAAACGTACAATTGCAAGATATGCAGTTTTATATTATCTTTTCAAACTGTTACTTTATATTTTATATCTTAATGCATAAAGCAGAAAGTTTCTATGTTTGCGTGTCTGTCTGGCACCTAAGAACTTTTGAACGGTAAACTCTGGTGTCACGAAATGCACCTCAGCTTATTATGCCTGGTTAATCCAGATGAATGTGACTATTTTCGCAAAAAGGAAAAATAAAAATTATAACATCGGAATCTACATTCCGGGCGAAGCGGGGAAGTAAAGCTAGCATTTTATAAGTCCCACCTATCTAAAATCATTATGTACCATCGTTCAAAACCACCAATCAACTTTCGTCAGTTGAGCTCAAGTCAAAACTTTTTCAAGAATTAGCACTCATGTCACATATAAAAAGATATGGATACACTGCACGTGACACTATCGTATTCTATATTCTATATATGTTGGTTGCATCCTGAATAAATCAGTGTTGTTATTTGATTAATTTCCAATTCAGACGCGATGCACGTGCGGTTGCGCAATGGCATCTCGCTGTTCTACGACGTCTCATTTAGATTCAATTGATATATGATGCTTTGTTACATTCTGCGACGTGGCCTATATCAGTGCTACTAATGTCACTACAAACTTAACGCTTACAATTAGCAAAATAAATAAATGTAAACTATAAATAAAGTGGGTATGTGATGTTTCTCTTTGAAGGTGCATATCCACGACGAGATAAAAATATCGTGTCTCACGTGAGACTTTAATCTCATGAGACGATTATTTCATTATTTAATTAGTTTCATGAAATTAGACTCTCGCGAGACAAGTTTCATGATATATTTTCAAAAATCTCATCTCTCACGGCTATTTCTATTATTCTCATTTAGTTGTAGCTGAGATGTTTGTCTCTTGATAGAAAAGTCTCGTGTAAAATTTCATCGCGGTGTTACGTACGCAGACTTATCTTTGACTTTTTAACCCTTTCGGGTGTCCGGAATGCACGTGACCCGACGGGGTCATCGTTTTCTGCAGTGGTGTGATGCAACCGAGTTTTCCCCGAAAACCAAACAGTCAATGAAGGCACTCATGCCCCCACTACTTTCTACCCGAATTTCACCGTATAAAAAGGGCCACGAAACCACACTCGTGGGCTCATTTCAAATCTAGTACGCATAGACTAAGGAGGCTTATTACTTCAACTTAAACCAGACAGAACGTAGAGTTGCTGATAGGTGTTGTTACTATTAAACTCTTTGAGACCCCCGCATTCCTCAGTGCGTCAAAACCGAGAGGTGGACTTAGCTACCGCGACAAACAAACACTATGACAATTGTAAAAGACTGAGTTTATAGAATATAATTAGTTATTCCTAATTCAGAGTTCTTTTATAAAATTAATCATTATCTGAATTTCCTCTTGGGGATAAACCCACATAGATACTCCTTTACCGCTCAAGGTGTATCACATTATAAAGTAACATTCCTAGTGGCTCCCGGGGATACCAGACCCCGGTTTGTCCACGATTTCCACCTTCCTAGTGGCTCCCGGGAATACCAGACCCCGGTTCGTCCGCTACTAACAAGCTCAAACAAACAAAACCAATCCTCGACCTCGCAGCCGCCGCTCTCATTGCCCTCAGCCTCGGCTCGTAACAATGGATTCGCACCTTAACAATTGGATTGGAAACTGAATATTTCAAAACCTATTAGCGATAGAAGAAAACTTCGCTTAGAAGAGATATTCGCTTTGAAATCGATTTCTTTTTTAACTGAATTCAAAAAGGAGGTTACTCAATTCGTCTAATATATTTCATTATGTACGTAGATATGTATGTTCTTTTTGTATTTGAAAGAGTGTGAAGAGCTGGTGGTACCATGTTAATATTTTTTTATTATTAGATACTCTAGAAATATCTAGAATTCCAGTTTTAATGGATGTATGTTCACTAATAACTCTGCTACGCGTGGACCGATTTGGATCATTCTTTCGTTGTTACATGGAGTATGTTCCCCATTTGGTACCATGATAAATGTTTTTTAACCGACCTCAAACAAAGGTCACTAAAAATTAGAAAATAATAAACTTTTTAAACGAAAGTAAAAACCCGAC
The DNA here is from genome assembly GCA_929108735.1 of Andrena dorsata. Lineage (NCBI taxonomy): Eukaryota > Metazoa > Arthropoda > Insecta > Hymenoptera > Andrenidae > Andrena > Andrena dorsata. The sequence continues at coordinate 41,246,065 of OV815487.1, forward strand.
TTCAAAGGTGCAGTAAAAAGGATAAAATAATTTTTCGGTGCCAAAATAGAAACAAAATTAAATCAATTTCTAAACCTGATCAATTATAGTCTATTAGCACACTAACACCCGGGAATTGGAGCGCGCAAAAATTTAGTGGGACGTCAGCCGATTTAATTTTGTTTTTTTTTTGGCACTGATTTAAAAAAAATTATTTTATCCTTTTCAGCGCACCTTTGAAGTCGGTTTTTTACTCTTTTTTTTTTTGAAGTTTATTATATTTTCTATTGACATGAAGTTTCTGGAGTATTCCGTTGAAATTTTTCTTGAGAAATTCGAAATATTAATATTCGTAATAAGAATAATAATAAATAATATGAGAAATTTAAAAATGGAAGCTATTAGAGCAAGCTATAATTACTTTTCATCTATCCATAATTTTAACCCTATCATTCAAATAAAAAAAATTTGGTGTCCTTAAAACAATTTTTCTCAACCTAATTTGGGTCGCATTCCCCTTTTATAATATTCAAAGAACCTGCGACACATTAAAATTAGGTATTTCAGAATATAATAATATAAAAAAACGTGGCAATTCCCCAGAAAATACTTCGCGACCCACAGGTTGGGAATCACTGCCTTAAAATTTCCATCACGCTCTCATATCCAGAAAATTAAATTGCTAAAAAAAGTTCCTTGAAACAATTGAATACTATTCCATATCATCTTTTAACATTACTAATATTTTTTACATATAGGGTAAACCAACCAGTGAATGGCCGAATTGTTAAATGAGAAGCCCAGTAAATGATCGCATACTTTTAATAACAATTGTACTTATTAATGTTTGTTTAATATGCGTAACTAAAACTATGGAATATTAAAAGTGCAACTACACTCCATTTATAAACATATAATAATTTTTAAATTTAATAATTGACATTTCTTTGCCTAATAATCATTCACTGGTATGCGGTCAATTACTGGTTGGTTTACCCTAATACTGATTAATATACTACCGTAATAGTATGTTGACTCATTACTATCTTCTTCTGAGACATATATCATACGACTATCGCCAGACGCATTCCTATTGGACGAAGTCTATGATATGTTCTATAAAACAATAAAATATTGGCAAGAATAATTAACCAAAGTGACTAATTCGCATCAGAAAACTTTTCTACGCGCTCATATGATAACTAATATGAAATAAAATATATCGTGAAGTTCATAAACAACTTATATTAATATAGTAATAGCAAACAAATTTTATCAGAAGCATTCTTCCATGATGATTTACAAAAACCAGTAGTTCATAGAATCATATAAAATATCTACCAGCCAAACAATTTTAATAAATTATCACATACGAACTTGCCTTGATCCGTATAAGAGGAAGTAAACATAATTGTGGAGAATGACGTCGTTTCGATAAGAACGGAAATGCTCGTTCTTCGTATATTGGAATTACACAGTATTCGAATAGACGAGTATCTGAACAATGAAGATTTGAATAATAGGGAACTTATTATACATTTCTTCTAAGGAGTTCTCTGTTGCGAAATATTAGTTATATAGGTGAGTTTATCTATAAATCTTCAGTTGCTTATCCTATAATTGAGAATTTCTAATATTTCACAGTAAACAATGCTGCAGATCAGATTGAAGCAATATGTAGATATACAGTTATTTAAATACAGGATTAAATAAAAGATATTTCATCTTTCATCATTATTGAAGATTCGATTAATGCAAGTTATCTTATCCAAGAAATTTCTGGCTCTTATTTGTTATTAAAAATTTTTATTTAAATAAGTTTCTTATGTGATATACAATATATTAAATTTACTTTACTAAATATAAGAATTTTAATTTTATTCAGACAAAAATTTTGCCCATCTTTGATTCAGATATATAGGTACATGTTGTCGGTTTAAATAATGCCCTGATAAAATACAGAAAACAGAGGAGTTTTTCCATAGTTTCCAGTCTTCAGTTGTCATAGATATTATTTTGTTAATGGGTATTTTTATTCTGATAATAATCTCTCCACGAGCAGTTGTGAAAGTGTTTCATTACATAAAATTGTTATTTAATTCATATACTCAAATGTAAATTATACAAATGAGCATTTAAGACAGTAAACCAAGAGACAGAACACTGATTTTTTTAGCTAAACAGGAAACTATAAAAATCTAAAAATATGATGCTGAATAACAAAGGTAATTAAGTAGCTTAGGTTAATTAAAAAATATATAAAAAGATGTAAGTTAAACGATTTTATTTAATTTGATTATAAATGCACTAAAAACTAAAAAAGTGATTCATCTCTTGAACCAGAATTACGAAGGTGATATGTCACTTTAAATGAAATCGCGGGGAAGGTTATTTCCTCGTTTTTCGTCGTTCATTTAGACGCTTGATTCTATATTAAATTTATTCATATCCAGGTATGAAATATCCTGTTCCACGACTTTATGTATAGTGACATATCACCATCGTAATTGTGACACAAGGAACGAATAATTTTTTACTTTTTAGTTGGTTTTTGATCAGAATTAAATAAAATCGTTTAACTTTGATTTTTTACATATATTCTTTTTATTATTTACTTTTTAGTCTTTGAATTTTGCAACTAAAAAAAAAGTTAAAGTATTAAACTTGTAGGGGATGCAATTTTTTCACCTCCCGAGGTGATTTTTTTTTAAATTTGTATTGTCATCATAACTACTCTACACCTGCAAATTTTCAAATCTATTGGATCGGTGTAAGTGGGTTAAAATTGAAGATTTGAACCAAAAAACAAACGGCCTGAGGAGTGAAGTAAATAAAATCGTTTAAAAACAAAATCATTCTTCATTAATACATCGTTTCTGCTGTATCTCGCAAGTTATGCTATTTAGATTTACTTTTATTGCACGTATTCTTTCTTTTCTATCAGCTCAATAACACGACATTTGTATTATTATTATCATATATATTGCAAGATTCCTGTAATAAATTTTCTGCAAGAAGCACGATTTCTGATATGTTAATATTTCTGTTTAAAAAGGAAAGAAAAACGTGTTCACATGATTCACATCTATGCATAAGTAAAAACTGTCATTTGTAGAAACTGTATTTACTAATTCCTGATGCTTGGATATATCCGTTATTAAATTGCACAGTACCGATAGATGAATCAATATTAAATTATATAGAATGAGTAACAAAGAAACATTGTCCCCCCTTATGATCTGAAGCACCATTAATTAGAGCCGGGGGAATCAAGCTTTGATATGCGTAATAAACACAATTCCTGTACGATACAATTATTGTTACACGAATATCAAAAACTCTGACGATTGCAAACTTTAACGAGAAATAGCTACATAATTGTAAAATCAGGTACCACACAAATGTTGCCAAAAGTTTGCCAACATCACTAAAAAGAAATCTGTTCCACTGAATGAATGCACAGCCAACTAAAACTGAGGATCATGCGCAACTATTAAAACCAGTAATCCCTAATCCCATAAAGAATAAACCATTTTCAAAAACTGAACCAAAATTAAATAACACTCCAAAACTGAAATTAAAGCAACCATAACTAATTCCTCCAGCTTCTCTGTCATATCTGATATCGATTATAAATTACGTCTCCAAATGAACAGTTATGGAAATCGTTGCTGTTACAGACATTACCACATATTAATACACAACGCCCCTACTAACACCATTAGCTCTATCTGTATAATTATTCCTCAAGGAGAAAGCGGTGACGCCCAAATGACCGCAAAGCACTGGCCCTTAAATAGAAGCAAGTTCAAGTTCACTATCTCTCCCATGATCGCGAATAGTGACCCGGGAGCGTGGGCCCGCAGAGCAGCACAAAATAGTTGAGCAGCAACCAGCACCGATGGCACTGGCAAGACGATGAATTCCTCGGCGAGATGAACTTTTTTTTTTATCCGGGGATAAAGATCGACCCGTAACGACCCCAGAGCGGCTCACAGAGAGACGAGCACACGCTCGAGTGGCCAATAAGAGTGTCAGGCAGGGCCTCGTTATCTAGAATCGCTTGCTGGCCGATAGAGCTCGTCTTCGTATATAGTTGCAGTTGAAAAGCGAGGATCAGCCAGAAGCGCAGTCGAAGTGGCACGAATACGATCTGTAGTCGAATATAAACTGCCCAAGGTGCCTTAAATCGGAGGCCAGTTCAGCGCGTCCACACACGGGCCATCCTCATCCAACGAACCGCATGACCGTGAGTAGCCCCTACCTTACTTTCGTAATTCCTCCACGAATCGGGTTCTTCTTTCAACCGAATTAACATGCTTCCACTGTGCGATCCCCGCGATTCGCGTGCGTTCTCAGTAACACTTTAAAAAACTGTACCAAGCAATAGAGACTTTGCTGAGCTACATGGGACACTTGGCGATAAGCGTTTCATAGGATTACGAGTGGTTGACTCAGAGCTGTTGCCCCTTGGGGTCAGTTTTCTCAAGTGCAACTGGCACTTCGTTTCGAATTCTCTATTTTACCGGGTACCGTTTTTGCTGGCGAGTCTGCGGGCAGCATTGAGTGTCCGAGAGTGACCATTTGTATACACAGCGCGTATGTTCTACGTGGCTGGGCTAGGTTCCCCTGTACCCAGCACTCTGGAAAAGAGTTTTTGTTCTTGCTTTGTGTACGAGATGCGCTCATATGCGAGACGTGTCATCAAACAAGGTGTGGCAATGCTGAATCTTCGAGGGCCGACACTTTGGATGGGAGGTGAAATGATGCGTTGCATAACGTAACCCGTTCGTAGTACAGTTATTTCTTTTGGGTGCTTCTGTGGGAAGGGGGTGTTCGAAAAGTTATTCGTAACAGGGTGAATTTGAAGTTGTTGTTTCTTTGTTCTGTGTTTAGGATTTGGTGGGATGTAAGTGATGGGGGAGAGAGAACACAAATCGCAATGATAAAAGTGCAATGAGAATGGGACGATAGGTTTTGCAGTAACTGGCGGATGACCTAGATTCGATAGTTATTTTTAAAAGACATCATAGCGACGGCGAACGTTGATAACGGAGTTATTGTAGTACGATCTCTTTTTGAATGGAAATTTTATCTAGTGTGATGCTGTCTCGAGTCTCATTAGAAGTGCAATTATTTGTAACACAAGGGAATTTGACAAAACACAGTTTCGCATCATAATACAATACCCAAATTAATTTTTATTCAAATTGTTTTCAATTTTTTTTATAAAAACACATATATGTTTATTAGTCAGTTAAATAATTTTATAGTATTGTTCTTATATTACGATAAACTTAACTGATTTTTCCTGAAATTTCTGGGATTCGGTGAAATTTTTTGGTTCTAGTTTGTATCACCTTCTTTTTCATCTGGATTATTTAATTTTTTTTTTAATCGGACGATATTGAAAGTTTGAATTTGCCGCCATCGTGTTCAGTCATGCGCATTCGTGCTTACTTTCGAATTGAATATTCCCGCGAAAAGTACACTCGTGATTATCGAACGAGTAAAGTCGCATGCAGTTCTTGGCTGTAAATAATAGGTGACGCATTCGTTGTACTTTCCTAGCGGGCGGATGCGAGCCGTTATGTAATGGACACGATTTCCAAAATAATGTGGATTCATAAAATACTCGGCTTTTGTATCGGTTAAAATTTTCAGTATTTTGGGCAAAGCTATTATTTTCATAAATAATTTTCTTAGCCAAGTATCTTTTATAAAATAAATATTGTTTCGTTAAACTTTTCCTGTTTATTCAATACTGTGTGGATAAATTTAAAAAATTTGGTAGATCAGAATAATTTTTAATTTCTTGATAATGAAAGTTATTATGAGTTACATAATTTAAATATTTCATTATTAACGCTAATGTTGTAATAATGACAGTAAAAGTTTTTAATAACAATATACTTTCCCGTTAATAGGATAATACTAATAGCTATAGTATTTATGTTATCGTTGAAAACATGTGGCTTTATAAATGAATCATATAATTATAATTCATTGTACTTTTATATAAGAATACTAAAGGATGTGATAATATAAACTAACACTATTTTTAGTCAATCGTTACTATTTTACCGTAGAAATGATCGATAAGCGTTCAAATATTAAAGTTTAAACTGTACCGCTTACTAAAAATAACTTGGTTCAAAATACAGCTGCTTGACTGTCCATACATACATACGTGCATATGTACAGGTACCTATACACATTGAACTGCTTGTTACGAAATGCTGAAACAGAATTATAGTACATGAACAGGGCAAAATCCTTGAGTAGATTCACCTTTCGGCCCAAAATACTTCATTTTCTACATTCAAACTTTTAGAATTCTCTTTTAATTTTGATGTCCAAAATTCTTTCAGGAATTTAAGAAATTTGGAAGTGCAACTTTCCAAATACTGTATCCACGGCTTTTGTATATTTTTGTAATCTAATGTTAAAATTTTTTAAAATCTTATTTGAGACGCTCAATTACGGGGCGACAATTTGCAAACATTATTCTGCAAGGTTTTACAAGAAAAACGGGTTTTAAACGATAATAATGTTAAAATTGATATGTCTGTCAAACAAAAAAATAGATGCAATAGATGTGTAGGGTATTTGAAGTTGGTAAAGTGATATTAACGATACCTAGTTTTGATTAAAGAAAGTTTTTAATGAATGGCTAGATATTATTTAAAGAAGATAGTGTTTTAAATTTTCAGAAAATGATGCAAGTTAAGAAAGCAGTAAAATAATACTAACATCAACTGTACTATTTTATTAATCTTGGTGTCAAATTAAGATATGTTATTAGCAATGACCTTGATTTAGAGTGCTTTAAAAAGTTACACGTAGTTATTTCAAAGATTTTACACTAACACATCGAAATTAATTTATGAATGTTGACACGAACATTTATCCAATTTTTTAAAGCGGATTTCCATTTCTCAGAATACCTGTACCTTTGTCTACAATCCATTCTTCAAATTCTTCAGTCTTCTTCTAACAGATGCAGCAACAACAGTTGTGCAATATCCTACTGCAAATGAGAAGCATTAGAATTCTTTTCGAATCTAATACAACTTTAATCTAAACTAGCCTCATGAGAAACATTGTTCGAAATACTGAAAATTTGAAATGTTAATATCTGTATTCACTTCGAAAATATCACGTTCGAAAGTTAAACAAATTAAACTCAAATAAATTCAGATTCGATATTTTAGTATGTAGTTGGGTAATTGTGTTCGTTGTGATTACGAATTAAATAGTAGAATCGTTTAGTTTATTATACAAAGGGTGTTAAAATAGCTTCTGCTTTTAATTCATTAAAAATTCCTCAAATATTTTACTGTGAAACACCTTGACATTTTAGATCATTAAATGAAAAAACACTTGTTTACTTTAAACACCGCGCGGCTAAATCTTGAAAGATAAATTTAGATTCGACTTTTTAAATATTCAACAATAAACTTAGTTAGGTGCAATAATTAAGGTTCAAACAATAGAATCGTTCAACTTATTCGAAAGGGGGCATTGTAATTCTGCCTAAAATAGATTTAACTCGTTTCAACAGATCAGACAGTTTACATATTTAATAAAAAGAATTCGTCTAAATTAACAGCCTGCTGTGTTGTAAGACTGTTAACATTATTTTATGATAGGAATTTAAGGAAATCTTCGAAATGACAGAAAACTTTAGTAATAAAACAACTGCAAACGAAATTATGCGCATTTTCTATCTTGAGGTTAACGTTAACAAGAGTTACCACGACATTCCGATTCTAATATTCCTAGTTAGATGTAATAGTTATCTACATTTCTAAACGTATACGCAATATTTTTCAAAACACTTGAAAATTGTTTCGTAATTAATACTAAGTAAAAGTTCTCTGGCGATGACTTTTAACAACCTAATCTATTGAATACACTTAATAACTACAATCTCCACATAAACTAATGTAAAAAAGTAGCAACCCTACTTGGCATACTGTGGATATCTATTTGTCACATTGATGTAATCTGTCTACGGTATTTAAATTGTACCATTTTTCAATATTCTAAGTCTATTACATGCATAGTTACTCCACGATTCGACTAGAATTTGGATTTTAGAGCAGCCGGACGAGTGGTTTAAAGTTGAGACTATTAAAAAGCTAGTTTGCCATTTATACTACAATCGCTTCTTACGATAATTCATTGTTTCGTCACGGCAATTCTCGCGTTAATTAAACTGGAAACGGTTAAAAGATTTGAACGTAAGTAGGAGAATTCCACGCTTAGGAGCAGACAAGAAACGGTAAAGATGCCGGCCGGTCGAGTGAGCACGTGATACATGCGTGATGGATAACGATTCCGTATAATCTTCCTATGGCTTGCCTCATCTCTTTCCCCCCCGTCAGAGAGTTGGAGTGCTGGTTTTGCCATTCCCTTCCCCACTATTCGGTTTTGTTGACATTCACGATGCAACAAGAGAGAAAGAGACGCGGTGATACACGTTTTTATTGAAACTATTCTTCGCAATGTGAGAAGCACAAATATTTTCGAACAGTGTTTTTTTCGCCTTTGTTAACTGAATTCACGAAGTGCAGATTTTTAAGCAATTCTTAGGCTTCCATGCAAAACATAAAAATTTCGTTCATCCAAATCCTTAGTTACAACGTAAAAGATTTTTTTACGTTTTTCTAAGTTTCATTTTCAAATTAAAGTGTATACCACATTAGTAGTGGTTTATTAAAAATTGTCCCTTACTATAGTTCGTTTTACTGCTAGAAAAATTAGAACTATAAAGGCCCAAATACTTAAGCAGAAAATTGTAAGCAAATATCAAAATATCCTGGGAGTTTTATGTATGGAAAAGGAGTAGAAATTCGAGAAGATATAACTGATCGATTGTTTTTATAGAATACTAGCTTTATTTCTCGACTACGATTTATTTAATCTACGATTCAGTTTTTTATATTGGTGTCTCATCATTTGCACTGCGTAAATCTGGCGCCGACTTTACTTTTTAGCACATTTTCAGTTTTTTGAAGTCTGTTTTTATTTGTATTTTTTACCTTTTAGTTATTTAAGTTATATAACTAAATTTGTTTAAATAATGAAGTCGCTTAATGAATCAGATTTCTTATTTTTGGTGTCACTTTAAAACTACTTAAGCCGATTTTGATAATTTTTTCCGCATGACCTAAATTGATCGAGCTAAACTACATGCAATAACTTTCACGAAAAGCAGTCCACTACCTAGTTACGGAGAAATTCGCGGCAAACATAATAGACACTAAGGTATATACACACATACACATCGAACGTGGAATGTCTTTCTTTTTGAGCTCGGTTAAAAATATAATTTCTATCTCGTGTCAAAATACAATTCCGTAACGCGACCGTTTCAAAAGTTCCAAAACCAAAAAATTCATGTCCCATCGAGCAGACATTGCTTTCCTTTCTACCATAGTAGCACAAAACCACTTGAAAACATAGGAAACACATAAATCGAACGCCCATTCATTTCCAAAACATCATTGACTCCGCGTTGGCGCGCATGGGCGCTGCCACTGCGGCTCTGTCGGAAAACGCGCATGCGTGCATTCGGGAAACATTTTTAAGGAAGAAAGAAAGTGGGGAGAGAGTCTCATTGAAAGAGTCGAATTCGTGTGGTTGATGGTGTAGGAAGGCACCGGAGTGTGTGTTATTCGTCGAACATATTTGTTAATCGCGGATCATTAGTCAAGTGTCTCTTCCGTGTTTCCAATTGATCGGGCCGATAACGGAAACGTGACGAAAGTGCTTGGGTTTTCTCGATACGCGGTGGAGAAGCATTATCGATCCCACGGGAGACTGACTTTCTTGTCACCCGCTGATTTTACGCGAAGCCTAACCTACTGGCGTGGGGGCTTCAATAGCCTGACTGTTCGTTTTGCAAAGGAAAAAATGGGCAAGGACGTGGTCACCTTCTTACATGAGAACTTACGAGTTGAACGCTTCAAGAAGTCGTATTTAGGTAAGAGCAGTACCGGCACCTCTGGGCGTAGACACTACACCAAATTACATTCGCAATTCCAACACTGTATGCATAACTCGATTACATTTCCTTGTTTTTGTACCTTTAACCCTAGAAAACAAACGTTAATTAATATTCTTCTAATACAAAAGTTTATTTACGGCTCTCTCCCGATATTTATTTTTATGACATAACATTGCAAATTTTATCTTATTTGGGTATGGAATTTTCATAACGAGCCCTCGCGAAATATCCATGTTCTATATTTGTAACCTACCTATTTAAGGCATGCTTTGTCCATCTGCGCTGATGATCTTTTGATTAATCGTTTTGGTAAAGCTGTCACGATAGAAAGATAGGCAGGACGGGCATAGTGTCCTCTTCAGGTCAAACGAGAGTAATACAATTTTAGAGAATGGTGCATGAAAATAATGGAAATTATAGTGAACTGTATTCAAGTTCTGCCGTACTCTTCAATCGAGGACAATTTAGAAAATAGTTTGACAAAATTCTGGAATTATAAATTGCAACATAAATATTAAGGATTTAAGTAGTACATATTTATTTTTCTTATCCGGTTTTGGACCAGTTTGTTATGAAATATTCTAAAATACATAATTTCTGACAATTATAGGTAACTTAATATAATGATAATAAAAATCCTGTATGCCAAAAGTAGTCGTATTTATCCTTTTGACGTGAAACATTTATCAACTTCAATAGAAATGTGCATTAGAAATTTAGGAAACGTTTTTAAATATTCACTGACAACGTCGTAACATATGTGAATAGATACTATATCTACACGTGCTTCTCACGTGTCAGCGTGGGGATATGTCACGTACGCCACGCGTTCGACCGCTTACGATTTGAATTGCGCGCGCAATTGCGTATGTTCCGAAAACAAAGTCTCGGGTTAGAAAATGCTAAAACATTTCATTTTGGACAAGCAATTTTCATATAATTGCTTGACCTACACATAATTTTGTACATTTTGATATTTTCCATTAAAATTTCGGAAACTAGTAATTAAACAAAATAATAATAAATGGTGTGCCACATAAAAAACTATCAAATTTTGTACAGGAAATTACTTATCTCTCATTGTTCATCTTTTTATAGGATAGTAATAAATTATTAGGGTTGCATAAATTCAATAACCGCTGAATTGCCTACGGTCGTAGGCAATTTTGATAAATAAACTTTGGAAAACAAATTTTTGACACAGAGCTGTGTAATTTCTCCGCAAATTGTTGAAATATGGAGGAAAATTCTGATTGAAAGAATATTTGCAACGAATTTTTACGCGAAGTGGGGGAAATATTTATAAGTGTTTTGTTACCAAATTTAAAAATTTTTAATTTCAAATCCTTACAATTTTGACATAGTAATTTAGAACTGTAAATCAATTATCTTCCACATCAAATTTAATTACTGTACTTAATTGCAGTATTAAAATTAATTGCTCGTATTCTTTGCCCGCAGTAAACTCTTTCCTTCTAAAGATATCGCAGGCTTAAAAGTAATGAAGGTGTTATCGCGATAATACGATTTATTCCGACATCGTACCAACCAATTATCGAAACAGAATAGTGTCAATGGGGATCTGCAAATTAGTTTGATACTCTGACAAATACGTGCGAAAACCTAAATTTTTTTGTATCTCTACAACGATTATGTAATACTTCAATCAACATGGTATATGTGAGAGATTCGTCGATATGCTTCTAAAAGGAGTTTTTATTCGATTTGCATACAATTGGCACAATTGCTATTTTCTAACACGTGGTTCATATTATGGTACTAAATCTTCAAATTGTATACATGGATCGTCTGTCTTCGATTTCGTTGATTCTGAAAAAGCTTTCCAGTGTTTATGGATTTAGATCAAGGTTGAGTTAAAATGGGCAACTATTCTGTATTTTTATTCGTGTTCTCTTAGAATCATAGACGCACTTTGCAGCCGCTGTAAGGACTCAATCGATCCACTTACTCATTCTCTTTTGAAATCTAGCATCAATTGACTTAACACCCTTTTATCTATAATTGTGTCTCGTTCCACAAGCAGTTTGTGCTAGTGACATAACCTCTATTCTCAATTTAGAGCAGAATGAGTAGCGAAACTGTGACCTCCCTAATTCGGTTCGATTACATATTGCAGGTTTGTTTACAAAAAACCTGCACAGAAATTTTGAAAATCGAGCTGAAGTCAATGTTTTTCCTATTCGTTAGCTTCGATTACGGAAAGCAGACTACTAGCAGTTAAATAATCGTGTGTAGTGATTTCGAAGTTAACATTCTGACTTTGTTTTCAATTTACTCGAAATTTAATAGCCCGAATATTTAATAGTTTCGTTAAATCCACATTTGCTTCTAATAGCAAAGCAAAGGTTGCAGTACTTTTTCATGAAAGGTCATATTTAACGATTAGTTACAAAATGTCAAACTACATACAAGGAATGCACCATTCGAATTATTTATACGCATAAGATTGTCCAGCTTAGATCGATCTAACGAAGAGTTTGCGCGTTTGTGGAGTACTTTTTCGGTTCCAAGTACTGTGAGAACGCCATCTATGTCAGAAAGCTCTGTAATCGGGTTAGGGCGGGACAGGACTGGTGTGACACAAGTTTTGAAAAAGTACAATAACGTTTCTGTTTTTAAATAGTCTGTCAAATTTTACAAATTTGACACCAAACAGTCGGAAGTTTATAGAAGGCGAAAAATTAATTGATGCACGTCATTTAATTTGTCGTGGACTAGCTACAGAAACTGATACACAATATGAACTAACGGCATTTTGCCTGAAAACATCCAATTTAATGAAAGGGAGTGCTCACGAAATATCAATAATTATTGAGAGAAATAATACAATCAAATTTACAAAATGCAGCTGCAAAGCTAGGCTTAGCGAAAAGTGCAAAAATATTGTTGCATCATTGATATTTTGCACCAGGTAGATTAGAATAATGATTGATACATTTTAATATTAACTACAGATATAATTTCGTTTTTTATTGTATTATAGAAATTATATATCTAAACTAAGTACAAAATCATTTTTAAACACCTTCTTTTCATGTTTGAATCTGAGATATCAAATGATAGAGCTAACAATTAAATTATTACATCAAAATTTAATATAAATTGTAAATTCAAATGGTTATGATTACGAGTGGAAGCATACGTACATACATTTACCTGGAAAAAATAATCGGATTTTTTTAAATGTAAAGAGCACACATACTTGTGCATAGGGTGATACTTCCTTTCGAATTTTTAGTATTTGATTCCACATTTTTAACCGACTAACTCTCTTATTATTTTCGGAATCATATTTAACAATTATTATTTCATTAGGTTTAGGAAAATAATGGAAACGGACAGTACTGTCAATAAACGTTTTGCTATTACAGCCATGTACAGAACAGTACATTTTCCTTTTAGTTTCCTTCGGTGTAAACTTAACTCCCGATTAATCTCCCATTATTTTTGTAAAATCCGGTGTATATTTTAAATTCAAGTCATGTAAAATGATACTGACAATATATGTATGTACTGTTGCGTACCACGCAACCCCTATGACTATAAGTAGGATTCAGGGCTATTGTTAGAAGGTTGTCTGCCATGAGAAATAGCCAAAGAAGCTTTAAATTCGAATTGTTTATAAATAGTAACGTAAAGGGTACATAAAATGTTACAAAATTTCGACCGAAATAATTTTTAATTTAAAGAATAAATGTTATCGGCGCGTAGTTTCGGTCAATTGACTAAAAGTTGTTTTGCAAATTTTATGATATAATTTCCAGAGACTCTCCAACCGACTTGTGTTCCGGACGTCGAATACGTTGCGGAATTTTTTAAAAGTGAACGCACTTTTCTCTTGATAGAATTATTTCCTTGATAATGGTCCCAATATCGACCGAAACGTTGGAAATTATATCATAAAATTTACAAAACAACTTTTAGTCAATTGACCGAACCTACGCGCCGATAACATTTATTCTTTAAAGTAAAGGGTACATATGAAAGTAAGCATTATAATTATATTGCGTTATGTTACGCGTCGTATATTTAATCATGGTTAAGGCGTTAAACACTCGCTCGGCAACAGCCAAACCAATAACTTGGTTTTGACCTTCTATCTTTGCTCCGCATGTATGCACGCGCAAAATAACTACACCTGAGATCCATTTTTTTTCGAGACGCAGTAGCGAGAGCATGTTTACTTCAATCTCCATTTCAAGTTATATTTTCCACCGTAATTCTATTACAAATAATAGAACTAGTTATAAGCTATGATGTACGCAATCTCTTTGTACATTTGACGCCGAATTGACATCTAATAGCGAATTCGGTATCTTGCACTGATTCTGCGCTGGTTCCAGAAAATGACTTGGATTGGTTGTTACTGATAGAGACGAAGATAACTCTATAAGAATCAACCAATCCAAGTCATTTTCTAGAACCAGCGCAGAGTCAGTGCAAGATACCGAATTCGCTATAAACGTCGGCGCATCACCGAGCAGAGCGGCTCACCGCTCCACGGGCACCAACCCAGTTCCTAGGACCATCACCGCGCCGGAGACCCCGCGCAATGGTACAGACGGTTCAAACGATTGTGGCCGATCGAGTTTCGATTGTGGGATAGCTTACCATGGTGGGCCTTTTTTACTGTATTTCATGAGCATCGTTTAGGGTACTGTAAAGTCACCGATTCCCGTCTAGAACACTTCTATTTCATGAGGAAATATCATTGTGGCGTCATCTAATATGAGACACGTTCACGTGGTCCTGTTACAAAATTTATTTTACATTGCTTTAGTTATGTTTATTTTCCTGTTCTTGACACGAGATAACGGATAGTAGCTTTTAAAATAAATGCGTATTTTTTTACTCTACAGATTTCCATTAACAATGAGCGTTTTACATTTTAATCCATGAAAACTGCTACAAATAAAATACAAAAAGTCTTTATTCTTCCCAGTATTCGGGTTTCCTAACCCCATACTAGCCCTATGAATACATAATATTCGTTAACATTCTTTTCATTATTATTCTACTTTCCCATTTTAATTATTTTTGTCTTCCATTATGTGATGTTTCCCTCGCGAAATAGAAGTGTTCTAGACGGGCATCGGTGACTTTACAGTGCCCTAAACCATGCTCATGAAATACAGTAGAATGTTATCGTAGGAAAACGGCCAGCCATGGTAAGCTATACCCACAATCGAATCTCGATCGGCCACAATCGATTGAGCCGTCTGTACATACCCCTGTTACATGTGACAGCTAACCCAACATAACTGCTTTTATTTTTCGCCACCAGATCGCGTACCGGCAATACGTAAATCTCAATAGACTAGCATGTGTATACTGCGCAGTACAGAAATAGTTGAGTGAAAGCGGTGGAAAAGTACTGGGATGTAAGCACCCGAGGAAGGGTGCTCCGGGCCACCTATGCATCTAAAGTTAAGGGTGTCCCATAGGGTACGTTTTGAAGTATCAGGGGTCTCGTATTTTATGTAAACAGGTATGCGAAAAAATCTAGAATTTTCTACCTTCCCTATTTTTTCGCGCGAAAGAAGGGTTACCATTTATATTTCGGATGTTTCTTTGTACCTGAAGTTTTGACAGGAATGGGAAATTTCTACATAACATGTCTACAGTGTAGACTCTACACCACTGGTTTGGAATGTTTAAAGGTGCACACGTTGAATTGATAAATTGAATATTGATAACGAAAGTGAATAAAATTGAATTTATTATTGTCTATGAAAGTACTTGAAGATACAAAGGTTAAAATAGTGGTTTCTCAGTGGACTTTTCTTGTTGACGAAGATGGGAGTATTTTTGTATACGGAAAATAATTAAAGGTTGCAATTTTTCAAAATGTATAGAGTCTTTGGAGGAAATTGCAACCTAACACAAGAACACGTAACATGTGTCTACAATTTAAATACTGAAACCTTAATGTTTGATATAAATACAAAATGAATTAACCAGTATTTGGATATAAAAGCCTAACACAAATTGGCTGCCAAACAATTATTTATAAAATACTACGTTTTCTAGGGTAAACTAAAAATTACAAAACACTACCTCTTTTAGTCATAAGTTTTAATTACTTTATATATTTTGAATTCTATTTGAACCAGTAGATAATAAAATCTTCGTGAAAAACTTCCTCAAATTTTCAAAAGATCAACCCATCGAACTCTAAATAAAAACTCTAGATAAAAAACTCTATGTCCACGTGGAAACCATTTCCATAGTAAATGAATCATCGAAGTAGGTGCTCGAACATAAATTCTCCGTATCGATCAATCACTTTTCAAAATATTTTTGGAAGTGTTTTATCGCGAGTCGCCACACAGAACGTGCATATTTACGTCATCTCGACCTCCATAGTAAACAGAGAATCATGCGGCGAGGAATCGGCCAGCGATAACCTGGAACAGACGCTCGGTATAACCAGGCGTGCAGCGGGGACCGAGGGACGGGGGGCCCTGGGCGAGCACGTGCTCACCGAGTGATAGAACATTTTTTCCCCCCTCGAACGAATAAGGTGACTCTGCCCCGATAGTGGGGCCCCGCGAGCGAGAGAGACCGGGGAGTGGGTAAACGCGCAAAATCCAGAGGACAGCGGGCGGCAGCGACGTAGAACGGGGGTTTTGCGCGTTTGCTGCAAGGTAGGATGAGGGGGAGAAGGAAGGAGATACGTAGGTATAGTGAACGGAACGAGGATAAAAAGTCTGGGAGCCGGTCGGCGAGTTGGAGAGGGGCGCAGGTGCGATAGCGGTGGGGGTTACTTTGTGAATATGTGCATGGCAAGGTGATGATGGCAATACACCAGCGAACGAAAGGGAAAGAGATGAAATAATCGAACGAGGAACGGCTGTGTGAACAACGGGAGAGATATGAGTATTTCTGTGGAGAAGAGAAAAGGAGATAGCGTCAGGCATTGTGAGAGCGAGGAAGAAGATTTGAGCGTTCGGTTGGATGAAGATGCGCTTCGAACGCCTGTCAGAGAAAGGGATAGAAGCGTGTCTGCTCATGCTCTACTCACTGAGATTGATTTGTTATCTACGATATTTCTGCTGAGATTGGAAGATAAATATAGTGTCAGCATAGGTGCTGCGTGATCTGGAGAAGAGAGATACACACAAGCGTTGGAACGAGATAGATAAAAGGCGCAAAACTCAATTAAAGGAACCAGGAGATGCGCGTGCAAGTTGTTCGAGAGAAACTCTGCCCTCCTTAGTTAAACTGTCCTATCTAGCATTTTTTAATTTTTTGAGATATGTTGAAATATTTGAAGTTTACCTTTTAAGTAAAGTTAGAAAATTCTACTGGCTTCGTAAAGATTTATAAACAGTCTAATGTATTTAACCTAACTTTTTTCCAAATGGTTAAAATAGCCTATCTAAAACAATTAAGTAATTGGTACGATAATAATACATTACCTACCGGTATGCCTATTACAAAAAATTATAGTAGGCTATTACGAAATAATGACAACAAGTTTTAATTAGGATGAAGATGAACATCAGTTTTCTCGGTTGTTTCAAAATGCTAGATAGGACATTTTAACTAAAGAGGGCAGAACTGTGCACACGAAACAAAGCGGTGTCACGCACGAGCTGCTTTGACCGACAAATATCTCATTCTATATCGTAGTCTCCTACACTCTTCTGCGTAAACAAGCGCAAAAAATGTGGAACAATAAAGTCGCGTATGAGAGCTCGTTATCTATGTGTGCGCATGGCTTAATGCGCGTGCATGCGTGGACACGAGTGAGAGATACATACTCAAAAGAGAGAACTGAAATCGTAATATAAGTTCGCCGTGGGTGTATCTCATTACAAGAGAATATCGGAACGAGTACGTATGATTAGAAAGAGGAAGAAGTTATATACTTTTAAGTGAGAAAGACCGAATTGTTGAATCACGAGAATGAGACAGCCGCCTCAGCGAACGGAACGATGCGCGCGACGAAGGAGGAGAAAGGAAGATGGAACAACTTGAGTAGGTAGCTTGGCGCCCGTGTGAGTGAGCGAGTGGCTACGCGAGCGAGTGGGCGAGTGAAAGAGCGCAGAGGGGAGTACGAAGGAAATGAGACAGAGAGTTCACGAACGAGTCCGTAGCAGGGCTTGCTCACACTTCAGTCGTCTCTGCTATCTTGGACACGTTGTTTCGGTTTGTCTGGGTAGACAGTTTTCGTGACTCCGTAACCGTGAATATTTATCTTTTGCATGAGGTGGTCGCGCATGTGTTAGGCAGCCTGTAACAAGTTACCTTGCGGGACGCCGCTACATAGAAATCCCAGCTTCATCGAACTTTCCGACTATAGAATTCAATTGAAAAGGAAAACATCGCGTGCATATAATCGAGTGGGAAATCGTGTTTCGCGGCAAGGTCTGTTAGGAGCTTCGCGTTCGATGTGCCGGTAGATTCGAACCGGGATACCGTTTCACTGCGAACGCAGCTGTTTCACTTTTGACTGTAGAGAATGTTCCTTGTTGCACCGGTCGATAACAATCGCTGGGCCTACATGATGCACGGATTGGAGAAGCCTATGGATCACGTATCTGGTAAACTCCAATGTTGTTTCGTTTACTGATATTCTGTTTCACACGATTCGGCTCTTTGTATAGTGTGTATACGTATGTATTTTTATTTGTTATATACTGGAGAGTAGATTAAAGTTTATATACAAGGGGGAGAAATAAAATGTAAGATTGGAAATTAGAATATGTTATATAAAATGTGGGCCTTCTTCAAAATAAGTTCTCGCGAGCAGTACTCAACAAGGGGCTGAGAAAGAAGGGTAAGTTCCCAGCCTCTTGGAATTGCTAATGGCAACTATATACTATATGTTGTCACACGTGTTTGTATATATTCCCCAGATGTCAGTGCTTCTAATCAGGTTAGAACTCTAAGTTGTCCATAGGTTGTTTATAAGTAGAAAAGACAAATTTACCAGACAAGTGTATTTGGACGTGTGAAGTCGATCTCGAGGAAATATCTCACATTTTTTCAACACCAACTCGTCGTTACACGAGTGGAGTTCTAATGTAGTACTTAATTAAAAGATGGTGAATTGGATTTGGAGTGTTTACTTAATTTAATCAATTTATTTTATTTAGTTAATAATCAATGATTTCTTAGATAAAAATGTCATTAATTATGCACATGGATTTGAAAAAATAAACAATTGCGAAATATTATTTGGGATTTGGAGTGTATGAGTATGTAATTATTTGTTTCGGTTGATAGCGACGTGGTGAAAATAGGGAATGACCGGCTTGAGTGAAAGTAAGGAGGGTAGATAAATTTCTGAATATTTCATTGCTCAACATTCCCTTCTTTGTTGAAAATGCACATTAGTTTAATTGAAAATAATTAAGAACAGTTAAGAATATAATACCTAATGTGATTATGAGCAACTTAGCATATTTCAAATATGTATTTTGCATCTGACCAGCTTTTCCAAACACTTTACTCTTTATCAAACTAGGTTAAAAGATCCGACGAAATTGAAGAAACAAATACGTTAATGTATTAAATGTCCCTTTGTTACAGTTCAGTACACTTTTTAAGAATAATTTTTCATATTTCGCGGAAGTATGATCTGAACACACCACTTTCTCTTTCATCGAATAACTATTTTTTTCCTCACACCATGTGCTTGCACCTTAGACAAATAATTGTTAAGCCAACCGCACATTGTGAAAGTTGAAAGGAATGGACGCTACTTCGGCCGTTTAAATATAAAATATTTTGTATTTTTCTGTCGTGTAGCGATTTCTCTTCGTATATTTGAGCAAATAAAAGTCAAACGTTTCTTTCTTAACACCTTGTCACGTGAAATGTAGAATGAGATTGTTCATTTCGCAGGTTATTGCCATTGGTCGCCTCATAACTGTATTGTAGTCGAGTAGAGGGGTATTGCGGACCAATGCCACTTATATTTAATTTAGTATCACTGTTTTGTGGTGTTAGTGAATTTGAATCATTGAATTTTGTACAACTTAATTAGAATTGGGTTCGATTCAATTATTCCGGGGTCCGCGTTGAAGTGTCGGCTAGTGTTGGAGCGTTACTCCAGTGTTGTTCTAATTTACAAATTGAATCATAATGTACAGGATATCCCAAAATGTGTGTCCCAAAATGAAACGGCCTGAAATTGATAGTTACATTAAAAATAGCTCATCGACAATGTAAAATTAAAGTTCTTTAGGTATGTTCGTCTTCAAAATAATCGATTTAGAAAAATTTGTAAAGCACTTATGCTTAATTGTGTGAACTTGTATGCAAAATAATACCACTTTTTCTTTGTAAAAAGTAAGTTTTACATGTACTTTATTTTTATTTCTTTTTCTTAATTATGAATTGTTTAAAACATGTTTGTTAGACAACCAATGTTTTGATTATATACATTTTTTAGAAAGGTGATATATATCCATTGATATTCAATCTGTTGAAGTAATTTTATGAAAAACAAACCTAACAGAAAATTGTGCAATTAATATCAATTTTTTTAAAAGAGATCCCATATTGAATTGCATCACGCATTCTCGAGCATTTGCAGCACGTAGTCGTCATTTAAGTGAACTGAACAGAATTATACTTTGTTGCAGCTATTATTACAATAATCAACATCGAATTAATGTAGTATTTTAACAGGCAGTCATTCGTTTAGAGGTCGTTTGAAATTTCACAAAAAATATATAATAAACCATCATGTAAATGAACTGTTAGTATCGATTAAATTATCTAGGTCAGGGTAGAGGTTCTTCGTGTGTTCAGCTTTTTGTCAGTGTCACCTATAATTCAGACAACACAAACGTGATGCCATCGTAGATGGAAACACGTAGCGAATTTGTTTTTTTACGTAAGACATTTTATTCACGAAAACGAGCACATAACTTTCATACCTATAGTTATATAATTCGATGGTGATTTAATGGAACCAAAATTATTTTTATACGTTTTGTATATTTAGTAGTTGGTATTTGAATAGTTTAAGTATTATGTTAAACGATGCAGTAAAAATAATAGAACACTAAATACAATATGTAAATAAAATACAGTACAAAGATAGTTATAGTATTGGAGGATACCAATACATTTTGAAAACAAGCACACAAGTGCAGATAAAATGTATTGCTCCCTATTATTGCACAGTAGAAAATAATATCTTAGAATATATTATTGGACATTAGAAGAATTACACAGGCAGAAAATATATTTTTGGAAGATCTGGATATAGTGTATGATAAAGTGTTAAATTTTATGGTATTATATTTCATACTATTGTGACTCCAATCGATTAGTATACCTGGCCAAGTTAAATTTGTACCGTTTTTACAATATAATGCTTCAAACTTCTTATAGAAAATAATTATGATGCAAAATATTAAATTACAGTTAACCTTTTGCGTGATACACGTGCTGTATGTTAAAAATAAATTCTATTCGCGCTCGGTTAAATTTGAATGAAAAGTGCTTGGTTAAATTTGAACGAATTTTGCTTGGTTTTGAAGGAACCATCCCCACCACCTTTTCTATGTGTGACCGTCTTCATCCTCATACTTCAACACGTGGAGCTCAGTGAAACATAACAGGTTGACAAGGAAAGTGAAGAGATAATATAAAAACTTCACTTTCCATAATTCTCATCCTGTCTTTAAGAAAATAGTACGATTTGATTGGCGAGACTCTCTCGATGAAAATGAATTCAAACATGACATAAATCGGACTATTATTAGTATTGTGTACAACGGTATAGTACATTCCTATTATTGAGCTATCTATAAACTCTTTCTACCTTCATATAAATTATACAATAAATAATCAGTCTCGCGACATTGAATAGTTGGAAGACCGAGTGCGGTCATTAGCCATCGCCTGTTTCCAGCACTGTTTAGTTTTAAATAGTCTCATACACAACCTTTCAACGCCACGTACAGTCTTTAGTCGCAGTCATAGGACCCTCGAAAGCAGAATAGCGCGAGGCTATCTGCTCTATTCGAGAACACGTTGGAGTTACATACGTATATACACGTGTATTTCACCCAATGTCTACTTGTTTACGAGAATCGGTAATCTTCAAGTCGGGTCATGGCTTGTTTTCGAAGAGACTGGAATATTTTTAATGATTGAAAGAGAGTTATTCAGTATGCACATCGTTCAAATGCCACGATGCATAATTCAAGATCTCGACGATTCTTTATCAGTGCCGTACTGTACCATTTGAAATTATGTAACTTCGAATATTTTTCTTCGTTTAATTACCTGAGTTTACGAGGCATTTCTCGGGCAAATTGAAAAGTGTAGTTAAAAATGATATTGATGAAAGTGCCGAACCGTGTTTCCACGCGGCCGACGCGGATGACAAACACTCGGGGAGGGAAATTTTCGGAAATAGAGTAGAAGCTATTTAGAAAATATTATTAATTCAAATAAAACTTTCGAATATGGTTGAGAAGTTATTAATCTACAATCTACGTGAGTCTGGTATGAACTACAATAAATGAAAAGTATCAAAACCTAACAGAATGGTGGCGCATTGGAGATGGCTTATCGATAACAATTATTTAATTTCATAGCAGCGAAATATTAAAAAATATTAATAGAAACATCCATTCCGACCCGAGCCTTTTTTTGCGCCTTTTATTTATAATATATTTATTTGAGATTTAAAACATTTATAGTACAACTTGTAATATTTCATTTAAAACTGTATTTTAAAAAAACGGCAACAATGCAAATATCATTTTGCGCCCCTAGGCAGCCGTTTAATTTTGCCTATAGGGACGAGCCGGGCCTGAATAGAAACTTGCTATTCTCTTCGACTTCGTTGCATATAACGCAAACATTTTTACCGCTCTATATTTAGTTAGCTTAGTTTCAAACTAATTTAGCTTATCTGCTGCAAAGCAAGCAAGGTGAAAAGTGTTAAGAACTATTAATAAATATTTTCTGTCTCATCTCACCTCAGTTAACGTTCACTTGATTAAATCAGTTGTATTTAATGAAAATGTTTTGTGTCATCCGGCGTTCTATATTTAGCTTCGAAGTAACTTTAATTGCTCGTTAAAAGCCATGAACAAATATTCTTGGTGACAAAAGAATCTCCAATTTTACACTAATTTTCGTTTTATGATACTTCTTCGAAGTGACTTTCGAGCGCGATATCCCAAAAACTTGTGCCATTCTCCAGTTATAACACAAAATCCGAAAATATCCGAATTTTCAAGGTCGAATTTCACCCCATAGGGTGTATGCATTTGGGCGGCAAAACAAAATTGCGTAATACATATCTATATATATTCCACATATTCCCCAAGTTTCATAATTTTTTTTAATTTCCGGGTTGGAGATCTTCCACCGTAAGAAACAAACAGTTGGTGATCTTATTGACTTCCCTTCATACATATAAGACGCTATACAGCAATGCAAAACATCTGCTCCAGAAGGCAAGGGCACGCACTTGTCTGTTATTGTCAGACTGCGGAATATAGTTGCGTATGCACTAGCACTACCAATTTATTGGCGCACATTTCAATACGTTGTATCGTACACTTAATTTAAATGGGACAAATCAGCATTGTGGGTTCGCGATGACAATGCTTCCTATTCTGAGAAACCCTTCCTCCAAACCATTTCGTAGCAAGGTCTCAGCGGGTAACCGTAGTAAGGCGAGACGTCGTGATGTAACACACGTTGAAATTCAACTGCAATGGCTGTGCATACGTAGCTATATACAGGCGTGGAAATTGCGCTGGTGTATACGCTTTACGGGAACTAACAGCTCGCGTTATAAATAACTCGCTGGGAACGCTCACAAAGGTCGTAGAAGGAAGCAAAAAGAATGCAAGAACTAAAGTACGTCTGTGGTCTCTCCATAATCCCGGCCACAACGCGTGCCACGTTCTTCGCACTGTATTTGCTTTAATTTCAATTTTCTAATGGCATTGAGATCTAATCATGGGCGTGCGGAGGGTGGTGCAAACGGGGCAGTTACCCTCACCTGGCTTTTGATTAAAGATCGCTTATCTTTAAAAATTGATCTTTATTCTGTTTATACTAAAGTAGTGAATAGGAAATTTAGGATTTAAATTTTTAAATAAATTGGAACTACAAAATGGGTTCAAAAAAGCCAGCGGGCTACTTGTTTTTTCATTACTACATTTTTTCTCATCGTCACCACAAAGTTGTCCCCTCCTGGAAAAAAGATCTACAGACACCCTTGGTTCTAAACTAGTAAAACAGAAACGGGCGCCGTGCTTAACAAAATACATACTTGCACTCGCAAAATGTACAATGAATAAAAATAACGGATCATAAATTTGTCATCACGAGCAGATGCCAATTAATCCTTCGATCCATTTTGTCCCATAATTTAATTCACACAATTCACGCGTTTCAGTTAAGGCTGGAAGAGACGTTCAGTAATTTAGTCGAGTGGTGAGTAATTTAGTAATTTACCACTGTTTTATTAAACTACTTGACTGAATTTATATGTCCACTCACGATAAATTACTAAATTACTCGCTACCCGACTAAATTATTGGACGCGTTTGTTCCAGCCTTTACTGGCACTGACAGAAAGAGCTCACTGACACTGACGACACTGAACCTTCAGGGAACTGATACGCCTTTAAACAACCATATATATTGGAGTAAACGCTCAATGTTTATATTTCTCCACTGTTTATTGATTCTTGGAAACCCTTCAGAACTTCACCTTGTAAATGGAATAGAGATGTTTTATCGGCAATATGCAAAATAAAATCGAATTCCCACATTCACGCGTGATGAGGGACCAAAATGGAGAATCCGCGCACGTAGATGTGGCAGATAAAGTTTTAATTCAGTCTCTCGCATTGAGAAACAGGGGGGGTCTCGATTTTGATCATCACAAATGATGGCTTCAGGTTCTATTTTCGATCTTGCGAAGGCGTGACACGTGCAGAGCGTGAAGCGAGGTCTGAATCATGGATCCTCTCACATTTATGAGACATTTTAGAGTGAAAGATGAATCTGAATTGTATTGTGGAGTGAACATTTTCAAAATACAGAATAGCATGTAAAAGTCTTATAAAAAATTGTTGCTTTGTTCTTGCTACAAAAAATGTGAGCTGTCAGTAATTTTTTGGTGTGAAATAGGCGGAGCATTCGAAATTTAATTTCGTGGCAATTTTTGAAAATTTAAAAGAAACAAATACTTTTCTGTATATCGCTAAGCCATGCTGATCTCTGTGATGATCATATTAAAATCAAAAGATTAAATCAACTCCTAACTCTAAATGCAGATCACAAAAACAGTGACTATAAATTTAGTACAATTTTGCATACGCTTATAAAAGAGAATTATTTTCGTGATGTTTTATTGGACATACTACATCTGTGTTGAAATTTTATTTTCGCCTGAAAGACGCACTTTGGAGGTGAAATATAGCATACAAGTTTATGGTGCCACCCACGGCTGTTTTCGATCTGTAAATAGTTTGAATATTTATTTAACAAACATTGCAGTTCTTAGAAAGAAGAAATTGACATCAAATCGGTGTTGATTTTGAAAATATTTTGTGCTGATATATCCTTGTAATGTCATTTATCAAATGAAAGTGTCTTGGTTCTTGATAGAACTTTATATTCTTGTAAAAATATTAAATTTTTAACCCTTTGCACGCTAAATCATTCGCTTGCCAGTCGACCATAGATATTTTGTCTAATGCTCCCATTAAACACAGTATGCACTTTGGAATAGGAAAAAATATGGTACAGTAGTTTCAAAAATCAATAATTTATTTAATTGTGGGAACCACATTCTTCCACTTTTACAAGCTTCAATGATATCAGTACGTAATATTAATTTAATAAGAATACTTGGGGTGCAAAGAATTAAGAGTAAAATACATAAGTTCTCTGTCGAAGTTGTTCTTCACCTCCAACGCCACCTTTCCACAAAAAGAAGCTTCAAGGATTCGATAAGAGGTGGTCAATATCATACACTTGGCGCCCAAGTTAAAGTTTTGTTTCCCATTTTTTCACCTTCTTACTGTGCAGAATGCCCTGGTCTAAGTTAAGTCACAGTTTGCCAATCACTTATTTCAGAATAGCGACTGTTGCTAATTCAGGCTGCCGATTGATTATCAAATGTAGATGTTAGAGCAGTGGAGTGTGCAGTATGAACGAAGATGGATAAAGTTATGTGTGTACACTCGTAAATTACATAAATTAGTATGTACATAAAGTGTGAACACGTACACAGGGTATTTTAAGTCGTCTGTTAGATAATGTAGGACGCCATCTTAAAGTGAGAAATATCATATGAATATAAACTTTATTTTTAATACTTAGTTATAATTAGTTAAATCATAAGGTTTGTTACAGTTATATTATTACATCTACAGATTAACGAATGTCCTACATGAAATATTATAGTATTGATTATTGATTAATTTTTTAATTATTCTATTGTATATTAATACCTATAATTATTAATAGTTATCATTCATTAATATGTATGTATTGAGATATATATTAATTATATATTGATGCAAGTACTAAATGTACTTATTATTAAATTCGGTCGATCATCGTGTTCCATTTTGTGCATAATTTTTTATTTCATTCCAAAGGTTATATCTCACCAATACTAATACATAAATGAATGAATTGCAGTGGCTGATGAATCAGCATAATAATATAAAACACAGATGTATTATTGGTATTATGATACCAATGGCAAATAAACGCTGACATAAATATGTAAAATATAATTTGATTTGAAAGCCATAATTTTCTCTACCTGAAGTTTCTAAATCGGAATCAAGGAAGGTTCCAAAGCTCAGAAAATCGTAAACAAACATCTAACGTAGCGTCGCTGGGAGTCACGTGGCGCGGAGTAGACTAGGGGAAAACAAACGTAGCTATTTGCTGAGCTTCCTCCGAGCACGTTTGCTGATACCGCAAGCGCACACTGATAAAAGAGATTCGTTGATTTGCGAGCCATGCGAGGACGCTCCGTCCGCGGTATAAATAGAAGAAAAAGACCACAATTCTCGTGGATTTCAAAAAAACAAGCGTCGGTTGGAAAACCTGCAATCGACGTTACGTCGTCGCGATTAGTGCAACGTGATTGTTCGAGTCAAGGACGAACATTTATTTCTCTATCTTTTGTGGATATTTTCCAGTGACTAAACTACTTAGAGCATGAACTCTAAAACCAGAAGGTTATTGAAGGCCTTGACAAAAGTTCGAAATGTTTATTGGGGATTTAATGAGACCTATATAGATGTCGTGAGTGTTGAAATTCGGACAGGACACATTAACCCTTTCACAGCGTAGCAAAACGATAAGGACTATTTATTTTATCATCTTAATTATTTGCATTCGCGACAATATACATAAAAAAAAATGGCTCACCCGAGTCATTTTCTTAAACCTTCGTTGTCACAAGGGGTGTATCATACTCCAGGATATGTCTTTGGCAATATTTCTGTAATTTTTCAGACCTTAATAATAAAATTAAAAAATGTAAATTGTCCCACAAAGAATCGCTTTATCTACAACTATTTTTTCAAATACAAATTTCAAGATAACAAAATTTACATTTTTAGAAAAAGACTATTACAGCACAATTTCACGAGTATTACAAAAAATACGAAAATGGTAACTCAAACTGCACTGGGGTGCAGTGAGTCCCATGTGACCAATGTGTGATTATATGGTGTGATAGGGTTGATACACTGTGAAATGGTTACAAAATTGACGTGCCTACATAATATTATGTGTGTGGTGTCCTTGGCACTTCATATAAATTTTTATCCTTCTTTTGTGTGATACTACTATTCTTCAATAAAACTAAGTAGTACTACCTGATTTTATGAGCAATAATAAATCAAACTTGAGAAATATTGTCAAATTTATTATAATATATTTAACATGATTACAAAATGAAGTCCATGGGACAGAATGTCCCACAAATAGCATATGTACCTAATCGAAGATTAAGGGGGTTTATACTATAACGAAAATGATACATGTATTTAGGTAACAGTTTCCATCTGTTTAATCGAGCACGATAATGTTTGATGAATTTCTGAATGGTGTTGAAATCGTCAGCGTGCAATTTTCAAAGACATGTGGAATGGTAGAGTTGCAGGAGGGAGGTTCTTCATGAAAAAATGGAAGATCGAAAGTACAGAGTGATATTTTTGGAAATGTGGCTGTTTTGTCTAGTTATAAAATGCATTACTATGTAATTGAGAAAGTTGTACTTTAAATGAGTTGAAATTTTGATATGCAAAGTGAGCAGGTTCGCATAAATTATTGTACCTTCGAAAACTAACTTTCTGGCTAAACTTACTGTGCCATAAAAATTTGGGTGATTTTGGTGTAACAAGAAACTGCTATTTCATTTAAGTTTCGAATATTTTAGCGGACAGTAATTGATTACAATTCTCTATTCTGAAAATTGTTCCGAAATTTTGAACGATAAGGATACTATTTGGAATCATAAGGTTGTTGAGAAGAGCCACGAATTTTAAAATTACAATTTCTTGGGTTCACTGAACTTCGATTATTCCTCAGATTCCCCATCATCTGGGATGTTTTCATTCACCAGTCTTGGAATATCCTAAATCTTTCGAAGTATACAGATTAAAGTTATCTTGTGTTTGTGTGTCTCTCATGAGTATTGAAGTACATATCAACATTTTTCAAGAATCTCGAGAAATAAAAAAGTTTTCTATTTATGTTCCTGTTTGAGTAACCGTTGCAGCGATTAGATACGTTACTGATGATAGTGACGTAGGAGACACAGTTCAAATCATCATGTATTGTTGACACTGTTTAACATTCGAGACGTTTAAGCCTGAAAATAAGAACTGAAACTTCCGAGATCTGTTAAAACTATCTATTAAAACATTCAAATACTTGTGTTTACGATTATTTCGAATTTTATAAAGAATAACTATAATAGTTAGTGTTTATCTGGCCTTGACGTGTTTTCACACAGAGGCGGCAGAAAAAGAAATTTCTAGAGCAGTGTTTCCAAACTATTTTTGACTTGCGATCCCCATTTATAAGATTCAAATAACCTGCGATCCTCTCTCACCCCCTATAAAGTAAGGTATCTAAAAATAAGGTAAAGAAAACACATTAAAAATAGGTACTGCAGAATATAATTTTAACTTAATAATATTAAAAAAAAAATAATAAAAAAACTGTGGCGACCCACTTGGGCGTTGCGACCCACATTCATGAATTTGTGGCATTTATGGTAGCAAAATACATTTATTTCCATAAAATATTGATACTGTTCAGTTTATCAAAAATACAAATGTAGGAAATGAAAACTGTTAGTGGCTGCTAATCTTATGGAAATTAAGCTAGTCTATGTTTTCTCGACAAGTGGTAAATGCGTACAAAGGCTCGCCAGTCACAGAGTTAAAGATCTAAGCATACCTATTACCAGTGACGTCAGTACGTCTTTAACTAAATATCTCGAACAAACAGTTCCCCTAATTACATTGATAATTTACTATCATAGTCAACTTTTCTTGTCAACAACTGTATCTTCATATTTTAAGAAAAAAAAAAAGATACATATTTACAGATTACAATATTGAATTTAAAAGGTACTCAATCGATTCGGCCTTGCCGTTGCAAAACTATAATGACGTGCGACCTTTCCTCATAATTGATTAGATTCTATTAGTATCTACCGATTATGGTAATTGGTCACTTTTAACAAGGCACAGGCAAATTAAATTAGTCACTCATGTTGGGCAGAAATCTACGCCGTCACACGTAAAATTAATTTTAAGTAAAAATAGCAAAAATTAGGACCAAAAATGTTTTATCAATGTCGTATTTCACAGGACGAGGGCATTTAAAATTGATTTGCAATCAGGTGACGTAAAATTAGAGACAAATCGCTGACTCAAACCTTCTGCACTTCCCTCGTCAGTAGTAATCTATAACCTTATGAGCTTTGTATCGTGTCACAAGTCCAACAAAAACGAATGGATTTGCTTGTTTCGTGAGAACGAATCCAGGTCACGAGGGTACTACTGCGTAACTTTTCACGATAATATGAGCAGAATTGCGCCCCTGATCGATTCTGTAAACACCATCGAAATGTATTGAATCATCGTTCCGAAAATTTCCACGGACAGCTAATGAGGAATGATCATTTGGTTCTGTGCAGCCGGAGGCCTAATGGCGGGTTCCGTGGCTAGTTTGGCTATACTATGGATCTTCCTGCAGACCATGGGGTTCCTTGGGAACTCCCACTCGATCGGAGCCTACAAGCTACCCGTCACCTTGCAGAACTACATCGCCAGTTACACAGGTGAATAGTTCATAACATTTCACCCCCTTTTTTCCTTTAATTAAAGGTGAATTTGTGAAATCAAATTTTCTCGTAGTTGTAAACTTATTGCCAGACCTGAATCAGTACTTTCTGACACCTCGACACAAGTGTTTTGTGATCAATTTTGAGAAACTTAAGTGTTAATTTGAATTTTAAATTATTTACACTTTGCTTAAACTAATTTGCAGTTAGTATTGTTAGTGTTTAGAGTTGTTCGATTTCTTAATCTACGCTGAGAAGTATTGAGCTTAACTCAAAGGCTATAAATTATTAATCTTCCATTGCTTTAAATTTTATGTTAACCATTAAGCGCGATAAGAATAAGCTTAAGGTTCAACGATTAAAAACATTGGATTGAGACACATCTGAGCAGAATCATCTCACAGAGTATGATGAAGATTAATAGTGGGTTATGAAGAGAATTGCAGAATAACAAAATCCATGTTTTATTGCATTATACCGTGCCCGTGGCTTGTTTATACTTCAAGTAAATTGCGCGTTATGCTTCTTTATATTACCCCTGCATTTGTAACTACGTACGTATTTTGAAGGATTCACCCTTGACGGCTTTACAACATTGCTATCTCCCTAGATGCAAAGATTATTAAAGGAAAAATTTTAATATTCAGACAAGCCAGTTTTACTTGCTTCTAAAAGTATTTTAACCACGAATACATATGTAATTATATATTTCTTCTCTCGAAAGTAGAGCCACGTGCTCGTAATTATTTTGCGTCACGCAGTGATGCGCGAACAGTTGAATTAACTGCCAAGGGAAGTTCGGCAACTGGAAAATTAAAAAAATCTGAAACTTTGCAGAAATGTAGCTCAAGTGATGCTCATAATGTAACTAAGGGTCCTAAGGGTGAAAACACCCCCTCAAAGAAATTGTGAGTCTTCATATTATCGTGAATATTTTATTGAAAATTTCATGGCTTTCGATATCCTAGAATATGGTGATAAAGAATTGTCGAAAAAGGGGTCGTGGGGATAAATTTTGAAAAAATAATGTTTTTCGCAATTTTTATCTCCGCTTGATAGGACATAAAAACATAGAACTTTGAAAGTAGCTTCTTTTTAATATTTTTTATAATTTCGTAGATATTCGCGGTAATCTGAAAACTCGCAAGTTTTTCGAAGGTGGGTTTCACCCTTAGAATTATTTTATTTCCGAATCACATTATTAGCATCACTTCAGCTAGATTTCTGCAATGTTACACATTTCTTTGAATTTTCGAGGTGCCAAACTTCCCTTGTGAGTCCATTTTTACCAACGTTTTTAAAGGTGTCCTTTCAGGTTTCCCGACGTCAAACTACCCCTATGAGGGCGTCGTAGACACAGGTCATTTCCACAATCAGCATTTCCCTCACATTGACGAAGCAGTCTTGAACAACTCGATCACATTCGCCCAAAACATGGTCGATCGTATGAGCACCCTCGAAAGGAATATCGTGAACGCTGGCGTCGAATTGAAGGCACACACGCCGGCTGGGAAGCAATTCCTTGATTCTTATCCTTCCGAGGATGCTTTTGAGAGAGGCCTCAACGCCATTGTGGCGATGAAAGCTTCGTCCTATCTCCTTCATCAGAGCTGTCGCAGGTAATACACCTTCTAGGTCTGCAGCTACTACTCTACCCCAACCGCTTTATTAACCCTCTCAGACCAACCTTGAATTACTCAATTTGAAAATACAGTTCCTATCAAAAAGTAAAAGTGAACAACGTTTGTATCATGTAATTTTTCAAAGTTCAAAAAATTCAAAATGTAAATAGAGGATTTTTTTAAAGAAATTTTTTTTATTCAAAACATCAGATCAGCCTGAAAAACAATTTGTGCTGTCTTTCAATCAGCTGTGTATGAAGATTAGTAAGTAACTTCTCGAATTTTTTCTTATTACAATTTCCCTTCGTCAAAGTATTATTTTTCACCACAAATAATGGCAAAGAACGGAAATATCAGGTTTCAGAAAAAGAGCATCAACTGGTCCTGCTATGACCTCTCCTTACCAGTATATGTATTGAAAGCTCACTATTATCCCACACAAACCCAATTTTCATTGAAAACTGCCCCTGTCCATAAATTAAAATTAAGACTTTCAGGCACAGTAGCGTCATTCTGTAAGTTATAAATGAAACTTCTCGATGTATTAAATTTTCTGTCACACGTCCTAGAAATCAAAGGATCCCCCAATATCCGCACCCTAAATAACCTCACACACTCCATAAGGCCCTTTTTACGCGGGACACTTGTATTGCTCGCGATAGAGTAGTTCGGGTACTCGAATATAGCAAGCCGAGCCTGGCTCGGCTCGGCCGACCTGGCTAGGGCGGGTATTCGTAAAATCTGGGTAGCTCGAATTTTTTCAGGCGGCTTATAAAATCTATACCGTTCGAAATATTTCACGTACTCAACACAGTCGGGCTGCTCGAACCACATTCTACACGCTCCAAATTTCTGAGACACCCGAAAGAACCATTCGGGCTAACCCTTTCTCCCAAGCCACCTGAAATAATTCGGGTTACCCGGTTCTTCCGAGAGGCCCGAAACGATTCGGACTACCCGGATTTTTCAAGCTGCTCGAATATTCGAGTACCTGAACAGCTCTAGCTCGCGACAGGTACTTTAAACACGTTCCCACGTTTTCTTTCTCTTTTTACTTCTCTTAAGGGGTCTCCCTAGTGTGACGCCTTGAAAATAGGGCTATATTTGGGAATTTTTTGAAGGAAATGTACTTGATATTGCGGTTTCTAACTTTGGGGTAGTTATTCAGTTACATTTTGGCAATCTACTTGAATTTTTTTAAGCATTAATGATAATTATATTTTATGTTATAAGGGTTATAATGAGAAACAAGAAACGCTGTTATTTTCTTAATCTATATGAACAAAAAAGTGGTCACTTTTTTGAGCTGCAAAATTCGAATTGTGCAAATAATGACTACATTCTAGTTCAGGTCCTAACAGAACACGCACTCAATATTATATGTTGAGTTTTAAGTCGTTTGGTTGAGTAGTTTTTGAGATATCGTGATCGCCGCGCCAAAAAAATTGGTTTCGAGTAAAACGCGTTTAAAGATTTCGATTCATACCTGCGCGCATGGTCGCGCGCTACCTTTCACAGCTCACAGCGTTGCCAAAATTTCGAATTCAACTATAATATTTTAGGAATATGTTCTTAAGATGTTAAACTTTCAGAAAAAGCAACAAAAAAAATCAATTTTTTCGAACCGTCACACTAGGGAAACCCCTTAAACATCCAATACCAATATACCACTCGCGAGGCACAGAAGTGGGCCCGCGCTGAAGGGCCCTACCCTCAGTGGTGCTCGATCCCCTCCCACAGTACAGCCAGCGCAATCACACGGCGATTCTCTTTTACAGATTCGGTCTGGAGAAGGACGATTGTGCCCGTTACATATCGACTCTGTCCCTTGAGGGTACTCCATTGAGCTCAGCCTGTTGGGCGCCGCAGGTTGCGGCCTGCAATGCCAGGGCCAAGTACCGAAGCGTCGACGGCAGTTGCAATAACGTCGATAATCCAAGCTGGGGTAGTGCGATGACCGCGTACACCAGAATCCTCTTCCCCCGATATTTCGACGGTAAGGATTCACCCTACCGCGTCACCTTTAAAGGATGAAGAAGGACATCGACCCCCCTCGATGTGTGCCCTCCCCCTTCATTCACCGTGGACCCATCGCGATCCGTGTCGTCGATCGTTAGCTTCGTTTCTCCCCGGGCACGCTTTGAACTCGCGACTTCGCGACCGCCTCGTGACCGGTTCCTATCGACACGCAGCGACGGCTACCGTTTCCAGAATATAGAAGCTTGTTTCTTGGGCCTTCGACCGGGCAGAAGTTAAAGAAAGAAATCGGGGATCTAGACTGGCCTAACCACGTACCGCGCGGTCGTTATTTTTGTGGAATAATAATCGTACAATTATTTGCAGCCTCTGACACGCTTGGCGCTACCCTTTTCGCTCCTCTTATGCGTCCTGGTCCCTCCATTTTCTCTGTGATGCTCTTTCTTTCTGTCTTTGTGCCTTCTCATGGTTCGACAATAAATTTCATGGAGGTACCGAGATTGGTGCCCAAACGGCCGACGATTTAGGAGATCTTTGATGGTGTTCGTTGATTGCATTAGCTGCAGTTGGTTTCCCTTATCGGTGTTGCGTTAGTGAGACAGATGGTTTGTAGATAAGGTGGCGCGTGTTGTGTAGAATGTCTGTTAGGCACCTGCCGGGTTGGATGAAGTCGTTCCGAGGGTTCGCGACTTTGATAGGAACTCTGAAACGTGCGCAAGGTGTCCTAGAATTTTATTCTTTCGGATTCGCGTCAGTTTATAGTTTCCTTTCTTTTTTGTGATTTGAAGAGTGGTTTGGAAGATAGAATCTCAGAGGATATGAGGGTAGTGGATGGTTTTTAAGTATTATACTTTGATCAATAGGAACTTAGACTTTGAACATACTTTGAATAGTGGGGAGTTAAACTTTGAGCAGTGATTTTGAGTAGTGTGGCAGGTGAACCGAGGAAACTAACTTCATAAGGGAGTTAGGGAGCTAAAATTGAGAAATACCTACAAGGAAAAATATTTTGACAAGACATTTTTATTTTATTGTATAGTACATTATGAGTGGTCATTATCAATTCTTGACCAGTATTTTCATATTGCAAGTGAAATTCGTGAACGTACTCCACAACTTTTATATTTTTAAGTCAATGAGTCTTATTGCATTTGAGATTTCAAAACAACTTTCCACTCTCTGCTCATTCTAACGAATTATGTAGTTCGTGTCCCACAGATTTATTGGCCCTATTCAGAAGGCTCTATAGTTCAGAAGCTATTAGAAGTTGAGCTCCTATTCAAAGCTATCTACGTACAAGCAACCTGAACACAAATTAAAAACAATGGCCTGCATAGTGAGTAATGTTCATGAAAAGAATTAACACATGATGCAAATATGTTCTCTGAAGTCTGCACTCCTTTGTTATCCACTTGGGTGCAAAATATATTGAGAGCACCACATAATCTTACATTTCAATAGACTTCCACTTACACGTGCCTTTTATTTCCAAAAAGGCCGAGACCTCGGATAAAATCAGAATATGACTTAAGAATGAAACTCACTGGTGCATAGAAGTTTCCATGTACTATTTCGAAAGATCTTCGCTTTGACGCATTTCGTGCAGCGCTCGTTTGTCATAGAATCTAGAGAAATCGGTTGACATGAGAAAGCTATTAGTTAACCGCGCTTTTCAGCTAAACGAATAGTTGCATAGGAATTTCTATTTAATTGGAAATTGAATTCTGTATGGGTACTTGTTATAACGATCTATAGATTTCTGATATTATTTTTTACCTTCTTTGAAAAAATGTCCTATATAGCGACAATGAATTCTCGATGAAAATTTTTACAAACATTTTAATCGTATCTTTCGAATCGTTAATTGCTGTCATAAAAATGCGACAGACTCGTAAAGAAAAGATCCACGATTTTCTACGATCGATGTAACTATATTTACCAAATTACCAAAATGAAACCTTCAGTTTAATCGAAATAAACTTGAAAAAATTTGAGAAACCTTATTGATACACAAAAACCGAATAGGAAGTACAAATTTGCAGTTACTGGAAGATAAGAGCGGCGAACATTTGAATATAATCAAAATAAAAGTAATAGACTATACATATCTAACTCTCTAAACACGGGGCTCACCAACCCACCCAAATGAATGTTAGGATGATTTCTTCCAGCGAGATTTAGTCTTCAAACCTTAACTCACAATTCTGGAACATTTTGTACACTTCACTCGATCCTCCTTATATAATTCTCACCAAGTATAAGACGTTGACTTCCATCAGCATCATTTCTGATATAATTATAGTAATCTTGCCAATCCGTTATATACTAGTAGCATTGTGTGTAGCATTAGTAGTAAGGCCCAACTTAACATTTTTGGTCGAGTAGTTTATTAAGCATATTTTTTACATATGGAGCATACGTTTCATTGTGTGCACCACTTCTCGTGCACGTGGCCTCTGAAACCAGATACATTGTGTGCCATATTTGGTACACAAATCGCGTTATAGCAAGACCAAGAAGATACCCTTTTGAAGTCAACGTGTTAACTGAAAAATATAACTATTTTCATGTGACCACAAGCATCGCTAACTTCTCCACATCTGCAAACAGGTTCTCTGCATAATTCTCTGTACATGTTTAGAGGGGCATATCCTACAATCAGTGTCGCACTCTCAATCTTGTACTCTCAGACTACTTGGTTCATAGCGAGACTTCATCTGTCGGCCGTCCATTTTAAAAATCTCTGAAGTTTCTGTCAATGCAAAAAATAAAAGCTTTCGGCTCCTCGTGCTCTTGCACACGAGTTACCAACCTCGACCTACTAACACACCTAATCCGCTCACGTCGACACCTTTGCAAGCATACGATCACACACATACAGTCAGAAATATAAAAAATAGTCACGCTACTGTCCAAAAGTATTCCAACACTCGTTACGTGTACGTTTGCTAAAAGATGAAACAGAACGTTTTTCTATATTATACAATCTTTGTTCGTACAATTTTCTGATATTCTTCAGCCCATTGCAATCGTTTCATTCTATTTCGTCGTATTCAAAGTAGTTTTCGAATTGCAATTTGTTTTACTATGATTGTAAACATGGGAATTTCTCTTGTAATATTAATAATTTTTTTTGAATTTCTGGCCTTATGAGGAGTCTATCCCCCCCAGATATTATGTTTTCATTTATCCATCATTAAATCCTTTTGTTTTTCTATCGCTTGTGTATTGCACTATACATGTGATATTTTAACAACATACTCCCTCGACGTAAAGTCACCACAGCACTTTCAATTTGGATCGATAGTTCATTTCTTCTCACATTTTCTACTCCATTATAGAATAATTCATATTCGACGGTTGTAGTTCTCTTTCTGAGATATAATTGTTGATTTGGCGATTAAAACAATCTTTTGGCAACAAAACGATCGCCAAGAATACAGCCAATCATTAACATGTAACATTACTAACATTAAAATGTCATTGAACAATTTTCGAACGAAACATTGAATAAAAATTGTCAGCGTCTAAACTATGTGATCACATGAGAAACAACAGTAGCCTTATCTATGGATTAAAATGGCAAGATCGCACAAATGATCTTAATCAAATTATTTAACAATATTCTTATTCTTTCTTATCAAACGTACATACGTATAACAAGTGTTCAAATACTTTTGAACGGTAGTGTATAGCTGTACGTATAAAAACGAACACACTCTGATCCCTGGGCGCTGATGGAATAAAAAAAAAACAACGAAGAAACGTTCGTTGATTGGCTTAACAAATTATATTCTGTGATTTGCATTACAGTTGTTGTGCGATAAGGCACATAGAGCATAATATGCCTGAGTGTGGCAGTGAATAATACTGCCTACAATAGGGTGCCCCGGTCGGGAGATTCTATCCAGCAGTAGAATGTGTATGTAAACTAATTCGGATATACCTAATAATGTATCATATTTATTATTGTAACACTAGTTCAACTATCTTTTCTGTTGATTGCGGTATACGGGTCTCGTTAAAGGTGTCCGAGCCAGGCGAATGGAAATTGGGAGACTGTCGCGCTATTAGTAGTCCCCCGTGACACGTGGCTCTCTCTGATAGTAGCTTACAACCGGGTAAACAGCTTTTATACACGGTGTGCCTGAAAAATAACGGGATCGATAGTGTATTAATTCAAACACTGGTCGTATTTGTAAGAATTGTTCATTTTGTTTAAAGTATGTTCTTTCGGCATTAGTACAAACGTTGGACGGCGAATGTATGGATCGATTTCTGGAGATCTGCTTTTAGAATTGCCTTTAGTACCCTTGTCACGGCTGTTTATAAGATTGGAGTGTCATCGTAGCGAGCCCCTTTAATTTAAATTTTGAATCTTGGAAATATGAAGTGTAGAAAACTCTCGAAATGGGTCAGTGGCGCACCCAGAATATAATCTCGGGGGAACCGAGTTGAAGGGTTCATTAGGTGATTATAAAAATTTATTTAAAGAATAAAATCCAGTTTTTTACTTTTTACAAAACCCCTTCTTTGGAGGAGCTAAGGGCCCCTGGGCCCCATATCTGGGTGCGCCACTGCGATGGGCTCTCAACTATGCGTTAAGCGCTCGTCGCTATCCCCACCACTTCTTGAAATCATTCGGTCAAGGGTGACAGAACCCCAGAGCGAGCGAAAGGGGACGTCTCCCCCGCTCTCTCGCGCCATCGCTCGGAATCGTTGACGTTATTCGTTAAGCGCTCGCCACCAGCCTCGAGCGCGAGCCCATAGCGAGAGATTACTCTAATCACGCGAAGTCAAATCAGGTGAATACGGTGGATGGTGAAGCTATTTGCAGCAGCCGTCACAAGGATACTCGAAGCGATTTCGAAAGCAGATCTCAAGAAATCAATCCATACAATGGTTAACCGTGCCCAGCGTTGTATTAATGCCTTATTTAATGCCGAAGGAACATATTTTAACTATAACTAGCTTAAAGTACCCGGCGTTGTCCGACGCTTATTATACATGTATGTATCTCTGCATAGAGCAGTGCCCCATAGAGCATTCTCGAGGAATGCTTCGCTAAAATCGCCACTGCTCTGCATCGTTTTGTCACAGGTTAATGTTGCATATACCTAAACCTTCCTCGAGAAATGCTTTATAAAACGGTAAAAACCGCATCACAATCCGCCCAGTGGTTCTCGAGATTAGCGCGATCAACCATACAGACGCCTACCGGGGGACTTTATTTTATACTATGTAGAGATGTAGAGATGAACGGTTTTCACAAATATGATTAGAATCAATTTGAATTAATATATCGCCAATCCCGTTATTTTTAGACATACTGTGTCATCTCGATAGTTGACAGTCTCCGTCGTTAGAGTGGTCGAGACCAGACGGTGAGATTCGTGGATAGGTGAAAACAGTAACGCCGGGAGACAGTCATCTCCCAGTTTGATTCTCTCACTTGGGCACCTTCATCAGCCACCTAGATAAGTCACTTTATTCCTTCTGCGAGCGTTCTCGACGTGACCGTTTTGAGCAAGCGTAACAGTGGCGCGTATTGGACAGCCCTCTTGTGTCAGTCACCACGAGAACCGTTTGGAAAGCTCCGTTCTCAGCGCGCTTCGTCGATAACGCATCAGAACGCCATGCTGAACTAGAAGAAACTTTATATGCTACCGACCTGCAGCGCGAGAGTCATTTTGTGCCCTCCGGTCGATCCAGGGATCAATCAGCATCGCGACGGATCGTGAGAGGAAGACCCCTTTGCGCGCGTTTGACGATCGATCGCCGTTGGACAGTAGGTGGCGGTGAACTTAATCACTGATTGATCTCTGATGCGTCGTCGCAAGTTGAGGCAGGTTTAGGCGCGGCTAGGCTCGAAATTCGTTCACAGGGATACCTCGAATTCACCATTCAGAATCAGACACCCGCGGATCGTTTCTCGCTCTCGCGCTGCACGAATATATATATATATTCTTACGCACATTTGACATATCTCGGGGAAATCGGAGTAATCGGTGCCGCCATTAGTATTTCTCTTGCTTATCGAGACATGAAATTTTTGTAGTATCAAATGGAAATTTCAAGTTATTCTTGTTGCATAGTAAACATCATAATTACAGTAATTACGTGAGTGTGAATAAGCAAGTGAGGTTGCCTGCACGCGTCTGCACAGTGCAGGCTAGGCGGTTGATTTTGAATATGTGCCCTTTTGATGCACATTTCGTTGGAACGTAGTAAAGATTTACTCCGATTTCGAGACGTGACATCGTGCAGTGTACGAGGGTCTAATGCACCGTTTGGCGATCAGGGATCCAAGAGCCGAGGAAATTGGGGAACACGAAGAAACCGCTGCCAGGCGCGAGGAGTGTCAGCGTGGCTCTGTCGGCACCTAACGATCAATCTGACGTCAGTAGAACGTTGACGGTGATGCAGTGGGGCCAGTTCATTGCCAACGATCTCTCTTACACCCCGGTGCGCAAAATGGGTAAGTGGTGTTTCGAGCAAATATACGAAAGCTGTATTTTTTAAACGAATTGATGATCGAAAGTTTGGAATCACTGCGCGAATTGAGGGGCGCGGGGTTTCTCGCGTTGAAGGAACAGATTTAAGTGGCTAAATTGTGCGTAAAGATATTAGAATTTGTTGAAATAGAGAATATCGCTATTATCATCGAACATATTAAGTTCAAATTTTGTCGTGGTGGGATTTAATGAAACTCGGGAAATGATTCCAAAGTTTTGACTGGCACAGCAATAGGGCTATACTGTTTCTTGATTAGGTGTATACTGTGTGTAGTGTTATACTAGTATTTTATGTGTTCAATTGTTTAAAATCAGTAGCAGTTTAATTTATTCTCAAAACCCTTGCCTGGCAGATACTGGGTCTACTTGGACCCTTCTTATATGTATAATGGGTTAACTATGTTAGTTGTTAGTTATTATTAACACGTTGCGTGCGGGTGACGTGTACGGTCACGTCTTGGGCCCGGTCCCAATAAATGCGGAAGGTGAAGAAGAATTTTTCAGGTATCGTATTTTCCTTTTGCATACGCATTCAGTACGAACGTGTTCATCAGTGTGTGCATGTCCTTACAAATTTGCAGCGTTTTTCACCATGGTGCAGCTGTTTTTTTGTATTTAAAGCGTCATACCCTTTTTCTAACTAAAACAAATTATTTTTGCACTTTATATAAAAATCTATTTCCGGCATCTGGGACGGTCAACTATTTTTGGTGCCGCACGCAACGTGTTAATAGGAAGTCGGGTACCTACTTGAGTTTCTAGAATGGCTGAGGGTCTGCCAGTGCTAGGGATATGAACGGGATTACTGCCATCGATTTCATGCTAGGAGGTCCGGCGGCTTGTTAATTCGGTGTATTTTTTTTGTGCTGAAGACGCTGGTGAAAGCCACATTGCTGTATCTTTAATAGGAAGCCAGGTACTTGTGTTTATAGAATAGCTGTGTTTCTGTCAGCTGGGGATAAAAACGTGATTACTGCCATCGATTTCCTGTCTGGAGGTTCGACGATGGTCAATCCGATGTATTTTTTCGCCCTGAACACGATGAAAAAAACGACATTGCTGTATCTTTAATAGGAAGGCGAGTACTTGTGTTTATAGAATAGCTGTGTTTCTGTCAGCTGGGGATAAAAACGTGATTACTGCCATCGATTTCCTGTCTGGAGGTTCGACGATGGTCAATCCGATGTATTTTTTCGCCCTGAACACGATGTAAAAAACGACATTGCTGTATCTTTAATAGGAAGGCGAGTACTTGTGTTTATAGAATAGCTGTGTTTCTGTCAGCTGGGGATAAAAACGTGATTACTGCCATCGATTTCCTGTCTGGAGGTTCGACGATGGTCAATCCGATGTATTTTTTCGCCCTGAACACGATGAAAAAAACGACATTGCTGTATCTTTAATAGGAAGGCGAGTACTCGTGTTTATAGAATAGCTGTGTTTCTGTCAGCTGGGAATAAAAACGTGATTATTGCCATCGATTTCATGTCTGGAGGTCCGGCGATGGGTCAATTCGATGTATTTTATCACGCTGAACACGCTGGTGAAAGTCACATTGCTGTATCTTTAATAGGAAGCCGGGCAATTGAGTTTCTAGAATGGCTGAGAGTCTGCGAGTGCTGGTTATATGAACGGGAGTACTGCCATCGATTTCATGCCAGGAGGTCCGGCGGCTTGTAAATTCGATGTATTCTCTCGTGCTGAACACGCTGCTGAAAGCCACTTTTTTTAGGAAGCTTTTTTTAGGATATGTATAAGTGAAATTATATTGAATGGGTTAAAATGGACCCAGTATCCGCTGTTGGCTGGCAAGACGTCTGACAACCAAGGGTTAATGATACCCAGAGGGACTTACTTCTTTTTCGTCGTTACTTCTATTTTTTATGTTTTACTAGTCCAGTTTCATTAATTTTCCAATGCTTATTTCACTATTAAACAAAACGATGAGATGTAGATTTATGTTTTCTTATCAAAGTATACACTCAGTATACACTCATTTTATATGATACGAAGAGCCACGTAGAATTTTGAAAAAATGATTCAGCTTTTATATCCAGATGAAACTGACAAACATAAAGCTAGAGATTCGTAAAACATATGCAGCGATAATAAACGATAAACGCCAGATAAAATCAAGGTATAAGTGAAATCTGTAATTCGGAATAAAGGAAAATTTAACTTTGCGCAAGGCACTTATTCACAGGGATTTCATTTTTGATTTTAGAGTACACAGTAAATCAATATCAATTCCCAGGGAACTGAACTACTTACTTGACCTAGAAC
This sequence comes from Andrena dorsata, assembly GCA_929108735.1. Lineage (NCBI taxonomy): Eukaryota > Metazoa > Arthropoda > Insecta > Hymenoptera > Andrenidae > Andrena > Andrena dorsata. The sequence goes on from OV815487.1 coordinate 41,288,809, forward strand.
TTAGCTAGTTCATATTCTATTTTAAAATGTCGGACAAAATTGAGGGACAATCCTGAACATGCAATATTCTGATGCAAAAAGGCATCGAAAAGTCTTTTACTGTTTTGGGATCCGAGGCTTCGTTCTCTAGATATTAAAAGTTGAATATTAGCGGCCGATCTTCGGGGGCGCGCAGTTTAAAGCGGAGTCAGCTGAGCGCGGACTCCTGCGTGTGCGTGGGAGGGTACGGCTATCGCGCGCTCAGCTGACTCAGCTTTAAACTGCGCGCCCGGAACTTGGACCGCTAATATTCAATCGTTAATATCTCGAGACCAAAGCCTCGGATTCCAAAACGGCGAAGGACTTTTCGATGTCTTTTTGCATTAGGATATTGCACGTCCAGGATTGTTCCTCAATTTTGGGATACTCTGTATTAGTACGTATCAGCAAACGATGATCGATTTGTTTGATTCTCATTTCCAGTGTCGTCAGGGAAGCCAATTTCGTGCTGTCGATCTGACGGAAACGCCTTGTCTCCTCGACACATACACCCCGACTGTGCTGCGATTACAGTACCTGATCGTGATCCTATTTATGGCGAGCATTACGTTCGTTGCATGAATTACGTGCGATCCTTGCCCGTCCTCAGATCTGAGTGCACATTTGGACCTGTAGAACAGGTTAGTAAACTTTCATATTATAAATTCGAATTTTCCGTCTACCTACTTGTTAGCAGTAAATCTGGTGTATCAGACGGTTTTCAAAATGGTCACTAGAGTAGCAGACGCGTTAATCCTTGTAATTTTTTTTTATTTATTTTAAATCCTCATAATTGATAGGCGATGGTCAGACACTTGGCTGAAGATTTTCTGTAGCACAGAAACTAATTAGCCGTGACTCTTGATTGACAGATGAACCAGGCGAGCCACTTTTTGGATGGTTCAATGATCTATGGTTCTACTTTGAAGAAATCTCGCGAGCTCCGTGAATTCGAAGGAGGTCGATTGCGGGTTCGCCAAGAAGACGGTCACGAATATTTGCCTATTGGAGGCTTGGAAATCTCGTCTATTTGCATAGAAAACTGTTACGAATCTGGTAATTACAAGTGATTTTTATTACTATCATACAATCATTCATCATATCTAAATTCATACTTAAAGTATTTCAGATAATAAGTTTTTAGTACGAATTGATTTCATTAAATTCGTTTCCCGGTTCAACAGGGGAACGTATTTCTAGCAGTTGTTAGATTTTGACAGTGAATTTGGAATGAAAGTTATCATTGCATGACCATTTTAAACTTCCTCAACATTTGAAACCGATTGATCTTTGAATTATCTTTGAATTAATCGTTGCATCGAAACGTTTACTGTCGCAGGTGATCATCGCGTGAACACACATCCACAACTGGCTGTGACGCACACCGTCTGGCACCGCGAGCACAACCGCATCGCTAACAGGCTTGCCGGGTTGAATCCCAATTGGTCGGATGAGACGCTGTTTCAGGAAGCTAGGCGTATTGTGATCGCTGAAATTCAGCATATCACTTACAAGGAGTGGTTGCCCATACTGCTGGGCAAGAGATACAGTCGGGCTGTTGGGCTCGCCGTTGGAAGTAGTTACAGTCGCAACTACAACTCTGAGGACGATCCAGCAGTCAGTAACGAGGTCGCGACAGCAGCTCTGCGTTTCTTGACTTCCTTGATGCAAGGACAACTAAGGTAAAAGGCTCATCTACCTACATTTACCCAGATTCCAGTTTTAGTGTTCATAACAACAGAACATATTTCAAGCAATAGTCATACACTATCTGAAGCTGGATAATCGGGGGTTCCTTTTAAGGGGATAAAGAAATCCCTTTATTGCATCATCGGTTTAATTTATCACCTTATATTTTTCCTAACTACTATAACTAACATACTGTAGATACACATTTTAGACGATGTTCTTCTCGTCAGAGTAATTCATTTTTTTATTTCTGTGATTTTTTATTACTATTCAATATTACGCTTGGTGCCGATATGCTTTTTGGGATCAACAAGGGCCATACATATTTACTTTTGTAACATTTATCACAACAGTTAATTTGATATAATTGTTTACTTATAGCGTGACGGACAACGCACGCCACATTAACAGAACCCTTCCATTGGCCGAGTACTTCTTCAAACCTAACATAATCGAGTCGGACGAGGTGTTCGACGGATTGCTTCGTGGCATGGCCACTCAGACTAGTCAGAAAATGGACATCAGTGTAGTTTCAGACGTAAGTAATCACTGCGGCTTTTAGATTTCCTTCTGAGAATTGTATGACTCTGTCTATTAAATGTGAATATTAGGAAACAGAAAACTGAAGATTCGTGTATACTTAATTTTTCTTTCCATATTTTATTACAATGTAAAGTCGAGGGACAAATGTATCTTTCTATACAGGAATAGGAGAAAATACTAGTATATTTGTATGAATGGGACAAACAAGAAGACATTTGCGCTATATATTTTTGGGAATTTAAATTTGTTCAATTTTTATATGTAAGGGATAATTTTGCAGCATTCAATTGCTGTGGCAGAACGTTGATTATTTATTTACGTTTCACAGATAACAAGCAAATTCTACGCGACAGATCGGAACAGTCTCGGTTTAGATGCTATGAGTTTGGATATCCAACGTGGCCGCGATCACGGCTTACCCGGCTACAATTACTATCGCAAGTATTGCGGGCTTCAAGCAGCGAAGAGCTTCGACGACTTCTTAGATCACATTCCATTAGAGGTAAATATTTAAATTATCCTTTTGGAATTTTTAATTTAATGCTTAACTCTTTCGATGCGGATTTCGACTATAATCCACGCATTAAAAAAATGTATTCTCTTGTTCTCCGAAAAAATGAAAAACTGAAAATTAAAAACTTTCTTTTTGATTGATGAATAGACACTTTTAAAGAATCATCCAAAAATTTAAATACGCAGCGAAAGGGTTAAAGTTCTTATCATCTCACTTCGAAGTATTTGAATAGTAGAAAGTGCCTGACTATATAGCATTTATCATTTTGTCTGATTATGGTGTCAGCAGCATACACTGCTATTTTAATAAAAATACCGAATGAAATTAAAAATTCTACAAATGGTAGAGACTGATGTTTGCTGCATTTATGAAGTAACTAATAAAGTTACTTACATCTAACGTACATGTATATAATAACAGTTACATATATAGTAATACTACAATTACTACAGCGATAATTCACAAATAAAATAAATTTCATGCATTTTGCAAAATTGACTGGGCAAGCGGTTGAATCAACATTTTTTTAAATGTTTGACTGTATGAGTATTATTACGAATTATAATAATCGTCCTGAACTATTTACGAAATTTTGAAAGAAAAACTCAACTAAAGTAGTTTAAGATTATTTATTTAACCATCTTAACTGATTCATGAAATGTTGTTTTGTTTGTTGATAGATGTTAAAGAAATTGCGCGCAACCTACGCGCATCCTGAAGATGTTGACCTTATTGTTGGTGGGATGGCTGAGAGGCCAGTGGACGATGGATTACTGGGCCCCACTTTCCGCTGTTTAATATATGAACAATTTTCGAGATCTCGTCGCACTGATAGATTCTTCTATGATTCTGTTTATCAACCATATCCTTTCACACTTGGTAAGACGCAAATCAATTTTGAACTATTATTAACTTAATTTCCCTATTAAGATAACTAATCTCCTTTTAAATGTTGATATAACTAATAAATAATTAGATAGGCTTTAGAATTGGTGAATTAAGATTTGTTCTATTATACCAGTTGCTTTACTGTCCGCATATTGATTATGATCATCTACATTTACTCTTTTATTATTTAAACTTTTAAAAAGTGATAAAAAAATATAATGCATCTTGGTTACTTTATTTTATTCCCCGTAGACGTAACAGCAAAATTTATTTTCCTACTTCATCTATTTCCGTTAATTTTTGTTACAGAGCAATTGGCAGAAATACGCAACGCAACATTGGCAAGAGTCTTTTGCAATAATGGCAACAACATCACACACATGCAGCCAAATGTTTTCCTAAGACTACAAGCTGGGTAAGTGAATATTTATTTCTGTTTATAATAATTACTTCTAAACACCAACGGTAGGCAGAGAGCCGCCCTTAGAGTTTGCGGCTCTGAACAGTCATTTGGGGTCGCGTTGGAACTTAAAAGACTTAGGAAATGGGCAGATCCCTCGTTGGCAGGTCCGGGGTGAACTTTTGCGGGCCGGGTTCGAAAATTGTGCGTGGGCAAAAAAAAAACAACGCATGTACTTCTAAATTTAATAATAATAAATATCTATGCATAGGGCCCCGCAAAATTTACGATGAGCTTCTCGTGCACCGCAGAACGTTTTAAAGCGCGGACCCTGCTCGCTGGGCTTGCATATTCTTTTCCTCCTCTACTAATGTCCCATAAGCCACTAAAGATCTCCCTAACAGAAAGTGTATTCAAAGTGCCGTATCTTGCTGCAGAAACGAGTTGACGTCCTGCACAGACTTCGAAGCCATCCCCAGCGTGGACTTGTTCGCCTGGGCGGAGAGGGCCAAGGCCTACCGTTGAACATCCGCCCCTCCCCCTAATTGGCTGGTCACATTGCCGCATCGGTTTGCCCGGGTCACAGGGCGGGCATGATAGAGGCCGCTGGAGGACGACGGAACCACCAGAATCGCCCGAGAACGTTAGCGATCCACTCGAATCGAATCGAGTCGCCATTCTTGTGATCGGGGATAGAAAAGAAAAGGGGGTTCCCGGTACAATCCGCGCGCACAGACGCGAACCACGTACGGGCACGATGAAAGGGGAATCAAAGGAAATAGTATGCACAAGGCCACAGGCAAACACAGACACACATCAAATACACATGCATACACACGTACAAGAACAGGCATGGTGCATCTACAAACGTGACTAGTCGATTAAAGGAGCACGCTGACGGGGCCTATGCGTGCGACACAGTTCAGCATAGAGAAAACGAACAAATATACAGGGGAGAGAAACAGCAGGAAGTCCTCTTAGAATAGTCTTTGGTACACTATGGAGAACTCGTCAATCTTCGCGCACGAATTTGCTCGTGAGGGAAGATGCAAGTCGTAGATTCATTATGACGTTTTAATTATACGCTTAGAAGGAGGGTGCGCAAAGTTCAGGTCGCCGAGTTGGCTCAACTTTTTGCACACAGTTGGTGCACAACATGTACAATAATAGGTCAAGCGCGTAGGATGCTGGGTTCGGAATTTTTTAAGAAAATCGAGCTCAATGTTTCGCTATGCATTCAGACGTAAACAAGGAACCTTAACTAAATTATAATAGCAGATATATTCCGTGTAGAATTTCCAGGCATATTTAAATATCTCCTTCCTCAATTATTTCTACGATTGGCTGCTAGAATAGGACTTGATCTTACATACAGGTCTCTATCTACAGAATTTGAAAGAAAACGAAACTTTGAACTTCACTTTCTCAGAAGACATGTATATAATAATGCTCCCAATCAATGCAATACGCTATTATACTTGGGATCGATTTCCTATATGCAACATTTTAGCCAAATCGCTGACCCAAATCTTGTGCACTGCTTCAGTTAATGTTTTTTACAGTTAGATGAGTGTTCATCAAATCATGCTCTGCTCGAAGAGACAGACCATTGATCTGTTTATTGATTAGATCTTTTTCCCCCTTGTGATCGTCTGTAAAACGACAGTATTTTATTTTCTCTTTCCTTTTCGTTCCTCTTCGGTTGTCAGAAGAAAATGCCGAGTTTGTGCTTAGAGACCAGAGCCGCATGATATTTTGGATACTCCCTAGAGATGTGCAGTTCGCGAGTGAGTGTCTTCGCGTTTCCGAAACTCAACCCATTGGGGTCTGTTTCGTTTTCCATTTCGTATCTGGCGTTGCCCAATTTCCACTTTAATTAAACTTTGCCAGGCTTTTGAGTCAACTGATAAGCTGGCAGACGAGTTGGCTGTATTACTTGGAAAATTGGTGTTATTTCCAATAACTTGGACAAACTAACGGAGCTGATAAATCACTTTAGTTTTCCAAGAATCTGTTCACCTTTGAGTAATCAAACACTGCTATCGCTAAGTCTGATTTCTTATTTGCACAAAAGTAGTTCCTGAGAAGTCGTTTTACAAATAGAAAGGGAATGCGATGTAACGAATTTGAAAGAAAAACCTATATGGCAACGTTCAGATTTTAGTAAGCGAAACATGCTAGTGTCTTCTTAGCGATTCGAGACAATGCACGTGAGTGTAACAGAAGAGGTAAACGAAGCGGCAAGAGTGAGTTCGGGGGGATTATATCGGAAGAGGAGAGTCCTGACGAGCAATCAGCATCTCTGGAAGAATAATATAAATATTATAACAGATTTCCAATACTCTTAAAACGCTGATGAAGTTCTTCAGGCGTTTTACCGCACTGTAAATAAGCATACCAAAAGTTACGTAAAAAAAGAAAACGTCTTTGTAATTTTAAGGAAGAGCAATACATTCGTATTTCTTCAATCGTTATGGAGTGTAACCAGTTTTGCTCGCGCTGAGCTAAAAAACATTTGCGATTAGAGTGTAATCGCGTAACGAGGTCTTCTTTTTAAGTAGTGTGTACAGTTTTTCTCTTTTAGGGTAGTTTTGTCGCAGTACTGTATCGATTGTTAATTGTTACAGAACTTGGTTTAAGGAGTGATGAGAATTCTTAAGGGTTGGAGATACTGTGAACTTGTTTTTTCAAGTTGGTACAACGATTATTAAAGCAGAAGATGTGGTACCATGTGGATTTTGTGTTCTCGACAACAAGCTGGTATTCGAAATCGGACATTGACCTCGCCTAAAGATAATATTTTTAATTTTTTTTTCTCCCTGTCTGGCTCGAAGAACGATTGTTAACGAAACTCTACTCAGCGTTCAGGACGTTTTGCATGAGTACGGTCGAAGTAGTGTTAGAATAAGTAGTATGACTGATTAGTTTGTAAGAAGAGGATGACACTGTTGAGCGTTTTGTATATTATTAAGATTAATTGTACTTACGGCGTACGAAACGATCCATTTTTGCGTTTATAGAAACGGATCAACCGTATTTAGCATTAGGAAATAAAAATACTTGTGAATAAATCCTGATGTTTAAATTGCCTTTCTTCCTCCGTGGACAAGGGCAGAATTGTGTCTCCTGGAGTGTCACCAGTGTCCTTAATGAAAATTTTTAAAAAAGTGCTAACTGATAGTTATGAATTTTAGAGTGTTTTCTGTGGAAGTTCGTGTACAAACTTTCAAGCTGCTTTTAGCAAAGGATTGAGAAGTATAGTATTTTATGTGTCCCTTACAAATTCAGCTTTCTAGTCATTGAGTGTAGGCCGTAGGCAAACTAACCCTCTGGCAGGTCTTGGTATGGCTATTAACTAAATTGGAAGGGACGGAATTGAGCATCTTGTCCAGTTACCTATAAATCATGGATACTTGCGGGCGTACCTAAATAGAATTGGAAGAAAGAAAAACTTGAGATGCTGGGACCGCAGCGATTCTAAATGCCCGAAATGGAAAACTGCGCAAATGAAGGAAATAATAGTGAATTTCATCTTCAAAGATAAAGAAACGTGGTTATGTGTAAACGAATTCCTGGAAGTTGTTCTCTTGAATAAAGAAAATAGACAGAGCTAGCTATGTAGAAAGCAGTAGCGCACTCAGAATTTAATTTTGGGGGAGCCGAGATGAACGGATAAAAATATTCTAAACGCAAATTCAATAAAATTCATTAGGTGATTATAAAAATTTATTTATTGTGTAAAATCCAAGTTTTCTTTTCGATTTACAAAGCTGCTGAATTACTTCAGTCGTAATTACGTTAGTCTCTTTTTTCCTTCTTTTTTTTTGGGGGGGGGGGGGGGTTGTCAGGGTTCCTCGGCCCCTCCTGTGGATGCGCGACTGCTAGAAAGACGCAGGGAACCGAAGTAACAAAATACATATAGGAGTAACAGTATGTCAGAATCAGTCAGCATGATTACAACATTCATAATTTGAAACAAGAACAGCCGTCGACGCTGGTAAAGAAAATATACATCGTTCCCACGCGAAGTAATACGAAAAATAGACCTCCGTGGATGCTTGGGTTATAGTGAGATGAACATCGGGGAGGAAAAAGAAATTCATTGAGAAAAAGCAGGACAGAACCTGGGCATTCAAATGTTTCTTAACTCTGAACTGCTGTGCGGAGAAGTGCGAGGCCATATCTGTCGTGCAGATGTCACTACGAGTGAGTTTCTCTCGTAGTTGGCAAACAAAAACATGGAACAAAATAGTTTTTAAATTTTGTTAAATATCCGAGAAAATAGAGGGAATGAATAAATCGACGACACATTTGGTGGATTTACTAAATTCATAATACATAGTACGTTTGTTTTGAATGGCATTTTATTATTCTCGATGAGTTCATTGATGGCCGTTAGGCATATCTCGATTTCTAGGATTTTTTACTTAACCTTTCGTTGACGCTCTGAATGTAAGCCACCCATAAGCCGAGTTTGATACTTTGAACATTCTATATGCAAAATTACTACCTTTTTTTTAAAGCCGACTTACAAACAGGTTTTTCTCAAAATATTATATCCAAACATCAACTCTGTAGGTTCTTAGCTTCTAATATTGAAACTTGTAATAGTTACAATTATTTAAAGATTTTCTTCGTTTTTTTCCTCAACTCGTGGTAATCTAGATATTTTTTACAAAAACTGTGATAAAATTTAAATCCAAAAATTATTTGAATATATTCTAGAGACCTTGAAATTGACCCATGAATTTTTTCATAATAATTGGATTCTTTGAATGAAAATGGCACTCGTTCAAAAATTGCTCTGGGTGTGAGCCACTCAGGTATGTTAAAGTTGATCGAAAAAAAGAGGTGTGTCAACAAAGGGTTAAATATCGGTCACATAATCTACTATTTCATGAGTTGTGGATACTCATAAGTTTCTGCATCCTATCCGATTTAAAAAATATTCGCCTAGTTCTTGGTTTCTTCTTGTTAGTAGTAATGCATTCACACTTTATGCTTCTATATTATCGTCAAACATGATTCAGCCTTACTGACGTACGAGATTGCACATCTATATCATTATATAAAAATTTTGGTTCCATGTATGTATGTTTGAAAGCGCAAAATTCAAAAACTACTGAACCGATTTCGATGAACCATATACTTACCAGAAGTAACTTTGTTTTAATGGGACTGCTATAGGCTATACTCTAATTAGTTCTGAAACTCCACGTGCAGAGGGCGCTACAGTTACTTTTAAAATTAATTGTTAAATTAAGTATCTAATTTATACCGAAGCACGGGCATTTTACTAGTATTTCATTTTACAAAATATTTCGACCAAGTTCAGCAAAGTCAATGGCAGAAAATTCATCATTCGAGATATTAAAGTTGTATGGGTAAAATGTAAGTAGGGGAGACCGGGGCTAAAAGTTCCGGGGGTAAGTTGTTCCGATAGTTCTATCTTCAATATGAAAGTAGCTTTGTACTTTAAATTATGTTTTCCGTGTGAGTTGATCACGCCACTCTGTCAGCCATTTTAATAGAGCCCGCAACAACGAGTTGTGTGGTAGTAAGCGAGGACCTATTAGTCGCGTACCAGATAAGTAAATATTTTCCTACTATTATTTTTTGGTCTATTTCGATTATTTAACATCGCTTTTATTGATTGATTAGTTCTTATGTATCAAATGACATTTAAGAACATGATTTAATCGTGTGGATCGTTTCAATATATGTGTAAATAAAGTAATCTCTTAAATTACCACATGTGTCGATAGGGGCTAGTTGTTCCCGTGATTTGGGGCACGTTGTTACCGTAACAACTTGCCCCACCGCAAATGTATAAATTGTTCCAGTTGTGTTTTAAGATGCGAACATATGAATGAAAGGTGAAATGTGGCATCATTTTCATCGAAGTTGTGCATAAAGATAAAAATTGTCGCTAGAGAATTCAATATCTGCCACTTGACTCTATCGAGAATTATTAAAAAAAACTACAATCTGGACAAGAAGCCACTGTAGGCTACAAGTAGGTACAAATCTCAATAACTAGGTACCCACAAACAGTTGAATGTAAGACTGATTTGTAGATTTTAATTTTTATACCAAAGATAGTGTTTATGAGTATTAGGGTAACGCATACAGTTGTCGATCCCTATACAATAATTGATCCTCTTCCCCAAAACGTAGGAAATATAATATAATGCTTTTTTCCTATGATAAAATATAATTATATTCGGAACAAAAATATCTGGACCACTGAAATATAGATATATCTTATTATATAAAAGAAGCATTATATTATATTTCCTAGTTTTTGGAGAAGAGGGTCCATCATTTTATAGGGGTCAACAACTGTATGCGTTACCCTATATCGTTTTGGTTTTCTTTTAAAGATAATACATTTTTGTTGGTCCGAACCTTCATAAATAACCATTATTATTAGTAAAATTCTGTTTTATTTAATTATAAAATGAAGTATTTCATTAAAATGCAACTTTTATATCTTAGTAACAACTTGCCCCATAAAGGGGTAAGAAGTTCCGCTTCGACCAGCGCCAAAAAAATTACTTTTTATGAAAAACCTATTGCAATATATTAAATACAAGCTTAAAATCATAAAATATAATAAATTTAACAAGAAATTAATCAATAGTGAAGAGAATAAGTACATTATTTTGCGGTCATTTTTTATGTTTTATCGAAATCGGAACTTTTAGCCCCGGTCTCCCCTACATCATAAAATATAGGTACACCAAATAAACTTCTAAGGCCTCAGAAATTTATGCAGAAGTTTCATGCAATTACAATTAAATGCGTGAAAAGCATGTTTCAAGGTGTAGAAGCTAGGCTACCTTCGTAGGCAAAAAGGTGATTGATTACTTGAAGAATCGTTTCGAAATAGCTTTATCCAAATAATACCAGGCGAAGAAAGTGAACACATGGACCGTTACAGAGGGTCAACGATCGATGCAAAAAAGGCTTATACACTTTGGTTATTATGTTATGTAAAAATGCTCCATTGCTTCTTACTGAAGCATGCGCGTTGCTAATATTCATGTAGTGATGTTGCATATTTCAATAATTCTTCCACCTGTCATTCTAATAGAAATAAGTGAAATCTCTTCCATGACAAATAGGTAGCTAAATTGAATTTACCTTCAAAAGGACTGAATGGTGCATTTTACACTAGACTTTCAAATTTATTTTTTGTGTGAATAATGCTTAAAATGATAAAAAATATGCATAAATTCTTAATTATGATATCAATTTTTTCTTAATTTATTATACATACATAATATTATATTATACCTATAATAAAACTATTTCTTAGTTTATCATTAATTTAAGTTTTCAATGCAAAAATTTAAAATTTTACCATAATTGTCAAGATATGTTTCTTTCAGTAGTAATTGTTTTCAATATAACTCATTAAAAAACGATAAACCCTCGAACAAATATTACAAGATAATAGGGTTTAAAAAATGTATAGAGTTGGTTTAAAAAATTTCTTTAGGACTTGTTGTGGTGAGTGATCGATAGTTAAAAATTCGTTTTTGCAACAACCACAAGACAGTGAGATGAAATAAACCATCTTCCATAAAGAAAAATCTTAAGGAGGGAAGCCACTGTGAAATTTTTTCCGATTTTTCTTTTTGTGCATTTTCATAATAACAAACGGGCGGAGCAATAACTCAGTGAATTTTTATCGGATTCACTTGAAATTTTCAGTGAATATTCGTAATAATATTGTCTTCAGTTAAGCGTAAAAGTGTTTTAATCGAATAATTCATTTAACCGTAAATTGAAAAAACATGTTGATTTTTGATACCTTTTCTTTCAAAGTTCGCCATTTCTTCAAAAAACAATATTTTTTCAAATCTGCACACAACAAATATAAAGGAAGAGAACGTGTTCATTTTCGTTCTGAGAAAATTACTATATAATAATCATTCATGAACGCAACAAAATATTGGTTTCGTTTAGAGGCCTCAGTTTTGCCAAAAATTAAAATTTTTATACCAAAATTCTACAGTCAGTCTTTCGACTGTTTCTGTTTCGGGTTTCGGGTCACTGTGCCTTACTTCCTCACAAAATTTCACCAAAATTTAGTCCCGCAGATGAATGACTCTGATCATTAACATCATTTAACGATCGCGTGCAGTTGGACTACCTGTTACACTTTTTTTTCTTAGCTTTCTCTCGCGGCAGACGGCCGGTTGCCTCCCATCAGCTGACGACTTTTTGACGTTCCGAATGCCGAAACGTTACTCGAACCACTTTTCTTTCACAAAAACATCGGTGATTTCAATGTAAATTGCAAAAGAAATCATAACACGTGTTCTCTCTTCTGAGGAGAAGAAACGTGAAAGATGACGGGACGCGTATGCACTAAGAGCGCATACTAATTCACTTTTACCGCAAAATTTACAATGCCGGAAGCGGCCTCGTGGCCTAGGTGGAGCCACGGTCGCGCCTGCGAAAGAAAGTCGCGCGGCCCGATGTCAGATCTTAATCGGGGATTCCTGGGAACTCTTTGTGTTCCTCGAAACAACGAGAAACGCGAAATTGGGCGTCTCCAAAACACGCGCAATTTTCTCCTGCCGCGAATTCGTAATAACGACTGTTTTGCTGTCGGGTCGAGCGTTTTTGACACTGATTATAGGCGCTGGGTTACCGCAGCTATATAGTCGATGCTCCTTTTCGTTCTTTCTTTTATTCTTCCCCGATTGTGAAGTCGGCCATCCCACTCACGATCGGAAACAAAAGGTGAGAAGTTGCGCGGCAGAGCTGGGGCCGCAGTATGGAAGCATTTCGATTTTGCTCGTGCGATATGTATTATTTATTGTGAATATGTATTGTCGGGTTTAAGTGTAAGTGAATAACGCGAATGACGTAAACTATTTAACTTTAAGAAATTTTTCTTTCTTTAACCGAATTCAAAAAGGAGGAGGTTATATGTTTGTCCTCGCCTAACTCCTCAGCATATGGACCGATTTTGATTATGTTTTTTTTTTATTCGAGAGAGGTCGATGTAACTTAAATAACTAAAAAGTAAAAAATATTAAAAATAATTAAAACCGACTTCAAAAAAATAAAAATGCACTAAAAAGTATAATCCAACATTAACAACAGTTTTTTAAAAAAATCGTAAACACCAGTTACTTTTGAACTTTGGGGCTGTTAGACGAGAATCCCCCGTAACGACTCACTGAATTTTAGATAAACGTTAAAAAATCATCACCTTCTTTACATTTTTATTTTACTATATAAGTGTTTATAAACGTGGGTGGAACACAGTTGTTGGAAAGAAGCTTTTATTTTTGTACCTCCACAATAAGAAAAATTATACGTGTTAAATCAACTCCGTAATATTACGTTCATACAAGGTAGAAAATGTATGAAAAAGAAAAACATAAAAATTCTAATAAACAAATACAATACATAAATAATGGGAGACATAAATTGAATTTCAAGATTTGCATTTCATAAAAGTTAGATGCCGTTCAGAGTATGTCATGAATCACACGTTTACGATTCTATTGAACGTAATATTGCGGAGGTGGAATATTGAGACTGTTCGCAAGAAACGTAATATGTATTGCGGAGGTGGGTCTTAAGGGGTTAAGTTTTTATGTATGAACGCAGATATACTGGGTAGAGCGCAATTCAAGGTACAATAAAAAAGGGGTTGATCCTACGTGTAAAAATAAATTGAAAATGTGGAATAAAATGTCTTTGTTCGAGGCTTTGCTTTCAATAAAATCGATTTTGAAGATTCGTCGAATACATACGCGTTTGGTTAGTGCGTCTGTCTATTATTTACTACATCCATTTGTGTACTCGTAGTCTATTCAACATTGACAGTGGTCTGGTCAAAATGATACAATAAACACTTTCAGATTATAATTTTTTATGTTTTTAAAAATTGTGCTGGAATTGGTTACGGTGGCATCAAACCCTTTCATTTTTAGTTAGAGGTTATTCAAGATACTAATAAGGATAAAATCAACAAAGAAAGAACTAAAAATCATTCTCAAAATAACAACAAAATTGGGCAGGAATTGGAAAGATTCAAATATTAAAGTGCCTTGGCATTTTTCACGCATACCGCTTTAATTCGTACAAATAGGATTCTTTATCTAACCACAGAGGTAGTATTTTAAGCAAGTTTCCAACAGGATGCAAGAGTTAATGATGCGTGTAAATGCAATGATAATAATAATAATAATTTTTTAGTGCAATTAAAGGCATTAAGAAAATAACAAGATGATAAAAAACCAAATACATATAGGAAAACAAGAAAGAGAAAAATAGTAGAATTATAAATTATAAAGTATGTATGGAAAAGTAGAAGTAGATGTATTGTCTGTAACTAATAGTTTTATTTTATGCTACGCACGTTAGTAGTACATAGATATACAACACACGAGAAGACTTTCAACACAAGAAGAAATATAAAACAATAGGTACCCAAATCGTACTGATGCGTGACGTGACGAATCTTCGATAGGTATAAATTTTTTAAACTAATCTCCTTACACATTTTCGATTCATTTTTACATATAGAATCACCTGTACGAGCTACAGCAGTGTAAACTGTAAAAGTCTTCCTCCAATATGCTATTAACTCTTTGCACATTAAGTATGTCTCTCAGGCACATCAAAATTTAAATTAACCTTACTCGTTCACACCACTACAACCCACAAAAACAAACGAATTCATGGTTCGCGGAATTAAGCTACGGATTTTCAGAATTACTTCTTATTCCGAAGTTCTACATTTAACATGGTCGCTGCGATATTAGATTTTTCTGGCGCGACAACAAAGCTGCAATGTTACCCCTAAATAAAACTTCTCCGCTTTTTGATCCTTTTTAAGAACTCTTATACAATTCTAATAATAAGTGTCTATATGTACATTTAAATTTTTACAAAAATTGTAGAAATATCAGTACTGAATCACAGCCACGGCAGAGTAGCAAAGTTAATTCAACAGGAACGTGTTAATAGGTGTAACACCGCGCAAAAGATCTCTGCTCGATTGAGGAGCGAATAAGAGAGTCACCGCAGCGTTTGTTCGTTCATTTACGGTGGCACAGATTTCGTGCGATCCTTGGTTAGCTTCCGGCCAGATGACATAAGATTTCACTTATGTTAATGACCATGATTACGTTGGTACTGTAGTCTAATATCCTTTCGCCGCTTGTATCTGAGGAATTTATGAAATAAATTATATACCATGTGGTCTTATTTACCGTGTGCCCTGCTTTTGTATGGCCGTAGTTACGCTTTCATTTTTAAGTGTTTCTTAGTGTAATTGTTATGATAGCGTGGATCTGAATACAGTATATTAATTTTTACTAGAGTAGAACATCCGTCATCTGAGCATCTAGTGTGCTTTCATTATAATAATAATAATTATAACAAATACCAATACAACTAATACTAATAATACTACTAACGTTGATAATATTAATAATACTAACCTACTAATAGGTTACCTACTAATAATACTAATTCTTTATTGCGCCAGTAGATATTACGAAAGTAACAAGAACATAAAGAAAACAAATACCAGTAAGAATACAAGAAAGATGTATTCTTCAATAATATTTAACTTACCTTCTAATTTGAGCACCATTCGGTTTCTTTGAATACTCATGGTGCAAATGAAATCTGTACGGACGCCCTAAACTCAGACGAGACACTAAACTGGGGAACTTGGGGCAGAAAGGGTACGTGTCGCAAAACATGAACATCTTTTTTATTCATTTCTTTTTTTATACACTTCTATAGGATTTACGTTGCATTGGTACAACCTTCTTTCGCGAAATATAAATTATGCTGGATGCGTAGTTTAAATATGTAGGTACATACTTACATAGGTGACTCATCCTGTATTCGGATAATCGAAATTCGGATAACCGACGTTTCGAATAATCGAAATTCGGATCGAAACTCCTCTCTTCCTCAAAATATTCTCAACGAAGAATCCGCGGCTCGGAGTCGCATCGAGGCGAGGCGAGGGGCACTGTGAGTGAAATTGTCAAAATACGCGAGAAAAGCATAGGCTGAATAAAATGAGGCGAGCCGTAGTGAGCGCCTACCTTTAGACTTAGATAACGGCAAAATTATATACAGGGTGTCCCGTAACTGATGATACAAGCGGAATGGTGGGGACTCTAGATGAAAGAGTAAGACTAATGTATAATCCATTAGCAGCTAATGATCTATATATAATTCCGTCATTATCAAAGATTCCGAACAGTACCAATATTTACTTGACATGCCGACCTCCTGCTGGGGAATGTTTCCTTGTTACGTAACCCACTGATTGATTGGAACCATGATTGCCTCTAAATAGTACGCTGAATGATTGCTGACAGCTAACGAAACTCCCCCTTCTAACAGTCTTAGTTTATCGGAAGCTACCGTGACCTTCCGTTCAATTTTCGTTCAGAATTATAGATGGCGGAGAGAGAAAGAGTTATGTATTCCTTCTACAGAGGTGATGAAGGAGTATCTATGCTTCAGTATTGGGATTTCGTCAACGATTGGAAATTCCCTCAAGGCTCAAGCATCTAAAATACAACAGAGTTTCCAAGAACTGTCAAAATTAATTTTTACCCTGTCCTTCGGAAACTCCTGGATTAATGGCACGAATTCCACTTTCTGATGTCAGAATGTTCCCCACTACTACTGAATACACGTTGCCTAGCAGCTACTCAGGATCTTTTACCTCGTAAACAGTGAAAGGTCCGTGAACCTGTTCTACACCTTCTGATTAAAGCTCTAGTTGTAAATGGGCTTTAGTTAAAAAAATTTGTCACTAAATATTTTTAACATTCTTGTCGTAGTGATCAATAAGACTAGCACCCTGTACTCCAGATACTCTAGTCATTCAGAGAAAAAACAATGTGGCTACTCGAAACTAGGGCTGTTACGAATATTCGAATGATTCGGAGAAATTATTCGAATATTTGAATATTTACAGCTCTACCCGAAACAGTGATAAATTCGAGGATATTTAAATTTTAAATTCGTCTCTTCGCATTGTCTCCAACCGTGACAGTCAGCTACTACGAATTCAACGTTCGATCCAGGTCAGGATCGTTGTACCGTTCCTAGCCAGAATTTCGTAAACACCTAGTTGACATTTAGCATCAGCGTGTTCCCGTATGAGGAACGTTCTGGTCTCCACTAGATATTTCGTATCATCGTAAATGTTTCCTGTCCAGATATTCTCGTCCGGGCTCAATTTCATGCCAACTGATAATTTTGTTACAGTAGTTCGAGTTACACCATAGTTCAGGCTAGATGAATAATAATACATTGCTCTACCTCATATTTGCAAAGTTACCTAGCAGTTAGATACGTATTCTATTTTCATTATGGTTCATCGATAATTAGAAATGTTTTATATCCAGAAATCTTTGTTGGGAGCCACAATAGTATGTGTTTAACTATAGTCAGGATTAGGTTTATAATAGAAACCTATTATATGTATAATAGATACCTATTTTTGTTTATCTGTGATTTTTTATTTTGTTTCATGAGCTTGTATGCGACACTATTACAGTAAGGACCTAATATTGTCATTAAGAAAGTGAGGGAGGTGGTGGAGTAATTAGAAAAGTATTATAAAATATTATAGTTGTGTCAAGATGAGGTTTTGCTTAAATGTAATTAAGATTAAGCTAAAAATGATACTACAGGGAAATAATAATAGTAGACGTGGGTCTTAAACGAAATATAAAATAAATAAGCCAAATAATGAATGAATTGTTCTTCGAATGTATTAAAATGTTGCCATTAATTCTATAAAATAACTACTGTTTGTTACCTCATCCTCCAAACAAGTGGCAGTATACCTACATAATGCGAAGTCAAACTGAACTTATTTGAATTGTATCGCCATATTAGAAAATTGATCTAAATATCGCCATTAATTTTTATTGAAATTTCATATGTTGTATAATATTAGTAATCTAGTAAGAATACTATGTTTTTAGCTAAAAAATATTTTAAATACTTTTCAATCTAGTGAAAAGGGGGATGGTCCATTTGTACAAAAAAGTTAATTCTGTGTGTTAAATGTAATAAACCTATCGATAGGTACTAATATTTACAAGAATTGATAAATATTGTACTTGCAACTGAATAACGTCGATTTATTCTATCGGGAAAATCTATTAAAATATCTGCATTATAGGAAAATGATATTACCTCTACTCTTTGGCCAGGCTCTTTAAGAGGGTATAGGACTATTGAACGACTAAAATTGACGGGTTCTTGTCGGTTGGATTGCTTAGATACCAAATAATCGCCATACCGGCACTTTTTACGGTTTTTTATGTACGCTTTTACAAATAATGTAAAATAACAAAATTGTCAGAATGTTGAAAATTATTCAAGTTATCTGACGCTAAAGATGGTACCGCATAGCGTGCAGCTGTAATCGGTGTATATAGTTCCTGGTAAATCAATCATCTAAAAGCTAGATGATTTGAGGTGAGTAATTTCCACACTAATAGTTATCGTGTAAAATTTTGCTGGGTGAATTTAAACAAAAATTGTAAAAGTTACACACGAATCATTTTTTTTCGCACATTGTTAAGGGAAATAAATGTCTTTAATCAGTTATAAAATGGTTTACAAACATCCAATGTTGATGCGCAACTTCCACGCGATAGAGAAAGGAATTCTACAGCTCCGGTTAAAATTTTAAGTGAAAATATTCATTCGTTCAAGAGTTATGATGTACACCGTATTTGAAAATGTAGTTTCGAGATAAACGGCTTCAAAGTTAAGTCCCATTCGCCAATACCGCTCTGCGAGGCCTTTACTCGACGGTGGACTCAATTACGTTCAGCGCTATAATTTCCGTAATTATTCGAATTTCCTCACGATACATTGTTGCAAATGTACACAAAGCATGGCACTTTCAGAATTAATAATAATAAAAAAATCGATTTTTCGAGATTTCAATAGTCCTATATCCCCTTAAGTAAAACTTCGCCCTCTTTAAGTAATTCTTTCCCATTAGGTAGGGATATTAGGCGCACAAACATATCCAAACGATACTGTCACTTGGGTTGGCACTTGAAGCAAGTCAATTAAACTCTTGAAACTAAGCCAGTTGGTAGTTCGAGTAAAACGTCGAAACTCTCAGAACCAATTTGGTTGGCACTTTCAGTTCTAAGAAGGGTTAAAGCTCAGATATCAGTAAAGGTACCCCTTATTTACTAATGATTCTCGGATTGATAAAATGTAGGGGCTAGTATGTTTCCTCCTTAAATTAATCAATCTCCTTACAAAATTCCATAAAAATCGTTTCGTAACGGTTCGTAAGCCTCTCCTCCCTTAACGCCGCGTTGCGTGGGATTCGATTTAGAATACGAAGTAGTAACACTTGGAACTGAACTGGTATTGTATTCAGCATGGCTTCGACAAAGTGAAATCAAGAAAAATAAATTTAAAATAAATTTTAAGAGTTTTAAAAGTAGCCACGGAATGATAGCATGGGACGAGGTTCTGGAAGTTTCGATGCAGAACATGGAGCAGTGGTGCGAGCAGAGGGGAGGGGCAAGGGGCTCGACCCCCCCCCCCCCTCGTCCAAAAGGAAACAAGAGATTAATTTACCCACGAATCAAGTAATTCAAGAACTTTGCACAAAGAAAAGAAAATCGGATTTTATTCTTTAAATAAATTTTTATAGTCAATTAATGAATTTTATTAAATTTGCATTAAAAATATTTTTATCCGTTCAACTGGGCTTCCCCAAGATTAAATTCTGAGTGCGCCACTGACATAGAGACTAGGAAGAAAGTTCCTAAACTGCAAAATACAGTATACCTTTTTTATATGCTCGGCGATCAAGTCCACTGGCGAGCCTATAGAGAGGTTATACAGTATTTCTTCAATTTTTTGATGTTCTCCACACCTCTGAACATTTTATCATCCACACTTCATATCCCTGGATCATACTGTATTTCTAAAAATGTGTAGACACGCGATGATTAGCCCTTTAAGACGCACCTCCATAATTTTACATTCCCTGCGTATAGTCTCAAAATTCTATCCCCGAATTATTACGTTCGATGGGATAAAAAAGAAACGCTTGTTTCGAAAAACAGCGTTTCATCCCAGTTTATAAACATTTACGTAGTAAAATAGTAGCATGACAATAGGTTTTAATTTTTTAATGTTTTTCTAAAATTTAGTGTGTCGTTAAGGGGTTAAAGGCAAATCTAAATTCTGCAGGAAATATAGGCTACCACGAAACCTAGATATTTCACATATTCCCCCTGATTTCATCTGGAGAGCCTGGGATAATTTAAGTTTAGTGCAACGATCATCAAACTTTTTTATCTCTCGGCACACGTAAACTAATTACTAAAATTCTATGGCACACCAATATATTTTTATATTAATGTTTTTAAAGGTCCCTAGATAAGGTACCTCGCGAGTGGTTAGGAGAGTTATTACAATTACAGGAAGTTTTTTCGTAGTTGGTACACGTTGGGTATTTCTAATCATTGCTGCCGGACCACATTAACTTTCTGTTGTGCACTAAAAGTGCATTAAAAGTTGTGCACTATTTATTTTTTATTTATTGATTATTGTATTAAGGCTTATAGCCTAGCAGAATTCTTGCTTATTTTTGCACATTTTATACATTGCTCTTCTTTTTACCTTATTTCCTATATCTATATTTATATACATTCTTATATTCTTATTTACATTTTGTTTTATCGCAGCTTACATATATACTTAAATCCTAAACTCCATTCTATCAGTCCTTTGCACTTCTTAAGTTCTCTTTGGTTCTTTGTACATTGTGTTGATATTGCTCCTGTTTCTACTCCTCTAGGCAGAACGCTCTTAGCTTCAAGTTTCTCTTTATGAAGTTTGTCAGGCCCCATACTTGTTTCTCGTTCTTTGCTTCTACCAGCTCTATTCCCTCCCTGTTCTTCATTGTATTTGGTCTAACTTCTTCATAGTATGTGATCTCTATTTTCTATTTCTCTTGTATTATAGGCTGGACATGGCAGGTTGTCCTCTATTCTATGTCTTAACCCAGCTTCTCTTATTGTTGTCCATCTTGATTTTCCTGCGAATCTCACCTGTGCCATAACCCGTTTAGTTGGTAGTGGAATGTACGTGTTCAGATATTCAGCTCTTTCGAATGTTTCCTCATTTTTTAATATTCATGTATGCTTCAATATACATATGTAGATCTTGATATCCTGCTTCTATCCTCCTCCATCAACTTCTTCGCTATTTCTTCCAATATTTTTTGTTGAATTCCTCCCTGTTCTATTGTTTCTCTTAGATTAGAAGTATCGTAGCCATATTGTAGCATGTTTCTTATTTGTGTGACCCAATTTTTCTTTATGCCTGATGTTTTCCTATCCAACGTTTTTCATTTATCCCAGCATCTTCTGGGGAATCACAAACTTGTGCCTCATATGAAATTGCAAAATTATATATTATAATGAATTCAGGGGCAACATATACCTAGGACTAGAAAAACCAGGGCAAACTTTCACAATTTCTTTTCGACTGAAAATATTTTTTAATTTAAAAATCTTTATATACATCTTGGAATAGATACGTTAATGTAAAAATTCCGTAAATTCATTTCGAAAACTAAGATTTTCCGTGAGGCAATTTTTCAGAACAGCTTGCACGGTAACCAAAATATCTCCGGCACTTTTCGCCCGAAACAAAAACAGTAAACCAAATTTCTGTTAAAATACCCAAAAGACTCTAGTTTTTACAGATGCGTATTTGCCGAACATTCTTTTCAAATTGATCAAAAATGGACTATGCCGTTTAAAAAAGATCCTACGACAAAAACCAAATATTTTTATCACAAATATAGGTTACCGTTGTTTAAAATACCATTTTCAGAAAATCGCTATTATATACATATTTAATCTTCTTAGTTTTCGCATTAAATGTACACAATTCTTACATTAAAGTATGTATTTTAAGATGCATATAAAGCCATTTAAATTGAAAAATATTTGCAATGAAAAAAAATCGTGAAAGTTCGCCCCAGCTTTTCTAGTTCTATGTGTATATTGTCCCTTAACTTCAATATGTTATTGTTTTATCTTCACATTTCCAGAAATGCTGATGTGACATGTAGATATAAGACCCCAGAGCCAACACCGGGTATACCGCCGTACGTTATAAAGCCCGTTATCGTTGGATCAACGTGATCTTTAAAAGCAACGTTGATGCGAGAGACATGTTACACCGGCAGCTCGACCGATGTTCCCACAAAGA
Organism: Andrena dorsata; assembly: GCA_929108735.1. Classification (NCBI taxonomy): domain Eukaryota; kingdom Metazoa; phylum Arthropoda; class Insecta; order Hymenoptera; family Andrenidae; genus Andrena; species Andrena dorsata. The sequence continues at coordinate 41,311,149 of OV815487.1, forward strand.
GTCGATTCCCTTCCGATTGCTCCTCAACTTCCATTCTATTCTTTCGAAGGTAACGAGGCTCATCGAAAGGACACTCGGTTAATTTCGTATGCACGCTCGGAACGTGTAAACCGTTGCGAGCGTTGCACGCCTCGTTTGCTCGTGCCCGGCGCGATGCAATCGATCGAAACGAGTCGCGGCTCGATTTCGTGAGAATACCGCTGTTCTTGGACACGAAGGGCGGTATTTACCACCGTAACGCACCCTTACGTAACCCGCCGCGGCACATGCCACCAGGAAGCGCTCGGTAGAACGATGATTGTCGCCAATGTCGATACATTTTCTCTCATGTCGCGATAAACATCCTGAAGTGACATAAGATAGGAATCGCGGAAAATGCGCAGGCATACTGTGAATTCCATGGATCGCGCTGGGGCTAGCAGCTGGCTGAGCGTGTAACATTGTTTTGTACCGAGGGTGCGGTGAGGTGTCACTGTTGCTTGGCAGCTCGGAGCGCCCTTTTACTTTTGATATCAGGAAATAGTATCTGAAAATGTGTGTTAAGGGGTCATTCTTGAACGCTGTAAAAAAAGATCAATTTTCATGAATTTTTCTTGAAGTGATACGTATGTAGGTACGTGTAACGCTATGGTTCTTTTGGTTATTTTTTCGTTATGCATAGGAATTTTTTTACCGTTTTAATGAATTATTTCTTCGTTTTATCAGGGCCGTAATAGATGCGAGTTTAACCCTTCGTGGTCACACCTCCTTATAATCATTTTTCAGTTACCATTTTCGTACTTTTGAATCTTTTAACTTTTCAGTGATAATTTTACATTCGTAATACTCATGCAATCATGCTCTAATAGTCTGTTTCTAGAAATGTAAGTTTCGACAAGATAAAATTTACATTTAAAGAAATAGTTGTGGAAAGTAGCGATTTTTTCTGTTAAAATTCACCAAATTTTCAAATTTGAATAGTAACGTCTGAAAAATTACAGAAATATTGGCAAAGACATGTACTTCAGAGAAAAAAAATAGTTTAATGCTGGGCGTGGCAAAAAATGTATTTATTCCGAAATAAGAAATGTTCTATGTTCAGCAGAAATGAAATCGAATATTGGCATATAAGTATGGTTATTTATTTGCTAGAAATAAAATAAAAAACCTCTTTGGTAGGGTTTTACGGTGTATTGTATTAATATTATGTCCAAAACAAAAAAATAATAATAAAACTTTGCGCATCCGACTCCATAGATTATATCGCATCTGCACGACTGCACATAACACATAATATATATCACTGAATAAATCCTTTTAAAAAATCGCAGGGTTTAGAAACTTTTACTTACATTTAATAAAATCTGCTGAATCCAAAGAACTAAAAAAAAACACTTCAAAATTTTTACACCGAATCACACTTTGGTCTCACCGGGGTTCGCTACACCCCACTATTTTTCAAACGGTTGTTAGAAGTATACAAACGCGATACCGAATTTTCTAAAGCGTTGAATGCTGTAGTAAGGTCTCTCAACTAACGGTCGGTGCCGCACTAAGTCACATTTCGAATTCGTAAAGGCGCGATATTACAACTCGAAACTTGGCTGGGGTACAATACACCCCGTGAGATGATTGAACCTCTCAGGGTTGACAAAGATAAAAAGACCAAGAAGATTCTGAATCAGTATGTTTATTGTTAGCGTCCGAACCAAAATAAATAATTTATGTTGAAAATTGTCAAAATCGAAATTTCATTCTTTTCATTCTTTTAAAATTCGAAATTTCATTCTTGTCGCGGTCTGTTTTTAATAAAGTATGATAAACTCAACAGAAAAATATAATTTTTGTTTCGTCGAGACCTTGCGTATATGGATTGTGGACTATCCTGTAAAAATTTCAGACCACTCAGCCATGTAGTTTTTGAGATTTTATCTACGCCAGGTGAAGAAAACCCGTTTAAAGCTGACAGGGATTCGGAGCACTCACAGCGAGGGATGTATTAAAAGGACCGTAGAAGCCAAAATACTTGAAATTTCTCTTCCAAAATTGAACAGAAAATATACATACAAGAAATATACATACATTCTGAAACATAGAGGAAGTGCAGCATATTTGGAACACTGTTGGTAATTTGGAATACCGAAGTATCTAATAAACTACTAACGTTATCTAATTTGTAACACCGTAGACAATAGGGGCCAATGATCTGTTAACGAATAACATTTGTGGATGAATCCCCATTTTAACATTTTCGACTTAATCTGCCGAGTAAGAAAACGTCAAACTGTAAGACTTTTTCAGCAATCGATTTTTCCGAGGTGTCAGAGGATTGCCCCCTTAACATTTCATAGGCAGCATGGAATACTTGAAAGCAAGTTTTCATAGAGTCTAAATACTTTTAAGATTTTTAGGCCTGAGGTGTCTTACGGATTCCGTTTCATATCAGTCACAAGACTATGTGAACCGAATATTATATCCCAATATGAAAAAGCTGACCTGATTTAAAAATTTTCGAAAGCTTTCATTGATATTAACTGCAAACTCTATTGTTACACGTCTCGTAACTCGTAAATCATTCAGGTATACCTACATAAAATGCGAAACATCGATCAACTATTCCTCTGCTCTCCACGTGCTTACGAAGTTTTGCTAAAGCCCGTGCGTAACGTTTCATGTGGGCCCCGGAAATCGTTTTACCATCTCCGAATCTCTAAAAAGGATTCCGTCGTGCGTTTTGTAAAAGAGAAATATGACTTTTTTTATTGAAACAGCACGATTACGTCTACGAACGCCCATTTATTTTTATTTCAGGCGTCGGTAGGTATAGATTAGTGAAAGTTGCGAAATGGCATATAAAGGATGAGTCATCGTAATTACTATCTTAAAAATAGCTCTTTCCGTTTTGACATTATGAAAGAAGATTTCTAGTAAGATGCACTCGACGAAGATTATGATCAAGTTATTGGTACTTTTACTGTTATTAAATTTTGTGGTGCCCACGCGTGCCTTTTGAGAAACAGAGAATTTTTTGATCACCTTGTTAGACACAGACTTAAGGGTGAGTCTCATACCTCGAATCCAAAATGGATCTGTTTCTAAAAAATAGGGTTTCAAAAGTATATCTTTAAAATATCATATCAAAATTCAAAGAGCGAAGACATAAGCTTGGAACAGAAATTTAAATGTGTTTCTGAAAATTTGAAAATGATACTATTTAAATTTGTGTTATTAAAAAGTTACTTTTAATATGTTCAAACCTTCTTTTTGTGGTGCAAATAGGCGTCACAAAGATAGGTACTAGCGAATAACGTTCTTTCCTTTCAAACTGCCATATTGTTATTTTGGACTTTTATGAATGGAGTTGCGCTCATAAAATAAAAATTTGTTTATTTTCACATTTCTGATTACAGTGTGACACAATCGTGATCATTGATTATGATGTTCCTGTTAATATATCTGAACATCACTTGGAGTACATCGAACAACAAAATTCATAAGAAGGCTTCCTAAGGATGCTAATTAACATTAAAAAAGAAATCCCCAAGATCGCTCATTTTTCTACGTCCTTAACCTTGCTTGAGTACGTAGTTAGGGTTTCGTGAGAGAAATGAACCGTACTTAATGTAAAGACTTAACATTATTGAGTGGAAGAGTGATTGGACGACGACGTGTATGTGCTGTTCTTTCTAGAGTGATTTGACGCGCATAACTGAATAGTTAAATGGGTACTGCTTGAATGTTAAATACGTCCAATGCACGATTCCGAAAATTCACAATTAACTCCTTCTGCTGATGAGTTCTCCAAGATGAACTACAAATATGTTCATCTGATTGATAAATGTGTGTCCAATGTAAGTCGAAATTGTGAAGTCATGCATACGTGACAGCGGCAGACAAAGTGTGAGAAAAATATACGAATCAGCAACTCAAAAAACATAAGAGATTTACATACCTACTACAAGTGATCAAATACTTTTGAGTGGTAGTGTATATTCTTTCAAGAGACAAAAATTTCCTTTTCCGTTTTCAACTTATTTCTACATACAGAACATTCCTTTGCCTACCTGAATAATGAAGAATACCCGCAATGTATTACTGTAACTGATATTTAGTCACATTCACCGAATATTAAGTAATAATCAACTTTCATCGCTTTTTAAAACGTATCCGTTTATATGAAACATACCAGGGAGGATTGAAAACTTGACGGCCGGAACGGAGTGTTTTGCAAACTTGAACGAGAAATTTGACCAGAACGGGATCATGGCATTGCAACATCGATGGATGAAGTGTAGAGATTTGAAACGGACGTGTTGAAAAATAACGTATTAAACCAATTCTGGTCACGCCTAGTTTTTGGACTAAAATGAATGCGATTTTCGGAATTTTTTTGAGAAATCTAATATGTTTTTCTTACAATTAATTCTTTATTTTAAAAGTACATATATACAGCCAGTATCAGTAATTTTGTTATAAAAAATAATGAAAAATGAACGAATAATCACTCCCGCGGGAGCTTTTTTTAATTTCTCCGAGACAGATCCTCTGAAATCAAAAAGATTCTCTATGAGTTAATCCTGTTCGTGAACGAAGGGTTTTTAAAAATTTGATTATAGTGAAAATGGGGGCCGTTTAATGCAACAAGGCGATTTTTCGAAGTCTAAATTTTTCGTTCTCCGTTAATCAGTTTTCAACAAGTATCGTAATTCTAAAAAATGTATGTTATGCTAGTAGTATGTAAAATTGGATGGACCAAAGAAGTACGCAGCTTCTCATTCACTTGAATTTTAATCCACTAAAAAAGTAACATTCAACATTCCCGAATTTAAATCTACCAAAGAGAGTTTTCATAAAGAAAAACAATCCTTCGCTCACGAGCAGGATAAACTCATAGGTATATTAATAGAATAATCTTGATATTTTTATTTCAGATGATCCGGCTCAAAGATTAAAAAAATAGCTTCCGTGAGTGTCTGTTACTCCTTCATTTTATAATATTTTTCTACTACAAAATTACTGAGAGTTGTTGTATATGTGTACTTATAAAAATAAGAAAAAAGTACTAAGAAACTACATTACATTTTTAAAAAAAAAAACCCGAAAATCACAATCTGTTTGGCCTGACAACTAGGCAGGACCCCTTAATACACTCTTTCTGTATTAACCCTTGACGTTTTCAATTCACCCTCACATCCAGTGGCGGAATTAAGGATAAACGCCCAGGCGACAAACCTTGTGAGGGCTGATTTTTCAGGAAAATTATGAGGTAGTTTACTAAAAACGGGCTAAGTGTAGTAGTACAGAAAAATAAATTCTAGTGTCTACATAAAACCATAATTTTTGTTTTAAAACGGGGCCCTGGGGAGACTTTCTGTGCAGGGGCCAAAGCGGCACCTGCTGATCGGCCACCCGTTAAATCCGCCACGTACTCGTATCTCTCGATTATCCAAATAATCAACCTGTCAGTCGTCGATTTCGCATAATCGAGTTTGTACCGCATCGGTGTATACCACCTAAATTTCAATTCCCAACAAGATCAAGGATTGCCCAATAAATGTCGTCCGCCGTTTCGACGCAGAATGACTCGCGTGGACGCAGGTAAAGAGATGAAAGGAACCGAAAGCGTAGAAAGAGAAAAAAAAAGGGGAACAGCCCGACCGCGTGATCCTTTCTAAAGCAACGTATTAGTCATTAGCATCGGGAACCAACGTATGCGAAGCTTTTGGGCAGCGTGGGGTACCTAGCTGCCGATCAACGATAGTACCTGTGCACTTTCTCCCACCATTTATAAAGTTCGGTTCGTATCTCGCACTCGTTCAGTCGTCCTGGCAGCACGTGTTTGGAATATTGTCCGGGGGGCCAGCACGATTGACCGCGTATGAAGTGAACTTGTTCAACTTTTGTGCAACGTAGTTCCACGAGGCCGTCGAGCGCAGTTCGCTGTTGGAGCCAGCTGAAGGCACATATTTCGGTGGGTTAACGGCACCCGTTTTTCTTGGGGCCATTTTACGCGAGACACTTCTGTGGCTCGCGAGTGGTATTTCGGAGATGTTGATTTGACAGAGACACCATGGTGGTTTACAAAGTATAGGGAAAGATGAGAAGTATGTGATGAAAAGTGTCTGGTGTGAAATGGCCCTTATGAATTAAATGTTTAGGTTCCTATGAATAGGACGTTTACTTTCTGGTTAATGGGGAATGTGTTCTTGAGTGGATTCGCGGGGATAGTTTCATGGATTGCAGGCTGAAACTTTTATTTTGAGGGGACGTTAGTGTAATTTTGTGGGGGTCGAAGATTTCATTACTTTTTTCATTTTCATTCGTTGTTTTTTAGTGTCGGGTGGTTTAAGGAAAGACAACTTTACAGGTTTTGTGGATTAAAATTGGGCAAAAGGAGAAATTGCGTTAGTGGTAGATTGAAGTTCGGGAAAATTGAAATTTACTTTTTTAGTGGATTGAAATTCAAGTGAATGAGGAGCTATATATTGCTTTGGTCCATCCACTTTTACTCTCTCCTTGATTACAAGTTAATTTTATGAAGCAATAACATGCCCGGTATCAGGAAAGATAAACAATTCATTATCCATAGTTTAAACTTCTTTCTTCTACAAATCAAAATGAAAGTCTATTCTTCCTGATGGCTCAAACTGACAAGGGAAGTTTGACAACTTGAAAATTCAAAAAATCTAAAACTTTGCAGAAATGTATCTCAAGTGATGCGAATAACGTAACTAATTTTTGATTCGGCAATAAGATGGTCCTAAAGATGAAAACAACCCCTCAACGAAATTGTGAGTTTTCATATTATCGTGAATATCTGCGAAACCGTAAAAGATATTGAAAAAAGGTCAAGTCAAATTTTTATGGCGTTTGATGTCCTACAATATGGTGATAAAAATATATATAATATGGTGGGGGATAAATTTAGAGAAAAAATGTTTTTCGCGAATTTTTTATCTTCGCTTTATATAACATAAAAACCATAGAACTTCAAATTTAACTTCTTTTTTATATCTTTTACAGTTTCAGATATTCACGATAAATTGAAAACTTACCATTATTTCGGGGGTGTATTTTCACCCTTACGACCACTTTATTGCGAAATTAAAAAGTAGTCACGTTATTAGCACCACTTCAGCAACATTTCTGTAAAGTTTCAGATTTTTGAATTTTCGAGTTACCGAAGTTCCCTTGAGAGCATTCCTTCCTTCATTTAATCTAAATAATACCTCGCTACCACTATTTTTCACCTCCACATTCGTATTCATGTTAAGATTACTCCACCCCACAGCAGCGAACTAAATGCATCAAACTAATTAACAAAAATTCAATTTCAAGGAAAAATGGTACACTTCTTTTTATCTAAAACTAAAACGACACCTACAATTAAATTGGCAAAACTGCAGAATTTAAAGGAAACCGCACTACTTATTTTATACACAAAGACTTGAAATTGTTAATTAGGTTTTAACGAAACGTGTCAACTTCGAAATGTAATGAAAGATTCTTCTAGTATTCGTCAGCGTGCCAAAAAGAGGAGAATATGATGCGGAAATGTAAAAGAATGTTGACTCATCGCGTGATGTTTTGCTGAAATTCGGTCGTATCTGTTGCCTGAAAAATATTTTCAGTCTTTATTCACACCTTCCACCGTAGCATGAAAAACATTTCAAATATACTTCGTTTTGGCACGGAGCAGCCGACCGAGAGAAAAATGTCCTCGCTGAGAGACAAACTGGGGAACATACATCTTGCACTTGCCATTTAAGCGTCTACCGTGTGAATATTCTAACTGTTAAAGGTTAAATAATGCTTAAGTTGAACTAGGAGTGCACTCTGCTAGAAACAATGTGTGTCATCTTTACAAATTAGGTTTTTATAACTTTGATATATTTTTATATTTTTCCGCTTTCGATTTATCCCCTCCCCTGCCCACTGTAAGAATAAAAGTGCCTTACATAAGACAAACATTTTAAAAAAATTTGATAGTTTTCGATGATAGAAGAAACAGTTTTTTTTGCTTTTTTAAGTTTGTATAATAATTAACTTGTTTAGCCGAAGAAAGAAATTAAACAATTTCTATCGTAATTTGTGATATCTCTCGCGCAGTTTATTTATAAATTGGGACGAAATTTCATGTTAGTTACAACTATCTTTAGACCAATTTATTATCTGTATAGTAATTACTAATTGGAATTACTTTCACTTTAAAAAGCACTGCGACAATTTAACTTAAAAGCGGCTGTGACATTTTCATAAAGAATAATTGTATTTACATTATTATATTATACTTCCATTGAAAATGACAAATTAGTTATGTGATTTGCATAATCATAACAAATTGGAACCATTTCCATTTTTGTTCCCCTAATTATGTTTTCCCAACTCATTTTCATTTCAGTCAGCTCAATAGGGGAAATGCAAAATAAAAGCTGTAAGTGCATTCCTTATAGCAATATTAGGTGCGTTTATCAGAATTTGGTATCTAAAAGTGTTAATAGAATCTTCTTTGTTCGTTAAAATTTTACGGCTACTTAAACAGCTGCTTCAGTTGTTGTATAATAGGTACTGTTGTTATTAGTACGCTTTGATCGAAATTACGCAAATACATTTTGATGAATTAAACGAGTTGGTAATGGGAATGGCTTTAACGATTTTAATACGAATAAATTCTCGTCTAATATTTTGATTTACACTTTTAATACTGTTTCAAACTAATTGTATAACGTTACTCGGATATTGATGGAAGAACAGTTTTCAAGAAATGTTTCCTGTTTTTAAATAAGTTGCAAATAATCACGTTTGAGGCGTAGTTTTTTTCAAACACTGTTCTATTCATAAATGTCCTCATAAATAACGTGGTATGAAATATATTTTATATAGTATGTTATTTCAATTTTTCATTTTCTTATACAATAAAGATAGTTACAGAAAATGTTTTCTGAAACTGTTGGGTTGCACATATATATTGTTTCTTCTAAATATAATCAATCATTGTATTATATCATCCACTTTTCCTTCACACGTACTCTTGTTCAAATGAAACAATAATAAATATCAAAGGTGAAGTTCGAGACTTACATTTATGAAATCTTCCATGCTTCTTTCTATAAGTTCTGTTAACCAGCTAATTTTTCAATTACACTTGCGAAGCACCTTGTATGTACATTGAAATAAAAAATAAATACATTGAACATATTTTGCAAAAAGTTGACAAAAAGATATTACTTAAAGAAAACATATTTTTTGTGTTGCCTGGCCCTTTAGTCAGTTTATAAACCTAGCTGAACAACTTTTCTGTATTTATTAAAGAACTTTAGATTTTTCAACCCCTTGTACAATTTTACCAATAGAACAGAATGAGTATCGATTTTATCTTAACACTATAATTTAATTCTAGTAGGTACTATTCTTTAAATTCGTTTTAATGCCATTCTATCAGCAGCCACACCAATTTTAATTATCTTCGCGTCTTCCTTCTTCCCGCAAGCAATAGAAATTCTTTCCGAAAGAAGTTTCAACTTTAACACAACCACAATTAGGGTTTGTCGGTTTTTAAAAAGCGGCTTAATTTTGTAAAATTCGAAAACCGGTTTTTAAACATAAAAAAAAACGGTTTTATATACTAAATTTAATATGTAAAAATGAATTAAATATTTCATTAAGAAAGTTAACATTTTGACTGAAAATCGCCTCGGACACAAGCATATTGCAGTAGCTAATTTACTGTAAAACTAATCCTCATGCGGTCATATTTTCAGAAGAAAAATACTAAATGAAATAAAGATTTATAATTTATATTGGGTACGGATTTTAGTTTTTTTTTTCATTTGGCTTTGTATGCAGTGCATTGTATTCTGTTATATTTTTGTACATCCACAAATATTAAATGAACTCCAAAAATGGTACGGATTTTAGTTATTTTAATTTGTTTAATTTATTTGGTTTTGTATAGATAGAGCATATTTTATCTCGTTACATTTTTATAATTCCAGAAATATTAAAAAAAACTGATCATTTTTAAAATAAGTACTATTATTTATTTTCTATTTTAATTATATATTTTTTTTTAAATTCGGAAACCGGTTTTGCAGAAGTCGGTTTTTGTATAAACCCTAACCACAATATGTTCGCCCAACGCGACAAATTTAATATGAAAAACACGCCGAGAACAATTATCCAATAATATCCAGCAGATTTCCGCCACGTTAATTAACTTCCTACGCAGGCGTTTGTGTAATCTGCGCAAAAAGCTGGCTAATTATCCGCATTCAGCAGATAGCGATCCACTTTCAGCAGGCGAGGTTTATCTAAACGCGCGTGTACTTTCTCCGCCCATTATTCTCGCGGATTTACATTTCTTTGATCCTCGTGGAACAGCCATGACTGAGGGGGCTCTAGCGTTCGCTGATACTTGTCCTTGATTCGATTGTTTGGCCAGTGCCCTACGACGAAACACGGGAAGAGTTTTAGTAATCCCCCGGCTCGTGTTTCAATGGTCAGGAATTTCCTTGACGTTATCTGTCAGGCAAATGTTCGTGCAACGTCCTGGTCTTTCTACCCGGCCTTGGTGATTCACGCCAATCCGGGAATTTCATTCGCAAGGCGCCTCGAACGAAAGAGGAATGGACTGATACACAAACTGAGGACCGAACTGTTGTGAAACTATGAGATAAGTGGTCGTACTGGGTTTTTCTACAAGGAGTACCAGGAAAAAGTATGGTACTGTGTTGTGGGTTCGTGAATAGAGGTGTAGGGGGAGAATAGGATTAACCCTTATGCGGAATTTGTAAAAGTACACGGATAAGTAAATTTCGTTGAAATTTAACCAATATGAACTTATTAAATTTTTACTGCAAAGAAAATTTAAAAAAAAAATAAAAAAATTTGATTATTATTTATTATTGGCGGTTATTAGTTATACAGAAATATGAAAAAGTAAAGGAGGAACGAGGATTTGTAGCTCAATTTTACCCCCAAATGACTCAATTTCCGTGTAAAGATTAAACATGTTTTCTTTTTAAAATAGAAAAGAGAAATTTTATTTTGAACTTATTTTACCGCATTCTTATACAATATTATTTTATACTATTCGTACATTTCTTACATACCATTTTTGAGAAAGTCTTCAAATTCAAACCATTGATGAACTTTCAATTTTAAAAATTTATAACAGTAAGTGTAGCATTCGGTTCTATAGTCCTTACACTGTATTTTGACGTTTTACCCGGTTCTTTATCTCACGGTGAAGTGTAAATATTAATTGTTTACTAAGGAAGCGACTAATGAGCGCGACAAATACTTCAATACCTCCGGGAACTCTTCTTTCCTTTCGTTGCTAAATATTTTTCTTAACAAAGTCTGTAATTTTCTCACAGAGTAAGGTCACTTTAAGACTCCTAGCGAAATCCCATGTCTTTCTTCCTTCGAATTTTTTGTTATCAAACCCCATCGTTAGGTTCCCTTACTACATAATCTGTAAATCCAGAACATTTTTTCAACGTTCTAAACTATCTTCTAGCTGTGAAACGATGTAACAGCAACTCGGGGAGGTTCCAATTTCTCTGAACTCAAGGACGTGACGCACGTCACTGAACGTGAAAGTGTTGAGTATTTCCAGTGACCAATTATACGTTTATAGTCAGCGCTATATCCTGGTAAATGAAACAATTCGGTGTATGCTCGTTACAGAGAGATTTCACAGAGATTGCTTAGATCGTTGCGTAGTAGTTTAAAAGTGTGTAGAATAAAGACAGACAAATGAGTTTTTTTACGCTAAATGGTATTATTCTTAGGAAGAATACGTTGAGGGCTGTCTACCAAAGGCGGTCGGGGACTTTTTTCGGGAGGAGGAGTGGCGAGGCAACTTTGAGAAGCAGTCAAGTGGACAAGCCACGATTGGTTGCTCGTTTAAACCTATTTTGTAGTGCCACTTTAATTAAAAATTTTAAAATAATCACTTTTTGAGTAGAGGAAGTGCAGCATATTTGGAATACCGCAGTATCTAATAAACTACTAACGTTATCTAATTTGTAACACCGTAGACAATAGGGGCCAATGACCTGTTAACGAATGACATTTGTGGACGAACCCCCATTTTGACATTTTCGACTTAATCTGCAGAGTAAGAAAACGTCAAACTGCAAGAGTTTTTCAGCAAGTATTCAATCGTTCCACTCATGGTTAAAATATGTAAAAACTTTAGAGTTAAACACTTAACTCTACTCATTTGCGCGTTCCTTCTATGGTTCCGTATCAGTTTTGCGATAATTTTAAGTATACAAAATGTGACATGAAATTGTAGGTTTCAATGTCACGTTGCTAATTCGGAATACCGAAGGTGAAGGTAATTTGGAATATTTCAAAGCTTAGCGATACTTTTGTTTCACGCGTAACGGCTACTGCCGCGTCCGTTTGGACCAGCGTTATCCATTTTATATTTACTTAAGATTGTTCCTATATTGTGATTTTTCAGTCAGATCATAAGGGACATAATTTTATTATCTACATGTTTTTTTTTTAATACTGGTATTCCAAATTACCTGCATGTTAGCGAAACCCATACTTCCTGTCATTTTTCATTCCAATCAAAGTTTCAGGTACTTTTTGTTTTTTATTATTACTGAGAGTTTGAAATGTAAAAGGTTATTAGGTTCCCTACGATATTATGCAGTTTTATTTCTTCCCACCCTCTGCCGTAATTTTTTATCCCCACAAAATTACCTTTTTAAAAAAAGGTACAAAAATGAGCGCCAAATATATATGTAATCCCATCAAAAAGAATCCCATTTAAAAACATTGTCGTAAAGTAATAGTTTTGCAAAACTAATGATATCCGTAAATTGCGCCAATTATCACAATGGCTATTTATACAAAGATAAAATGTATTAAATAATATTAAGCAGATATATTTTTATACAAATAAATATTTTAATACGAATAAATAATTTATTCAAAATACTTGGCGCTGCTCTCCGAATTGGTGTTGCTAAACTGAATAAATATGTATAAATTGCATTACTTTCTTTCTTGTCTCAGTGGTGTCTTGTCATGTTTTATTTATTAACCAAGACAATTAACATTTTTTTCGGAGAGCAGCGCCAAGTATTTTGAATAAATTATTTATTCGTATTAAAATATTTATTTGTATAAAAATATATCTGCTTAATATTATTTAATACATTTTATTTTTGTATAAATAGCTATTGTGATAATTGGCGCAATTTACGGATATCATTAGTTTTGTAAAACTATTACTTTACGACAATGTTTTTAAATGGGATTCTTTTTGATGGGATTACATATATACTTGGCGCTCATTTTTGTACCTTTTTTTAAAAAGGTAATTTTGTGGGGATTTCACACATTTTGTAGTGTTTATTGATAATTGGATAATTTTTCACCCCCTCGTGGTAATAAAGTGGCAGTAATAGGGATACTGACAGTAATAGGTACATCTACCCTATGTCACAATAAATTTTTTTCTGTGTCATAGATCATACTGCGTCATTTTCTGCTTCGATTATCTGTAAATATATAAAAGCCACATTTTTTAGTTACAACCTAACATAGAACTTATAGAACAAGAGTGCACTTTTGTTATAGAAAGTGTAGAGACTACATAATGTGTCCAAAGGAGGTGATAGCATACCTATGGCAGAAAGTCTTGTTGGAGGAAATTTAAATGCTAATGATAATTCAGCGAAATTGAACAAAGAGATCCAATATTTTTAACCCACAATTTATTAGCGTTGGAATAAAATTAATTTAGTATGTATATTGATGAATTGAAATATTGTTAGTGGGAAACTAATAAAATTAATGAATAGCGTGGGAACTACTGTGGATTTTAATAAAGTATTACAAATATCTTTCACAAAAGATTGGAAAGTATCAAAGGAGATGCGTTTCCAGCGTACTTTCTTCACTAATGTGACTTACTCTGCATTGCAAGCAGTACGCCATAATTTTCTTAATTCTTAACGCTACGCTAATTTGAAAAATTTTGTCCATTTACCTTATTTGACAAATTTCCTGAAACTTGTGCAAAACAAGATGCTTCTCTGACTATCTAACCTTCACCGTACAACCTCCAAGCCTGTGGATCCCCTTCATTTCTATCCAAGCTTGTGCGTTCTCTTCATTTTTATCCAAGCCTGTGCGTCCCCTTGATTTCTATCCAAGCCCATGCGTCCCCTTCAATTCTATAAGCTTTACATAAAAACTCTCATGTAAAAATAGTTTGCTGGTATAAAAACAATATATTATTTTGTAGAAACTTGTGCGAAAGAAGATACTCCTCTGTCGAACCTTCTCCGTACAACTTTCAAGTCTATGCGTCCCCTCTGTTTCTATAAGTTCTACATAGTCTATTAAAAAATTTTGCCGACTTACCTTGTTAATTGAGACAATAATTCAGTGTCCTGTATGATGTAAAAATTCGTGACATTTAAAAAATGTTGACAAGTTTTCATATCTGACACTTGTTCAGGTTATGGCTGTTTGACACTAGCGAGGTTACGTTTACCTCGTCAGATGTGGTCACTGTCTGGCTGTCACGTGACAACAATTTGTTACGCGATTGGCCGAACCTTCATCCAATGAACAACGTGCCTGAGAGACATTTCCTCTCCCTTTCATGTTCCCCTCTTGCCATCACTTGACGAAGACGATTCTTAATTCTTCAGAATATAAAATTCAGCAAATTGCGACTTTACATCGAAATATCTCAGTTCATTGGGCCCGTAGGAACAAAACAAAGACACTTTTCTTATGTAAATCAAACCCAAGCTATCCATTAAGACCGTCCAAAAGCTAATCGGTTCAGCCGTTATTGAGATTCGGAAATCTCAGGGTTCTTGATAGCGAGTCTTGATGCGATAGCTGCGCATATACCTATATTGTATACTTGGCGCGAGACACTACCGTGTCTCTTGATTCGTCTTAAACAAACTGGTATTACAAATATACTGCACTTCCTCTATAAATTTAATGTAGATTAGTTTATAAAAGCAAGCGATTTTGTCTCAAGCCAGGAGGCGCCCCCTCGGCCGCACATGCTCTCTACATTTGAATTATTAAGATTTGACAAAACATTAAGTTGATACTGATGTGCATTTCTAGGATTTATACAAAAACCGACTTCTGAAAAACCGTTTTTCGAATTCCAATATTCCCAAGAAACCGGTTAAACCAAATTTATTAAACAAATTTATAAAAAACGGTTATTAACACTGATTTTTTAAAACCGACAAAACCTATGTATTTCTATTATTTCTCTACCAACGAAATACCATCCACCGACTTCTTTATATCCTCTGTATCAAAAGTTCTCGGACTCTGACTTTAATAATTTATTATGGCGGAGTGAATGTGCAGTACCTACGTCAAATGAAACAATGACGCTAATGCAAAAGTTCCTCCGCGAAGTTACCGCATCGTCTCAAAGAATCTTTCACCTCCTCGCTCTCCGCGAATTATTAAATCCAAGAGTCCAGGGACTTCTAATCAGATATGGGCAATATTTTTATTTAAGTAAAAATTTCGAAAGACGAATAAAAGTTAAAAAAATTTAATAAAGATAAGCTAGGTTGTAAAACAGTCTTTACACTGAACTTCGACTTTGCGATAGTCTTGTTCTTCCTTTCTTTTCTCTTGCTTATTTTGTTTGTGCAATAAAGATGCTTAATAATAGTAATAATAAAAGCCGGATTAGGTAAATAAGTTAACGCGGATTATTTAAGCCTCAAATCTTACTTCCCACTAATATAATAAATGTGAAAGTGCGTTTGGATGTTTGGATGTTTGTTACTCAATCATGTTGCAACTACGCAACGGATATTTTTGAAATTTTGTATACCTACGTATTCGTATCTAGTCTGGGACCAGGAATAACATATAGGATACTTTTAATCCCGATTTTTTTAACCGATCTGAACCAAATTTTGCATAATTTACTCTCTAAAACCCTGCGGAAAATATAGGCTAGCATGATATCTGGACATTCCACCGTATCCCCCTTATTTCACCCTCTTGCCACTCCGTGATAATCAATGTTTTACCCGGGCAACGCCTGATACGCAGCTTATTTTTTCTGTTTAATTTTTTTGTTGTAATTAGTATGTAGTGTGATGTAACTACTTTATCATGAATGATACATATCCTAGTGTCTAAACATTTACAACGGATCGCGTTGAACGTTCTAATTCCGCGGTTTTTAGTAATTGTAATCGTAATAGCGGAAAAAGTGGAAAAATAAAAAAATACAAATATATTTTTTTTATTACTTTCCCCTTATTATTGTCACTTTTAAGAGTCTAAAAATGTATTTTTTCCAAAATCGGAGAAGTTATGTAACGAAGGGTTAAGCTAGTAACTTTTATTCGATCCGTTGTTTAAATAATCTTCTATTTAGTTAATGCCCAACTCCGCTTCTAATGCACACTGTATTTCTCTAATCCCATCCTCCAAAATCAAGAAACGTGAAAATCGTTACAAAGTAAAAAACTCGTTTAGAAATTACGCGACGCTCGTGGACGAATTACACGGTACCTCGTCACAGTTGGAGGAAACTCATTCTCATTTCCGACCACATAAAATTCGTCAACCGATTTCTCATTCCGCTGCCTGCCGCCAATTACAGCGACTTACAGAACAAGGCTAGTTTTTGTCGCCACGACCCGTTTATAACAGTCAAAACGTATCGCCACATCCGGGCCAAAAAACAACGCGTCGAATCACGTCGTCTCGTAATATCGTTCCGTTGTCTCTTACCCTACAGAACCTAGCGGGGCAACAGTCCCTTGGGCTTGACGCCGAGCAGGTTCTTGTTCTGCGTTCCAGGAGACACCTTTTTCCTGTTCCTGCACTCTCAATTCAACCTAATGAATGATATTTCTTTGACGTTTCGTGGCTCGTTCCTGTTTTACTGCGATCGATCACGGATTCAGTCACTGACGGTGCTCGGGCAGCCGGATGAACGAAACTGACGACTGTGTGTGGCAACGAAACGTGCCCGTTTGTCGAGGGATAGATGCAATTAATTAGCGAACCTTGCGGGTTTCCTAATTCACTGGTGAAACAAGGTAGCCTATAATTCGGCCAAGTTGTGCACAAAGTTACCTTCCAGAGTTGAGCATTAAGTAAATAAAAAAGTGTTTAAATAACGGGTGAAATAAAAGTTACTTTAAGTTTAGATTATTTGACGAATAATGCTAATTTTTTTGTTCGCCGTCGAATATATTTTTCAACTTTAAGTTTAACTGAAACTTTAACTTTTACTATTCGTCGAATAAAGTGGACCTAAATTTAGTTTAACTCCTACAAATATAATAAGTTCAAATACCTTTCTATTTTTCTAATAGAAAAAAAGACATTAGATTGGCAAAAACACAAGTAACTCAAAACTTCTTTTGCTTTAACTTTAAAGTGATTCGATAGTTTTTCCAGCACGGCGAAAATTTGCATCGTAAAGCGGTGTGTACACAGGTTCGAGGGATCGCTTGAAATTTCAATTTTGCAATTCCTTTAAGCAAAAAGTTAAGAAACAGAGTTGCCTCAACGCCCCTAATGCTAATTTATACCCCGCGGTCTCATTGCATACTTCAACCTTTAGAACAAAATCATTGCATCTAACGGTGCGTTTAAACCAAACGAATGAATGCTCATTTATTTTGCCGAAGTGGGGGGCAAACGAGTATTCGTTCGTTTGGTCTAACTAAATGCGCCGTAAGAATCGAGCAAACAAACCTCGGAACGTGTGCCCATTGAACTGCCACGTTCATCGTTCTCCAATTCACATTACTTTATTCATTTTACCACTTGTGGTCTCAGAGATAAGAAAATTATGTACTCATACAGATAAAATTTTTTTTTTAGACGTGTAGTAAAGTCTTAAGTATTACGGCAGATTTAAGAAAGAAATCTGCATTATTAGAACGCTGACAGCTTTATACAAGTTGTTTCATTAACTCTGTTACAAGAATTTCTCATTAAAGTATTTATGATACTGATGTAACTGCATTAAAATCGTACAGAGTCTTCTTGTTTCATATGGTAGAATAAATTTCAAGTCCCTCATAGAGGATAAACGGTGTGGTAATTTTATTAAGTGGAATTATTAATTAGTTTCAAAATTTTTATGAAGCTCTGCTTAATGAATGTTTTCAAATAATGCACATATTAGAAATCTTATTGAAAACTAGACAGGATCCATGCGATCCAAGTTGCGAAGGAGAACCAGACCGTGAGAGAGTAAGGAGAGGGTGATCGTCTATGGTCAGACGCACTTTCTGAACCAAAATTACTGAAACCGTATGCGCCTGTACCTTTTCACATACGCATCTTATTTTAGAAATTGTTTCGAGTGATTGTTAATCCAACTGATAGGAGCTATAAAATTATTCCGTTATACGGGACAAAAGCGTTTACGACCGGCAATTGCTTGCGTTATGAAGCGTTCGTGGAAAAAGAAATTGAAAAGACACTCAGAAACGTCCCGTCCTTAGGATTGAGATGTTCTTCACTCTGACAAGGGAAGATTCCCAAACCGGAAATTCAAAAAATTGTGAAACTTTGGGGATATGTAGAGTATATTGTATAGGTATGTATTATGGAATATTTTTGTGAAAAATTCATTGACCGGTGAATTTCCTGATTTTGTTTTATAACTCGTGAACAATACGGCATGTACAAAAATCGTATAAAATTTTTATACTGTCTAGTTGAATTATTCGACACTGTTTGGAGCAGAAAATATTATCAGAATGCAACAACCTTCTTTTTCCAACACACCTTCAATATAGATATTTCAGCAGAAATGGATTTTCATGCCAATTTGTTTTTATCTGTTGTAATAGTGCCTATATCGAATATGATCGTATATCGAGCACTTTGATTTCTAGGTATGCACTGCTTCATTCAAACTCTAATAACTTTGTCAATTCCTTGAATCTCGAATTAATATTTTACTAGGATGTTTTTAAGAGATAAACTATAAGAAAATATAAAACAAAGATTTTTTGGTCCCGGCAAAACAGTTATCTATTCACATCAATACACTGAGTTTTTCAAAGCACTGACCTCCAAAGTCAATTTTATTATATTTTGTTTTTATTAAATAGTTTGAACCCAGACAAGTCCTTAACAATAGAACTACCAACAATTAATGTATACCTATTTGTACCAGACCAGTCAAAATGACTGGTTATTTATAAAATACGTTATGTAAGGAAAATAAACCTCAATATATATTTTTATTTTTTATTTTTATATTGTTAAAAAATATATACATAATATTATACATATTTATACTACTTGGAAATAGACTTTTTCATACTTAAAATGGTAAATTGGAAATTCAAAAAATTGGTTTGGTTGTTCTAATGTTAAGCAAACTTTTCATAATTAGCATACAGAGTTAATATGTTGGCAGCTATTTATAAACTAGCTATTTACAATGCATTAACAAGTATAAAAGTAAAAATGTCAGGTCTTGCATTTAACAATAGAATATTTTCGTTTAAGATCAAAATCTATTCTGAATGCTACCCTGGGCTATCGACATCTCGATGGCGCAGTGCACAAATTTTCTATGACCACTTTTTGTGAAATCTGGGTTTTTATATGCAACAAATAATTCTTGACTGTTTCTTTACGCTGTATAAAAAGCACATATATATCTGCTTCATAAAATTGTCGAAAATAATACCTTTGTTCATTGTATGCTCTGGATCTTATGTACCATTGCATGGTTAAACCTGTTTTTCCCGAAAACCCTAAATGTGGACATACAATATTTATGCACTAAGCCACTAATGCACTAACACCATCATCTTCGTTACCTGTTCCTTATACGTGCCCACTATGTTTGCTCCACCAACGATGATAGGTGTAACCTTCAAAAGTGAAGTAGCAGCTTGTGCAATTGCACGGTTGTAGAGAATGAGCCTGGCACAACTGTTGCGTTTCCAATTAGCGCGTGAAAACACGTGCCAAACTTCCTTGAGAGACAACGACTGAAGAAAGTGCTAGGGAAAATTTCCCTCTTTGTTGCGCGAATTGTTAAACTGATTACGTCACGTTCCGTTATTCACAGCCACCGTGAAATTATAAATCAATGTGTATCGATAATTTATTGGCTCATGAAGAAAGTTCGATTATACAGGGTGTTTCTGAATTTCTTAGGGCCTTTTCATGCAACACACTTTCGTTGCACGAAGCTGGTATTTTGCACATATTAACATTCGGGTTGCCCTTATTTTCAACCTGTGATTTCTTTTGCTCTCACCCCCAATATGGTTCCATTTCATAGAAAAGATTCCCTGAAAAAGATTATTGCAATCGGACAACAGGAAAGATGGTTCGGATTTGAAGAATTTCTAAAAAATGGAAAGCCCTATCGAAATTTTGTTCAAATAATATTAAAAGAGCATCCAATTTTCTACAATTACTGTACATGTAAGTTTTTCGTGCATCTAACCATTTTTTAGAAAATAACGTTTGAATATAGAGAGGTCCGCACTACGAATACAGAATTCGGTGGATAGATGATTCGCAATATTCATTTGCATCGCTTCCTAAAACTACAATCATAAATGGCAATATCAGTTCCTCCAGCTTTGATTAAAATTTTAAACCGCTTCAAGTTTATTAATGAGTTTTACATAAAAGATTTTTGCATTCCATACTAAATCGATGAGTTTTTGCACTTTGATGTTCGGGATTATCGATCAAATTCAAATATAATGTAGTTCGCGTAAAACTAGGGGAAGTCATGTTTCCGAAATTATATAATTTTTCTTCAATTGAAAAATTAAACATAATCCTTCATCAAGTAATTCCCGAATTTTCAGTCTCATTAATTTTTCTATATTCGGGTGAAAATATGCCAATAAGAATTTTTAAAAATGTGGTATGTAAAGGAGACTCACAAAGCTCGACCATAATCTTAAAGTTCATTACGTCACACAATATCTTCATACATTCATTAGAGCTTTTCAACTCATGATATGGTTTTAAAGACTTACTCTTTTACTATATTCCGTGGTTTGTGTTTTTCCCCTTCCAATTCCTTCAACCAACAATCCAACTGATGAAAAGCCACTAACTGTGACCAGAAATTGCTAAAACAATCATAAATCAGTTTCTGTAACTGATGTAATCATTGGTATCATGAAAAAAGTAGGTATCATGATTCGCTGAAAGTTTAAGCGAAGTATATGCGATAATTTAGTCATAAATCAAACAAGCATTATCATTTCTTGCCATCATCATGATCAATTTAATATTTTTCGCCGCGTTTGGTCATTTTTAAGCGTGACTCATATTTTACTTTCGCTCTGATGATAGCTTCCCATTTAACCTTATCACTGCCCCTTTATCAGCACCCTTTTGAATTGCCTTAGAATTTTGCCACGACCCCGGGAAAATCCTCAAAACGATTTGCATGATCGAATGATTTTTTGCCAAATTCGTCAAAATGAATATGGGGATAAGACAGATCGTAATACAAATCGCTTTGTTATGATTTGCTTGTCAGTTTATCTTCGGCTATACATCAATCAAAAGAGAAATTCTGTAAAATAGTGTACAAAAAATTCGTCAAATTCATTGTGAACGTGAAACACGTTTTGCTGTAGGCTAATATTGCTACAATCATCTAGGGGAGAAATTACTCTAGGATGTTACATACTAAATAGCCTGCACGAACTGCCTGAGGCTACTTTCGTCTTTTTCTGAGATGTCGGAGTTATTCGAGCAGCAGAAAAATTACTCGCAGCGGGAGGTCCTTTCTTTCATAGCTACGTGTAACCTTCTTCATGTGTATCGAATTATTTAAGAGATGGAAAAGTTCGATTAGTCGCGGATAGGCGTATTTCGATCTTCGCGAAATAATCCACGACAGGAGATCTTATCGCCTTCTTCGAGAGATTCGAAATGATTTAATATGCCATGTGTCAGAATAGTAGAACGTTTGTTTTCGGAGGGAAAGTGATCTTATGAAAGTAATTTTTAAAGAACCGATGGCTCTAACTTTGCGCAATGATGCAAACACAATTATTACAATATAATTGAATTTCACAATTAAAAGTTTTGCATTCAAAATTTGTAACTAAGAATTTTATATTCTATAATTTAAAATTTTGTACTTAAACATTTGATAATTTAGAATTTCGTAATGAAAAAGAAGGTAATTTAGAATTCTTTAATTACAATTTTCATAATTCAGAATTTTCTAATTAAAAATATCATAATTTATACTTTTATAATTAAAAATTTCATGATTAGAATTTTGCGTTCAAAAGTTGTATAACCTATAATTTGATGATTAAGAATTTTTCATTTGTTTTACATCTTAATATTGTAATTAATCACTTTGCAATGTAGAACATTGATAATTGTTTATTCATCGATCCATAGATTTCAGCGTTCAATAATATGGTGAGTTTTAGGTTTCGAAAGTAATTGGATTAAATAATTTCTTGAGTCGCGTTACAACATACACTTTAGTTTGGAGCCGCGTAAGTGCATGCAACTTTGTTAGATATGCAGCTGATTGTTCACGTCTGTGTGCACGCGGGGGTTATCGAAAAAAGTTTGTGGCTTGCAACCGGAAGGCGATCGCGGGCTGTTGCACGTTGCACATGAATCTCTCGTGCATCGTTAGTGTAAAATCGCCGTGCACGCAATTCCGTGCTGGTGAAATATGTATCTGTTGCGAAAATGAGAGTACAATGTCAACCTAAGCTTTTGATTTATGGGACTGTGTGCGCTTAATAGGCACTTACTGGCAACCCCTTGACTTAAATCCACGCGACAGCTAATCATACAGTTAATCTTACAGATTGTTTATTGGTATTTAAACTTTATAAAAAAATTTTGTTCCCTTTATTTTTACAAAAGTTACTATATAAAAAATCACGTGATCCACAACACTAAGAAAAAAAAGTTGCTCCACGGTCGACATGATAACTCACACAGTTTTTAATATTTTTTTATGCGATTTTTTTTAAATATTCGAAATCGTTTTCTCTATAGTCTGTCGAGCCGGATTTTTTATATTTTGATTTAAAAATTTTATAAAAATAATTAAAGTGTACAATTTATGACGTGAAACGCATACTTTTTTTTAAACTGCCATAAATTGCTGAATTTTTCGAAATTCAAAATTCCGGCTCGACAGACTATAACTACAACTTTATTTTACAAGAATTTTTTTGAATTTTGCAAATCGATCAAAATTCGCGGGAGATATCATGCCAACCGCGGAGCAACTTTTTTTCTTAGTGTTGTGGATCACGTGATTTTTTATATAGTAACTTTTGTAAAAATAAAGTGAACAAATTTTTTTTATAAAGTATAAATACCAATAAACAATGTGTACTATTAAATTTTATTAATTTCTATTGTCATCACTACTAAAAAAATGTTTTCTTTTACCGCATTTTTGGCGCTGCTAGCCGTATGTAAGGCCTTAATGGTGTTGAACATTCTGGGAACTGATGTTTAATTTATTATTTTACCCTTTTAACCCTGGTAATCAGTTACATCAATTCAAGAATGGTGAATGTGGCTTGAATTTTAATACTCCATGGAATTCTAGGTATAAACAATTTCTTGCTCGATTACGTAACGCTGAGAATGGTAATTTCGGCGATGAAGTAAACAGTTTTAAGTTTTAAGGAATTTTTATATACCTTCGAATGAACTTTTTATAAAGATTGTTAATCAGTTTAAACAATTGTTCGTCTGTAGTAGAAATTTTGCTTATCCTGATTGTACAAATTGCGAAATTTTATTTTTCTAAGTAAAGAATCGTGTATGTATTTAGTAAAGCTGTACAATTGACAAATTTTTTGCCAAGTAAATAATTCAATTCTCGAATTGAGATGCAGACGACTTAAGTTTTGAGTATTTACAGAATAGTTACAAGTTTCTTTTAATTTGTTAGAACAATTTTTTGCATATAGTCTCTATTTATATTCTGCAGTCATGAAACTCTAATCTCGTTAATCAAATTCGTTAATCATTCACGTTACATACACTAGTTTTTAGAAAAATTTGAATATATCTTCTAAACTTCTTATTTAATTTTTTTTTAAACATGAAGCACACTGTATATGCATGCTTGACTTTCTTATGTCCCAAGTTATTATCTTAGGCCATTCTTTTTTGTCAGGAAACAACTAATGGGGCTGCAAGTTCTCTACAAAATCGAATATTTAATAAAGCACAGTATCGTACACGTTAACACTTCAGTCTTTAAATGCCAGTGGTCTTCAAAACTGCTTAATTAGCATTACGAAAACGAGGAACATGGTAAAAATAATGATACCAATTTTCCACTGTTATTCAGCTACTTGAAAATTATTCATAAATGATGTAATTGATACTTAAACTTGACATATTACACGGTTTACACCTTGAATCTACTTTATATTACCTCTAGTAACGTTCCCACGTTAAAAACTTTCACGTATATAACTTGATTATCGCGTTTCTGAACCAACATTGTTTCACCAGACAATTAAAGAATGAAACAAAACTTTGTCATTTTAATTGAATCTAACAAATTCATAAGATTGAAATATCAACTTTACGAAATTTTAATTGTCTAAATTAAATGAAACATGAAATGAAACAGGAATATTTACAGTTAAATTAGAATTTAAAATTTTTATGAGAATTTTGTACTCTGTAACAGAAGCAATTTTGAATTGAAACTGCAGTTTGTGAGTTTCAGTTTGCAAATTTTTGTATCTCTATTCGATGTTTCTGCTAAACAGATTTATAACCCATAATTTCGCAGACACCTTATACATAAACTTTACGTCAGTTCTTACGCACTTTGATTCAATTTTGCCGACCAAAACTATAGTGTAAAGTTATGTGATATAACTATTTAGTAATACATACTCTGAAACGTAGAACAACATGCAAAATGCATCATGAATAGCCACGTACCCCTAAGGTACTTTTCTCTTAAATCTAGGTTGTAAAAAATGAAAACCATGCGTGACTACATTGTACCTATAATCCGAATAAAATCGAGTTACAGATTACTCAGCGAGAAAAGATGGTTTTATAGAGAAACATGCAAAAAGGAACTTTTTAATTTTAAAGCGGTGAAAACGCCGGATAAATAGGGGTGGGCCATTTTGCGTGTCTCTTGGAATTTTAATTGCTACATTTCATGGTTTACTGTAGTTTGTACAATTCCCAGGGTTGCAACTAGTGGGTTGGAAAGGAGGCTGGTGCAAAAGAACGCGAAACCTTGAATTTTTCACAACTATTTGAAAAAATTGCTTAGAAATATAAAGAGTACATTACGTGCTCCTTCGAAGCTTATGTTTTTATTCATTGCACTGAGAAAAAACTTCAGATTTGGCGTTGGAGTCTGTTGAAACTCTGTCAGCACGATTGTCTGTTGTATTAAATCTATATAGGTAATTTGCTTTTTAATCGTGAATGTTGAAAAACATAATGAACTCAATTTCTATTCGATACTTCATGCAATTATTTCCACAAACGCTGTCGAGATTTGATCGACATTCAATGGAATTTACTTTGTTTGAAATTGGCTACTAAATTGCTTCAAAGAAAAATAAGAGAATATGTAAACAAAATTGTAAAATATTCTGTTGCAATATTGATTATACAGGTTCGTAATTAAATAATGTCACAAATATATTCTCACAAAAGTGCATTAAACAAAGTGTTTTTAATATACCCTATTTAGTTGTCCCGTCACCCGGGAATTAATTTATGATGTTTCCAAAATAAAAAAGACTAAAAAACAGTCTACAATCTAATCGAGGATTTATGTAATGTATATTCAAAATTTCATTGAAATCCGTTCAGCCGTTTAGGCGTGAAAACGGGACAAACAAACAAACAGGCAATGTTTCACTTTTATATATTAGTAGGGATGAATCATTAACATTTACTCAATATTTCATTAAACATAAACGATTATGCTGCTATACATATTCAAATATGCTACGAAGCCACTTGTTAAAAATACGCGATATAAATAATCAGAAATTCCGTTGCATCGCGTTTCCGTAAGAAGGAAAATTTAATTATACGAGAAAGCGAAAAACTATTGTGTAGCTGCGGTTCATTTTACCGTAATTGCCATTTTACATACCTTAGCGAAAAATGAACAAGGCACAGTGAAGGATTACTGGTTGTTAATCTGGTGAATTTTATTTTATTTTTCCTAATATTTTTTTTCACATCTAGTGAAAACAGCAGTAATGAATTTAATGATTCCATATAAAAAAAGAGAGAAAGTATTTTTTACCATTTTTATCGAAAAGTGTTACGTAAATAGTTCACGAGTATAATTTTATTATATGAGAAAAAGTTTCAAAATTAATATTTTAATTATAATAATAATAATAGTACGACTTCACAATTACTTATGCATACAATAGCAAGATTAAAAAACTGCTTCTAATGTCGCGTGATTGATATATACATTGGTATTTGAATTTTTTTACGTTTTTGCAATTATTGTGATAAGAAGTCCTAAACGTTCTAAGACGATCGTTATTTGTGTTTCCAGAAACATGAAGGGGCAACCAAGGTGTTGGATCTTAACAATCTTTCTCGCGGCAGTGGTGCTCAAGGGGGCTTTAGTGACTGGAGAAAAAAGTAAAGGTAAGACCAATTTATTTGAGTTATTGTTAGAATCATTGTTAAATATGACTGTTGATGGGAATAAAACACGAAATATTTGATATATTAGCCGTCACTATTTTTGAACGATTTGATACAACTTGATAAGAGATAGTTTCTCAGTTGTAAACTGTCATGCAGTTAGGTCGAATACAAATTTTTAAAGTGTTTTCAAAAATCAAGTGATGCGACTGTACTTTCTCAAGAAAAATATAAATCAAATTACTCTGTATTCGTTCATTGACTATATTCTTGAATAGTACCTGACAAATAATAAATTACACCAGTCATTCATCAATGTCACATAGTTGAACTTGCAAAATATGTGAATTACTAAAAAGCCAGGTGTTTTCTGACATTCCTTACAAAATACTTTTAGCTATAAAATATGGAACCAGGAAGAAATGGATGTTCATAAGAGATCAACTTTGATGTGCCTTAATACAATTTAAATTAATGTTACGTTAACATTTTTACATAGCAACTTTTGCTTTAGTCAATTTTTAGGACCCTTATTTTTCCTTCATTTTTTAAAGCTGAATGAAAATCGTAGCAATCCAGATCAGTGTAGATTTAAGAATAAATATATACAAAGTGTTATTTAAGCTATGAAGCAGAGTAACAATGACAACTATCCAACTGTGACATCGATTTTGATAAAACTGGGCACAAAGGTGGAGCATGTAAAAATACGTAGTTTCTTGTTTTAACAAAATTCATGCTAAGGGGTTGAAACTACCCTTCAAAGTCTGGAGTTAAAAACTTATTAAGCTACATTGCTAGAAAAAAATATTATATGCAAAAGTATCTTCGTTTCATATGAAAAACAATATGCCGTAAACAGAATCTCGAAAAAAATCAGACATGAGGTCACCGCGACTTATTTTGACGTATTTTTTAATAAGTATATCACTCTCTTAAGTGTATATTTCTACTTCTTTTAAAATGTCACAAAGTTTTATTTTCCTTCATTTATTAAACGTTGCTATCAGAAATAGAAATGTTATCTGTAAACTTTAGTATCACGCATAATTAAATAGAGATATATAAATATTTATCTTGCAATTTTATAAAATAATTTTTTTGATCAATGTTACTAAATAGGTTCATTATTTTTAATTTTTACACAACTGCGGTACAGTCTGATAAGAATCCACGTGTCACCGTTGGGTGATAATATCCTGTAGAAAACATTTTTGGCTTTCATTAACGTTGTAGGTACACCATGATATATAAACGTACCTACATTCCATCAGGTGTAAAAGAGGCGTAATTTAGGATCGTAAACCAATGGTTCCGCTATAAACTTTTTACTGGTCTACCATTTTATCGTCACTTTCAAATGTTTACAACGGAGTTTATTTGAGCTTGCGTAAAACGATGAGTATCTTCATTGGTTGGGAAAAAACGATAGTTCATTCGCCATGAAAATTAGACATAGTATCTTCTAATTTTTAATAATTGCACTAGATTTAACTATAGTATTTCCAAGTATGATCTTCATTGTACTGCACATTTTATTTTACAGTCGTATTATAATAAGAGACAACTTTTATCATTGAAGAATCTGTTGCATAGAACAGTTTGAAAAGATTGAACTGCTAGTCAAGACTTACAAATTGATGAGTGGGTTCATTATCTTTCATTTTTATGCAACTGCTGAACAAGATACGCATACTGCTATGCAAATTTGTAATATTGATAAAAAAAATACTAGAGTTTACAGATAATATCTGCATTTCTGAAAGCAACGTTTGTCAATTACTGAAGGAAAATAAAGCTTCGTGAGATTTGAAAACAAGTAGAAGTATACACACAACAGTACTTCATATACATAGTGAAAGTTTACCACAAAATTAACATTCCTTTTTTTTTACTAAATGCATAAAACTTCTAACCTACTTTCGACGCAACCATTTTTTAAGTACGCAATACATAAAATCATAAAATGAGGGAACCAACTCGATTCCTTGGAATAAATTCTAAATCTCACCATCAAGATCGCCTTGTCAACACTTGTCAATATGGTCGAAAGTTGATTAATAATCAAAACGAAAGGTGATTTCTTCGTTTTCTTTCCTTCTTAATATTTCCAAATTCTTGACTCACGTGCACGCTCACGATTGCGCATAGATATTCATATATGCCAGGCTGTTGACTACTTCTTCCGTCACGCACAGCTTTCACTTCGAATGTCAATTAATTAGCTAACCGAGGCAAGGGACAATTACACATGTTAAAAGAGATTCGATTCCTGACTGCGATACGAACATTTAAACAGCCTTTTTTTCATTCGCGTATCGTTCCTGTCCTCTCAGATATCAATCAAACCGTTGATAGTCAAGGCAAGGGGCAGAAAGTCAAAGCGAAAGAAACTGGGGCAACGGGTTCCTTGTGCAACAAGTAGAAGTTAATAACTGGGGGCATTTCACGATGTAGGAAACGGATTCCAATTTCATTCACGAGGCACGTTTCTTGATCAGTGCAATACACCGTTTATAATTCAACTACTCAAAGAAGCATCTACAATATCGACTTAACTCAGAACGCCCGCGCCTTCTGATGCCTTTAACAGATGCCTTGCGTGGCCTTTTTTCACACAATCGCCTCAGTATTTGTCCTCAGGCTCAGAGAAAAACGACGCAAAAACCCCGAGCATGTTAGTACATCCAGAATCCAATTTGTTCTTTAGAACAGGGACTGATTGCTTCAGCAATTCATCTGTTCCCTCGCGCGCTTTCTGAGTTATGTGAATAAGCCTGATGTAGATATATTGAACAATAGTGGAGTCACCAATGTGCTTGCTCAAACTTGTGGACTGCACTACACTCATTGTTACACTCCAATGAAATTAGAAATCGATGAGTGAACGTGCCAAAAAGATTTGCACTAAATTTCAAGGACATTAGATCATTTACCCTCTGTCTGGCTGATACACGGCCATTTAGAGCCATCCTGTATAGAAAGCTTCTTCATCTTACTTATTATATACTTATTAGCATCACTTCTTTAAGAAAGTAAAACTTTTTAATCAAGCTGTGTAGCGCATGAAGTAGCTACGCAATCAATAAGCCGATACCTTCAATCTGACAAGGGACGTTCGGCAACCCGGAAATTCAGAAAATTATGAAACTTGGTGTGCAACTGGAGTAGTTCATCCGTAACATAACTCTATTTTTTGTTGGTGCCATACATAATGCAATTTTTGGGGGTGAAATCATCCCTTGAAAAATGCAGAATTTTCTGTTCCGTGGAATATCTCGAGAACAGGGAGAGATATCGAAAAGAAATTTAAACAGAAGGTACATCGTTTTCTTATATCTACAAAATCACGTAAAAATAATTTTCGAAAAATCCATATTTTTCAAGTTATCCCCACCACCAACCTTTAATATTAAGATTTTGTATTTCGAAAATATATGCTGATGTACCTCTGGATAATCTCTTTTCATACATATAAATACTTCATGTGTGATATTTTTTTTTGTAAACAAATAAAACCTCTATTACCGAATTTGAAGTCCATTTTAGTAGTTTCCATTAATAAAATGGTTTCTTAAATCCATATTTAAATTAGTATTTACATAAAGTTTAAACAGCTTTCGATTATATTATTTGAGCAAGACAGTACGTACCTAGAATCAGGGACTTAATACCGGTATAATGTTCATACCGGTATTTCGCCAATACAGCTATACCGAAACCGATATCATACCGAAACAGATAAATACCGAACCCGATATTGTACCGAAAAAATAAATACCGAAACCGATATCGTACCGAAAACAATAGGTCAGTGTAAAAGGACCAGTAGCTGGACAGGGTATTCTATTCGGTAACATATCGGAAAATACCGAAACCTACCATGTTACCGAAAAGAATACCGAAAAAATACCGGTATTTTTTTCGGTATTCCACAGTAACATGGTAGGTTTCGGTGTTTATCGAGAAAAATACCGAAAAAATACCGGTATTTATTTCGGTTACCGGTAACCTTTTGTTTTCGGTATTTATCTGTTTCGATATGATATCGGTTTCGGTATAGCTGTATTGGCAAAATACCGGTATAATACCGTAGATATAAGAAATTGACCGAACCTACGCGCTGATAACATTGATTCTTTAAATTAGATATAAGAAATCGATGCACCTTCCGTTTAAATTTCTTTTCGGTATCTCTCACTGTTCTCGAGATATTAAACAGGATAGAAAATTCTGCATTTTCTTCAAGAGGTGATTTCACCCATAAAAATTGCATTATAGCACCAACAAAAAATAGGGTTACGTTACGGATGAACCACTCTACTTGCACACTAACTTTCATAATTTTTTTAATTTCCGGGTTGCCGAACGTCCCTTGTGAGTAGCTTCACTGACAGGAGTGTAATCCCTGTGGGGTTCTGTGACAGGGGTGTAAGTCCTTAAGGGCAGGTTCCGGTTAGAGCCCAAAAAAACAGGGAATCTTTAGGAATTAATTAAAGGAAAACTACTATATATAATTTAATGGGACTTTTTGCATTGTATTAAGGATGTCTTAAATTATAGAAATATATTTTTTGTTTTGGAATTAATCATTGTAGATGGTACTGGGGAGTCGGTAAAGTCGAGGCGTCAAAAAATTCATTCAAATCGGTGGGACATGTATCTCCAAAAGTTATTATCCGAAATATTTTTATTTTATTAAAAATATTTTAAAGTAAAGAATTTGATATTTTCTGACTTTTTGGCTTTCTAACGTCCCGAATTACGCTTAAGATCCCTGAATTAGACACTATTCCAGTTGGAATCTTAAGAAGTTTCATGATACTAGCAACGTGCAACATGTTCATGGTAATAATACATGGTTAATTATAGTTAGCGAGGGGCTAGAATGAGAGTTTCCCCGTGTGTGTTCATAATTCGAGAATTCCCTTTCGCCTCTCACACCAGGGCGAAGTTCGATAAACCCACTTGACAGTCATCAGCCGCAACCCCGTTGCGCAACAATTAAATTTGAACAGCCGTGATTACTGGTTATGCCTTAAATATAGATACCTATACAGATGCAGTTTATCGAACCTGATAGAAGGTTATTGCCACAGGCTTGCACCTTAGAGAAGGTACAGGGCGTCAAAATCAGTTTATGGATCACTCACACCTAGAGTGTCAACGAAGGGTTAATATTTTAAGAATTTATTAAATTTCTGGAATAAATTTTTTTTTAAAAAAATTATTATTATTATTTCGGTTATTAGTTATTTAAAGATATGAAGGAGTTCTAGTTCAAAGAATACAATGGTAAAGGTGGAATGAGAATTTGTGGCACAGTTTCCCACCACATAATCAAAATCACACCATTTCCGGGCAAGGGTAAAACACTACTCGCGTGAGTCTAAAGCAAATGGTCAAGGCAACCGAGTCGAAACTGGTGCCTGCCATCTGCGTTCGCCGAACATTGCTCTAATGTGGGGGGTAAACGGAAATTCAGAACTTTGCACAGCTCTACGAGACACACAGAGGCAATCTCCAGACCTAACCCCGATTTTCAATGTTCTTGCTCCCCACTAAGCCTGACTGGAACCTCCTCCGTAATCTCAACACTGGTCAGCCAGGTCAGGTACCCTGGAATAGCTAATTCCTGTCTCTAAGACTTGCTTCCCAAGAACAGTCACCTATGAAACAATCTCCATGCTCTGAAGGGGTTTTAGATCACAACAAGGCAAAAATGATCAGAATCTAATGTGAAAAAATATTACAGAGTGTGCATAATATTGACCCTGCATCCGCCATGTGACTTATCAACCCTCTAGGGACGGGGATGTTTTAAACTTAACGTAGAAATTTTTTGAGCGTTAAAATAGTCTACTTTATACTTCGGATTTGGAAACTACTCATTAATTTTTTTTTTTAATTTGTTTATAACAAAAAAAAGTTTAATTTCGGGTTCTGATGGTACATCAGTTTCTTCTCTGCCTACTAAAGGTCACTATACCTATCAAATCTCGATCTTATTGATGGGACGTAAATAAAAATGTGTTAATCTGAATGGGACTCTGGAGTCCCACTCGTCCCCAGAGGGTTAACAAGTCATCCCCTATCTAATGGCTAATCCCTTGAATTCGGAGAATTTCAAAACAGAAATGTTCAAACACAATTTTCCCCCGTCAATATCGAATTGACGTGTTCAGAAGACAGCGCAGAAAACAGAATAAACTGGACTTTTGGTAACTCTAATCTTGCAGGTGAAATAGTAGTTTGAATAATTTGGACACGCTCCAAGCGAGACTTTGAAACTGGTTGGAATTGAAATCCGCCCAAGAGTTCACTAAACGGTGTAACCAACGAGCACGCAGTCACCCGTTCATTTATCGAGTTACCCACTCGCATCGATAAGATCTGTCGTTGCTGTAACATTTATCGTTCCGGCTGAAAGCAGTGAAAGGCATCGGCGCACATGAACGAGGCTGTTTCACGATCTATTACGTCGACATTGGATCCCCCGACGATCGTCCGCGGTATAGTGAACGCGCATGATCCGATGGTGCGCGCGATAAACATAGAAAAACGGCCGCTGGCAGAATGCATCGGCACGAGATCCACCGCAGATAGACACCTTTCACGAACAAACTGTTTACTTGCTTGCAGCCCTTCGTCGTGGGAACATTCTAGCGTCCTTCTGCCAATAGAGAAACAATGGCGTACAATGGGAGCAGTGTACCATTAAACGGTACCTTCTATTGCGATTAGAGCGATTCGCGTTACGCATTGGCTACCGTGGTTCCGGGTGAACGTGGTGAGAAACGCAAGCGGTAATGGGTAAACGGGCTGAGAGGCAGGATTAAATTAGAGCACGTTGCTATATAAGTAGGTCGAGACGTAAACGACGTTTATGAGTACAATTATTCTCGGAATAGGTTCTGTAATTGTAAATCCCATCGGGCGATGGGATTCGAACGTAGGGGAGACCGGGGATAGTTTGGACACGGGGATACATTGGACAGTTTTAAAATTGCCAACATAGTGTCATGATTATCGCAAATTTTTTGTAGTTTGTGCCTATGCTCACACCAAATCAACTGATATTCAATATGGTGTGTTGCATCCACAAATGACAAAGTAAGTCACACTTTTCAGTTCTTGTATGTTACTGTATAATATTTTCATCTACTTTTTGTTGCGATTCGGATACTTCATTATGGAAGAATTTTGTTGTAACTTTTTTGAGGCATTGGTGAATGTGTTTAGAATAAAGTAATGCTATGCAAAAATCAAAGTATCCTTATTGAGGAAAGGCACGAATCATTTTGTTTTGATTTGATATGAGGGGTTACATTGGACAGACATGGGAATACATTGCCGCTTGACGTTTTTAGCTGTCAAATCTATAATTTTGCGTATTTTACTATAAACCAAGCGGCATTTTATTCAGAAATGATAGTACTTTTGGAAAATGCAATAAAAAAATCGATTTTTCGACTGCCTAGTTCCCTTAATAGCCCAACAGGCCCCAACTGCTGTAAGCAAATCTTGTAAAGTTTTTAAACTTCATTATTTCTTATCTATTTGTCATTTTAAATAAATTATATATTCGTTGGATTATTCATTATCATTTATTTCCATATGTCCAAACTATCCCCGTGCTATGTCCAATGTAACCCCACCAATGGGGATACTTTGGACAATATGCATCTCTGAACTTTTTTCATTTCAAAATAATACTAGGGAATTTGCGGCCCGTTTATCAGGTTCAAATGAATAGCGCACATTCTGAGCTATCGAATGGTGTACCATTTATAGTCGTAAGGCATTTTACCGGCCCGCTAAAGACTATTAATAAAAAATTGTCCAACCTCTCCCCTACGATCTTCGGAACCTGCGACTTTAACCCCATGACATAATTAGTTCATTATTTTTTAATTATTTTATCATTAGTTTCGTAAAAGTAAACTCACATGAGACAAGTTTCATGATGTCAGAAATTTCAAGAATCTCATCTCTCGCGATTATTTCCATTATTTACATTTAGTTGTTGCTGAGACTTTTGTCGCGTGATAGAAAGGTCTCATGTAAAATCTCATTGTGAATTCACACCTTTATGGTAGGGATGTTGATATTTTTAGAAGTATCGATACATATGGTATCGATATTTTTCAAATATGTCAATATCGCATATCGATATATCGGGGGAAAATATCGATATTTCGATATATCGGTTCTTTTTATTTAATTATTGAAGTAGAATTTAAACAAATTATATGTTATTATTGTTATGTTTATTCAGCAGGTACTACAAGTGTCTGAAGTACTTGTTGTTACACGTGCAACGATTGTTGTTTGTCCAATTTTATTTTTTTTTGTTTTTACTTTTTATAGTCAATTGAGCGTATGCATTATGGTGTTTATTTTTTAAGTGTGTGGCTAAATTTGTGGTATTTCCACTAGTTTTATAAGTCTTTCCACACAAATTGCATGATACATTTCTCATGTCTATCTTTTTAAAATAGCTCCATACAATCGAATTCGCTGCGGACGACATTTTTTAAGAATTAGACTCCACTACACGAAATGAAAATGAATTTTACACCGCAAACATTTGTGGCAAAAGCGGAAATGACATTGCCTCTTTATCTTTCTCTTTCTACCCGTATTTCGGTCTCTTTCTTTCATTAGCTTGTTTCTCTGCTACTTCCGCTTTTGCCACAAATGGCGGCAACCAATCAACGACGATACTGCTCTGACCACAGGACGCTATACTCTGTCTCCGGGCTCGTTTAGAGAGTGATTGATAAATGTACTCCGATTAATTAATTTGTCACAAAAAACGATAATTTGTAATTTTAAAAAAATATATCGATGCCAATATTGAGAGTTTAATATCGAACTATCGATATATCGGATTGAAAAATATCATCCGAAACTATCGATATATCGATATTATATCAACATCCCTACTTTCTGGAGGTTCCTGATCCCACATTAAGTGTTAGCAGTAAAACTTAGAAAAAACGATATTTTTTGTTAAAATAACGACAGTTGAAGTTTGAAATCATTTTTTCCTTATATTTTTCGTCCTTTCAACACTGTTAAAAATTTAAAATTTAAAATTTTTTTAAATAGTTTCTCCACGAGCCAGAAGTATATTCTTCAAAATAAAAAAGTTTCAGTCGAATCGGGTAATAACTTTTCGAGATATAGGTTCCATTGATCTTAAAAACACTGTTTCGAGAAAAACGCGTTTAAAAACTTAAAAGTTTTTGGGTCTCGGGTATCAAATAACTTTCAAGTTGTGATTTTACAGTGTGAGCAGATGTAAGAATTTTTAAGCAAGATAATCGACTCCCGGATCACAAATCGGGTACCGTAATTGCGGGTACTCGCACGCCCGTATTAATAAGTGAAACTGTTCCGTGTACCCAGCATCAACAATCAGGCTATCCACCGTCTATAAGTGAACACTGTAAACATGGACAAAAATATATACATATATGTAAAATTTGGTTACTAATGTATGGGGTGACTTTAAAAATTCTCCCGTACAATAGGGGATGAAATAGATTACCTACTATCAGACATTGAATTTAATCAAGATCATAATAAGGTGACTAGAGCAAGCGATGTAATGAAAGTCTAATATGTTTAGAGAATATACGAGGTTATAAAAATTATGCTGAGAATGATGTAATGGAATGGCTTGAGAATGGTAAAGTGAACGATATAGGTGACGATGAAATTAAAGAGACTAGTGTAACGTAATCCAGATCAGCGATATTTCTGCAAACAATAATCCCACGCATTCTGAAATATTCATAGCGCCAGAAAGAGTCATACGATGGTGTGAAGCACAAAACGAAAGTAATCTCACGGAAGTCGTAATTTTAATGAAAATATGTAATTTAATAGATCAGACTGGAAGAGTAGATTGAAAGACGAAGCATGTATTGTAACGCAATTTCTGTTGTTAAATGTAATAATACGTAATAAATCACCTTTCGTGTGAAAGTAGTCGTTCGATTATCACGTCATCGTATCATTAACGAATTCAAATAATGCTGGCTCTACCGTATATTATGAAATAACGAATCAAAGTTTGGAGCATTGTCTTAAGTCAGGTTCAAGATATTGCGTTACAGAAACCCACAAGTTGTCAGAGTTGGTTAATTTCATTGGTTTGTTGGTAGATTTCCTTCCAAATGATTTCCTTCATCTGCGAATTATCTGACATAGTTCTCATTTTTTAATAATGGTATTTTCAAGCATTTTTTATCTCCATTATGTTGTTATTGTACTCAGAGTGGCTGACGTGTTTAATGAAAACAGATTTGCAGGCTGCATAACGGAAGGAGAAAGGAGAAAAATTTTACTTTGAAATGTAACGAAAACATTCCTCGCTTCTCCATAAGTCATAACAACAATAATGGAAATTTCTAGCTCATTTTCTAATGACTTTGATATTTAAGTGTTTGGTTCTGCCTTAAATTAGTTGAACCAGTTCGAATGCAAAGGTAACGCTAGACTGTGCGATAAATAATAGAGAAAGTTCATTCACGTGCATAAATTTTGATCAGTTGCAAAGTGCAACATCTTTCATAGACGTTGCCAGCGATATTATTTTACAGTAAGGGGATTTATTATAAATCTATTGCGGTGAAGAATTCTAATATTTTAATCATAACAAACCTAGCAAGAAATTTATGTGACGAAATAATGTTTCAAATATTTCAGTGTTGACTGTGTGCTTCACGATATAATGAGCGTGCCAACATTATACACTGTAGTTTTAGTTTGACCATAAAATCGCTTACGCAACGCAGAAACTAATTAAGTTCAGCATGCAAGCAGATTGTATCAATTAATGCGAAATAGCGAAGAAGGGTGGAATTTGGAAGTCTAATCACGCGCTGTGTTGGCTAAGTACGTAGTATAGCATACATTATTGCATTCTTGTTTTTCAGAAATCGAGGAAGAACTGTCTGATTTGGAGGGGTCGGAGACCACTTATGGTTTCCCTTTTACGAGTACTTTTGGGAAGACGTACAGGCCTGTGATTTACCCGGTTCGAACAACCCCTGCTTTTACGTCAAATTTCCAAAATGGAGGGTATGTATGCAAAAATTAAACTCTACAGAATTACATTCTAGAAAAAAGTCACTAAAGTGTTTTGTGTTCCACAAATTGTTTTTCAATTTTATGAAATTATTCACACATTTGTTACTTCACAAATGTACATATTTAATGTACCACGAGGGTGCAGCATTGACATCTCTGAGCAGATTATTCTACTGTATAAGCAGTTAGATATTACTCAAACATTCTACAATTTACATTCACAAAAATATATTAAACTCATGTTTATCAATGGATTTAATATATTCCGTTTTTCTATGGACTAATTACTGGTTCTGCAAGTGTATTGCATCGAAACTTGCAAAATCAAAACACGATCTTTTCAAATGGTTTATGTATAAATAAAACATTACAAGGACTATTTTATTATTGGAGTGTTCTACTTCTTTTGAAACTCGAATGTTACTATTTCCTTTTTGAGTAGGACGTTTTGTACCTCTAAGTTAATTGTAGTTATATTGTATTTTTTATCAAATGCGACTTGTATAAGGGATATTTACGAACATTACTTTATAAATGACGTGTTTGTAATTAACGAAAGATTGTTACCAGACGAGTTAATGATTAGTTCCAATGCAAGCTACTGTATGTATAACAGGAATTAATTAAATTGTGGTACTGAATGTGCTTTAAATATTATTCAAGGTTCTCCTTCGGTTTCGGCCAAAATATTACCAGTAACATCCATCAAGAAATCATGTGTGGCGATACTTTCCCGCGAGCTTGTGAAAATTCGCGACATCGCTCGTACGACGGTTCCTGCAACAATCTTCGCAATCCCACGTGGGGAATGGCGAACACGAGATACGGCCGCCTTCTGCCTGCAAACTATGCAGACGGTAAGATTGCACGTTTTTGAAAAAATATTTTTAAAATTTTAAATATAGAAAAACTATCTTAAAGCTCCGAATGCAAAAAGTGAGCAGTTGTCTAATAAAAAAACAATGGAGACTCGATAAACCGAATTTCGCTTAATCCGACTTTACGATAACAAAATTCAAGACGCCTAAAGTCTCGTTTCTCTTGGATTATTTATCAAGGCTCCGCTGTACATTTTTAAAAGACAAATGAAATCAGAAGTAATTACAACAAATTGGAGAAGTAACTGCAAGTTTACATAAATTATAATTAGTCGATT
Organism: Andrena dorsata; assembly: GCA_929108735.1. NCBI lineage: Eukaryota > Metazoa > Arthropoda > Insecta > Hymenoptera > Andrenidae > Andrena > Andrena dorsata. The sequence continues at coordinate 41,350,051 of OV815487.1, forward strand.
ATAAGACTTTAGACTGTATTTGATTCCGATAATTTAGTATTATAAATAAGGATAAAAACAACTCAACTGAATTTTATTAAAAACTTTGCTTAATGCAAATTTATGCACTCTGCAATTATAGGTCTTTAATAACACGAATGTTGCAACAATCTTTGCCTTTGATTTCTCAATGCTTGTTATTCACAGAAGAAGTTTTTGTTACTACACGACTCGATAAAAAATCAAATGCATACCACACGGATTTTTAAAGTTATTTTTCGCAATCACAGAAAGTCGTAAAACCATTTTATTCTGTATTCTTGATTTCTTCTTGCATGAAGGATCAGCCTATTCTCGGTTGTACCACTGTTACTGGAACACCCTATAAATATATACCTAATAATGACTGTGTAATGCCTCGGTAATATAACACTCAATAAAACTAGGGATCAAACTGGTAAAGAAACGTTTGAAATAATTTCAAACGGAAGCACGTTGCACCTTTCTCCAGTACATAATCCATAAAATGTACGTTATCCAATCACTTTTGTCACAGGTTTCCCCTATTCACAATACAAACGTTACTTCCGTAACCAATATAAAATTGACAAAACGTGAACTTTCACTGTCTTCGACTTGATTCCATTCATTCCAACGAGCACTTCCTAGTTAAGGTTTTTTCCCCCACAGGTATAAACAATTATACAGGGCGATCGATATTCGTTGCGGTATAACGAACTTTTTCAAAGTTCGTTATGGTACAAAATAACAAAAACTTTAAATAGCAGGCTGTTTAGATAGTAAAGCATCCAAATAATAGAGGCTCTACTGAATAACAGTTCCAAGAATGCGCATCGAAGTGAGTTGTTCACGAGTCATAATATGCGCTCATTTTTTTACGATCGCTGGATACTTTTTCCAAATCGTCACGCTCCGCTTCGCTTCAGCACAATAGAATGGATCAGACTTGCCTGCTGCAGGCACGTTAGACGGATTGCGATGCAAAATATGTGGTTACCTTAGGCTAAGGAAATATTACAACATTGTTAGTCACCTTTCCTGTGTAGGTGAAGGTCGAAGTAAAGGTACCACGTGTTATTAAATTGTGACATAATTTTAAACAAACATGGAATATGTGCTGTTTGTAACATTATTATGCACTTCAGATTTGTTATAATTGCGGTAGATTTATAAGTACATATTTCTGCATTCATTCATTTTATATAGAGGTTTAACCAAAAGAGAGACCAAAAACTTTCTAACAATATAATTTTGAAATTATTTCCTTCCAGATTTCAATGCCACCCCTAGATTTCTTAATAGAATTATACGTTTCTATTATCGTCCTTGTATTTATATAGGATACTTTGACCTTCACATTATGCCTGACAAGAAAAATTCTAATTCAATTGGTTGCAGCACCAACTGGGGTTGCCAACCATACTACAATATATATTATTGTACTATATTATCGTCTAGTGTACTATATACACAGTGGAACCTCGATTACTCGAAAACCTCTATAAGACAAAAATTTTCATCATTCCCTTCCGCTCCGCCGTAAACACCTCTACAGCTCGAAATAAAACTTCCTTAACTCAAATTATATTTTGAATGTTAAATTATGTATTTAACCTCTGCAACTTCAATTTAAAAGAACTCCGATTATTACAAATCGAAATTTCGTAGAAAGATCTAGCACCAACACAAGAAGGGTAGGAAACACCTTTACGGTAGAAACGTTTCTATCACCATAAAACGCAAGATACGTAGCACTTTTCGTGTCACTTAAAAAGGTGACGTAAAACGATGGAGAACGTATAACAATAAATCGCACAAGGCAATTTTTGCAACACATTGTTGCAGCTGTTGCACTGCTGTGCCTTGCAAGAGCAGAGATAATATCGCATATAATGTATTCATTATTCGTTCTATACCTTTGCTCCTGACTCAGTTGCATACTATTGCTTGAAATGAAAAAATTTTGCAAAAACTCCTCCGTTGTCTACTCCCTTTGCGCTCGCTCGTAATAAAGTTGCTGCATATATAGAAAGGAAAAACTAATATGGCTTCACTCGTGCTCCTAGCTTTCCAGCCAGTTAGGTCGAGTGAAAACATTGTTTAATATCTGTCTTTAGTAACTCTCTATGACACCATCGAAGATAAAGATAAGAAGAAATGAAGGAAAAATTATAGTGCCCACTTAGCACTATCTTACAGACATAAAGAAATAATGAATAAAAGTAACCGGTTCGGCTACGATTTTTTACAAAATCAAGCTTTAATAACGGTTTATCGATTACGTGAATATCCGTGTGCCTTTTACTTTTTTTTAGAATTCTATTTATAACGTATTACTACAGATAACGTTTAATAATGCAAGACTTCGTAGGTGGAAAAAAGGTTCATAAAATTTTACCGAAAAAAACCGACGTGCTTCCTTAAGACACGTTACGTGATTCTTTTGTGGGTAAGTGTTCTATAATTTTCTGCGCGAAGGTGTGAGTACTAATCGGTTGGTGGAGATGAAAAAGAAACAATAGTTCCCAATCACAACGAAAGGAGGAAATTCTATAACGATTTGTGAAAGTAGAGTATTAGACACCGTTTAAGTGATTGCAGAAGTTTTATTCAACGGTATTTGAGAATGCCACGGGCAATTTGAAACTTTCTTTTAACCACCACTGTAGATAATATGCGACACTTTGAATTCGAATTTTCTCAATATTTTACTTTCATAAATCGTGGCAACTTTTAACGATATTTTCATTTATCCTCCATTTTTAATCTTTTTACTCGAATCTACAATGGGGAAATTAAAAGTCTTGTATTATCGCATTTAATGCTCTGCACCACTTTCATAGTATTGTATATGCGCATATTTTAGATAAATATAGTATATACAGTATTATATTTATATTATACATAAAGTATTATATTCTGGTGGCATTCGCTGCATTTTACACGAAAACGAAGCGAGATACAAAAAGAGGGTTAAACATCCAATTTGTTAAAGACAAAGGTGCTGACCCCGTGATTACATTAATCTGAGGTGAAGATATTGGTTATAATGTTGTTTATTTAACTGAAAAACCTCGCCAGCTCTTTGCTAATATTCTCATGAAGATAGGATAGAAAATATAGAATCTTACATTTTTATTAGTCGATGAACAATATTTTCGATGGTTTCCAGAAAACAATGACGTAAAAACACGTCCCGGCGTGAAAGTACGTCGATGCCACTTTAAGTACTAACAGGGGCGTATTTGTATGTATATAGGCTAACAAGGAAGATCCCGAAACCCCGAAAATTTAAAAAATTCTGAAACTTTGTGAATATAGAGGGGGATTGCCTCCTGATTACAACGCAATTTTTATTTGTTGCCCAAAGTCACTCTAAGGGAGTGGAATTGACCCTAGAAAATCCGGTTATTTTCCGATTTTGTATTATAACTCGCGCATTGTAAAATAATTTTTGTCATCAAATGATAGATCTAATTAAAAGAAGTAACTTTTGTCTTGAAATTTTTTTCTATCTCTTACAGTTCGCGGGTTATAACATAAAATTGGAAAATAGCCGAATTTTCAGGAGTTAGTTCCACCCTCTTCGAGTCAATTTGGGCAGCAAACAAAAATTGTGTTGTAATCAGGAGGAAATCCTCTCCATATTCACAAAGTTTCAGAATTTTTTGAATCCCCGAGTTCGGGATTTTCCCTTGTAAGTAGGCTGCAGCCTAAAACGGAAAAATTTGGGACACAGGAAATTATAAAAGGTTTACACACAGAAGCTTGAAACAACTTCACTTTGTTCTTTCATATAGCAAATTAGCAATAGCTCATACGTGAATTATCATATTGAATTAATTTTAAAATTGTTCCGAATCTTCCACATTAAAATATTTGATGATATTTCACGGAAACGGCGACACTGCCTGTTAGCTTAGGTGAGCCAAATCTCCAAATCCGCCCTGAGAATTAATTCGAATAAATGCAGTTACATGAATATTCATACTACAAGTTAAGAAGATGTTTCAATAGTAATAAAATGTTAGATTTAAAAGTTGAGGTCAAGGAATAGTTTGGAAGTGGTTGCTCTCAAATGTACGGCTGCCAAAGTATTAATAACAATTTTGCATTATACGACATTCGTGAAACACTTCTACAAGTTTCTTCTATTTAAGTTTCTTTCTCTGGGATGGTCACGTGTTCATAAAACTTTGTTGCTGCTGCAGTAAACGTCTCCTAAGACAAATAACCACTGTCATAGAAAACTTGCTTCGATCTGAGCAGGGTAAATACAACCGAACGTGATTTATGCGCTCGTATTGGAACTAGTTTGCCTCGTATGTTATAAACTTTACGATGTCACGTTAATGCTTGCGAACACGTGGAACCACTTTGCAGGCATTCCTGCAGCCTTACTACCTTCTAATCCTTGCTTTCCTCCTGCAAGGAAATCGAACATTGGCAGATACAGCAGAACGTGGGTTATATGAAATCATAGAGGCAAAACATTTCTAACAACAGAATTATTTTGATTGCCTATCTTATTGATTTTGTTGTTAGTAACCCTGCAATTGATTTTTAAGCTTGATTATATTATTCATAGATTCTTTATTTGTTATAATTAACCATGAAATCGTATTGTTACCGTAACTATTAGTTAATAGTTAGAATTATATATTAAAACGTTGTATGAAATTTTATACAGAATAAAATATTCAGAGAAAAATCTGGGAAAAGTAGAATTTTGCATTTCTCTATAATGCAATCATCTGTAATAATTTATTAATAAACATTAGTAAGTGCATGATTTCATATTTGGTAACGATATCCGTGTTTATGCTGAAATAGTCAACGTTCCTAGTCTGTACGTGGGAAATTATCTAGGTAAGGAAACGTCGAATCGTGATGAAGAGAAATACCAATGGCAGAGTGATGAATGAACCTGTCACGTATTATTATACAATCGCGTCTAAATTCATTAGGGACAAGTTTCGTAATCGTTGGGACTTTTAGAAATGCAGTAGAATGTATGGGGTTCCTGTTATTTACAGAAACAGTGACGAATGTAATTAAATATGTTTCGTGCAGAAGGAAAAGAACTCGCAATGTATCGATATCACTACTGAAGTATTATGAAACTTAAAATTTAACATCATCAATTACCCTCTTGTTTTCTAATATATGAAAAGAAAAGTTTATTTTATATGTTTCTGGAAGAAAGTCTTTGCCTTGCTTTCCTTCGTAACATTTTAACAATTCAGTAACGTCAGACACGTGTCATTACTTTATCTTGTGTATGCTTGAAGATTCGAATATTCAGAAAAATTTGTATTAGTAATTCCATACGCAATAATACGTTAGGGACAATGAATGCTCTCCAATTTGTCGTATAATTCAACTTTTCATTCATTTTATGTTGTCCCTTAATTTGCTAGTATATATTGAATATGATTTATGCAGGAATTCGAGCGCATACGAGATCAGTCACTGGAGCAGACTTACCACTTTCTCGATTGGTTAGCTACACACTGTTTCCTAACGTCGACGTGGATGACCCCGTATGGACACTGGCAGCGATGCAATGGGGACAAATTATTACCCACGACATGGCTATGATTGACGGAACAACTCAATCAAGTAAATATGCCTTCTTAGGATGGTCGTTCATTACGTGCAGTACGATTTGTGTATGGTACCGTAACTGTTCATTACTTCCATTCCTCTATTCAACGTTCCTTGAAATTCTGAAGTTCCTGACATGAATACACACATTAGCCCGCACTAATCAATCCGGGGCTTATCCTTCCTAACCATTTACCGCGTAATGTACTTTCTCTACTTTACATAAGTTAGACAGAAAGTGTAATTTGTTTGTTACAAAGTTCCTTAATTACTTTATATTTCAGTGCTGAATGTGCCCTATACTTTTGATAGCAAATCAACAATAATATAAACTGACAAACCGTATTCATAAACTGTGGCGGACTGGCCAGGGTGTTGGCTTGCCGAATGGCAAGTGGGCCCCCTTAAACATCAGACAATATGTTAAAAATATTACTGTCCTTTTAGTAGCTTGAAAATAGATGTTCCAATATTATTACTGTATGCAACTAAAATTTACATATCTAAAATATTTAAAACTGTTTAAAAATATCCACCATTTATTTAAAATTAGAGAAAACAAAATTTAAAAATTCAATTATAACAATCTTTATTTACATTTTTTGCCACTTATGTATTTTTTGAAATTTTTATTTATTCTTATAAAAATTAGATGATAGCCTTAGGTACAGGGGGTGTCTTATATTTTTAAACCCAGTCCGCCAGTGTTCATAAACTAATAAACAAACTGTTACATTTGAAAACTTCGGAACATCACTTCTGTCACTAAAAATAATGCAGAATATTAACCTTTTACAATTGCAAATCGGTTCTGAAAATGGCGACTGATTGTGAGTGGTGCCAAAAACGGTTACTTAGCTACACTATTTTAAATTGAGCCCCACTGCGGATATGATAATTGATAGTGAAAAAACTTTCAGTACAAAAGGTTAAATCCACCATTAAAATATAAAATATTCTTATTTCTGGCAACGCAGGTTCGAATCAAGGGCGTCCGTAGACTTTTTTCCAGGAGGGTGCAACTTTGGTGTGACGATGATGGAAAATATAGTAATGAAAACCGAGTAGCCTGCTTACCAATTTAATTAAAAATTAAAATCTGAAAGTTAGAAATATTCACTTTTTTAATGTAAACTTAAGACCGATGAGTTTTCAAAATTAAACGATTTTTTCTCAAAAGCGAGGGGGGGGGGCAATTGCCCCTTTTGCACCCCCTCCGGACGCCCATGGTTCGAGTCGAAATGAGTGATGAGGAAACGGAGGTCGGAAGTGAATCGACGGGTTAATAATATTTTGAACGTTGTAGAACCGCATACAACAAAGTGCTGCACGGATGACGGACAACTGATCGAGCCATTGTTGCTACACGGCCAGTGTTACCCCATCCTCATTCCTTACGATGACCCCGTATACTCCAAGGCCAACATAAGATGTCAGAACTTCGTTCGTAGCACAACCGACCTTGACCGTGGTTGTCCGTCGCAGTACAAACCCGCAGAACAGGTTCGCTACTCCTCACACCTGATGACCTTACTCATTCATTTGTTACATCATCATCCGCAAACGCCGCGAATGGACAGAACCAGATCAGAACCGCTGCCCCAGGTCTCGTGAGTGTCGATTGCACGACACAAGTTCGTCTCAATATCAAACTGGAAGGCTATAATTATTTACAGTCGACCGGATATGTCAATTACCCCTATCTGCCGTTAACGTTAACAGAAATGTTAATTAAGAATCTCAGTAACAGAGAATTGCATAGTCGGTGGAATTTACATAAGTTGGCTTCTGGAAATTTTATTGGACATCTTTTGTAGTAGAACAGTTATTTCCGCACGCATACATTAGGGTGGTCCTTATTTTCAACCTGCGATTTCTTTTGCTCTCACCCCCTAATATGGTTCCATCTCATAAAAAATAGTCCCTGAAAAAAAGATTATTGCAATCGGACAACAGGAAAGGGTGCCCGACCAGGCCTTAACGTTTAGAATTCAACCCACCTTTACGGCGTGACGTTTGTCTATACGCGCGCAGTGCGTAATTGTAGAAAATTGAATGTTCTTTTAATATTATTTGAACAAAATTTCGATACGGCTTACCATTTTTCAGAAATTCTTTAAATCCAAACTATTGATGAATTGTAAACTTTAAGGACTGAGCCACACCATTTCCTGTTGTCCGATTGCAATAAACTTTTTCAGGGACTATTTTTTTATCAAATGGCACCGTTCTAGGGGGTGAGAGCAAAGAAATACAAAAAACGTTTCGACACGTAGGTATAAATAAGTGGGATCGAAAGGGGTAAATTCTCCCCAGCTGGTGTTTCAGATTATCTAGCACGAAATTTCGTGATACTAAGAGAGTGATATTTCAGTTGACCGTCGTTACGCATTTCTTGGATCTCTCTCTGGTATATGGGTCCAGCGATCAAATGGCAAGAGGCTTGAGAGCTGGAGTTGGTGGCCGATTGAACGTGGACATTCGACATAACAGGGAATGGCCCCCCGCGGCAGCCAATAAGAGTGAAGCTTGTGACGTCACGAATCCCAGCGAAATTTGCTATCAAACTGGTACTTTTTAGTAAAGTTCTTTAATAAAACTAACCGGAATTGATGAATAATACGTGCCAGATTCAATTATTAATTAAATAGAGGTCCACAGGCACATAATCCACTCTCATTCCAGGTGACAGCCGAGCTAATCAGAATCCCCAGCTGACCGTTTTGCAAATAATACTACTTAGGGAGCATAATCGCATTGCCGATGCGTTAGCTCGTTTAAATTCACACTGGACTGATGAGACCATTTTCCAAGAGGCGCGAAGAATCGCCATTGCACAACACCAACACATTTCATATTACGAATGGCTGCCAATATTTTTAGGTGAAAGTCCATTATCTTATATGTAATTAAATCTATATAGAATAATGCAACAATGTCATCTGTAAATTATTGCGAACTAAATACTGAAAAACTTTTGTCACTATTACTACCAAATCGAAAATGAAGTAAACTACTTAGGGAAACAATTTTTGTATACAGTGATTACTTTGTATTGGGTTTGTTTCTTATAAAGCAACATAAATGAAACAAAATACTGTATTACTTTTATTACTTTATAATTCAGTTTTCGAGATTTCTTAATTTGCAAAAATTGTTGAAATGCGCAAAAAAATTTAAACGCGTGGAAAATAATGGCGAACGATAAAATAGTGGAAAATTACTTGTAAAAGTCAATTGTGCTTCTTACATTAAAATACGTAATACGGTGGCCCCGCGACATCCAAACTAAAATAATTGAAACGACAGAGAAAGTTAATATCGCTTTTAGTATAACTGTTGTTCTTTCAGGCGTTCAGGGCACGTATGGCAACAAGATTCTGTACAATACAAAGGGTTTCGTGAACGACTACGACCCAACAGTGAATCCAAGTGTTCTGAATGAACATTCCAATGCAGCTTTCAGATATTTCCATTCTCTCATCGCTGGTTATCTCAAGTAAGTTCAATCGATGTTCAATGAAAAGTCACAGACTGTAAATATAATAATTATTTGGAATGAAATTGCAAACGATATATTAGTTGTCACTATGCAAGAACTTATTGATGATTATCTTTTCTCATTATTAACCAACGTTTATATGCTTGTGTAATCATAAATTATACGTACTATTTCAATGTTTAAGCAAGTCATGCATATCTTTTCTGCACTTAATATTACCGCGCCCTAAAACTATTCGAGTGTAGTTTCGCTCCTTAACCACGAACGCATTAAGATCATAATTCACTCACTCAGCTTTCCACCTGTGGTAACACAATTTTGCAGACACATAATTACGCAATTGGACTTCTGACTTCCACTTTCTCAGAGTTACACAGTGTTCGGGACTAATTGGGAGAATTGCAACTGAAGCAGATCCATCTTTCTTAATGTTTATTGTAAAATGAAAGTTTGCTCTGTTACTTTTTCATCCTTAAATTTATTCGCGTTCTGTCTCGTTTACTCCTTCACGCTATTAGGTTTAAGGGTGACGAGTTCATAAAAGAGATATACATACATCAATCGTTAATTATAGTTATTGCATCAAACAAATTTTTGTGATCAAAGAACGACATTATATTACAGTACATATAATACAAAACTAAATTGACAAGAGATTTTGTCGAAATAAGATGAATTAGATATTTTCAAATTATCTAAAATAAACTAATAATTTTAAACATAGGATTTCTCGGATGAATTCTCCATTAGAAGGATTTTATTACTATTTAGATCGTTCACTAATTCTATTTCAAAATATTAGTAACACGCCATCAAATCATCTAATTATAAACCTTAATGCAACAATTCGAAACTGTACTGATTGCCACAAACATGTTACACAGAAAATGTTTCGGCACAGATTGGTACATTTCATGATTTTCTTTGAATTTTCTAGCCTAGTAAATGAACATAGATTTACGAACGGCGCCCTGAGGCTCAGCGATCACTTCAACAAACCAGGAATTATCGAAGAATGCAACAACATGGCCGACCTGACGAGAGGCATGTCCTATCAGCCAGAAAAGGCCAGCGATCAGTACTTTGACGCAGAGGTACGCGAAGCGTTCGAATATATTCTAATCACGGGGTATAAGAAAAGTCACTGAACTTTCCATCTGCTCCAGATCACGGAATTCTTATTCAGAATGGGGAGACCACTTGGACTTGACCTTCGAGCGATAGACATCCACAGGAATCGCGATCATGGTCTCGCGTCGTACAACAGCTTCCGCGAATACTGCGGTTTGCCCAGAGCGAAATTCTTCACCGATTTCACAGATTACATCTCTCTCCGGGTAAGCAGAAATGGGCTTTGTAAATCACTGGTTTAAAATTGTAAATGGGTGTTATTTTAAATCATCACTAAGACTAGGGTACTTTTTAATCGCAATTTAAATTCATGGCCTTGTGATGTTTCATTTTGACTCAGTCTGTGATATCTTTTAAGTTCACAGGTCTACTTTCAGTTGACATTAGGGCTGTTATGAATATTCGAATATTCTAAGTATTCGAATATCCGAACATTCGAATATCAGAGAATTCAAATTTAAAACTCGAATAATTATCGAAATTATTCGAATTGTTAAAAGTATTCGAAATTATTCGAATTATTAGAAGTATTCAAAATTATTCCAATTATTTCAATTATTAGAAGTATTCGAAATTATTCGAATTATTAAACATATTCGTAATTATTCGAATATTGGCAGCTGTAGTTTTATCTCAAAATTGTTATATTCATATCATAATTTGATTATCCGGATTTGTGATATGACAGTAAAAAGACTGATTCAACGTCTTCTTAAGATAGTTTTCAGCGACAACTTGATTTCTTCAAATGTTGCCATTGGTAGCTATTTATTGCATGCCAATTTAATTTAAATGCCAACGACATGTAGAAGTAGAAAACGAAATCAAAAATCATTTATCTTCTACATTTCGCGATTCGAAAATCCTGTTTCTATGAATATTCATTAGGTAACAGGTTTACGACGCTGCACAAATAGTAGTCATAGCTGTATGCTATACGTGGATAAAATGGTCATCCACGAAAACTTGTTCGGGTACCTAAATTGGACAAGTTTACAAGATTTAGTTTACACGATTAGAAATCGTGATTAATAGTGAAGATTATTTTAGAAAGCTACATAGCATTAAGTCGAATTCATTTTTTTTTTACCATTTATGTCGATATTATTGCGTAGAAAGTAATTACGTTTCTTATTTCGTTCACAGAATGTGGAAAAGCTGTCTCAGCTGTATACTAGTCCCGATGACGTCGAGTTGACTGTTGGTGGATCATTAGAGCAACATGTGCCAGGAACACTTTCTGGCCCAACGTTCTTATGTATTCTTACTAGGCAATTTTATCGAACACGTGTAGGTGATCGATTCTGGTATGAAAGAGGCAACTATCAATCAGCATTTACTATAGGTGGGTAGCCCTTCTTATCCTTCATTTTGTTGCTTCGCATTCGAAATGAATCGAATTAAAAGTTCCAATTCAATTCAGTTCATTCTTAGACGATTATATTTTTGTCTTAAATTATAAAAAGGCGTAATTATTTCACGTAAACTCATTCACAAATATTTCAAAGGCTTGCAAAATTTATATCCTTCAATTTTACTGCGACAAAAAATTTTACTTCATAAATTAATATTTCGAATTTATCGATTAACTGAAATATGTTTTATAGAATCAAGTATTCTATGCAACAACGAAAAGATATAAACATTAATTAACTTATCATTCCACTAATTTTGTAAATATCGCTAAAAGTACTATAATTTAAAAAATGTATTCCATTCTATTAGAAAATAGAATTATTTAACATGTTATAGTGTAAACACACATGGATTTATCGTGTCAGACTAATTTTTAATTTTCACGTCATTAAATACTCCATAAATACTTTAATGTTCATTAAGATAGCTGTCAAAGATAACTGAAAATTTTCAGAACAGGGAAAATTAACCACTCATGACCAATCCATATGTACCATTTCAATGCCACAATAAGAAAATTTTAAATAAAATTCATAATTAAATAATAATTATTATTTCAGAACAATTGAATGAAATACGAAAATCAAGTATAGCCAGGCTATTCTGCGATAATGGTGATCAGATTACACACATGCAACTAAGAGGATTCCAACAAGTATCCCCATCGTAAGTTTCCTCTTATTATCTCACCTAATGACGTCGTTGTCCCATTCAATTAAGTGTGTCTGTTAATTTCAGTAATCCCGTTATGAGCTGCAACGACATTCCATCGATAGACCTTTCGTTGTGGAAAGACTTCGCGCCGGAAATAGGGGATGACGACGATATAGAATTTCCAGATTTTAAGAAATGAAAATAATTAATCGTTTTTATGAAATTTTTGTTATCACGTTACTAAATTCCATATCTCATTGGGCTTAATTGAAACGACACGTGAATTATTACCGATAATTGTTGTAAGTCTAGGGTACAAAGTGTGCACATGCATTATTTGTTTTGGTAAAATTTACCTTCCATTTTCACGTTACCCCCTCTTCAAATATTCATACGCACAATCATATTTTCACATTTTTACGACTCTGTATTCTTATTGTTAGTTTAAATCATTATTGGACAGTTTTGAGGTGTAGCAAGTAAGGTTGAAAGTAAAACTACTGTTACAATTAAATACATTTCAATAATTTATATATCCCTTTACTAAAAAAGTATAGCATAATTTATCATAACAAAGTCAGTATACTGTATATGTATAATTTATCATTAGTTTATTAATTTACTGTCGTTTAAGTATCTCCAGATGTAAAAAAATATCTTAGTTTACAGTTTTCAGGTGAAAATTCAAATCAATTTGTTGATAGATTTTTTAATGCAGTACAAATGTGGAAAAAATTAGAAGATGAATCAGTCAAATGTGTAATTTACATTATAACGTAGCGCTCAATTTTAGGATTTAAAAGTAAATGATCAAGGTATAAAATGTATAATTCAGGTAGTGTATAGATTAAGGGTAGAAGTATCTAATACTACAATCAAATAACAATGCAATCTAAATGAGAAAATATATGACAAAAATGTTACCTACTCGGAATGCTCGTGTAGACCGTACGTACTCATTTTCCAAGACCGATTTCAAATAATGAATTGGGACATCGTACAAAACGAGTGTTACCGATTCGTAATCACTGAAACGGTGGACGCTATCGTGTAAGTATCGATACCCGTGCGACACAACCATAGATAAGATTAAACTTAAGATGAAAATACCTCAGGAAAAGTCTTGACATAGTTGAACATTAACTTTAAACTTTATTCCTAACGCGACTGAAACCGACTTCTCATTAATACGTCGAGTTGTTTGAGTGATAGGAGAGGTACTTCTTAAATGGAAGAAATATTATGCAAGTTTCTTCTTCTATTATTATCATAACTGGGGCATTAAGTTTATTGAGTTGTTTTTTGGTCAAATCAGGAGTATATGCAATAATATGCTGATATAGTTGCAGAATTTTATTATTCACTGAAAAGAGCACCTTCGAACTCGTTTAGAGAAGAAAATTAATTTTTAAGGGGTAGATACAATAACATTCAATTAAGTAGTAATTAATCGAATACCAGATTGATTATATTGGAGCAAACATGAGGTAATTATCTGTAAAACATTATAAAAATAATTTTAGTGTTGCGAGATGAATTAATTCTCCTTAAAAATTCTATAACATTTTTTTAATCTATTCACTGCTGGAAAAGTAAGAAAAAGTTGAGTTAACTATTCATCAAAGTGCATTGAATTGTGCGTGACAATATTCTTATAATTAGAGAATATGTATATAATAATGCAACTATTTTATTCTAAGCAAAAAGCAATTCGAAAATAAAATTTTTGCCGAATGTGAACTATGAAACAAAACAAATCATACGATCGGTGATTTATCGAAGTCACAAGTCGCAAGTCGTTAATTTGTCACGTGATATTTCAGCGTGGCTTATCAAGTGACAGTTCATTTAAAATTTATTCTTCTATAAATTAGAATTCATGACTTATCCTAACCCGTTCAATAAACTTTCTTATCTTACATATGTTTACGGCCGTCACAGCGGAGTTGCCTATTAAGGAACGAACAACGAATTAATCTTGAGACGATTAGTCTCAAAGGGTTCGCAATCACAAAATCGAAAATGATATTCTTATCGAGGCACATTATTTCAAGTGCGGAGGAATGTCTTGTATGATCGTGAAAACAGATAAGAATTTTCCTTTCTAAAAATCCTTTAATAAAAGGATAATTATTATATTACCTTTATACAATCGATATACAGCAGCCATTTAAAAAATAATTTATTGGGCAGAATAGACTTTAAATTTTAATCAAAAGGACACGTTTTTGATAAACTGGTCAATATTCAATTTTCCGAATTCCTTTAATTTATTTTTTATTATGATAATATATTTACTAATCTAACTACTAACTTTATCGTTATATCTATATATAAATTATTTATATATCGCTCATTTGCTGCAACAACGACATAAATTAAAATTCACGATTTTTGGGGAAACGGGTTCAAAAATTTTGATAGACAACAGCCGATTTTTTTATACTAATAACTCAAAAACTGCAAATGTTTAGTTGTGTCGTTGTTGCAGCAAATGAGCGATATGGTTTATTTTAAAAATTTCCTATATTATTAATTTTAAATTAATAATCTGTTAAAAAGTAACCACTGTATTCATCTACCTTAGTGTTTCCCAACCTCTTTTGACTCGCAATCCCCTTTTATAATATTCAAATAACTTGCACCCCCCCCCCCCCATATAAGGTAAGATAAATTCAATAAGGTAAAAAAACACATTAAAAATAGATATTTCAGACTATAATTATAATTCAATAATATTAAAAAAAAGCCAAAAACCGTTGCGACCTCCCAGAAAACACTTCGCGACCGGTTGGGAATCACTGATCTACCTTATCTCCTTACTCTCCAAAACCAAGGGGAATCGAAATTAATACGAACCATGTGGCTTTTAATACAAATGTTTATTATCATCTTTAGTATAAAATATTGCAAAGTACATATACATACGCGCGAATGTATTGCAATAACAAGTATACAGTGTACAATGGTAACAAAAAATTATTCCGAAACAACTGAAATCGTGTAATTGAACCTTGAGCAACATTAACTAAAACAGTATCGCATATAATTATTTATACGTCTTCTTGAGTTCATGTTTCTTGCATAACCTGTACTTAATCTATTCTGTACGAATTAATTAATTACATTGCTTTGACTGAAGTATAACAAAGATTAATATAATCATGTACTTCAGTACACATTGGAGTTTACATTAAAAAATATTTGTTAGTTTGTTACTGCCCTATGTGATCGCTTCCACGTGCCGTTCTCTTCAGTGCAAGATAAAAACATGTGTATTTTTCCATATGTAAATCTTATTCTAGCTTACAAAAATACATAACGTTCTAGCACAAACCATATTAATAGCTGGGTAAACTTTTCTTCTGGGAAACCTGTTTCTTCACCGCAAATTTATATTGGTCGAATGCACGTATCAAATAACATGCAAAAATATTATTTTTCAGTTTAGGAATTTATCTGTTGCAATGTTATTATGTTAAAAAGACTTCAAAAATTTGACCAACCTATACTAATACTCAGAACAAGTTGGAAAGCGAAATGCGTTGTATCGTCGAACCAGTTATGAAAACTATAGAACCCATTTTCAGCTAAATACTTTGTTGTTAGACAATCAACGTGACTGTCACAATATCGGCTAGAAGATATGTCAAAATTTCGCAACCTTTTCCGCGTCATAACTTCTCAATGAAAACATTCCAAAACTCCCAATTGGTATCATTAAACTCTATACATCAAGTACTTTCCACAAATATAAGTTTCGACCCGATAAAAAGGTTTCCCAAAAGGAAAAGTCCACATTAATAACTTAATACTGTATTAAATAATAAAATTTGTTCCCTGTGTTTTCGATTTGTAAGGCAGTGTTGGTTTGGAAAATATATTCGCAATCTTATTGTGAAAATGTTTAATGCATTCTGGTAAGGGAGCATGATCGGTCAGATTCTCTAGGAACGGTCGCTTAAACAGCCTTTTCGCTTCCTGGCGTTGTTCTGGAGTCACAAGTCTGTCATCCAGATGTACCAAATGAGGGAACCAAGATATGACGTACAACCTTTTTTCAAAAAACATTTATCTCAGCAAAATATGAAATATGCGTACGCAGGATAAAAATGCTTATATATTCCTTATTCTGTGTATATTCGTCACATTGCCCTCTTCTTTCTATCCCTACCTGTATTGCAGATAGTCATAAAAGGTTCCACCGTTTAAATAACTCGGCGCTGCCTTGTTCCCCATGAGGCATAAGTATTGGAGGTTGGGTAGTCTCTCATAGAGATTCTTAATAAACGGATACAACTCTTCTACGTTATTATGATTCAACCACAGAAGTTGAAGCTTCGGCATATGTGGGAATACAGTGTGGTCGTCAATGTTATTATGGTCTAAGTTGAGGGAAGTTAAATTTTCAAATTCTGCCAAAAATTGTAAGTTTCTAAAAAGGCAATGGACAAAAAACAAACAAGTCTTACTGACGCTCCTCCAGTTAGGCATAGTACAAACATTTTCTTGATACTTACGTACCTACTGAATTTATTGTGACTGATATCCAGGGTACGCACAGTGTTACCATAATTCTCGATAATGTCAAACGGCATATAAAACAGGTTCTCAAAAGCGAGAGATAAAGAATCGGCAATATCTATAGATGGCTTATCAGCGGATAAAGACTTTGGGTGTCTACAATGTATATCTACAAATATTAGTTTCCCTAAGGAAGTCATGGCGAATTGTTCAACTTCGTCTGTTTCTTTCTGTAATTCTAACTCATCACTGTAATCCAACCTGCAAGAACGTATTTCTATGTACCGTATTAATGCGCTTATCCATATTTGCAGGTTAAAGGTTTCAATTCCTCAAACATTTAATATCCAACAGCAATTTAGCGATCGATGTTTGAAAATATTTTTTAAAGTAAATAGACTTTGAAATTTATTTACATTCGGAAAGCGAGTCTGATGTAGTATGATTAAAAATGATTGACGTGCAGGTGCTATAGAATAACGCAGTAATCGTTAATGTTTTTTAATAAATATTTAGTACGCCTTCCAATTAACTCCAGAAATTCTGCAGCGAAATTCTAGCGATATTACTTCGAACAATAAAAGTTTCTACAAACTGCATATGCTTTGTAATACTAGCAGTTTTAATAATTCCCGCGTTTCATGAACTTTTTATTCATGATTTTATTGGAAGCAAAGTTTAAACGAAACACTTGATTATCCAAAAATTTGCGGAAAACTGGACACCAGAGGTAATTAGTAATTGCAATACTTACATTATGTCTCGACTCGTATCACCTTACAGGGCAGTAACTTTAACGAACAAATCAACTCGTTGCAATCATGCAATATACTTTTCACTCACTACATTTATCAATACCGTTCACCCTAACATCGGCTAAGGCTACAGCTTGCATTGACAGATAATATTGTGTAAATAGAAGTGCTTGTAAGGCTTCGGTGTAATATGCAATGCTGCACATAGAGATTGGGTCAACCATAGTGAGTCTTCCTGCGGTTAGATTGATACTGAGCTCCGTTCCGCGAAGGTGGCAAGTAAAGTTTATCGTTTATCTGATGGCCGTTAGAGATAAGATACGAGCGGAACGAATTCGCACCGAAAGCACTATCTATATTACGGCGGGTTCGAATAGAGACGGAGAAGTTTGAGGTTAGAGCTTATATAACGTTAGAAATGTTAGGTAATCCGTGAACAGCGTAGGTAGACTGTCAGCGATGTTAGCTAATAGAAAAGAATGAGGATGAATTAATGCGGAACGAGGCACTCACCGAATTTTCCTGCATATCTCGTTTTCAAATCTTCCCACCCATTGGATTAACGCAACGACCAGTACTGCTGTATTGTTTTAGTGAGATGGTGCTGCCAGTTCGGGCAGTTGTCAACTGTCACTGACGTAACTGTCAGCGGCACAATCGAACTGCGATATCGATTAATCGTTCTGTGGTTCACTATTCTTTAGTTTGGTGGCAAACTGCACGGTCTACAGTTCGCGTTATTCTATCGAATATTTTGTGATGGAACGAAAGAAGGTAATAATTAAATGATGTATTTCAATTGTAATGTCGAGCTGCAGATTTATTAAAAAATGTGTTATAATTTACAGCTTGGTTTGTGATTTTTCCAAACATTTTTGGATCAACAGACAATCATTGAGGACATCAACCTGTAGATGTAATTCTGCGTGGGTTATTTGATGAGGGGTAAGGACTTGGTTTCTTCATTTTCAACTTTGTTACGAAAAACGTTAGAAAATGCACTTAACGTATTTGTTCTCTTAATATTTTGTTTAAGGGGTAATGCCACTGTAGAACCCGGAAAAGCACCTTGATTTTGAGAATTTTTTATGCTAGTATAGTGAATGGAATACAAAATGTGTTTGAAGGTCTTTGTTGTATATACCTTCCCAAACAGCACAACGTCTGGTAAAGTCCTAAATACGTCTAAAAGGAATCTTAAAGACATCTTTAAGATGCCTTTTAGACGTATTTAAGACTTTACCAGACGTTGTGCTGTTTGGGTTGTAGTAAGATCACATTTTTTTTAACTTTTTAAATACAAAATGGCGACGTCACAGCTCAGCAAAAGATGCTTCTTCTGAAAAACAGTGTTCCGTGGCCGGAAAGATTTCTCCTTTAATTTTTGACCTAGAACAAAAAACCAAAAAATTTTTAGTTCTATATAAGATTATCTCGGGAAATACACGAGGAAATTGAAAAATACTGTTTTTTGTAAGAATGGTACGTGATTAAACAAAACGTTCAACAATTTTTCATGCCACTTTTTGTTCAATCACGCCCCATTCTTGCAAAAACAGTATTTTTTCATTTCCTTGTATGCTTCCCAAGATAATCTTATGTAGAACTCCAAAATGTTTGGTTTTTTGTTCTAGTTAGATCCAAAAGTGAAGGAGAAATCTTTCCGGCCGCGGAACACTTTTTCAGAAGAAGCTTCTTTTGTTGAGCTGTGGTGTCGCCATTTTGTATCTCAAAAATTAAAAAAAATTGTAATCATACTTCAAGGTATGTACAATAAAGGCCTTCAAACAAATTTTGTTTGAATTCACTATAACCGCATAAAAAATTCTCAAAATCAAGCTACCTTTCCGGGCTATACAGTAGCATTTCCCCTTATGATTCATTTTGAATTTTGCAATACTTAACGTAGACTAACAATAAGTAATAGCTTATACAAAAACTGAATTTACCTTTTATAATAGTTTTGAATTATACGATTGTGTATTCTACTTTTATCCTAGTAAAAAGAATATTATAATTACAAATTTTACATTTACGAATTACATATGTAATTCTTAAACAAATAATTCAAGTGTTTTATATAGAAATTACATGGTTTGGAATCAATAATCGTAATTACAATTATGGATATAATACAATAATGTGAACTCAGTATTACAATATAAAAATATCCCCTTATATAATATTCAATTTTCACGATTGAATTCTCTAATTTAAGATAGCGTTCTCAAAATTGAAAAATTTATATATCACACGACAGAATAAGATACCAGATAATATATTCTCATTGTCAGTTAGATACCTTTATTAAGAAAGTAATATGAATTTCGTATTCAAACTTTTATATTATGCTTTCTTTACTAAAAAATGAACAGTAAATTTCAATATTAATAAAATTCATCAATTTTAAGAATGAAAATTTAAACAAAAAGTTATCAAAATAGTGATAATCTTCATATTGTACATTATATATCACAATGAAAAAATATGAATTATTATAAATTTTAAAAAAATTACTGCCGATATTTGGTCTAGGTACTTTGATTTAATCACAATATGTATCTTTTTTGAAGATAGTCGAAGAACTATTACATGCATATTTTTTAGGGTATTCATTTCTTTATCGGCACTGACAATTTTTTAATTGCCCACAAGTAGATTGGTTTTGTTAGAATTGTCTAATTGTAAGAATTAAAAATATGATTTCTCAAACTTTACAATATAGTGAAACATATAGATAGCTAAAATATAGATCTGTAGGAAAGGTGGTAAAATTCAACATTTAGTAGTTTTATTTAGTTATTTTTATTGGGCTTCTTTCAAAAACAAGTAATTATAAAAGACTGTTCATCTATGCTTTTTTACTAGAAAATAGATGTTATAATCCCGTGACCGCATTTTCTGTTTTCTGAAAATATCATTACCAGTTTTTAACTTTCATGCAGCTCCATCTTTATTTAACACATATTGTAATTATTTTCCTAATTCAGGCATTTTGTGTAACTGAATGTTTTGCATACGGGACGTGTTACACAGTACACTAACTCTGTCACAAATACAGTTTTCACGAAAGCGTTCACGGTCCTTGGATTGATTTTTCATTATACGTCATTGTATCAAAGTCTCACTTGTTATGAGTAGCAGAAAAAAGTACAAACTCTTCTTCACAGGGTACACAACGTAACTTGAGGTTATTACATGAAGTTACTTATAAATTTTTCATTTTCACGAAGTTTTATACTAAGAAGGATTCGTTACGAGGTTTCTAGATTGTATTCCAATAGTTTTTTGATTGAAATTTGATTACAGTTTTTGTAAAAAGCTTCTACATTGCCATATGTCGAGAAGAAACGAAGAAACTCTTAAAAAAAATTGTAACTGTTACAAATTTCAATATTAGAAGCTAAAAATCCACAGAGTTGTACTTGAGATATAATACTTTGAGAGAAAAATAATTTGTAAGTCGCCTTTTGAAAAAAAGGTATTTATTTTGCAGATAGAAGGTACAGAAAATTATGCCAATATCTAATAGTAATTCAATCTTCTCAGTAATTCAGTCAAGAATTTTCTGTAACTGACTTGTGAAACAAGAGATTGAGTGGAAGTGAAACACTCTGTACGTGTCACATCTCGTAACAGCAAAACTCACAATTACCATCTATCTCTATCAAACGTGTCTACCATCTCGAAACTTTAGATAGTGTCCGTCTCTCTCTTCCCTCGTTTCAGAATTTTCTGGTTTATCACATTTTCCCTGTCAGGACAAAGCGTGGTGCGCATTAGGATACTTTCTGCGGCCATCCTTCTTCACCCATTCTCATTAGACGTCCAAACCATTTTACACCTCTTTCGATACGCTCTGTAACTGTGTCTTCTGCTTCTATTCCTCGTCCTACCTTTTTATTTCCACCTCTTGTCACCAACGCAATTTCTCCACTTCTTTGTGGGCAATCCATTTCCATAGTTGCCAGGTTCGTCCTCGGCATAAAATGATTATTTCACGCGTCAGTTTTATTGTATAGGACCAATTCCAACATCGGCTTTACAAAGAGCTTTGTACTTTCTATTAAAATGCCCCTGCTCCATCACAGTAAACAGATTAACAGTTTACAGTCACTATGTACCGTCAATCTAATATCTGTAGATTAGCAGCTTCTTCTTTACACACAAAAGTAGATACTTGAATTTATTTATTCATTTACTTATTTACCAGCCAATTAAAATCTTTCCATTTGTTTCAACTTCTTATCATCTGAGAGCTGTACTCGATATTTAACAGTCGATTTTCTAACTGAATATTTTGTTTTTGCTCATTTTTCACCCAAAAATCGCTATTGGTACTGTTCTTTCAGTCTTTTGTAGCACAAGATTTGCGCTTTATGCATTCTGAGTAAAGTTAACTTCATTATTGGCAAAAACGATTAAAACTCATTAAATTCAACCATTAATCACTTCCTCCTTCACACTGTTTGATAATAGCTTTATAGAGTGCAAACCGATTACAGTAACTATTAGACGAAAGTAGAGCTAGACAAAATTTAATTATTCTTAACAAAATAGAGGAAGAATGAATATAAAGGTTTTAATTCTACCAGAGTTAGAATGATTTTCTTCGTTTTATTGCATGCAGTTTAAACAAATAATTGTCTTACCAATTACCATATTCTGACTTCAATGTTTGCAAAAAGTATCTCAAGTGTTTTTCCATTTCCATGCTTGTAAAAATTTCCATTGACCAATGCAAGAAACTGTTACTTCTCCTAATACATATTATAAAATTGCAATGTAATAATATTTCCTAAATGTAATATTAATATTTTTTTCTCTACAAAATTGTGAATGATTACCGTCATCAAAACACATAATTATTTCCAGCACTCTATATAATGAAACGAAATCTAAAAGTCTATTAGGAAAATCTTAATTTTCCAAAGATACATGTGTTAAGCAACATCAGTGACAATTAAAATCGGGAAAATGTGAAAAATACTCCGTGACTAGTGGATCTCTACCGAAATTGAAAAATGCAGAATATTCCATACATCGTAGGTAAAGTGTTCCTACACAAAATTTCTTCATTTACGTTAACATTAACCCTTTGTATTCCAACTTATTCGCTCGTAAATCGAACAGAGATGGAACAGAACTTTGGAGTACAAAAAAATGTAGCACAATGAGTTCCACCAGTATAAGTTTTATTTGTTTACTGAATAAATTCAATAATGTCAGTATGTAACAACTTAAATTCTGGTCTGCCTGAGGGGTATACTTTGATTGCAAACCTTTACGATTTTATCTTCTTCTATATAAAAGACCCATTATTCTGAATATCCCTTAAAAATTAAGAAAAACCATGAAAGGAAAGATGAGAAGAAGGGAAATGATTAAACATCGCGAAGCTTAATCCACAGACACTTTTATTCAAAGAGTAACGTACACCTCTATTCAAAGAGAAATGGAATACACATGCACATTGCAAATCATCCACTACACCGTTAATATCTACTCCGAACTCGGGAACAACAATGTCACGTGTGCTCGTGAAGGGCAAGGTCAGTTATCTTTCCCCGAATAAAATTTGCCATCGAGAGCATTTACGCTGCTGCCGCGAATTGACCTTCTTGTCATCTCGTGCCAATATTCTTTTCTTTGCGAAAATCGCTATAATAAACGACGGGTCATGATTTATCATCCCTCACCGTGCGGCCGCTTCAAACAGATCGTGCTCGACACTACTCAGTTTGCACGTTTTATTGCTCCGACGCACGCATTCGGACGCGTATCTTCAGCGGCAGTGATTGATGGCGTAAGTATCGAAGCGAATTTTATAGCACTTCGTGCCTCCTGACGGAAATATTCGTGTCGTGTCGGAGAACTGCTGAAGTCTATACAACGTACAAATTGATTCGTGCATAAACCATCTTGCTGACATGTTGCTGAGGATCATTTTTTAAATTATGGTCACTTTGTACAATAGAACGTCGATGGAGGAAGTTCTTGGTAATACAAGAATTATTTTTTAAGAAAAACCAAGTCGTAATTTTGTGGATAAACAATTTTGGAACAGGAAGGTTGGCTAGGAAAATGCACAAGGTTCGGTTTGATTCAGACTTTAAAACTTCGTAATTTAAGGTCACCAATTTGTCTCAAATTTTGTGTACAGGTAGTGCAGGGTATGTGTTACAGCAAAAGTGTATATAACATTGACAATTATTATTAAAGTTTCTTTTTACATCTGTAAAATCATTATGTAAAAAAAACTTCAACATTAATTTCCAATGTTATAAACAATTTTGCGGTAAGTTTTTTTACAAATGTCCAACGATGCAAAGTTGCCAGTGGCCACCACATTTTATACACCCTGTACATAAATTCAAAATTCGATTTCACTATTTATTGCCACTCTCTGATTGAATATAGCCGTGGTTGTGCGAAATTAGGTACTTCACAACTTAATTAATTTTTATTTTGTAATACATTCATTTAATTTTAGAAGAACGACTAAATTATCTTTTTCTAGTGTCAGGGGGAGGGGGGTGGAGGTTTGGCTCACCCCAAATTTATTAAACGCGTGTCGCGTTACTTGAAATTTCGTTTGGAAAATTGTGTTCAAGATTTTGTCCTTTCTAAATTCTGTATATGGATCATCATATTATTAAAATGAAATTGTATCAAATAAATAATTGTAGAAATTGCTAAAAATTAGGAAAGTATTTTACTGTACCTAACAGAAAATTTGAAAATAATTTTCAAAATATTACACTTAATTAATTAATTAATTATCGTAAGGAAGGAAAATATGTAGTAGGACCCAGCAACTTTTAATCAGTTTGCGTAGAATAGTTTTGTCGTTCGTTGTATTTCCTCTCGTGTTCGAATGGTACTGAACGTACGGTATTGAAAATCGAAGAAATCAATTCCCCGTTGATGTTTTCAATTTCCCTTTATTATACATTCAGAATTACATGACAGACTATGTTAGATCGCGAAACAACGTTACTGTTCGACACCTCGAAGCGGAAGAAAGTTTCGATTGGTACAACTAAACGCAAATAATCCCTCAGTCGTATTCGTACAAATGGTTCCTTGAATTTTCAAGATTCTTCTTCGACAAAGGTTGCATACCAGAAACGATTATTTCAGAATTGCAAGGAATTTGAAATTGTGAATCATTAATTATTTAAACAGCAAAATATGGAATTGAAAAGCGGAGCCCTTGAAAATATAATATTAAAATAATTTTTTCGACGTTTTCTTAATATGTCCTGTACGAATACGAATGTGAGTGTAGATGTCTTTTGTCTTTATATCTTTGTTTTTCTTTGAATTTGATAAACCTCTATTGCCCACAAACTCACCAAAATTTCTCCACTTTCAAGAACATGTTCATTTCCAGACAAATGGAAGTATTGCAACAAACCAAAATGCAGAATAATTTTAGCCATACTTCGAATCGTATATTTCGCAAAATTGAGTTCTACGATTAACCTTTCGTTGACACACCTCTTTTGTCCATCAACTTTGACATACCTGGGTGGCTCACACCCAGAACAATTTTTGAACGACTGCCATTCTCATCTAAAGAATCCAATCGTAATGAAAAAAATCGTGAACGAATTTCAAGGTCCCTAGAACGTATTCCAATAGTTTTGTAAAAAAAATTCTAGATTACCATATGTCCAGCAAGAAAACGAAGAAAATCTTAAAAAATTGTGACATTTACAAATTCCAATATTCGAAGCTAAAAATCTGCATAGTTGTTGTTCAGATATAATATTTTGAGAAAAAAGGATAGTGTGTAAGTCGTCTTTGGATGAAAGGTATTTATTTCGCATATAGAATGTACAGAGCGTCGAAATCAGCTTAGGGTGGCTTACAGCCAGAGTATCAACGAAGGGTTAAATTAAAGTACCTAATACGCACAGAAATTCCATGGGAAATGGGACAATAGAAGGTTAAATAATTGAAGATTTGGGTACGTACCAGCGTTCAGTTCTTCGACTGTCCTTTCAACACCGATTAAAATTTAAAAATCTCTTTAATTACAATTTATTGAAAACTCTGTCATTCAAATATATATTATGTGTATATATATATATATATCTATATGTTCATATATCTTTGTAGGTATACGTTTCTTTTATTTCTCAATATAACAGCATATATAATGTCTATTCACGACACATTTAGGGCGATACCAACAACTCGTTTAAAATGTAACGCTTCATCTGTGATGCACCTTAGATGGTAATTAAGCCAACACGTGATACGTCCTATCGTTTTCTAATCATCGTGCCAAAGACTATACGAGATTGTTCTGTTTTCTCCACACTATCACCGCGTCCATCTCTCCCTGAACTTACGTAATAACGCTGAAACTATACGTGGGTAGACCTTCATCTCGAGCAGGTTCATTCAAAACTCTGAAAATACCGTCAGCTGAGCCGCAGACTGGAGGGAAATGTTGCTCGTTAATCGAAATCGTCGTCTGATACACCTCTTCAAAAGCTCAACGATGTTCCTCATTGAATCATTTTCTTTCTTTTTTTTTTTTTTTCGCCACTGGGCGAAGGAGGCTCGCACAGGTCACGGTGATTACAGTTCGTTTCTCTCACATTTAAATATGCTATGGATACAAACATACAGTGAGATATACTTTTGTTAGCTTCGGAAATGATGTTGCTTGTCGAACGCATCGTCCATCGTGGATCCACGCGGACAATTATTTACACGCCAAGGGGGAAATCAGCTTATGCGTACATGATACCAGACGTTCCGTTCGGATCGAAATTAAAGTGGTTGCGCTTTTCTTTCGTTGTGAAACAAGAAGAATGTCTGATCGGCGAGTCATGAGCGGGGGCATGACGGCTAAGGGGAAACCAAACGAATTGAGGGGGGGGGGGGGGCGACGCGTGGCGGCGCGGGGGAACGTAAACACGCGTCTCTTCTGCACCGCGGCGGGGTAAACGAGTTAGAAGGTAGTCTTCCCGAAAATAAAGTTTCCGGCTGCAGACGGCTCGTCCGACGAGAAATACTGCTTCCAGAGGTTGGTGAATTTCTCCCAGGTTATTTCCTGACCCTACGCAAATGGAACGGCCGCGATTAAATTAGTGGGCGGTGCCGACGCGTGTGCGACTGTGATTTTCACTTACCACTCCTAATTTTTTGAAAGCCTCGCAGGCCTCGGCTTCCGGGACACCGTGGTATCTGCAGACGTTGCAGAACTCGGTCTCGTCGATGGTTTTGTCACCTGGTTAACATCAATGCGATAGATCTTTTTAGGTGGTCATTTGTTTTTGCATTAGGTCTGTGGGGAAATAATGCCGCGATTTATCTGTACTTTCGAGCTTATTTGTTTGCTTAATCCTTTCGCTGCGTATTTAAATTTTCGGACGATTCTTGAAAAGTGTCGATTAAACAGCTATAACTCTGACGGTGATAAAAACACGGTGTACGTGATATTTCAAGATAGGCTCATCTATAATAAGAAAATGGGGAGTTTTCTTAAAATATACGATTAGACAGCGGATGTTTATGTAAATGCATATATTGATGTGCAAAAATTGCATATGCATTGTTAAAAGGCATATGCACGTGTATCTATCTCACTATATTTGGTTGAGATCATAGATGAATTATCGAGTCCCTACATGGCATTAGTGATAAGTACCAATTATTAGTCATTAGTAGAGACTAATATTAATAGAGGCTATTATTCTTTCATTACAATTGCCCGATACACATGAACAATTTCGATAAAATTAAAGAAGTTCTGCCATTCTTTTCGGTATTGCCGCGATATCAAACGAGCATTGCAAAGTCAAGGGCTTATACTTTATAAACAAATTTGAAAGCAGCAAAACGATAACTCAACCTTCTCCTGTCAATTTCACATATGTAGATTAAGTGAATCCATATTTTGGTATATCATATTTGAATATCATTAAAATAATTTGAAATAACTCGCCCCTCAAAATTATCGTTTTTTTAAATTACGGAAACTACTATTTTTGATAAAATTTCGTGAGGTATACGTAGATTTTTATGTCTGCTTGTATAATTTGGCCCGATCTCTAAAGTCTTTTTAGATGGTAATTTTAGACCAAGGAATCGAATGATATTATACATAGCATAATACAGATATTGCATTATGAATTAAATGTATATACTGCTTCATACTATTTTTTATCGATCAGTTATGTGAAACGTTAACAGATATTCATGTAAAGTAAATAGTGTATCATCTGATACATAGATGACATTGTTGTAAATTATCAATTATTTATTACTTAGAAGAACATGGCATATTGTTTTAAATTTAAGAGTAAGTAAACAAGTGACTATTCAAAGCGACAAAAGTGTCACAATAAATGGGCCCTCGTTATAAATTTTTTAATGTTGCATGTAAAGTTCGTGTATTCAAATTGTGTTCTCCGTCTTATTTGCTTCTTCCATGATTTTTAAGAGGATCATACTATATGCCTTTTCTTGGGCATTTATTTTTCAATTAATGAGTACATAATCATACTTTCGGCAAAAAATAGTGTCGAGCAGTATATGTTGTAGATATTACAAGTAAAATAATGTAAATTATTATTTGGTATGAAAGCACCCTGAACTCTTCACACATATCGATGCAATATCTATCCATATTTGGTTCATCATTTTGGAAAATTAAAGGCTTCACCAACTTACCGGACGCGTCGAATAACTGGAACGACAGATTCATGTACGTATCTTGCCAGTCGGATGGGTTCGATGGATTTTTCGCGTATTCTTCCCACAGTGAGTACCATTCCTCTCGACTAATCTGAAAAACATAAATAAAAAATGTGATACTTGATCGTGAATATGACTCTTGTAGGTGTATCAAGCACGATATAATTTCTTACCTGGCCATCTTGATCTGCATCGGCCCTCTGTCTCAAGCCATCCCACATTTTCAGCAAATTGTCCCTCGTGCTTTTCACCTTCGGATTGTCAGCAGTCCATCCTCTGCACTCGCTGATTCGCTAATATCGTAAACATAAAAATCGTGTAACTACAACGGGCAAAGAATAAACACCATCAAGTTTCCAATACAGCTATTAACAAAACTACTCGTTATTTCATTTTCAATCTTGCTTAATGCTTTTAATATAAATAGTACACTCATAACGAGTCCTTGTTATCCGATTCAATCTAAACAAAACTGTGCTGCAACTTACTTAGGAACAAGAGGTTGAGTGCTTACCTGCACAGCAAGGTCAAGATCCTTCTTATCGATCGCGCCACTTTGATTGCAATCTAAAATCATTAAAAGAACGTTATAACTATTTACATAAAGGCTCGATGGATATTCACTGGTAGTAGCCTTAAGATTCTATCGTGCCTCTCTTAAAATCTAGTTAAAATTCAATTTTACATGAGTGAATATTAATACAGTAATTTAATGAGAAGGAAAAAGCTGTTTTCGCGTTTTAAAAATTGGGGCAGTTTGCATCTCCCTGTTAATTTCTTATTAATAAGACTTTTAACATTCTAGTTGAATCTTTGTAAAGGATTTAACAGCTTTAGTGGTTGGAATGCACGAGGGGTAACTGTGAAACTGTCTGTTTGTGTGCGTGCAGGAATGAGTTCTTTGAGACTTAAAGCGGATAATATTTTTATTCTTAGTCTTCAAACATGTTAGTAGAATCGTCGAATACTTTATATACCGGGTGTTTTCAGGGTTTCCTGAAAAACTGCAGCATAATTTACAAGTAAAAATAGGAAGAAAAGGTTATATGAAGTTTGGCAGTAAACGTTTTATTACAGAGTTATGCGAAAATATTGAATTCAGCATGAAATATTATATTAGACAGCAACGGCTTAGTGTCTTATTTAAAAATTCGTGTTTGTACCTAAGTTAGTACAAGCTTGACATCGAAAACTTTAAACGCGTTTTTCTCGAAACAGTGTTCTCAAAATCGGTGGCACCTGTATCTCCAAAAGTTATTATCTGATTCGACTAACACTGTTTTTATTTTGAAGAATATACTTCTGGCTCGCGGATAAACCAGTAAAATTTAAAAAAATATTGAAAATTTATAATTTTTAAAGGCGTTGATAGGACGAAAAATATAGGGAGTGGCGTTATATTCTCAAAAAATGTCATTTTTTAATTTTTTGTCTGGTCTAGTCCACGAGCGAGTTTCATACTCTTTGAATTTTTTGACGTTTTCCTTCTAATTAATTGCTAAAAATCACATCTTTTTATGCTCTCTACACTCGAACAGCCCCTTAACATCGTTACACGTGGGGATTAGGGTTTGTCGGTTTTTAAAAACCGGTTTTTCTAATAAATTTATAAAATTCGAAAACCGGTTTTAAAGTTAAAAACCCGGTTTTTCATGCTAGAATTATAATGCATTATTAATTAATTATTTAATTAAAAAGTTAACATTTTATCTTGAAATTGCCTCGGGTACAAGTACAAGCATATTATAGTAAAGGTTTACTGTAAAACTAATCTTCATGATTCAGGCGTAAGGTGAATGTTTGACATGAAAATCCGCAATTTTATTCTATTAGATATGCTATTATATGTGAAGGACTATGCTGGAGGGCATATATGTTGGTCGGTTTGAAGTTGTTTCGCGAACATTCGCGAACAGCGATTGAGGGTAAATCGAGAACTTGAGAACTCTAGCGCGAGAAGGAGAGCAATAACGTTAAAAAACGCCATGGAACAATCAATTCTTACGATTCTTGAGGAACCTGAGGAAATGTCAAATCCGAAGACACTGAAGGCCGAATTTTCAGTGTTTGAGGCAACTAATGTAAGATCAAAGAATTTGGATTTATTATTTGATGCCCTCAAAACGATAAAACCAAGTTCAGTAGCCAGCGAGAGAGTATTTTCCATTTCAGGCAATCTTGTATCTAAAACCAGACCAAGATTAAGTCATCGTTCAGTGGACACTCTATGTTTTTTGAAATCATATTTCCTGAAAAAAATACTAAATAAAATAAAGCTTTATCATTTATATTTTCTACCGATTTTAATTATTTTAGTTTTTCTCGTTTTTTTTTTGTATGAAGCATATTTTATTTTGTTATATTTTTGTAAATATAAATATTTACGTATTAAATATTTTAACCTAATTAAGCATTATATTTTTTACTGTCTTAATTAGGTATACCTATTTTGTTTTTCTCTGTAAAAATTCGAAAACCGGTTTAAACCAGTTCAAATCACAAAAAAATAGAAGAATTTAACAAAAACAGTCGTAAAATGGGCCAAATTATTGTCACACTGGGTCGATTCGACCCAAACCGATTTTCAATCAGCTGCTGTTTAAAAAATATCTCTTAAATTATAAGTAAAAAAAATTCTGAGATAAAGTTTGAACATTGTAGAATATATGTTTATCATTGAAAATTAACAGATTTAAACAGTAGTACCATTTTTAATGCTGCTTCAAAGATATTTCCCTTCAAAGTGAAATTCTTGGTCACTCTGACCCAGTATGACAACCGAGGGCTAAGTGCAAACCGCTATTAAACCTAGCCCTGACATCGCGTTTATTTCTTCACCAGTCTGACGATGGAAGCCATATTCAATCAAGCGAAAAAACGTTTCAAGGTTCAATTAAGCACCGAACAAATTACAATCTCGCGATTTATATTCAGAAACACCAGAAGCATCAATCACATCGTCCTTCAACCAACAAGAATGTAAGCCACGAAACAGCTTCGTTCTCGTCAATCTCATACAGTCAACGCAGCGAAACGATCTCGGCGGCGCGCCCTCCTCCATCCAGAAATCGAAACGCCATGGGTGGGGAGGTAGGTGAGAAAGAGGTGGGGGGAAGTTTGGCACGGGACCAAAGGAAAAACCCGTGAGGCCAGAGATGAAGCGCAAAACGTCTGGCATTATGTCTGGCTGGTGTCAACGCCATCGCGGCGTTATAATCCGTGAGGGCCACGTTAACATTAATATCTCGTTTCCCAGCCGCCATTAGCCTCGTCAGCTTATCGCTTCTCCCGACTCGATGGTCGAAACAAAACCCACCCACCCTGTCGTAGGAGCGTTTCGCTGGGACCCGCTTTCAGAGGAAAGCCGGCTCGATCACGTAGGCAAAACACGTGACAAGGAATCGATGTAATGAAATATGGGCGTAAGTGAGGGGACGGGCGGCCAAGGGGGTGGCGTTTTGGCCTGCATCCAGAGAGGAACCTCCGCGCGAGGTTTCACGGCAGGCCCGTGGAAAAGACGGCCCCTCGTCGATCGTCCCATTCATCGTCCCCGGCAAGGTCGTCGCCGTCGACGCCTGCCTGAATCGGACGTCATTAGTTTTCCCTAGTTGTCCCAATTTCGTGTCCCCTGGCGCGACTCTTCTTGCTTCTTTCAGGTGTCGTCTGCCCTTAAACCCTCCAGGAGCCTTCCCGTTTATTAATTCCAGTTCCCACTGGCGGACCTCTCCTTACCCATCCTCGTTTCGTTTTCTTTGTCGTGCCACCGGTTCTAGATCACGGAGCCACGCTGTGCCAAACAGCGCTCGCGACTCAATAAGACAGAATTACCAATTCTATCGCCGGGCGACCGGCAATTTTTATCGACGCGACGGTCTGGTGAAATAATTCATCCCCCCGAACGATTTGCGGCACGCTAGGCGCCCGAGTATCATGCCAGGCAAAATGCGGGGGATGTGTGTCCTATCGCGAAATGATAAGGTGACACGCGCCAGTGTAACGGGCTTTCTATTGTTCCGACCTTGCTAAAATAGTGCGAGGTGCGGTGATGGAGTGATACTCGCGGAGTGGTAATCAGAACTCCGTTGAATGTTTATGGATTTAATCAGTGGATAATTGCAACGTTGGGGACGAAAAATTTGTGGGAGTATATGAGGCAAGCAATGGTGATTATTTTTTGGGGATTGTTTCAAAGTTTGCGTCAACATTTTGGGTCATGTGTTCCCCACAGTGGCGCACCCAGAAGGGGCCAAGGGGTCTGGCATCCCCCAAAGAAGGGGCTTTATTAAAAAAAGATAGCTGGATTCTTTAAAAATATTTTTATTCGTTCAACTTGTCTCCCCCAAGATTTAATCCTGAGTGCACCACTGCTCCATACGGAATGTGTTCTTTATTTGCTTTATGTTATACTTTTGTGCTAATAGCTTCTACTTTTCTGGTTATTTTAAACAAGATAATGTTTTACACTGCTTATAAGGAAATATGTGTATGTATGGTGTTCAGGTTATTAAGTTCATACCTTTAACATGGCAGAGGGAAAATTTGTTGTTGTTTTTGGGATTATTTGATCTCGAGGGGGACATTATATGATCAAATTCACTGCAAATACGTTCAAATTATACCGAAATGAATTTGATTTTATTAAATGATAGCAGGTGATTTCAACTATTTACATTTCTAACACATTTATATAAGCGAATAAAATGAATCCACACACTTACGACTGTAGGTTACTAGCTTTACTACTCAGCTTCGCCCGAAATTTAGATTTTGATTTTATAAAAAAAGTTTCTTTTAGTTTTTTTCTTAGCTTTTCACATTCATCTAGATTAGTCGGCATAATGAGCTGAGAAACATTTCGTGATCCCAGAGTTGACCGTTCGAAAGTTTTTAAGCGATAGAAAAACACACAAACATATAGAAGCTTTCTGCTTTATATATTAAGATAGTGACAAAATAGTGATCAGGACGTTGACTACCGGGCTATGTTGGTTAGATGGTTTATCAACCTGTCGGTAGTGATTTTAGTTTCTAATGAACCTGATTCTGCTAAATTTTTTAATGGATTTCATGGTGCTTTGCGTATTCCAATAAGATCTATGAAAAATTTGTATTACTTTCATTCATAACCGCGTAAATTAATGTTAGTCGTGACTATAAGTACAATAAATATGTAGCACTGTCACTTGTATATGAGTCACGCGACAATTAAAGTGTTACAAAATGAAAACAATTATTTTTCGATTCTATATCAACTGTCGGCTAACAGACGAGGCAAATAAGTAGAATCGCCCAGTACATGGTCAGACACATAATGATGTTCTGTTCACGGTGTGGAAACGTTTAATGTTACGGTTCAAATTCAATTACAACTACCTACACCACATATTACGAGAATTGAAAATAGAACTTGACATTTTTTATTTAAAAAATTTGAAATTTTTTTAGAACAGGAATTGTTTTGAATGTCATATGACCGTTTTACATATTAAAAATCGAGCAGAAACGTAGATATTAAGTAATCCATGACGTGATTTAAAAAACGTAAGATGCGCTATAAATAATTAACTCTCTGTCTAGACGTCTGGATTAATTACACATACGTAATACCTGAGAAATGTAAATTCTTAATTTTACACCTTGTTCTTCAAATTACTTTCTCCTTCAGCTCGTGTTTCCAGTTGCTTATGTTTTATAAAATTCCAAAAAACGTAGTTTCATTAAGGGGTCTCCCTACCTTGACAGTCCGAAAAGAATGCAATACTTCGGATTTTTTAAAGAGAAACCCTCAAATTATATTAATTAAAAACTTTATGCCTATATTTGTACATATTTAAACAAGATTTAAAAAAATCAATTAAAAATACAGTATCCGAAACTTTAAACGGGTTTTTCTCAAAACGATGTTTTTCGAAATGGTTAACATGATATCTCAAAAACCTATCACCTGATTTACTTTTAACTTGATATAGGTGTATCTTTAGTAGATGTCCCTTTCTCGATGGTACTAAAACTATGTCGGTGTTTGCAAAATTAGACTTTTGGGACTTACAAAACCAGCGAATTTTTTGCAGAAATTGTGTCTGTTTTAGGCGCTGCCATGTTTTTTTTAATTTTCAGTTCAGGCGATAGCCATACTCATACCGATTACACAAATTTTTAAATTTTCTATTTGAGACAACTACAACGACTGATTTTACGCTAACAATGCGCATATGATTTTTGTAAGGCGCTCTATTTGGAGCACTAGAACTCTGGATATAATCACTATTTTTGCGTACAATTTCTTTTTCATATTCTCTAAAGATTGACAAATGAAGCCGCAAAGCTGGAAGAAAATATATTTCACGGTTTTGATTTAAAAAATTCCCAAAGTTCGCATCATTTTTCGTCCGTCAAGTTAGAGATACCCCTTAAATCACCATAACTGCAAATGAAACGCCACCCCCTTTAACAAAATCTTTGCTGCTCCCCTGAATATATCACTTTCAATCACCCTCACTTTAAAGTATTCCAACTACACATATCTATCACATCAAAGTCACCTCAGATAAATCAAGATTGTGCTCTCTAAAAAAGCTTTGGTTTCAACACCTCACTTCAACTTACAACTGACATAAAACTTCCAACCAAAAGTGTGCCAAATACATTCGCAGGAGACACAAATCTCTCCATAAAAATTTCACGATAAACACCAATCGGCCCCCCTCAACGTTCTACCATAACCCCCCAGCTCCGAGCCTCCCAGGAAGATGATTCTACCAAGTATCTACTTCCAAACATGACATCCCATTCTACTCTGTAAAATACAACCTCTTCCTTCCAGCATATCGCTTAAAGCCGCATTTCTCAGCGCTTCGCGAAGCAGGAAGGGTGGCTCCCCGGGGCCGAGGGAATTGCAAGGAATTCAGCGGCTTATTTCCTAAGAATCGCCGGGACATGTCGCGTAATCGTACGTCGGAACTATATCGAAGTCACGTGGAGTGCCAGCTTTCGCAGCCCATAGGTAGCGCGCAACGATTGGCAGCGTCGCCCGTGGGCTTTTCTCTGGGTCACGGTGAAATGCCGTATCGGCGGCGAAGAACGCAGCCTCGTAGGATATGTTTAGCAGCCTATCGCCGATCAAAGAAGGGAAGAAAGTAAGGGTCTAATCGGGCCGCGAAGCGTGTGCACGCCTGTGACCTCCAGGCTCCGCACCAGCAGGCTCCGCCGCCTGGCAGACTCCGAGAGAGCGCGAGTTCCCCGTGGCACACGTGTCCCCGTCGAACTCCACTCGCAAGTTCCGCCTGTTAATTGCGCGCGATATTTACGCCAGGCTATTATTCACGATGGCGATACTTTGGCGCGTCACCGCGCCTCCGCGTACTTTCCAAACTTGCAGCCGCGAGGATGGTGCGCGGATGCTGCCTGTGTGACGTTCCTTTCGAAAGGCGCGCACACGCGTGTCCGAGTTGTATGAATGATTGCTTCGGCGCACCCACACGGCCTCGCTATTCGCTCGTACGCGCCCGACTAGATACGCACACACGCGGGTAGGGGAGGGGGGGGGGGGAGTGGGGGACGTGTAATTTCAACGCGGCCAGGCGTCCCCTTAACCGCGTCCATTGTTTATCTCCTCCTGTTCGTACCATAAATAGGTGTCCAGGCTGGCTCACTTTTGCCCGACCGGCCAACATATAGGTGCCATACAGAGACCGAACAAAATGTCCCTGCACAGCCTCGATTCCGATTCCACACCCTCCCTACCCCCCCCCCCCCACCACACCCCCCACCGCCCTTCACCCCAAATACCCTCGGGAGGGCGATGGGAGTACCCTTTACCCCGGGCCGTATTTCATTTTCCTCGGATCTGTATGGCACTCCTCTGCCAGCCGCGATAGCCACTGAAAGGGACGAGTGGAATAAGATCGGGGGCTGGGCTCCTCTGGATTTTGGCAAGGCCTGCGGAACGTGCTAAGATCGGGAGGGTTGCTGCTTTTGCCGCTTCGTTACTGCGCGGTTAGATCTATTCTTCTGAGGGAGGATGGGGGAGAGAGATATTAGCCAATGGCTGGCCCTCGTTTATCAAGCTTGTGACCGACGGGCAAGAGCGAAGATAGGTGTCTGTATAATTTCCTTGGGACAGTTACGGGCAGTTAAGGATAGGAGATAATTGGCACGGAATCGGATTACCTTCGAGGGAGAACTGTTCTGCTGGTCGTTCGGGGGAGGAACGTTTTACGCGCGTGCAGACGCTGCTGACCTTGAAAGTGGTTGGGAGTAGGTGTAGGAATAGGAATTGGCTGACGTGGTGGGGGAGAATGTAGGAGGGATTTTTGTTTTTTTTTTCTGGGTGGAAGGTTTGATTGAAGGGTTTGGTTGAATTATTTATTTGGTTGAGGGAACAGAAATGCATGGACGGGGGACTGAATGAGAGGGGTTTGGTACGAAGAAGAATTTGAATGGTAGTGTTCACATTTTTATGGAGGGTGGTTTTTAACCCTTCGTTGACACACCTCTTTTTTTGATCAACTTTGACATACCTGGGTGGCTCACACCCAGAACAATTTTTGAACGATTGCCAGTCTCATCTGAAGAATCCAAACGGTATGAAAAAATCATGGGTCAATTTCAAGGTCTCTAGAATGTATTACAATAGATTTTTATTGGAATTTCATCACAGTTTTTGTAAAAAATATCTAGATTACCATATGTCGAGAAAATACGAAGAAATTCTTCAAAAAATTGTAACTGTTACATATTTCAATATTAGAAGCTAAAAATATACAGAGTTATTGTTCAGATATAATATTTTCAGAGAAAAAATAGTTTGTAAGTTGGCTTTGGAAAAAAGGTATTTATTTTGCATATAGAAGGTACAGAGCGCCAATATTAGCTTATGGGTGGCTGACACCCGGAATGTTAACGAAGGGTTAAAATAGAATTGGTCTTATTTTTGTGGCTCCCGGTTAATTGTCCTAGGATTTCGGAGTTATAATGATATGACTAGGATTCATTTTATTATATTATCTGTGTTGAAAGTAGCTATATGTGCTAATTCATGTGATAATTATTTTATGCAAGATATTGTGAGAATTTTTTTAATCTTTTGAGTGCAAAAAATGTTTAAAAAAGTATTTTTAAATGTTTAACCCTCGGTTGTCACACTGGGTCAGATTGACAGATTGACAAACTGTAATTGCTTCAAATTTTTTTTTTGCATGATGACACATTAAATGCTAACTTTCAACGATGGGCATATATTCTACAATGTTCAAACATTATTTCAGAGTTTTTGAGACTTAATTTAACAAATAGTTTTTAAATAACAACTGATTGAAAATCGACAGGGTCAAATTGACCCAGTGTGACAACGACGTTTGAACAAGTAGGTGTGACAACCGAGGGTTAAAAAAGTTATGCGATTTTAAAGGTTGTAAACCTTCTACCGTCCGCCACTGTATATATCATTATATGAATTTTACTGAAATTGCAGAAGATTTGAAAAGAGAAATATGTTTGTGATAAATATTTTTCAATATTTCATGTTGTCCTTTGGAATTTCTATAATATAATGATTATAAAAGGTTGATATAGATGAAAACTGTGGAAGCCATTAAGAAATAACAATTCTATAACCTTTATTAGGATCACGATTTTCAAAACAGATTTTTTTTATTGAACATCTACTGTCGCAATGAAAATTAATTTCATAGAATAGTTCATTTTAGAACACAAGGAAAAATGACCAAATTTTTAGAGACAATGTGAATCACGAAAACCATACAAAATTTCAGCGACGTGAACGTATGGTGAATTTTCCTAACAATACTTCATCAAATATCGATTACATTTCTATCTCAATCATCACTCTACACTACATTACCATAATACAATATTTCAGCAACATTTAAAAAGTCTATCATAAAGGAACATTTCCCAGTTATGAATTTCCTATAATATTATTCTAAACTAAATAATAAATACTGATTAAAATATCCACCTCAACAGTCGTCACATTTCTCGAGTTCGAATTTGAAGGGAGCAAAATTTCCTATCGGCGCACTAGTTCGGTCAGTTAAATCAGAAAAAGCTAATTTGCAATTTTAAAAATTATGAATTCCGACGTTTTGATCTGTGATTTAGACCATTCTTCATTAGATCATTAGTCTAAATCACAGACCGAAACGTCGGAATTTATAATTTCTAAAATTACAAATTAGCTTTTTCTGATTTAACTGACCGAACTAGTGCGCCGAAACCACTTTTTGTTTATTCTACAAATACGGTCGATATCATAACTACTTTAGTTAAAATTTCGTATCATATCATATAAGAAATGCTACGAAAACTAATTAAACATAGAATATTAAGAGTGTTTAAAGTTTAAATCGTTCACTCACCGAAGAAGGTGTTGAAAACGTAGAGTAACTTCTTCTTACGGAACTCTGACAGTGGCATCTTGTCGATCTGCAACAAAGAGAAACGAGGGGGTTGTTGAATGTGCTCCTACATACGTGTGCGTTGTGTTAATATTCATTCTCGATCGAATGACGATCAGGGTCGATTGTCTCGAGCGACCGACCCTTATTTTATCTCGCCAGTAAAAAGTAATCGTGGCTTGCTTTTATCGAGCTGCTTTGTACGTCACCTCGATATTTACAAGGCCGTCGTGAAGACACAAAGTTGGCTTAATTCTGGTACGTCGACAGGTGTTCAATGTTAAATGATCATCTTTTCTCCGATATCTAACCGACGTCTAAAAAATTTCGCTGACCCTCCTTTGAAAGAATTTTCACACTTTCAAGTGGAACTGTATTGACTTAAAGCTAGGAAAGCTGTCAGACAAGACAGAAATATTAAAGTTATTTAAGGCACTTAGGGTGCTCGTATAATTTCGAAGAATGAACCAAGTTTCAGAGCTGAAATAATTGCTCGTTGAATGTAGCTTGGATATTATATTGAAGCTTCTGAAGAGTTGGGCATTAAATCAATAAAAAATTGTTTAAATAACGGATCAAATAAAAGTCACTTTAACTTTAGATTATTTGACGAATAAAGTTAACCCGGGTTAACCGGGATAATTTTTTGTAACTTATATTCGTTATTCGAAATTTGTATTTAAATAGCAATTTTTCCCATCTCTGAGCTGAAATTAGCGATCCCTTAATTGCCTTCAGCAATACTGGAAAGAAGGATTGAACCCCCATGTAATATGTAGGCTTACGTTTTCTCGATGGGAAATATATAGTGATACTAATATATAGTGATCTTTCCTTTTGCCTTGAATCGAAACGACTGACATAGCAGACAAAAGGTAACTCTTTATATAATAAGATTTAAATGCCTTTTCTCACTCGAGATAACGTGTATATTTGAGAATTCAATGACGCACATTTCACTGTAAATCCAATCAGTAGTACTGTAGATTAATTAAGATTGTGACGCAGTAGAATGTGACGTAAATCTGCAAATGACTCTTGGGAAATCAAAAATTCGTTTAAACATCCTGCTGCATCAATGTAGTATCCGCAAATAATAAACTTGACATTCACAGTGAGATGGGGAC
The DNA here is from genome assembly GCA_929108735.1 of Andrena dorsata. Lineage (NCBI taxonomy): Eukaryota > Metazoa > Arthropoda > Insecta > Hymenoptera > Andrenidae > Andrena > Andrena dorsata. The sequence goes on from OV815487.1 coordinate 41,389,904, forward strand.
CGCGTAATAATTTCCAAGAAATTTCTTAATTTCTGGGAACTATTGCAGTAGCCATTGTCAATTACGATACATCGTTACGATATAATACTTACAGGGTGGCATGTACGTTGTTAAATAACGTCTAGATTGGCTAGAATCCTTGCTCCACAAAATGTGTCAACGAACGAAATTCTTTCATTTCTCATTTAGTGTTCGACTGAGTAAAGAGGGCACATTCATTATTTCCCCTTTTCGGAGGCAGTTTGAGGGAGAAAAAGTATTCCGAAAAAGGAACTCGCCATATCGAAATTCGAGGAATGGAAATACACGAGGCAGGAATCGGTTGCTCCATTTCGATACTCGTGTGTGTAATTCTGAATTCCATTAATGTCATTTTATAGGAGGCAATTTTTAAATAACAAAATAATATGAAAAACGTACAGTGTTCTATTGAAAAAGTTACGTGGGTTAACTCTTCAATATTAAAATGTCTAACCTTCTATTTCGCCCAAAGTGGACAATTCTTCTCTACATTGTTATTTGACAATTCAGGATTTAGTCGTTATTACATCGACACCTAGTATGTCAGGACACTCTATAAGCTTATGCAATGCTAATTTTATGCAGCTTCCTGTTATTCTTGAAGTATTTAGCATATTCTGAATGAAATTCGTGCCTAGCTTATTTTACAATTAACTTTTAATGGCAATTAATGAGTAGAAGACTTAATAATCAGGTTATCAACGATGATCGTTATGAGGCAAATCTTTTCTACGTTTATCGTCTGCTTATATTTTCTGCCACATTATTCTGGCCAATAACGAAGTCTCAGCGACCGTTGCTACTCGAGGCGATTCTGCGAACAACAATAAGAGTCAGAAAAAGTATTTGATAGAAACTGAGTATTGTGATCTTCGATAAATATATTTACTGCCAATTGATAATTTCAGCTCACCCTCGAAAGAATATAAAAGTTTTCATAACAGAGTTAGGACAGGGTTTTTTAATACAGGAAATTGAAGCTGCAACTTTTACTACAACTTCAATAACGGATTATTAGGTGGGGATTAATTAGCAGAATGATGAAGGTATATTTTGAAAATAACACGAAATCATGTTTCTGTGTAACGTAAGAGAGGTGTCTAATTGAAATAACGAGTTTAGAACTTTATAAAAATTGCAATTAATTTCAATTATACTCATTATTATTAGTTCCTAAAATGATGAACTCTGAAATATTTCTAATTTAAATTGGGAAAGTCGTTGTCAAATGGTGTTCAAAGTGTATCACCTAACACAAAACAAGTAAGCTTATCAAATTAGAGATAATGAAGTAATGGAAGTGTATACAACATCATTAACAAATAATTTAGTCAGTGTTTTTTGTTCATAATTTAATCGCACATGTCAAATTAGTTATTCCACTCGAATGTTTCTATTAAATTCTTATCTATTGTTCAACGCGTGAGGGGTAATAAACGTGGCCACATAATCGTCACATCTATCCTCATCTTAAGCCAGAAAAAGCTGAATAACAGTCGTAATGCACAATGTAGCGGCACTAACCGTACCTTAATCTACAATAAATAAGAAATAATAACACATAATCGCTACTGATAACAATCGATTCGTGAGAGCTACTCTGGAGAAAGCCAACTGCTAACAGTGTAATCGTCTATGTCTATAGTACAGAGTGTAGACTCTATAGTATCATTAACCGTCAAGGTTAATATTTACGTCAATCTTCAGAACGATTCATATTGTGCAGCATTCATTTTTATTCTTCGAACGTGACGCTCGATAATCTCAACGAGAAGAGGCATGCGTTAAAAAGTCTGAAATCTAAAAAAAATTTAGTGGTTGAAAAATATTTCTAGAACTTATAGAAAAATATGTTTAATTAGTGATTGCCAATATTATCGATTATTGAGGAAATATTAATATGCTGCTTCAAGTAATAAATATTAGGAATGAAAAACTCAATGTACATTCAATATGAATATCTATTTTCTATACTATGTTGGACTTTTCGAAATTTTTCAATAACGACAAGGAGAGCTAGAAATTTCTGTAGTTCTTCTAGAAAATTAGATTCGAAATTTTAAATAATTTCAGAAATAAGATATATTAAAATATATCGAACTCATAATTTCCAAAATTGTTGATAAATGGAGAAATATTGAGGGGCTACCCGAAATAATTGGTCACGTTTTTGCACAAGAAAATTATTATGCAACTAATATTATCATCTAATATTTGTTGTTCTGAGTGGCCAAATTTCTCGATTAACAAGGAGATATTAATTCAGGGGAATAAATCAAGTTTTAGAAACGAAAAAGTTGTTTGATGAATCCAACTTGTATATTATGTTCGAATCTTTAAAACTTCACAAAGTAGTTTTACAACACCAATTGAGTTAAGTACATAATCCCTCAATTGTTTTCAACAGCATAAAGAAAGGAGACGCTTTGCCGAAAGTTGTTGAACCCTTACAAGCCTTATCTGGTAGATTACAGGCTTACATTTTCTTGACGAGGAATTTTTCGAAAAGCTAAAGATCTAGGTGATGTTAAACAAGAAGGGATTTAGGCGAAGAAAGTCGTTGTCTGGAAGAATCTTCTTGTTACTTTTTTCGTTCACGAACTGCCAGTTCGAGCCATTAAATTGATAGGATCATGTTCCTCTCCATTACCTCGTGATCACACACGACGCATTGTGGTGTAATTCGATAATAAGTAAGTCAATTACGAAGTCCGTCAGAGTGAACGACTATCGTGGAATGTCTACTCTAATGTTGCAACTCTTGCTTGCATTATGGGTGACAAGCGTTAGCGAGTGATACGTGTTCACTTGAACCATTTGCAGCGAATTTGAGGAGAGTTACCCTTCCTAGTTTAGGTTTGCTCTTGTCATAATAAAATTACGATAATATTACTTTACTTGTAATAATGGGTGGTGTGCTTATTAGTCGATGTGTTATAAACAATAGAAGATTGAAAGTTGCACGTTCTAAATGGGGTTATATTTTAGTCAGAGATTTAAATAGCGAATTTAATATTCCAGCTTTAGAAAGAAACCATAATATAGTAAAAATATTTTAATCTCCTCTTGTTTCAGAGTTAACAATATTTAAAATGAATTCTTTCGGTTAAATTACTTTCTTTTTTATGAGTATTTATTAGTGAGAGTGGTAAGGAATGCTGTGGTTTGTAATTGTTTCGATGCTTTTTGAATTTTCTGTTTGCAGTTACGTACAAAAGTAATAAAATATGCAACTTTGACTACATTTCAAAATTGTTATTTATAATATTTCGTATCCTTCCTCAGGTGTTTGGAGGCAATATTTTACTTATACCTTTTCTAGTCAAAAATTGCATATTACTACTCATATTTCAATTAAGTTTTCCACTAGGCAATTCTATGAATAGTTATTTCTACTCTTTAATTCTATTTGTTCGGGAAGTGTTACGTTCTTTAAAAACTTTAAACTTTAATTTGGGCGCCTCATTATTTAACAAATATTCTCTGAACAAAAATAGTGTTTGTGTAGAAATAATCCATATCACAGGTAATGTGTGCCCACACTGTTGTCAAAAATAATAAGAATTCAGTGTAACAAGTCTTATGTAAAATCTTCATTTTGTGCTGGTGGCTCTAATATAATTTGACCACCCACTGTGTTTACTTGCTTCTTCCATTTCATTATCTTGTCAATATAAGACCGACATCATTGGAAAATTAAATTTATTATCGACCAATTTCGTATCGATTTTACTTCACCTCAGTAAATGCAACACTAATACTCTCTATCAGTTCATGCTTTCTACTGACTCGGACTCGATAAACTTTTTCCTGTAAAATTCCCCGGAGGTAAAAATTCGTGACATTTTAAGTGGAAGTGTATTTTAGTAAAACATTTCTTAATTTACGTTGATACAGCAGCTTCTTCTTTATTTCAACATGATTTATATTTTAAAACGCTTTTTTAAAATGCTTTTCAGTCTCTTTTTTCCTTTTTAATTTAAGATGGAGGATTTTAAGTGTGCCAATATTTTCTAATTATTTTGTTACCATTTACAACTATATGAAGTTCTACTTCCTTCTTTGCGCTCTGAGGTCAGAAAAATGAAGAAAAATAGCTACATGTCGTTTTTGTTTCATAGCTGACAATTTTACACCGTAGGAAGAAAGTTTTTTCATCAAGCTTTTTTATACCTCAGTTTTTTTGTTTGAAAAATAAAGCATAATTTCAGAGAACTTGAAATTAGGCTCTAAATCCTAATTTCTCGTATTAGAGAGTTCTCTGCAGGGAATGGCGCGAGGAGGTTAAGAAAAACTTTACAGTCCTACAAAATTAATACAGAGTTTATCAGTCTCGTTTGTTCGTTCGTCAATTTTTTCTTATGCAAAAATGATTGGGAACTTCTTTCTGTAGTGAAAGAAACGGTGGTTGTGAAGTTACACAAAATGTCTCTTTCATCAGTTGATAAAATCTGTATGTTTTTACATTTTCGACATGGAAAATTATGTCTGCTGCATTTTTCTTGTTACCCATTTCCAACAAGTAATATTCATTATTTTTCACTTAGAATTTGCTACGCTTTAAAATCAAAATTTATTTACCATGGCCATGTATTTAATTGTAAGAATTTGTGAAATTCTACTTAGTATTAATATAAAGTAAATAATGAAGTATTTAAAAAAACTATGTAAACTATTTCTATAGTGTCAAATACAAATGGCAATTAAAATATTTGCAAATTATCTGCAATTATGTTTTACCAAAACAAAATACCACTAAATTCCTTGTTTATTGAAAAATAATTTGCATAATAACTATACACTGTAGTTTGTGTAATAACTGCTGCAAATTTAAAAGAAACTGAATTCAAGTAATCTTTCTGTGGGCATTTTTTTTATTCTTTAGGTTTTGAAATATACTCAGGACGAAATATGAATGTAACCTTTTTCGTTGGAAAAAATTTCCATTGTCCAATAAACGTGCTATAAATACCAATGTAAAAGCCTTTCAAATGGCATAATACCACACCCATAAAAGGAACACGTTACAGCTTTTACGCAAGTAACGGCCATTTTCGTGTAAATAATTTTGTATGCGATGTTCAACATCTGAAAGCGTCTACCCACATTTCACAAAAATATCAACCAGTAAAATTATCGCAGCTTGTATTTTATATTTAAAGAATGAATTCAAGGAAATTTGATTTTCTTTTAATAATCCAAATATGATATTAAAAAATCCTATGAGTATTTAACCATCACAGTTTTAGTGAATTTTTTGCTTTTTATGAACAAAAAATTACCGAGAGTAATCTTTTCTATTATACCAAGTAAACAGTCATACAAAACTTTTGTCTAATCACAGTCCTCTATTTCAAAACTACTTTCAAACAAAATGATATTCTACAGTTTTCGCAGTAAAACAATTTCGATGTTTTACAGTAACTAAGATTATTATAAATCTTTTCTAAACATCTAATTGACTTTTTCAAACACCCTTTATAATATTTGGCAATAATATTTGAATGTAAATATACATTATAATATAAGTATCGCAAGTTCATATTTCTAACATAAAAATTTTGCAGTAAAATATTATTCAAACATTAAACAGTAGAATTAATCTACTATAAATTAATCATAAATCTACATATATACATATATCTACTATTAACCTACTGTTATAATTTATAATATTTCAATCTACACTAAATTTAGAATTAATACGAAAAGCGATAAATTCGCAACCACTGCAGTGACTCGATATGAATGGAAACAACTGTTTATAAGTCCCCCTAAAAACTTTACTCGGGTGACCTATTACTCCCCGTAGATCTGCAAGTCTATTTTAATCAATAACGTGCACGTTCCCGATCGGATAAAATAAAATTCCAAACGAGCAACGCTGCGAATACCCTTGAAAAACTCAGTGACGGCGCGAAATATAAAATTTTTCCTAAAAACTTTTAACGGTTATCGCAAACCGATAAAAGCTTTCAGGTGGAGTAGGGGGTTGGAGGAGGAGGGGTTGCAGGCAAGAATGAAGCATGACGACACGGGGGAGGCGGAAGTGAGCGGAAAAAAAAATAGAACGATAAATTATTGTGCTCGAAATTCGGCAGGGTTTGGGGAGATAAGCGGCGGCCACACAATATGGCGGTGCGACGCAGAGACCTATTTAGAGTAAGCTTTAAGTCCCATTGTCTCGCCTTAACACCATGAACGACCTCGATTCCAATTGCCACGGTTCGCATGTGCCGCCAGACGCGACACCTACCATATAGTCTCGTTATCTCCTACTGCAAATATATCAAACTGTCAATACGCTAAATATCGCCAAGGTTCGATGGGACGCGTACGACATTCAGCGAAGAAACGAGACGCTCGCAACAAGTGTCGCGAGAACGCCGTGTTGTAAGTTAGCAACTTTATCGATTCGACCGCGAGGATTGTTTTATACGGTGATTCTTTTCTCTGGGACACTGATTTTGCTAAAATCTTGCACAGAGTTAATGCATGCCATGTACAGTAATGTTAGTGCAGTACAGAGGGTGGCCAAATTATTATACCCAAAATATTTTCAATTTTTGAGATAATTAGGTAATTAGCCAAAAAAATTTTCCGGTAAATCCAACGAAGAACTTTTATAGAGCAAACATTTCTCTTTAATTTCGTTTTTTGGGTTTTGTTGGATGATTTTTATTGACCGAGTTCTTCGTGATCAAAATAAAAAGGGTAGTTTTCACTTTGAAAACCTATAACTTCCAAACTTATGATCGTAGACAAATCTTCATGAGTGTTTCGGAAAGCTAAGAAAGTTTCCTTTCAGAACTTTTAATTGCCAATTGAAGATTTTTTTACTCGCATTAAATATATTTTAAAATAATCCCAAAAATTGACGAAAATGTTTTGAGTATAAAAATTTGGCCACCCTCCGTATATTAATTTTTGTGAGAATATTAACCCTCCGTGGCCACACTTTCTTATAATCACAAATTGGTCGTGTGGGGTCATTTTTGAGGTGACATGTTCGTATTTTTTAATCTTTTAACTTTTGAGTGATAATTGTAATACTTTCGTAATACTTATACAATCATGCTCTAATAGTGTTTTTCTAGAAATGTAAATTTTGGTACGTTGAAATCTGTATTTTTTTCTCTTAAGATTCTGCAAATTTTTAAATTTTATTATTAAGTGTCAACGAAGCTAAGAGGCCACAAAGGCTTACATTTTGTACTTTCCAAATTTTATATACAGATCTGTATGGACGATCAAGGTTTAGTTGGATATTTAATTGTAGAAATAATTATACATATGTATAAATATGTCAGGGATTAATGTACAGACTATTGTTGAGTTGCCACTGCAACTGATTTATGCACAAGTGCATATATAGTGGACCTGGAAAAGGAGAAACTTTGAATTCTATTTTCGCGACTTTTGGGCGGCGAGTTCTGCACGTTTGATATATTATTCTACATGTTCTGCTCTAATGCTATGCAAAATTGGAATCAACTCGGTGATGTGAAGTTTTTGCATTCCCTTAGTGTTTTATGATATTATTTTATGATATGCGTTACATTATTGGTCATAATTATATGTAGTGTTAATTCTGTATAAAAAAGCTAAAACGAAAGTGTCTAATAATATTTTTTGAGTTTGGGGGGTTAGTTTTCGAAAAATAGAAAGACAATTTTAACGACGTTATTGCACAAATGTCGTAAATTTTATGATTTCCCAAATATGAACACAAACATTATTGAAATCACTTCAAACTTTATTGAAGTCAGCATAAAATATAATTTATTAATTAATACATTAATAAAAATGTTGAAATAAAATAAAATTTCTATTTTCACTTCTGAGGAATTTAATTCTTTCGTTTTTAATAAATGGAATGATAAAATTCCACTATTCGTAAGATTTATTCGGCACTAACAATAAGTAATGTATCATACACCACACAAATTTATTATAATAGAAAATGATTACCCGATTTGCAGTAGACGCTTCTATTTTTAGAAATGATAACTATCTCCGCCTTTTTCATGGCTTTCTTTCAGTAAAACTTACCACGTATCAAGAGTAGGTCAACAAAACCGTAATTCAGTATAACGCAGTGAAGTTTGCAATCGCTGACATGTTCTCCGTCGTAGCATGACGCTCATGAAAGTCACACTGACACACAAACTTCATGACGACCCTATTTACTCGCCACCACCCTAAACTTCGAGCCTTTTACTCGCACAGACCACTCAAATTGTACCATAATCAAAACAGACTGACACCCATAGTCGCCGTAAATTCTAGATTGTCCACCAACAGACACAGTTCTTAAATTTTCATTGCTTAATTAGATTTGCCAGGTTCCCATATGGAAATATTTGTTTCCCAAGTTATTTTAATATTAGTAGTTTACTACAAATCATTCAATTCCAGTAAATATATCTACTTAAGGGGGGGGGGGGGGAATCCTATTTTATGAGCTAAAAACATAGAAAAATTTAGGAATTTTTTTAATGAAACTAGCATTTTGATTCATCTGAAATTTTAACCATGTTTTTGTTTGTTGCACACCAATGGTCAGCGAATTTTTGCGCGGCGTGATGGTTGATCATGCATAATTACTATATTTATGGTTAGAAATGAATAAAAAAACTGCAGCTTCCTCAAAGATGCATCAAAACACTTATCCAAAAGTTATTTTAATCCTCTAAGAAGTTGCTGCATTCTTGATAAAGAGCTAAATAGTTTGTATCTGCATCGTTCTAAAACTCCAATTATTTATTTAGATAATCCATAAACCCATTAAGAGGTCCTATATTGTCACAGTGAATTAATGTCCCTCAAAACAGAATTAAAATTAGTGTCAATGGTATAACATCAATAAATTATTAATTCAAATAATTATAGAAATGTCTGTTCAGTGCCTAACGTTAGGTTCTACCTACAATACCTATTTACACCTCATTCAATTTCGTCATCCAAGATTCGCGAATATTGTCACAGTAAATCAACATGCTTTGAACTCCGCACTTTCGAAATATACATCTCGACAAGAATAATTGATCTTACGCAAGAAGTCGTAACGCAGACGTCTATTCGTTAAATGGAGAACGACATCGTGATCAGGAAGTGGTACAATAGAGTTCTGTCACAAAGTATTCCAATAGTACTCTGTGACAGAGTTCGAAAATTAATGACTTTACAAGATGAAGTGTATCCTTGCAGCATTGTCTCGTGCTGTATAAATCGTTACCTGGTCTCCTTGCTCAGAACTGCTACGTCCTCAGACCAGTCTTAAAACTTTTGATTGTGCCTTAAAATCACCAGTCGACACACTGTTTTCTCCAAAACTGATTAACTGGTTCGCACGTGTAGTCTTATATACATATGGTATCTCTATTTAAAAAGAATGGGGAAGTCATTATCGCGATGAGAACCAGGGGAACATATAAAGTTCATTATCTACATCTACAATAATCTATATGGTTCCTACTGTTGTCATGTACCTACTGTGTGATCTAAAATCGAGCAACTAAGGAAAAGAAGTTAATTACTATAGAAATACAATAGTGTCGATCATAAAACAGAAATTATCACTTTTGTGAAATAAATTCGGATGAAATGTGAGTCAATTTTAATCCCACGTTAGTTAAATGGAGCTGTGACTGTGAGAGGTTCGGGGGAGGGGGGGGGGTGCCATTTATTATCAACCCACCCAGTATGGAATTTTATTAGCGGGTATATTAGATGATAATAAAGAAACGTGTTATATTACTGATTTGAGAAAAAAAATAGAAAAGATAAGTAAAGTGGATTACGATAACGATGAGTGTAGATAATTCTGTAGGTATGCTAAGTAGAACAATTATACTTTCATCTATCGAGGGGCGTTGATTAGAGAGTGAGAGCAATTTACGTATTTTAGTAAGGATTTGTTATACTTTTAAAGGAAGAAGGATAGTAATTTAATTTTCAGAGATGAACAACTTTTTATGCTGATCTTTAAATGATTTTAATGTTGTAGCTTTCATTTATGATGAAAACAGTTCGTGTCTTGTGTTTTATTTATACCTATGCTTGTGAAAATTGTCATTTTGGCAAAACGGATTGGAAAAGTCAGAAAAGTTAATGACATTTACTTTTCAACTTGTAAGGATGTATTTCTTTTTCTAGTATTTTACTAATTGTAAGTTGGAAAGATGTATCAGATTTTTAGTTTCTAAAGAGTGTATAGTGTGTTTGTGTGTACAAATGTAGTCGAATACATAAAAGCTTGGAAAATGCAATTGAGAAATACTATAATATAAGATATAAATATTTTTTACTCATTCTTTTAGGTACTGTCATTTTTAATTCAATTTTCTTGGTATTAGTAGTTAGAAGTTTTCATTTTGTCATCATTTTCAAAACGTATCTGAAAAAGTAATGTTAAGTACCAGGAGTATCATTTTTGTTTAAACAAATATGCTTTGGTAGTTGATTTATCAGTAAAGGTTTTTGAAAATTTGAGAACCACGTGGAATTTTATTATCTTATTCATTCGTCCTTAATATATTAACTTAACTATTATTTTCCCAGCAGTGTAAAATTTGAGAAGTTATAACATTTTGTTTAGATTCCAGTTATTTCAAATAGATTGATATCCCTTTATTTCCAAATAATATTAATGCAAAGAAATGACTAAAATATTACTTCAAATCGCAATTATTGATTTTAATTTTAAACAAAATTCTCCCAGCTTTGAACTTCATTCGCTTCAGACACGTTGTGAGCACTGTTATACTATAGTTGCTTTGCTGAACACAACTTCTCGTCAGGTGTAATTTCGCGTAGATAACTTTCGCATACACGCCTTATCGCTTTGTGTACATTTGCAACACAGTTTCGTTTTGTCGTTACAAAATTCAGCTGAAACGTTCATCATCGCACTTTGCATAATTTAGTTACAGACGGTGAATTGTAACGCGAAAAGTCAAGCTGTTAATTTTCCCCTTTGGTTAGAGTCGTCCGTTGAGTACTTTTGAATTACATTAACGACCAAAACTTTTGGTACATCCATTAGTGCCAAAACTGTTTTCGAATTTTGTACTTACAGTAGAATATGAACAATTATGTTGACATTCGTTCTGGAAACATATTTTGATAAATAAGTATAAGCAATAGTAAATATGATGATGTTACAATATATAAAAAATTTATGAAATGTTTTATTAAATTATACGTTTTCGTTTTATTACTGTTTCAGGTAGTTCTGACATTTGCATTACTAGTTTATGTTCATTGTTATTCACATTTTTTATGAAAAAATAAATCTCCATTTTTTAATTATTCCATCAAGAAACTGAGCAACTATATAGGTGCACCTGAATATCGATTATATTGCAAACTTTAACTTGACAGGAAAATAAAACAGCTTGACGTTTATCTTGCAAGTTCAAATTCCATTCAAGTTTACACTGCGCCGTTACATGGCGATTGATATAAATTACATTTCCAACAGAAATTTCTGACTCCTACAATTCAATTTCAAAGTTTCACACTTTTAAGTTTGCTGTAAGAACAGATCGCATAAAAATTCTACTTTAAATTAACTTTACGACTTGGTACTGAAATTTCTACGTTATGATAGTTCTCTGAGGTGTAGTGTAAGTAATCTCGCATTAGTTATGAGTTCAAGTTAGCACAAACTTGTAGTTGTAAAATATAGATTCATGATGTCGTTAGTTTCTGTATTATGTCTGACGTGAAGGTAAACTTATCAGCTTCATATTTTCAATTAACAAACGCGATAGACTTAATTTATCATAAATTGATATTCATTAAGGGACATTAAAAAAGTAAAGACTGTGAAACACAAGGTGTTTCTATTTTAATTTAAACGCGCGAATGTCTTTAAAATCGGTAATTATAAAAGAAAGTAATGTGTCAGGATGAAATTACTTCGTTTTGAAGGAGACTTTGCAATCAGAGAATTAGTCTCAAAATAAACTAGATATGTGTACAAAAATTCGGAATTTTGTTATTTTCCTTTCTATCTAAAAGAAATTCTGGCTTTAAATAAATTTTGATAATTATAGGCACTTTACTGAGGAAAATGCAAAGTTGTTGATAGTCTAATTATTTTATTATAAATTGGACGTTTATTCCTGTAGTTCCAGTTATTTACATTAAGCTAGTTTTAGTCTACTAGATAATCTATTGACTTACTTGTTACATCATCCAATTTAAATTGAATATTATTTTGCAAAAACATTCTATCGTCTAGGTTGAATATGTGTACATTTGAATACAGTAAGTAACAAAAATATGCGGACACTTTTTCAAATCGCATAACTTTTTTAAAATTAATCTAAACGACTAAGATTTTTGAGAAGCTAGAAGGATTAGTTTGCCAAGTGACGTAATTCGTCGTTTTGAAAAAAAATGCGATTGGTCGAAATACCGAAAGAAATAGTAAGGGTCGCTTTTCCAACTCTTTCTTCTGAGCTTGTAATGAAAATTCAAAAATCTCGTTTGTAGATTGAAGTAAGTTACATACATGCTGAAAATTTCATCAAAATCGATTAACGTTGCTCCGATGTTTCATACATTTATAATACCACTCCTAGCCAATAATTACTTAAATTCACGTTCCCACGTGTGCCTGGCTAGGGGCATTAACGGATTATCAAACTTGATTGACCGCTTGTCCAGGTTAATTACTGAACTCCGGCATTCTTTATTCCTCGAATTTTAATGTTTTGGACAAAGTAATCACAGCAAACGAAGCAGCTTGGTTTGTGCTTAAAATTTTATGTTCCACTTCAACGCCTAGTGGATTTTACTTCTGAAGAATACTTCCTCGAAAAGATGCGGAAAGCTGTGCGCGAGACCAGTCCTCCTTCATACCCCCTCCCCTGCTTTTAATTATAATGCTGGGCAAAGAGTTAATATCAGTTTTTATGACGTTCCATTGTTATAAAACAATGTGTACTGCCACGTCCTTAACTCCGGCCAAGGAGAAATGTTGCGCCGTACCAATGAAAAAAGGGACAACAAAGATTTCATCTTCACCGCGAGCATCCCTCGTTTTTTTTCTGCATCGCACAGAGTTTAAATATTTAAATTGCCCTGTTTAATGACGTTCGTAAAAGTAAACAGTCCTCAGTTCTCTCGCCAGTAATCCGTGTTTTTTTTCCTCTTATCTAATCTATAAACTGCGTACTTACACAATTATTGCGCGGGGATTGTTCTTAATATTATTTAATTTAATCATCTTCTTTGGATTAGAAAGTAGAATGTATCTCATGAAGTTATTTGTGTTCATGGAACAGTGATGTTTTAATTGCGGTCTAGTGATTCTTTCAAATTGTTTCAATTTTGAGCACATAATGAAGAAATTAAGAAATAAAAATAATGGATAGGTAGCAATTAATATTTATAAAGAAGGCTAAGTGATAGGCATCTGTATATTCATTTAAATTGAACTGTAATGGGAGATACTTTTGTAATAATAACATAATAATTATGTTTAATAGGTTTGATGTCGGGTTTTACAATCATAATTTTACTGCAATAAAATTTCTAACTCGATGGTTAATGAAATCTAAATATAAAAAAAGGAATTGCATATTTTATCGAAGATATATCATAAATAGTATTGTCATATTTTAAATATAAGTATAATTTATAGGATGATGCTTATTGACCTCAGATCACATACAAAAATGAATATATTTATATAATTTCATATTAAGTTTCATTTTGTTTAGAATTGCTGAAATTAATAAATACTAAATGTCGCTGTATAATAAAAGAATTCACTTCTACCAGTTACAATATTCTACAATTTGAACTAGGGGTTTTATCAAATTCAGTATCCTATGTAGGTTTTAAAGTTACGATCAAGTGAAATTTGAAATTTAAAGTAACGCAAAGCACGCCGTGAAAAATTCGGAAGAAGAACATCCCATGCATATTCATCAGAAATCGACTTTCAGTTTTTTCTTCAGTCCCACCTTAAAAATAAGTCACTAAACTTTAAAAAATAAATTGAAATAGCAAGGCCTGCAGACGTACATTTCCTCGAAAATTAGCATACATTTCAAAATACAACCTATGTAGCTAAACTATAAATAAAATATAACTGTGAGAAACAGAAGTAATATCATCGTGGATGCTATAACATCTGCACGTCAAAAATTTTTCTTCTGACTTGCCTCCGCGTATAACGTTTTATCCCTGAAAATATCAAATTCCTGAATCGCACCTAAGGGATATACAGGCTGATTTAAAAATGCAGCTTCGAGATCATATCTGTAGCGCTGCGGAAAAAGTATTTGCACAGTGGGACTATAACTGACCTCATAAACCAATATGAACTATATTTTCTCACGAACTAAAAAACAACCTTCTCTAGGGTGCGTGAGTTGGAGCTTATTGTCGGAACAATCATTCATGCTTTAAAAGAAAATTAAAAACACGAAGTTCAGAAAAATTGGTCTGGGTAATTAATTTTGGTTTTCACTGTAACAGTAGATTGTAATGTTCACAAATCGTTTATAAATCACTAAATTAACTTTTCGTTCAATGATTAGATGTAATATGATTCATTTGAGAATATGATATATCTACACATGAAGGTGAATAGGAAACATTTAAAAAAATTCAACGGGGAATTTTTATTACATAAAAGATTCTATGGTGCAAAGAAGTTACAGATGTAATGAACGGTATTTGTTTCTTCGTCCCTTTAACGTATATCCATTGCGCATAATGTTTAAAGTTTTCTAATTTCTTTTCCATCTACTTACATATTCTGAAATAGCAGGAAACTATAATATTTTTAGTAATATTGACAGAAGGCTTAATTGTAATTGTAACCCGCCGAATTACATTCCAAGAGATATCACCGTCCAACTTTCCAACAGTAAAATTTCATTACCACACTTCTATAAAATAAAGCTACGCGTAGCCTACTCATATTTGCGACAGCAGGTGCACTTGGATCACCGTATCTCTCGATCCGTCACTCGCTACGTTCAAATTAGCACCAACTAATCCTGAAACCCAATTCTCTGTGTGTAGAGGCACGTAGCAACTAAACTTCTTAGGAACATAAACTGTGAGGCTAGGTCTAATGGAAAGCCAAGACTAGCAAAAGCGATGATCAATATTCCAGGAGCGGTATAAGAATCTCCTGTGCCTGAAATTTTATATGAAAATCTAAAATTCTTAAGCACCAAGTGCATAGGTATAACGAGCAGTAGTAAGGACTCCAACTACACATGCGCAAACAGAAGGAAGCGCCATAGCGCGCCTCTAGAGGGATATGGATATAACTAGATTCGAGGTTTGACGATCTAAATAGTATCGAGGCTTTATTATTAGGTAGTGCCAGTCAGGGCCGAATTAAGGCCTTTAAAAGCCACAAGCACTTAAACGATTTTGAGACCACCATATACAAGCTGATCACTGCAACACAATGTACGATTTTTTAGGAATTTTTGATAATTTGACTAAAAAATCTTTCTAACAAACGTTGGATTTTAAAATTAAGAAAATTTCTATCTTGCTCTCATTTCTCTTTATGCCCCAAGCATGTGGTTATTTTCAATTTCTTTATTTTTATATTTTCTTAAAGCACAGCATCTTGAAAATATTCCCTGAAAGTGTTAAGTTAACCCGACCAAAATTGACAAAGTTATACGCGTGCAAGTAGCTAGGTATTCCGCGATGTAGCGCTCAGATCCAAAACTTTAACCGCGTTTTCCTAAAAATCGTGTTTTCAAAGTCGATGACACACATAACTAAAAAATCAATCGGGAGCTTTTCCTCTTTTTTGCCTAGATTTTTTACACTCGAAAAACGAGCGATTTTTTGCCAAATATCGATGCCATTTTGTCTCAAAATAATTTTTCCAAAATCGGGCTTCATAGCGCCTAGATAATTTCATATATTATCTAAAAAAAATTGAATTTTCAATTTTTGATGATCCTGCATCGAGCTCCGGTTGCCACCGCAAAGCGCATAATGTTTAATAATAAAAGTTTATCAGTTTTTTCTAGAAAAAATTCCCAATGAAGCATTTTGTTTATTTGCTTGTTTATGTTGCTTATTGATTAAATACAGTAAAAAGCAGTGAATTCTTGAACCTTTCTTCTAACTCGTCCTGTATACGAGTCGAAGTAGAAATACATCCCAACGTAAGTGTTCAGTGCCTCGTAACGCGGCTTACATAGCTACAGAAAATAAAACCTCGCGGGTCAAAAGGTACAAGATGATTCGCTGGCAGGGTGTACTTTGCGCGTGTATCGGGCAAATAAATTACGATGGCGGCGATGTGAAAAGAGGAAACTATGGATCGTTCACAAAAGGGTGACGAGATGAAAAAAAACGCTAATGCGTGTACCCTGTAACGTCAATCAAAGCTTACACTTTGGTGAATGGAACCACGGTGCCGAAGGAAATGAAAAGTGATTGGAGGGCATTGCAGCTGCTCGCAACTTTGTAATTACTTGTTGAAGACAGATTTGAATATAAGAAACAGAAATTCCTTGTTGTTGGAATTTATTTAACTTAACTTCCTTTTATGGGGGCATCTCGTCTTGTTGACATACTTAAAAACTTGAGGGTTTACCCAAATTCATTTCGATAAACTACAAAAATGAGTAGAGTGATGGGAAGAATATGCATATAATGTAAAGTCAAAGTAAAAATTTAAATTATTGTCACTTGCTAATTTTATCACACCTCGTAACAAAATGGAAATGTAACACATAATCTATTAAACTCTAATAATTGGAGGTACTAATCAATCAACCATACACCAATCAAAACGCAAGCGGCTAATTCAAAATTGACTTTTCTGCATGCGAAACAATTTAATTGAAATTAAACGACAATTCTATTGTTGTAGAAAATTTGTTGTATCGTTACTTCATTACATAGATATTGTTGCAATTTTATTGTTATGCTCGTAAAGTTAAATAGAAGAAACTAAATTAATGAATTCAAAGGTATGATGGTTCAATTAAAATTCTCCATTGCCAACTTTTTGTATTTTATATATTTTCGTGCGAATCTCAATTTCATGGGGAAATTGAGAAATAAAATTGATTTAACACGTTTCACAGAATGAGAAAAAAAACTGAATATCGAAAATGTTAGAAACATATTTTCTAATTTATTTCGCAATCGCGTATAGCGAGACATCCATAACGCATGATCTACTTCTTTCGCAGGACGCTTTCAGTATTTAATTAAAATCGTATTGAATACGGTGCGGGATGCATCGCTGTTATCGTCAGAACGATCGTATTGTCTCTTCAGGGTTGTCGCGCGGAAAATGTGAAGAAACGTGTGGTACCATTAAAAAAATGATACAGTATGACACGTAAAATAGAATCCATCCACATTTTTCCAACATTTGCAGTAGGTTTTATGCGCGTTTTCTCATATTCGGCTCGTGTTTTCGTCTTTAATTAGGAATTGGTTTTTCCATCCATTGCACACTGAATTTTAAGTATGCCAACTTGGAATCACTAATTTATGCGATCGATGCATATCCCGAGTTTAAAATTTGAAAATACTGTTGCCATTAAATTTCATTTTAACTTTTAGTGGAATATTTAATTTTAAATCAGTGACATATTCAAATTTCTGACTTAAAAATCTCAAACCCTATAGCTCCGAATGATTAAAATTCAGATTTTAATATTTCGGGGAAGAGATTTCCTAAAATCATTATATTTTGGAGGAATTTTAATTTTTAGATTTGTGGCATTTTAAATAAACGTTAACTTAAAGCGCTATCAATATCCCCGAGGATAGGTATGTTTTAAGCGACGCGGTTATATTTCACTGAATTTTCAGATAATTAAATGCCCCATAACGTTTGGCATTACAGGCTCCGCGATCGTTCCCAGTTCGGGTGGCAAATTAAAAATTACAAACTCGGAAGCCTCTTATTCCCGTTATCGCGTGCAAAAGAATGAAAGTGCAAATTAAATTGCGTCCCTGGCAGGCAATAAAAAATACAGAGACACCCTGGCAAGCCACGATTCTCTCATGTCCTTTGATTATTCCGATGCTTCTCCAAGCATAGGACCCCTTATATTCTTCGAAGGAACGTTGTCGCTAATGAAATAGTTCCCTTTGCGTCTTAGTTTCTTTCTCTCAAACGATATCTTATAAACTGCTCGCCGAGGAGATGCAAGACGCCTTAGAGGAACTGGATCCATAAAATGCTGGATAAATCATGAGCTGTTAATGCCACAGAAAGAAATAAGCTAAATATTCCGAGCAATTTCATCGTCAGATCGGAATGTATTAGGGAACACCTTGTGATTCTTCTTTTCAAATAAACTGCAGCAATTTATAGCAAATTTTTCCACTTCTCGGAAAGCATATCGTACGTAGCACTCTCATGTGGAAGATGTTTAAGAAAACTTTCTGAATTTGTCTTATGGATTATTTAAAGTTAAAGCATTCAGGGATACGTTTGATCACGCAACGAAAGCAATAAGAATTGTGAATTTATAAGTGGATTCAACTGTAAAAAAGGTAGGCATATTTAAAATGGAGACAGATATTGATAATTAAAACCCTAGTAAAGTCTGTAACGCAGAAATTTAAAATTAAATAGGAATCCTTTTAGAAGGATGTACGTTTTATTAACTCAGAATCTCGCTATTCCATCTTCCACATATAGTAATTAGGGAGCATCTTCAGTTTGGGAAACTTAAAGTGAGATATCTCTGTATATACGATGTTATCTGCTATGTGGGAGGCACTGTAGTGGTGGAGTCGAGACAAAAAATAGTAAGAAAAACTGATATTGACACGTGTTTAATAGAACCCAGTTCCTAAATTACACATTCTTTTGTACATTAATAAGTATTTGCCCACCTTCAGAGGAAATGCACGAAATGTCTTGTGCACCTCTAGAAGCATTTTTACGCAAGATAATTTGGTGTTTAGCAACAGGTATGTTTACACACCTCCCAACTTTTTCTACCTTTTTAAACCCAGAGTTACGGTTGCTAACAAAAAATTGAAGAAATACACACAGTGGCAAAAATGTATAATTAAAATTTTTGTGAAATACATGTGTCTTCGAAAAATAATTTTATTGTAATAATAATACAACGTAAATTTTAGTTGCATACAGTAATAATATTGGAACTTCTACTATATTTTCAAGCTACTCAAAGGCTATTTAAATTTTTAACATATTGTTTCATGTTTAAAGGAGTTTACTTCATCAGAGGCTCCCAGGGTCCACTTGCCATCGGGCAAGCTGACATCCTGGCCAGCCCGCCATTGGATAAGTGAATGCATCTAAAATACCAGTGATGAACCACAAAATTGTCTCGTGTGAAAATGCTTCAGTTATTATTCCAGTGTGTTTTATAAAACTATAAACAATATAATTTGTATAGAGTTGTTCTAAAATCCAGAGAACGGGCTAGTTCGAAAATAAAATCTATATAATAATAATAAGGGTTAGCACATCAAGTATTACAAAAGGTCACAATATGTTGCATTAAGAAATAAACAAATTGTGGTGCAAAAAGTGAAGTACAGTGGTCTGCTGCTACTGCCCTAATCTGATATATCCATATAACAAAAAATCGTTTACTTATCCCCATAGCGATGCATATTAATCGAAAATTCTTCTCTACAGCTACTCTCCATTTATGATCTGTGGCAGTAATAGATACGCAAGGGTTGCTGAATTTTGATAGCATAAACAATGAACGTAAACAGTAGGATGGCTCTTGTTTCTGACTCTTGAATTTTCTTCGCGGCACCCCCAAAGAGAGTTCCTAATAATAATAAAAAATTTGTGTAAATTTTGAGCCCGATCGGATAACAGGAAAAGGTGCCCCTAGGCCCTTGAACATTTAAATAGTTATTTAACAGCTCACGAACTCGATTTTATATAATATCCTCCAAGTTATTTATTACAGAAAAAAATATGTCAAATAAATTCTATTATTTTTAGAGGTATAATGTATATTAAACAGTTCATAGAGTTGCACTATGACAAAAATAAGTGTAAAAATAAACAATTATTGTTTTTATTGTGTATGAAACTGTTTTGTCGCCCCGTTTACCCTAACCAAGTAAATAAAGAATTATATCGTGGCTGGTTCTACTGGAATCTTTTCACCCAGAAAGAATTGGAAATTGTTTACACAAGGCGCTCGTGATATTGGCAGCTGACAGTTACGAAGTGAGAAAATCGCAAAACTTTGCAATTACTAGTTTCCGGGGAAACTGAACAGCACTAATGATGTAATCATTTTTATATAGTGGAAAAGAGTAGATTGGAGGTAACCCTTCTTCCTTAATATTTGTACGAAGATGAATAAACAAAAGCAATGTTTTTGTTTCATATTCCATAGAGTGGTGACCGAGGCATGTCAAATTGAATTCTCAATTTGTCTAATTTGTCAGAAGTGGGGGGTAATTAATTAGTATTAGCGACATTTTTTTAGTTGAAAAAAGGATTACCTATATCTTCCTATGTTCAACCTATATTATTTTGTTCTTATTAATTTAATAATTTCTGACTCATTCGTGGTATAGAAGGATATAGTTTATAGTATAATGCATTAAACTTTAACTAAAATGGATATTTAAATTTGAAATTATTTTATCTGATGATATGAATAAATGAAATTAAAATTCTTTAGTATCATAAATAATGAAAAATGCAATACCAAATTAAATGACAAGTGGTAAATAAGAAATTCTAACAAGGGAAGTAAAAATAATTCTTTAAAAAAAGGTTTCCCTAAATAAGGGCAGATTCTATTTAGCAGAAAATGTTGGTGCCTTTTTTCTATCTTTGACACAGAACTTAACGAATGTTAAACTTCCTCTATGCTTCCGTCGAAAGGTGCAAAATGTAGTTCTTTATGATAAAAAAGAAAACACCACCAGTGAAACTCAAAAATGCAAATTCATAGCCATGTAGACAGCCGCATTTCCTCCACCAACAATGTAGAAATTTTCATGCTCCTTTTCCCCTTTAAATTTGCATTTATCTGCGATGTACAGGGTGTGAAGGAACAATTTGTTCAATGTTGAATAAAAAGTTTCGTCACTCTTTCTGAATATTGCTGATTGATGTCGTTATTATACTTTTTGGATGGTTGCAGTCTGTGAATTAAACAAATTAATTAAGTAACGGATCAAATACAACTTACTTTAACTTTAGATTATATTTTGAAGAATAAAGTTTAGCTGCTTTTAAGCCCGAGGTGAAATAGCGCCTTGTACCAAAACACATACTTTTATAAGATGTAATATGAAAATTCATGAATGGATCTAGTATTATACATGGTCAGACACCTAACTCGACGACTTCAAATTACTAGTAAATTACTTGCTGTATGAAAAAATGTTTGAAACAAAAGTTTCATGGTATCAAGGGGACACAGATAGGCCAATAATCCCCCTTGATCCCATGCAACTTTTGTTTGAAACATTTTTTCATACAGCAAGTAATTTACGAGTAATTTGAAGTCGTCAAATTAGGTGTCCCACCCTGTATATGATTGGTTAAACTGTACTAGGATGGTTGAAAAGAAAAGTTTTGGCGTATTTAGGGGATGATATGTTGGAATGTTATTTTTAAACTATTATAAAAATAAAGTGCAGCATAGCAAAAAGTGATGAAGAATGCACCTATTTTATGGTGGCCTAAGTAAATGTGGTTGGCGATTTTCAATGTGGGCAACCAAGTGCGAAATAATTAGGGGAAGATTAAGAATAAAGTAGGGCAGATAATTGAGGGATAATTAGGGGACCGTGAAGTTATAATTGCAACTCTTCGTCACTGTTGAAGAAATTGCTTAACTACCTAGACCGACTGGAGTTTCGTTGTGCGCATGAAGTTACGAATTGTGTCTTATTTAATTATCTCACTCGATTGCGTTGCGTCTTCGCTGCTGTTGCAGCCGATACACTTTCAATTCGGAACTTGCAATCTAACTTTTTGCGGATGCATGAAGTCACTGTGATAGAAAATCGTCGATACATATAGACTTTAATTACTCATTCGCAACGACTCGAAAGAAGAAAATATTTCTGCGCAATCGCCTCATTAATTTATCAATAGATTTGTAGATGTAAAGCTCTATTAATATGTAAGACAGATTATTGGAAAAGTCGTGTGAAAGTATTGATCACACAAATTTAGAATCGAACGAATTTTATTTGATGTTAAAAACAAAAATTGCACTCTAACGTGACATTTCATTAATATTTCTTCTAATGGAAATTTAAGGTCACACCAAACGCTTATATCGGTGGTGAAATTCTTATGTGGAATTAGATAAAATTTTGATTCACTTAAAACAATAGGAATTTTACATAACAAAATTTTTTCTTTATTTACTTCTTTCAAATGTTCATGAAGAAGTATCGGTAGAAATTATTCTTTCGCACATTTTTTATTCAAATTATTAGTTCAATGATGAATGAGTACAACTTGGAGTTAGTATTAAAAATTTATATATAAATTTTTTTAAATATTAATGGACTTTTATGGACAAATAATTTTATTATACGTCCCATACTCTCTAATTTCCCTATGCTTCATTTCGTACAAACCAAAAAGAAGGAATAATCTATCCACCTTGAAAAGAGACGTTTATTTTCTAATAAAAGACTAAGAGATAAAAAATGCAACGTAGCGTAATATATCTTTCATTATACTTTCAAGTAGCTTGACCCGACGTTTCATGTTTCTCCTTGAAAAGAAAAACCAGGATCACCATCTAAGAAAGGAGCAATTTGACGCAAAACGTGTCAGAGTTGAATTTAATTCAATTCAACTTTCTTAAATTACATTCAACACTTCCCATAAGTTTGTTCTCTCAAGTAGACGCGAATCCCCTGCGTCATTTTTAATTTTCTAATTTTCTCAGGCTCCCCAGCCATCTCTGATCGATATTAGTATTATTACTTCCAGAGTGCAGGCCTTAGAAAATATTAAAAAGTCCAAGTTTCATCTACATAGTTAATGAAGCACATCTGTGCATCCGGTCCTATTACTCCGACCTTATATTTCCCTGCGTAGTCAGTTGTTCGATCAGGTGCCCTCCAAGGAATAGGTACGCAGATATCGACATCTTACCGAGGCAGCGTTGGAGATTCATCAATCTATGTTATATTTAATGAAGGAATTCCATAACGGTGGTACAGCAAGATGGCAGAAATAAATGTTTCACCTGTTTAATGAGTTCTTTCTATCACCATATTTTCTCAAAAGATGCATCAGCACGTGTAATGTACAATTACACTTATTATTTAGAGTGAATCATGTGTTTTCTTATTTTAAACTAGCTTTACTACTCGGTTTCGCCCGAAATTTAGATTCTGATATTATACAAATTTTTTTGTGAAAATTATTACATTCATCTGAATTAGTCAGGCATAATGAGCTGAGGCACATTTCGTGATCCCAGAGTTTATCGTTCGAAAGTTTTTAGGCGACAGACAAACACATGAATATATTTATATATTAAGATTAGCAAAATACCCCCGCGCTTTGCTTCGGACCTAAGAGATATTAAGGACTCAATGAAAACACATTTTACTCCTTTTTACCCCCTTGGGATGGAATTTCCAAAAATCCTTCCTTAGTGGGTACCTACGTCGCGTCGTGAAAAGAATATACCTTCCAAATTTCACGTTTCTAGGTTTGAGCTGCGCGTTGATGAATCAGTCAGGACTTCTTCTCAGAGAGAAAGAGAGAGATTTTGAAAGAGTATGAAAGAGTATATTTGTGGAAAAATTGTTGTATTAGCTATAGTTAGACAGAAAAGTCTACTTATACCAATCTTCAGTAGAATTTACCTATGGATGCATTTTTTGCAGTTCGATGTGCAGATTTTAAGATATTTCATAACTTTTGTTTGATTCTTAAAACACTGTACTTTAACATAAAAATTACAAAGTTAAAAAACATATTTTGAAACCGTGGTTTTTTAAGTTTCAATTTTGATTATTTTCGACCCGGTAGCGACAACCTGTGTTACAATATGGGGTGCGCCTCCCGCTGGGTTAAGGATATATCGTAGACTTTTGTGACTGTCAACATAC
The DNA here is from genome assembly GCA_929108735.1 of Andrena dorsata. Classification (NCBI taxonomy): domain Eukaryota; kingdom Metazoa; phylum Arthropoda; class Insecta; order Hymenoptera; family Andrenidae; genus Andrena; species Andrena dorsata. Next base: position 41,414,009 of record OV815487.1, read on the forward strand.
CTCGACCTAATTCTTAAAATCATTTAGGATGTAGTGATTTTCGATAATATAGTATAAGGCAAAGATTCATTTTATTACATTAGATTATATCATCAGATTATTATTTGACACTTCAAGTCGTGTAATCATATTTAAATTATTGAGTGTTTATATTGTAAAGAATGATAAATCGCTACGAGTAATCGTAATTGTGAAGTGATCACTATCATCCATAAACATGGAAAGATTTGACTGTACCAAGCAGGCGAAAAATATACAGAAAAAATTTGTAAATGGGCTAGTCCTGTTTAAAGTTAGAAAGGATGGAGTTTCAAGAATACTTATGCAGATTTCAATGAAGATTCAAAAGAATGAAGACGTTCTTAGGGGTGGGAAATTCATCACAGAATGTAATCCACGCGTTCCCTCTTGACTATTAATTCCTCCGCAATTTATTGAACGCCACGTTTACCAACTGACAATTTTATTCACTTTCCTGGTAAAGACCTACATCAAACATCATAAAATGTACAAAAAATAAAACGCATGTTTGTAGCTAAAATTTGGCGTGCATATAAGTACCTAAACAATTTTATAAAATACTATATTTACGATTAACTTTGAAAAATTGTTACAATTAAGCAAGTGGACATAAATGTCAACGTGGCCAGTGTATTTACACGAGTGTGGAAGAATATTCTAATAAACGAGAAGCCATGACGCAGCTGTTCAACACAGTGACTCAAGAATAACTCAAACAAAGTACCACTTCAAAGAAGCTATCTTTGAAAATCAGTGTACTCTTCCCTTTTTTTAGCTTTAGTACCTCTGCCCGATGGAAATATTTAAAATTTCGACGACTTAACGGCATTTTTGTTCTCAGTTTCGCGATGCCTAGTTGAACGAAAGTTTATTTGCGTTCCTGTTTTCGGTGTTAGGACAGAAGCCATACTTGAGTCTTTCCTTTGATAATTATTTCAACAGTTTCCACCAGCTCTGGAACCTAATTATAACGTACCACTTCCAATGCTAGGTGAGCACAATTGCGTCGAAACCGAAAATAATAGTTGTGCAAATTTTGGAAAATAAGAACATTAAATGTTTGTATATCTATTATACAGAATGTTAACAGACGTATGTTATAACTTATCGCTATTAATATTTCAGCCTATATTTATTATTTGTGACGTTAATAATAAAGCTGGGATCATAGTTAAACGAACATCACATAATTGTTTCACAGACTTATAAATGAAACATGGTTTAATTAATTGACCGATTATATACAATATATTAACGTTTAATATAGCTCGTCATATAATCAAATAGTTAGAACAAAATCCGAATACGATGGGAACGATTGATTGACGTACTTTGTCGGTCAGATTTACATCCAAACGTAACGCATGAACATCCTGCCGTGCCGATAATTATGCTAATCACGATTATGGAGATAAAGCAGTCAACGCCGTTAATTACCATTCACGGAACTGCGATATAGGCAAATTGATTGGCGTTTCATTGAAAGTAAAGGCTGAAAACGGCGAAAATATTCGCGAGATTTTCCGTAATTTCAAAATTTTGAGTTTGATCATTTTACTGACATTATGGTAAATATTTGTCGACTAAAATTGTTATCAAATTCGTGAGTGTAAATTGTTGAGAAAGAAATTGTTAGAAAATCTCAGAGTCACGTTTAGAAATTGTGCATTGTTCCCATCCTATTTTGTTGCTGAAAACCGTGAAATTTGAAGTAAATTTCATGGACCAAATTTGTAAATATGAGGGACCCACGAAATCATCAGAATTTTGAATTAGTTTTTTTTGGATATATAAATCAGATCTTTTTAGGGCTAATATAAGATTTCCAAAATTTCATAAATAATACATATTATATAGGGTAGCAGAAGAGAGATGGCGCCATCTAGTAGTAAGATGAACATAAGAAAAAATTTTCGTACAAATTTGGTGCTGCATACTTAAGAAAATTTTACACTTAATTTTCCAAGAACCGGAGCTTAAGTTAAAAAAATTGTTACGTTTTTTCGAATTGTTTTTGCGTAAAGAAATACCCCCTCCCAGTGTGGGTTAGAAGCTCTCACCCTGTGTAACAACAGATTTACAAACATCACTGATATATTTACGCCCACATTATTGTAGCAAAATGTACTCCAATTTTTGCGGGCGCATCAAAATTTTTAATATTCTAGAACGACTTCTGGAGTCTCTACTGTTCTCACACATTTCAATATTGTTAATTACTTATTTATCTTTCTTCAATTAACTGATTTGTAAATTCTTATTTTTCGTTAAATACTATGAAAATCACAAATGGAAATACTATTAAGTACTACCTAAAGCAACAGTAAGTACATTAGAATAATAATCCCTCAATAAACAGTACTCTCAAACGTCACGACGTAAGAATACATACCTTAATTTAAACTGTAACAGATAAGGTAAAAAGTCTTTTTGGTATTGATTTATAAATATATTTGGATGATAAAAAATCTTGTTTTACTTTGTTTCTCCGATATAATTTTGAATAAATAGCTATAACTCTGACGGTGATAAAAAACATGGTGTACATGATATTTCACGATAGGCTCAGCTGAAATAAAAAATCGAACGTTTTTCTTAAAATTTATGAGTACGGCTGTCGTATTACAAATCGTTACTGCAGAATAATGAAAATTCTATGATTGCTAGGTACATGATTTAGTAAAAGTGCCCTGAAACCGGTAATTTTTTATGCTGAATAAAATCATATTGAGTGGCCCAAAACTTGTAAAAGTTGGCAATACGATAGGGAGTTCATTTACAAAAAGAATCCCGAAAGAAATTTCTAAATCCGTCCAATTTTTCCATCACCGTCAGAGTTATAGCTATTTAATCAAGATTACATTGTTTAAAAAAATATAAAAAATTGTTATCATTTTAAAACATATATAAATCAAAATCAAAAAGAACTTTTACCCTACGTGTTACAGTTCTCTTTGCAGAAACTCCTAAATTTATTAAGGTATTACATGAGAATGTACCAACCCTTAACGAGCATCTCCAGTGAATGGCACTTTAAACCTCAAATAAAAACAGAAAGTAAATTACATTGATAAAGCACGCGTGACCGGTCGCGTACACAGAGAAGCGATACAGTTGCCCGCGTCACATCAAAAGTTCGTCGACGCGGGGAAAGTGTAATTGTTCCAGCCCCCGAAATTAATTATTGGCCACGGCATTGCGCGCCACTCCTCGCCATCGCCACCCGGCGAAAATAACTTTCTAAGCTTCTGTCGAGCATTGAAGTCCCGCCGGGGATTTCTAAGCAATTGAAACTGCGCTGACCGTGTCTGCTCCCGGCCACCAACACCCAGGACGCTCGTTCGCGTTTGTACATTGTTGTACAAACGAGCCACGGTACTCGCGACAACCAGCGGGTCCCTGCACCTAATGATCGATCGAGGTGTACCTCGCCATGGCTCGGCCGTTAAATTAGTCGGCAACCTTCAAAGACTAACTGCCTTGTCCTTTGTACCCTCATTGACCCGGACCCTGTCTCTGACACAATGCTGGGCAGACGTTTTTTGAGGCGGCGTACGGGTGCTCGAGAATAAAAATAGGATCTTCTTTGTTACAAAACGACATGGAGTAAAATCTATCCCTCCTTCGTTAAGCACTCGGCTAGCATCTCCAATAAGTTTTGCATCAATACTTTAGGCGGTAAAGCATTAGGGGCGAGGCGCCTAAAGGCGGATTCACACGAATCCGTTCCGTCACGAATATCTAAAAAGAATATATAAAAAATTGTTTAATAGTATCAGCATGTGGCAGAATTAAAGCGGAGTCACACTTGTCATTTCCGCGACGCCGACGGTTCAATGCCGTCAGTGTCAATGGTTTCTTTGTTTCAGTGTCAGTAACTTTTTAGTCAGTAATATTTTATATTTTCTAGCACTGTCACTGACGGCACTGAACCGTCACGGAACTGACAAGTGAGACTCTGCTTTAATTCTGTCATATGCTCATACTATTAAACAATTTATTATAATATTTTTTTTAGATATTCATAAGAATACTACCGATGAGCGAACGAGGTTTTTCTGGTGGAAACGAGTCCAAATACGTAGGACTTTATTTGGACTAGTTTTAATTATACATAATTTAAATTGCTTCCGAATTATGCAGATAAACAAAATTATATTTATGTAATTAAAGATAGCCCGAGTGAGGTCGAGTTAAGACTTATTTCCAGCAGGATAATTTGGCCAATCATTTGCTAATACTTCCATGACAATTTAAGAGAAAATATAGAAATTCAAATTTCCATTAGTAGATGATTCATTGGAAGCTTGACTGCTGTGCGAGTAGAGGGTGATTTAGGCAATGAGGTACGGTCAGTATTCACTGGCGCGATGCGTAAGGGAGAATATACGGAGCGCCTAGGAGCCCTAGAAGCGTGCCAGCTCCTACCTCGTGTGTGTACGGTCAGTCTGAGGGATTCAAATTCACTATCTGCAGAAAGCGAAATCCAACCTCTCTCTGTCATCAAAGCAAACGTTCGGGGGCCTTCGCACAATCCTTCGGATGATTTCTAGAGAATATTTACGTGAAATCACGCCAAAATAGAGTTGCCAACAATGCCATTTTCGATTTGAGACTCCAGGTTTATTGATATTTTACCGGTCTACAGTTTTGCTGGTAATTTCTCCAGGAATGTGAAAACATATTACCCTTTAATCTTAAACGGCAGTTAATTATTCTGCAGAATGAAATTACGTATAATAAAGCTTTCATTTTTCGAACGCACCGTACATTGTACATTGTTCATCACTGAATGGATTAAATAGCCATTTGAATTATGTTCATATGGACTGCGAAACTTTTTAGTTTTATTTAGCTAAAACTAATCAGAAAAAAATTATTGGGCACAGTAAAGAGATAAAAAATTCAATTTTAGAATATATGCATTTTATTGTATGGTAAATCTACCATACAGTGTAATAAATAGTATACCTACTTATATACATGTACGCAATTCTAATTATGAAATTAAGAAGGTATGAGAAAACTTATTTTATTTTGTTAAATAAAATTCGGTTATTTATGTTGCAGAGATATTTGTGGTGAATTTGGTGCTCTAAATTATTCGACCTTTTTTTTAGATCACACAGTAGTGAGCTTCAAAATTTGAATAAAAAATCATCAAAATCAGAAAATCATTTCGTCAGTCAATATTGCTCATTTGCTGCAACATCGACATAACTCAAAGATCACGATTTTTGGGGAAACAGGTTCAAAAATTTTGCTACACAACAAACGCCTTTTTTATACTAATAACTCAAAAACTGCAAATTTTGAGTTGTGTCGTTGTTGCAGCAAATAAGCGATATCTTCATATTGCAACAGTTTATAAGTAGCTATAGCTAAGTGTACCTATATTTCTATCGAAGCCTTGTGTATTTATAGTCCTTTGTAGGAAATCCTTACTCTGTTAAGCTTCTTAGCATCAACGTTTTAATCAACATTAGTTGCGTTCTGAATCTAACGTACCTATCCGATTTCAGGAGGAACAGAGTGCTGTTGTTTGAAAGTTTGCATGAATTCCACACTGGATTTCTAAATGCCTGTGGATCTGATAAAATTAGCTACAAATTCGAAGGCTTCGAATATTTAGAATTAGTTCTAGTAGTTCAAAAATTCGATAGTTTGGTGAATTTATTGAAAACGAGATTTTAATGAGTTTTATACTTTTAACTGTTGAACAATTCGTTTTGGAACTGAAGAAGTCCAAAATACAAGTGTTCAAAATTTAGTGTACAATATATCAACATTAATTTTCAGGATCAGGAAAGTTTGAATCTTGGCAGTTTTTACTAGAACTTCTATTAGAACTCTAAATTCCAAAAAACAACTGTTTGAAAATGAACGTTTCAAGGGAAAAAGTAAATACCTAAATATTTAATTTCACATATGTTGAAGAATTCACGCTCACATAAACTCGGTTATTATTTTCTTAACGCCTATCGAAGAAGAGTGCCTTTGAAATACCTCATTTTATTTTATCATTTCAACTAATAATCAGCCGAATTAATTTTTTTCTATTGTTTGGGAATTTACTTTGTCCGTATTTAATTTTCTCTTTAAAAGCACAAATACGTTAATTGCGTCGAAGCAAGTAGCTGTTATTAATTTGATAAAGTCACCTTAAAAGCGAGATATGCCTCATAATAATCTTCTGCAAATTTTTTCCGAAACTTCAAAATTCCAAAATATAATACAGCCTAAAATTTGTTTAACACTGTGACGTTTAGTTTTTTCAAATAAAATTTTAATAATGACCTATTTTTGGAGAGACTTGGTGTACTCTTAAACGACTGTAAGACAACTGAATATGTTACTATATACAATAGTTACAAAACCTCCCCAGTTCTACACCACGTAAAGTAATATTCATTATTATCAAATCAAAATTGCAGAAAAATTGACCTGTAGGTATTCAAACCATATCATATCGATTCTGTGCTCATCGTTCACTTCCATTTTTTCCAACAGTTGGCAGACCTCTTCCACAGTCCACAGTTCGCAATGTGCATCGATTGGCCCGATTGTTTTCATTTGAAGGATGCTTTCCCAAATTCCGCGGGACAGAGACAAGGATGGAGTCGCCAGGCCACCATTGACACCGCTTAAAAGTGGACACCAGTACAGATTGCTACAAACAGCACGCCACAGGTATGCTGTACCAGTTTCCGTTTTTTCGAGGACCATGTAACAACTGTATCTTTCGTATTACAAAGCTTTTCAAAGGTATTTTGAAAAAACGTGCGTTCCAGATTCCCAAGAAAAAGTTTTGTGTACATGTTGTGCTATCTTTTTGACGATAATTGGAAATGTGAGAAAATAATGTATTCACACATATTGGAAAATTTATTGAAATTCATTATTCACGTATCTATATACAATTCCACATATTAAAATTATAAATGGAAGTGCATATATTTTGATACTATTTCCTTTCGAATTTTCTTCGTTGTCAAATATGATATTTTAGCGATGGAAATGTATTATAGTAACAAAAAGATTGATGTTTTTAGGATCATGAAAGAAACTGCTAGGAGGGAAGTTAGATAAATTTAGTTGAAATTTTAAAATAATTACTTGTAACATTCATCCATTCTAAATAGATCATTTCACCCTTATATTTATTTTCTTGTACATTCGAGAAAGGGTTACATAAAGTTTCCATTCAAAATTAATTCGTATCTGATAGGATTAAAACAATATTTTCATATTTGCAGTGAAAACATTTTCCATTACATGCGAATCTGAGGATATTTTTGAAAAGGAATGTAAATCTTTAAAGAGTCTAAAGGATTCAAAGTGCATCCTTCCTTGAAATGAGGTAGATTTCTTTTGATCTACAATTAATTTCAACATATACAAAATTGATTTAATAGAAAATCATTTAAGCTGGTAGAATAACGATTAAAACTAGGAGAAATCGTTCTCTCTACTGTTATTTATCATTTTCAAATTTGCGTTTGCTATCGGGGGTAACTTACCCCCTTAAGAACACGAAAGACTTAAAAAATGATACTTTTATCAGTTCATCGATACTGTATGTGAAAGCACTTACACTGATAAGACATGTAACTTTTATAAATAATCTTGAAAATTTATTCACAACAAGATTACGTTTATATCATTGATTCGATAAGATTTTTAAAAAGTAATACCTATATATCAATTAATATAGATATTTTTCAGTGTCATTTACAATTTAATTATAATATACTTTCGTAAAAGGAAATTCTTTACAAAGTTGTTACTTAATCCACCATTAATTATTTATTAAGGGTCACTGTAAATTCAACATCAACAATAACTATTTATCGTCGTGAACTTTGTACTCGATTGTTCGTAAGGTTCCAATTCAAAGGGTGCGCTGAATGCAAATTGAAATTGGATAATTAAGCAAGATCAATTGCTTTCAACTATGAGCTTCAGTGATTGTTCAACCCACGTTTCCCATTGTAGACAGAAAGCGCGATAAAAATGCTCGAGGCACGTTACGCCATCCTTCGATTGCTTTTAATCTAATATTAGACAGGCTTAAGAGCTTATTATCAATTCAATGTTCGTGATCGTCTGACATAGGGCTTAGATAGATTGGATTAAAACAGTGTAGCATCTAACGAAATTAATGCTGTATCCTATACATCTGCTGTAACAACCAATTGCATTTAATCTTGTCGAACAGAGTGCTTCGAGAAATATAATCTGACGTTTTTCTCATTTTTCATCACAATATAAGTACTACATTTTTATCACAATACAAGTTACTTGTAAACTACAGTCCAAAAGTTTGGAGTTACTTGCTGATTTTCAGTAAAACACACAGTGTGACTAAGATTTTCCTAATTTGAAGTCAATTTTTCGCGATAATTGCAATGTTACTGATTCAAATAAACTTTTATTTTTTATTGTAAGAAAAATTTCATTAAATTTATGTTTAAAATTTTGATTGGTAGTGTAAGTTGATGCAAAACAGTTCTTTAGAACCGATTCTCATTACTCTTTCGAGGGAGAAAGTTGGAACATTTTCTATATTTAATTTGAGACAGTCAGAGCAACAACGGACCAACTCACATTAAAAAATTTTTTTTTTCCTATTTTATATGGTTAGTAGAACCTATTGGAACACGTTATTGCTACTAATTCAATTTCGAAAAAAATGTGGGTTAGTCCACTGTTGCTTTGACTACCTCATTTCATACAAATTTCGATGAGCAAATGTGCATTGAATTTTGAGCAACATAACCTCAGTTCTTAAGAGGACATAAAGTTTACGAAATATTATTTATAAAAATTTAATATTTTCTTTTCAAAACGATAGTATCTGTATAATAACTCACAAGTATCTACATAATATTAGAGTCACATTCAATTATACAAATTAGGTCTTGCATATCAACATTTCTTAAACGAACATAATTTAAAAGTTTACACCACCCACGATTACAAATCAGTTATTTATTGGTTCAACACCCTAAAAAACTGCAAAGTTTAAACGGGGCGTCGATCCATTTTAGCAGGAATTTAGTTTGAATTAGTTACTCGAGTAAAACTTTGAAAGCGGCAAAAACGGCTAAGAAATTTAAAGTAGTCCCGGAATTCTGGTTTCCGTTTCTCGCTGGCCATTATTTTACCATAAAATCCAATATGCAACATGAAAGCGTGTTTTGTTGAGCGTTAATAAAGTAAATTCCCGGATCTTTAAATATCCCTACTTTGCTCCCAAGATTTTGATCGAATATTCAGGCTACTGGAATATCAAACTGGTGAAGTTGGTAGTGATAGATTAAACTTGTTTACTGATGAAAACTTAGAAGAGATGTTATGGTAATTTTTACAAGATCATCGAACCCCACGTGGCCTTTATTTACTGAGCTACAATAAACATTTCTTATACTTTTATCAGCCAGTACATTTTTCGAACCACTTACTATCAATAATTGATAATTATTTATTACTATGCTAATTATTAGTTATTACAGAAATACTAATTAATTTTTTTTGATGAAGTATATTAGAATTGAAGTTACTTTCAAAATTTTTTATTATTAAATCAATTCATGCTTCAAGCTTTCGAATCCTGGAATTAATTTAATTATTATATGAGCCTTTTATTTCTTAATTTTTCCCGTGAATCTTTCCCTAGTACTTACTATTACCTATGTGGTAGGTACTAAACACTGAAGTAGAAACTTCTATGAATTCAGGGAAACATAAAAATGAGGCATAAACTGTAATAGATTAGAAAGTTAGAAAAATTATTGAAACATGTAAATAGCGTCGTGTTGCAGAATCGAAAAACGAAAGGGTCTCTGAAAATCCTAGCCCGAAGCATTCGTGTCGTAATAGCTTCGAATTTTGCAGAGAGGTGAAATTATTTCATGCATAACCGCGTGTACATGCAACTCGAAAACTGAGAGAATTGCGCGGGATATCAGTTTTTATTTTGAATGCATATAAAGTACAGGACGTTCGTCAAACTGTAATGCCTTTTTAAATAAATCACAATTCGCTTTCTGTGTTCGCATCTGCGTAATAATTTTTGTACTTTTTTTACGGCACCACTTTCATCGTAAAACTGAAAAGCTGCATTTAATAATAAAATGCTTTTTATTCACCAAAACATACTTCAGTAACATCTGTACATTTCTGTGGATGAATCAGGATTTTTCCTAATTCCCAATTTAAAAAAATGATTCACTTTCTCGACCAATGAAATCCTTCCATATTTTTCGTTGATTAATTAATTCAGATAAAAAGAATTCCTTTGAGAATTTCGTAGTTAAATTAATGCAATTTTTACAAGTCCGTTCTGCCTCATGTGGTCTTGCATTATTATAAAGTAGAAGTGGCTCTTTATGACTCGCTGCAATAAATTGCTTTAAATCCAGTCTTTGATACGAAGCTCACTGTGATATTTTAATCATAACGTAATACTGAGATTAAAATTTTAAAAAAAATTAACGACTCATCCTATGGACACCAAACAAATTTATAAATTAAAAGGTTTCTACAAATGTTGTCGTGTGTGAATTCATTTTGCTGCTGAAATGGTGACACATGCCATTCATCGCTATGGCTGCTTTCGACAGTCTTTAATTGATTTTCAGACAGTTTTTCCAATAGTCAGAATATTGCACAGTGCCAAAGAAACTTATTTTTGCTCTATAATTTCAAGGTACATAAGCTTATGAGTTTATGTTCAAGAACAAACGCTATCGTGAATACTTTTTTATCGTACTGGGAAATATCGATCACATATTTTCGAACTGCGAAACTACTGGAGGGAAAATGGTGACCAATTGGAGGGTTAATTTCAACGGTCACCTGACATGACATTTTGGCAAAATTTTAGCTATTCTGTATATGTATACAGGGTATCTTAGCAACGGGTGGTCAGACTTTAATTAATTTTAGTTATTATTAACAATTCCCTTTTTCTGGAAGTAAGTATTAATAGTACTTTTTATTAGGTGAAATTTGCAAATTATCTATCGATTTAAATTATCTGAATTTTTATTTGAAAAATTCACACAACTTTCGTATTGTTAGTTCTTGTGATAATATTTAAAATATTTCAAGAATCAACTAACATCTTCAAGAGTTTCCAAGGCATCATTACTAGCATGAATTTCATATTCCAGAAGATATTTCTCCATACGACAATCAACAGGTTTAGCTTTCTCATTAAAATATTCCACCATCTATTTTCCTCATTTTGACGACGGAAAAATTCGTATTACTCCTTGGATTTCATGGCAACTCAAAATGCTACCGTTCCTGTCATTAAATATTTCAAATTGACTCGAAATGAAATCTCGGAATATCAAAATGCGAAGAATATTTATATATTCCTGTGAGAAGGTACTTAAACTCTGCACAGCAAATGATTCACATAAACTGATGGCTCGAGTATTTTTCAGCTTTTCCAAAAAACAAGCCGTCAGAGTAGAGTAAATATTGGCGGGGGTGAATTTTACATTCAAAGAGGCACAGTATAAACGCTTTCGGATCACGATCCCGCGACAGCAAGTTGCTGAAAATCTGTTTATACTTGTATGCTCGTATATACCAGTTTATACAGCGTGTCCTACTTTTTTCAATAAACTTTTGATACTATATTAAACAACCATAAATACAAAATGGAATGGCGGATTTAATACCTATAAAATATCCTAGCAAACTTGCGTAGATAATATATTGTAATAAAAATGAAAGTGTGTGAGAAATACTTTTGAAATTTTTTTACACGGGGACTTTATGTTTCGCAAGGATTTTTATGGACAGTTTGCATGAGTGCTTTGATAGTCTCTGTCACGCATGCGTGATTTCACGATTTCGATCTACTTTTTGTGAGCCTAAAAGTTCAACTTTATTTCATATTTATCACCGACAAACCTATATCGTTTTGATGATATTCAAAAATCAATGAATAGTTGCGAAATTTAAAAAAGATCGACAGAGCTGCAGCCGCCAAAGTATTAATCCTTTGACAGTCTAATACAATTTCAAATTCCGGTTCGAAATATGTATTTTTTTATGTTGTGAATTATTTCCCTTTATGATAAAAAGTGTAAAAGTGTTTTACAACCTTTTTTATTCTTTTTTTGTTTTTTTTTTCTTCTTCTGTCGGTGTTAAAAGCAATCCTTTCAGTATGGAACACAAAAGTTTATTTTCAAATTCATTTACAATCTATGTTGATTAAGCATTCTTTAAGCCCCTAAAATTCTTGACCATTTTTTTAACACCCTATATATTACGATGTTGCATCATATTTCCTTCACACTCTTACATTAGATGCTTACGTTAGAGCTCACTCGACATTTTTTAAGAAAAGTAGATGAACGACAATCTTAATTCTCTAAGAGATCATCAGAACTCAAACTTTTTTTCATTATGTATGAAATATGCAAGGAATGAAATTTTAAGAAATGTGGATGGAATCGTGATGTATAAATTTTTTACGAATAAATCTTTTGATTCTGAAATCCTAACATTCTGTTATCGTATTGTACTTTATATGTTATTGTAATAGAGACGTATTATTAATAGGAATTAGTGCGCTGTAATATTGCCAATTATGCTTACGTGCAAAAAGTTAATAAAGGAACTACCTAGAGGCAATCAATGTGGAGACCTGTTGATACAATCATGCAAATCTCGTTATCTCTGTTCAACTTGCACAGCACTATAGAAACTTTCATTTTGTTTGGGGAAACGATAAGCGTAATTACGTTTAATAGTATAAACGCGGTTAAGCCACGGTCGCTGCTTTCTGCCCGAAGCATTTACACTCTTACTTTATGTGATAATAGCGTAATTGGTACTTGATTAAGCGTTTCAATTTATATGCAGCTATTTAAGGTGTTCTGGCCTTAAATATTCTCCCATTTTACTTAGAATTTTAAGGGGTGCACGATATTACAAGACCTGTACGGATTCATAAAATTTTTTTAAGGTCTTTAGTCAGTATTTTTTCACAGTTAAGGGATAAAATTCATATTGGAAACTTCTCTTATCACTGAAGACAATTATTTATTAACCAAAACTAATAATCACGTCAGAATACCAAAGCAGAATCGGTGTAATTTTATTGATTGAAATTGAAATCAGTAAATCGAGTCTTGCCTTTTTTATTTCGGTTCCTCAAAATATTTTATTTATTTAGTATGTAAATTATTAGGTTTGCAATATCTTTGGGTATGATAAATCGTTAGTCAGCCTTTAATAATAATGGAAATAATAAATGAGTCAGCAAATATATTTGAAAATGTAAATTTCTGTATAAGCTACGTGGAACAGTAGACGTTACGGAAGAATTTATTTTTTCTATTAGGAATTATTAGCATATATTCTACTTTGTATATCTTGCATATACTGAATATGCTTTACATATTTTACGTGAATATCATGTGCACAAACATATCGTATGTTTCACGTTACACGCGTAATATAATTATTTTGCAAAATCAATTTCCTTCCGATTTTCCTTTGATCCAAAGCCATTTAATTCAATCTGTACTAAATCTTTCCATATAATAAAATAACCACACGATTACTATTCTATGCTTACACATACATCACACATTTTAAATACTACTTGGATATTTTTACAAATGTTTTGCAAGGTTTTAAGCAATATCCCTTGAAGTTGGTCAGGCCTTTCTAACCGACTGTTTCTGGCGAGAAAGAACATTATTTTTCAATTAAATTTCGAAAATTAGAAATATATCATTTGCGTTATAATTTGCTTATGCTCACAGCCGTTAATTTTAATTTTTAGCTTCATAATTGAATAAACAATCTGCGACGATTTAATAGTTAAAATTATTTGACTGCAGTACTTTCATTATTTTCATTTATTTATAAATTATTTCAATTTTGATTTTCATTATTCCTCCGCGTATGTTACACTTTTCAGTGCACAGGGTGCAAATACCTCGGCGTGAAAACACGTCGACGCCACCCAGAGTGATAATACAGAATAAGAAATTAAAAATCCATAGAAAAATTCTTCCAAGAACTCATCTCATTTCACTTGAAAATCCGCACTATAGAAGTATCTTACTGTTCCTCGATAATTGAAGGTGTTCTTAAGCTTAATCGCGTTAAAACGAGATTGCCTGGGTTATATGCCCAATAGAAATTAATCAGCTTGAGCATGGAATATTAGTGAAATCAAGCGTGTCCAATATATCGGGGGCTGCAAAAAGCTTAAGCCTCGGCACTGCCCTTGGTGCTTTAAAACAGGTCCAAGAATTTTGATGATCGTCCGTGCATTTAATACACCGTTCGCTTGCATTATCGATCAGAGCGCGTTTAATTATTTTTAAACCACGATGTGCACCGAGTCATTAATGCAGTGTAAACTTTTTGCCGCCGCTGGCCAAGTGTGAATATCGATGATGGTCAGATCGCGCTCAAATGACAAGAAAATTTAGCGCTCGTTCATTAAATAGTATTAAGAAATGGTCATGCTGCTCTACTTTCCGTATTACGTGAATGATAGTGTTGTGGTAGAAACTCAGTTGAGGATTAAAAAAGATGTTTGATTTTGTGGAGAGAACCTTGAATTAGTGCTGTTACGAATAATGGAATATTCTAAGTATTCGAATATTCAAATATTCGAACATTGATATTACGAAAATCGAAAATTGCTTCTAATTTTAAACATATATTCATATACATTTCTTATTCAGTTTGATGGCTGCTAACTATTCACCATACTTTGAGTCCTTTTTTTCACACATCTGGCATGCTTATTGAAACGATGCTTTAAAGTTGTGCTTTTCTTTTCAAATCTGTAATTCTTCAAGTCAATTACTCTGAAATGAATTATTCTACGTATACGTTTTTACGGTTCAGTGCAAGCCTATCGAACTGTGTATTAAAACATTTTATCGAAGACCAAGCAAACAGTACGAATTAATATCGTGGATAAATAACGAAATGAAATTGTTCATTCTATTGTTTGCTTCTGTCTGTGCTGGCACATTATTACTTTCATGGGAAATCTAACAACTTCATCCGTTGCATAATAACCTGCGCATAATTAACTGGAGTAGTACGCGGATATTTAATTTCAAACGGTATTTCTTAAATGGTTGTTTTTCCAAACGAACGAGTCCTAATTCGACCCAGCAAATTACAGCGAAATATTGAGACACGGACGCTTTAATTTGTTTAAAGGGATGCTTTCATCGCTCAACGCTTTTGAGGAAGAGTTACTTCATCGAAGTGCCTCGAATCTCTTGCTTTCCTTGAAAACAGAATGTTTATTAAACAGCTGTGAGGAACTTCAGGAGCTACTGAGCATTAAAATTCAGAGAAATCAGAGGAAGTGAAGGAATACAGCATTGCTTTGTACACAGTATAGTCATTACAATTCAATGCAACAAAGTGAATATACAGTCACCTGATAAATACAATTTCGATATTTTCATTTGCATACATATTTAATTATGTTTCTTCAAATAAAAGTAATAATGATCTTGATTTGATCAGCCAATTTCCTTTCTGAACACTGATTCCATCTCTTAATTCTGAACCACAGTTTCTTACTAGTGTCTAATAATTAACAATTTCTCAAATTTTTCATCAAGAAAAATATGTATTAAAAAATTGTTTAATGTTAACGCCAAAGGAAAGAACATGTTGCGCCATATTCATAAAAAATGACGATGTGTATACGTCAAACGACGAATTACACAATTCACGCAGTACCGATGTGACCTGCAATCCCACAGCTTATGTTTGGGTTAGTTTGGGTTAGTTTGGGTTAGTTTGGGTTAGTAGATAATACAGAATAAGAAATTAAAAATCCATAGAAAAATTCTTCCAAGAACTCATCTCATTTCACTTGAAAATCCGCACTATAGAAGTATCTTACTGTTCCTCGATAATTGAAGGTGTTCTTAAGCTTAATCGCGTTAAAACGAGATTGCCTGGGTTATATGCCCAATAGAAATTAATCAGCTTGAGCATGGAATATTAGTGAAATCAAGCGTGTCCAATATATCGGGGGCTGCAAAAAGCTTAAGCCTCGGCACTGCCCTTGGTGCTTTAAAACAGGTCCAAGAATTTTGATGATCGTCCGTGCATTTAATACACCGTTCGCTTGCATTATCGATCAGAGCGCGTTTAATTATTTTTAAACCACGATGTGCACCGAGTCATTAATGCAGTGTAAACTTTTTGCCGCCGCTGGCCAAGTGTGAATATCGATGATGGTCAGATCGCGCTCAAATGACAAGAAAATTTAGCGCTCGTTCATTAAATAGTATTAAGAAATGGTCATGCTGCTCTACTTTCCGTATTACGTGAATGATAGTGTTGTGGTAGAAACTCAGTTGAGGATTAAAAAAGATGTTTGATTTTGTGGAGAGAACCTTGAATTAGTGCTGTTACGAATAATGGAATATTCTAAGTATTCGAATATTCAAATATTCGAACATTGATATTACGAAAATCGAAAATTGCTTCTAATTTTAAACATATATTCATATACATTTCTTATTCAGTTTGATGGCTGCTAACTATTCACCATACTTTGAGTCCTTTTTTTCACACATCTGGCATGCTTATTGAAACGATGCTTTAAAGTTGTGCTTTTCTTTTCAAATCTGTAATTCTTCAAGTCAATTACTCTGAAATGAATTATTCTACGTATACGTTTTTACGGTTCAGTGCAAGCCTATCGAACTGTGTATTAAAACATTTTATCGAAGACCAAGCAAACAGTACGAATTAATATCGTGGATAAATAACGAAATGAAATTGTTCATTCTATTGTTTGCTTCTGTCTGTGCTGGCACATTATTACTTTCATGGGAAATCTAACAACTTCATCCGTTGCATAATAACCTGCGCATAATTAACTGGAGTAGTACGCGGATATTTAATTTCAAACGGTATTTCTTAAATGGTTGTTTTTCCAAACGAACGAGTCCTAATTCGACCCAGCAAATTACAGCGAAATATTGAGACACGGACGCTTTAATTTGTTTAAAGGGATGCTTTCATCGCTCAACGCTTTTGAGGAAGAGTTACTTCATCGAAGTGCCTCGAATCTCTTGCTTTCCTTGAAAACAGAATGTTTATTAAACAGCTGTGAGGAACTTCAGGAGCTACTGAGCATTAAAATTCAGAGAAATCAGAGGAAGTGAAGGAATACAGCATTGCTTTGTACACAGTATAGTCATTACAATTCAATGCAACAAAGTGAATATACAGTCACCTGATAAATACAATTTCGATATTTTCATTTGCATACATATTTAATTATGTTTCTTCAAATAAAAGTAATAATGATCTTGATTTGATCAGCCAATTTCCTTTCTGAACACTGATTCCATCTCTTAATTCTGAACCACAGTTTCTTACTAGTGTCTAATAATTAACAATTTCTCAAATTTTTCATCAAGAAAAATATGTATTAAAAAATTGTTTAATGTTAACGCCAAAGGAAAGAACATGTTGCGCCATATTCATAAAAAATGACGATGTGTATACGTCAAACGACGAATTACACAATTCACGCAGTACCGATGTGACCTGCAATCCCACAGCTTATGTTCTCTAAACGCTCCTCAACCAAGCAATTGCGGAGTTTGATTAGTTCAGATCGCGTAGCTTAAACGTCACTAGCTATTAGCCTTCCTTTTTCATTCATTTCAATGGATTACCGCGATGTACAGTATGTACTGTGCAAAGGTCTTGAACCACTTGCAACTCGCAACAGCGTAATTTCATTCTGTCGAAATGTATTCCCTTTCGTTTAAATTTGTCGTCCTCGTAGGTGAATTATACCGACCTGGCATTGTTAATATTTTTCTAAAGAAAAATGATAATAAAAATTGGTGAATATTTTTCTGAATCAAAGTATCAAAAGTTTGTGTACATTTTAATCTAATAATAGATTCCACTAAATTTAGGATCTATCAGGTCCAACTTGAGTCATTTATGATATAGAAACTATTATTATCTTATTTGCAATACATATAAAGCATTCCAATATCTCCTAGTGACGTCATGATTTGATGCTGCCATCTAACTTGAAAAAGTGAATGTTGTGAAATGTTATCTTTTAATGTTGGGAAAGAAAGGACAACTCTTCAATGGTCGTGATAATTATTGAATGTGACCACCGATTTGGTTGGCATGCGTTGCAGCAAGGGGATTAAAATAGCTCCGAAAATTTGTGTTAAATCTAAATTTAGCAACGTATTGCAAAACTAAAGTCAATAAAAGGATTTCTCCACTCTTCTCGCTTCACGAAACATTTATTCCCATTTCGCGGAATGCCAGTCTTCTATGGAACGCAGTTTGGGAACGGAGTTTGGTTCAAACCAAACATTCCACAGCATTTTCTCAACAAATCCATGTGGAACGAACTTTTCAGAATGGATGGTAAATTATACGCGTGATATAATAATGGACAACATTGCTCTTATTCCAATTACGACTAATTGAAATTTTGATGATATTTTAATACAAGAATCATTCGTCACAGTACGATTCTCTGAATCTTAAGCTGTTACATCCACTTCCACCCCTCCTCGACGCAGCCCCGAAATTTTTGAAAATTCTAAGGACCCTTCAAGCTGGAGTGTTCTAGTAATGCCTGAACTTTAAAGTGTAAAATCCCTCTTTGGACCAGAATACACTGAACATTTCTATCTTCACATGAAAGGAAAGAAAATTTAAAAAATGGCAATCCAATGTCGCTAACAATAATACATTATTAATTAAATTACTATTAACATATCATAACTCCGCGGGTGTTCCTAAAAACAAATGTTCCGTGAATATATAACTAATCAGAAATTGATTCCGCTAAAAATAATTTCAGCCGGCGAGATTCTCTCGCGTCGAAAATTCGTCAATTTTTCATAAAGCGAACGACGCATGTAAATCACGCCAGGATTCAGCAACGCGTGAAACGAAAATTCGCAGGGCTCCCATCAGCAAGTATAGAAAACTGCTGCTGAAGGAAATTATTGTGAATGCTTACTGGACCAATCATAGATAACTCTCCATAAACGCAACCTGGGAAAATCCCAGACGCCGTTTCCTGTAATTCCAGATAAGCCAGTACCAGGCATTTTCAAATAAGCGGCATTTCTCCGTGTGCTTAAGGAGCAGTTGGTCGGCGTGAACGAGTGAAACTGAACGTAGCGTTTCTAAATTTGATACATTTTGCAATGCATTGCTATTTGCTAGTTTTAAAATTGGCTACAATTTCTCAACCCCCCACAATTGTCTCATCTGTAGAAATTCTTATCGATTAAAGTCAGCGTACGAAGGGAGTAGGTGTGCTATCGATGAAAAGAATTTTAAAAGCTATTAATACTGTGCTTGTGATTAAATATCAGTAATAGAAATACTCGAAATTGATAGTTTATATTGCAGAAGACTTGTGTCTGATGCATTCTTGAAAGTAAATGGTAAGTGGATAAATTGAGCATTTAATTATTATCAATTAAATCTGATTGAATACTTTTCGTTAGATAAATGTATGTTTCTGCCATTTCTGCTATTCCAATTAGGGCTGGGACTATTTGAATAATTTAATATTCGAATATTTTACAAGTATTCGAATGCTACAAATAAACTTCGAATATTTCACTATTCGAATGTTATTATTCGAATACTGCTATATTCGAATATTATTCGAATAGTATGGTGTGAAGTGGGTCAAAATTAGCTTACAAGATTTCACCCTGACAAATGAACCTAAAGAACTTGATTTATAATTCACACCATACTATTCGAATTTCGAATACAGCAGTATTCGTATATTTTAATATTTTAATATTCGAATAGTATTCGAATACTTGGATATTCGAACATTATTCGCCAAATAATTGAGCAACTGAAGTATTCGAATACCGAAAAATTCGACAAATACTCCCAGCCCTAATTCCAATACTTTCTAAGCTTTGAAATGGTGGTAGGTATGCTTAATGAAATGATTTTTATGATTTATATTGTTACTTTTCTCTAAAGTGCAGACATTTTAAGTATTTTCAATATCTTTTTTTTATAATTTTGACAACAGCTCTAGTCATACATACTAAACACAAATCTCTACGAATTTTATATATCAGATTAACCTAACTTAAAGAAGCAAGGAATTACTATTTCCTATATATTCTTTATATATTTATAAGTTATCTATTTTTTTTTATCCCGTGCATATTTTCAAATTTGACAGAAATTTATGAAAATTCGTTCGTAGCGCTTCAACTTGGTAAACCTAAAATTTTCAAGCGTTAAAATCTTTTTATCGCCATTTTTGCGGAGACAGTCATTTGGAAATGACCAAAATTTTTGGAAATTTGAATCATCCTTTAATTTTGTCCAGCGATGAATATATCCTCGAAACATCTACAAATAAACATGAAAGGTCTGAAGAACCTATTACGAAGAATATTTTAGAAAAATATTTTCTTAGTATTTCAGTCTAGAAGGCAGCCTTAAATGCGTGCACACATTTCTATAATTTTCTGTCGAGTAAAATTTCAAGAATAACCCATTGAAAAGAAGAAAGCACCACAATTCATTTGCAGCATAATTAAATACTACACAATGAAGTTCTGAACGTTGATTCTGGAAAGAAGTGACGCAACTGTGTGTCCAACTTCAAAACAATTAACTTCATTCAACTTCGGACTAACGGTCCTCGAAATAGTTTCCAATGGCGCAAAGCGATCGCAGTAACAATATTCTCTCGCTCGAAGAGGGGTAGCTCACGCGAGGAGGGCGTTCTCCTTAAAGGCGTCGTCCGTTCTCCTCGCAACGGGGAAAAAGGTGGGCCGTCGTGGAAGGGCAAAGAAAATAACACAATTATGCTTTTTCCCCCGGGAGTCGCTTGGAATCGCGTCGTTTCGCTAATCACAGGTGAACGCGCGCGCCCTCTGCGACTGGCGTCTCACTCTTTGTACGCGTAGCGCGTTTTAACGATACTCTGGAGCGCCACTGTATACATTTTGTGCCCCGCAAACCTACATATACAGGGTGATTCTTAAGGCCGTTCAATACTTAATAATATAGTAAATTTTGTCAATACACTGAATCAAGTTTAAGGGGACTAGGCAGTCGTTTTTCGGGAGAAAGAAACTCTGTCCTTTATTTATTTGTAAAAAAAATTATAGCAAATCTAGATGTATATTTTTACCCAATGTTTATAACTACCGTACAGATTAAAAAATAATTGGTATGAAATATGTTAGAGTATCACAATTACTTTGAAGATAGTACAAACATATTTATTAGTAAATTATACAAGGCTTAATGTAAGGTTGAAATGAATAGCGCGTTACAGAAAAGGCGGAAACGAAGGCACATCGTGTGAAAGTAACAAAAGAAGACAAGGTAACATGGAGCGTTACCAACCCCAAAAATAAAATATAACCAACAAAATACATATAGATATGCTCTAAAAATGGCGCTACAGACTGGTAAATATTGTAACGTCTTTTTGTGATTTTGCCTTAATATCGGTCTTAAAATATGACGTAATCCGATTTCGAAAGTGTGATTTTTATTTGATGGATTCATAGTTTCCAGTGGAACCTATAAATACACAAAT
This sequence comes from Andrena dorsata, assembly GCA_929108735.1. Taxonomy (NCBI): domain Eukaryota; kingdom Metazoa; phylum Arthropoda; class Insecta; order Hymenoptera; family Andrenidae; genus Andrena; species Andrena dorsata. The sequence continues at coordinate 41,435,656 of OV815487.1, forward strand.
TAAATTAAAATTATGTGATTAATAGCTGAAAAAGGGCGATTTTCCGACAAAAATTCGTTCTTGTTTGTGCCCTACTAAAAACCGGTGCCTTTTTAATTTTGTTATCAAAATCTCAAATTTTTATGGACTATATCAGAGGTTCCACGTGGAATGTAATTTGTTCAAGTCGATCTGAACCTCCATTCGTTCGCCATTAGGAAAAAACCAAGAGAAAAAAGATTCGAGAAAAACGCGTTTAAAGTTTCTGAATAAAGGCGACGCTATAGGTTGCCGCTTGACGTTTTTAGCTGCCAAATCTACAATTTTTCAGATTTTATTATAAATCAAGCGGCATTTTAATCAGAAAAGATAGTAGTTTTGGAACATGCAATAAAAATCGATTTTTTGACTGCCTAGTTCCCTTAAGGTGCCTCTCAACCAGACCCACTCTGTAGCCCTAGTCAGTTCTTCAGTTTTTCAGTTTTTGTCAAATTATGTCAGGAGCTAGGAACTTATATATATATATGATTTCGGCGCACAGGTTCGGTCAATTTATTAAAAAAAAAAAATTGACCGAACCTCTGCGCCGAAATCATATATATTAATAATTACGGTCGAAATTAAATTTATAAATAACAGCTGGGAACTTATACTTCAGATGCTAGAAAATAGTGAGAGTGCCGCAAAATTAGAGAGAATGTGCAACGTTGGGTTATCTATGATAGTACCTATATTCATATTACTTTTCATTTTTGGTATTCTTACTTGTACGAAATTTATATATATAAAATCCAAATAATATTGTCTCACTCAGTGCCTCATCAGGATTTCTCTGGAACCACTAATCCTCTGACCATGAAATTTGGTGGGTAGGTTCCTCTTACCCCTAGGTGCTCGCTAAGAAATCTTTTTAAAAAATATATATAAAAAGCAAAAGCAGGCCACAAATATTGACCCTGTTGCCTATTTCTGAGCCACAGATATGTAGTTCGATGATTTCCTCCATTTACAGTAAATTACGGGAGTGTCGTAAAATATTTTATGTCATATTCCAGCGCAAAGTGGCTTTTCAGCGCGATAGAGTAGGAGGGCGGAAAAGCTCAGGATGTTTATATCTTATAGGGACAAGGGGAAGTGCGCGCATAACGAAAGGAATATTAAATGAAGCGTGAATTATTTAGTCTGCTTTTATGCCGTACTACAATATGTCGCCATGGGATTTTTCCCTCTTCACGCAATTCGATATTGACTTACTTTCGTGCTATTGTGTTTCCAACACTTTTAAACACTGTATCGACGCTATTGCGATTGATCGGATGTAGTTGTTCATCAGTTGCAATGATTATCATGTTCTAATCTCCGATTCAAGTTAACCCTGTCCAATCCAAATAAATGATATTCATATTTTTAAACGAATTTTTCATATTGTTTTTAGGCAACGAAAAAGTATAAAGTATTTACATAAGAAATTTTTACAGTAGAACCCCGATTATCCGAACTGGTTGACGTTTTGATTCACTACAATGATTATTTAGGTAGGTACTTACTGTACAATATTTGTGCTAGTGATTATGAAAATGGTGTAAGTCATGTATTTTTTGTTTCGAGATCTTTAGACTGTTGTGTTTGGGTGTATTAAAAATTATTTTTCCATTATTGAACAAAATGTTTCACAACACCTAGGTATGCTCTCCTAATGTAAAATTGATCTATCGTCGTAAAATTTTCGTAACTTGTACGAAAATATGAATGACTTATATCATTTTCAAAATTAATAGTATATCCTAATTGGTGATTTACGATAATAAAAAAAAAACAATTTTATGAACAAAACAAGTTGGAAACAAACACATTTATTTATGTATGTTATAATTGTAATTTTGCTGAATTAATTTCCATTAAAATTCTTCCCCAACAACAAAAATTTCAAGTTCTTATATTTTAATGGTTTTAAAATATTCGTGATAAATTTGTGGACTGTAAAGAAGTAACTCCATTATGTCTATATATTTTTGCTTTGTCACTGGCCTTGTCGTTGCTCTAATTGAATTAGTAGCAGACAAATATTATTTATAGCTACATTTTTCTCCTGTCTTTGATAAGTTCTAGATCTCAATTTTCTTAAATAAATAAATTAATAAATTTTATGTACAAGCGATTAACAAAAATTTAATTATTTTATGGAGTTTCTACTGTATTTGTGCATCTCTGTATTCCTCATTTTGTTGAGCCAGTTAGCACACTTTTTAACCGACTTCATAAAGGAGGTTATAGATTCGACCCGTATGCATTTTTTTATTTTATTTATATTTGTTCCCGCATAACTTCACAGCATATTAATTTTAATAATCCTATTTTATTCAAAGGCGGGTGATGCCCCGGTGGTCCCATCTTACACTGCATTAATTTTGACCCAATATTTTGTCTTTTTTGGTAAATAATAAAGACTATTTTATGTACGCACACGCATATCTCATCAGCATATTGTGTCAATACATATAAAACTAAAATGTCAAAAATAAAAAATTCTAAAAAAAATTGGAACCGACTTGAAAAGTATAAAAATGCATTAAAAAGTAAAAAATAATTTTATCCCTCATTTAATCTACGACTCTCGTAATTTTTAAGTCGGCGCCTGATCATTTGCTTTGAAAAAATTAATTGTTACTTTTTAGTTAGTAAACTTTTATCCAAGTACCATTTTTTCTACCCTCATTCTGGAGAAAAAAAATCATTATGAACATACGCGGGTTACTAATACATAACAGCAGAGACTTCCGTGTTTCGAGCATTAACAGTGTCAGAAGTCGTAAGGTGTATGTACGCAGAACCAGCTGCTGCGCCCAGTGAAGAACGGCACGAAGATTTCTCAAGTAGCTTGCATCTGTTGGAAAGCCTCGAGAGCAAACCGCCGGTAATTTATGGAGGCTACAAGGGGTTCGATCTCTCTCTGGCTTACCAATATATCACACAGAATGGACGGAAGGGAGGCACGGGGTGTCAGGTGTGGCGGATTTCTCCTCCCTTATAGAATGTTAGTTATAATGTTTGCTGTTTGTCCTCCAGCACTTGAGAAACGAGCCTCGCGTTTCGATAACTTCTTTCTTTTCTCTCAAGCCAACGCTTTCCCAGCTTCTTGAAGCTGATTTACTTCAACTTTTTATCGTGGCAACTCGAATACCACACGTAGACTCTAACTCCAAATTTGACAAAAAGTAAAAGTTTCATGGGCATGAAGATACCTGTTCGATATTTTCTGGATATTGTTTTCTTCTTCTTGAGAATTGTTGATTTACGGAGTGGGTTGTTTGGAAAAGTATATCTATGTACTACTTTTGTTATTCTTTTGATTTAACCTTTCAGTGCACACATAAATTAAAATAGCAATATTGCACACGTTGGGCCTCACAGGCCCATATTTCCAAATCTAGGAATGCGTGGATATTTAGGAGAAAAAATATTTTTAAATTGCACAATACTATTGCCCTCAATCTTTGCTCAGAAAAATGTTTATAGCAAAATGGAATACTGAACGAATATCTTTTAATCGCAACGGGTGATTATTATCTGAATCGTTTTCAATATCATGGGGAGGGTTACAGAAAGCTGCACAAGATATGGTACAATTTATTCAAATTTAAACGGTTCCTTTTTTATATTCATTTAACTGTTCACTTATTGGGTTTGTCATAGAAAATTTTATGGGACCAAAAGAGGTAATTTTTCTTGTCAATATGTTTTCAATCGTTTCAGTTAAATTATTTTATTTGCGCACAGTGTAGACAACGTGGATTTTTGTAGAGCATCTATTTAATTACCTATTAAATGCAATGGGGATAATATGGAAGGGGGACTCACAAAATTTTTGTGTCGTATAGAATATTTGAAATTTGAATCACAATACATATTTCTAGGGATTTATTAACTTATTATTGGTGTTTCTGTTAAGGGCTCACTCAACTGCTGAAGTTACTTGAGACAATCAAGCTAATTCAATATCAATTGTTTCTAAATTTTCCAAATTCTAGTAAAGGATATTATTAGTAAACCGCGATTATTTAAATTATCTTGTCCAAAATTTTAGTTGGTTATTTTTTTCCACTCTCTATCATAAGAGTTTATGCAAGGATGCTATACAAATTTTGAAAACTAATATAAAGCTGCAAACTCTATAAATACATATTACACATTTTTTTATATACATCGTGGATAACGTAACTTGATCACCTTAATTATTTCCCTTACTGTTAAACAAATTCAAATTATGTTTTTTAAATATCTCATATAAGCCTATAGACTGACTATAATATTTTTTTCAAATTTTCAAGGTCACCCTTAGTTTTCCTAAATGAAACCCTACAATATCTTCCATCTGTCTTTTAGCTGTCTTTTTTTCTTAAAATTATAACTGAAGATATTAGGCATTATTTATTAAAATAAACGACGGTATTTCACAAATAATATAGGGTATTTAATCAAAATAATTTGAATTTTTGCAGCAGTAAGCGAGATAATATAGGTGATCAAATTACCTTGTCCACTCCGTATAACAATTTTAGATTAATAAAGGTATTAATCCCAAAAAGATAATTTAAATTTTGAAAGCCCATTTGGTTTATTACTAACATTTTTTAAAAACATATATTCAATTACTCTAACAATTCACACAAATTGGCTCACTTTTCACGACATTTTGGATGAAAAGAAATATGAATTCGATGCAGTCCATGTATGAAATTACAATTATTTCAAAAACAGGTCCCCCTTTTCCTGCCGTTCGTACAAAAGCATACATTTCTCGATTCACTCGCTTTATTTATTTTAAAGTTAGGAATGTTTTTGTCTGTCCTTTAAATCTTTTTTGTAAATGTTTTAGTATCCTTCAAATTTTTCGCCAAAATATGTAATATTTATTATGTATGTTACATTAGAATATTTCCTTACCACATAAAAAACATCCTCTCAACAGAAGCATAAATCTAAATAATTCCCGAAAAATTTGCAATAATTTATTGTAACAAAAGCGTCCAACCACGGTGAACAGGTAAAAATGTGGCACCTATAGGTAGTTGTTTGAAGTAGAAGGAACCGCTCCATAGGAATCTGTACTTGAGAATTGCAGGCTGCAGATTTAGGAGGGAAACTTCGCGAAGTTCTGCAACAAGATTTATGATAGTTGGCGGCTTGCTGCAAAAAACTTTCGACCGTGGAAGCGTCCCGAAATCACTCACGCGTTACGATTCATCTAACACATCTGTGGTGACATAATACTCGTAATCGTTTATATTCTAACTCTCTAATCAACATTCACCTATACCTATTCTATTTCCTTATAGACGTCTTATAAACTGTTAAAGACTGAAGTACTGGATCTCTATAATCGTACAATTCTTGTATCGATGGATTTTTAAAATTTTTATATAATAATTTCGGTAACCACCAACAAATTAATAGGATGGTTAGTAATTAAATCATAGGGAAAAATAAATTGTAATATCGTCCATTGAGACGCCAAAAACCTTGCTTAGAATAACAAACAATCGTTCGATCATGGAAAATGGAAGTCAACCGTTCGAAGAAGTTTTTGAGAAAACTGAAGTTAGTATAATCTACTATTTTCAAAGTTACATTTTACTAAAACTGGACTGTAATAGTAGGTACATTACTATTTTGACACGATAAATATTAAATTAACGAGTCTTTCTTCTCAAAGTTATATTTCTGAGATTTTGTGCATGTACAATAAAATATGGCTACGATCTAGCAATATACAATAACTTTTTGCCCATTATGAATTTGAAAATAATTTATATATTGTACCGGTAAATTTACAAAGATTAAAATAAATTTAACAGCCGAAGAATATTCATAATAGTGATATACTACCATTCTTCATATTTTATATCACTCATTGTGAGTCTCCCACAATCGTCTCTCCTAAGACAGAATGGTATCTCCGCTAGAAACGAAAGGCGTCTAATCAGATCGACACTGGGGAGGAAAAATGTGATTTATATTGCCAGGGATTTATTTGCATTATAAACCAAGCGGTCCTTTATTGTAATCCAATATCGATAGCGACTGAGCCATCCGTCTTATCACGATATTTCTTTTAGCAGAGACATCCTATTCCCAGTGAAAAAATATTCCTAGAGGCATCGAGAGGTCCGTTTCACTGTGGTAACTGACAAGGGGGACATTTTGAATTGTCCTATTACGAAATCAAATTTATTATAAAAAACAATCTAAAGAAGAAAATAAACAATAAATATACAGGCAATTTATTTTACTCGCGGAAGCCAATTGCAGACAAACTATAATAATTCATAACACAGGGATGGGGTTGTAATATTTACCTGTGGTTATTATTGTGTCCTACATATTATTATATCTCATTACTATAAAATTTCTTTGCTTAGGGGTGTTTGAAAAGACCGATTTATTCCTCGCGAATTAATGATATAGGGAATTTATAATTATAAGCAGATTATATATATGATATAACTGGATATAAATTATATATTTTGTAAAAACAGAGTGCTGTAAAATTGTCCATTTCAATGTCCATGCAATTTTATATTATATGGAAATGTTCTTGTCGAGATTAATTTTACAAATATTTTTATGCTGTTTAATTTATTTTAAAATATTAAATTACCATAAATTTATAAGGTAGGAATGGAAAATCAAAATTTTCAGATTCTTATTCTGTGGAAAGTTACTAGATTTTAGTCAATTTTTATTGTATGTTCATAAAATTTTTAAAATACTATTTTGAGACGAAAGACTTAACATTATACTTATCTTCTCAAAAGAAATACCTACCTCTTCGGCACAGTTTTCGTATCTTTAAAAACAATGGGGATATTAAGGTGATTAAGATAAATGGAACGTTTTGTACACGTACTGTGCTATCTGTGATTTAAACAGCGCGCGCCGGAAGTCAAGCACCGAAACTTTTATCTCAGCTGTGTCTCTAAAACGAAGTTCTACATTGCAAAATTCCAAAAAACTTTCTTATTTATTTTAATACCATGAATTTACATTTTTCGATTCGGGACATAATCGTGAAATCCCACGTACATTCATACTATGCAACAAGAACACAGGACAGTATAAAATAAGCAGGTACATGAATTTTATAAAATTCTCCAATTTGATTGAGTATTTCTAACAAAATATAATGCAACCTATTACGAAAGTTGCTTGTTTCCATTATTCTTCTCCTTAAAAAAAATAGCAAAACTGCAACCACTAAATAACCATAAAAAATATAACAAAACCTAGATATGTATATATACAAAATATTTTAATAAATTATATAAATCGAATATCTTCCATTAAAAATTAACCATAATTTCAACATAGCCCTTCGTGCATTATTATAAATTATTAAATATAATACATGACTCGATTTCTCATATCGATATAAAAAGAGGGTTGAACATAAAACAAGCCTGTCGTTTAAAAAAATGAGTATTATTAATAAGAGCTACTCTAATTTAATATCCAGTCCTTGAAATCGCATTCACGTGGGCTGGCTGCTCGCCGAGGCAACTTTTCCTCGGGTTTTACCCGTTTCACCCCTCATTCTGCCGAGCCCCAATAGTCAATTAACAAAATGTTCACTAGAATCTCTCAGCCTGTGCCTCGCAAATGAACCCTTAATTGTATATTTGTACGTGTAATTAGTGTGTAGTTCAACTGATCGCAGCAGCTAAACGACACTCTGCCAAGCTTTAATCGCCGTTTCGGCAAATTGAAGGAAACTTTAGCCGTCCCCCGGCCCGCCCTTTGCTTGTTGAACCTGATTCGCAGACAGAAAACAAAAAAAAAGGGGGATCGAGTTTAGTGGAAACGGTAGGCCTACGATGGAATTAGTCCAATTACGACCTACAGGAATTTTTCTATTCGTTAAAGTTAAAGTTTTTTACATTAGTGTAGTGTTTTGTCCAACTATTTATGGACAGGTTTTCGCCATGTTTCAGACTGGGTTAATAGAAACTATTCCTCACACTTATACAATACCTTTTAATAGATATATCTGTGTTATTCTCTGTTCTTTTTCTTTGTCTTTTTGTTACGATATTTTATTATTTAAGGAGGGAACCTCAATATTTATATGTATTTTTTTATATTTATAAGCAAAAGAAAAAATTATTAGCTACCAAAAAAAGTTAATTCAAAGAATTATTTATACAGCATAACAGCTGTTCTATTTATCTGGAACAGAAAAATCAAAAAGATTTTTTTTAGAAAATTGCGCAGGTAATTCGTCAAAATCAATATTGTTCTTCAAACATCCTCCATTTTGTCAATTTTAGAGTTTGTCCGGCGAATCGTGATTCATTGCCTGTGCAATTTATTAGGCTTTTTGTTTCAGGTAAATAGAATAGCCGCTATGCTGCACGCCGCGCAACTTTCGAAACGCAGCGCCTGACAATTGTATGAATATTTCTTTGAATAATTTTTTTTGGTACCTAATGGTTTTTTTTCATAAGTAACTATAAAAAATGCCCTCGCTATCTGAATAGAATCCTTTACTCAGTTTTCGAAATAAAAGCGCTCACAAATTTTTATATTAATTTGTGCACATCGCTTGGGGTTTCCCCCTTATCACTTTGACGGATTTTTGGAGCAAATTGATGTTCATTGCAAAGAGTTTATCACTTGTAAATTTCCCAACTATTCATTGGTTTTTAATAACCATTGAAACAGTATATTATAAGTAGAGCATACATTTTTAGATAGTATAGTTTTGTCGATGGCAAATCAGAAATAGAATTGATAACCTAGGCTCACGGGAAGTAATCAATCAAAATTGTAGAATCACACATTCCTGACAGCGGCTGTCAAAGTGTTAACGTTGCATGTGGCAGTGTTAAAACAAGGACCAGTTACTATTATTTTTAGGCAGGATCAGTTTTATGGTTAAATTTTTGCAGTGACTTGTCGGGTACATTCGTTTCAGAGACACGGTTTACTTCATTCCTGGTGTCTTTGTTGGTGATTTAATTACCTGTGATCGAGTGGCCGAAGAAAAGAGGATTGGTATCGATTCCTCTGGCGTCTCTCTATCCTGCGTATTACTTGTATAGAATTTGCATTGGTAATATGAATTGCAACGCGAGAATAGAAATAAAATACTTCTTCTTCTATCTCGGCTGTGTTAAATTCAGGTACGAATTGAACATAAATTATTTATAGAGTATTCTTTGTTATTCGTCGTGTTATTGTGTAACACATACTCCGTCAAGAAAGTAATGAACAATGAATATGTAATAGCTAAAATGGTATTTTAAGAACGGTAACCAGTATTCTCAAAATCTATTTTCGCGTTAAGTTCTCGTGAAATTAGTGGGGTTAAGTTATCATTTCGCTGATTTCCAATTTGTTTAAAAAACACAAGCAACTAAAATTTGCAGTTTCAATATATTTCAATTTTATAAAAATCTGTGAAATCAAGCGCGACGGTAGTCACTTTGGCGTGAATTGACCCCATTACAATTAATTTGGTAAAGTTTTGAGATAAATCAATACATTGCTACAAATGTAATTAAAAAACAAGACAAAGAAGTGTACAATTACCTTCCTCTCCGTGAAACCAAGTATTCTCTTATTTAATTTCAGAAGGGGTAAATGATGGTTCGTTTATGGACAATAATGGCATTCTTTCGCCATAAATAACGTACAAAAACATACAAACAGGAATAAAGATAAAGACGAACTAATTGGATCGCTAATGAATCAAATATTCGATCTGAGAGAGCTCCACGAGCAAACGTAAAGTTTTATGGCATTCCTAACTAGTTAACGCGTAATATAACTCGATTGATTTTGCACTGATATAAACTTCATTAATCATGTGCGTCCAATTTATCGCCCCATATGCTACTCGGAAATATTTCCTTAATTGCTAGCAAAATGGATCTGTTTCTGTGTTCAAATATATATTCATATTACAACTGTAATATATTCACAACTCAGCTGTAAAGTGTAACCACATTCTAATATTCTCGTCATTCTTTTTGTTTACAAATTCGAGCATTCCAATCACCTAACTGACGTTAGGGATTTTGATAAAATCGAAACCTGATGTATTCCGCGTGAAATTAGGATGGATTTAAGTTATCATTTTATTTGATCAAAATGAAAGTGGAACGAACTCTATACGATCTATACTTTCGGAGATAAAAGTTTATTCAGAGAGTCTATATTTAAGAAAATAGACAAAAATTTCAAAACTTGACCTCGTGTAGTTTTTAATTAAATTCGAAACCAGCAAAATGATGATTTAAACCCCTCATAATTTGACGCGGGTTACATCATACTCTAATCTTATCAAAATCCCTCTAATTGCGTGGCAAAAAATCCAATACTTTTCGCAAAAAAAAACAGAGAAACAAATTCAAAAATAGTAAAATGTTGACATATTACCCATAATTTTGACGTGTACTACATCATATTTTAATTTTATCAGAAGTCCCGACATCGAGTGGAAAAACTAATCGATTTAGAGTTATTATCTGGGTCAGAACTTAATATTTTGCCAAACTAAATAAAATATTATTTTCAGTCGTTTGTTCTCATTTTTATTTCAAATAAAATTCCCCCAGCTTTATATATACGATTACGTTTTTTAAAAAAAGTCAGATTTCTCATTACCAACAGCCGTAACAAACAATATTTTACAGTAGTTAATGGAACAGAGTAAAAGTTATTTTCAAATATGCAATCTGCAGATTTTAACAACCTACATAATCTTTAAACGCTATATAATTCAAACCTACAAGATGAGTAGTTGAATGTTTAGGTATTATTAAAACCAGTGATTGTCACGTCCTCTAAATGCTAAATTAATTATTAAATCATAATAGAAACGAAAAGTTATTCACGCTACATGTGAACCATCTTTACAGCCCTTTTCACATGAGACACTTTTGTGTATTATTTTGAACTTATTCAAACATTGTTTAACTTCTTCCATCTGTTTGAAAAACCACTGCTTCATTTACCAAGTAAATATACCTGATATACGAATCGCGAGATAGAAAAGTGTCGCATATAAAATGGCTGTAAACAGTGCACAGTCAAATTTTTAAATAAATACATATTGTCAACAGTAAACTTATTGGCATTTGAAATACGTACTGAAAATATTCAAATATTCTGTCATCAGCAACGTGACATTACATTTTTGAAAGAGGATTGTACGTGTATTTCTCACAATAATTTTCGTTCAGATATATGAAATTTAAAAGCATAAAAAATTAATGAACAAAAAGGTGTTAACTAATAAGTTTCAAGGGTGCGAAATAGTAATAGACAAATTTAAATATCTGAAGCTGAATCTTCAAATAATTTAAGTAACTTAAATTTTGAATACGTCAATTTGTAATACGTTCTAATCAAATTATCATTAAACTTCCAATTCGTTTGAAAATAGCGCAAAATCGATAACTTCACTAATTGTAAAACACGATTTTTACTCTTGCAGCCATTCTTTTCGAAGTTCAGAAAAGGCCTAGCTCTCGAGGGAAGTTCTGACTGCACTTCAAATGGAGGAATGTTGAAAAGCTTCGGCGTGGTTTTTGTTGGCTACCCCTGGGTCCAGACTTGCGTGTCTGAGACAGCATTGTTTCACCCTTTGTGCAGAGTACATCTTGGAACTTGCTGGAGTAATATTTTAAATACACGTCGCATGTAACCACAGCCTTTGAGTTTCACTTCCGTGATTAATCTATTCCGCGTTCATCACGCCTGTATTAATTTGTTCGGATCATCCCATCTGGTTAAACAATTCAATTCTCAACCATTGCCCACCCATTTTCCAAATATGGATTTACATATTCTTTAGTTGGCCATCCATCTGCAAAGTTATGTGATCCCTCACTAAATAGCAGTTGAAACTGCGGGCGAAACTGTGACAGTCTCCTTCCTTCAAATACCAGAGATTAACCGTAATTCAATTGGATTGAATAGCAAACTAATTCCTAGAGTAGTGGTCAGAACGTCAATAGAAACGTGTCCACGGAAGGAGAGGAAGCTTTTGGAGAATATAATAATGTTTATATTCTTCTCGTATTATTCTAACATAAAGTTGTACCCAATGACTGCACTATCATTTAATATTTTAATGGAATATGTGAAAAATGAAAGGAGATGAATTTAATGAAATTAGAAATGGGTGGAAAGGTGTTGAAGAATTTAGAAAACAAAACGATAAACAATAAGTAAAACAATTGGTAAAGATTCTAAGTGGAAGATACTAAATAATGTAGTGTAATAATTTATTTTAGACGTCAACTGTGGTCAATGTATGAATGTAGTAGTAGACAAAAGAAAGTTTAAGATTCATATTAGAATTTGAAAGTGTAAAAATAACTTTGATACTACAATTTATATATTTCTTTAGTACCAATCATACCAGTTTCTTTGGTAACAGTAGGGTATATGTAGATTACTCTACTTTGATCATGATATTTTTGGTATTCACATTTTAACATTTTTGACCATCTGTATAGATCCACTTTAGAACTCCTTTAATCTTGAATGTCTCTATCATCTATAATTTTACAAAAAATGAGAGTGTTTGTGATAGATGCTTTAAGATTTCTGATAGGTTTCTATTTTGAAACAATGGCAAAAAAGCGCGGAAAAAGGGGAGGAAAGTGTACATCGTACTACATTTCACTTCTTCTAAATACATACTTTATGAGTCCTTGCAAAAATCAAATTTTTCAGGAGAGGTAAAAAACATCCCGGATTTGAATATTATTTATGGAATTTGATTTGTTTTGATTGCTAAATATGCTTAAGTATACAATAACCCCAATGCATCACACAATTTTCTATTTTATGCATCAATGCAGTCCAAATTTATGAAAAAAAGAATTGTATTTGTAGAAAAGCCTGTTTGTTCCTAGCTAATTGGCATTGTTCGGTAACACCTTTCAGCACTATTGATAAATTGTTTACAAAGGGAAATTGCATTAAAATTCTATAGTATTGGCACGTAGAACATTTCCCTCTGAAAACTATTTTTTAATTTTGCCACTTATCTTTTCTACAACGATTCTTCACCTATATTTTTGTTAAATCGCAGTTCCCTGATTTCCTTGAAAATATCAATATTAACATTTTCCATTTTCCATTTTCCGTTTTTCATTTTCCATTTCCCATGTCCATATCCTCACAGTTTCCAGATTTCCTTGAAAATATAAATATTAACATTTTCAATTTTCCATTCTCCACTTTCCATTTCCCATTTCCCTAACACTCCCTACGCAATTGTGTTCATTGTTGTTAAGAATTTTCGTAATAATTCGTTGGCTCGATTAAAATAGAACACCCCGTACATAAAACGATTCAGGAGGAAACACAAATGTACATATTGCTGGCCAGTGAAATGTTGAGCCAATTTTCAGCGGACAATGTCGCATCAACGCAAGCCTGATTCTCAATGGTTGTCGAGAAACGAGCGTCTGAATATTGCCGTCATATGGCCGCCTCTCCTTCCTCACTTAAATCCTTTGGATTCCATCGTCTGAAGTTAATTGAACGACACTGTGTATCGTTTAGCTAAGCTAGACACAAGGGAACAATTGACGGTACCGTACAGAGGAGGCATTCCGCTTGAAATCTTCCATGGTTTTCATAGCGAAAACCAATGGATCCGAATCATCAACTATGAAATTGACTGGAAACGTCACTGAATATATTTATCATACAAGGTGTCTCTGAACTGGTGGTACAAAACAAAAGGGGGTGATTTTACATGACATAATTAGTAGAAAATATAAAATGACATCTTTTCTTCTGACACATCGTTGTTGAAAATCAATTTCGAACACTCTGTGGCACGTGTTCATATAAATAATTAGAAATTGCTTGACTATGGCAGTGAATAAACGAATCCTGGTGTGAAAACAAGTCGAAATTGTATCAAATTTGAAAATTGGTTGAGAATGAGTCCATTTGGCTAACACAGTGATTGCCAACCTGTGGGTCACTAAGTGTTTTCTGGGTAGTCACCACGGTTTTTTTGCTTTTTTTCTAATTTCAATAAGTTAGAATTATATTTTGAAATACCCATTTTTTTCTGTTTTCTTTATCTTATTAAATTTACTTTACATGATATTGTGCGGGCGGGATGTGCAGGTTATTAGAGTATTGCAACTCAAAAAAGGTTGAGCAACACTGGACCAACAAGAAAATTGAGATTGATTTTCTCGGAAACAAAGCCTCGATCGATAAAAACCTATTTCACAATTTTTACTTGTTTTCGAACAACATATTTGGTGTTACATTCTATGAATTCATAGTGAGACATGTGCGTACTTGGCAAACATTTTTTCTACCAGGTCATTTGCATGCATTACGTGCGAGGGGCTTATATTTGAATTTATTTTTTATGCATATATATAGAATTGTCTGAAAAAATTCTGACTAACTCAAAACGTCCAGAAAATGTTGTAATTGCTCTTAGAAAGTCTTTTTGATTTTTCACTTTTAACTGTATCCTCCCCCTTAAATGAATCTGCCGAATTTGTCCTTCATTTTTTGTGATACAGAAACAAAGCATTTCTTTTTAAAAATACGCAGCACTTTGAGGTGCATTTGCACAGCCGATAAAGAAAGTGTTATGCGATACTATCAGATTCTATAAAAAGTTTAACAAAGGAAAGTTTTCTCGTGTTTCTTCGTTGCCCCTATCACTTAGCAAGTATTTCAAGCTTATCTAGGAACACCCTTTACCTTACATGTCATCGTAAAAGCGATTAGCAATAATACGTTTATTACATATTAACACGAAAAGAGTTTGCGAATTCAGTTCACGTACGAACAAAATTCTAGGTCAGAAAATTACTCCTTCTAAAAAAAGGATTCCAGGAGCAACTGATTTTTGCACGTTCCCAATTTTAATTTTAACACGAAACGTAAGTAACAGAAATTAATCACTTAGTTTTGGGTTTCAAGTAATAGCAGGTTATAACAGTAAAGCTTTTAGAGGTCTGAAAAATAACAAATACGTGTTTTATTATTTTCCCCTGTTTCCATATTTTGGGGATAAAACTACCCTTCAGAGTTAATAAAAAGAGGTACAAAAATTCGTATTGTTAGTTTAAAGAATATTATAACATTGTATTGACTAAAATATTCTTTAAACTAACAATAGGAACATTTATACCTTTTTTTAACATATCTTATATTTTTCGGCCCTCTAAAACATATCTGAAAATCAAAGCAATCGGAAGCAGTCATTTGTCATTTGAAATTAGAATAAAATTCGAGGATTATTTCAAATGTTCCACTAACATATTAGTTGAACTAAATATCGATTTATTTTACCGATCTGCATTCAGATGATCAAAAAAGAAAATTATTTTGAATCGAAAATATTCAAGAATACTCCACAATTTTATTCTGCCTATACAATTATTATTTTCAAGATGTTTTCGTAACATAAAATAACTAATTAAAAAGAGTTCGCATCGTTAAAAAAAACACTTTAGGCAAAACTTTATATCACTCCCAACAAATATATTATACCCAATAACCTTAAGGGGGAATCCTATTCTTTGGGCTAAAAACAGCAAAATTTGGGACTTTTTTTAAGAAACCAGCGCTTCGATTCATCTGAAATTTGGACCATGATTTAATGCATCTTTGAAGAACCTGTAGGTTTTTATAATTAATTTCTAACCATAAATATAGTAGTTATGCATAATATTTATCTACCATGTAATCTGAAGCAACAAAATGAAACGGCGTTTTATTTTATACATATGTAGCTTAAAATTGACGACCCAGCAAAAAACAAAAAAATTTATTGAGCAGTGTGGAGAATTTTCAAACTGAAAGGTCTGAACCTTTAATTTTTGCTATCCAATTTTTCACCAAATTTTCTTATATAACAAAAGAAGTACAGGACTCAGCGATATTCTAGTTTATCAAATGCAAGCTACATATGTACAAAGTAAGACGCTGTTTCATTTTTCTGTTTCAGATTACCTGGAGGGTAAATATCATGCACACCAGCGTACGACGAATTTTGCGCAGCGTGACGCATAACTCGCATATTTATTATTAAAAAATGAATAAAAAGATAACTGCAACTTCTTCAAGGATGCATAAAAGCATGGTCCGAGTTTCAGATGAATCGAAATGCTAGGTTCTTGAAAAAAATCCTAAATTTTGCTATGATTTTAGCCCATAAAATACTATTCCTCCCTTAATAATCGTCCTTAGAATAACTACACTGGCAAAGTTTCGAGAATGGCCAGGTCCAGTGTGAATTGCTCCAACTTCAGATCTGATTCGAAGTGTCGTAGAAAATTCTGCGGCAGGAGGAGCCCGTTTAAAAGGCAGCTCGCATCGAACGCAGGCATGGCGGCCGCATAGAAAGTGTGCTATTTAAAAGTTACCCATTTATGTACCCAAAGTCTTACTTAGCCAGCGTTTGACATTGATGATCGGCGAGTAGAAATGATTGCATGAGAACGGAAGAAGTTGCTCATGGAGGAGCCACTCCATCCTTTCTCTTCGCGCGCTGACATTGGAACGACAGACAGACACTTAGAACGGGGAACCGGGAATGGAGGCTTTTGTTTCTCAAAGAGCTGCCGGTGTAAGTAGCTTCATGTGCGACGATTCTGGTCTGATCGTTCTTAAGTGAAGGGAGTATTAGACCCCTGTGACAAGGAATCTTGAGAATTTGCTGGGAGAGAAGGGAAAGAAAATTGCCCCGTTTCGCAGAACAGCTGAGGAACCTTTGATATTCATACTCACGAATAGCTTAGACATGCCTCGAATCACTTTCAATTAATTCGTATAACGACGATGGAAGATTTGAGCGTTCAAGGGCTTGGTAAGATACTTTTTGTCTTCAATCAAATAACGAATGTTGCTACAATATTTAGAAGGAAATTACAGAGAATTTGAAGTTGTACTAAAAATTCCACTGACTTCCGTGGGGCCTATTTTTGAAAATGCTTTTTGCAGTAAAGACCGTGCTTTTCTTTCGACTGTTACCCTTTCTTGTTTACTTCTTTCCTACCGTAGAATTAAAAGATATTGGCAAGAAATGGGGAAAATGATTGAAATGGTCGTATAAAGTAGAATTCTAATAATTCCATTTTGGATGGTATCATTAATCGAAAACCAGTTCACAGAGTTGTGCAGAATCGAAAAATTAGATTCATTCATCTTTAGATCTGGAATTGTTGAAGGGAAATGTTGTACCATTACTTTCAGGACTACTACACAAGGAATTCGATTATTTGGTCATTCTTCCATCTTCGTGGTTAAATTAATAAAGTGGGCAAGAGTAATGTTACTTTTAACTATTTTAGAAACTCCATTCCGACCATACATTGAACAAATTTAGAGAAAAATTTATTCAGGAGGAATTGCAGCGAATAAAATAATATTATTTTTCATATGAGTAGACGAGGAAGAAAAAGAGAAGATAAAGCATTACGTTTGGTGTCTTCAAAGATTTCTTAACTGTATTAATGCTTGAGCTGTTTAGTTATAAGAACAATATTACACTGGTCCACAGAAAAAGACAGCAATTACACGATTAATAATAAGAATTGACCACTCTAAAACACCTTAATTTTTACTAAAAAATTATTTACCATGCTGTCATACTTGCAATATTATCGTGACTATTAAGCACATCATCATCGACGGTATTAAATGCTCGACCATCCACCAGATTAATGAAGCAATATTAAATCTGTTTGACGAATTCTATAACATCGATGAAATTCTGTTAAAATATTGAACACATTATTAAATTTTCGTACCATTATTTCCATATTGAAAATCTGTCCTTTCGATTACCATTCCCCAGCCCACTCCACACAATCCTACTTGCATCTATATTTTCGACTTCCATTTTCATGAAAAATAAAAACACACAGAGTTTCAAAATTCGGCAAAACCCTTTCACGTTTAACCTGGAAGACTCTAAACTCTAAACAGAAAATTTCATTTTAAAAAAAAAATCAAAATTTCTCATATATAATATTAATATCACGGCTATCGCGATCAAATCGATGCTAATAAATGCAAAAACGAAACTGCAGCTGCAATATCGCCGAGATTCTACCACTGCGAGCCATTACTTATCCCTTCCCAAGCAAATGTAAACCATTACGATAAATTCCCAAGGATCTGTGCGGCAAGTATTTCACGCCAAAATTCTAGAAATTCCTCCGCCTTTCCAGAATGAAAATTCTGTTTCACGCTAATGTATTTGTTTTTTTTTTATTCGATGGAGGGAATTGCCACGGTGCTCGGTCAAAACTGATTTACAGCGTCCAAACTTTCGCCAACTCTGAATGTTGCTCGGGGCACAGAGCAATTCCCTTTCTTTTGCCCATGGGAGGACGCGATGGAATTTGACTTTTTACTCGGGGGCAGACACACGAACGCCATCGGGAGTTAAATTATTATTTTGCAGTCGGGGCTGCAACCGCGCGACAAATGGTGGTCCCCTCTTAAAGTACGCGGTCAATGGCGACTTTGAAACTGGAAAACACGGGGAAAAGCTGGCGCGTGACATTCAACCATCGACTATTTATAGTCTTTACGGTACTGCCGTGTACCGCGGCGATAAAAAAAGGAAGCGAGATTAAATTGATAGGACGCATAAGGGACACCGTCGGGAAAACGTGCCTTTATCGAATCTTCGTGTCCTTTAAGCTTCAGGAAAAGGACGATCATATAACTGTAGGTTTTATGGTATTGAAAGTTGGGCCACTTGGTTAATTGCTTTTTATTTGGAAAAAATCAAAATTGTGTTTGTTTTCTAATAGTGGAAAAAAGCTAAATTCTGTCAAAAAAAGTTTGTGGTGCCGTAAGAACCTTGAAGTGTTAGGTCTCGACTCTCATGTGGCCAACAAAAGAACAGAATGCTTAGTTTAAACATTTGCGTTTTCATTTGTAAATAAAGTGGAGATATAAGAATAATAAAATGAGGGGCGAAATGTTTATCGCAGAATATTACGAGTTTATTAAGTTTTGTGACGACACATTAATTTTAACCACGTAATATCAACGGCTGTGCCTTTCATTAGACCTAGGAATCTGTCTTTTTATATCAGTATCGCGTCATAATGAGATAATGGGGACTTCATAACGGAATATCAGCATTTGATATTTATTGACAATCAGCGTCTAATAACTACGATTGTAACCAGAGGTACTTCATTGTTCTCCTCTCGTTATTGTCGCCGTGTGGAATGATATTCTGATACCAAATGTATTATAGAAACATCCTTTGTCTGCGTAAGAAAAGTTTGTGGGAGTGCATTACTGTGGTAGAAATGAAGTATACATGAAAGTGGAAGATCTAATTTTGCAAAAATTAAAGCAATGAAACATATATTATTTTCTAGGACTCTTCTCAGATTTCTCCAAATATTTTCAGATTTTATATTTATATTTTATGTTTAGAAAAATTTTCGCATGCAGTTTCGTCAGTTACTGTCGAAGCTGTATTTATATTACATAATTCCAATTTTAATTTGGTTTAAAAATTTTCACACCGATTTACAGCTGGCTTCCTTAAAGATGAAATTGTTATTACTCACTATTAATACAGTCATGTAAATTATATGAATTTAAATTTCATGAAAAAAAAACTGCAGAGAAGTGTTAAGTTATAATTCGAAAAATGTGTAGTTTTGTACATTCTGCGTTTTGAAAATTTTTTAATTACAGTGTGTTACAAATACACAAAAGCTGTTTTTCTCCAAATTTAAATTGTAACGCTGCAAGATCATTTATTTCCTTTTTTTAACTGAAATGTACTCAAAATTACATATTTTTTGTGTCTTACTCTTTTAAATCCTCTGCTCTTAATTCATCGTGCGGTTAATTTATCCTAAATTAATATTTCAAATTTCCACATCTCACGTCACAAAAATAATCCACTGCATTTTACTTTCTTGGTTTGAGATAAAATTTAATATGCATGTCTTATAAACTATATCAAATTTCGATACAGTGCACGATACTTGATGCTTTAAAACAGAGACCATTATAACATTTAATTCCGAAAATTAATAAACTTTTCACTTATGTTAAAACCCATTAAACTGCTAATTATTATTTCAACTTCCGATATGAATTATAAATCTATGGATTAAACAGCCCCCATATGAACACTGCAAAGATCTATCTGGAAGCTGAAAATGTCTGTCGCAAATGTCAAAGGTGTTCAATTATAATTGAACGTGAAAAAGAAAAGGTCATTCTGCGATAATAAACTTTTCCCTATGATTCACGTAACTTCTCCTTTCAAGAAGCTGTGGCAAGATGACCAGACTGCAGAGGAACTCTCATGTTTTGGGTATCAAAAAATTCTACCCAAAAGTCGAACATATATGGTGAATTCAACAACAATAACAAAGTTAATAGGCTGTTGGATTGTTGGAAAGTTTGAGAAATTTAATCGGAAAATCGGAAGATTAACGCTTCGTTCGCTTCGAGATTCACGATGGATGGGGCTTCCCATTGGCTGGATAAAAATCACCAGATGGGATCGGTTCTTTTACGCGGTGGAATTCGGAGGGAGGAGGCAAAGTTCCTGTTACACCAAAGTATGCGGAATTTTCGAACGCGTTCAGCTTCCTCGATACTACACCACCTTAAGAAAATCCTTGAACACGAGTAATAATCGAAGCCTCGACAAACAGACGCTAGTAATTTTTGTCCCTTGCACTCTATTACACGCCAATTGAATTTTAGAAGAAAGTGGGACTATTTGGTTCATTTTGAGCATTTTTTACTAATTTGTGTGGGATAGTTTGTTACGCATAGAAAGTACAGTGTCAGTCAAACTGAAGTTGGAAAATGGTATTCTTATATGTGTGTATGTATAAGTGATTTTAATAGAAATCATTACTTATAATGTTGGTATTACTGTTCTTTCAGTAGAATACCCTGAGCTAAAAAGGTAAAAATAAACAAGTGATGTATAAATATTTTGTTTAAAAATTGTCAGGGGTGTCTTGCAGCTTAAAATTGAAAAAAAATTCGACTAAACGTGGGCCTTACAACAATTTGTTTTTGAAATACAACAGTTTTAAGGTAGAGCCACAGAGTTACGTTCAAATTTAAAATGCAGGATAATTTGAAGACTAATTTTATAATGTTTTGTAAAAAAAGGTAATACCTCCAATTAAAAATGACTGTATCACAAATATAAATGATTTCAAGACTCACATTTGTTGGGACTATTTTGCAATTTTGAAGCGTAGAGTATGCCTATTAATTATTGTACAAAGATTTATTCATTAGTATATATATTTATATGTTGTATAGAATCACAGAATTCCCAACGATAGTCCAATGATACCAACAGTATAAATAAAGAATTATGTTAAAGTTATTTATATGCACACAAAAGATTATTATTTTTAAACTTTCGTTTGACCACCATATATGATGAGGGACTACAAAATTACTACCCTCGTTTACTTCAATATGAAATGGATCAATCAGAGATAGTAAAGGGTAATCAAGTTAGATTATATCGAAATTTTTGTACATAAAAGCACTTTAACGATTGGAAACTGATTTCTTTTTATTTGAAAATATATTTTTCATTGCAGAATTGTACTGTACATTCTCTTGAATGCAGCTCGAGTTCTCGTGATAGTTTGCAGAAAGAATAGAATGGTAAGAAGAAGGAAACACCACTCTTTTCGTAATAGTGGCTCCATCTAAGAAGATTTCCTTTGAGCCAACTAATGTGGAATTTATACTGACGTGTGTATTCGATCTCTTGTTTATTAAATGATTTATTACCATGGCATTTAGTAAATTTCTTAAGAAAAATTGTTTATCATTTGGGCCATTTAATTGTCAAACATATCTTTTATTAATTTTAATAAGATACTCGATGACTTGATAGAGATCTGATGTTGAATGAAGAGATGATAGAGTGGGTAAAAATTTTCAATCTGTCGTATGAAAATTCGTCCTTGTATTAATGAATAATCTCACATGTTTATGTAAATGAAAATCATTAATGAATTTTATGTCAAATTAATAATAAATAAAGGGATTTTAATATCAGCTCTTTAATATTTCGTTCGATATACATATTAATGATTCTTAATGAAAACACACGTATAATTATTGGATAAAAGTTTTAATTAGCAGAAGCTTTTGCAGCACATCGAATAATATCGCACATAATATTCATCCATATTTTATTATTTTCATCTACTCACGCAAATTTCGTAGAAAAATAACGTTTAGTTTAAACAATTTATTTATCAATATCATATCACGTATTTAAGTATTTAATAAACAATTGCCTGCACCTTTATTTGTATTTCACGATAAATGTTTTCGTTTCACTATTATTCCAAGCATGTCTCTTCGTTATCAATTTCCAGTTCCTTTCTTATCTCCAAAAGAGCCACCATTTGAGAAATATAATTTTATTTATCAAACGGGTGGAGTGTAAAATAAGAAATACACAGAAACAGATGAATAGTGACCTCATTAATTTTCTCTAAAAATAAAAAATAACTTTGCATTCGAATTTTCTTGTGTCTTTGCTTATGCATTATTTTAAACAAAATAATTTTCAATTTATCGAAGACTTTATATTGATTATGTTACAGTAATTGTGATCTTCAACGTCATTACACCCGAACTATGACTTTTGCAAAATTATCGAGTCACCTAAGGAAGGAACATTGAGTGTTTGAGCCTTGAATGGAATTAATTTTGACAGGCAACGGTTGTTGTACCGCGAACACGATTTCTTGACTTAATAAAGCAAACTACAATTAA
Organism: Andrena dorsata; assembly: GCA_929108735.1. Taxonomy (NCBI): domain Eukaryota; kingdom Metazoa; phylum Arthropoda; class Insecta; order Hymenoptera; family Andrenidae; genus Andrena; species Andrena dorsata. Next base: position 41,458,459 of record OV815487.1, read on the forward strand.
CCAATTGCACACTTAAATTGATTGGAATGTGCTTGCACACGACGGGGTCGTCGAATCTTCTTCGGAATTCAGCACTTTAAAAACCTGCTCAAATACTTCATTTATAATTCTTTTCTCATATAACAGCACAAACACATTTTTAAAAATGTCAATTTTTAAAGAAAATAGTCCGCTGTAATATATCTTACAATGTCACTGCTTACTAACTCAAACTCGATCAATGTAAAATGAATAATGATGTGAGTAACTACAGAAATAACGATAATAAAAATTCCCGTTTAATCTCGTCGAACGCGTGAAGTAATAATTTTAAAAAATTGTGGGTGAGTCCTCTACCATCTCATACCAATATCAGCAATCATTCATCTATTGCAACTATTATAGTATTATCGGTTCACTAAACACGATTAATAATCATTTGAATTAAAGTAGATAGACAAGAATTAAAATATGTAAAATGGTAATTCTCATTTGGAAGTGAATTCACGTAGTATTCACGTTTCATAATTAACAATATTATTTATTTTATTTTCCAGTAGCAAAATGGAAAACCCATTATAACGTTAAAATCACACAAATTCCAACACTACCCATAAAATTCTCATCTCCATGCACATTGCCTGCATCACCCGTGAACAATTTAAAAACCCTCCCATTAATCATGGACCTCACCTTTCGAAACACACTACACCACAATGAAAACAAGAAAACGAAACCAATCTCCCGCAGTTAATTCTCGCCACCAGTTCCATTATTCAGATCACACTTTCACGAGTCCCTTGAAAAGTAAACCTCGGACCTCAACTTAAAACTCCTGCGCACAGAAGAAAACCGCTCCTAAACTTCACTATCTCCGCAGAAACATGGAACGGGCTGTCCTCGCACGAAACCAAAACACGGGAGATATTTTTTTTTCAAATATGCTTCTCGCTTACCTGCTCCTGGGTCGAGCGCGTCTAGGTAGATCTTCCAAGATGGGGTGCCCGAAAACACGAGGGTGCCCGACGAGGTTGTTTATTAATGGTGACGGAACGTCGGCGGAAAGAAAAAAACGAGCGAGTCACCGCGAAAACAGCGATCGTGCGACGTGAATGACGGACAGATGAAGCACAAAGTGCGCGCAGCGAGCTCGGGCTTCTCCTCTTTATACCCTCGAACTTGCACCTGTGCTTGCGCAGATCGGCCTCTTAAGCTTCGTCCACTCGGCTCCTTGGTCCGCTCGCCGCGGACCGCCACGTGCTTCAATCGCGTGTCATATCGATGGCTCGCTCATATTTCGAATCTTCGAACAGTCCTTCGGCCCGCGCCCCAAGTTTTACGGGCCCCGCGGCCATCCGAATCGGCAGCTTTCCCGTTTTTCTCCTTTTCCCTTTTTCTTTTCCTTCGTGGGGAGGCCTCGGTTCGACTGTGGAATCGTGACTCCATGCTTGCGTGTTAAGGGGTCTTCTTCTTACTCGGGAAGAATGGAAAATTTAAATAGCTATATTTTTTTTAGATTTTGAACGGAGAGAATGTGGGTGGTCGATGTCGAGGGTCAACGACACGTGGTTTCCTTAAAATTTTGTTGTGTAAAAGCTGTAGGAAAAAAAAGATGCTAGGGTAGATGCACCATTTGTGGCCATTTTAATTCAGTGACTAAAATTGTTATTCAAATCAGGAAACTATAAGCTTTACTAAATTTTACACTATCTTTACTAGTAATGTCTAAGTTACCATTAACTAGAGAAATCGTTAAAAAATTAATAAAGTTAAAAGATATAAGAAATCCATTTTTCACCGTTTGTGGCCACTTGCACACTGGTTTTGGCCATTTTTGATACTAGTTTTGGCCACTTTCAAATCTATTTAGGTTTTATTGCATTTTTAATAAAATCGTTTAACATAAAATTCTTTTTATATATTTTTTATTTTCTACTTTTTAGTGTTTATGGATTTACATTTCGCAGCTCTGACTTCTTTAGAAATATCTTTTATTTAATTTCAAATCGCGATGGGACTAGCGAGCTGAACGCAACGGCTTTTTGTCGTTTTCGTAAAGCAAGCGAGTAGCTGATTTCAAGTCGTTTGGATTTGTGGTTATGGGTTATATTTATTGATGACTGGGTAATTTTCTCACCCGCTCGGGGTTAATTTTTTTTTAAAACAGTATCGAAGCTGAATAAAATCGTTTAAAAAGCATAGTGGCAGCAAATAGCATACTTTAATTTTTCCATTTCTGGCCATGGGGTGGCCACATACTCTATTGTATCAGTTTTGGCCACCGGATGGCCAACTGGTAAATTTATTCAAATACAATACCATTTCTTGCCACATAATGTTTTTCGTAATAGTGAATTGAATTTGATAATTTTATACTTTTAGAATAATTTTGAAACTACATTTAACTTATATCTACCATAATTTATATATTAACATACTCTGATTACTAAATATGGGAATTTTACTTACCGTATATCCTTCACGATTATTACAAGAACAGCGAACCGTTTACACACTTCTTAAAAAATATAATGTTTTTTCGCGTAAGCAATAAATGTAACCTTATATTTCTGATGGTATACTAAAAAAAATATTTACGGTTTGAAATTCTACACATAATTATGTGTCTGCAAGCAATTTCAAGCTAAAAACGCGATAATTATGCACATGGCCAAAAAAGTACAATGGCCACAAACTGTACATCTACCCTAGTGGTTGCTATTGTTTTTCATAATGTAGGTATGGAATTGTGAGATTTTTATTTGACTTCAGGATAAAAAAAAGGATTTGAAATAATATTTCAATAGCTGAGATTGAAGAAAAAATTGATTCACTGGAAAATCTGTTTCGATGTTTTTTATTTCAAATACTAATAAAAGGATATTGGTTAAGAATTGACCGATTGGATATAAGAAAAGGAGGTTTCTTTTTATACCTACAATGAGAAACGAAAATATTCGGATACTATTTAAAATTGCATAACTTTTTTAAAATTAATCCAAAGGACTTGAGTTTGTTTGAAAAGCTAGAAGGATTACTTTGCTAAGTGACGTGCTTCGGCTTTTTTGAAAAAAATGCACTTGGTCGGAATAGAAAAAAAATAGTAAAGGTCGTATTTAAACTCTTTTTTGTGAGCACGGAATGAAAATTAAAAAAAAAACGTTTGTAGATTGAAGTATGTTGTATACATGCCTAAAATTTCATCAAAATTGGTTGACGTTGCTCTGAGGTGTAAACGCTTAAAGTTCGCAGAATAAGGTCGAACATCGCGAAATTCCCGAAATCAGTGATTTAAAAAAAGTTAAAAAAACGACATTAACTATCAATTAAATGAAATAGTATTTTCAAACAGTATTTGCTTATGCAAATACATTACTTTTTATTTTGTCTCAATCTATTTCAAATTTTCCCCAGCCCAGGAGATTTGTAATATTGATAGATTTATGAGATTTTAAATAAGAAATTATGAAAATCAAATGCTTTTGTTTGTATTAGTTTTCAAGTTTTAGTTAGGGGAACTATGTTAGGGGAGAAATGCGAATGATTTGATAGTGGGACCTAGGTATATGGAAAAATTCAGGTGCTCACATCTGATGATTATTTGTAGTACGAGGAATGAGAAAGGGTTCGACAATAATTAATATCGAATATAAGGGTCTCACCATTTTTTTAGGCTCAATTAATGCAACAATCCCAAAAAAAAAGAAATTCTTGTTAAGAATTCTGTCCAATACGAAACTTTCCTCAGACTCGTTGGTTTACTCGACAATTAGCGAATGATTATAATTATTTCGAACATGTGAGTGACGAGGTTAAAAGGTTATACTTAAAATCCAATCTCCTATTTTAATTGACAAGTGACACCATTGTTCCTTTTTTTGTACACTTTTCCGGACAAATTATAGTGAACTGCGCGTAGGTACATTATTTGCATAGAATACTTGCAATAGGAAAAGGAAAATGCCATTTGCCAATGTTTTTCTTATTATAAACACCAATAACAATATTCTTTTAATTAGCATCATTTAACGAAGTAGCGTCCGAATGGAAACCACGTGAAATCATTTTTCATTTCCTATCACAGCGTAACAATCGCTTGCACATTACCAACTTCGAATTTTCTAATTACCTAATTTACTAACTAATATTTACGAACTCAATTGTACTCATTTTGCCGAAGTTTCAAATTTCAACATTCTTCATTTTATAGTTATTCGTTTCACGCTCCTCTAAAAATTATCCTAATAGAAAATTTACGATTGCATCGTAAATTTAAAAAATCTTACCGTCCTTATCGTACATTCATTAATTTTTGGTGTAAAGGAAGAAAGAGGTCGAAACTAAAAAAAAAATCGTAAATGCAGGTTCTGTTTTATTCAAACAGTTTCTTAAAATAAAATATTTCAATTAGACGATAGAATATGATTTTATGAACTGAAATAAACGACGATATTATAAAATAATTAATATAGCTCTCCCAAAAATCGTTAATGTATAATATTAATAATAACTATTACAGACGCCCAGTTGCAGTGTTAATTAATTTCACAAAATACGGGCGATAAGAAAGGGAGCAGATCGATGGTCGTCGCGTAAAAGCGTCCTCCTCGTAAAATATGCCCGCGGCAAAACCAGCTCGGAATTTCAGATTGCCGGGAGCTTCGTAAAAGAAGGAATAAAAAATCGTCTGCGGAGTTAAAACAACACCTCGTTAATAAGTCAGAAAGTCATCGTGGAAACGCTTGCTAAGATCGATCTGCGGGCCAGAGATTCCTGTATCGAGAACAATGGAAACAGATGGAGGATCAATCAGTTGCGCATTGCCATGATTGATACGCCGACAGACGTACAATGGAACGTCAATTAAACGAACTAATTGGTATCACAACGACATCCAGGACGAATGGCCAAAATTTTTTCGCCACTTCAGAAACATTTTTGTGCCGCACCATGGGGCACTCGAAATAACTCAACACTTTCGAGATCGATCACGTGATATCGCGCTGTGAAGGCTCTTTACACGTTCATTGCTACGATGCAACTAGGGATTGCAAATCTACCGGCTTTTTCAATTAAAATCAGAAAAAATCCCAACAGTGTGTAACCCCTAAAGGTTTTGGGTGAGAATTTAAATACAGTTGAATCTAGAAATCGTTGGTACAAAATATAAACTAAATCATGGGAAATAGAATAATAGACCCAACCCAGCTGCAAGAGTCAGCAATAATTGCAATAAAATTCTGTAATTCCATTGAAAAAAAATATTAATGACCCTCTCAGCTTTAAAAGAATGTACTTCAAACATAAACACTACATTTTTATTACATTCGTCCCTTCCAACCACCATAATCTACTCTCGAGAAATTGTTCAAAATTAATAAAAAGATAAAACATTTTTACACACTTTCCTACAATTTTCAATCTAAGAGAAATATTCGATTATTTGTTTTCTGGGAAGGTACTCAGTGCATAGTTTTCTGTTCACGTAAACAATTGCAAAAAATCATTTGTCCACACGGCCCCGAAGGAATGACAGAATTAATTGCATTAGTCGATTCTGGGGGAATGTGCTCGGTCATTCTAAAACTATCTACTTTAAGGCGAGGAAAAACGAAAGTTCGGAATTGCTTGCACACCTGTGGCTATGTCGCGGGGCCAGGATCTTCAAGATTGATGCTCTAATACCGATTTTATAGGAGCTTCTCGATCAAATTCTCGCGAGAAATTTTTATCCTTTGCGAGTAACCGTACACCAAATCTGCACTTTAATTTTATCGCCGGTGGTCAAGGGTTCTTCATCCCCCAAGACGGTCCATTTTCCAGAGGGCAGAGGGGGGGGGGAGGGGGGCGTGAAAGCTGATTTTATGGCACGGTTTAAGAGGTCTGGGGCGCTTTCGTTATCGTAGATCGTGGATGAGGCCTCGGTCGACGAGGGTTTCGAGACCTCTGTATGACGTCTCGGCGAACCGATGCTCTCATTTACTGGCTTCCGTCAATCAAACAGCAACTTACCTACCACCTTCGACGAGGATTTCATGGGATTCGTGCACGTCGGTTAACTTGATTTATAAGAGGAATAAATTGCGATCGGCTAGATACGCGTGTGTGACGCCCGATGTGTTAATTCGGAGCATCCTTGCTTAAACTCGCCTACGATAGCCGGCAGAAGTAATGCACGTAAATCGTGGGGGAAATTAATTTTGGGAAAGATTTTAAGTCAATTCGTGGGATTTAAAAATAGAAAGATTTTACGTGAATTCTTGAGAATTAACTGTAGAAAGATTTTAAGTTAATTCTTGGGAACTAAATGCAGAAACATTTTAAGTGGATTCTTGGGAATTAACTATAAAAAGATTTTAAGTGGATTCTTGGCAATTAATTGTAAAAAAATTTAGGTGAATTCCTTAAATCTAATTGTGGAAAATGTTGAATAAATTTTTAGACAGTCACTGTAGAAAGATTTAAGGCGAATTCCTAGAAATAACTACTTCCAACACTCAGTTCTTTCGTGTTGGTGATAGGAAATTAATTTTCGTGAAAGATTCAAAGTGAATTTCTGAAAGTTATCAGCAGAAAGGATTCAGGTAAATGCTCATAGACCCTCCCATTGAATTACTAAAATTCAACACTACTTATGCTCATAAATTGACCAGAAATGATAAACAAACAGCTATAAAACAATTCATCTTTTGTGTCAAACATTTTTCTCACATGTTTCTTTGCGGTGCACCCAGTTGCTTCATCCTCAGTTGCCTCAAGGTCACTTATACAAAATTATTAAATTCGTATCTTACTCATGCATGAAAACATCACCAAATAAGTAAATCGAACGACAGTTGGGGTGTTATTGTTACTCCTAGAAAGGTATTCTTCACTTTACAAATTTTTCAAGCATTATTTGCTAAATTTTTGACATTGAAAATGCCCTGAATTTAGAATTTTTTGAAGTCATAATTTATTTCTTTAAAATGGTATAGTGAAAACAATTGAAACTCAACAGATATTTTCATCTATCCATATACTACATGTACAAACAATTTAAAAACATTTGTACCATTTTTTTTTTCAAAATTTTTGCAGCTGTTTTATCTATCAAGAACGTCTCCTTCCATAAGAGTACATTTTAAAATCAGTGAAAATTAAAATCGTTATAACTCAGCAACCGGTTAGTGAATTCATTTAAAATTGTTGGTGCACATTAGGAAGATTAAAAAGAACAATCTCACAAATTTCATCAACTTGATATCATTTTGAAGATAGGTCCATCAATAGATCATCAATGATCAATTCGATTCTCCCACGCCATTACTTCATACAATCATTATTTTTAAAAGAAGAGATCACAATGTTTGTGTTACCGATTTACTTCAAATTGTGCAAACATGTAGTTCAAACCCACAGAGTTCAATACTCCAAATTTTCTAAGAAATTCAACTTCAAATTTTCGTTTTATCCAAAATCAGTAACACACCGATTTCAGTAACTAATGACAAAAATAATTTATTTTTAGCATTCGAGGTTCGTATTTTACAGAATATAAAAATGCTTATAACTGCAAAACTAAGCATTATCGGACACACGCGTGTACCAACTTGTTTTATTATCTAGGTGAGTAGAACCGATCCTAAAAAAAGTCCCACCAGTGGCGGATTTAATAAAGCGGCCGACGAGCAGTTGCCACCTTGGGCCTTTTCTCTTAAATCCGCCACTGTGTCCCACATTTTAATAAACACCCTGTATATGAGAGGCTGGAAACCGCAAAGCTTTGAACTCGATTTGCTGCAAAACTTTTGAGAAGCGCGCCACGCGTGTTTAATGTATTATTGCACAGGCCGTGCGCTAACCGTTTGTGAAATTCGAACCAAATCGGTAACCCGAGCCTGGCACTCCCCTTGTTAGCTCCCGTTCCAAATAACTCTATCCTTTGGACACCCTGTGTGTTCGATGCATCTTCCCAATCGTTCATATTCGCCTCGTAGCGATAAGTTTTTGGCAACACTCGCCGGATAATCTTTCATTCGACTTGGAGTGGCCGCGAAGGGTGTGACAGATCAGCAGCGAGCAGAGCGGGAAATGGGGAATCATCGGTCTCGATCGAAGGTGACCCGTTCCGGAGCCGTGCTACGCGACACCTCGAGAGGACACCTCTACGTTTCGTCGGCCTCGCAACGTCGACTCAGCAGTCGCACACGTCGACGATTTTTCGAAACTGAAGAATTCCGCCTGGCCACCTACCGCCCCGGCGGACAGCCGATCATATCTTGGCTGTCGACAAGCTGATAGAGACATACTTTGCGACCCTTCAGCTTAAATAACGTAAGCAACTTTTCCTCCCCTTTTTTTTCTACGACAGCCTTTTGTCACAGTGCTTTCCTTCCCCTTTTCGCACGACATTTTGCGTGTTGGTAGGTTGGAAAGTGAAGCGCTGAACCTTCGGGGGAGGAATTTATATCTGATGAACGTGTGAATAAATAATTAATTGGCTTGATGAAAAGATGGATTAATTGAGATGTGTTGATTATGTGCTTTGAAAATATTGTGATTTGTTAAGAAATATATTTGTATCGTGCTTGTGTGAGCCAGATTTTTATTTGTATTTTTGAGGAAGTTGATACAGAGTAGCAACCAATGCGTAGTACAATTAAAAACAAAGTGATTCTAAACGTAAACAATTTTTAAAAGAAATTAAACCGACTTCAAAAAAATAAAAATTGCACTGGAAAGTGAAAAATAAGTTTTTCCTTATTTAATCTATTACTCTCAATTTTTTTTCATCGGCGCCTTATAATTTGCACTGCGTAAATGTGGCACCGACTTAAAAAAATTGAGAGTCATGGATCAAGTAAGGAAAAAACTTATTTTTTACTTTTCACTGAATCTTCATTTTTGTGCAGTCGGTTTTAATTTTTTAAATTTTATATTTTTTATTTTTTACTTTTTAGTTATTATTGTTGTATAACTACGTTTATTTTAAAAAATATGGACAGACCTACAAAAGGTACTGCTCGTAAAAGTAACCGTTTGCTAGAAACGGAAGATTCCAATAATAATGAAACAAATTTCTTATTTTTGGTATAACTTCAAAACTACTTAACCGATTTTGATAATTCTTTCTCCATGATATAAGTTAATTGAAGCTAAACTAAATGCAATATGTTTCGAGAAAATCGGTACAGTAGTTACGGAGAAGATGGAAAAATATGTGGAGCCATTGACCCCCTCCACATAATGATGAACTAGGTTGGAGGTTTGGCAGGTGATCTAGTTTCGAGGGCTTAGTATTAGCTACATGACAGCCAAAGAATTTTGTATAAGCTCACATGAAATTTTTTCCCACTCCCTCAAAGTTTTAGTAATATTACTTCACCTTCATATCAGCTATTACTTTTCGAGCACAACCTTTAATTAAAAAGTGGAATAAAATATATTGCATCTAACACAATCGAACTGATATTGAAGCTTACCATCAATATTTGTATTACTGTCGATCGAAGGTACGTTACGATAAATTGTTGAAAACTCAATGCAGTACGCGCTCGTTATAAACCCGTTACTGTCACGCATTGTACGCCCGGCGACTACCCCCACCATTTCCTAGAGCCCTTCGGACGAGAGTGAGAGAACCCGAAACTCGCTCGCCCTTGAGTTTTCTCACTCGCGCCATTGACTGCGCAAAATAGAGTCCACAATGCCCCATACGCCCGCGGCCAGCCCCGTTCGTCGGGCTTATAACGAGTGCGGAGTGTATACGCATTATAACCTATGACTTCTTATCATTGAAACTACTTTTAAGGAATGCTTGCTATTCCAACCAATCTAGATTAGTATTACATAATTGCTCCCAATGCTTTGCTTACACTGATCCTTATTAGTAGTATTCTTTCTCGAGGAAAAAAGTCCTTGGTATTATCTCTCAAATAATTTGTTAACCTTGCCAAATATGGTTTCTCGTGCTATCCTCGATGTATGTTTGACTAATTGCTTTGAGCAGTGTGCACTGTTTCCTTCAGTTTGCTCTTACAAAAAGTTTGAAACAGAAGCGTGTTTAGTGCGCACTTCGTCACGTATCATAACTGATAATAATCTCCAAGTAGGTTCACGGAGTAAAGTAGGCAGGGGTAGCTGGATAAAGATTTATTCAGCGCTGTAATACAGCCTCCTAAGAACAAAATTGCTTGGCTCACAACTTTCCGTCATAACGGCATCCCCCTTATATTGTCGCCCCCGGATATAACAGGCTTCATGCCTTTTTTATATCGATATTTCACGACCCCGTGCGTGGACAGCGAGATATTTCTCCTCCCCCCGTTCTGGATCACCGCTGGAATGATCACTGCCCCATATTTAACCACTGCAACGGAAAGATTTCGTGTTTAACCCTGAATTACTATACTGTGCTCTCCACAGGGTTGTTTGCGGGGGGTTACCTTGAAACGCCCCTCATAAGGGCTGACCTCTATGAACGGATCGAATCTTGAACACACAGGAGTGTCCCCCATACAGTGTTAATATTTATTGTTATTTGAGCTTGAATCAGCCGAATAATTTGAAATACGAGAGTCCTGAAGCCTCATTCTGATTAGTCAAGTTGCTTGACTTCAAGTCGCTTGAATTAAAGTAACTTGAAACCGCTTTACAAATTGTAATCCTGTTATTTACTTGACTTGAATTATCCTTTCAAGTTTCTTTCAAGTTTCAAGCGAAGTAGAAAGTCTCTCAACTTTTACTTGCATTGAAATGCAGCTCGATTAGCGTGAACGTACGTACAAGTATGAACTTAAAGTCATTTGAAGTAAGCTGGCTGCCTACTGTTATTGAAAAGTGAGGTTATAATCCTAAAACAATGACTAAGAATAGGTGGAGTAGTGACGAGATGTTTAAATTCGTAGAAATTTGTGAGAAATATGATATTTTATGGAATCACGTTGGGGACCAACTTCTTTGACGACAATTTATATATTTGCTTGCTTCGAGTAATCTTAAAAGTAAATTCAAGGGAACTGGCTTAAGGACGAGGTTTAAGAAACCGTTTTTTAAATTATTTTCTTGGATAATTTTTGTGGATTTCTAGTGTTTAACCCTCGTCTAGCCGATGCCGCGTCATTTATGTGTGTTTATGCAGAGCCACAATATATTTGAAGTCACATACTGGCCAAATTCATGCAATAAACGAATATCATATTTGTTGTGTGAATTGTGCAGATTGTGAGTAAAGAATTTAATTTTTTGTAAATTTATTTTCCTTCCTTCCAAGTAGGTATTCTGTATTTGTGTCATTTAAAAATCCATTAATGGTGTAATAAAATTCAATTTTGGTAGAAAACCTAGTTCCAAAGTACATATTAAAAAAAAATTTAGCATGGGTCATAAATGACCCGACGCCAGACCCGCGTCGCTGCAAGATGGGAGAGGGCTGATCGAGGGTTAAGTAAGTGGGTCAATAGAGAATGTAATTACGTCTTAGTTTAACTTGATTGTATTGACAAATAAATAGCAGGGAACCTGAATTATTCTTTCCTCTTCGTTGATAAGCGTAACGTGGTTTCTTTATGTCGCACCACTTTGCAGTTAGGAACGAAAAGATCAGGTGTGGATTGTAAATTATAATGTTGTACAATGTGTAAATAGGATTGATGAGCGCGTTGCTGCAAAATAGTTGGAAAGTTTAGAAAATGTGATTGTAGTTTGGAAGACAAAGAACGAAGTGGATAGTTAATCGAGATTAATGATGACAGGAACTTTGTCCTGGGAGATGGCGGAAAATTATAGGACTTTCCGCATTGTTTATTAAATACTGTTAGTGCAACACAGTAGAGGTTTACTTTTTACAGAAAAATTCATATTGAGCTATTATTATTAAACATAATAAAAACATTCAATGTAGCAAATATAAGCATAGTATAAGCATACTATAAATATATGTGTATAGTTTTTACCGTATTGGGAAAATCGTAAAAAGAAACATAAAAGTAATCATTATTTACTGCAATGCAGAACGTAAACGAAAAGCCTAAAATCAGTGCTTTTGTATAAAAAAACTTGTTTTTGATGAAATAATGTAAACGGGAGTGAATTTGAAATATATATAGTGAATTAGGTTAATGGAAAAAGCGATTAAAATTTGATAAAAAGTGCGTGCCAAAGCCTATCAATTTTTATAATCATATATAATTTTTGGTTTATAATTTAAGAGCTTATATGTTTATAATCTTTATATGTAGTTTAATATAATTGCTATCAAAATATTATATTTGGCTGCGAAAGTTTAAATATTGCGATTGCACACATACATAAAAGTATTGAGGAGAATAAAAAATCAATTCAGTTCGATAGTTATGTCTGTACCCATTGTCTGTCTCATTCTAGGAGTTAAATACTATGAAGGCAGATGAATTTTAAAGCTTTCAATACCTTGCAGCAATCGTGTTAATCATTCGTTACCGAATTACACAGTTACCATTCTTTTAATTTTGTGGAATTCTATAAATCTGCTATAATGAGTGGTTGCGAGAAAAAAAAACGAGCTTCAAGGGTGTGCGAAAGTGCGTGCGTGCATGTGAGGTCCGTGATAGATGATCGTGCATTTGGGAGAACCCAATCGAGTGTAAATCGCGTAAGAGAAACTTGGAGAAAATTGACCAGCGAGATTGTGCGCGGATGTAGAAAAGGAGACATTGACTAATGTTGTATAACCATTTCGTTATTTTATTCCTAACTTGTTGACAATATATTTAAGTACTTTTATATAGTTACATATTGTTGAATATTTCGCAGACTGCTGCGCATATTTTATATTCCCAGCTTCCTGTACCAAAAAGAATTTTGAAAAAAAATTTAGTTGCAATCGAATTTGTAAATCACATAACAGGTACTTGCTGTGATAGAAAAGTGGTGGGGAAGATGCTATTTGCGATTATAGCTTGGAATAATAGAATAAAATCTTATAATCGTTTAGAATTTGTAGATGCAAAGCCTATGTATTATTCCTTCATAATTGTGCTGAAATTAATATTAGTTTTCGTATATATATAAACCAACTCTTTGCATTTTTCTGTGAAGCAATAATCAGCTGTAATTTTAAGCAAGAAATTCAGCAATATATCTTTTATATTAGTTCTGCACCGCAGTAATTAAACTATAGGGAGCGTAATTGAAGCAGCAGATATTCATTGGTAACATTGTATGTAAAGCATACACTTATGTTGGCCACACTGTAATAGTCAAATAAAGTTGGTTGTACTGTAAGAAACCACTGAATGTTGGTAACATAGTATTTTAAAAGATGTACCTTCTGAAGATAATAATGTATATATTAAGAGTACGCCTTCCCACTAAATAATTATAGAAAACATTAATTTTTTTATTTCGTATAAACTAATATTTCCGTCTTTTTAATGCTCTTTACCGCGAATAACTTTCTTTACCATATGTCGATAATTTATTATCAGTCGTAATAAAATTGCAATGTGTTACCACAGACAAGGTATAGGCATCGACGAAGTATAGGATAGACCTATCACTTTATGCAACTGCAAATCGAGCATTCTTTAATTTCACAATCATACGGGATGCTCAATGTGTCGAATACGAGTTACATTTCTGAAGTTAAACTCTTTCGTGTGAGATTTTTCAAATCTTCTCTCTCAACAGTAATTACATTCGAGTCATTAGATTCTCTTAATAAGGCGTGTATAGAAGGCATTAATTTGGTATATTAACTAACAATGACAATCATTGTTGGTACTACCTGCTCACAATAATATCGCAGAAATGTTTCTAAAACGAATGCCAATTATATGAAACGGGCCACTAACCGCCGCGCATATGTATTGGAAAGAGCAGATCCAATGAGCTGACCATACTAAGTAATCGTAGATAGGGTGACGTACATGTGTCTGTCTTAAAATCGGAAAATTAAATCGATACAACATTTGCTCGCGATTTTTACAATTCCGATTAATAATTCGAGTCGAGTAGAGTCACCGCGAAAAATTTGAAAAGGTTCCAAGTGCAACCAGTCTACGTAGCAATGTTGCAGTCTAGCAAGATCCTTTTTGATCGCGCGTAACGCGATCGTAGAGTCCCCGCTTTTTTCGTGTCCATCTACATATTTTGCGGAGCACCGCGGTTCTTACTTAGAGTAAGTTTACCGCGAAATAATTAATGCGTCTGGAAAGTGGTTGGCGCGGAAAGATGACAACGGAAAGCAGCGATACCTATTTGTGCTACAGATTTTTCCACTATCGCTTCGGTTGTTTAATGCCAAAATATCTTTTTGTATTAATATTTCGGAAACTGTTAAACGTTGAATACATATATGAGATTCATCAAAATCTGTAGCACATATACCTATCGCGGCTTTCCCTTGTGATGGGACACAAGTATCGAGATTATATATTATAATACCAAATTTGAAATGAATCGGATAATATTTGTAGAAGTTATGAAACATTTATTGCAAAGATGTACTGAAACAGGGTCACAAAAGTATTCAAACGGCATTCTAAAATAATTGAAAAACTAGTGCACAACGTCTGAAAAGCGTAATTGGAGCCAAAGGTAGCCTAAATGAATATTAATCTAAAATATGGTGCATATAATTAATGCGGTTCGAATATTTTTGTGACTCTGTTGCAGTACATCTTTGCAATAAATGTTTCATAACTTCTACAAATATTATCCGATTCATTTCAAATTTGGTATATACAATCTGGATACTAAAGTCTTATAGTAGTTACAACATTACTTTTAGAACTTTAGTCTAACATGTATATTTTTATTGTTTACAGTTTTAATAGCGAGCGTTCGAATACTCTCGTGGCTCACTGTATACAGAATAAATATTCATTTTATGTACCAATGCTAACACAGTATTGGTATCGCGACATTCTCGAATGTATCGCGAAACTTGTAAAAAGTTTTACAATAAGAAAGTGCATATCACGCATGTAATTTTCGAATATACATATACTTTCTAAGCCATCTGTGTTAAGTTTCACAAGCTTAATTAAAGTACACTCCTGTATGTAGATGCTGGATATTTTATAAACGAAGGAAATATATCACGCGTAATATTTATATTTTACGGTTACCAGAACGTGTATGTAGAAACGACTTTTGTTATGACTCAACGATGCTACCGTTGGAAGTCACCTCTGTTTACATGGCTCGGTGACGATATCCCAGCACTTCGTAAATACGTACGCGTGTATTGCCTCGCGAGTCCTGCCGCCTGCCCGCTCTCCCCCCACCAAAGCTAATATTCGCGAGGTACACCGACGCGGCCCGGGGGTCATTCGTTCCGTGGACGTCGTTGAGTTAAGACGCTTCGGTAGCTAGCTGCGTATTTAAATGGTACGCGTACATTATCTACCGTCATATAATTACTTGCAGTCATTATTTGTCTTCTGCTTTACTCTCTATCGTCACTTGCTGCTAATATTAATACAGTTTCGTCCCGAAATTCATTAAATATCGCGAGCAAACCGTTAGATGTTCGTCGCGTATTCCCTTTGCCTTACCCGCGTTGCCTTACTGATATTTCCGCACATTTAGTGCACACATATCGTGTCTCGGTATTCAATTACATCCCTTTCCGGGCATATTTCAAGTTTATTTGTTGTTTTAATACTTTTCTTTCAAACTTTTTGCATCGTTAGGTTACAGACGTTGAGGCGGGAGTCGAAAGCCAAGGGCAGGCGACGCCATGACACTTGCTGGTTAATTTGAACGGTGCTTGGATGGCGTCTGGTTTCATTCCTTGGAAAAATGAGATGGCAATATGTGTGGTAAACGTATTATTCTTGTTATTTTATTGAATCAATACCCGCCTTTAGACGGACAGTTTTTCTCACAGTTTTGGAGCGTAACACTCTATCTAGGCGTGCGCTCCAAAACTGCACTTGTAAAGTCTCCAACGTGATAAAGGACGATCGCGCGTTCCCGGCACGCGCGTCTGGAGTGCAGGTCTAAACTTGTCCTGCCACGTTCAGACGTGATTGACGTGCCACGCGCCAGATCATTGTTGGCTGTGAGGGTGATGGGTAACTTTGCAGTTGGTTAATATCGGCATGAAATGAGAAAAGTTTGAATTATGATAAATTGAATAATTTGAATCAGATTTGTTTAAAATTTTTAAAATGGCGTCGGTAGATGTTTACGAAATATTGGAATGATCGAATTCTATTGCATTTCGTTCGCGTTTACGTAAAATTCAACGATATTTCAATGATTTTTAAGAATCTAGCTCCATGAAGCTGTTATAATTGCATTTACCTTCGGTTTTGGATGCAAGTTTTGTTCTTTATGTACAGAAACTGCGTAGTTGATCAATGACATGCTATTGAAGACATAAATAATTAACGAATTTTTATTTATTTATTTTTCAGAGATTGTGACCGCGTGCAATGCGGCCAAATAGAGTCAGTGTTTATGACGTACGAAGTTTTTCGTTTTGAAGAGCACCGTTGCTCATAGCAGAGCGTCGTTAACAATTTCGGGATACGCGAGGGTAGAGTCAGTGTTTCTTACGCAATTTGTATTCTATCACGAGCGTCGCGGCTCTCATCTTCGAATCGCGAGACTAGAATCTTTCGGGCGCGTTGGTAGTCTACTATTTCTTTTTTTTTTACTTTTGAAAGCGAAACTCGTTAGCGGAAATTAGAGTCAGTCTGTCAGCTGAAGAGGTGATTTGTGCGCTGAATTTTACTGGCAAGATGTAAGTATGCATTTCATTAAATTCCTTTTAAGTAGAGTTCATTCTTCAATATTTTAGAAAGAAAAAAGTTATAAAAATTTAGAAAAATTAATTTTTAGAATAGACTCACCAAGTAATTCAAAACTAACGAAACATCTAATCATTGAGACATTTTAAGAAAAAATTTTGTTAATTTTTTCTCAAAATGTCTAAATTATAAAAAATGTCGTTAGTTTTGAATTGCTTCGCGATTTTTCATCAAAGTTATTCAAACAATCGTAACTTTGGAAACAAATTGTAATCGTGTTCTGTTCCTTCGTTCCAGTCTGGGCGCAGCTGAGCAGCCTGACGACTTCTTCTGACCAGCTTGATGACTTCTGAGGATCTCGATGACTTCCCCTGATCACTAGCAGGGGTGTTGGCGTCTCCGGGGCTCAGCGAAATGTGAGTGCGCATGCATTATGGTTCCTCTGGTCACTCAATCATGTCGTAGGACGTTTGGTCCGAATCGACACGAGTGACCGGTTGTATACGTGCTTTGGCGAGCATAATGACCGCGGGTATGGTAACCATGCCCGTGAATTGTAACATTTTGGCTGTATATGTATTTATTAGACGAGGGCTAGGGTCTTCTTGTACACCGCGCCTTTTCAATAGAATCAAATTATAATCCTAATTTCTAAGATAAACGGTTCCTAACGGGAATGTTTATTGATCATACATTGATGTAGATATTTATTAAATAATGCACATAAAGGTGCATAGCAGCTCAGAAGGTGTTGGTATGAATATCAATACGGTTGAATGCTAATTTTTATGTAGCGAAGAAGTTTGATACTCTCAGACTCCACAGCTACGATCATTTTTATTTAATATGTAGAGGAAAAATCGGATGCCCTCCGATTTCGTCATTGCGACGATTATAATGACTTGAATTTCTTTTATTTTTCTGATACTACGTGTTCAAAAGTAACTTGATTTCTAAATGATGATAATAGACATAAAAGTGTAATTCCTTTCTTATAAAGGTCACTCGTTTGCATACACAATAGAATAATTAATTTCCATGTGCAAGAAGACAATTGAGGGTGGGCAAATTTCAGATTCAAAGTAATTAGCATGAGAACATACTTTCTTGATTTATGAAATTGACTTTGAAGATGGAATCGCTCGTTTTAAATTCTTAAAGTAAATTCTTGATGATTTAGAATAATTTTCTTAAATAATTCTATTTTAGAGTCTTTTTTCTTGCTAATTAAATGTCGAGTAGAGTGATTTTTCTTAATGATGCAATCTAAAGTAGAGACCTTTTTTATTTATCAAACTTTAAACTATTCACAAGTTGAAAGCCGAGTCACTTTCCTTAATACTATAAAATGAAAGAATACTAGGTAGACACTATACAGACTAATCATATTTTCTAGTTGAGGATTTTCAGGATATCTTTCCGTACCTATTGCCTTTTAACTCATCCACGTGCCCAGGCGCTACTTGGGTGGGTGAAAGCAATAGGGCACGATGACTGTCTTTACTAAATAATTACATTTTGGCGGCTGGCATTGCGTTAGTGTATCGTGCACGTCGCATTTTCCACCTGTGTGTGTTTGTGTGGTTAGGCGGTGGAATTTGCGTCGGTGAAAAATTGTCATCAAAGACCATGTTAACGAAACTATAACATTATATTATTATTCGTGGTAATAACGATACCAATGTATCATATTCCTTGTTGCACACGATGATCATTCTAGTAAATAATCTTGGAATATGAAACTTAATCAATCTCGTACAATCAAACGGGAAAGTAATAACGATTGATGTATGTACCTAATACGTACAATGCGCATCATCAAGTAATCCATTGTTTAAAATTGAAAATAATTAATTGCTATGTAAATCATACATACACGCAATGGTCACGGCCTTTGCCAGCCGATTTCAGTGAAAACTGGTACGTACTTATTAGAGTGTGATTGTGGCCAAGCTGGGGTGACGGAGTCGTCCCGGGACGGTCTCTCTAGTGTAGGCTTTTGCACCCGGGCGGAAATGCTTGAGTATCGTGGAGTGGGTTGACTGATGATTGTGTTTGAGAGACTGTTTTGCCATTTTTTAAATATAGGTGTTGCGTAGGATAGGTAACTTACCTTCTGGTACGAATGTGTGACTTAAATATAAGTAGGTAGGGCCGGGGCAGGTCGTCGTATTCTCTGATGTTCCCCCGCGCGATATTCCCCCGCGCGATATTCCCCCGCGCGATGACCTGCTTTCAGGAAATTTGTGAGAAAAGTTGACGGCCTGACTAGCGCGAGTGGGGTATGCCCTCGCTTCTAGCTTCGCTATGTCGACTTTTTGACGCCAGTGAGACATTGCACATTGTCGCTGGTCGCGGTCGGCAGGACGGACCTGGGCACACTATTAACTTTCAGAAGGGCTGACCGCCTGGAACAGGAAGTGGCCAAAGAGACGCAGATAGCCCGGCCAGAAAAAGGCCACATCATGTGGACTAAGCCAAGAATGGCTCTGTATTCTCGGATGCAGGGTCATTCTTCGTAAGTATTACTTTGCCATTATGTTCGCCGGTAGTTGTAGTAGTAGTAGTTTGGTTGGCTATAGGCTGACCCATCGACACCCCCCCCCCCCCCTGAAATTTAGCCCACCGCGTTTTCAATTAGGGTTGCGAAGAACATTACGGGGTCAGTTAGTGTTCCGACTAAATTGTGATTACGGTTTGAATTAGCGTTGCGAATCAAATATTCCCCGCGCTTGGTTCCAGCATAGCGTTGCGAATGAATGTCGATCGTGGTTGCTTGTAGTGTTCCGAAAAAAGAGTCACGATTGTGTTTGAGATTGTTCTTGTATTTTGAATTGGAGTTACTAGAGTTTGATTCATTGTGTTACTTTTGATTCGTGGTATTCTTTTTACTAGAGTTGCGATGCGACTGATCGCGTTTTTTTTAATTACTCGTCCTAGTTTGATACTTAATACTTTTTTGAGTTAGTGTTGCGATGATGACTGATCGCGTTTGTAATTAGAGTTGCGACCCCAATGCCCCGAAACTGTCCTGGGACATGTCCGAAGACATGTTCCTGGGAAAAAGGAGTCCCGAGCAGCTGGCTTTGCTGCACATGGAACCCCACACAGCCTTCAGGAAGGCTGCAGCGAATTAAAGTTAGAGTTGCGTATTGCGAGACACAGGTGCACTGAATTTTTATTAGTGTTGCGAAAAATGAAACCACCCACGTGGTGGTTCTCGGTAGCTTTTTATATTTGTTAAAGTAATGTAGCTCCTTGGGAGCTTCTTCGTTTGCTATTCGAGATTTGTATTGAGTATAGTAGAATTTTCTGTAATGAAGCACCATCCGGAAATTTTGAAGTTGTTTGAGAAATTAGTGCTGCGTGTAGTCCAAAGTCCTAGTGACTATGCTCGGGAGTTGATTTTAGTCTGTAATAAGTTAGCGTTGCGAAAGAAAGAAACGGTCCACTCACGGTTTTCTTGCATTAATGAGTGGACAATGATCAGCTGTCCTTCTGGCTACTGATCAATTTTTTCTAGCAGCCCTAAGTGGCTGCACCATCCTCCTTCTACTACCACCACCTACCCACCCGACAAATGTTTTCGTTGTACATATTATTTTCAGATTGATAAGAAATGTAGTTTTTATTTTTATAAATTTTCAATATTCTTTGGCATTGATCAAAATTCATCCGCGATTGTTGCTTAATTTGATGATGTTGAAACGAAATTTGCACTGAAAAAGTAGGTAAATACAATTCGGCACTTTATATTGATAGTAAATTTGCAATATTAACGCGTGCTCGTTGTTGCTTCTTTCTGCATGAAAGTAACTTCGATTACTGCGCGGTAAAGTGCAACCCATAAAAATACTTAAAAAAAGTAAAAAAAATACGCCAAGTACATGATAAAATCGAGGACGGAGAAGAGTAAACACAAAAAAATAGAAGAAAATATAAATTGTAAAAAAAGATGTGATATCAAAATAAGCTACAAGTACATAATAAAGGTGCTTTCCACCTGCGCTTAACATGACACAACTACATATACACAGCTAAAATGTTGTGTTTTTAATAATGTGAAGATAAAATTAACATCTAGACATTTGCCTAGATGTCCGCCGCCTGGAAGTCAAACACTTGGCGTAGCCAGGCAAAGTATTCTCAGATCATCAATACCCATACCTTCCCCCTCGCAGGCTTTCAGATAATTTGTCCATTTAAAACTTAGACAATATGAGTACATTTTCATTATATTGCGTTTTAAAATAATTCCAAGATCATTCATCGATACCGATACCTTTCCTCTCATAAGCTTTCAGATAATTTGTCAATTTAAAACTCTGACAAATATGAGTACACTTTCATTATTTTACGTTTTAAATAATTCTTATTCATCGAGACCTTGACTTTGCCTAGCCACGCCAAGTATTTGACTTCCAGGCCGCGGACATCTAGGCAAATGTCTAGATGTTACATTTTATCTTCACATTATTAAAATGTCGGCGATATGAGTAATGGAATGTATGAACACAACATTTTAGTTGCGTATATGTAGTTGTGTCATCTTAAACGCAAGTGGAAAGCACCTTTATTATGTACTTGCACCTCATTCTGATTTCACATCTTTTTTTACAATGTATATTTTCATCTATTTTTTTGTGTTTATTCGTTTCCGTCCTCGATTTTATCATGTACTTGGCGTATTTTTTTTACTTTTTCGAAGTTTTTTTTATGGGGATCTCATTTCTTTTTACAAAGTATGTATGTATTATATATGTATAGTACTTTGTGTACAGTACATGGTGCGCGAAACAGCTTATGGCGCTGAAAGCAGCCTTTGACGCTGAACGTATTTAACATTGAACTGTATGCACAACCGCAATTATTAATACCTTTCGAAAAATAATAGTAATGCATTTTTAGCATTTCGTGGCCCAGCTTGTTTGTCTACTCGTAAATCATCAACGGATACCCACGTGGTGCCCTTACCCCTTACCATACTCGTGTAATGACCATCGGTAATACTTTTACCGTGATGGAAAATCGTTGCCTTAATTTTATAACAGTGATCCCCCATTTGTATTTTAGTAGTAGGTAGGGGAGACCGAGGCTAAAAGTTCCGGGGGTAAGTTGTTCCGAACGGTTCTATCTTCAAAATGAAAATAGCTTTGTACTTTAAATTATTTTTCCGTGTGACTTGATTGCGACTCGGAACTTTTAGCCCCGGTCTCCCCTACAAAGCTATTTTCATTTTGAAGATAGAACCGTCGGAACAACTTACCCCCCGGAACTTTTAGTCCCGGTCTCCCCTATTGCTTTTTAGGCTGTTTTTTTCACATTCAAATTCGGAATTATTATGCGCCCAAAGCGGCTGCTGTTCTTCCGTCTTGTAATTAAGCATACTTAAGCGCCCATAGTGAAGTAAATTGAGAAGTATAAGACTCCCAAAGGGGCCACTCCTTTTTTCTATCAATGTTCAGAATCATTAAGCGCCTAATGCGGCTACTCGAAATTTTTCTGAATGTCCGAATTGCGTGGCGCTCCATGCGGCTGCCTGGAATTTAAAGGAAATTTTTTGGAACTGGTTAGATACAAATTGTCTGATATTTCAATATTTGGGCAATAGTGATTCAATGAAAGGACTATATCTGTTGGAATTACATTACTTAATCGAGATAAATTGTAGGTATTAAGCCACTGAGAAAGTTTCTGTTGCAGAAATATTATGTGTGAAGAATATTGCAACAAGAGGATTTCAGGTTCATCATCCATGAAAAATCAAACTTCAAGGAATTTGTGTTAATACTTTTGAGAATGTTGCAGGTAACATCGTGGGCCATCGAGGGAAGTAAAAAACACATGACAATTTCAGATTTTCATTAGACCGGTCATTATTTAAATTTAAGTAGATATGTATATGGTTAGGTAAGACGTGTTTAGTGGTCACATAGAATTATGTAGTTTTTAAGGAAACACTGCAGTGTGTAACTAAATATAAGTAGCAATTATTAAATACGAGCGCTCGTATACGTAGGAATTATTAGTATTTAAGTAGACTTAGCAAATATGCATTGACATATTTCCTATTAATGAATAGGAAATTATATTTCTTTGGTTCATTCCCAATTATGTAGTGAATAATTATCATGGTAGAAATATTCCAGAAAGTTCATAAAATTTTTAATGAATGAAACAAAGAAATGTTTTCAATTCTGCTTAGCTTCATCGCGGTAGCTTTTTACAGAAGGACTCCTTCTGTTGCCCGCTTATGGAGCGATCGAGGATCGCTTTGCAACCGTGCATCAGGGGGATCTATGGAAATGTAAATAAAATTTTGCATAAAGGAGGGCGGATGGGCCGCGGTTAGGGTGGGTCTCCACTCGCAGCGCCTCCACGTGGTGAGACCTGGGCAATCTGTATTATTTGAAGCGTAATTACTAATCGTATCACAAGTAATATTGTAATAGAATTATTAATTACGTGACAAGTAAAACTAGCCGATTGGCTGCGATCAGCTATCTTCGTTAATCTCTATTCCATCCGTCCAGATTCGATTCTAAATATTGCTCCTACAATTACATTTTATTTCTCCAATAATATTAAAAAAAAAGACTCCAATAGCAATCTTGGTGCCATATTTCCCAAACAAATCGCGAACTCCTAAATACGTAAATACCATTAGATGGTAACTTTATATCTGAAACGCGATCGTGATCGGACGTAAACTAGTTTAAAGTGCCATGATGAATCTTAAATCGCGATATCTCGATTCCGGGATTAATTTCATCGATTACTGGACCATATGGGAGGTCGCTTAACAAGATTTTACTACAATTAACCCAGTACCTAGAAAACTTCTCGAGCAATACTTCATTCGAGGGGCTGAGAGTCGTTGAAGCGAGACGGAACGTTAACAAGCAAAGACCTCTACCAAAGTCGCACCATGGCCGAACAATGTACCTGCCAGTCCAACTTTATTCGCGATCGCGATCGAACCTCGGTGAACGCGTGAGCATATTATTTCATGATATTTCGATTCCCGCATTAATTTCATCGATTTCTGGACCATGTGGGAGGTCGCTTAACAAGGTTCTACTGCAATTCACCCAGTATCTAGAAGACTTTTTGATCCACTGCTTAGGGACATTTAAAAACGTGCAGTGCTTTATATTTAAAAGCATGAGATGGCTATGCGTGTTAGTAGTATCATACGCGA
The DNA here is from genome assembly GCA_929108735.1 of Andrena dorsata. Classification (NCBI taxonomy): domain Eukaryota; kingdom Metazoa; phylum Arthropoda; class Insecta; order Hymenoptera; family Andrenidae; genus Andrena; species Andrena dorsata. Next base: position 41,482,363 of record OV815487.1, read on the forward strand.
GTGTAGAGTCAGTGTTTTTACGCATCTTGAACTATATAAGAGTCTTTTGATTCGAGCTTTTTGATCGTGAAATTAAAGTGATATATTTGTGTGTGTGATACATTCTATTCGGTACTATTGTCCTTGGCTACTGTGAACCTGCCGAAGGAGCCTCCTGTCTGCATAGATAGCTGTAGCGAGCACAGTGACCATGAATACATACTAGTAGTTCTCGTGAACAGTAACATTAAGGCGGGTGCTTCCAAATGTTTAATACAGACAAATGCAATAAATAAATTTCAAATTCGAGGTCAAAGTTCTAATATCGCGTTTTAAATATTCCAAATAATTTTTCTTGATTTTTATAATCAAAGCTTGATCCTTTGAATACGAGTTACAATTCTCAAGTTTAATTACATTCGAGTCATTAGATTCTCTTAATAAAACGAGACTGGAAAGCATTATATCCATGCCATTAGCGTCTAAACGAGGCTGCTTTTTTCACATTAAAATTCGGAATTATTATGCGCCCAAAGCGGCTGCTGTTCTTCCATCTTGACTGTCGTTTCTTTTCTCGTTAAAATTGAAAAGTATTAGACGCCCAAAGGGGCCACTCCTTTCTTCTATCAATGTTCAGAATCATTAAGCGCCCAATGCGGCTGCTCGAAATTTTTCTGAATGTCCGAATTCCGTAGCGCTCGATTTGTAAATTGCGGATTTCAAATGATCTCTGTTTTACCCGTGTTGAATTCTAATTCTTACCACGTGTAGCGTTACGTAGATGGTAAGGGGGCTCGCGAGCCCCCCCAGCGTGTGACACAAAATTACATTGCTTGATGGGTCTATCTTATACTTCGTCTATGGTATAGGCACAGACCAGGTGTAGGATAGATTTATCGAACAATGTAATTTTCTGTCACACACGTTCGGAGTCTTGCGTTTTACCCCATCCATTGAGCGAGGTGAAGATTTCAATACCTCAGGTAAATTTCATTTTCCGTCGTTCCCAAAGATTTTTCTTACCAATGGCTTTGATTTTCTTATAGTCTAAGGTCCACTGAACACTCCTGTTGAAGAATCGTGTCTTTTTCTCCTCCCGATTTTATGTTATCACCGATTTAGTTTTCACCAACTTCTGTACAACATACGAGAAGTAATATGTTTTCGTGTCAGTTGATGGAATAATTATTTGTATTTAGATATTGACTCTTGTTATAGTCATGTGTAAAGTGGAGGAAATGTTCATTTATTGTTTATTATATCTGTATGGTCATTAACAAATTATTACGTTTGAGCGCAATTCACAAATATGACATGTGTTGAATATGTATCAGAATAATTGTATTGTTGCTTCATTTTCTATCTAATTACGAGAACTTCGTAGTCTTTGAAGGACAGTTCTTCTCCATCAAAGGGAATGTACAGACATTCATGACTGGGTACGACCTGTGAAAAGAAACATTTATATTAGTAACCATATTGATAATCCAATTTTTTTTATTATCGGCCATTCTAAGCAAGCAATTAATGTACACCATGGGTCGATTCGGCTTTATTAATAATAATGAATCATTATCAAGTTATAGGAAGTTTGCTGTAGTAAGCTAAAATTCTAATGTGACATTCAAGCATTTTGATTTTTATTTATTATCAATTTCTTTTTCGCTCCCTATCACAACGGCATCATCAACTAGACTGAATGTTCAATCCTATTACAGTATTGCACGGTAAAAAACATTCAAGTTCATAATTCTGTAACTAAGACTATATAGTCTCCATATTAACGAAAACAAGGTGGGGAAAATCGAATTGTTCGCGGCTACTCCCGTGGACAGGGCTAATCTACAGTTTTCGATGAACACCGAACCATTGATCGTCTACCAATATGCAAGGGTTGTACGTAGCAAAGCCCAGCTGTGGTGATCGATTAGAAAATGACGTTTTTTCCACGGTACAACTGATTCATTAGATTGTAACAACAGTGATTGCTAACACAAATACACGACAAAGACAGACCCAACTTTGTCTGGTTGACGCCCACCTTGTGAACACTGCATTCCGTGAATATCAAGTACGGTTAAGCCACGGCATAGGTTTCCGCCTATACCTACCAATCCTACTATAAACTGAGGGAACATTGCCATGTTTGTGTCACACTTTATTATATAATACAGGCCTGGGATTTAAGAGGGTAGACACGGGTAATGCAGCGCTCTGTAAACCGACATAATCTGGCCCGAAACATGGGTTTAGTAGAATACGTTGTTTGACCTTACATGAGCGAATTTTGGGCTGGGCGAGGTCTCATTCGAAAGAGAAGGGTTCAGTGCAGCGCGCTCTGGTCATGGTTCAACGAGCTTGTGTTGATATCTAATAATATGAGTGTCCAAAGTAGAGCAAAATTCGACAAAATACATCCGCATGAATCCAAGTATTTTTAGGTCACTAAAAGAGTTTTGTGACTCAAACAAGGACCAGAGCGCGCTGCACTGAACCTTCCTGTTTCGAATGAGACCTCACCCTGCTCAAAATCTGCTCATATAAGGACAAACAACGTATTCTACTAAACCCATGTTTCAGGTTAGATTGTCGGTATTACAGCGCGGTGCATTGCCCGTGTCACGTGGCGTGTTTACCTCCTTAAGTATTTTTAGGTCACTAAAAGAGTTTTGTGACTCAAACGATGAACAAAGTGCTCCGCATTGAATCTTCCTCTTTCGAATGAGACCTTGCCCAAGGACGAAAAACGAAAAATCCCAAACCCATGTTTCAGGTTAGATTGTCGGTATTACAGAGCGGGAATTGCCCGTGTCACGTGGCGTGTCTACCCCCTTAAACCGCGAAGCCGAGCGAGTGACGTCACGCTTCCCAGTTGTGCTTGTATTAACCTTTAAAACGACTATTGATCAAGAGCTTTTAATCTTGGTCCAATGACTTTCCTATGTTCTTTTATATGATGTACGTATATTAATTCTAATTTACGTCTATGTTCGGCGATATATATAAGGCAAATACTTAGCAGTATAAGGGACAGTAAGTTCTGACCTTGCCAACTGTTTGAGATCCATTGTGGAGAACACGTCCTACATACAAGGATTCTCCATCAGAACTCTGTCCTGCGACTACCGCGTCATTTGGGACGCTACCGCCGCTACAAAACTCCCATGTTAATTCACCTGGACATAAGATCTAATAAAAAAACGGAACACATTAGAATTATATTCAACAAAATGTCTATGGTATTACAATGCTTTAGGAATTGTGATTATTAACTTAGACCATATTCTGTTGTACCTAATGATAAATTAAAGAATTGTTATTCATTACTAATAAATTACGTAGATGACTTTTAATAAAGTAAAACTAATGAAGTGACTATGAACGGAACGAGAAGGAGGAAGGAAAGAACAGAGGAATCAAGATATAACTCAACGTATAAGGAGATAATGACAGAGGAGCTACCTAGATACCTGAGGGGGGGGAAGAAGAAGAGGGACAGAAGTTTGGTGGCGAGGTTCAGATGCGGCAATGAGAGCAAGGGGGGCAACACTGGAGGAAGAGAGAGGACAGGATGTGCAGGATATGTGAAAGAGAGGAAGACACAATGGAACATCTGACAGATCTGCCATAAAATTTCAATTCCGCATCTGCGTGCGTCGAAAGGCCACTTACAAGGAGAGGGTCCCAGGTGTCCGCCTCCGATTGCTTTGAATTTTGGATATGTTTTAGAGGACCGGAAAATAATATATACGTGTTTTTTTATAGCGGCCCGTTTTCATATTTAGGGGGTGAAACCATCCCCCAAAGTTATAAGATTTTCAGGTGTTCATCTCCAATTGCTTTGGTTTTTGGATATGTGTTAGAGGACCGAAAAATAGGAAAACAGAATATCTCCGTCAATTTTGTGAATTTGTTCATAAAATTTGGAGACAGCATTCTTGTAACGTACGTCCTTCAGAAAATGTAAAATCTAATTCATCACTTTCAGTAGTGCAATATTGCGCGAAATATTGTTTCAATTCAATCAGATCTTTCGAAGCGATTTACTACCTCGCATTGTTTTCAAAGTTAACATCCCGATAATGTCAAAGTGAACATCGCATGCCAAAGTTATGCGCAGGGTGGAGATCCCTCAGCGTGAAAGCTGACCAACGCCACTCACAGTGTTATTGCAATGAATTCAAAAATATGGTGTTACTTTTATATAACTGTACTCACTTCGTAATTGTATTTAGCGTGTTCCTCCCCGTTATAGCATACATAGGCTACGTTTTTCTCGGGAATAACTTTTGCCGGTAGCATATCACCGTCGTGGAAGGCTCTGCCGACGTAAATGGTAGATCCGTCTACGTCACGGCCTCCAGGAACAGCATTTGGGGGCAAACTCTGCTCTGCGCTGCGATGGACCCACCTGTAAACTTTAATGAAAGTAATCTTTCAATTTAGAAAAGCTAAGTTACAGTTATGCACGGTGAATCGTGTAACTAGAACAACCCATATTTCGTGTTTAGTCCCAATCAAAAAGGAATGCTAAAAGAAAAAGCTGAGTATTGTAAAGATATCCAATTTCCTATCACCCAACCTTTTTCGCAAGTAGATATTATGTACATACAACGATGGAATCCTACACTTTCTCTGATATGTAGGGGAGACCGGGTATGGTTGTCACACGGGTAGGTTGTCACAACCGCTATATCAAAGAAACTATAAACAATGGGAATGTCGCTCGGAGACTCAATGTGTGATTATTTGTTTTCGTGCGCTCGAACCAAATTACGCCGTATTTTCTATCAAGTAAGTATAGGTTGTTTCTTAATAATGACTATAACACTGTTGCATTATTCTCGTAGTGAAAAGTTTTTTCAAACTTACTGTAATGATTTTTTTGCATTTTTAAAACTTTTTAATACATGAATGGAGAGGTGAAATTGTTTAACGGTTTGAGGCAAGTTGTCACAGAACATTTGGGATTAGGTATTTGCCGCATGTGACAACTAATCCCGGTGTAACTTGCTGTATCTATCATGTGATATTATTTTCTTGTTTGTTTGGCAACAGTTCTCAATAATAATGCCGCAAATTTATAAGAAGAATTAATGTTACGTGCGGCAAGAGAGGTTATAAAGGGCAATTACATAATAAGAGGGATTGCAAAGGATTATAATATAAATTACCACACTCTAGCGCGATATTGTGAAAAATACATTAAAACTCTCAAGCATAAATGTATTAGGCTGCATATTTCACGTAGAACTACGCTTTTTTTGTCATTTTGCAAATTATTATACGAACTGTTATCAAACGCTATAACAAAATTCGTATTTATTTTAAATACAACGCCTAACACACGTTCGATACCGCAGCAATCTCTCTATAAACTGAGGTAAGAATTTCACTTCAGACACAATCCAGTTAAATGTGATGCACTGTTATTCTCTCGCTAGAAAATTCAAAGGCGATGCCGCACAGTGGGACGACGCGTGAAAATTCCCAGACATTGGCGAAAATATGAAGTACCTTTTTTTATTGATATAATTATAAGAGCATTATCCTTGAGTACTAATACGAAATTATGAAAATATAAACTTTTTAAACATTTTAAATCCCGAATTTTTAACAACACACACGTTCACTTCTGGAGACGGCTGTCATATGAATGTAAATAATTAGTATTAGAATAATGAAAAAAAAATCCACCATCATACTACACATTGATGTTGATTGTTAAGAAGTTGTTTTTGTACCCAAAAAACAAAATTTAATGATTTTATTTATATTTTTCAATCCGTCAAAATTTTTTTTGTCGATTTAGAAATATGTTCAAATTTTTGTCAAAAAAAATTATACCGATATAATCACTAAACATTCTATTTTAGAAAATCCAAACTCCAGTTGCGCCAACTTGCGACCTTGTGCAGAATTAATTAAATTGTGTACGGGTCATTCCACGCCAAATCGATCACTTTTCTCCATCGATGTCTCGGATTTTTTTTAAACTTGAATATGTTGTAATCCTCGTGGAATTAGGGAGTGTTTAAGTCATCATTTTATCCATGTCGAGTCTGTTTAATAAATACAGGGCCCCTTGAATTTTGCGATTTTTATCTCGGGAACTATTTGTCGGATTTAGTTGATTTTTACGGCATTTTAATGTGGAAGGATCGGCATTTCTAAATAAATTTTTTCCAGATCGAAAAATTAATTTCACAACATTGAAAATTATAAACAAATTTTTATTTTGCAAATTCGGGCTCGAAGTCGCGATTTTAAAAATCCGAAAAAAATACCACCGTATTCCTTGAAGTTTTTTCTACAAAATGAGCCTGCGGCCAGGGTGGCGCAGCTGCCATTAACGTTGCTGTGGAGTGGTAAATACGGCGGTATATCATGTCGGCTAACTTCGAAAATAGTGGAACTGAGAAAAACGCCTTTAAAGTCAGGGGAGTGAAATTAGACGCCTATTAAGACTGAATTATTTTTTTATGTTGTGTAAGGCTAGCCCTTTCAGAAATATATCCGCTTTCTTCAATATGTCTCATAGTATTTTCCTGCAATTTTTCAACAAAGAGGCTCATTTTTGGTAATTTTGAGGTGGTCAAGGGTGGGAGGTCCCCTTAAGCTCTTTTTTCTTAATTCTATCTCTTACATGGTGATACCTAAGATCAATGTGTTTTGATCTATCGCGAAAGACAGCATTTCGTGCCAGTAAGTTCGCACTCTGATTATCATTAAACAATGTTATATCTACGTTTAATCTAATTTCTTTAAAAAAATTCTTAATACATATTGCTTCCCTAGCTGTTTCCGATACGGCCATGTATTCAGCCTCTGCCGATGATAACGCTACGGTCTTTTGCTTTTGCGACTTCCACGAAACAGCTGCGTGACACATCACGAAAGCATAACCAGTATATGATTTCCTATCCGTTAAATCTGATCCCCAATTCGCATCGACGTACCCCAAACAGACGTCTTTAAGACGTCTCTAAGGTGCCTTTTAGACGTATTTAAGACTTTACCAGAACGTGGTGCTGTTTGGGACCCCTTTATATCCATATCGCCTTTTCTATACACTAAACCAAAATGTGTCGTTTGTTTAAGATATCGGAAGATTCATTCGTGACACCGTCAACATTACAACTAATGGCGCTTTCAGACTGGCGCTCTTGCTCGGCGCTTGTGCTGGTCGTGGCACTTTTAAGCCAATCGGAAGTGAAAATGTTCACACTCATTGTCAGCCAATCGGAAGCGCCACGACCAGCACCAGCACCGAGACAGAGCGACAGTCCGAAAGCGCCATAATAAAATATACGTGTTCACTATGTCTAAATAAGATTTTTCTAGAACGTATTTTCATAGATGATAATAGTCGGTAACATACGAAAAACGACTTTATACGATTATCATTCTAATATACATCTACGGTGGTATTCATACACGGGGCTTAAGGGGTCATATACGTTTCTCAGCGCTGAAACGTAGTCAATGTTTGCAAGTGATTCAAGGATAAACTATTAATCCTTTTAGTTTAATTCTTTTTGTGTTTTACAGGCCTACGTTTATATACCTACAGTTATATACCTCAAGTATGAGAATTGGAAATTTTTTAAAAATGTGGATTTTTCTCGAAACAGCATTTTTCAAAACGGTGGGCATGATAACTGCCTCACCGTTCATCCGATTAACTTCATCATTCACACATATTCTACATAAGATTCGTTATCGTGTAACGTCGAGCTTTTTCAATTGAATTGAACCATTTTTTAATAATAAGCAAAAACGTACGAGTTTTATAGCGAAAATCACGACCCTTTTCTTGAAAGTGCTACAATTTCCGGAATTTTTTTTTCGAAAAAATGGCGACGTCACACGATAACTATGATCCCACAGATTGTTAAAAAATCGGTGATTTTTATTTCAGACCACTCGTACGGGCTCAATCATGCTCACCGTTTTGGGCGGCGCCAGAAAACATGTTCTACGCCACTGCCGGCGGACGCCACATTTTTAAAAATTTTGGAATCCTCATACCTGTTTTATAATCTATAAACGTATATCTATAAAACACCAAAAGAATTAAACCAATCGGACTAATAGTTTATCCCTGAATTATTCCCAAACATTGACCACGTTTTAGCGCCGAGAAACGTATATGTCCCCTTAAGATTAAGCAGATGCTTAAACATTCCGCGTCCTTTACTATGCTACTAGGTTAGTAGAGGATGCTGCATGCTTAAGCATTTGCTTAATCTTAAGACACGTTTATGAATACCGCCCATACATATCTCGATTTTTATTTTTATTAACATTTAAAACTTTTTATCAAGACTACAAATTCAACATTCACAATAACAGGAGTCTTATGTTGTGTAATAATAAAAACGAAACACTATTGTACAGTACTAATGGCAATGAAATAATATGTATAATAAATAGAAAGTCTCTAAATACACAAGAAAATGAAATGTCAATTACAAAGTATCAGCGTGAGAAATTTAATAGTTGTAGATGTAGGAATGTATTGTATTTTCAATTTTGTGAATTAATGAAATTTATTGTGCAGAGTTTTACCACTTACCGGGCATCTTGTAACCTGTTTCAATCGAAACTCCAAAGAGGAATAATGCTTATCTTCTTCCAACACCTGATTAAAAGGTTCTGTAATCTTATCATATGCGTTTTATATTTGCGTTCTCTTTAAGCTACGTGACAGCATGCTGTTCCTGGGAAGTTGGATAAATTGATTAATGATATCAATTGGAAAAGTATCTTTAAAGAATAGTTTTTTAAGAAAAAGAAACGTTTCAAATAATTCTATATATAGAGAACATGAAGAAATTGCTTAATCATCTAATAAATTGTATTAATTTGCGGGTTCGACGCCTAAAAAATACCCATTTTTTTCTAAGTAACTATGCAAGATATCTTGATAAAACTTTTTACATTTTATTAATCTATATTTACACTATAATTTTCCATATATTTTATATTGTCATAAAAAAATGTTTTTTTTTATAGAGGGTGGAGGAGTAACCTCCTTAAAAAATAAGTGTTTGCAACGTGCAATATAGCACATCGTTCAATCATCGGAAATCTAAAAATCAAATGGTTTTTAAGAGATTAGCCTAAAACTAGCGGACACCCATGAAAATATTTAAATAAAAATAAAAAACAAACTAATGCGTGTTTGAATAAAGTTACGATTTTTGCCTAATTTTAGCACCTGTATTAAGTATTTGTGTGTGTGTCTATACGCGTTCTTACCCGCGCATTCAAACCGAGTTAATATGTTATTTATATTATAATTATTAACAAAGGGAAAGTAACAAAAATTCCCATACTGCAGAGAAACATAAAAGCTTTTAATGTATGACTAATAGCATAAAATTGTATAGCATAAAAATAATATATATTATTAATTTAATATATATAATTTTATATATTTTATATAAAACATTTTTTGTGGTAGAATTCTACTGTTCCATTCTGTACATTACATATTCTGAACCAAAACATATTGCAAGTATTTTTGTTGATTCATTATTTCAATTTCAATTAAATTTCTGCATGTATCCATAATTTCTTGAATTTGATACAATGCACGCCATACTGTTCATTCGTAGAATGAAATAAATCCGCGTCTGGATATAACAACTGCCGAATAAAGTGCCAGTAAAGTCGGAATTGATGTGCAGCTAAAGGCACGGGTACAAACGGATAACGGCGCGACTACGGGTGAGTCAAGTACGCGACGCGATAGCTTCGGGCAGGTAGAAATCGACGCTGACCCGCTAAAGGTGGGGTCTCCTACCTGCGATTTGACCCAGCGACTGGCCCCAGACTGAATATCCTTGCCTGCGACCAAGTCCATTGCCACGGTGGGGCAGAATCCCAAGAAACAAGGAAACGAGTCAGAATTCAAAAGTTGTGGGAGGATTATGTATTTTTATATATTTAAAATAATAATAATAAATCGTGTTTACTCTTTTATAATATTTGATACAACGCAGTGGAGTTAGAAACGCAAAGTACAGAATGGGCGAGGCTCAGCGTCGCACAGTGGGGCATAGTGACGAAGGTTGTTTCAAAATCAAAGAACTTTTGATAAAAATATCATGACGTCTGCTTCTGACCTGTGTGTAAACACGTGTCTAAGTTTGTATGTACTTTTCGTGCAGATTTTTAAATCGTGTCTTTTAATTTTTGGCGATAAAAAAGAAAATAATGTTTGGGGCCCCAAATGAGTAGTATCGAGTCTGCTAAGTAATAGCAAAGATTTAGTAGCATACAGTTTTTTTTTCCATAAGACACCAATTGAAAAATTGTCAGCAATCATCGACTTTTTAGTTGCTTTCCGGGAACTTCCGTGCAAATTTCTTTTTTAAACGATTTTAATCAGCTTCGATCCTCTATTTGTTGTATGTATGTATTAGAGTGGTCCTTATTTACTCTTGGTAAAAAAAATTTCAAGATTTTCTTCGGAGCACCCCCAGAATAGTTCTAAATAATTTAAAAAAAAAAATCTGTGTAAAGTTTGAGCCCCTGGGCTCTTAAACATTTAAATAATTATTCTACAGCTCGCGAAGTCGATTTTATATAACATCTTCCAAGTTATTGATTAAATAAAAAAATATGTCAAACAAAAGGTGTAGATTCGGACAAGGAGCATCTGTTATGTTCTATTACTTTTTCGTGGCTATTCTTCGGGGCGAAGCTGTCAAATGTGTTAGTCTTCGCGGCGGATAACGAAAACAAATTTTAGACAAAATGATGTGTATGTAGTTTTCTTTTAACCGTGCACGCCAGTTTGAGAGACGGTGTTTCGAGAAAAACGCGTGTTTCCTCTGAATACCGAGCGTAGATCGCATGACTGCTTTGTTGCTCAACGATATACATAACTCCGAAAATATTTCGAATTTCTTTATTAAAAGTTTAACTGGACATTCTTAGGATCATAAAAGATATTTTCTCTCCGTATATCTCAGTATGTATAAACTGTCGATTCATATAATAAAGAAAATTATATTTTACAATCAATGGTATTGCATATTCAAATATATTTTCGCTAGAGAATTTACATTGGACATTTATGACTTATACAATGCAAAATTTATATACAATAGGTCTCTATTGCTAATTTCTTTATGTATATATATTAGTTTGGTTACTTAAATAATAATACAAATTTTATTCACGAATATTACGATAAAATTAAAATACATTTCTGCATATCGGGCACGTAGATTTCTGGCTTGTATTAAACCATTTATACTGAAAACAAAAAATATAAATTTTAGAAAAAGTTTTACTAGATACTATGAACAATAAAGAGAAAAGAAATATACCAAACAAGCTGTGTGAAACTTTTTGCGACACGTATGACAAGACAATTTCGGTATTTGGTATGTATTTATATGAAATATACTGAAACATATATAACATTCTTCAACGCCAACAAATTTCTTATCTAAATTTCTTTTCCACAATACAAGACCATCCCATACAGATCCATTCTATAAAGAAGAAACCACCATTGAAAAATTCTTTCTATCCGAAAACACCATTTATAATTGATAAATGATTACTTGATGTGTCAGAAATATGGACAACTGCATATGACAATTCCGCCAATTTGCAGTTCCACCCGCGTGTTGCCCAGGTTCGACTGTAACCGGTCCCAAGGGATGATTCGGTGGCAATGTGATATTAAGTTCTAACTTGGTGTCATCCATCTGATATAAAGCTACAACTTCACGGAACGTTAGGTGAACTTTCACTTGCATATTTTCGATATTATGTAATTTGCTATTAAGAAGCTCCTCTTGACAAAGCATGGGACTAACATAATGGGTTGTGATCTTGTCTACTGCAGCATTAACTCTACTATCAGCGGTGCTCCACCATTGTCTTACCAACACTGGTAAATGTCTCAAACTGTTTGTGTACAACCAACATACTATATGATCTAATTTCCCTTCTGTCCAACTTTCTGTAAGGCAGTAAAAGTGATTCTTATAAACAAGTTCTACTTGAAAGAAACATAACAGATATTAATACCTCCAAAGTCAAGGAATCGTTCGCTAGTAAATATCTCCAGTAATTTTGCATCCTTATTTTTATTGTCTTGCAATGCCTCCACTGGCATTAGTCGGAATATGTTGTTTAACAAATTGGGGAAAAATTTATCCCTGTAACATAAGTACATATATACATTGTATAAGGATATGAATACATTGCACAATAAGAACTACAGACCACCTTCATTCGGTCGTGAAAAGAACGAAGAAACGATACACGAATTTTTTTTAGAATGTAAACGAGTAGCGTTTAACCATATTTAAATAAACATATTTATTTAAAATAGCTCACACTATTCATTTTTCGGCTACTTTCCATAATATGTATTTTTCGTTTACCCAAAATGACGAGAGTAATAGATCTACGTAAAAAATGTAAACTTTTCCATTTAAAAAAATTTTGTAACTGTCGTAGACGTACACATAAATTCTTAAAGAGTTTCCATCGAATATTAGTAAAGGTTCGATAAACGTGTTTAAAAGAATACTTACTTAATTATTTCGGCATAGTGATAAAGCAAATCTCTTTGAGCATTTGCGCACATCTCTAGTATGATAGCCCATAATAGTAAATACCCTACAGTATATGTGTACGAGTCCGTATATGGCTGAATGGTACAACTGATTGTGTCACATAATCTGCATAAATATTATAATAAATTGCAAATATACTTTTTATGAACACATGCTACATGGGAACTTACTTGAAATCCATTAATATAGTATTTACGATGTTTTGTGTATGTTCAAGCACATCTTCTATTTTTTTAATGCTTAAATTATTTAGATCATAATTTTCTAATTCTACAGTTGTTTTATCCTGGTGCACAAGCACTGGTACTGCATGTCTTAATAAATGGTATGCACCTAATTGTATACTGGCTATAGGGGATTGCAATAATTTTAATGACAACTGTACAGTGTGGTTTAAATCAACTACTACTGTAGGAGATACGTGTGACTGCTTTGTAAACAATACACTTCCGTTTAACATTTGCACTGCTTTTCCTAAATAATCCAACACTACCACAGGTTTCAAAACTGTTTTCTTATCATTGTACATATCTGTGAACATTGCTTCGCATTAAATAAGAAAAATGAAATCCATTTTTATATATTGAACTTACCTGCATAAAACAGCCAGGTTTGAATAATTCCACTTTGTACATCACCGGCAAAAATATTATTCCATTCGTCCAACAATGTTGATGGCACATTTGATATCTGTCCCTGTTCATGTTTGTTAATTGAAGATTGGAGTGCACAGTAAAGTTGACTAACTGCTACTGTTAATGCAGATACCTAAAGTAGTGAAGAAAAGTTCTCAATATAACTTGAAAATAATAATTTTTTAAATAGTCTAACTTATACATATACAAACCATAAAGTTGCTTGCATTTGGTTTGGATTTAGTAACAGAAAGTTGCCATAGAACCAGAGATATTAGGACAAAATTCCACTGTTCGTTTGTTAATTTAGTGGGAATGTTTGTTACGAGATCTGTCAGTAATCTTATAACGGCCAAAGGTAAAGTTAATTTTTCCCACGGAGTTTCCGAAATATCGCTATAAAAGAAGAAGCATAAATTTAAGTGTCATAAACTGTCACCTTAATTCAAGAAATTTTATAAATGTTAATAAACTAGGATCGTTGTGGATACCAATCAAGAAGTAATAATGTAGGGTTTTCCTTCTCATAAGATATTATTTTTTCCAAAATGCTAGAGTAGTCCAAGTTGTCTTCTCCATTAACAAGTCTACTTCTTGTTACTATTAGTGCATAAATATCATCATCTGTTGTTGCTGAAGTGGTCTCCAAGTTTTGAAATTTCGATAAAGTCTGAAATAAAATTCTTCGTCTTTATATTGACCATTAGAAAACACTATACATTTAAAACAAACTAAACATTAAAAGTAATTGCAACATTAATATTGTTCTACCTGTAATCCTTGAAGGATGATTTCATTATCTTTAGTAGATAGGCCACTACTCCTATACATTTCAAACAATTCATCAGATTTTTTGTTCACATATAAATCAGCGCAACAAAAGTATATTATATAGGATAACATGCTGCCGTATTTTGAATAATTTCTACAAAAATATACATAATGTAGATAATGCATTAATTAATAATATACTTCACCACAATAATATACTCAATAAACATTAATCATAAAAAATGGATACTTACATTTCAAGATGATTAAGAATTTCATTATATGTAGCTTTATTAATGTATATTTGCAACTTTCTAAAGCTATCTTGAACAGTCATCAAAATTTTATGTACATTACTATAATACTTGGTCTGCGAACGATCGAGTAATAAAACATTACTTCCTCTATTATAAAAATTAAATATATATTTCTATTGCGAATTATTGTACTTACAGATTTGTAATGATCGGTATAAATTTGCCCCACCATAATTGAATATACAACAGTTATTAAAATATTTGTAATTCCTGGTAAATTCACATTGTGTATTAGTGGTTTTACAGTACTTGATTCTTCTTCATCTTTATCAGTTGATCTTAAACATAGGCTATACAGTAGATTTGCGTTAAATAATGCCCATTTCAGACAATTTTCAGTATTATCTGTTATTGCATTGTTAGTCAAGTCAATGGGCACACATTTTTGATAAATTTGTATCTTCTGATCAAGCGTAGATACATATAGTTTCCCAGTTATTACTTCACCATATAGAATTATTCCAGTTACTTCAGCCATCCAAGTTGCTATATCAGAATCTGTTAAGAATGTTAAAATAATTTCTTGCGCATAATCTTCTTCTATATGAACTTCATTATTAAGTATAATTTCAAGAAAGATAACTGCTATGTCCACCATCATTTCTTTCGTATGATCTCCATTCCTGTAAAGCATAACACGATTCATGAAACAAAAAATGTAAATATTTCCTAATATTAGTGAAAATAGTCTTACGAATCATATATTCTTTTCCACATGACAGATGCAAATTTTTTAGTCAATTCAATGAATTCCAGCCGAGACAATTTTTTAACAGCTTCCAGAAGGCCCCTTTTCCATATCTCTTGTATCGTTTCAATAAAATCGGAATTATTGGAAAAAGAATTTTTAGAACACAATTCAAAGAGCGTTTCTAATACTTGTACAGCTCCAAACATTGATTGTTTATTACTCCATGATAACGGAACAATATAAGAAATTAATTTTGCAAAATGTAATAAGTACGTTTCATCTACTTTATCAATTGAACTGCAAAGTATAGATACAATTTCGTTGATTCCTTCTTCCTTGATCAGCAGATCTGAAAGTTTAGCGAGAGTTATTTCCCACTGCCTTAGTAAAACATGATATAATTAAATATCAAGGACTTACTGCCGTTATCAAGAGGTTCAAACGCTAACAAAATAAGATCCTGATTTTTTTGTAGATCAGAATAATTGCATGAAGCAATTTCCTTTGCTACATCCATTAATAATTTAGTTATTTCAGACTGTGAATACCATTCTTTTAGTACTACATCATTTCTATGTTTCTTGGATAAAGCACATTGTATAACATTTCTTACGGTTACAATGTTTTCCAGCTGAAAGTCAATATCAAATGTATAATGAACAATTATATGAGCTTTCATAAAAGAGCATAAAGACAGTAACATTTGTTACCTGTGTTAATGACTTCAAAACTTCGTTTTTCTCAGATGCATTCATATACTTAAGGATATTGAATATTAATTCTACTATATGCTCATTTTCCTTTGACTCTTCTAGTAACCAGTTTCGTAAAATTTGATCATAGAATTTAAAGAAGTTTATTTGTGTGCCTTGTGATTCTGACAAGTTCGGGAAGAGTGCTTCATTTTCAAAGTATGTCATAAGTTTATTTAAGTATGTGACATATTTCTGGGCTCGTTGTTCAGTGATTTTATTAAAATACTTTATGCAAAGAAAATTGACAAAAGTATTCAGTTCAGTCAGAAATTCAGGGTCAGTATCAAATTCTGTATTCTGCATTTCGGATTGAACTTTCACATTCTCCCCTGAAGTACAAAATGTTACTTTTAAATTTTTACGGTCATGTACAGGCACTGTTTTTAATGCAGCTAAAAATTCAATTAGAGAATTATTTGTATCTGGAATGTTGGAAGTTTCAGAATTTTCGGACGCGTTTATCAGGGAATTGGACAATAGATTAAGTTCACGCCAAAACTCCAGTACCAAATGAGAATACGATTTATAATCTTGATTACAACGATTTTTGCTCCAGTAACGCACCAAGTGTGTAATTTCGCAAAAAAGAATTTGTTTTACACCAGAATTTTCTTTTAAACATATTTCTAAAACTGGCATAAGCTGAAAGAAATAATCACAAGTTTAAATATTCTTTTCACGGAACTGCTTGTAATAGCATTTATACAAAGATCTGGTATATAACAAAGTACCTGTTCTTTGAGAAGCGCACAGCATAAATCTAGATTATCAACATTTAGAAGAATAGAGTATCGTAAACATTCAATAAATGATGTTGATACAGCAAACATTTCTGAACGACTCATTTGTACACGTTTTATGGAAAATCTGAAAAAAAACACATTATCATACTTTCAAATGTTAGTAGAAGCAATATGTAATTTCATATAAACATTATATACTGCAATAGTTGATTAAGTACCCTTGTCGCATATTACTGAAAAAATTTGTATACAAGTTACAAAGATCAGCATTGAACTTTGGAAACTGACTGATGAAGGGTAATAAGTTTGGATAAACAACACCAGCACAATATTGTCCTCCATTTCGTAGAACACGCCATAATTTTGGCAGAACTAGTTTCTCTATGCTTACTACATTAAACCAATCCTGAAAAAGAATTAATTTATATAATTTAATGTTACGAACTTATAATGTCAAACATTGTATGAGTAGTACTAATTTACCTCTATTTTATTTATAGTTACAAGCACAGATTCCCATACAGCAGATAAGAGTGCAGGTTCTGTTTCATCAAGACTATTCATAATAGTTGTTACAGCCTTCTTTTTTTCATTTTGCAGTAGTATATCGGCATTCTCAATAATTGATGTTAATGCATTAAAAAATGCTATTTTAATTGGGATAACATTATATTTAACTAATTTCCAAAATTTGCTGTTGCTTATAATTTTACTATGAATTTCAATCATTTTTTCGATTTCTTGAGTAGGAACTGTCTTTAAATAAGAACTGTAACCCAGTAAACTTGCTACTAGCACCCTATGATATTTCGTATCCATTTCTTCTGGTGTAAGAGACCTAATAATATGGTATATAAAGTAGTATAATAAAAGATTTTAATCCACTTTAACTTTTGCAAATAATATAAAACATACTTTTGCAGGGATAAAGACTGTGCTGTATGAACAGTAATATTATCACAGATATATGTTAAGATTTCATATTGACAATGTACAATAGCATCGGTAACTTTTTTTTGTGGAAAAGTGTCCTAAATATAAAAGATTTCGTATTACACAAACATCATTATCAGTAAGTAATTCTATGTGTGTTGTTACTATTAAATCATAATAATTTACATTGAATGAATTACTAGCAGCTGATGCAGCAGGAGGATATGTATCATATTGTGATGTAAACCAAGCTCCTGCTAGTGGTTTTAAATACATTGCTATGCCTTTGCCAACGCATTTCACGACTGTAGCATGTGCTAATTGTGCAGCTTCTCTGACTTTGTGTTCTATATCTATAGCTAAAGCACAATATAACCGTGGCCAAAATGGTAACATTCCTTCTATGGCTGATAATTCTGAATCTCGACACATGCCAGCAAATTCTTGCAGGGCCTGAGAAAGTATAATGCTTTGATATCAATATCGTTTATACATATAATAATAAGACTAACATCTTACCTTGGATTTTGTGGTTGAGTCTTTTTTATTCATTTTCTTCAACACCATTTGGAAATTATTATCAACATTATTCATTTCAATCTCATTTATGGTGCAAAGCGATAGACCTGGTAACACAGGTACGTAACCACCATCCTTCATAGCAGAGAAACCAACGAAATTTGGTATCGTAGTGCCCAGAAGTTCTGCACTTCGACTACTATTTGATGCCTGAAAATCATAGGTAAATAAATAACAGTGTCTAAAATATGTCAATAAAAATTTTAATGCATCGAATGTGAAACAGTATTTGGCATATATCATTCTACACAGTATAATAAAGTTAACATAACAACTTTTCTTATAATAATGAAATTTAATTTTTGGTTTCTCTTTTCTGGATGAAACTATAATGTTTTTATCCGTATGAACTCGCTTACTCTTGCATTGTTTTTGGTTCGTTGTGCTTGCTTGTTCTTCCCCATGATAATTAATACAAGACCAACGAGAAATGATAGATTTTAACGTTGCACGTAAGGTTAGATCCTTCAGTTTTTTGCCAGCAATATGTTTGCAGTAATAAATCTTTTGTTGCCTGCGTTTGACTTGACCGCTAATTAATTGTAATATTTCTTCTGACGTTCAATCAAAAATGGACGTTAACCTGTGCATTCCGCTCTCTTTCCCGTACCCGCTCTTACCCTTCCCCTCTCTATAGGTATAGGTTCACATCAGCTGTATGCTGCATATGCATACAGCAGTTGTATTTAAAGGCTGGAACATACGGATAGTGATCACTACTATTCACTAGGTTCACTAGTGGCCGCGATACTGGTAACTCCTCTCGCGGCAGCGATGTGCGCCGCGAGACATAGGGCGGTTTTCTCAACTGTAAACTAAAACGCCGAGATTGAGTCATTATTCAGAAAGGGAATGGTAGACTCACCAGAATGTGAATGTGGAAGAGGAAGAGAGGATATAAATCATATATTTTGGAACTGTGATAAATATATAGGAGAAAGAGGAAGAATACAAATGGACTTAGAAAAAATAGGGATAAAGGAGGGAGAGGACATAGCAGAGATAATCACAGGAGAAAGAAGACATACAGCGAAAATAATAACGAATTATTTAAAAAGGATCAGGAAAGACATATAGGATGGGTGGAAAAACTGCAAGAACGAGATAGATGGGATGACGAAGAGGATGGAGAGGAGGAGAAGGGAGAAGAGGGAAGAAGGAGAAGAAGGAAGAGAGGAGAATAAGGAGAGAAAATCTAAGAAGGAGAAAACGACCAGAGAGGAGGGGAAAATGGAGACGGAGAGGAACGAAGAGAATCGAAAACTGATTTAAAATGTGTCACGAGGATGATGTGGTGAACGGAGGAGTGAAGTGAGCAGTCGTTATGAAATATGACTTAGTACCTGATATGTGATTATGTGACAAAGTAAAATTAACATATTTTAAGTAAATATAAGATTAAGATAGTCCTATAATTTTTCAATATAACAATACTTTATTAATCAATTAATCAATTAATTAAGTAATTACTCTAGCATAAGTTATAATGTGTTCATTTATGGGTTAAAGTACAAATGTTACATGATACAAGATAATGATAAGGGAGTTTAGATGTATGGATGAATGAATGAGGGGGAGAGAAATGAAGACTGGATAAGGTAGAGAGAGAGAGGATATGACCAGAGTTCGTTGGGCTATATAAGAGGAAACTCTTGAAATGCCTTTTTTGGTGTAAAGAGAATGTATATTTATGCCAAAAAGAAGAATAAACCTAACCTAACCTAACGCCGAGATTGTTCGGATCAGGAAATACGCTTGAGTTAACAGAAACACAGAAGGAAGAGGAGATCGTTCAATTATTGGGCCACAAACTTTGATTGTGAACGATTGATACTTTTTGCTTCGGGATCAGGAGCACAGAATGCAAGGAGCTACACGGATGAAAAACGTTGTGGAAAATGATGAAATTTGCGAAACAAGCGGGGAGTTTCAATTCCACGGTACAACTTTCCTCCCTTTTTTATTTAGAATAGTTTACATTCTTCTTTACTTTAATGTGTAAAATTGATGTCGAAAAAATGTTACAGGTTTAGACACGAGTAATGCCGCACGCTGTATACCGACACAATTTGGCCCGAAACATGGGTTCGGGGGAATAAAAGGCGTTAAAAGCGATCACTTGCTGCATTTCGGATCTAGGGTAAACGCACCAGTAAATGAACACTTAAGGCTAATGAATGAACACTATTACAAAATTATGTTTGCAACGCGATTGATTCCTCGTGCTGCAAAAATTGCTTGGATATGAAGCAAGAAATGAAAAGAAGTCTCTAATTAATTAGTTACTTACTTTAATGATTTATTTTACTCGTTGTAATAAAAAATGTGCATTCACTGGTTCGTGTTCATTTACTGGTACATTCACCCTATGTGGTATGTACTTCATAATTCAGGTGTGCAACAGTATTGTGCCAACTGTACCAAATATAAACACTTATATTCAAGCAAATTATGCTCTTATTAACAAATACGATAGCATTAAGTGCAATACAAACTATATCCTTATAATATGACCATGCATGCTCTGATTCCAAAGCCTTCAGTCTCTTGTACAACAAACCCATACAAAACTTTTGTACACGTTATGTTTATTGTACCATTATATATATAATAATTAAGCAGGCACAATAAACGTTGTTTATAAAAAAAAAAAAAAAAAAAAAAAATAGGGCACGGGCCGTCAATTATAGCCCTACTGATGAGTCTGGCTGACGGTCCCAAGACGAAACACATCTCTTCTTTTCCTCCACGATCCTTCAAAAGCCAATCCACCCGCCCCGCACAGTATTCCATTGCGGCGTAACCAGCCGGCCTTAGAGTTTAGATTACGTTGGAGGCGACGGAGGAAAGAACTCCTTCTCATCCAGAATGTTCCGGCAATTTTGGACGTGACATGGCCCAGGCATTGTCAACGCGACAAGCACAATTTTAAAGTATAGAAAAAGTATAGAGGACATGGATTTATGAATTTGATTGAAAACAAAAAATTTCTTATCCTTCGATATGTACAGTATTAACTATACTAAGTAATACATTGATTTACTCGCGTTGTTTGGTTTAAATAAAATCCCGAAAACACCCTCACATTTCGGACCGTTACAGTGGTCTCCCCCCTTAAATATAAAGGCACCGTAATCGGGACACGTACTCTATACAGATAAATATATAATAAATACAGATTATTATAATAAATAGCTTTTATTAATATAATTAATGAACAATTGCATCATTATAAACATTTATAAAATCTTCAGCTGTAAATTTGTAACAGAATACTTTTTTTATTTTTCATAATACTCTAATGAGAATGTATCACAAACAAAACTCGGTCGAGGTAGCGTTCTAATCGTAGTGCTCAAAATGGCGTCTGAGCACTACGATCAGAGCCCCACCTCGGCCGAGTTTCATTTGCGATACATTCTCACACTACCTAATTGTTTGTATATCGATTCATCAGAATTGCATCTTTTCAAGGTGGTACGTATTAATAATTTGATTGACTACAGGGAATACATCAGGATCATTGATCCACACGTTTGTAGAGTTTGGAGTTTCTAGCATAGACAAATATACTGAAAATATAAAATTTTATTAAACATTCAAATGTAATTCTTTTAACCACCCGAAATTGGGCGAAATTTGTAACACGTGTCAGTAAACATAAATAATCTTACCTAACAGCATTTTAGGATTCGTGAGGCTAAGTTGAATATGTGGATTATTCATAATTGCTTTGTAAATGGGACTGTTGGAATCAAGTCCTGTGCCTAAATCCTGCAAACTCGGTCTTCGATCTCCAAGCAACCATTCGCACTGTAAAAGGAATATACAGTGTTTGTGTCTCTATGGGCTCGCTGGTCGGGACCTTAGAGCACATATACATGGAGGTCTCATTGAAAGCTTGAAACTGTCGCCAACATGGTGCGAGAGAGAGAGACATGTGCGAGCAAGAGAAGTACAAGGTCAACGTTTTATCCTGCAACCCGCGTTCACGCGTCCACAGGTAAACTGGCAACAGCGCCTCACGGTCGCATTCCACTACAACCATGCACCGACCCGGCGTTCGAAGAGCTGGCAGCAACCGCTGGACAACAGTGATGCTCGAGCTTCGAAAATTTTGGGATGGTCTGTTTCAAATTAACGTCGCAAAGGGCCCTTGCAACCCCCCTCAGCAAACGTTCCGTCTATACAAGTCTATTGTCCGAAAGACGGAGCAAGACAAAACATTAACCCGTCGTCTATCTCGTACCGCCCTCGCTCGCTTCCAGTGACAAGAGTGATACAGAAGTGGTGGGGATAGCGAAAAAACCACATCGTGTACACCAAACCGAGCCCATAGGGAGACAATACTGTATTAGACAAAAATCAATCGAGTTCGTGTTACGCTACTCACAGCATTAGCCTGATTGTTTCCCGTAACTTTCAGTGAGCCGATGATGCTCTTCTCTTCGAATCCCATTTCCAGCAGCGTCTGTACTGCTCTAGAATTTGGTTTGAAGTCCATTCTCTTATAGCTTTGAATACTTTCTACTAGAAGATCTACTATGCTGATCAAGTTCCCCTCTTTCTTCGAACTTTGACTATCTATATAATTGTCACTTTACTTAGATATAGGTACCAAAAGAAGTTATCCTGAATTCTAATATATAATGTCATCGGTAATTGATATTTTTGTTTGTACGTAGTTAAAAAATTTGCATAAAATAGAAACAAATATGTGGTGTCTGGACAATTACCTCCTTTAAATAATTCAATACATGCCTCCTTTAAAGACTTCTTTCTTTGATTACCAGGTAAACTGGGACCTGCGATATCATTATCATTATTGTTCTCGATAGCTACCGGTGATAAATCGTCGTCTTCCTCACTGTCATCCAGATTATCTTGATTATCTATTAGCCATTCCAACGCTTCGGTGATATTTGATCTACAATAGATTAAATGTTTCTGTGTAACATTATCGTTAATATATTTCTATTGGCAACTACCGAATTAAATGATAGAGAACTGCTTATACTTTCGTAAACGAAGAACTTTTAGAACACTTTCGTGGGAATAGCCCATTTCCATAAGAATTTTCACAGTATTTGGATCAATATTTGGTTTACATCTTTCTTTTAATTTTTCCTCTAAAATATCATAAAACTTTTGTGCCTCTGGGCTATACATTAAAATCTTTGCCGAGGCTTTCACGAGGGTTGTTAAAATTTTTTGCATTTCATTCTGAAACTGTAATGTGAAATGTGAAGAGATTTCTACACGGAAAGAATACGACTTTTGTATATACACTAACATCTGTGGGGCAACCGACAGACGAAACAGATCGAGGTGGATTACGCATAGGTAATTTACTAGTTGCTTGTAATATTGCTTCTTTGGTTGGCCCTTTCAACACATCATCTGATAAATTTTGTTTCGCAGGTGCGGTACGAATTTCCATTAATATTAACTTGTCTGTAACAATAGAGGATTAGTTTATATTATTTCTGCGTACATGTATATCGCTAATAAGATACAACGCTAAGTTGATATTACCATGTTCTCTAATTTCCTCGTCGTTCACACTATTGCTATCTACAAGCTGTTTGAATTTAGATGAATGAACTAAGCGAAATTCTGACAGCATTTTTGCTGTATCATGACTGTAGAAATGTTTCATTACAATTGCTTTAATTTTCTCTATGGTCAAATCCGGCGTTACAGTAATGTCCATAACATTACCTTGGAGGCTGTACAAGATAAAAAGATTTATTAACAGCTACCGATGATTATTCATCGTAGCTAAAAATATCATACCTTACGACATTTATCGAGAAACTTTCTGACGGCGTCGCGACTGGCATAAGCATTGTACTACTACTTTCAGGATTGCTCCTTTTGGCTGTCCTCGTAGAGCTTTTTCTATTATACCAGGCATCTACTAAATGTCCTCGCATCCATGGAAACATTAAATATGTCTGCAATATATTAAAACATTATCCAATCGTATCAATGACAATTATCATAATAACGATGAAATAATACAAGTCGCATCGTTAATTAAAATGCTCAGTCATCGGATACAGATTTCTCTGAAGCTTAAACTAATACATTCAATCTTGCCTTCTATGTCGCTAATAAATTCCTCTAAATAATCCATTCCACAAAACAAGAAATAATCTTGCCTTAAGTATAAAGAAACTGGCTGACAAGCTGTTCAATTCTAATTTCTTTTGAATTATATCAAATTTTCATACATGAAAGTAAGTTAAACACAAATCACAGGAACATTTTTAAAAAGGTCATTCGGTTGAATGTAATAAACGAAACAACTATTGTTAAAATTATATCGTATGCAAAATGTGTTTTGCAATACGTTTGTCAACTTTTTCTAAAAAACCACATAACAGTTGCCTTATCGTTTCGTTCGTGTGACGTGCTATGCATGCTATAAAATGTGTATGTACTATGCGCATGTCATTTTCTATAGCACCAGCATGCATGCGCATACTTACGAGTTACGGGATGCATACACAACGCACACAGACGCACACACACGTTAAGAAATAGAAACTGCAGAATGCAGATGATCAGATCAGATGAAATTTGTTTTCATATATATATATCCAGGCCTAACGCTATGTCCTAATTAGATATCGCACAGCGACAAAATCGTTGTCGTCCAATCGACCGATTTCAGTCGGTCGTACGACAATGCAACAGTGTCCATACCCAGATAGCACAACTCTTAGAGACGTCTAGTTTATGTTCATTTTAGGTCTGAACATCTTCATAGAAAATCTTTTGTTTGTTTATAGTCGTGTTGGTCGGACCGCAGCCAACAACGATTTTGTCGCTGTGCGACGTAACACGAAGTTGTATTATAACCATTAAAAATCAATGTTACAAAAAGTTACTCACGTAACAAAGGTTTTTCTTTAGTCTGCACATTTTTGATTTAAAGAGAAATAGGAATTTACAACTATGAAAAAATAATGTTACCAAGAACACGAAGACCTCATAGTTGGTAGCTTGTTACAGTTCAATGATTACAAATCTGAATAACATATCTGTGAAAGTGTAGATGCTCTACCATGTTTAAATCATGATAGCAGGGAGTAAGAAAGGGTTTGCTAGAAAGTTTGGTAATAGCATAGATTGTTAAAATGGCCAAAGAGTCTGGCTGCGGTGAACTGCAACAATTAGTTCAAGAAGAAGAATGCGAAGAACCATTGAGTCACGGTGGAGAGGCCACACCGCCTTCGACGCCAGCAAGATCGCAGCATCAAAGTAAAAATGATACCCATAGTTCTCATGTATCGGTATGAATTTCATATTTTTGTTATTTCTTTATTAAACCATAAGTAATCTTAGTGTAGCTATACTTGTATAAATTCGGTAGAATTTTTTCACTGAATAAATAATCATAAATGCTTATATGTGTATACAGGCGGAGTTCTACGTAATCTGTAATTCTGAAATGCATTATTTTAGCAACAAGTATTATGGGGAAGTAATACACAAACATCGCCGATCATTAGTAAAGGAAGTTCCGGGCAAGCAACGAGTCAAGGATCCATGGTTTCTAGCAAGGCTGTGAACGTTTCCAATCATGGCAATCAGTCTCGCCTAGTCTATTTGAACGAGAAAGAAAAGCAAAAGCCTAATCGACTTGAACCGTCGAAAATTAACCGTCAGCACAAAGGTAATTTTACGATGTAATTGTTAAGTATTATGAATTATATAATCAAATAAGATTTTTAATTTTATTCGCACAGTTTCCCTTTAAGTTTCTTTATATGTTCACGTTATGTTGTTTTTTGGTTGCCTTTTGCTCTTATGAAATAAAGGTATGGCGCCATGCAAACATCATTGCTTTTTGTCAGAGGTTCCCGATGTTCGACGTATGGAGCAAGCTTTATTACAGCTTCTGGAAGATTTTCATAGCGGTAATTTACGAGCATTTGGTATGTTAATCATATCGTCTACCGTAAGATATAAATGTAATGTTATAATAAAAGTGAAGCATTACAGTAAATAATACGATTTTGATTTAGGGAAAGACTGTAGTATGGAACAAATGACAGAAATAAGAGAGCAACAGGAACGATTAGCTAGACTTCACTTCGAGCTAGGTCAAAAACAAGAAATCGGCGGGGAACAATCGGGTCTTCGACATTCTAGCGCTAACATGCATCATTTATTGCATCGTCTTCAACAGCTTAGTGTTTGCATCGAAAAGCTACATAGCAAATGATCATAAGATACATTGGAAAATTGTCTAATGAAAGTGTGTGGACGAAAAGCTCAGTTTCAATTTGTATATAAGAGATAAATTATTATGGAAATGTAGGTAATTTACAGAACGCTTTTATATTTTCATACCTTTGATTCGATATTGCTTTTATATAATTCTACAATTTATATTTTATTGCCTTTTCAATATCAAAATCCGATTAACTATTTGCACCATTGATTTATTTGTATAAACGATTTTTTCTATAAATTTCTTTATTTCTAAACACATTTCTACATTGTATATTAAAAGTAGACGAAATGAACATTAGGATATGGTTTATTTAAATCTTTAATAGATCAAAAACGCATATGTATCTTATTCCGTATGATTTGTAATCAATTTTTACCACGCTTATGCTCATTTACTTTGCTTAATACTTTCTTATTCTTCCATAAAAGAAAAAGAGAAGCAGGACAAACATCTGTACAGCTTTTAAGTAACAATTAATATTATTCTAATAAACGTGTTCATGCATCTGTGTACATTTATTTTAATGTCATATTCAAATACTCTTGTAATAAACTAAACAACATATAGGAAAATGTTGAATTTTCAATATATGTTGAAACATATAGGAAAATAGTGACTATGTTTAGAATCTTTTTATGGGACGGTAGGTGTACTGTAATGTAAACAGTGTAATAAAATTGTTTTAAGCGATAGTTCTTTATCTAACAATCTATATACATTTGTATCCCAATCTACAAGATCAAATATAAATTACATTGATAAAAGTAAATAGCAATTGAATAATTTTATTAGATGTAATTTGTAAAAATAATAGAAATTCCTATGATTGTGCACTATTACATACTTAGCTACGAAATTCTATGTAATTTTATTTAAAAACAAATGAAGTACGGTGAGAAGTAGTAGTCACAGACCAATCACAAGCCAACTGTTTTGAAATGTGATTATTACTTCAAAAGTTCAATTGTATAATAAAATCTGCCTTTTCTATGCGCAATAAAATCTCGAGTTTAAAACAAGCATGCGTTTCAAGTACAGATTTCAAAACGATATCTCATTTAATTATAGATCGTGTCACAACTGATTTTAAACGTGTTCGGAAGTTACACGGAGACCTCAGCCGTTTCCGTTGCCTTATAGGTAGGCCTTATACCTAGCATCAAAATTATGTTTCTTGTAAGAAATATTGGTGCCATGTAACTTAATCTTTTTGCACGTACGGCGAGAGAAAGTGCGAGCAATCGAGTTCGTTGTTGCTTAAAAAGTGGTAGTAGTGTACTATCTAATTTGTTGCATCTGTTAAGAGGAATTGGTTTTCAATGTTTTCCTTTCAATACCATAATCAGGTTCGTATCGTCGTTGCACGAATATCCTTTAAATTTTAATAGATAAGCTGCGATACAGTTTTACGCGCTTTCCTTAAATACACGCACCCAGTCCATATCAAAAGCTTTCCATTCAGATCTTTTTATAAATCTTTGTGTCATAACCTTATTTCGTCATATTCGCCCATGCTGACGAAATTTATTGCAGAAGATGTTTATTACATAAAATTATTTTGTTATTAACTCGACGATACAGTGGACATTAATTTTCTTTAAATATAACGTAAGCTAGGCTCTGTTTATATAATTCTTACGCTATTTTCAAAAAGTATATGTAGAAATACACTTATATTGATAAATGTGATTATAATTGTTTAATGTTTCCAGGTGTTGTATCATCTGACACAGTTAACTTCGACAGTTAATTCAAAATCCACACCGTTTTCGACTAAAGTAAAAAGACAGAATGAGTTCAAAAAGGCTAGGGATGATACTTTGTCTAATAGTTCGACAGAAGTAAATCTACCATATGTTATACCTCGTAATAAGTTTGTAATAATGATATGTATTAAATCTCTTATCTATTTTCAGGCAGCGAAAAGCTATATGACAATGTCGATAAATAAATTGAATAGGCGTGATGTGATTACAATACTTAATGTAAAAAAGAATAATGTTTGTTTAATGTTAGACCAGCTTTCCATGAAAGCTTTTAAAAAGAAATTAGAGGAAAATGATAAGTGGAATGTATCGTACGTATCGGGATCAAATTTTACAGAAAACAAACAAAGATTTCCTTGTGCACAATTAACAGAGCCAATTATTTTGCCCACTATATATTCGCAATCAAAGCAGCATCACAGAACATTATGCACTCTTTGCATTAAAAATCCATTTAATTATCATATACAAATTCGTAATTTTAAAACAAAGCGTAGTATAAATGTGGAATTGGAAAGAAAGCCATCATTTATAAGCAGGTTTAAAAAATTCTTCACTGATTACTCAACAACAGTAAGACAATGTATTATTTAACTTATATTTATTAATCTTATTTTACATTCTTTATTTTAATTTACCATTTAATTATTAATCCAATCGTATAAATAATAATTACCTACTTACTATGCAGGAACCACGTGGCACGAAAGAATCAGATATCGACAAGATTAACTTCATAGTAAATGACATTTTATCCGAAGAGAATACGAAAGTAAGAAAAGCTTTCATAGAAGGGTACGCTGCAGGACTTCAGCGTCAAATACGTACACGCTCATGGCATAAGGCAATATTTAATCTATTATTCGCGAGTCTACTTGCGTTAATACTTTGGTATGGAGGTATGTAGCTTTAATGTTTCATAAATACGTTTTAATGCCGCAACAATGTTTCAAGTTCAATCGTTTAAATTTCTGTTATTGCAGTTAGCAATCCAGGAAGTGTATTTCGATTTTCAATGGGCCAAAAAGCTGAGGTCAACCCAGAAGCAATTCATGTAACGTTCAACGATGTCAAAGGAGTGAGTAAAACATTATAAATATAATGAAATTGTTAATATCGGTTCGCCTCGCGCGGAATAGTATGCATTTATTTGTCGCTTAAAATGTTAGGTCGAAGAAGCTAAGCAAGAGTTAAGAGATGTCGTTGAATTTCTAAAAAGCCCAGAGAAGTTCTCTGCGCTCGGTGGAAAATTACCCAAGGGTGTATTATTAGTAGGACCACCCGGAACAGGGAAAACATTGTTAGCTCGTGCAGTGGCTGGTGAAGCTGGTGTACCATTCTTCCATGCGGCTGGACCAGAATTCGATGAGATTTTAGTAGGGCAAGGTGCACGTAGAGTGAGAGACTTATTCAGTAAGTTATTCGTACTAAGCCACTTTGTATAGCATACATTGTTTCGCAGCTTATTAAAGATGAACTAATGTTTTTAGAAGCGGCAAAAGAAAGAGCCCCAGCTGTAATATTTATAGACGAAATTGATTCTGTCGGGGCAAGGCGAACAAATTCAGTTCTTCATCCATACGCGAATCAAACTATAAATCAGTTGCTATCAGAAATGGATGGGTAAAGTAAACATTTTACCTCACTTTTTTTTCAATAAAATATGTTACAATCTCATACATTGCCGATTCATCGAGTATCTAATTTCTCCGTTTTAATTGTAGATTCCTTCAGAACGAAGGCGTTATAGTACTAGGTGCAACAAATAGACGCGATGATTTGGATAAAGCGTTGATGAGGCCCGGGCGTTTCGATGTTGAGATCTTTGTACAAAAGCCAGACTATCTTGGTCGGAAAGATATCTTAGATTTGTACTTATCGCGAATATCGACGCGAGACGTTGATGTTGAATATTTGGCGCGCTGCACTGTTGGATTCACTGGCGCTGATATAGAGACGATGGTATTCCTCTATTACCCATTCACTTGTTTTGTAGAATTTTAACTATGTATAATTAGGATAATAATTCGTAATCAAATCGATCTCACTTTTGTGTTTCATTTTAAAAGGTAAATCAAGCAGCTTTAAAGGCAGCTGTGAATAATGCAGATTATGTGACAATCAAAGACTTGGAACATGCCAGAGATAAAGTAGTAATGGGCCCGGAAGGGAAACGTAGAACGAATAACGAGGAAACCAATCTTATCACAGCATATCATGAAGCGGGGCACGCGATAGTTGGATATTACACTAAAGATTCTACGCCGATACATAAAGTTACTATTATACCTCGCGGACCCTCTTTAGGGCACGTAAGTATTAGATGTTGACAATAAATTGATACTATTATAGAGTCATAGTAAGATATTTAAGTCAGTTAAACTGTTACAAGTTTAATCCACTTGCTCTTATAAATATGACTTGTGTATGTTTTAGACATCATTTCTGCCAGAGAAAGATGTGTATCTTCGAACAAAATCTCAATTGTTAGCTACTATGGATTCAATGATGGGTGGCCGTGCTGCGGAAGAATTAATTTTTGGACCTGATAAAGTAACGACAGGCGCAGCCAACGATTTCGAAGTATTTCAATACGTTATATTTATATTCGCAGTTTTTTGTTTATAATTCATTTACGGCAATTTATACAGTAACTGTTATTGTTACATTGATATGAGGCTATCAGCGCAATAGTGGCGTAACCCCAAAACTTTCGTTTTGAGATAAAATTTCTACTATTAGGTACATAGGTATGATTTTTTACAAAATATAATTGCTAAGGTGTATATTACTAGTATATAAAATAATGACCAATGCTGCACAGGCCAGTATTTTTCGACATAAATTAACAAAATGCTCAGTGCAAAAACACGTTTTGTAATAGAATTAAAATTTTGCACTATAACAAGTGGTTTAGGCTGAAATGTCAATTCACCCAAAATTGTGGGGTACGCCACTATTGCGCTGATAGCCTGATATATACTTATATTTACAAGTAAATGAAATCTGGGAAATTAAATTCGTGATGGGTTTTAAAGTTACTGTATCGCATGTAATATCAGTAGTTGTATTAACAATGATCTTTTCCAGAATGCGACTCAAATTGCTGAAGGGATGGTGAAAACATTTGGTATGTCTGATAAAGTTGGTTTCAGGGCACATGGAGATTTTAAGCGACTAGAGTTTGGTTCTAGTGGTAGTGAATATGGCCCTAGTACAAATGAACTCATTGACAACGAAGTGAAGCGTCTTTTACAAGTAAATCTTTTTCACTGAATGATACGGAGTTCACGCATTGCTACCGAAATTTTCGATAATAAATTAATCGTTTCTATTTTGTTTAGGAATCGTATGAACGCGCAAAATCAATATTAAGGGCCCACGCTAAAGAACACAAGCAATTGGCAGATGCTTTATTTAAATATGAAACATTAGACGCTGAAGATGTAAAAGCTATACTGAATGGGAAGCAAACTCGAATTGAAACTTTAAACAATCAACCGCCAATTGTAGATCCATCTAAACATGTATTATAATTAGCATGCCAGAATTAAATTTAAAATAGAGATCGAAAATAAATTATTTGGCATACTATCATCATTTACAATTTTACGTACATGCAGAAGTATTAAACATTGATTCGAATCCGCTGGAACTTGTGTCTCTGTATCTTAAATTTGATGAGAAAATCATTTATTGGGGACGCTTGAAGAGGCGCCAGAAAAATACGTGTATCAAACTATTCCCCAAAAACTCTAGCTCATAATGCGTAAATAAAGAGTTTATTAATTTGAATTACTCTTCCAACTCGATTAAAACATTTACTTTCATTCAAACTAAGGCTGGGGACACACGAGCGGAAAAAAACGCTCGTGTGCCCTCAGCCTAAGGGAACGCATAAATGTTCATATTCAAGAATTTGTATCGTAGATGTTGTTGCTCTCTCGAAGGCGCAACGGTATACGAATTTAAATTTTAAGTCTCGATAAATTAAATATTTTCTGTTAAAGCATAAAACATACTCTTTGTCGTACGGTGTATATATAATGCCAATTTCATCCTATAAATTTTATAGCATGAATGTATTACGTCGGAATATCAAACTAATTAATAAATAAATTCTTTCTTTGTAAATGTGTGTGCAATATTTGATAAACAAAATTAAAACTGCCTGTATAAAAGTCCTTCATTCAATCTCGATTTGTACAAATATTACATTAGTGTTTTGAATAGAAAATTATCTACAATTCGTAATTATTATAAGGATAAAACGATGTATGATATTACAATTAATGTGTGAACGTAGGATTTTACGTTCGCACGAGTTTTATAATACTAAAATATGAGAATGTAGTAATGGTGACTTATCGTTATCCCATAAGGAATAAAAGGGGAACAATCTTTTTTTCTCGTTTCTTTATAACAATCCTTTCTTTTTTCTAAAAAAGAATTTTTATTTACAAAGCAAAATAACTTGCCAGTGACGCTAGCACAGGAAATAGGAATACCGCTTTCCTATTACTTGATTTAGTTCGCCTAGCATTTGACCATACAAAATTGGTAGAGGAATTTCTGTTAACGAAGCGAAAGAATCTCGAAGAATCCAAAAAAACGATTCTTCGAAGATCGATAAGCCTCTGGAGCAGCAGTAACTGAGTGATATCGCCAGGTTTACCTTTTCTTGTGTGGAAAATTAATACAGATTGTTGACAGAAAACAGAACGCAGGTCGTTTAAATATAGCAAGATTATTTATATTACGAATATTTTGACGGAAAATAAGCAAGGCGAGTTTCGTTATCACTAATTATTGTAAAATTAGTTTTGCAAGCGATCTACGGGATTCGAACTCTTACTAGTATCTATATTCCTTATTATTTCATGTGCAGAATACACTTCGAATATAATCACACTGGAAAATAGAGTTTCAACAGAATCGAAGCAATAAAAATTTCAACAATAATTTGAAAATAATGATCGATGGATCTTGTTTTCGGGAAATTATCTCATTCGTCGTATTCCTAATTATGATAATCGGTAAATTATTATTGCGTACTACAATTACGACACATACTTTACTGTTCTATGACATCGTCCTATCCATGCAATATTATTAATATCAATTAATCCATTTGTACTCTATTTCTTTCTCCTTCGAAATTGTTATTATAAACCAAAGTACGGTTCCGAAATATAGATAACGCTTTAACTGGATTTACTGTTTTAATGGGATATCTCGTAACGTTTTTAAATTCCGTACTCGTATAGCAGGAGATAGGAAAGATGCGAACGATAACAGATAATAATCCACAAATGCACCAACTTCCGACGGAGACAAAAAATACAGTGCAAGGATAGATTGCATTGTAAAATTTAGTTATTCTATGCCCATTTAAACAATCTGGTCTCATCGGCATATCCTCATTTTTTTTCCTTTAAATTCCACTGTATTCAGAATGATGCCCATGATTTTATACAGACAAGACAGATTTAACTATAACTATTGACTGTTCGTGTAAATATGACTGTATACATGCTTCGATATAATTTCATTCTGTTCGGTTGTTTATAGATCAGTGCTGTTATATTACATGCCCAGATACCAGTATCAATTTCAACCATCTGTGTTTGTCCACCTCGTTCTTAATTCCATGAACAAATATCCAATATTCATAGTATTATATAAATAAATACTCTTTTTAGGCAAACGAAGGAGAAAACATATTGCACTAAGTCGCGACAGGACGCCTGCTTTCCAGCAAATTGTATGCACCGATATATGTATCTAGATAGATTTAAATTATTAGTTAAACAGCACAGACGAACCCTGATTATACACGGATAGTATCGAATAGCTCCTACCTAAAGTCTTTGTGCGTATAACAACAAGTAATATCGTAATACATGCTTTTACTTATGAGTTACAAGTAGCAGTACTATTATAGAAATTTCCAAGATCTTCGATCATTTGGTCAAGTTAATGAAAGTTATTTACTTTGCCTAATAACTTTGCACGCTTGATTGTGGTCTCTCTGTCTCTCTCTTTCCCTCTCTCCCTCTTCCATTGTTTTCATCTTTTCACAATCTAAGAGGTCGAGATCCATTTTCTTTTGTTATCCGTTAATTAATCGCTAGCTCCAAATCACTACTTGGTTCATCGGTTGTTTTATGTTTGTACAATGCACAACTCGCCTTACAATAAGATTACCGTCTTATGGTTGTTTAACAGTTTAGAATATTTGAACTATGTTTAACTCATTTCACGCATACAATGTGTTCACTCTATTTCAGGCTGTGCGGGAAAAAACCAACGATTCATTTGCATTCGAATGCGTGATATAGTTATGGGGGAATGCTTATTAACCCTTTGAAGTATTATCAACACGTCCACTGGTTTCATTTTCATTTTTACTTTTAAGAATATTCAACCAAGATTACCATAGAAAAATATACTTTACTGGCATCGTAAAAACTTCAATCTCATACATCACTTCTTTCTCATACTTGTCCCGATAACACCGTGATATGCTCGTCAGAATTTACTTTCGCTCGCAAAGTTTCGCATATTTAAAAAGTACGTTTTGAATAGCTGGATCGTTTACTTATCGCTTACTTCAAAAGGTCAATACAGTTGCGTATGTTACAAATTCATGAATTTTCGTAGTACATGCTTAAACGTTTCCTAAATTCACGGGATTAGAAATCCTTCAGGCTCCCACGTGTGATTATTGAATTACGGTACGCGAAATGGCGATTAAAAACCGGTATTAGCGATGTAGTGCCTTATATGGCAATAGCATGAACCAAATAACGCTTCGAAAATATTTCATTCGACTGCAACAACGCCGCATGAAAATGCAAATAGAAAAGAAACTGTTATTTTAGCGTTTATTGTCAGGATAATTGTTTATTCCATCGTTAACGAGATAATCGACTCGAGATCACGAGATTTGGTTCATGTTATTTGTCCGTCAATAATAACTCTCAAAGATAAGATTTCACAAAAATCATACTATACAACATTTTACATGGTGTTAACTCTGTAACGCCATATAATTCTTTACAGAATGATAATACAGAATGTTTGCAAATGTCGTACGTCTGTGATCATTTGCGAGTAAATTACGTTTATTCCATATTTTATAAAAATCTAATACTTTACGACGTGAAGCGCATCATTAAGATTCCGACGTGTGAAATAATTTTAAGTGATGGAATCCATTGGCCGCGGGCAACGTCGAGCGCGGATTTCCATGAAAGGTCTAACTTTGTCTGCTTTGGAAGCTAAGTAACCGCGGCGCGTAGGAATAAAAATCGATTAAACGACTATCCAATTCATAAAATTCTCGACCCGGGAGCGCCATAGAAAAATATAAACTGGCGGTGTACTTATGGTAATTCGGATCCCTTTGACGAACAGAACGACATACCAGGAAGACCCGCCATAGCAATAATTATTTAGCACTATTATCGATGCAGAATCCAGTACGATGTTTAAATATGCGATTGTGCCTTTAAAAGCATATTTCTTTTGTTTCGTTTAAAACAGAAGCAGGTGTGCTCGGACTATCAATTCAATTGCCTAAATTTTGATTGGCGTCTAAGAGATTCAGGCGACATTTTTAAAAACTATATGCGGAACAAGAGGTTCGAACGTTGTTCGAGAAATAGCTTACGAGTTCTAAGCGTGACAGCTGTGTGGACAGTAGATGAGAAACATCGAGAGAAACGAGAGAAAAGGAATTAAGTAAAAGTTTAAAGTATAAGAATACTGTCGACTAAACGCAAGTTTTATAATCTATAAAAATATTAGGAATAATAAAAAACATTTACACATGCTCGCTCTTCGACCTCTCTTGGCCCGAGAGTATTACGTACTGGGTTCAGTACCGATTGTTATGTAAAAAGAAGCTCACCAATGTCCAGCAGGTGATTGTAAATATTTCTTAGAAACGCTTGAGTAACAAAGTCGCAATAACGCGTTCTTAAATGACTTAGAAACAAACGTTTCAAAACGACGAATATAAAGTATTTATATAAAATCAACTTCCACTTATTCGAATCTCAAATGCGTCACAGCGACAAACCGCTCCATTTGAGCAACTTCTTCGTCATCTCTCTCTCTCTCTCACACTTGAAATCCCATTGATCTCCACTAAAGACACCTCCGGAGGCATTTACACTTTTAGCTTCACTAGTGACAAATTCAAGAAATATACAATCTTCAGAGATTTACATTTGCATCACAGTGTTTTCCTTTTTCCCTTTACTTACTTTACAAATTAAGCGACACACAAGTCTAAGGTGAATGTAATTGGCAGTTACTCAGTTTCTTTTTTGCTCTATACAGATTACGCTTACAACTGCCACGGAATTATTTCCGATTTACCAATGAAATTTTCTCAACAATTTGTATCCGATTTTTCCATCATCAGCTGCCGTTGTCATTATGTCGTTTACGGTGCGGCAGGCATGGAATTTAAGTGAACGCAGCCGGCCAATTTTCAGAGGCAACGCCTCCTTTCTTCCGCCGCGCGTCTAGGCCCGCGCGGCGGCCTAGGGCCCTAGATGCTTCAAGCGCCACAGGCCCGTACTATACGAACCGCGCGCGGCGTATTAGGGCGACATTGTACCAATAGGTTTCCACATCGTCCCAGAGAGCACGATTGTCGATGCGTTTTTGTTTTGCCTGAGGCGCTCCAAGCTCCTTGGCCGCCGCGGGGGCTAAGAGGCGCGGCGGGAGAAAGTAGGCGTTCCCTTTGAAAATCGGCCGCTGCGTTCACTTAAATTCCATGCCTGCGGTACGGTACTGCAATTAAGAAGATAGATTGATAACATTAGTTCCGTTTGATAATACTTCCCTTATTATATATTACGTAGGCAGTAGAATCTTTAACATCCTAATACATCTCGAAATTTCGAAATCACGTGGGTCGTAACGCGACGAGGAAGAAATGTAAAAGCTTGCCCAGCACAGTTCTACGCAACGAAAATAGACGTCAGTTGTTGAAGAAACAAAAATAAAGTTCAAATGTAACCTTATTTAATCACTGTGACATTAAACCTTCCATTAATTCATATTGTTAGCACAAGGAACTAAGACTTATTTATCAATCTTTTATACTGCCACTATAATGTTTTACATATCAAAGTAGAATATTTATGCAAAGTGTTATCACTGTTGAATGGAGTCGTATGGACATAAAACTTAAGAATTAGTTTTCCAACCTTTGGTAGATCACTATGTAAAATCACAAGATCCACAAAATTATTTCTCTGCACGCTTATTAACGATTAGGCTCTGTCACTTCATTGAACAACGGCGTTAATGAATCGACGTCTTGTAATCCATCGAAATTGTCAAGCGGATCCAAATCATTCGTTTCCGGGTCGGTCTCTCCCAGGAAATTACCCTCGAGCAGGTCCACGACGTTTCTACACAAACTGCTGGACGCGGACTCGTTCGCAGTTTCATTATGTAAGTTCAAAGAGTTTAAGGTAGGGCTCGATAGCATCGGTTCGTTAGTCTCCTGATAGGTTTCCTGCGACTGGACTGTATGCAGCGGCGTCGTAGGGTACGATCTTGATCCATTGCTATCTTCTGTATACGACGGTGTATACGTGGATACTGGCACAGGTAGCGGTGTATTCGGGTAAGAGCGCGACTGTATTATTTTCTGCAAGGCCCCGCCCACTGGAATATCAAGTACGTTCGACGGGTCCAACATATCCTCATCCGATAAGTTTAAGTTTGAATTTGGTATAGCATCTAACACTATCGAGTTATTTTCTATTAAGCCTTCTTCGGTTGGTTGATCCGGTAGAATTTGCAAGCTCTGTGTCCCTTCCTCGTCCAAGATATTCAATATATTCGTTATGTTCTCAGGCGTGATTTCTTTGTCGCTCATGAGGAAATGCTGGCCGTCCGACATGAAATTCGGATCAACGTCGTCCAGCAGATACGTGGATGTCCCTTCCGGCTGACCGATGGATCCGAAATCATTAAATTCGCTAGGTACTGGCGTAGGCGCTATAGAACTGCTTGTAGACGGATTAAAACTCTGGCTCTGAAATGTTGACAAGCAGTGTTGCGTTGAGATGGGCGACATCAAAGCGGGATTCACCATTCTGTGTAACGGGACCGACTGCGATCTATAGAGCTCGTTAGTAAATTGTTTGTTCCCGTGAAACAGCTCGCTGATCTCTTGATCCGGCTGGCTTTTCTGGTAAACGTTCTTAATTTCTTGTAAATTCTCCTGGCTCGGGTAATTAATAAGTAACTGTTTCTGCGGCGCTAAATCAGACGACAAGAATGCGGTGCACTGAGATCCCTGCTGACCTTCTCGTTTCGGTGTAACAGGGATTTGCGTTGTACTGCTACCGACCTGCACCTCCGACGACTTGGTAGAAATCAACGGCAACTGCGGCGTGGATACTTGCCTAGCTAATTCGGGACCACTCGTGGGAACAACGAAGGTGTCGTTCTTACTAGTGTAAGGCATGCTGCAGGATATCGAGCGCGACAACGACTTGTGGGCGCGAGCTCTAGAACTACTCGCTTGTAAATTGCTCCTAGAGCGTGGCACAGGCGTATTTCGCGGCGAGACAAATGGACTGGCGTTTGCCGAATTGGATTTCGAGGCGCGGCCGTTAATGGGCGAATGCGGGCCGGGCGATATCGGTGTGAAATTAAATATTCTACGCCGCGTGTTTGGACTTTGTGGTACTGTATTAGTAACGACAGATGAATCTTGTACATGCTCCACAACGTTCGTCTCGAAGCTGACTCTGCGTCTGGTGTTGCTCTGGTTCGAATGGTTCAGCAATGTCGGTAATATCAAGCTGTGCTTCTGGGTGATCTCGCGTTTCTCAACATTCTGTCGGATAATCGCCGCGGGCACTCCGTCGACGGGCGTGTGCAACGTTCCCGCTTTCAGATTCTGTTGTAATATTAATCTTAGCTGCGATACTTTGTCAGATCTTGATATTTGTTCGTCAATGGCAATAGCATTGGCTTCCACGTCCGAGCTCGACGAGCTACTCTGCTGGAAATACTGTAACAATTCCTCCTCTTGCTCCTGGGAATTGTTACCGCCGTTCAAATAATCGTCTAAAGCGTCCGAATCGATCGAGCAGAGCTTCTCAGTTTTACTTATCAGATTTGAGTTCTCTTGCAGTAATCGTATCTGGTCTTTAGATAAAATTGTAGGTTCCTTCGCTGTGTCCGAACTAGGATCGAAATTGCTAGGGCAACCGTTTACTTTAACGCAACTTTTCGAACATGTTGATGGTTCGATATCACAGTTTTTAGTAGGCTGGTTACTAACAGCCTCGTCCGCTTTGCACTTAGTGGGCTTCAAATTACCAGCTAGTATCACCGATATTTTGCTGGGACGTTGTATAGATGTAAGCTTCGGCAACAATATGTTGGAATGCTCTGCATTCTCTTGCAACTGTTGTTCTGTGAGCTTCGTCTGCTTCTCAGGGCTGGTCTCCGATGGCTGATTCGATACAATTGGGTTGGCACGCTTTCTGGAATTTTTCGGTTTGATGTCTCGCTGTGTGTTTACGCAGTTGGTCATCACTACCCTAGGATTGCTATTACTCTGTACGTCTTCAATCGATTGTACCACTATATTATCACAGTTGGATTCCAGGGAGATGTTACATGGCTGACTACTAGCTTTAAGAACTTTCTTCTGCCGATTGGTTACTACAGCAGATAAACTGAACTTAGTTAATGTATTCTGCCCGCTTGATACATTTGTACCTTGAGATGACTGATTGGGCTTAATTTTCTTATTCCCCTTGTTTGCCCCAGGTTTATTATCAACAGTCTTCTCTTTGTTCTGACTCTGAAACATTCAATGAATTATTGTAACGCCTTATATTAACACAGGAAGCTCGCTTGTATCTTAGTTTCTCTCTCGTGTTTAAAGAATATCCTATTTAATTCATTCTAACTTTTTACCTGCATTACAGCATCAAGATGACGATGCTTTTGATCCCTTATATGTTCTCGCTGCTGCAATTTTCGTTGCAATTGTAACTGTGCTTCTCGGAGCTTTCCAGATTTTCCACTTACAGGTGTTATACGCAGATCCGTAGTCGACTCTAAATATAAAAATGAATCTTGTAAGACCAAATCAATTGTTTCCGTATCGTGAGTATTAACAAACCTTTATTTGGCGAGGTATTAGAATCTCCTGTAGCACATAATATACATATAGCAGCCAAAGATCGAGTATCCACACAAAGATTATCGACAAGATGACGGGCTAAGGCACTCAAAGTTGCAAATTTCAAGCCCAACAGACTTTCTGCCCATTCTCTGATCAACGTAGACGCAGCTCCTAACATCTCTTCGGTAATATTTTCATCTACATCGTCGCCCTGAAAAATTTAAATTCTGAGATAAAGACAATGGTACCGATGGAACTGATTTTAGAAATTATCTGTAAGATCTAACGTATAAACATAATTAAATTGGTTTCTTCCAATAGGCAAGAACAATACAGTAGAGCGTCAATATAAATTAGCGCAGTAGTACTTTTGTATTTGATAAGTAATTTTAGCTGTAATTCCTATAGTCATAAACTGTGTAAAGTACATGCATGTTTCATTCTCCCAACTGTTCGATTATCCGAACAATTCGAATTTCCAAACCACCTCGGTCCCAAGCAGTTCGGATAATTGACGCTCTACTGTACACTGATCTTTTATTCAAAAGATTTCAATTTTAATCTTATGTCTCACAGTTTGAGTGCCGCTTATATTAAGCAATGTCGGAGGATCCAATTTGACTCTTTTGCGCATTCCAGCATAACAATAACGTGAATTGCCTCGCGTGCCTAGTCTGCGTGGCCGAACCCGTGGATACACTTGCTTCATTACTTTTCCAAAATCAGCAGTCGACAAGGGTTTCATAGAATTTCGCATACAATACATGCTGCGAATAAAGGAAGAAGAAAACATAAAAAAAACTACAAGTAACTTGTTCCGTGATAAAATATGTTATCGCGTAATATACCATAGCTTTATTAATTTATATGACAACTGTTAAAGCATGCGAGTGTAAAACATTTACTTGTATTCATCATAAACCTCTTGTTTCGGTAAAGAGACATCGGGATCTTCCTCCAAGTGAGTCTTAATCCACATGATGGTTTGATGAATTTCATAGCGATTGCCTAACGGATTTAATGGTTGCCTCAAAGGATCAACAGTTCCTCCAGTATTAGTCAATGATAATGGAAGTTTCAGGTACAATAATAATTTTTCTTCTATTTTCAATTGTTCAATTTGTGAAAAGATTTCCTGAATGCGTATTTTCGATTCTTCTCTATGTATGAAAAGTAAGATAAAGTTAGCAGGACCAGTATTTCATACATTCTATATGTCGGTAGCCTGGATTTAAAGTGAATTCAACTACAGATAGTTAAACAAAAGTTTCAAGGTCACTGCGTAGCTCATTATTATGCCTAATCTACGAAGCTCATACAAACGCTTCCATTTAATCAAATATCGATCTTTCATAATCTATTGCATTCCATCCTTACTTTAAATTTTGTGGAGCAGAGATCTCAAAGCACTTTAAATCGTACTTGAAGTCATTTTAAAAGCCATTATTAGGTATTGACGGAAGAAGAATATAAAATCATAGTAAATCATAGGTAAATGGAAATATCGTATAATTATTTGCTCGACTAAATCTATATAAAATCTATAGAAATGTTCTTCGGAATTCTAAAAATAAAGAAAACCTTGTAATTAAAGTTGCGATAAATTATATTAAAGAAATTTTTTATCAATACATTATTGCTCTAACCCTTGAATGGTTGATACTCTGACTACACGTGGTATGCAGGATCAATTTAGCCCCATAATTTCTAGGTTCTCAGCTCGTTATCTAAAATTCTCATTTGTTTTAAGAAGTAACATTAATAACAAGTGACGCGTGTAGCTTGATATTTAGGATGGGTCCAATTGGACCCTACATCTACCAGACGACGGTTACAGAAACAATGTATGAATACTCTTTACAA
This sequence comes from Andrena dorsata, assembly GCA_929108735.1. Taxonomy (NCBI): domain Eukaryota; kingdom Metazoa; phylum Arthropoda; class Insecta; order Hymenoptera; family Andrenidae; genus Andrena; species Andrena dorsata. The sequence goes on from OV815487.1 coordinate 41,524,435, forward strand.
TCCCTTAACTCAATGTGTATTTAGCTACCCTCCGCTGATACATATTTTGAAGTCGATGATTTTGATTGACCGTTACTAAATAAATAAGCCTGGAAAAATAACATCTTAATTCAACATCTATCAAATTAAGCTTCACTTCTTAAACGTATATTTTGCAATCGTCCTGTATTCCACATTTTAAGGAGTTCAAGGAGCAATGAAATTGGAGCTTGGACTTAAGCCACTGCTCATCTGCCGCTTAACTGATACAAGCATCGAAGAGACTCTACTCTCGTTTATTAATGCCCCTTTTTTCAAAGACATTGATATAAATTTACAGAATGCTTACTAAAGGAGAAGCTACGTAAAGTAAGGGGTAAAGGTGGGTATGTTAAGTACTTAAAAATATCCTCCTCGCCTCCACGTATACTGGAAACTTTCAGGAATAAAATCGTGCGGTACTCCATTTTCTAAAATAAATGAACTTTACTTTGCTCGCAATCTTTCAACCAGAACATTGGCAGCTTCTTTCCGAATGCCCCGCGCCATGAAATGCTCTAAATATTTGGAAACTAAATTTTCCAAAGAACAGAAAGAGACGAAGCTGGATTAGGAGGGGAAGAGAGAAAACGAAGGAGAGAGAGAGAGAGAGAGAGGGATAGAAATTGAAATAACCTGATGCTATCTTCGATCATGAGGCGAATCTTGTCATGCTTAGCAGTTGTGCCGTGATTCGCCAGGGCCGTGAACTTGGCCGCGATGATATCTTGAAGTAGGTCGCCGTCGTGGAAGCCGTTCGAAAATCTGCCGGCAGCCGGTCGTTGGCTCGGCTGCACTTGCTTGTTGTTATCGCCGATACCGGCATTGTTACCGCCGTCACCATTCTCCAGGGAAACGTCAGCTCGCTCCTTCTTAATTCGCCTGCCGTCGAACGCGCTTTCGTCGGCGTTAAGCTCGATCCTCGCGGATGGTTTGCTGACGCAGGGCTTCGTTTGATCATGGTTATCAGTACTCATCGTACCCCGTCACTGGAGGCGCCCCAATTATGTGCGTAAAAATTTATCACCTCCCGCAGGACGCGAGTACCCTACCATTTTGTCAGAGTCAGCTGGACTACTTGTTAGCATTGCACTCCCGACGATTATACATGAGCGCCATTCGAGACCCTCCACTCGCGCAGACCGACAACTCGCCGAAGCGCATACAATATGAGAATAACCGCGAACCCGTCATACCGATTCCGCGCGAAACCTTTCGCCCGTGTGTTTGGGCATAACCGATCCGACGGCGTGCACTTACGGGCAGCCCATCATCAATTTAAAAGCCAGGATTAGTGGACGGTCTCACTAGGCACGAAAATCGGAGAACTGCGCGTTCTTCGATCGTCATAGATCTTGCGCTTTGTCTTATGGGAACATCACTTCGTATCGCTTTCTCTGACGTGTCATGGTCGCGTTTCCATTAACCGCGTCGTTAAAAAAAAAAAAACAAAGAAGGAAAGAACGATGATTGGCGAGCCTCTTTCGCGGAATTAATATTAATATCTTTTGTATTTTGATATAATGATGCTCCTGGAATTGTTGTGTTCCGTGGTAAATCGTACTGCGCGGAATATCTGTTTCGAGATATTGAAATGATTGGACATTTCGTTGATTGCAATTCCGCCCATTTTATTTCCATAATGGGCGAATTCCACTTACGCCCGAGTCGCCCGCAACTGTTAAGACAGCAAATTAGAAAACGAACGAAAACTCTAGAATACCAAGTTTAGACGAAATCTGAAATTTCTTGGCATACGCGTCCGCTATATTGGATCCGCCATTTTTATTTCAAATTCGTAATCAGCGACCTCGAAAACTCTAGAATACTCATTTTTGTAAATATCAAAGATTGCCTTCATATTTTTGCCGTGTTTCTGAGATTTCAACCCACTGTGCGTCAGTGAATTTTCCTCTTGGCGTTGATTGGTTCAGACGTGGGTAGCCGACCCCACTCTCGTCCACCTAGGTGTGTAACACATGGTAACACATGTCAGTAAATGAATGATGCTTAAGTCGCTTAAGTGCTCGCAACAAACGTAAGGGACGTGCCGGCTTTTTTAATGTAAAATTGTCATTGATAGTAACTGAAATTTACGTAGTGTATGAACGTGTTTAAAGGTAAGACTATGTAAAATATAAAATTCATTGAATGATTTCATCATGTTAGATCGTTACGTTTTTTGTTTTAAGCGACACATATATACTTTCATATTTAACTGTTATTATATTTGCTACTTTCGAGACAAACGATAATACGTAATCGTAGATTATGATGAGTCGAGTTTCTTAATAAATTATCGTATTTCCGCGAATTCTCGAGCATCATTAGTATTGACGTGTTGACTACTTGGTTATAGTCCAGTGCACCGTGCTATTATAAGAGTTTTATTATATTCATTGCAATAAAACCCTACGTAGTGTAGTTTTATCAAAAATTTAAATAGTGAACATTTTTCGAGTGCTTTGTGATGTATACAACATTAACTTTTATCTACATATTCAACGTTTCAGAATTGGTAAGTGATGTTTGTGTAAAAAGGTACATATGTTGTTTCTAGAAGTTTCTTATCTTATATTTACGTGAATGGTGAGATCTTGTATTTAAACCGTGCATTTCGGTGTTTTGCAGATATCAGAATAATATGGGAACGATGTTGAGACTACGGAACTTAACTCAGAAACCTTGCTTATCCTTGCTTGGATTACAACGATATTTGAAATCATGTAGCTTTCATGTTCAAAGAAATACAATGTTTAAAGCTGTGAAGTATGAAACGGATTTAGTTCAAGATGAATCCAAGAAATTTCAGAAAGGACAGGTCGTTCATGGCTTCGTTGTGGATGAGATCGCCAAAGTAAACGAAATACATCTGACCGCGGTGCGTTTGACTCACATGGGCACCGGAGCGCAGTATTTGCATTTAGCCAGAGACGATAGCAACAATGTCTTCTCGATTGGATTCCGTACAACTCCGAAAGATTCCACGGGCTTACCACATATTCTGGAACATATTGCCCTTTGCGGTAGCGAGAGATATCCGTGCAGAGATCCATTCTTTAGAATGCTGAGAAGGTCTTTGGCTACTTTTATGAATGCTATGACGGGGCCTGATTACACTATATATCCGTTCTCGACGCAGAACATAAAAGATTACCAGAATCTGCAGTCGGTGTATTTGGATTCAGTGTTTGCGCCGAATCTGCGGAAGCTTGACTTTAGGCAAGAGGGTTGGAGATTGGAGCACGAAGATGTTAATGATAAAAATTCACCTATCGTTTTCAAGGGAGTAGTTTTCAACGAGATGAAAGGGGTCTTTAATGAAAATCAGGCTATACTAGCCGAAAAATTATTGAACTCCATTCTACCTAGCCATACGTATTCAGTGATTTCTGGAGGAGATCCTCTTGTTATACCTAAATTGGAGCATAAAGATCTGGTCAGTTTTCACCAAACTTATTACCATCCCTCTAACAGTCGATTTTATTCGTATGGCAACTTTCCTCTGGAAAATCATTTAAAATTTGTTAACGATCAGTACTTAGTTTCGGCAGACAGAATCGAAGTATCTATGTCGAAAGTTCCCCCGGAGAAACGATGGGAGAAGCCAAAGAGAGAGCACATCACGTGTAGACCGGATCCTATGACTGCAGATCCTAATCGGCAAGGCAGTATCGCTATTGGCTATTTGTGTAACGATATAATTGACATACAAAAGACATTCGAGATGCATATCTTATCTCAGCTTCTTCTACAAGGTCCAAATTCAGCATTCTATAAATCCTTGGTAGAGACAAACGTGGGAGTTGCTTTCGGTCCAATGACTGGGTACGATGCTCATTGTAAAGATACGATGTTTGTTGTAAGTTTACTCGGTGTTAAGGCAGAAGATTTCGAGAAGGCAGAGAAAATCTTCAACGAAACTGTACAGAGAATCGTTGAGGAAGGCTTCGAGAAAGCACACATCGAAGCTGTTTTACATACTATCGAGCTTCAAGTGAAACATCAAACATCTAACTTTGGATTACAATTACTTTTTAATTTAACACCACTGTGGAATCATAATGGGAACCTTGTACAATCAATGAGAATTAATGATGCGATCAAGAAATTCCGGGAAGAAATGACAAGAAATCCTAAGTACCTCCAAGAATTAATGAAAACATATTTAATGGACAACACTCACAGATTAACATTATCGATGCTGCCACACGAGCATTACGATAATTTCAAAATGGCTGCTGAACGCGAATTGTTAGAATCGAAATTGAAGCAGCTTTCCGACGAAGAGGTAGATCAAATTTATATAGATGGCAAAATTTTACAAGAAGAACAACAGAAGAAGGATGACGTGAGTGTTCTTCCTACTTTGAAAATAGAAGATATAAATCCAGACGTAGAACGGTACAAGCTTACGGATGTAAAAGTAGACAACGTCCCGCTACAAGTAGCTATCGAACCAACGAACAATGTTTGTTACTACAGAGGCATTCTCAATACACAAAGATTAAGCTCAGAATTGAAAAGTCTGCTACCATTATTCAACAACATTATCGCGAGAATGGGTACAAAAAATTACGATTATAGAAACTTCGACCAGATGACCCGATTGAAAACGGGGGGCCTGAATTTCAGAAGTCATGTGGTTGAAACCAAAAGCGATTTATTACAATACGAAGAAGGGATACTAATGGAGTCTTATTGTTTAGACCGCAATGTCACAGACATGTATAAGTTGTGGCTAGAGTTGTTTAACAATGTTGAGCTATCCGATCTCCAAAGATTTGAGACCCTTGTCAAGACAAATGCCGCGGACTTAGTGAATGGAATCGCAGACTTAGGACACGTATACGCGATGAGCAGCGCGGCCAGTTTAGTTTCCCCAGTCACTAAATTCAAAGAGATTCTGTCCGGATTACAATTTGTTTCGAGAATGAAGAAAATAGCACAGATGCAAGATCTAAGCCCTGTATTAAATCAAATGCAAGAGATATCCAATCATGTTTTAAATAAAGCGCACTTGCGCTCAGCAATAAATTTATCCGAGGACAATAAAGACAGCATATTAGGCAGCGTTACAGAATTTTACAAAACGCTGAGAGGCACAGCTACGGATCCACATAGTTCTACGCACGAGGAAATTATTGAGACAGGAGATAGTGCCGTGCATTACGTATTACCGTATACAGTAAATTATGTGGCGAAAGCAATTTTCACAGTGCCGTACACAGATTCAGATTACGCGCCGTTACAAGTACTTTCCAAGTTAATTACATCTATTTATTTACATTCAGAGATTCGCGAGAAAGGTGGAGCGTACGGTGGTGGCGCAAAAATCTCGTCAGACGGCATTTTCACGTTTTACTCTTATAGAGATCCTAATTCTACCCGAACTTTAGATGTATTTGAAAAAGCGTATGACTTTCTATTAAAGTATTCGCTACCTCAAAGCGATATCGACGAAGCAAAATTGGGTGTGTTTCAACGCCTAGATGCCCCGGTTCCTCCATGTAATCGTGGGCTCACTAAGTTCTTACAAAATATAACCGACGATAACATTCAGAAACAAAGGGAGTATTTGAAAGCTGTAACTAAAGACCAACTTATGTACGTCGCCGAAAAATATTTGCAACCCGGTCGAAGGGACATTAGAGTGGGCCGTGCGTTAATTGGACCGGTTAACGATGATTTATTAAACCGGCATTCAGAAAATTGGATAGTCCAGAATCAAGAAGAAGAGACTCAAGCAAGAGCTGTTGAATAAACTTTCTGTTAAAACGAATGTTCGATGAAATTGTTTAGTACAATAAAATTGATATATATATATATTTCAAGTTAATGTTATATTAATTAACAGAAACATGTAAATAATGTATGTAGTTTTCGTACAATAAATATAAAATCTAACATTTTCCGAATTATATATTTATACATGGTTCCTGAACGAAGTAGTAAAATTAAAGAGTGGAAGTTAGTACCAAAATATAGTTCTTTCTTTATCTTGTATTAGATGGCGTGTATAAGCGAATGTACAGAAAATAATTATTTCCTGGACGCGTTGAATCTATTCCTTGAAACACAGTGGCTTTATAATTCTCCGGTCACAAATCTATTAACCAGTGGTTCGCTCGATTTATTTCCAAAAGAATGGTTGAATACGTTGCAGACTTTAGAAAATCAAGAACTCAATGACTTCGTTGTACAAAAGTTAACAAAGGTTGGTGAAGAAAGATACGTATAAACAGAAATATATTCTAATGATACTTAGTGCCCGATTTTATTTTTAGCCGCAATGGTCGGAGACTTTGAAAAGCTTTGTTGAAAAATGTAGATACATCGATCGATTACCAAGCATATATACTGTATTACCAACGAAATTACCAAAAATGTTCAAAGTGGGGCTTAGTTACAAGAAACAACACGAAATAGTGCACTTGGCCCATTTGGTACATACGCAATGCGCGGCAGAGAATATTAAAGTTATTGTTGACTTGGGCGCAGGTTTGGTAAGAGATATATACCTACTATTAGGGGGGGGGGGGGGGGCAGCCACTGTGACGGTCGAAAATAAAAGCTTTTTTCAAGGCATTCTTTTATAATGAAATGTAACCGGCTTTCGTTAGATCACCGAAGTTAAGGGGAGGTTCCGGTCTAAATGTCGATATTTTTTTATTTCATTTTTCGATCGTTCAACCTTTCACGAATACGTGTTTAAAAGGATTTGTTGAAATTCGTAAAATTCCCGAAGTTATAGGCATTTGAGTAGCGGAAAATGCATGGGCAACAGTCGGCCACTCGGCGCTCACGTGAAACCAGAGATGGGCAAAAAATTATTTCAAATAAAAATTTGTATACGAAATTTTTATTTCAAATAATTTTTTGCCCATCTCTGCGTGAAACTTTAACGCGTTTTTCTCGAAACAGTGTTCTCAAAACGGGTGGGACCTGTATCTCCAAAACTTATTATCCGATTCGTCTGACACTTTTTTGATTTTGAAGAATATACTTCTGGCTAGGGGGGGGGGGGGGGGGAACCAGAAAAAATACAAAAAAGTGAAAATTTATAATTTTTAAAGACGTGGAAAGGACGAACAGTATAGGGGAAAAGTGATTTCAAACTTCAAGTGTTGTTATTTTCTCAAAAAATGTCATTTTTGTAATTTTTCCTGGTTTCCCCGCTAGCCAGAAGTATATTCTTCAAAATCAAAAAAGTTTCAGTCGAATCGGATAATAACTTTTAGAGATACAGGTCCCACCGATTTGGATGAATTTTTTGTCGCCTTGACTTTAACGACTCCCCAGTGCCGTCTGCAATGATTAATTATGAAACAAAAAATATATTTCTATAATTTAAGACATACTTAATACAATGCAAAAAATCCCATTAAATTATATATAGTAGTTTTCCTTTAATTAATTCCTAAAGATCACCTATTTTTTTGGGCCCTAAACGAGAACCTCCCCTTAAGCATCACGGGGCGGGTATTGGGGGAAAGATGGGAGACCACCTTTTTCGCGGTGCGCCGCTGCTGCTGGGACCCGAAGGAGAGAGAGGAGAGAAAAAGAATATGACTAGTTACAATGGAGAAAGTCGAGTTCCAAAAATAAAATAACTTCCACTGCGATCAGGCACGTCTTCCCGTTGTCCGACCGATTTCAAATTTTACACACATTTTTCCACCGAATGGCACAATCCTGGGGGGTGTCCCCGCCAAAAATCTCAATTTTATTTTTCGACAAGAGTAACTAAGGTCCACCCTACTGCGCAACCTGTGCAAAACCTCCCGTAGCTCCCAGAATTTTTCGAAATCCACTTTGTAACTGCGCAGGTATAATCTTGAGCCCCCAAGCATTAAGAAAATGCAAAAAAATCGGGAAAAAAGTTTCACAGTGGCTTCCCCTCTTAAGTAAAGGCAATGCCAATAATTAAAAAGTGCTATTTGTATTTTAAATAACTTGCCGCATAATACTTTCTCATTCCAGGGATACGTTTGTCAGTTACTGTATCATTTGTATGGCTACCAAGTTCTTGGATTAGAAAGAAATCAAACAAACGTAAATAATGCTCGGAGTAGACAGAGAAAAATGTATTCAGATTCATTAGGACACGTTAAATACAGCTGTTGTGATTTAACGTGTAACTCTGTCGAAGTAATAGAGGCTATTTTACACGATGAATTTAAGGAACACACAGACATCTGTTTAATTGGATTACATGCTTGCGGAGATCTTAGCATATATGCGTCAAAAATATTTTGTAACATGAAAGCAGCACGGCTCTTTGTCATGATTCCTTGCTGTTACCACAAACTTTCTATTTCGAAAGATACTAAAATAAATACATCAGCGGAGAAGCAATGTTTTAATAACTTTCCATTATCTGATAGTCTGAAAGCTGTGATCGTTAACAATAACTTTGACATTAGTTTGTTCCTAAGGCGACCATTTCTGCGATTAGCATGCCAAGAATCAGCGGATAGATGGGACAGTATGTCTATCGAAGCTCACAGTGAACATGCTTTCTACGTTCTTGCAAGAGCCCTTCTTCAATTTTATGCAACAAAAAGTGTGTGTTTTACGCATTTTTCGCAGCAGTTATTTAACATTGATCTTCTCGAATAAAAAATTATTTCAGATGGCTATTTCCTTAAGAAACGCACCCAGAAAGGTACGAGAAAATCACAGTGCTTGAATTTCGAAACTTACGTTAAAGATTCACTGAAGAGATATATTTTACAACCGCACAAAGAGGAAAGAATCGAACAGCGAGGTAATCTTATATGACATAAACATTATAATTATTATAAGTACATATTTTGTACAAATGTACGAAGTTTTCAATATTATATGTTTACAAAGTGTCTTATTGATTTACACAGTAAAAGTGAAGTTAACATTCCACTACGAAAGTTAATAAATAATATGAAGACAATAGATTGTCCTGTTTCAGGTCTACGATCTAGTATTGATATACACGAGAAGAATATAATAGAACTATGGGGCAGTCATAATGACAAATTGAACACAGTAGAGATTTACTCCGGTTTACAATTGATGTTACAAGCGCCAGCAGAATCGCTTGTTTTGCAAGATCGATTATGTTGGATGCAAGAACAGGGCTTGGAAGCAAAAATTGTCCCAGTTACGAACAGACAGTTATCCCCACGGTCGTGTGCAGTTGTGTCTCGGAAAAGATAGCGAATGTAGCAAAATAATACTTTTACGAGCCGTCCCTGTTTAATGAACAAAAACGGTATGTATGGATTTGAAAGATATTTTTAATAGGGCATCTAAGATTGTTACGAATAGATAAATACGCGTACTTTATCTGTACGTATGAATTTGCGATGCTGCTTTAATATTAGTTTTGATGGCACTGGGAGCTTTACTCATTTGTCCCACTATAAATACAGAAAAGATTTCTATTAATATTGTACTTAAGATTTCGCTCCTAGCGTATTATTAACAGAAAATGGAATAAATCAAAATCTATATCTTACTAGATGGATTTCCTAATGATCCTTGCCCTGAAGTTTGCTGCTGACTTCCAGGCCTACCTACCATCATTCCACTGGATACTGAATTCACGCCAGACTGTACCATTTGGACAGCGTCGGACTAAAAATGTACAATATAAAGTTATTATTATGTATATGCGTTTAAATAATATAGTACTTATATGTATACCATAGATTAATTACCTTTAAACCTTTACCCATACCTACAGCAGCTACAAGAGCGTGAGTGTCTGCTGTACTACTCGTCTGAGCCTGGGTCGCTCTAGATCCAGCTTCGCTTTCCCACTCTTCGCGTGCTTTGTTTGCTATATCCCATATATGACCAATGATTTTTGTATATTGTGTCACTTGTTTCTGAAAAGTATAAAATCCATACATATTTTAGAAGATGAGACACTAGCCGTTCCACTCGCTAAATGGACCGATTATAAAGTTTTGTTTTCATAACGCTTTAAACCATTAGAGGAAAATCATCTTCTGTAAATAATACGTTACATGTAGACTTGTGTATATTAGGGTGGTTCTAATTCTCGATTTTTGAATTTTCTTCGGGGCACCCTTCAGAATGATTTCAAATAATTAAAAAAAAAATCCCTGTAAAGTTTGAGCTCGATTGGATAACGTGAAAGGGTGCTCCTGGACCCTTAAACATTTAAATCATTATTTAACAGCTCGCGAAGTCGATTTTATATAACATCTTACAAGTTATTGATTAAATAAAAAAATATGCCAAACAAAAGTTGTAGCTCCGAACAAGGAGCATTTTTTTTGTTCTATTACTTTTTCTCGTGCGACAAACGGTTTTCTAAAAAAATCCGAAAGAAAATCTTGAAAAAAATTTTTACCAAGAATAAATTAGCGCCACCCTAGTGTATATATATATACACACATATATATGCATAATTAAGTTATATATAATTATTTACAATTGCTCGAACGAAACGAGCAATTGGCACAAATATAGAATACCTTAGAAATTCGTGAATAAATAAAACACGTTAAGTTTCCAATCATTCCCTTTAACAGTTTAACATTAGTTGGTGAAATAGATACTGCAAAACACTACATTATACTCACGTAGCCAGAAATAAATTTGCAAAATAATTTATAATTTACGATAGGTTTAGAAGACATTAAAATGTATTAAAGAGATATTTCGTTTTAAGAAAGTGTAGATTTTTTAAATGCTGAGTTATAGAACATACAGCATATTTTTATTCAGTAGTTTTGAAGTATTGAAATAATGTTATAAATAAGTTGAAACTATTTCAATTTCAGTCCAAAGCGAATGGAACTAAGAAGTTGAAAGCTAGCTGATAGTAGCTTACATTGCAGTCCTAGTTGTTGTTTAGTTAGCACATTAACAGAGAAATAGAACATCTTAAGTTACTTTAAACTTCTATAATAAGACAGTACAGACATACAATTCTATCTGTGTGTTAAAGTATTTTTAAGAAATGAATTTAGCAGGATTTTAATATATGTAGTTGCATTATTAGCAAAGAGAAACGAGATATATGAAAAAACGTGTTATTTTTTTAGGAAACTAAGTAAGAAATATGATGCCTTACGTGCGATGTTTCGTAATTTAAATTTGCTGCTTTCGCTTCGAGCTGCATCATTTTCTGTTCGGCTTGAGGCTCCACTTTAGTTCGCAGATAATCCGGTACTAAATCGTGAGCAAACGTAGAAATTCTACCTTCTGTTAATCGAAGTAGTTCTTCATCTTTCTCTGGACATAATCTTAGTGGTAGAACAGTGAGGTTTCTTAAATTCGGCGCTTTATCATGTCCAAGGATTTTTGAAAGACTAGTTAACTAAAAAAAGTTTTACTATTAAATGGAATCAGACGTTGTAATGTAAAAAAGAGCTTATTTAACAAATCTAAACCATCTATGCTTTCCTAAATTTAACAATTTAACAATTCTCAACAAATTAACAAGCCCTACAATATTACTCACATGTCCTGAAATAAGCGCAAAATTGTCAAGAAAATTAGGCCAATTTAGTGTTTCATATTCGTGTTCCAATTTAAATATCATCGCAGCGATAGATGCTTTTACGTCGTTCACTCTCATAATAATAGCCTCCAATGCAGAATCCAATTGCTTTTCCTCTCTTTGCATCGTAAGCCTTGGTAAAACATGAAAGTGAAATTACATTGTTACGTGGTATTTTATTAGATTATTAATATGATTTAAGATTATTAAGGCTATGTTTGGTAACTTTTTACTTTCAACTTGTTTATTGAATTCCTAACTGTGCTAATAACTCTGTGGCTATCACTGTCATTTGGTTCTTATTGAAAGTAGAATACTTACTATTTCCTATATAACTGTTTGATAAAGTCAAAATTTGTCAACTAGGTACTTATTTATTCTACAGCACCTGAAACAGAAAAATTTGTCATTCTAAAGAATGACAGCTGTTGCGCGTCACCGTCGAAATTTCTGTTTATAACGCGAGTTGGTGCTCGTGGAGCATGGACCTCTCTATACATTACTTTAACACGGGCTCTACTACGAAAGTTTTGTCAGATGTATATTAGAAATCTGCGTAGCATAAAATAAACGCCGATACGTTGTTTAAAAATGATAATATAACAAGCACTAAGTTAGGAAGGATTATTTTACTGTATATCAAGTAAGAAATAATTAAATAAATGTAACGTTTTTTGGATTTTCACAACGGCTTTCTTACAGGTTAAGAAAAACAGTAAACATGAGTGTTGGAAATAAATTGGATCAGAGACTGTTACTGTCATATTGTTCTTTCACTTGCATTTACTTTCCTGGCATTCTAATATTACTCAAGTTAAATGACAACTTGTACAATGTGGGAAAATACAAATTTATTCCAGTGCTACTAATTCTGATTTTTGCAGAAGTAATAAAGTTATTATTTCCTATATTTCATTTCGAATCAGCAATTATACCAAAAACTGAATTACGGATATCTGTGAAAACTAGGAGGTCCTGGTCAAGATATCTAAAAGAAGTTTTCAAATTTCTGTTAGCAGCTTGTTTTTTGTCTGTTGTGTATTATATTGTAATTATATTGTTTGGCGCACCTGTGTTTACGCATTATGAAGAAAGTATCATGCTTACTGTCACGTTGACTACTCTTACATTTATCCCTACGAGTTTGCATTTAGGAGCGGACAGTGCATTGAACTTCATAACAGGAACACAATCACAAAAGGGCAATATTTTAGTGGATGCTATGAAAACAAATATTATAGCAACACTTTTAGGGACATGGTTGGGTACTATTGTAATTCCATTAGATTGGGACCGTCCGTGGCAAGTTTGGCCAATTCCATGTGTCATAGGTGCTCTTCTTGGCTATATGATTGCACATTTTATTACACTTATAAAAACACTATCTATCTTAAGATTAAGTAAAAAAGTTTATAGATAAATACTAAGGTAAATGTCCCAATTAGCGACCTTGTAAGATTTACGCTCACATTCTAGCATATTTACATATTAAAAATATTTATCGCAGTTACTCATTAATAGCTTATCATATGGCTGGTTCTTTTCCAGTGCGAACAAGGCCCCTTTTTATGATCAAATTGTTCAAATATAGTTATTAATAATAAATATATTATATGGTGCATGTGTACCTATTTTTGACCATCAATTCTCTCTTCATCCCAAATAGTGACCTATTTCAGACCGTATCTTAATTAGGACAAAGTGAACAATCCAGGAAATCACGGTCGATTTCCTGGAAGGAAGAGAACATTTTGATTTGTTAAAATTGTTGGGACACATGCCCTAAATAAACACCCTATAAAGAAATAAGCAAACGTTTCTTATTGTTAAATAAACAAAAAATTTTGATTTCCTAACCACGCATAATTCCGTTTCTCGATTTCATAAAAATATCGTTATGGCGTGACAATAATATTTTGAGAGGATGTAACTACATTAACACTATACCGATGAAGAAATATATTATCTTTATTTGAAGATTGTGTTACAAGAAATTAGTATTTTAGTTATGTCGCAAGTACAAATTGTATAAAAAATGATACAGTACCTCAATATACATTTCAATATTTAAGTACTGCTCTCAAGCTGTAATAGAAAAAATTAGATTATAATGCAAAAGTAATGATAGCAATATGTATTCCGTGCCGTTTATTAATTGTTTCCTTATTAAAAGCTTACCAGGATCCTGAGTGTAACAAGCCAAATCCTTCATTAATCTTTTCAAATGGAAGAGTATGTGTAATAAATTCATCAAGAATCAATGTCTTTGACAGGTACTCTTGTACCAGCTTAGGTACACTCTCCTTAGATTTCCAACCGCCGAATGCAGTTCCTTTCCATACACGTCCTGTTACCAATTGAAATGGACGAGTACTAATTTCTTTACCTGCTGCGGCTACACCCACTATAACAGATGTACCCCAACCTTTGTGACAGGACTCCAACGCAGCTCTCTAAATACAAAGCATTACGGTCCAAGAATTAATTTTTGTCTATTATTCAATTGATCGAATTTACAAGTAGAGAACCATGTAATTTTTAACAAAACGGTAGCTTTGAACACACCATAGTGTTTACATTGCCAATGCATTCAAAAGTATAATCTAATCCACCATCGGTTAATTCTATCAAAATTTCTTGAATTGGTTTTTTATAATCTTGGGGATTAATACACTCAGTGCATCCAAAAGTTTTAGCTAAAAAAGAAAAAATGAATAAATAATATCTAACTTTTGAATAAAATTTTTTCTATAGAAGCAACTACCCTGGTAACCCCCTTCTTCTTACCTTGATCAAATTTATTTGGATTTATATCTATTCCAATGATACGCTTCGCACCAGCTTTCTTACAACCATATGCAACTGCTAATCCAACTGCACCCAAACCCCATACAGCACATGTACTTCCAGGTTCTACTTTGGCAGTATTAAGAGCGGCACCATATCCAGTAGGTACTCCACATCCCAGCAAGCACACTTTATCGAGCGGTGCAGTAGGATCAATCTAAACATAGTCAAACACACTTGTTCTAATAATTATTGTTAGACTGGTAAATCTCCAAAATATTTATATACAATAAAAATACTTTTGCAAGAGAAATATCTGCCACCACGGTATACTCAGAGAAAGTAGAACAACCCATGAAATGAGCAAGTGTTTGACCTTTGCATGTAAATCTGGAAGTACCATCAGGCATTACTCCCTTCCCTTGTGTGTCACGTATCTTGCTACATACGTTTGTTTTTGGAGATTTACAGAATTTACAATCTCCACACTGAGGAATATATAATGGAATCACATGATCACCTACAAATATGATACAGAATATTTTTGAGGCTATTAAAAAATACAATATTGTAATCATTAACATATCGTAAAAAAAATATACAGGATAATTTTGAGGAAGGTCAATGAATTTAGGGAGTTATAACATTCATGAAAATAAGTGCAATAAATATAACTGCTATTATTCACATAATATGCTTGGGTAAAAATGATTTGAAATACAGAATCAGAAATAATATTTGAAATAATGAACTGTTTAAATTACTTTATTACTCCTATTTTAAAAATAATATCGAAATAAATAAAAAACATTCATCTGTCCATCAACAGGTCCTAAATATTTTTTTTCGAAAAATACCGCAAATTAAAGCTTGTATAAATTTTAACTATAGGTATACATGATATGATCTTGCTTTTAATAAATCACAATTTATTTTTTCTGCTGCATTTCTTTCTGTTTTTAAAAATTTTGTTTACATTTCCCGATAGTAAATAATAAATAATTCTTTATTCCGTTTACTCTTTGTTTTAGTGTTAAATAAATATGTAGATAAATTCTTGTTATAAAATGTATATGTATATAAAAATTTCTACCTATAAAAAGAAGTGAGAGCGCAAGAGACAGGGGGGGGGGGAATAGGGCCTGGCCCTTCCCAGACAAAAATCCTAGCTACACCTATGAGAACGATTCATTGGTTTTATAAATTGCTCCACCTCGAGAGATGCTGCGGGATTGGGAAAACTGATTTTAAACTTTTTAGGAAAACACACTTTGACAGATATTCCTATAATCGCACAATCCTACGATGGAGCCTGTGTAATGTCAGGGAAACATCAAGGTCTTCAAGCGATAATAAAAGAAACTCATCCACAAGCAATTTATATCCACTGTTTAGCGCATAGGCTCAACTTAGTTGTTGTCGATTCATGTGAAAACGTTTCATCAGCAATGGCCTTTTTCAATACACTTGAAGCTTTATATATCCATTTCTCGCAACCCGATAATCATGTCCATCTTAAGAAAATTCATGACGCTCTTAAAATCAAATCCGGCTGTGAAATGGGATGCTTGAGTAATACAAGATGGAGCTGTCGTTATACAAACTGCAAAGCTACATTGTTTAATTTTAATGCAATTAAAAAAGTTTTGGAAGAAGAAATCAGCCAGGCTAAAGACAAGAACTCTGTGGAGGCACGTGGTAGACCGAGTTGCATCACGGAACCAGATTTTGTTGTTTGTGCATTTGTGTTTCACTCAGTGTTATCAATAATTGATGTACTGAGTAGGTACTTTCAAAGTAAAAATGCACCTCTGGGTCGCGCGAGTGACATAATAACAGGTACTATAACTAGTTTCGAGGAAAGCAGAAACCAATTCGATGACCTTGTTACGAGCCGGGGCTGCAGCAACGCGAGAGGCCGGCGAGAGGGGTATTTCCCAAGGAATACGGTTTATGAGTTTGTTAGTTAGGTGCGCGGACGAACCTGATGCAAAATCAGGGAGCTGCTAGGATTATTGACGGCGAGGACGAACCTGATGCGAAATCAGGATGTCAATATAAACGTTATTATTCATAATACCATCGATGAAATGTTGAGATCACACTTCAGCTGCACTCATACAGTCCCAGACAAATACAGAGACCCCGCAGTATTCCATCATAGATGGAAAATTTTCGTTTCTGAATTCTGTATTCTTTTTTCTCCATACCATGAAGTGTATTTTGGACCAAAATATTTTGAATTCACTAATGCAAACAAATTCGTAATATTTGAGTGCACAAACATTTCGTCCATAAAATATAATAGTTTCGAATTCGCTATAAGAAGTAGTTTGTACAGGGACTAAAGTTCGTTGAACTTTAAACCTAAAGAGTTTGTAAGAATTAAAACTAAGATCCTTCTAAAGGGAAAGTTTATTTCTGTTTTATGTGTACTGCACTCAAAAGTGCATTGTTGTTATAATTACAAAGCAGATTGTAATAAACCATTTTTTTTAACGCTTCACCAAAATTACCACGCTTCGAATTATTAACCTAACAGGTTATGGGCCCAGATTGCACGTGGTGACGCGTGATAGTAAAAATTAAAAAGCAATCTAGTATAAAACGGTAAAAAGGTAAAGGAAGACGTTGAGACTTGATTGAATTGAAAAGTAAAAAAAATGCTAATAATTCTTGGTAGATACTTTATTAAATAAAATAGGGTAGATGTCCCTATTACTGCCACTTTATTCATTTTGCTTAATAAAAACGTAACGTATAAAGAATAGTGTACAACAATAATATTATTATTAAATTGAGTGTTCTTATTATTATTAATATTATTGTTGTATTCTTTATGCGTTACATTTTTATAAAGCAGAATAACTAAAGTGGCAGTAATAGGGACACTGACAGTAATAGGGACACTGACAGTAATAGGGACTTCTACCCTATTCGCCAAATTCAGTCATAGCGCGAAAAAGTAAAAGAGCTGAAAGAATGTTTTGCTTTCGTCAAAATGGAGTATGAAAATGTTTTAAAATATTCTAGAATTATGTGGCTCTAGTTTTTCAAAGCTCTTGAACGTTTGCTACATTCTTGGCCGGCAATAAAAACCTATTTTTTTGAACAAGGAAAAGAAAATTGCCATAAAGTTATATGGGATTGTATTAGTGTTCAAGAAAACGATTTGCATGATATGTTATCTCCACACAATTCATTATTAACAATACCCGAATTATATTTATATTTTTTACATCATTACATGGATATAATGTGTAAAACTTTGTAATCTCTACAAAGAAACAACATAATCGTTATTGAGTTGGATCAAATCACGCGCGATTTGCGAACTAAAATTAATACGCATATTGAAAATAAATTTTTTGGTGCCCAAGTGAATGCCGCACTTAAAAATATTCCTGATAAAAATAAACAATTATTTATAACGGAAGCAATATCAGTTTATCAGAAAACTATAGATTATTTACAAAAATGGTATGAATATGATACAACAATTTACAAGGAATTAAATATTTTTAAACTAGAGACTGTAGGTAATGATTTCAATTACGAAACCGTAATGGAAGTTGTAAATTTGTTAAATATATCAACAAACCATCGACAGAGAATGAGTTTCCAGTAACTATTAACGGTATTAAACCTTGCAGCGGTCCTCATTAATACCCTATATAAAAATGTCAGCTATAGCCGCTTGGCCGCTGCGAGTACCGCACAGCCCGAGCGACCAGTCGAGCCGGTGTGATTTGACACAGCGTTACATTCAATTAATTTTCATTTGGCCAATTTTAAAACGTCCACGCTTTTCGAAACGTGTCCGTAAAGAGGAAAAACAGGGCTTTATCCTATTTTTTCCAAATTTTTAAAAAGGTGCCTTCAACTATAAAATTGCATTTGTTAAGAACAATTGCTAAATAAATGGTCAAATATTCATTTTTATTAAGTACTCTTATACCTCCACTGTAAGTACCCAAAAGGTCATTTTTATCAGTTTATTAGTTCCAGAGTTATAATTTTTGGAAAAATAGTAAATACTATATTTCAAAGAGCTGTAACAGCCACAATTTTTTACATTTCGAAAAATCCTTTAAGATATGTTTATATACCCCTAAAGACTACAACGTATCCAAGTTGCACTAAAATCCGAAATGTTACTCTGAAAAATGTCTGACTTCACGTGGAATGACCCAATAGTGATTAATCTTTTTCTGTTAAAATTTATGACTGACAGGGACATACAAAGTTTTACTTTAAATTGGTTGCTGTACGAATACTTTTTACACTGACATAACAATTCATTTGGTCCATAACCAAAGGAAAATCACTTGCTTGTTTAAATAATCTAACCTACTTTTATCATATTGAGTATTAGAAAATAATTTTCAGTCAAATAAAATAATATGTTATTTGAATAATTCTGTTCAGTAAACCTGCTACATATGACCATATAAATACAAATGTTGTTGCAAATTAACCACTGCTATGTAAAGTATCATAATTTGAATACAATTTCTTTGTTAGCTACAATAAATTGGTTGAATTTCTATTAGAACCATTTTGCAAATATTAATTAAACTAAACATTTTTTTATGGGTGCTATATGTCTCTATGAGCTTTAACCACTTCTTTAAATCACATTGTACATTCTAATTAATATGTATGTATAATAATACCTGATTGAAATTCTGTGACTCCTTCTCCAACACTTTCCACAATTCCACTACCTTCGTGGCCAAGAATACTTGGAAAGATACCTTCTGGGTCAAGCCCATCTAAGGTATAAGCATCGGTATGACATAAAGCTATAGCAATAACTTTAATTCTAACTTCGTGAGCCTTTGGTGGTGCTACTTCAACTGTCTCAATCGATAAAGGCTCTTTTTCTTTCCATGCTACCGCAGCTTTACATTTAATGGTCTGAAACATATGAAAATAGAAGTTGAATCACATTTACCGAAATTCATACATAACTTATAGTAATATTTATTTCCAACAAAATCAAGTAACTCATGAAACATCATAAGGCACAAAAACCTGAATTCAACTTGTAGTGCATAAGCTGAATAAAATCGTTTAAAAATAAATTTGATTTAACCGATTTGTTATGTCCATAATAATTTTTATTGTTTAATTACTTTAACAAAGCTTATGTTAAATAAAAAGATCTTTGATGAAATGAAATAAGTACCTTTCCAGCAGTGCTCGACATGATTAAATATTCTGAATTACTGTAATGTAGCAATTTAGAAAAGCACAAGAAACTAAGTAATCAATTCGCCTATAAATAGCCAAACTCTGCCGATATCAGTCACGATATATGTAGTACTTATCTACAATAAAAGCAGAATAATTCAAGGTCGTAATTTGTCGTAATTCGTAATACCTATAAGCAGTACTGTTGCGTGATCATGCGAACGTAGCCACGGAAATGTGTATAATCGATCGGTAAATCAGGAGCGAAATTTGAAAGTAGATATTTGCGTATAATGGAGAAAGTATCCCTGATAACAATATGCCTGCAGTCTAGGGAAGGACGATTCTACTCGATTCTTCTAGAGTCGATCGATTCTCTTTCTGAAGAATCGATTATTTTACCGATTATTCTAGGAATCGATTCTCGGTAACTCGATTATTTTCTAACCAAGAATCGAGAAATTTTTTTTTAATCTACTCATTCATCATCTGAATCTGCCAGGCAAGTTGCTAATTATTAATCGCTGTTATAATTAAGCTTATAGATGTAAACTTTGTATTTTTAAGAATTTAAAAATGCAAATGAAAATGAAATTCAGATGTATTAAATTCAATAAATGATGCAATAAAAATTCTTTTTATCTGACGTTAATTGTTTCTATTCCTAATCATTACTATCATCGATTCTTGGATTCTTTTTGGAAATAATCGATTCTTAAGCATCGATGTTTCATTAAAATCGATTCTTAAGTATCGATTATTTTGAACGGAAACGCCCTTCCCTACTGCAGTCTGTCAGGAGATTGACAGCAGGGATTTGCGGATTTACGGATTCCAAACCGAAATTTACGGATTTCTAGTATTTTTTCTTGTTCCCCCTTTTTCCTTTTTGTTCGTAATATGACCAGGGGTGGGCACTTCGTATACCGATCTGTTGGCAAAATTTAGTGGGCGGCACAATCCACCAGAGGTGCTGGGATCAATAAAGTTGAAAATATTTGGTAACAGATGGCGCTGATGAGATTATTTTGTGGCGGGAATAGAACATAATCAGTGCATGAGAGTGCAGGAAAGTGTCATATTGGGAGATAAGAAATGAACTATTAACAAAATAAGTAATTGAACCCTACAATTATTGACGCCGCGTTAATTATTGGTCATACATATTCTTCCGTAATACAACTTCTTTCTTTAGTTACTCCATTTCAGGGTGCCGATTTAAAAAATGCTTATACCATGTTTCCCCTGCGCGGCCATATTTAAAAGAAGTCCTTCGTTTCGAATACAATTTTTTGCACACTATCTAATAATTCCTCTTTCTTCCGTGGAAACCCACATTTTGCAAGGTCTATTAACCACCTTACAATTTCCCCTTCTTCGCTTTTGGTTAAAAAAGGATTTGAGCCCATCTGTCGAAGACCTTCCTTGACCCGTCCATGGACTCTATCCTGAAGAGTACCGCGGGGTACTCCGTAAATTCTATTCGATTGCCTAATAGTGGCACCATCGCGAATGGCTTTCATGATGTTTGGAATCGCATCTTCCGAATATTGATAAGTAATTCTTTTAGGCGACACCATATCGATTAAATAACTTAAAATAAATATAAAAGGGACAAGTGTGTTTGAATCTGCATTAACCGAATGTTAAGTGGTTCAAAATGCATGATGTGTGCACTCAAAATTTAAAAATTTCTTTTTTCTGAAAATTCTAATTATTTAAATAAAAGTTAAACCAATCGTCTAATCGTCAGACATTTGGTGTTTTACGCGGCCGACCACTGGTGGTACATTAATTTTGGCGATTTCTTAACAACATCCAGTAGCCAGCCGGGGCCGCTGACTATTGGCTTTCTTTATATTTTCAATGCCAATAGTCGGCCACTTCAAAAATACTTACTAACTTCAGTTTAAATGCAATTACAATTTCACGAAACGTTCATTCGAATGATATTAATCGCATATTCAAAATTTGAACATAAAAAACTTCGTATTAGTGTTGGTATACACTATCTCCAAGTGTCGCCTATAGTAGTAAATTAATTCAAATTGACTCACCAGTCGTGAAACTTTCCACATTCCAAGGAGAGAGTACACTGGTCATTGCTTTGTTTAAATATATAACATATTATTCCTAATTTCTTATTTTTAAATTGTAACCCCGTAGATTATAAGGGCTAATGACCTGCTCATTAATGACATTTGTGGATGAACCGCCATTTTTACATTTTCGACTTAGTTTGCAAAGGAAGAAAACGTCAATCTGCAAAACTTTTTCAGTAACCGTTCTTATCATTTTTATAAATATTCTGTTATATATATCTCTGCAAGATATCTTTATTTTAGAAAAGGCAACGGTAAACACATACAAAACAAGGAAGCAGTGGAGTTCGGAGGATTTGTTTAAGTTTATAAAGTGAAGGAAAATTGGAATACCTGCACCTTAACGAAAGCTTCTTGTCATTTTCCATTCAAACCAAAGTTTCAGTTACCATTTGTTTTTTATTATTACTGAGACTATGAAATATGACATTTTATTACTTTCCCTATGATATTATGCTGTTTTATTTGTTCCCATCCTCTATCGTAATTTTTTATTCGTCTTAAACAAACTGGTATTCCAAATATAGGGGAAGATGGGGTAAAACGGAACGCTTAACTTTGGAGGGTGATAACTTAAAATCGGAAGGAGAAAAAGACACGTGACTTCAACAGGAGTCTTCAGTGGACCTTAGACTATAAGAAAATGAAGGACATTCTTAAGAAAAATCTTTGGGAACGACAGAAAATGAAATTTACCGAATTCATTGAAATTTTCGCCTCGGTTAAATGGTGGGGTAAAACGGAACACCCACTCGAAGACCGTGTAAACGTACAAAATCTTTATTTTTATGATTTAAAATGTATTAATTTAAGTTAAAATCTGTAAATATATGTTTTAGGTATAACTATTGCCAATAAAATATAACAAAAATATATATTATACATATAAGAGAAAATATTTTATTAGATAACATGAAAATTACGGAAAATAATCAAATCTAAATATAATATCGTAAAAGAAGGATCGATTAATACAGTTTGTTTATTATTTTATGAACAATAAGCGGGCCGTAATCACTCGCCGGCTCGAATTACCCGGCTTTCCCCTACACGTGGATTTTTACATGAATATCAATACTTGCATGGAGAACACATCTGCATTAAATGATTATGTTATTTATTACAATTTAAACCAACAGTTTGATCGAATGAAAGATGTATCTCATACATCATAATTTTCTATACAAAATTAATATTCTTAGAAACAAGGATAGTAATTAAATGTTTAATCTACAATCTAATAATTAAAAGAGATAATAAACACGTACTAAAAGACGTTTTACCCCGCGAAAAGTGTTCCGTTTTGCGCCACGTGCAGTCGCTTAGTAAACATTTAATATTTACACTTCAGCGTGAGGTAAAGAACTTTTTATATACGTCAAAATGTAGCGTAAGGACTATAGAATCCAACGATGTATAGAATCCAACGTTATTAATTTTCGAAATCCAAGTACCGAAAAGTTATCGAAAGTCCAACGCAATATTGAAACGTCGATACCGGAAATTTTTCAAACACTCTTAATGGAAAAGTACCTTGGGCAGAGGTCTATGGTCTATCACAAAAGGCTATGAGGACCCTTTGGTTCCATGTCACGCGATACCAACTCATTCGCAGCTCTTATCTAACAGAAACATTGTTGTTCCGTTTTACCCCACTTTCCCCTACTGTACTTCCTCTATATTTTCGCCAGTGAAAAATTTCAAATACGTACCTTTTGAATTATTATTGATTCTTTGAGCAACATTACCTGTCCAAAAGAATCGATTTATGCAAAAAAAGCAGACATCACTGAATTTAAAAAAGCGTATAACTACACTTCTTCAGTGCACAGTGTATTTAAGAAAAAAGTGAGGTTGTAAAGAAATAAACGATATGAAAATATTCAGCTTTTTCATTTACATATCAATAATTCCTATCCTATATAATATATTACCGCCCATTAAATATTCAAAAAAAAAAACGAGAAAATATGACAGTTGTTATAAATGGCTGTCGTTATATATAAACAGATTCTTTCGTAAATTTCTTAATGAAAGATATTATAATCCATGACAAATAGAAAGGAATATGATTGATAGAATTTATTTTACTTACCTTGGGTAGTCACAGTCATCGCTGTGAAAGTTTTTCAGGCAAGGTTCTCAGGAAATGTACAGATGATAGAGGTTCGCTCAGTCACATTTGCATGTGAATAAAGTGCGAAGGAGGATGGTAATTTCAAGCGGTGTGAAAGACCTTCTGTAACGATGTGTAAATAATACTTTTATACTTCCCGCATTAAGGTGAACCGGTGACAGTAGACACAATTGCTTTTTTGCATCAGTTAATATTTTTATTCTTTTATTCAGAGTGAATTGTTTCTATTTGTTTCTATTGGTCTCTATTGGATTCGTATGAAATTTTTTTTATAATGTAAACTTAAAAAATGAAGTTCAGATACTGCTTCCCCCTTCCCCCTAGTCTCTTCGTTTCATACGACAGATAAAATGAAAATTGAATAGCGGCGGCTAAATACTCTAATAATAAATTTTTAAAGACCATCACAAATTTTTTTTACTGCATTTCGAAGCATGCCAATGGTTTCATAAAAATTGATAAATATTTAGAGAAATGCGTTAGCGTTAAACTCTGAATGTCTTCCTTAGAAGTTTATGGTCCACTTCTTTCATAGTACACGCAAATCTTGACGAACCGTGTTCCCAAGTTATACAAAATTGGACTAACGAAATGATCGTGAGTAAAGTCAATTTTACTTATACCATAAACAAATCTTGTAACGCGATGCTCGTAATATACATTTTAATGGGCATTAACTTATGCGATAGCAATAAACATTATCTGGCGTGTCGTGGGAGTGCTCGAGAAATCAAAACGGTGAATTTTAACTTCCTGTTACCCAAAGTCCACGGTTATCAGCCACTGTCCCCGGTCGCTTCCGCACGGAAGTATGAAACAGGACGTACGGTGGGGTTCCTCGGGTACGTATAAAATCAAGAAGGGCTGACCAATTTTCGTCAGTGAAATCGCTTTGAATACCAGTGAAGATCTATTTTTTTTTGGAAGTCTTGCTTCCTGAACTACCTCGCCATGACTCGTTGGACAATCACTTGTTCGTTTACGCTGATCCTTCTGACTTCTGTGAAGGCTTGGCAGTTCCAACGCCGTGATGTCCTAGACAACTCGGTAGATAGCCCGGAAGGAGTGATTGCTCATCTTCAACATTTTGGAGAGATATTGTATCGGTACCCAGACAACGAAACTGGAGCAATCGTGGCAAACTGGAACGAGGGTTGGGATCGCAATCCTGAAGAGCTGGGTAACTACGCAGAAGGTGACATACTGTTTCCATCTCAACTGGAGAAAAATGGGCTCAAAGCGGACTCCGCTCGATGGCCGGGTGGTGTTGTTCCTTATATGATTAGCCCTTACTTCAGTAAGTAACACTGTAGTCTAGATATTCTATTATCATATTATGTAAGATCGGCTTAAAGTAATCGTTTAATCACGGACGAGTTAATTCATGAAAAATTGTATGGTCTGTTAAAAACAAGAACATACATAGATATTTCGAAATACAACTTAGTTCTTTCCGTACTCAGAAATGAATGCAAACAAATTAGTTAATTTTATAGCCTTAACGTATTAAAGAAATGAAGAGAATACATAATTGCCCAATTTATCTTTACTATTCAGAAGATGTTTGATTATACTTATATCCATAAATATCCCAAATTCGTATACGTAGTACTCGTTATTATAATTTCAAGTTGAATCAAATATACTTGCTCTTTAAGGTTTTCGATTCACATTTATGTATCTAATATTTGATTACCTGCTTTAAACTTAAAGGGAGTAAAACCATTTGCAAAAGGTTCATTAACTAATAAATATACAGGGGGGGGGGGGGTGTATTCAGTGGAATATACACTGATTGTAAGTGAAAATGAATATAAACCGAGCGTAAGCTGCCATTTTAAGTAAGGGGGCCGTGGGATTCACGCAGTGAGTGCAAAGATCACGGCGCAGTCGCTGCGCGCATTCATATCGTTCCGTTTCGTTACTGCAAGAGCTGTGGTAATGTGTACATGAACTGCGCCTGCGTTAGTCACGCACACATTCCTGTAGGTGTTCCCCCATTGTATGTCGCAACTAAATCGATTAAATCGACTATCGCAGATTACGCATCCATTGCGGGATTTTTTAAAAAGAATTATAGTAAAATAGGGATCATATGGACGAAATGCGTTGTTTCTTGCAGTTCTAAAGCTATAAATTTATATTTTACGAGTCTAGAACGCAACATTATACTGTACCTTAAAAATGGGTGGATAACAGTGAGAAACGAACATTATTTACTAATTTATTCAAATCCGCGGCAAATGCTGCAAATACATAATTAATACGAAAAAAAATTATTCGCATCAAAAAATGTTAGACGGATTGTTCATAAAAAGTTTGTTTGAACAATTTTTTAACAAAGTGACAGTAAAATCCATTTCATACAATTGATCATAGTTTGTTGTAAAATTAATATAAACAATTGATTGTTATAAATGGATTTATTATAGATTTCAGTAATATTCAATCCCTATAAAAAAACTTCAAAAAAGTAAAAAAATACGCCAAGTACTTTTGAACGTCCGTGTAAAAGGCCCTAATGCGAAGATATCCGGGATTCATTTTCACTCGGTGTACAAGTGGAAGGGTGATGATTCTACATGAAAAAATAATGGTTAGGCAAGCACCAGAGTACGGTTTCAGACCCCCAAAGGGTACGCAGAAGTAAGGGAAACGCTTCTTATTATGTTTTTGGTGCTTGCTTCCACAGTGGCAAGAAGCGTTCCACTTACTTTGGCATTCCCCTTGGTGGTAAAAAGTTGTACTCCGATGCTCGCGTACCTGGTCGATATTCAAATTCAATTTTCTCGAAGACTATGCTATTTATCAAATATTTTATTCTATATATTGGACTTATTTTGTCATGTATATAAAGTCACCAGGCTTTCGTTTCTACCAACGAATACGAAACACACTATGTGACATCAAATCAAATTGCAGATTCCGAACAACGAAAGTTGATTTTCGATGCCATGAATGATTATCACAAATACACTTGCATTAAGTTCAAAGCCTATACCGGGGAAGAAAGCGATTATATAAGACTTACGGCCGGCAACAGTGGTTGCTGGAGTAGTGTGGGAAGAATCGGTGGACGGCAAGACGTAAATCTACAGACTCCAGGTTGTTTGGTGAAAAAGGGCACGGTGATACATGAACTAATGCACGCCATCGGATTCTTACATGAACAAAGCAGATACGAGCGGGATGAGTACGTCACGATTCAGTGGAATAACATCTTGAACGGTAAGTAATGTACTATGATGTTCTAGCGAAGTTTGTGACAGGCACAACACCCTATTACATATAATCAGTCTTTACGAGAGTTGTGCTTTAATAAATCCTATAAATTGAACTGTAGAATTGTGTTTATACTGGGTGTTCCACTACGGCTGGGAGAAAATTTAAGGGGTGATTCCAAATACCAAAATAAGACGAAAATCAAGAATAACGATATTGCGGTTCAGGCTTCATTTGTTAGTTATAAGCATTTAAAGATATGCCTAAAAGTAGGCAACCCGAGCGCCTGCAACAAACTTAGAATTAGGCAAGTTATTCTTGATTTTCGTCATATTTTGATGTCTACAATCACCCCTTAAATTTTCTCCGAGCAGTAATCGAACATCCTGCATAAAGAAGTATTTAGATAATAATATTTCGGCTTCTGTCACAAAGGCGGTGTTTGTAACGTAATTGGATGTACCTGTTATTTACGTATTAGTTGAATATAATAAAAGAATATCAAGGTACTTCCAAGAAATTAAAACAAATCTTTAATTCTTGCATCCACGTAGACTTTTCAGATTTCAATTTTGACAATTTGATATATGTGTGTACAATTGAAAACGAATTTTTTCTGTATATTTATTTTTATATTGTGTGCATGAACTATACACTTATAGTATACACTTCAAATGCACTGCTGCTATAGTTCTTGATTAAAACACTCATCTTATTACGTATGTATATGAATATTTCAACACGTTACTTATTTATCATGACTGTGATCACTACGTAATCAGAATTTTTCACATCCATGTTGAATAGAATTTTCTTCCAAGCATAGAATATATTTAATCAATTTTGTGATAGTCACTGTCGAATCACCATATACAGATTAGCTAAGAAGTTACAAAGTCAGTAGTAATAATAAACGGATATTCAATGGATACGTCTTCAACTTTATTGACCTCAAACTTTGTCTTTCGCACATGTCTTAAATGTAAAAAAATTACAAAATCTACCTGAGAAGATATCGACCACTGCATACGTTATCTATCTAGGTCATGGTGCAAATTTTGAAAAAGCCTCGAAACTGACAACGGACGCATTTGGCGTTGGATATGATTATGGTAGTGTGATGCACTATTCGGCAAATGCATTTTCCAGGAATGGTCAATCCACCATCGTCCCAAAAGTGAGTATTAAATATTAAGTTGAAAAATTATCGAGGCTTTTGAAGCCCGGAAAATTCTACACTTCAAGGAGATTCTACACATTTGAAGGACTCATTAATAACTGCACGTTTTGTGAGAATATGTTGCGTGTCGTAATCGTTGTTTAGTATGTGATAGCATTTTCTATTAGTTGACGTGTCATTTGCCAATATTACTTGTAAGTACATATATTTTCCAAAATTTGTTAAATTTTTTTACAAAATTTTTGTTGCTTTCATATTCTGTTGAGAATAAAAATGGGAATCACAAAAAGAAATAATGAAAATCATGTGTTGTTGCAGTGCTGCGGGTAGTAGTAGATCCTCATTATTCACTTTATATGGTGTTTGATTTTCTTCATAAATGGAATCTTTCAGTAATAGACTTTATATCTGGGCCCATAACCTGTTATAGTTTAGGATAACCATTTAAGATCACAAAAATATGGTATATAACTGAAATATTTATTACAATTATTAAAAATTAAAAAGTTGTCCAGGTGTTTACAGATGTACCCATATTTTGAAGTACAAAACACCTGTAAAAATGCGACATTTTTATATAATTTTCGCAAACGCTTGATGATTCGGTATGATATGAAATTGCATACTGTGATTAGGTTTATGCGTCTTTTTAAAGAAAAAAACATTGTCTATAAAAACCTGGTGGGGTTCTAAATTTATTTGGCAATATATTGCAGGGTACATCAAAAGTTCAATTAGGTCAGAGACAAGGCTTCAGCAAGAGGGATATCCAGAAAATTCGCAGAATGTATAAATGCAGCAAACGCAGGCGAAGTAGCTATTGATACTCAAATACGCAACCGGTTGTTTTGTAGAAAATGTGGAAATTTTTTGTCGACTTTTAATGGAATGAAAGAAGAAATCAGCGAATCTAGTCTTATACAATTAAGTATACGTAATTTAAGTTAGATAAAATGGAACGAATATAAAACCAATTTAAAAACTTCTATGGCGAATCGATATTTTCGAAAAAAAATTCTAAGTAGGGGTATATGAATAAATAATATTACATGCACATAACTTACTTAAAACATGAAGATTTAACACGTGTATAAGGATTTCAATTGTGTGATGTATTTGAAAAAATGTAATCATATGTATCAGAAATAAATGCATTATATAAAATTAGATCAATTTTATGTTCGTAATGGTCACTAACAGCGGACATTTCGCAACTGTTACACCCCGATTTTGATGAGGTTTGCGTAGATTATAGTTCCCGAAAAAATATTTCACACCTATTTTTTATTTTGAAATGTGAAATCGGCCTTCAAAGCTGAAGGTGAAAAACACGTTTTCCCCAATATCGCAGACAGTGTGCACTGTAGAGAAAACATTTTTAGACAAAAACGGTGTATTTTTTTACAACAAATTCAGCCACGTAATCAGATTTGTAATACGTCAATTTGTTTAACCCTTATGTCAATAACCAATAGTCCGTACGTTGTGCAGTAACCAGGATACCCGGGTACCCCTCTTCATTTTTTTTTTAAATAAACACTTTCTATCGCGTGTTTTTGGATTTTCTATATTTGTAGTCGACACCTGTTACCTTGATCAAAGTTTTCGAGGCCTGTGCTAGCCAGAAAGACCGTGCCAGGTAATATAAAGGGCCTTTGCGCAGTATCTTGTTCATAAAAGGGAAGACTCCGCGTATTCCCACGAGTAAGTGTAGAATTTTTGTTTGTGCTTCAACAAAACACTTATTTATTATTGTGAATTGTGCTATTGGACTGTTGTGCCCTATACTTGCTCGCAAGGCTGGTACGGGAGTAGATATATAGGGTGCATTCTGAACCAATTGGCGGTGTTACGTGTTGTAGCGGGGATTTCGAAGTCCGGATGCGGATGGGTTCGCTGCACGTGGAGCGCGAATGCGCTCTGCTCACGTTCGCCCTTAGTGTCAGCCTCCAGCTTCTTCCAGTGATAATTAGGTTGAATAAATAGACTCAGACTTACTCGGGTTATGACTTGGTTTTGCGTTTATATGTATTTCAATGGTGGACAAATTAAAGAATACGTCTAATCAACTTGGACGTTGATCAACGAATGAATGTACAAAGATGTCGTTCAGAAGAAGGATGTAACCCGCTTTTGTTAATAAAGATATCCAATTACACAAATGGTTTCTTAATGAATTATTTTACAATTTATTCGATTGATTCTTTGCACGGTGTAATAGACAGGTGTACCGACTCTTAAGGCGGTATTCACAGTCGCGTCTTGAGCAGCGTGAACAGTGTCAGTTCACGCACACCATTACCACCACTCTGAAGGTGTTTCTTCCCCCTCCATTGTTGAGCTTAATTGCTCCGCACGACTCGTGACTTAAAAGGCATATACATATGTATTAATGAAACTGTAGTAGTACCGATTTTAGTGGTATTAGTGGGCTTGCCAGAAACAACAGGCCATGCTGCAAATACCTTTACGACATCGACGAAGGCTGTGTTCCGATTCACGCATACTGCGCATAGACTGCATAGTAATAGTAGTAATAGTAATTGAATTCTATTTGCCCCGAGTATTAGTTCACCGCCGACATTGAAATTTACAGTAAAATCTAATTCTTATATCTAAGCCTCGCAGAAAGTGGCATGAGTGTCGTGGGGTGCATGGATGCAACTGCAAATCGAGCATTCTTTAATTTCACAATCATACGGGATGCTCAATGTGTCGAATACGAGTTACATTTCTGAAGTTGAACTCTTTCGTGTGAGATTTTTCAAATCTTCTCTCTCAACAGTAATTACATTCGAGTCATTAGATTCTCTTAATAAGGCGTGTATAGAAGGCATTAATTTGGTATATTAACTAACAATGACAATCATTGTTGGTACTACCTGCTCACAATAATATCGCAGAAATGTTCCTAAAACGAATGCCAATTATATGAAACGGACCACTAACCGCCGCGCATATGTGTTGGAAAGAGCAGAATCCAATGAGCTGACCATACAAGGTAATCGTAGATAGGGTGACGTGCATGTGTCTGTCTTAAAATCGGAAAATTAAATCGATAAAACATTTGCTCGCGATTTTTACAATTCCGATTAATAATTCGAGTCGAGTAGAGTCACCGCGAAAAATTTGAAAAGGTTCCAAGTGCAACCAGTCTTCGTAGCAATGTTGCAGTCTAGCAAGATCCTTTTTGATCGCGCGTAACGCGATCGTAGAGTCCCCGCTTTTTTCGTGTCCATCTACATATTTTCGCGGCTCTTAGAGTAATTTTACCGCGAAATAATTAATGCGTCTGGAAAGTGGTTGACGCGGAAAGATGACAACGGAAAGCAGCGATACCTATTTGTGCTACGGATTTTTCCACTATCGCTTCGGTTGTTTAATGCCAAAATATCTTTTTTATTAATATTTCGGAACCTGTTGAATGTTGAATACATATATGAGATTCATCAAAATCTGTAGCACATATACCTATCGCGGCTTTCCCTTGTGATGGGACACAAGTATCGAGATTATACATTATAATACGAAATTTGAAATGAATCGGATAATATTTGTAGAAGTTATGAAACATTTATTGCAAAGAAGTACTGAAACAGGGTCACAAAAGTATTCGAACGGCATTCTAAAATGATTGAAAAACTAGTGCACAGCATGCGACAACGTAATGCTGAAAAGCGTAATTGGAGCCAAAGGTAGTCTAAATGAATATTAATCTATAATATGGTGCATATAATTAATGCGGTTCGAATATTTTTGTGACTCTGTTGCAGTACATCTTTGCAATAAATGTTTCATAACATCTACAAATATTATCCGATTCATTACAACATTACTTTTAGAACTTTAGTCTAACATGTATATTTTTATTGTTTACAGTTTTAATAGCGAGCGTTCGAATACTCTCGTGGCTCACTGTATACAGAATAAATATTCATTTTATGTACCAATGCTAACACAGTATTGGTATCGCGACATTCTCGAATGTATATGTATAACTTGTAAAAAGTTTTGCAATAAGAAAGTGCATATCACGCATGTAATTTTCGAATATATACTTTCTAAGCCATCTGTGTTAAGTTTCACAAGCTTAATTAAAGTACACTCGTGTATGTAGATGCTGGATATTTTATAAACGAAGGAAATATATCACGCGTAATATTTCTATTTTACGGTTAGCAGAACGTGTATGTAGAAACGACTGTTGTTATGACTCAACGATGCTACCGTTGGAAGTCACCTCTGTTTACATGGCTCGGTGACGATATCCCAGCACTTCGTAAATACGTACGCGTGTATTGCCTCGCGAGTCCTGCCGCCTGCCTGCTCTCCCCCCACCAAAGCTAATATTCGCGAGGTACAGCGACACGGCGCGGGGGTCATTCGTTCCGTGGACGTCGTTGAGTGAAGACGCTTCGATAGCTAGCTGCGTATTTAAATGGTACGCGTACATTATCTACCCTCATATAATTACTTCCAGTTATTATTTGTCTTCTTCTTTACTCTCTATCGTCACTTGCTGCTCCTGTGAATACAGTTTCGTCCCGAAATTGATTAAATATCGCGAGAAAACCGTTAGATGTTCGTCGCGTATTCCCTTCGTTGCCTTACCGATATTTCTGCACATTTAGTGCACACATATCGTGTCTCGGTATTCAATTACATCCCTTTCCGGGCATATTTCAAGTTTATTTGTTGTTTAATTGCCTTACGAATGTTTTAATGCTTTTCTTTCAAACTTGTTGCATCGTTAGGTTACAGGCGTTGAGGCGGGAGTCGAAAGCCAAGGGCAGGCAACGCCATGACACTTGCTGGTTAATTTGAACGGTGCTTGGATGGCGTCTGGTTTCATTCCTTGGAAAAATGAGATGGCAATACGTGTGGTAAACGTATTATTCTTGTTATTTTATTGAATCAATACCCGGCTTTAGACGGACAGTTTTTCTCACAGTTTTGGAGCGTACACTCTATCTAGGCGTGCGCTCCAAAACTGCACTTGTAAAGTCTCCAACGTGATAAAGGACGATCGCGCGTTCCCGGCACGCGCGTCTGGAGTGCAGGTCTAAACTTGTCCTGCCACGTTCAGATGTGATTGACGTGCCACGCGCCAGATCATTGTTGGCTGTGAGGGTGATGGGTAACTTTGCAGTCGGTTAATATCGGGATGAAATGAGAAAAGATTGAATTATGATAAATTGAATAATTTTAATCAGATTTGTTTAAAATTTTTAAACTGATGTCGGTAGATGTTTACGAAATATTGGAATGATCGAATTCTATTGCATTTCGGTCGCGTTTACGTAAAATTCAACGATATTTCAATGATTTTTAAGAATCTAGCTCTATGAAGCTGTTATAATTGCATTTACCTTCGGTTTTGGATGCAAGTTTTGTTCTTTATGTACAGAAACTGTGTAGTTGATCAATGACATGCTATTGAAGACATGAATAATTAACGAATTTTTATTTATTTATTTTTCAGAGATTGTGACCGCGTGCAATGCGGCCAAATAGAGTCAGTGTTTATGACGTACGAAGTTTTTCGTTTTGAAGAGCACCGTTGCTCATAGCAGAGCGTCGTTAACAATTTCGGGATACGCGAGGGTAGAGTCAGTGTTTCTTACGCAATTTGTATTCTATCACGAGCGTCGCGGCTCTCATCTTCGAATCGCGAGACTAGAATCTTTCGGGCGCGTTGGTAGTCTACTATTTCTTTTTTTTTTACTTTTGAAAGCGAAACTCGTTAGCGGAAATTAGAGTCAGTCTGTCAGCTGAAGAGGTGATTTGTGCGCTGAATTTTACTGGAAAGATGTAAGTATGCATTTCATTAAATTCCTTTTAAGTAGAGTTCATTCTTCAATATTTTAGAAAGAAAAAAGTTATAAAAATTTAGAAAAATTAATTTTTAGAATAGACTCACCAAGTAATTCAAAACTAACGAAACATCTTATCATTTAGACATTTTAAGAAAAAAATTTTGTTAATTTTTTCTTAAAATATCTAAATTATAAAAAATGTCGTTAGTTTTGAATTGCTTCGCGATTCTTCATCAAAGTTATTCAAACAATCGTAACTTTGGAAACAAATTGTAATCGTGTTCTGTTCCTTCGTTCCAGTCTGGGAGCAGCTGAGCAGCCTGACGACTTCTTCTGACCAGCTTGATGACTTCTGAGGAGCTCGATGACTTCCCCTGATCACTAGCAGGGGTGTTGGCGTCTCCGGGGCTCAGCGAAATGTGAGTGCGCATGCATTATGGTTCCTCTGGTCACTCAATCATGTCGTAGGACGTTTGGTCCGAATCGACACGAGTGACCGGTTGTATACGTGCTTTGGCGAGCATAATGACCGCGGGTATGGTAACCATGCCCGTGAATTGTAACATTTTGGCTGTATATGTATTTATTAGACGAGGGCTAGGGTCTTCTTGTACACCGCGCCTTTTCAATAGAATCAAGTTATAATCCTAATTTCTAAGATAAACGGTTCCTAACGGGAATGTTTATTGATCATACATTGATGTAGATATTTATTAAATAATGCACATAAAGGTGCATAGCAGCTCAGAAGGTGTTGGTATGAATATCAATACGGTTGAATGCTAATTTTTATGTAGCGAAGAAGTTTGATACTCTCAGACTCCACAGCTACGATCATTTTTATTTAATATGTAGAGAAAAAATCGGATGCCCTCCGATTTCGTCATTGCGACGATTATAATGACTTGAATTTCTTTTATTTTTCTGATACTACGTGTTCAAAAGTAACTTGATTTCCAAATGATGATAATAGACATAAAAGTGTAATTCCTTTCTTATAAAGGTCACTCGTTTGCATACACAATAGAATAATTAATTTCCATGTGCAAGAAGACAATTGAGGGTGGGCAAATTTCAGATTCAAAGTAATTAGCATGAGAACATACTTTCTTGATTTATGAAATTTACTTTGAAGATGGAATCGCTCGTTTTAAATTATTAAAGTAAATTCTTTATGATTTAGAATAATTTTCTTAAATAATCCTATTTTAGAGTCTCTTTTCTTGCTAATTAATTGTCGAGTAGAGTGATTTTTCTTAATGATGCAATCTAAAGTAGAGTCCTTTTTTATTTATCAAACTTTAAACTATTCAACAGTTGAAAGTCGAGTCACTTTCCTTAATACTATAAAATGAAAGAATACTAGCTAGACACCATAGAGACTAATCATATTTTCTAGTTGAGGATTTTCAGGATATATTTCCGTACCTATTGCCTTTTAACTCATCTACGTGCCCAGGCGCTACTTGGGTGGGTGAAAGCAATAGGGCACGATGACTTTCTTTACTAAATAATTACATTTTGGCGGCTGGCATTGCGTTAGTGTATCGTGCACGTCGCATTTTCCACCTGTGTGTGTTTGTGTGGTTAGGCGGTGGAATTTGCGTCGGTTAAAAATTTTCATTAAAGGCCATGTTAACGAAACTATAACATTATATTATTATTCGTGGTAATAAAGATACCATTGTATCATATTCCTTGTTGCACACGATGATCATTCTAGTAAATAATCTTGGAA
Organism: Andrena dorsata; assembly: GCA_929108735.1. Classification (NCBI taxonomy): domain Eukaryota; kingdom Metazoa; phylum Arthropoda; class Insecta; order Hymenoptera; family Andrenidae; genus Andrena; species Andrena dorsata. The sequence continues at coordinate 41,560,149 of OV815487.1, forward strand.
TATGAAACTTAATCAATCTCGTACAATCAAACGGGAAAGTAATAACGATTGATGTATGTACCTAATACGTACAATGCGCATCATCAAGTAATCCATTGTTTAAAATTTAAAATAATTAATTGCTATGTAAATCATACATACACGCAATGGTCACGGCCTTTGCCAGCCGATTTCAGTGAAAACTGGTACGTACTTATTAGAGTGTGATTGTGGCCAAGCTCGGGTGACGGAGTCGTCCCGGGACGGTCTCTCTAGTGTAGGCTTTTGCACCCGGGCGGAAATGCTTGAGTATCGTGGAGTGGGTTGACTGATGATTGTGTTTGAGAGACTGTTTTGCCATTTTTTAAATATAGGTGTTGCGTAGGATAGGTAACTTACCTTCTGGTACGAATGTGTGACTTAAATATAAGTAGGTAGGGCCGGGGCAGGTCGTCGTATTCTCTGATGTTCCCCCGCGCAATATTCCCCCGCGCGATGACCTGCTTTCAGGAAATTTGTGAGAAAAGTCGACGGCCTGACTAGCGCGAGTGGGGTATGCCCTCGCTTCTAGCCTCGCTATGTCGACTTTTTGACGCCAGTGAGACATTGCACATTGTCGCTGGTCGCGGTCGGCAGGACGGGCCTGGGCACGCTATTAACTTTCAGAAGGGCTGACCGCCTGGAACAAGAAGTGGCCAAAGAGACGCAGATAGCCCGGCCAGAAAAAGGCCACATCATGTGGGCTAGGCCAAGAATGGCCCTGTATTCTCGGATGCAGGGTCATTCTTCGTAGGTATTACTTTGCCATTATGCTCGCCGGTAGTTGTAGTAGTAGTAGTTTGGTTGGCTATAGGCTGACCCATCGACACCCCCCCCCCCTGAAATTTTGCCCACCGCGTTTTCAATTAGGGTTGCGAAGAACATTACGGGGTCAGTTAGTGTTCCGACTAAATTGTGATTACGGTTTGAATTAGCGTTGCGAATCAAATATTCCCCGCGTTTGGTTCCAGCATAGCGTTGCGAATGAATGTCGAGCGTGGTTGCTTGTAGTGTTCCGAAAAAAGAGTCGCGATTGTTTTTGAGATTGTTCTTGTATTTTGAATTGGAGTTACTAGAGTTTGATTCATTGCATTACTTTTGATTCGTGGTATTCTTTTTACTAGAGTTACGATGCGACTGATCGCGTTTTTTTAATTACTCGTCCTAGTTTGATACTTAATACTTTTTTGAGTTAGTGTTGCGATGATGACTGATCGCGTTTGTAATTAGAGTTGCGACCCCAATGCCCCGAAACTGTCCTGGGACATGTCCGAAGACATGTTCCTGGGGAAAATGAGTCCCGAGCAGCTGGCTTTGCTGCACATGGGACCCCATACAGCCTTCAGGAAGGCTGCAGCGAATTAAAGTTAGAGTTGCGTATTGCGAGACACAGGTGCACTGAATTTTTATTAGTGTTGCGAAAAATGAAACCACCCACGTGGTGGTTCTCGGTAGCTTATTATATTTGTTAAAGTAATGTAGCTCCTTGGGAGCTTCTTCGTTTGCTATTCGGGATTTGTATCGAGTATAGTAGAATTTTCAGTAATGAAGCACCATCCGGGAATTTTGAAGTTGTTTGAGAAATTAGTGCTGCGAGTAGTCCAAAGTCCTAGTGACTATGCTCGGGAGTTGATTTTAGTCTGTAATAAGTTAGCGTTGCGAAAGAAAGAAACGGTCCACTCACGGTTTTCTTGCATTAATGAGTGGACAATGATCAGCTGTCCTTCTGGCTACTGATCATTTTTTCTAGCAGCCCCAAGTGGCTGTACCATCCTCCTTCTACTACCACCACCTACCCACCCGACAAATGTTTTCGTTGTTCATATTATTTTCAGATTGATAAGAAATGTAGTTTTTATTTTTATAAATTTTCAATATTCTTTGGCATTGATCAAAATTCATCCGCGATTGTTGCTTAATTTGATGATGTTGAAACGAAATTTGCACTGAAAAAGTAGGTAAATGCAATTCGGCACTTTATATTGATAGTAAATTTGCAATATTAACGCGTGCTCGTTGTTGCTACTTTCTGCATGCAAGTAACTTCGATTACTGCGCAGTAAAGTGCAACCCATAAAAATACTTAAAAAAAGTAAAAAAAATACGCCAAGTACATGATAAAACCGAGGACGGAAAAGTGTAAACACAAAAAAATAGAAGAAAATATAAATTGTAAAAAAAGATGTGATATCAAAATGAGCCGCAAGTACATAATAAAGGTGCTTTCCACCTGCGCTTAAAATGACACAACTACATATACACAGCTAAAATGTTGTGTTATTAATAATGTGAAGATAAAATGTAACATCTAGACATTTGCCTAGATGTCCGTCGCCTGGAAGTCAAATACTTGGCGTAGCCAGGCAAAGTATTCTCAGATCATCAATACCCATACCTTCCCCCTCGCAGGCTCTCAGATAATTTGTCCATTTAAAACTTAGACAATATGAGTACATTTTCATTATATTGCGTTTTAAAATAATTCCAAGATCATTCATCGATACCGATACCTTTCCTCTCATAAGCTTTCAGATAATTTGTCAATTTAAAACTCTGACAAATATGAGTACACTTTCATTATTTTACGTTTTAAATACTTCTTATTCATCGACACCTTGACTTTGCCTGGCCACGCCAAGTATTTGACTTCCAGGCCGCGGACATCTAGGCAAATGTCTAGATGTTACATTTTATCTTCACATTATTAAAATGTCGGCGATATGAGTAATGGAATGTATGAACACAACATTTTAGTTGCGTATATGTAGCTGTGTCATCTTAAGCGCAAGTGGAAAGCACCTTTATTATGTACTTGCACCTCATTCTGATTTCACATCTTTCTTTACAATGTATATTTTCATCTATTTTTTTGTGTTTATTCGTTTCCGTCCTCGATTTTATCATGTACTTGGCGTATTTTTTTTACTTTTTCGAAGTTTTTTTATGGGGATCTCATTTCTTTTTACAAAGTATCTATGCATTATATATGTATAGTACTTTGTATACAGTACATGGTGCGCGAAACAGCTTATGACGCTGAAAGCAGCCTTTGGCGCTGAACGTATTTAACATTGAACTGTATGCACAACCACAATTATTAATACCTTTCGAAGAATAATGTGTATGCATTTTTAGCATTTCGTGGCCAAGCTTGTTTGTCTACTCGTAAATCATCAACGGATACCCACATGGTGCCCTTACCCCTTACCATACTCGTGTAATGACCATCGGTAATACTTTTACTGTGGTGGAAAATCGTTACCTTAAGTTTATAACAGTGATCCCCCATTTGTATTTTAGCAGTAGGTATTGCTTTTTAGGCTTTTTTTTCACATTCAAATTCGGAATTATTATGCGCCCAAAGCGGCTGCTGTTCTTCCGTCTTGTAATTAGGCATACTTAAGCGCTCATAGAGGCTGCCGTTTCTTTTCTCGTTAAAATTGAAAAGTATTAGACGCCCAAAGGGGCCACTCCTTTCTTCTATCAATGTTCAGAATCATTAAGCGCCCAATGCGGCTGCTCGAAATTTTTCTGAATGTCCGAATTGCGTGGCGTTCCATGCGGCTGCCTGGAATTTAAAGGAAATTTTTTGGAACTGGTTAAATACAAATTGTCTGATATTTCAATATTTGGGCAATAGTGATTCAATGAAAGGACTATATCTGTTGAAATTACATTACTTAATCGAGATAGATTGTAGGTATTAAGCCACTGAGAAAGTTTCTGTTGCAGAAATATTATGTGTGAAGAATATTGCAACAAGAGGATTTCAGGTTCATCATCCATGAAAAATCAAACCTCAAGGAATTTTTATTAATACTTTTGAAAATGTTGCAGGTAACATCGTGGGTCCATCGAGGGAAGTAAGAAACACATGACAATTTCAGATTTTCATTAGGCCGGTCATTATTTAAATTTAAGTAGATATGTATATGGTTAGGTAAGACGTGTTTAGTGGTCACATAGAATTATGTAGTTTTTAAGGAAACACTGCAGTGTGTAACTAAATATAAGTAGCAATTATTAAATACGAGCGCTCGTATACGTAGGAATTATTAGTATTTAAGTAGACTTAGCAAATATGCATTGACATATTTCCTATTAATGAATAGGAAATTATATTTCTTTGGTTCATTCCCAATTATGTAGTGAATAATTATCATGGTAGAAATATTCCAGATAGTTCATAAAATTTTTAATGAATGAAACAAAGAAATGTTTTCAATTCTGCTTAGCTTGATCGCGGTAGCTTTTTACAGAGGGACTCCTTCTGTTGCCCGCTTGTGGAGCGATCGAGGGTCGTTTTGCAACCGTGCATCAGGGGGATCTATGGAAATGTAAATAAAATTTTGCATAAAGGAGGGCGGATGGGCCGCGGTTAGGGTGGGTCTCCACTCGCAGCGCCTCCACGTGGTGAGACCTGGACAATCTGTATTATTTGAAGCGTAATTACTAATCGTATCACAAGTAACATTGTAATAGAATTATTAATTACGTGACAAGTAAAACTAGCCGATTGGCTGCGATCAGCTATCTTCGTTAATCTCTATTCCATCCGTCCAGATTCGATTCTAAATATTGCTCCTACAATTACATTTTATTTCTCCAATAATATTAAAAAAAAAGACTCCAATAGCAATCTTGGTGCCATATTTCCCAAACAAATCGCGAACTCCTAAATACGTAAATACCATTAGATGGTAACTTTATATCTGAAACGCGATCGTGATCGGACGTGAACTAGTTTAAAGTGCCATGATGAATCTTAAATCGCGATATCTCGATTCCGGGATTAATTTCATCGATTACTGGACCATACGGGAGGTCGCTTAACAAGATTTTACTACAATTAACCCAGTACCTAGAAAACTTCTCGAGCAATACTTCATTCGAGGGGCTGAGAGTCGTTGAAGCGAGACGGAACGTTAACAAGCAAAGACCTCTACCAAAGTCGCACCATGGCCGAACAATGTACCTGCCAGTCCAACTTTATTCGCGATCGCGATCGAACCTCGGTGAACGCGTGAGGATATTATTTCATGATATTTCGATTCCCGCATTAATTTCATCGATTTCTGGACCATGTGGGAGGTCGCTTAACAAGGTTCTACTGCAATTCACCCAGTATCTAGAAGACTTTTTGATCCACTGCTTAGGGACATTTAAAAACGTGCAGTGCTTTTATATTTAAAAGCATGAGATGGCTATGCGTGTTAATAGTATCATACGCGAGTGTAGAGTCAGTGTTTTTACGCATCTTGAACTATATAAGAGTCTTTTGATTCGAGCTTTTTGATCGTGAAATTAAAGTGATATATTTGTGTGTGTGATACATTCTATTCGGTACTATTGTCCTTGGCTACTGTGAACCTGCCGAAGGAGCCTCCTGTCTGCATAGATAGCTGTAGCGAGCACAGTGACCATGAATACATACTAGTAGTTCTCGTGAACAGTAACATTAAGGCGGGTGCTTCAAAATGTTTAATACAGACAAAAGCAATAAATAAATTTCAAATTCGAGGTCAAAGTTCTAATATCGCGTTTTAAATATTCCAAATAATTTTTCTTGATTTTTATAATCAAAGCTTGATCCTTTGAATACGAGTTACAATTCTCAAGTTTAATTACATTCGAGTCATTAGATTCTCTTAATAAAACGAGACTGGGAAGCATTATAATCCATGCCATTAGCGTCTAAACGAGGCTGCTTTTTTCACATTAAAATTCGGAATTATTATGCGCCCAAAGCGGCTGCTGTTCTTCCGTCTTGTAATTAGGCATCCTTGAGCGCCCATAGTGACTGTCGTTTCTTTTCTCGTTAGAATTGAAAAGTATTAGACGCCCAAAGGGGCCACTCCTTTCTTCTATCAATGTTCAGAATCATTAAGCGCCCAATGCGGCTGCTCGAAATTTTTCTGAATGTCCGAATTCCGTGGCGCTCGATTTGTAAATTGCGGATTTCAAATGATCTCTGTTTTACCCGTGTTGAATTCTAATTCCTACCACGTGTAGCGTTACAATCTTATTTTAGACTGAATCGATAACGTTGGGTGTGACATGAAGATGGTAAGGGGGCTCGCGAGCCCCCCGAGCGTGTGACACAAAATTACATTGCGTGATGGGTCTATCTTATACTTCGTCTATGGTAACACCTGTCTATTACACCGTGAGTGAAGCGAGGCAGATAAATCTTACGTGGCGTCGACGGGGTGGGCGCAAGAGATGCGCATACGGTTCCCCGCCCGGTGGGGGGAGCACGGTTGCCAACGATTATTTCGAGAATCTATTAGCAAATTCGGGAGACCCGCCCTGGGCGCACTGAGTGCGAATTTAAGCCAATCGGAAGCGAGGAGTGTGAACTTTTTCGGTTCCGATTGGCTAAAATTCCCACTCAGTGCGCCCAGTGCAGCTCTCCCGAATTCGCTATTAGTTTTTCAGTTAATTTTAAAATATTAATGCTGCCGTTATTAATACATATGAGAAGCCCGGGCAACGCCGGGTACTTTAAACTATTATAGAATAAGACGTAAAAGAAAAATTATTATTGAAAGTTACTGTGTATATATATAGAATAAATATATATATATATGTACAAATTTTATACACCGATGATCATGTATTTTACTCAGCGGTGTACATATTTCACCGATAAATGAAATTTTATTGTCACCAACGACCATACTGCGCCTGTATGAACACCAGTTCCCGTCTGATCACTGCAGTTAAGCGGCGCTAGGCGCGGTTAGTACTTGGATGGGTGACCGCTTGGGAATACCGCGTGTTGTTGGTAAATTTTTTTGTTGACAACCTATTTTGTATTCGCCAACGTTCCGAACTTTTTGGAGCGGGTGAAAGAACCTCAGCTATCGTCTATTACACCGTGGTTCTTAGTTTACTAAGAACGAGCGTTTCACGTGATATCGGTGATTTAGTAACGAAGCAACCGAAATCAATATTAATTAGCAAGCGTCTCTAACTAGTATTCGCTAAAATGACTTGTTCTTTGGTTCAGTTGCTTCGTTTAACAACTTGAATTTGGCGCGTCTAAACTTGGTTATGTAGAGCCTTCTAACATTAAGCTCTTTCCACATGTTACCACACGGTACCGTAATAGTAGCAAGGGATGAATGCCCAGGCATTCCAACCCAAATGTCAATAAATCGGGCTTTATGATCGCATACCCCTAAAGAAGAAAGGAAATATGAATAAACTATTTCTCATTATAAATGTCATTTACACATATCTTGCAATATTATGGAATGAAAACCCTTCCGATTATAACAATCAGTAGCATTATCTATTGGTTGCTTGCACGGTATGTGGCAACTATAAATTGCGCCTATCCACGGCCGTGGCCTATCACATTCGGAAAGCTATGGGAACGTTGTTCAAACACCTGCGATTGATATATTATATTTTAGCAGGTTTATGAATATAATATGCAGTATTATATACAGATTACAAACATACATGTAATATTGTATCATATGTTTCGAGATTCAGCCACTTCACATATTCGGACAACAGCTTCACAATTGCTGCTGTTATTTCACGAAATATACCGTGTCCAGTACTTTTGCTTAAGGGGTTATACCTAGTCAGGGGACCGAAAAGAGGCGCAATGTTTGTGAATTCTTTTTGAAAAAGCGGGAGCATATATTTTTACAGAACTTTTTGCACTTAAAATAGCAACATTTAAAGAACATTTGGTAATTTTTTGGTAAAAAATATTTACGTTTATAATAAAGTAACAATCGACATCCAAGCAGCCTTTTTGAAACCGGTGAGTAAGATATCTCAACAACCACTGCACCAATCTTACTATAATTTTGTGTGCTTATTTTTTATATGAAAATCAATCGACTATCGTTGGCCTTTTTTTTAAATGTATATTTTCGATTTTATTAACGAAAAATGGCCGTTTTTCGCGCGAAAAACAGGACTTCAAACTTTAAATAGCCGCCATTTTAATTTTAAGTTAATATTTCGAAAATTCCCCCTACGTCAGTCGATAGATACATTAATATACTAACGAAATCTTTTTTGTTTTTTGATTTTAGATAATCTGGTTCCGAGTTGCAGTGCTCACCGCAAAACAACTTTTTAAAAAAGCCTTCTTGGATATCGGTTGTAACTTTATTATAAACATAAATATTTTTTTACGAAAAAATTGTTCAATCTTCTTTAAATGTTGCTCTTTAAAGTGCAAAAAGTTCTATGAAAATATGTGCTTCCATTTTTCCAAAAGAAAATCGCAAACATTCGCTTTTTTTCGGCCTCCTGACTAGGTATAACCCCTTAAACCAAATCTATCTCCCACGGATAAAAAACTTTCTGGCTTACAATTAGCCAATACCCATATGGTGAACAAAACTTTTATAGTTAAGTCCACTGTATTATTTTGTCCAGTTGTCATTATGTTCCCAATTTCATTAATTAATATCTATAATATAGGTTTGTTTGGGAAGAGAACAGGGGTGAGAGTGAATAGAATCTAAGACAGGTTAGGTACACTGAACACGCTATCTCCGTGGAAAACTTCGTCTCTGTTTATTTTTATACACACAATATTTACAGTCTGCAATTTATGAGTGGCTCGGATAATATTTATCGCGGCGACGGGCTGAGAAAGTGTGTTAATTGCGGCCACGCGGGTACGCCACGTGGCGTCCACACAATTATATTAATTGTGTGGAATTGTGAGAGTTCAAATGAGTTGAGCGGATACCTAAACACTGTTTGAAATGTGAGCAGAGCACTTGTGTGAAAGTGAAAGGAGCGTGAGAATACAATAAAAGGTGATTTTGTTCGCGACGCGCTACCGCAAGAAGATTCTTTCTACAGAGCCACACAAGAGAGTGTAAACATGGCGGACTTCCGCACAGTGATGCCACTATCCCAGATTCGGGACGGGTTCCCTCGAGAATTTCCCCCACCTCGCGCACACTACGCTGGAGTTGCGTATCAGTGAACCCACCGATCCCTGGCCAAATCACAATATTCCTATGTTCATCGGCTCCTTACTCTTACTTCATGGTCGGAAGCAGTCGGAAGGTAAGTTTTCAAACATTTTCTGCAATAACAAAAGTCTTATCATTTTAAATATATGAATATTCTACATATACCTACACATGGCGGATTGAATGCCGCTTTTCCTTCATTATTAAATAATCAAACAGTCTTTAAGGTTAGTTTACTTGAAAAGTTCAAATGACATAAATTTTTTGATACTGAAAATTCTTTATTTTCAATTATAGATGCATTTTTATTGAGATGACTATTTTTTATAAAGAAATACCTAAGGAAATGGAGCACGAACCAATGGAGGAAGTTAACGAGGATGTAGAGGAGGATAGTAATGATAACGATGAAGAGGATTCTACGGATAGTGATGATGCAGAAGAAAAGGAAGACGAAAATAGTGAATCCAAAGTGTATCTTCCTGGAAAGCCCTTAAACAGTGGAGAAGAACTTGTTGTTGACAAAACAGCATATCGAATGTTACATCACGCACAATCTGGTGCGCCTTGCCTTAGTTTTGATATAATTTTAGATGACTTAGGTAACGATAGAGAAGATTATCCTTTGAGTATGTACCTTGTTGCTGGGACGCAAGCTGCTAAAGCACACGTTAATAACATCCTTGTGATGAAAATGAAGAATCTTTGTAGTATAAAAGATGATTCTGAAGATGAGTCTAATGACGATGAATCGGACAATGAAGATAATAAAAATACTCCAGTAATGACCGTTGCGCCTATAAAGCATCAGGGCTGCATTAATAGACTAAGGTAAATACTTAAGGCGGGAACATACTATTGACACGCCACGCCACCCAACGCGTCCAAACACGATGCAAACTGTGCACATATGTAACGCATACTACTCATGCATATGTGTATGTGTGCACAGTTCGCATCGGGTGGCGTGGCGTGTTTACATTGTTCTTATAAGTAGTTTATGCGCGTAAAGTAGACCGATAGTTGCCAATATCTTTATCGTGGCTGAAAGAATTTGTAGCGTTATATTTATGATTATTAATAAAAATTATGTTTGTACATTTTAACAGATACACAAAAGTTGCTAACACAAATCTAGCAGCAAGTTGGAGTGAACTGGGTCGTGTGCATATTTGGAATTTGGAGGAACAATTAAAAGCACTTGACAATGATGAATTACTTCATGTATATCGGAAAAGGTGTGAAAAAGGTGATGGAGGCATCAAGCCATTATTTACATTCAAAGGACATCTTTCAGAAGGATATGGCCTTGATTGGTGTTCAACGGATGTAGGTACTCTAGCTTCTGGTGACTGCAAGGGCAATATTCATATATGGCATCTGAATGATAACAGTGGTTGGCATGTAGATCAAAGACCTTATAACTCACATGCACCACACAGTGTGGAAGATCTGCAGTGGTCTCCTAATGAAAAGCATGTACTGGCGTCATGCTCTGTTGATAAAAGGTGTTTGTCATATTAATAAATATAAATGTAATACAATTATCATTAATCCTAGTTAAGTACATATGTAAAAACTTAGTAGAAAATAAGTAATAATTTATTGCATGCACATTTTGTTCCGCACTCTTATAGATACTTTCATGTACATCTGTGACAGTGATAGAATTTTTACAGCATTAAGATCTGGGACACGAGGGTGAGTCCACAATCTGCCTCTATGTTAACAGCATCTGGCACCCATACTGCTGACATTAATGTTATTTCGTGGAATCGTAAAGAGAATCAATTTCTTATATCTGGAGGTGACGATGGCTTGATTTGTGTATGGGATTTACGCCAGTTTGGTCCTAATGGCTCCACTCCATTGGCAGTGTTTAAACAACACACTTTACCTGTTACGACAGTACAGTGGCATCCTAAGGAAGCCACTGTTTTTGCTTCCGGTGGAGCAGATGATCAGATTGCTCAGTGGGATCTATCAGTAGAAGCTGATCAATCAGAAGAAGTGGAAAATAATGAGCTAAAAGCATTGCCTCCACAATTGCTATTTATACATCAAGGTCAAACAGATATTAAAGAATTGCACTGGCATCCCCAATGCCCCGGCGTCATAATATCAACAGCACATTCAGGGTTTAACATATTTCGTACAATTAGTGTATGATGTATTGTAATATGTTTATAAAATATCCTTTATCAGCTTTTTACCTTGTAATAAAAAGTAATCCTAATTTTTATTTACGTCTCTTTGCATTGCACCCCACACAGCATCTTTTTAAATTAGATTAAAAAAATATACCTTACCTTAATTTATCCTTCTTCACTGCAAGTGAGAGATAAATACGTTTTACAACTACTGCTTTAAATATGTATTTTATTTTATGTAGAAAACAGAATTCTAAATATTTTTTATTTATGTATAAGTTGTAAAGATAGCAAATGTCTTATAGTCGGTCTACCATGAGGACAATTCCAAGGATTTTCCATTTGCGCCATATGTGTAACCAGATTATGCATTTCATGATTGTTAAGAGCTGTACCAATCATAATTGCGCTGCGACAAGCTCTTGATGCCAACATCTGTCTTACTCGACTAGGACGGAATATGTGATTTTCTTTGTTTTCTACGCCACCACCTTCCCTAATAAGGAAAATCAGTTCTTCTATATCTTCTTGACCAAATTGCCAATATCCACTGACCGGTATACCCGTAAGTTCTGCACGATGGCCATACTCGGCTGAAATATTATGTAAAATAAGATTTTCAATTATATTTTCATACTAGCTTTACTACTCGGTTTCGCCCAAAATTTAGATTCTGATTTAAAAAAAAAATGTTTTGTTTCTTTTTTGTGAATATAGTCACATTCATCTGGATTAGTTTAAAAGTTTTTAGGCCACAGACAAAACACACAAACGTATAGACTATAGAAGCTTTCTTGCTTTATATATTAAGATACTTATCGCAATGCAACACATGCTTCTCTCAAACAAAAGTCATATAATAATTTATTATAGTTACCTCCAGGATTAATTTTAAAAGAAAAACCATTGTCTTCAAATATTTTCTGATGTTCGATTAATATTGTTTCGTTCAATGAAGAAATATTTAAAGGTTTGGGAATAATTAATTTCTGGACTTTTAACTGTGTTTCATTATTAAGCTTTTCAAAACGATACTTTTCATCTGTAGCATGTTGATCAATGATAAACAAGTCTTCTTTTAAACGAGCTATTATAAAACCAAGATTAAATTGACCTATCACCTCCATCTGTAATGTATTTTCCCGTTTAATATTTATACAATTATGATATTAAGGGGGTAGACACGGGTAATGCAACGCGCTGTATACCGACTGTATATGAGCAGATTTTGAGCTGGACGAGGTCTCATTCGAAAGAGGAAAGTTCAATGCGGAGCGCTCTGCTCATGGTTCAACGAGATTGTGTTGATATCTAATAATATGAGTGTTGAAAGTAGAGCAAAAGTCGACAAAATACACCCGCAGAATCCAAGTATTTTTAGGTCACTAAAAGTGTTTTGTGAGCAGAGCCCTCCGCATTGAACCTCTTTCGAATGAGACCCCACCCAGCCCAAAATCTGGTTATATTACTCGTGTCACGTGGCGTGTCTATTGTCTACCTACCCCCTTAACTACAATTTAAATTAACAATATAAAAGTAATGTAACCTGAAAAAATGATTCCTTCGTTAATTCTCTTTTCAGTTCGTTTTCAGCGTCAGCACTTTGATTTGATTCAATTTGTGCTTTATATTTGATTCTTGTATTTGTAGTCACATGCTTCGATAGTATATTCCGCTTTTCTTCAAGTTTTTGTTTTATTATTAAAATACTAATTGGCATTTCGACACTATCTAATATTTTTCTCTGATCGGTCGTATCATTTTGTACATTATCACCACCACGTTGTATATTCTGCTTTTCTGTATGTTCTACATTTGATATTGTACGTAAACTTTGTAATCTTTTTGCTGGATGGTCTGCAGTTGTAGGGGAAATCGTTCTTTTTACCCCAAAAGTTAAATCAGCTACAGGTTTCACAGTTAAATTTCCTTGTAATCTGTCCCACTTTGTTGTTAAACTAAATTTTAATGTTGCTAATACTAGGTGTTCTTGTGTGCAGAAAATAGTTCTTTTATCTGGAGTCACATTAATATCAGTCGATTGTTTGTTTAACTTTAAATTTAAGAAAATAAACGGATACTGTTTATTATTATACTTATGGTATACTTGATTTATTAATTTACTAACTTTTGTCAGATCACATGGTCGACCATTCACGTAAAAAAATTGTCTATCCGGAGTAGAGCGTCCAATGTCATGATCGCAGCTATTAATATAGCAGTCCCATTCAAAATCTACATTTACATTACCTGGTAAATTGTATTCTTGCAATGTTGCCTCATTGGGAGGTTGTAATTCAAGTTTGATAAGTCCATTTGAAGACTTCTTACCAAAGATTGTATAAATATTACTCAAAATATTACTGGAATGTGCAGTACTGACTACAAGATTAGGAGATTTACCCGTTACTGAATTAGAACATGTTATCTTTGTATCGGTGGAAACAAGACAATAACTATATAGTACTTGAATAGCACGAGCATATTCCTTTTTTAAATTTCTTTGAAATTCTTTCGCCCTCACTGGAAGACACTTAAATATGTTTTTAACATGTACAGTCGTTCCTACTTCTCTTGCACATGCTTCTTTCTTTTGCAGTACACCATTATGATCAAATTCTAATTTGAAACCATGTTCGCTGGTCAACTGTCTCGTAACGATACTTAATTCAGCTAAAGAACAAAGTGAACTAATAGCTTCGCCACGAAAACCGAAGGTGTTCACTTCTGTTAAATCTGTGAATTCTCTAAGCTTAGATGTGTGATGCTTCAATCCTGGAAATTAATAGGGAATACGATATATTATTTATTGTATAATACTGTTTCACAAGTAATGACTTATAATTTTTCTCGTTAACATTACATAAAAACAAATTTTAGCCAAGTGATCGTAGTTTCTAACATTCTTATTCTATAGTTTATTTTAATTGTTCTAAAGTAAATTACATAAATTATATACATTTATATATTTATAATGTACCTAATCCTTCAAAATCCTGTTCTAAAACACCGCTTCCATTATCACTCACACTGATACATGTTTTTCCATAGTCTTTTAATTTAATATCAATAAATGTGGCTCCGCTGTCTAAACTATTTTCTACAAGTTCCTTTAAAGCAGTTGCCAGATCTAGAACCACCTAATAAATATGTCATCTATTAAGGCCATTATAAAAGTATCGCAATTATAAATGTGATTTGTAAAAATAATTTACGAAACTAAATTGTTTAAAAAATCTTAATTATTGAACAATTATTTTACACACATTATCCTTAATGGAAGATTATTTTATTGATAATAAAAATGTTTTCATCATGCGATACCCCTTGGAGAAATAGGTTCTTAGCATAGCAAAAGCATTTTTTATAATTTTCAACAATAGAAGATACATTTTATATGATGGAATCAAGTATACCATGCAGAATATACTATGCATAAGTATGTATGCAGTATTAAGTTAAATCAAATTCATGAAAGGAATCAAAGAAATAATATAACTAATTAATATTAATTTATTTAAATATTAACTTTATGTAATTGACAAAGAAATCTTGTTTCATGGAATATAAAACGAATAAAAGTACATGGCCTGTTATTATTATACTTCTTGCACAAAGATAAATAATATAAAATTATACTTTTATAACATTTAATAACATTGGTATTTAAGCCAAAGATTACAAATTATATTGTTGAAAGGTTAATCTTACTCACCTGACCGGAACAAATTTGATGAACTGTCTTCTTATTTATTGCAATAATTTTTTTGGATATTTCACTTGTTCGAATTGGTTCTGTCATTATTAATATTTCGTTTCTCGTAAAATGTATACAACATACACTACCCCACTGTCACGTGTGAAATGCAATTTACTCATGTGCATCATGTGACACATGGACCTAAAGGACAGTGCATAAGCTAGACTTATGGACGCGGGGGTTGAAGCGAAAGACGGAAGGGGAATTGATCCCTTCCATCTACTTTTTGAGGGACGACTTGTGGTGCGATCTGTGCCATATCGTAGAAAATTTCTTCTAGCAAAACATTTTAAATTTGATTATTCGTGCCTTAGAGCATATAAACATGGAGGAAGCATGGAATAGGAGAAAATGTAGACGTCAGGGGCGGCAGCGCTATTTATTGAAGGTCCATAATGGAGCCCTAACAAAAGTTAACTCAAAATAATACAACCCTAAGCACCCGAGAGGTTTAACACTCGAAATGATACCTATACACGGTTACCGATGCCCGTTAGGTTATATTTTATTTATTATGATAGTTTATATTAAGATTTATTTATTATTCACACTTTTATGCTTCAAAAAACATGCTAAGCAGTTCTGAACTTTACGCGTTATTTGTAATTAAAGTTCGGTAGTAACTATAACCTCTCGGGATGTATACGCATCCCTTCACCATTTGCTGGAAAATTATACATCTACCTCCCGTACATGTTTTTATGAAGTATTTCCAAACTATGCTTTTTTGGGGCACTAATATAGACAATTAAATAAGGTAGACAACAGATTAAATATTTTAGGAAGAGACTCCACAACTACTATATATTATACTATGAATACTGAAAATTATGAAGAGAATGTTTATGTTTGGATAAAAGGATCATAGGAAATTTGTATGCACACTGTTGTGTGATGTGACAACAGCTACGACGCCAATGAATTTGGAAAAATTATGTTACCAATACCAATGCTGAAACATGCAAGCAAAATCTGTTTAAATCAATATAAACCATGCGCGTGCGACAGGAAAGTTGAAAAATAGTTCATAATTACAAAAATTAATAAATAATATGTGATAATAACCTTTTAATAAAAATTCGCTGTGGCGGGACCACCACAAATGTATCGAAATTTGATATTTGTGAATATGTATCGATATTGCAATATATCGCTACATTAGGTATCGATACAAAATATCGATATTTGGATGGAAAAATATCGATATTTCGATGTATCGATACCTGTATCGCCATCGCTAGTGGAAATAATAATTCTATTGTAAATTTCATTCATAGTGATTTAAGTATTTATCATTTATCTGGTGGGCACTTATGAGCAGCAAGATGATTTTTATCATTTAAACAACCTCATTTTATGTTGTTTCAAACGTGACTAAAAAAACATGTCGGTATTCTTTGTAAATACGTAAGTAAAAGTGTTCACTCCTCCATGTATTAGGTTATGTATTTTCTTTAAATAGTTTATACTATCAACAAAGACGTTACACATTAATTTCTAAGCTACATTACACTTTAATTTGTAGAAATATAGGAAAAAATTTAATTTTATTGAAATAAATACATTATTTATTATTGTTACAAACTATTCAGTAACCAAGACAGTGAAGTTGAAGGAGATTCTAATGGAGATCTGCAAATTGCATCACCTGGTAATTCTGAAGCTCAACAAGCTTTGGCTCAGTTCTGGCCAAAAGTCACAGAGGAAATTAAAAAAATTACCACTGTGAGTGAGCAAATAAATAATGTGTCTTTCATAACTGTTAATGATCTTAATATGTTTATAGATGGACTTGAAAACACAATCATTACCATTGGCGAGGATAAAGAAGATAATGAAGCTGGATGGTGATGTAAAAATGATAAGTGCAGAAGCACCTATGTTGTTCTCTAAGGCAGCAGAAATTTTTATACATGAACTGACACTAAGGGCGTGGGTTCATACAGAAGATAATAAAAGACGTACACTTCAACGAAATGATATCGCAATGGCAATAACTAAGTACGATCAGTTTGATTTTCTCATAGATATAGTGCCTAGAGATGAATTGAAACAGAGTAAAGCACAAACTGAAAATACTGTACGTACATCTATGAACTCAGATCAAGTACATTACTACTTCCAATTAGCACAGCAACAAGCTTCTGCCAACCAAAATGTACAAAGTGGTAATGCAACCACACAACCTATACAGATTGTACAGCCTTCTACTGGCCAGATTCAGACAATTAATATTGGTAGTCCAGTGGAACAGGTATTTTACTGTTGCAAATTGATTTATTGGTGATTTATTTATTAATTTCATATTTCTATTATAGGAAAATACTAGCGCAAGTACAACACAAACGGTCACTGTACAGAATCCACAGCAGTCGTCGGGGCAACAAATTATACAATTACAACAGGCTCAACAAACACCCACCACCCAAACAGGAGGAATACAAATTGTGCAACAAATCGTAACACCTAGTGGAGAAATCCAACAAATACCTGTATGCGCGTTTATAATTGAAATTGAAGAGGGAACTTTATTATCTACCAATGCATTCAAATTTATGCTATATTTTAGATACAACTGACACCTCAGCAACTTCAAATGATTCGTATGCAAGTACAGGGTGGAAGTAATCAGCCAATCATAATTCAAACTGCTCCTATACAAGCGCAACCTCAATTGATACAAGTTGCGCAAGGTGCTCAAGCACCTGTCTTTTTACAAACCAGTGGAACCGACAATGAGTAAATGTTAATTAATTGTAAGAAATATTTAATACCTAGTGTAACAGTCCTAAACAGACACAGAGGGAGGATAAGATACAAAGTATAAGCTTGTATGGTAAGGAATAAAAGTTTTTTTAATTATTCCTAAAATAAATATATTGTTTACAACTTTTATCCCTGTTAATACGGCAATACTGTAGAAACGATGCTAGAAATTTTATTGAGTTATGTATTCCTTGTTTGATGCGGCTACGAAATTGTACGATATTATAACTGGCAATGCCAGATTATCTATTACCCTTAGCGGGCGTATACTTTTATACCAAATAAACAAATGCAAAGTTACTGGCCAAACTAATGTTTAAATAAATATAGATGTTTAGTCCTTGAGTTCTATTTTCGAGGACGAACGTATATCGTGGGCGAGTTATAAGATACCGATTAAAGGGTTGTCACTGAAGTGAAATGAAGTGAATTCAAGCGAGGTAAAATCAAGAGTAAAGATAAGCAGCCAACGCAACATGTAATCTGATTCGTACGTCGCCTTCCTTAACCGCTGGCTGCTTTGCATGGCTGAGCTTAGGCTTGGCTGGTGCAACTTGTATTATGTTTCACGTTGCTGCGGTTCTTGTCTGGCAAGTCTCGAACTCGAAGCCTTTAACAGTCCCGAAATGTCACGTAATACTGAATATATTGAAATTTATTGACTCGTTTAGAAATCGCATTCAACTGTAAATTGTAATTTAAAAATCTAACAGCATTAATATAGGTACATATATTTCTCACCATCATGGAATCGACTATTTTTTTAAATGCTATTTGCAACGTCCATGTTATAAATTGTTTAACAATATGTTTCATTGTGAAGATTCACATGTAGATTAGAAAGCTTTTTCAAAATTCAAAGAACATTAAAAAATTGATCGTGTTCATCGTATGACTTCCGGTTGTTGTCCCCAAAAGAAATCGTAAATAATAAAACGGTAGTAAAAAATGAATGTACATGTATATGTACGTAAGTTTATACATTCATATTTTGAACGCTTAAAGAATATTAATGTCGTAAAGAGATAATTTACTGTGATCAAATTACTGCAACACCGTGAGCATTTTTATAACGGAGAAGAGTAACGGAAAGGATAAACGCCCCAAGCTGGAAGATCAAGAGACGAGGAAGAGGGTAAAGGAGATGGTGGCATCTTCTGGAGTCCTTTTATTAGCACGGAACAAAGATGTGCTCCATTTAGTGACGTTGCCACCATTCTGGTTGCCAAGGGAACCGCGTGCGCGCAATGTTGCAGTCTCGAGCGTATTCGTGGCAGATTTTAATTCCCGCTTCGAGAAGGCCCCACCGACCGGTCCTTCCACCTCGCCATCTACGCCACTGCCTGAATACTCGGATTTCACGACATGTTTACAAAGATCCTAGAGATAAGTTGAGAATGGCCGCCGCAGCCCATGCCTCCTCCATGGGTATAAGGTGACAGCTGCCTGCGCCTGCGTTACATGCACATAGGGTGTCTGAAAATTAGCTCTCTATCGCGTTTGTGATTTATGAACGTGCAAGTTAATCGAGAATAGTAATCACGGGTCCGCGTGAAAGTTATTTCTTGTGCCTTGTAATCCGGTGCACACTATAATGTTACTGCACATTAAAGTAAACTTGTTACCTTAGCTTCATTTGCGTTTGAAACATTACACAGTAGGAAGAATACTATGAGTCGTCTGATTGTGAGTTCTCAGGCGATATATAGTCAACAGAAGTACGTTATTAATATGAAAAACAGTCGGTCGGTCAGAGATGGGCAAAGAATTGTTTGAAATAAAAATTTCTGTACGAAGTTAATTGTGCAGTTTCGATTCAATGAATCAAATCGGGGACAGTTTCAAGTTGCACACCCCGTATAAATTGACATACGTTCATACATACTCACTCAGGCGAATGCCTTTGTGTTGTGTGCGATCCCCACCCCCACGCACACGCGCACGTGCACGATCACACACAGATAGGGGAAAAAGGGAGAGAGAGATATCTCGCTTTACTTATCCGGGGCTGAACTCACCCGCAGGATCTCCACATATGTGCGCATTCATTTTACCATCTTACCGCAAGAATGTACAGATCGACAGGGAATAAACGAACCACGTTTCCACCGTAAAAAGAGAGCAATTTCGAAACTGTAAGTAGTATACGTTTAGAAATTATATCTATGCGTATGAAATGGTTTACACTGGAAATCGTTCGCTAAGAAATAAATTATATATGAAATTGACATGTTTATCCATCCACCCATGTTTAAAGTGAATAACTTTTCCTCGTATTTTGTAAAATACTTCTCACCAATTTCCTACCGCTTTAGGTTTATCCTCAATTGCTTGTATTCTTTTGACGTAGAACTACGACTTTCCCCGCACTATATAGGTATGCAGCGGCTATGGGGGCCCAAATTGAGCTTGGATGTCAAAAAGTATGCCATAGAGCTGTAATTATTCGACTATTCGAATAATTCGAATAATTTCGAATAATTCGAATAATTTCGAATAATTTCGAATACGAATAATTTCTTCGAATATTCGAACTTCGAACCTTCGAATATTCGAACTTCGAACCTTCGAATATTCGAACTTCGAACCTTCGAATATTCGAACGTTCGAATATACTGATCAATCGAATTTCTGATTGTACCGAATAGGAATCTGAACATGAAATATTTGTTCACAGTTTATCGTGAACCTTTACAAATATTTGTTTTTCAAACGATAAATTTGGAATTTTATTAATCATTGGTTCTATGAATTTTTACCTAAATTAATAATTTATACCAGAAACTGTAAATATTTCATCAACTCATTCATAGAAGCCTCCATTAAAAAGACTAATGATTATGCTACCTTTGTACAGTCTACGCTACAGCCATTTAAAAAATAATTCATTGGGCAGAGCAGACCTTAAATTATAAGTAAAAGGACATGTTTTTGATAAACAGGTGGATATTAAATTTGGCGAGTTTCTTTAATTTATTTATTAAATAAAATAAAATTATTTATTAAATAAATTAACTACTAATTTTATCATTATATCTTTATACAATTTATTTATATACTATTTATGTTTAAGTAAACAACATCACCCTTTATCGTCAAACGTTCGTGGCGCAGACATCATTCGAAAACATAGTCGTGTTCGTTCATCGTCAACGCATTATTCTCGTTAAAATCACCATACGGACAACAACGTTGTTTCCTTGTCTGGTCGTGCGTCGGGCCAATGAGTTCTTTTTCGTCATGATATTTTCAATCAGTCACTTAAAATTAATTTGCTGAGTGACACTTACATCGCGAGAGTTAATCGGGTCTTACAATCCTGAGAGAAAGGAGAGACATTCGCGCGTGTGGGGGTAGGTTACAGAAACAAAGAATAAAATTACTATTAAAGAGTAAAATGGTGTCTGTAAAGCGAATAATACTCTATAAATTTAGAAAAATAACGTTATAGTAACGAAGGAAAAATAAAAATATTATAGTTCCTCAAAATCGTTTATGGGGTTTTAGCTTCCTACAAAAAAGTCTGCTTATACTGTTTATCATCCGCTTATGATGGGACACGGGTGGGCCTAGAGGAGAGGGCCCTTGGCCGATTCCGTCGGGGTTGTCCACTCATTATTATAAAAATAATAATACTAATAACTGATGCTTGTTTTTGTTTCAAAATGTATAAATTTACCAAAGAGTAATAAAGTTAAAAATTTATCGATTGAAAAACAAATAATTGTAAAGGCCAATATGAGAAGAATTTCACGATAAACTGTGAACAAATATCTCATGTTCAGATTGGTATTCAGTGAAATGATAACTTCGATAGATCCGAATATTCGAACCTTCGAATATTCGAACTTCGACTTCGAATATTCGAACTTCGAACTTCGAACTTCGAACCTTCGAATTTTCGAATATTCGAATATTCGAAGAAATTATTCGAATTCTGTGGTATTCGAATATTCAAAGGTTCGAATATTCGAATATTCGAATACTTAGATTATTCGAATATTCGTTAGAGCCCTAGTATGCAACCCTTTGCGCCGTTACTGCTCGCAAACGGAAAGAGATAGAGAAATGGTTTTTACAGCGTTAGATAGAGGATATAGTTCTCTATCTAAAACTATATGAACCGTTATTAACAGTTGACTCCGAGCGAGCCGACAGTGCAACGCAGCGAGCACGGCCCGCCAGAATGTAGCGTAGGTATATAAGTATGTATTTCTCGTTCGACCGCGCGGTGCCGTTTCATCTTCTGCGAGTTTCACCGGTTGCTCACGCGATGATTCTCAGCTTATGCGAAAAATAAAAGTCTTTATTTTCTTCATCGAATAAATGTGGCAGTGACACCAATCGATTGGTTACGTTTTCCGATGAAAATCATACCAAATGTTATGTAAATCCGACTATTTTTAACGAAGCTAATTTTACATTATGTACATAAATTTTTCACGCGGTTTCCTTAATTATGCTCCGAATTATGTCGTTCTTGGCGCCAATTTCATCGGGAACACACAAGGAATCGATTGGCGTTACTTTTGCAAAAATCTGATTAGAAATGCCGAATTCGAAATTCGCCGCTGCTTAGTGCGTAACATTGTATGGCCATCTCTGGACATGGCCGTATCTTTGTTAAGAAACATCCTAGTTTGATGAAACTTAGCTTATTTTTAAGGGGCAACATACACCTAGATATATAAAAAAAATCGATTTTTCACAAATATTCTTATTCGATTTTATATCCATTTATCTGATGAGTTTTATGGTCCAGGTATTGATGATTCAATGTAAGTATGAAAACTTATATTTATGCCAATTTTACGTACGCTAAAAACTTTAAACGCGTTTTTCTCAAAACGATGTTTTTCAAAACGGTAACCATTATATCTCAAAAACTATTAAACCGATTTACTTGAAATTTTATACAGGCATTCCAGATATAAGTATCCAGTTTTCCACGTAGGATTTTGTTTCTAAATACAATAGTTTACTTTTTATTAATTAAAGACTCTCATATTTTCCACTTAAAAATCGACTTTTATGAATAAATATCTGCCATTCTGCAAAAAATTGAAAAAACAAAGATCGGCTACGACAAGTACTAGTTTTTTTCGTCTGCTTTAGGAAGAATTTTTTCTTTTTTGTTTCGGATAAGAAAGATCCAAGTTACACCGGTTACCGCAGATACCTTCATTGAAAAATCATTCTGCAGAAATGGCCACCCTGCTGTCCCTATTAAAAATTTCTTATTAAAAATGTAGTATTTTATAGACAGGAATATAGCATTTCCAATGGACTCGATGTTTTTTTAATAGAAACATCTATTGAGCAAAAAGAAATCTGAAAATCCAGCCTACATTTCTACCTCCTAGGTGTATGTTGCCCCTTAAGGCAAATGATTATACTTTCCGACAGTGAACATAAAATTTACAAAAAATACTGTTTGCACTCTCTAGCATATGACAAATATCAACAAATTTTTGCAGTTTGGCGCACTATTCTTTGAGGGCGGATTGTACCCCCTGGACACTCATTTCGATAAATGTGATTCAACGATTCGAAAACTAGGAAGTTTAAACTTTAAAATGGTTTTTGTTTCATCAACTTTAGATGAATTTTAGCAATGTTATGAGACTTTGAAAATTTAGATCACAAAATTTAGACACATTGTATGTATGTATGTACATATGCACCTAATATGTATATCGAGAGGATATAAAGCGAAAGTATTGCTTCGTTCCGTAAGATATTACAGTTTACATCTGTAATCCAAGAAGTATAAAACATTGTTTTGCCAACATTTTTTGTCGCAATGACAATGATCTGTCAGAAATATTTTAATTTCTTCCATTTGTTACCTTAATTTAATTTCATTTCGCTCGTTATGAAAGAAAAGAAGTCATATCAAGTAACGTTTTTATTCATGAAATAAATGCATTAAATACTTATTCATAAAATTCTTTTAGGTACTTAAGACAGAGTACTTTCAACACAGTACCTAATTAACGTTCGAGCTATGGTTTCAACTGGGACTAGTGATTATAATGATACGTATGCATATATTTTGGATCTTATAATACATCTTGAAAATGCATATTGAAATTAATAAAGAATGTTACTTTATAATTTCACATATATGTACACGTAACATCAATCTGTTCAAATTAAAATCATAGTAGTACATGTTAACCAGTGGCGGATTTAAGAAAAAAGGCCCAGGTGGCAAACATTGAGGGGCCCATTTTTGGGGGAAAATGAAGAGGTAGTTTACTAAAAGGGGGTAAATGTACAGAAATGTATAGAACAAATGCTTGGACAAAATCATAATTTATTTTTGAAGATAGGGCCCTAGGGGGGCCTTCTGAGCGGGCCCATTTTTGAGAAACTAAAGCGGTAGTTTATTGAAAACGGGCTCAGTGTAATAATACAGAAAAAAAATATAGTTTGGTTAAAATTATAATTTTTATTAAGGATGGGGCCCTAGAGGGGGCCTTTCGAGCAGGGGCCCAGGTGGCAACTGCTCATCAGCCGCCTTGTTAAATCCGCCACTGATGTTAACCGAATCGATTACCTATGCGAAAGTCTATTATTGGAAAGTATCTATGCCTAAGTTAAATCCTTCAGATTTGGTTGGATCTCGATTCGTATACGTAACACGAGTGCTAGGTAAATAACACTATGTGCTAGATAAAACAATGCCCACTAGTTATGTGCCTAATTACCAATAATTTCGTGAATGCATTGACAGGTAACATTCCTAAACTTTTTTTTAAATCTTAATATATAAAGCAGAAAGTGTTTGTGTGTTTGTCTGTCGCCTAAAAACTTTCGAATGGTGGGGTCACGAAAGGTGTTCCAGCTCACTATGCCTAGCTAATCTAGATCAATGTGACTATTTTCACAAAAAAATAAATACAAAATTTTGTTTATAAAATCCGAATCTAAATTTCGGGCGAAGCCGAGTAGCAATGCTAGTAAGTAATAAGAGGGAAAATATAGTGGGGCAAAGGTTAACAATTATTGAGGGTTTAAAGGGTTCTGTTTTGTTACTTTATATTCTATGTTTTCCGTTTTATTTTATTTTATTTTATTGTATTTTTCTTTATCTTAGTATTTTGTCTATATTTTGTAATCTAAAGGGTTCTGCCGTTAAGTCAATAATAATAATAATAATAATAATAATAATAATAAAGAATGGTGAAACTGTTTCTGATATGGTAAAAAATATAATATTTTAAATTCAACCATTACTATAATTAAAAAAGTAGCAAAAGAGCTGCATTTATTTCAGAAAATGTTTGCACTCAGCAAACGACAATAAATTAGAAGCTGCGTAGAAATGGCTATTGCAATGGAGAAGTCTCGGTAACTTACATTGTGCTGTGACGTCCCACTATTTTTCCCGCGGTATTACATTAAAGTCCACCTCATTAATCTCTACACAATTCAACTCTTACCCCATTTTCCCCAGCCAACGGGCCATCTAGACGATGTACCTTAGCGGTCCCCATCTCGAGATGGTCAACTACGACCTCCCCTTCCCCTCTACGCCTTACGTGGCATGACCACCTCCCTCATATCTAATTTGAAACAAGTCCCTCGTCCCAAAAACGCCTGTTAATTCGAGACCACGTCTCATCCCCTCTCTACGACCCTTCAAGTCAAAACCACACTCACCCCTTTCCAATCAAACCACCCAAAATCCATCAAATGAGTTGAGTATTCCCTTTTCAAAAGCCCAAGTAAAAACTTTTTCGAACATCATTGTCACACTGGGTCAATTTGACCCTGTCTATTTTCAATCAGTTGTTATTTAAAAACTATTTGTTAAATTAAGTCTCAAAAATTCAGAGATAATGTTT
Organism: Andrena dorsata; assembly: GCA_929108735.1. NCBI lineage: Eukaryota > Metazoa > Arthropoda > Insecta > Hymenoptera > Andrenidae > Andrena > Andrena dorsata. The sequence goes on from OV815487.1 coordinate 41,585,656, forward strand.
GAACATTGTAGAATATATGCCCATCGTTGAAAGTTGACATTTAAAGTGTCATCATGCATAAAAAAAATTTGAAGCAATGAGTTTCGACAAAAAGGTTTCTTGCTTAAAAAAACGCAGGGTCAATTTGACCCAATGTGACAACCGAGGGTTAATCATCCAAAATCGTTTAAGCGCATCCGCCGGTCAAATCGCGTGAAAAAATAGGTGACTTTTATGATTTTTCTTAGAATAAAGTATACAATGTACAACAAATGCAGAGTATAAAACAATTTTTTTATTTCATTTTTGCTCACCCCTGCCTCTGATATGCATTGCGTGTTGCATCCTTGTAAAAAGAATTGGCCTGCACTGGTGCCACGATAACTTTATTAGACAGGATCATCCAAAATCAAAAAACCAAAGATATTCCTTAATTACACATGTGTCGTTATCGCGCTACCCTCAGGCAATGTTAAGAAACAACAAAAAAAATTGAGTGTATGAACATTTGCAATAGATGGTAGCGCGGAGGCCAGTGTAATTACGAGTAGAATCCCGTTTGAATTTTCACGTTCGGGCAAGAATTGCATTTTTTTTATCATGGCGGCAGTGCGTGAAAAATTGTTTCGAAAAAAACGCACTTAAAGTTTGACGCCGAGCGCGTTCGTCTCTAGTGACGGGGACTTGCCCGTGAGCGCCCTATTTTCCACGCATTTATTGAATTAAAAAAAATGATTCTTTTTTTAGATCAATAAATGCATTATTAATTAAAAGAAAAATCACATTTCTGCCTCTTATATCTGATTCACAAGCCATCTTCAAAAAACACCTATTTAAAGGCCGTCATACTGGTGATTCCTCTGAACGGCCTATAAAATCTGTACCGTTAGGAATTTCGATCCAAAATTTTAACTGAACATTTTTGAGATGTTGTTGAATGTAAATGTGCAAACAACATTTTTTCGATTTTTTGACCGGCGGATTCCCTTAAGTTTCAGTACAATTTGTTAAGTTATTAAAAATATGTTTTCTCATATAATAAATTTCTGTTGGACAAACGAATTATGTTTTCTATTCTCTGATGGCAAATTCTCCAGTTTTGGTCATTTGGATCGAGAAAATGATTCAGAATTTCTCGACCGAAAGAATTTTAAAAAAAATTTAAAAGATAAATGTTATCGGCGCACAGGTTCGGTCAATTTAAAAGAATAATTTGAATAAAATTAGATTAAAAGCTGTTTTGCAAATTTTACGATTAAATTTCCAATGTTTCGGTCAGTATTGAGACCATTATCAAGGAAAGAATTAAATCAAGAAGAAAACGTTTGCTTTTATAAATAAAATTTTTTATTCTAATTTTATTCAAATTATTCTTTTAAATTGACCGAACCTTGTTATCTAGAACAGGACAATGACGATTCATGTTACTGCTAGCTTTTCGGAAAAGTCAGTGGTTTCGGTATTGAAAAGTGTAGGTATGTAGGGGAGAGTTGCCAATATCGTACCACTTAAGACATTTTACGTTATATTTCATATTTGGTACTCATATGAACGCAAATGACTATTGGATATTGTAGCTTGATCTTTTAGGCACCTACTATTATATGCTTAGCCTTTTGTTCAGAACAAATTAATTTGTTATTAATCTTTTTGTCACATACTGTCAAAGGTACGATTCGGACAACCGGTCTCCTAAATCGTACCCCTCGGTTTCCAAAATCGTACCTCCACTAAAAAATAGTATAAATAACAAATAGAGAAGAAAATATTCAACATAAAGTAATGATTATTATATAGTTACATATACAAATGTATATGGATCACACACCGGCCGCAATAACCTATGTAAATGATATATGTACATAACCTATAAACATACGAGTTGTCAAATCTAACTGTTAGGATTGTAGTGGTACGATTTAGGAAACATGATCAATTTATTTATAAATATCAATTTAAACTTTATAATGAATGTAATATGCACTTAAAATGAATGTAAAATAATCTACATTAAACCTGCTTTTAGAAGAATACAAAAATACGGGACAAAATTGTATTGTTTGATTATTATCAGCTACGATAAACTGATAAAAAGTTACACCTGATTTTTTAAAATGTTTATAGCACGCACAAAATAGGGTGTAAGCTCAACATGTTTTGTTTCTATTTCTTATTTCGCATTTACTTGATATTTTTATTATCAAATGTCGTTTACATTCGTTAATTACTTAGAAATTGATGAGGTACGATTTAGGTGACCAGTACGATATTGGCAACTCTCCCCTATGGAGGTACATGCCTGGCCCTCTACGAAGTAAATAATCTGGCCTGTACCTGTGCTGCTTTCCTAGAGTGCTCCTCCGTGTATATACAATATACATACGCTTGGGTGGTCGAGCGCTTTCACAGCCACATTGTAGCGGGCACCATTTATACGCTAGAAGGATAGAGCACAAGCATCCCGCATACTTCAAGACTCGTACTTACTCGCCACGCCATTGTATTTATCTGTATACAAGGGGTTAGCTTGTGGAAGCGTATATAACTTCATGGTAAACTTCCATGCCATTATATCATAAAGATAGTAACCCCTGTTCCGCCTACCCTTTCTCTTCACCGGCGACGCGACTACTCCGACCAGCCCACAGGATGCCAACGCCATGTCTCCTTCACATGCCTCTCTTTATTACCTTCGATCTCCAGCGAACGACTCCTGGGATACTCAGCGACATCCATTTCGCGTAACAGGCCGCACGGTACATACATGCCTACATTGCATTATACCCGTAAGTCAGAGTGACACCGTCTACGTAGACTTACTTTTTTTTTTATTTTACAGAAAACCACTCTTCTATCATTATAAACTTTTTCTGTATATCCGACAACTATTTAACTTCTTCCACGAAAGCAGTTCATGGATTGCATTGATTTGCATTAATAAATTGAGAAAACATAGATATTAGAGAAACATCAATGTTGTCTTTCGCTTTTAAATATGATGAACCTCGACACCGCGATATACGCTAAGAGTAACAACACAATTCAGGATGTCCCGGAAGTACTTTACACAGTATGATAAAATATGGAACAGAAAATGTCAAATGTCAATGATAGATAGGGGAAGGGGGGGGAGGAGGATGGGGAAGCTAAGCAAACATGCAAAAAATTGCTAATTATACCTATTTTCATTATACTGCTGATCCGATAAACCGCGCTATGGACGAGTTTAATCGGTGCCCTGCGGACATGGACCTGTTCTAAGTGTTCCTCTTCTTGTTCAGGAGTCAACTGCTTAGGAGACTATTACATCATTAATTTGTATCACCACTGGTGCTGCGATTGTGTCTTTGTATGCAGACTGTTGTATTTTGTTTGTTAGCGATGATGCAGCACTGGTTCGGATAATCGACGGTTCGGTTAATCGAGGTTCGGATAATTGACGCTTTACTGTATTGCCATTTAATTGATTATTGATTATAGATAATAAAAAATGAGGATACATGTATGAGTATACATGTATGAGTATACATGTATGAGTATACATGTATGAGTATACATGTATGAGTATACATGTATGAGTATACATGTATGAGTATACATGTATGAGTATACATGTATGAGTATACATGAGTATACGTTGCGAGCGCCGTTTCAGCACCCAATCCGCAATGAATACGGACTTACATATTTGCACTCGACAATACGGAACTTTTTTATTATCTATAAAATTAAACAGCAATAGTAGGGACACTGGTAATAATTGGCACACGTTTAATTGACACAATAATTAACACTTTTACAAATATCTTTTGTTGCTGTATATACTTCATGAGTTTGGTTAAACTCTATATTGTTAATTAAATAATTGTATTAACTACTTATGTCAGATATTGTCCACGTTCGGATATATTCCCCTGGTGTTGGCCTGTGGAATCTTAGACTGTATTCTGCGTACCGCGATTTCAGGATCGTTCCGCGTAATTCCGTATTCAGTGCGGATCGTTGCAGGAACGGCGCTCATACATAACGAGTGCAATGTTGCATTTTTGTCCTTTTTCTTCTTTAATACACGTTAAAAACCAGCTGATACGGGGTAACATTGGCTCATCATATAAATAACAGTAACAGGTTAAGATTTACTACTCTGAAGTCAATAAACACTAGTTCAGGCACGTCCAGTAGTTCAGTTGAGTAGCGAGTAATTTAATAATTTACGAGGCGTGAACACTAAAATTTAGTCGAGTAGTTTAGGAAAACAATGGGAAATTACTAAAATACTCGCTACTCGATTAAATTATTGGACATGTCTGAATCAGCCTTTAGATACATTGACACTTAAATCTGTTTATATTATTTTTGACATCTTAACTAAAATCTAATCGTCATCCAAACAGACTGGACATTCATAGGAAATTGTTCGGTTCCTCGATTACAACTTCCGCAGATCCACTGACGACACGTTATGCATTGCGCCCAGTCAGGTCGTTTATATGTTTCCCATTTACAAAAACATATTTTGCAGACATTATCGTCGATTATATTAATAGTTCTATTTATAATGTCATGCAATCCAGATGTAGATGGCAGAGAAATGTCGATGTCTTCGAGGTGTGACGGTTCCGAAACAATTGAATACCTAAAATCTTGATCTCGAATACGATTTTATATATTTATGCGTATAGCTGGCAATGTAACCCCGGCATATGCCAATTAGGGCTGGGACTTTTTGTCGAATTTTTCGGTATTCGAATATTCGAATACTTCAGTTGCTTAATTATTTGACGAATATAATTCGAATATCCAAGTATTCGAATACTATTCTAATATCCAAGTATTCGAATACTATTCTAATATCCAAGTATTCGAATACTATTCTAATATCCAAGTATTCGAATACTATTCTAATATCCAAGTATTCGAATACTATTCTAATATCCAAGTATTCGAATACTATTCTAATATCCAAGTATTCGAATACTATTCTAATATCCAAGTATTCGAATACTATTCTAATATCCAAGTATTCGAATACTATTCTAATATCCAAGTATTCGAATACTGCTATATTCGAATACTGATGTATTCGAATAGTATGGTGTGAATCATAAATCAAGTTCTTTAGGTTCATTTGTCAGAGTGAAATCTTGTAAGCTAATTTTGACCCACTTCATACCATACTATTCGAATACATCAGTATTCGAATAATAACATTCCAATACTCAAATATTCGAATAGTATTCGAATAATAACTTCGAATACTCAAATATTCGAATAGTATTCGAATAATAACTTCGAATACTCAAATATTCGAATAGTATTCGAATAATAACTTCGAATACTCAAATATTCGAATAGTATTCGAATAATAACAATCGAATACTCAAATATTCGAAGTTTATTCGTAGCATTCGAATACTTGTAAAATATTCGAATATTAAATTATTCGAATAGTCCCAGCCCTAATGCCAATGTTAACCCATGCTGCCAATGTTCCTCCAAGATTCACTCCCATGCTTTATTCTCGAGCAAATTTTATCCTTCTGGTACTGTGTATTCTTGTACCTCCATACGATTTGCTTTTCCCATCCAGTCCAAACAAATTAATTTTTGTTTCATCGGGAAAAATTACACTTTACGCAAAAGTATTCATCATAAGTCACATATGTTCTAATGATTTAGCAAATTCAAACCGTTTCTGTTTATTTGTTTTTGAATTTGTTTTCTTGAGGTCGACGAACTGATACCTGTCTGTTAATTTGTAAAAAAAAACTCTGCATTTAATTTTAGGCATATTTATCATTGATTTTGCTTTAATGTGTTTGTATGTACACCTTCCGTTTGCTTATGATAATATTTTGTCCTCCTTTGATCGGGCATATTTCGTATTGTTCCTTGATGACCAAACTTATTTATAAGTTTTAGTGTAGTGGAATGCGTACTACAAATATAACGTGATAAATTGTCGTATTGACATGTTGATTTATTTCTCTACTCATTGTCAGCGACGAAACTGAGTAGGGAGGGGGGGGGGAGTTGGTGTTTCTGTCCCGGGCGCCGATTTGCGGGGGGCACCAAATTAGAAATCTTTATAGAGAAAATACATAGTTTTAGAAAAGCTACACCAATGGCTTTATTCAAATTTATATTTTATGTTATTCCATTGGGAATAAAGGAGATACACATTTTATGAAAAGATAATTAAATTTTATCTATTTAAAATTTATTTATCTGTTACCAAACAGATAACAACTTAGGGTACCTGCAATATGTTTGAAACCAGTTAATAAACATGTTTATTGTGCCTTTTTTATGTAAAGGGTGGACTCAATTTCCTAAGGTGGGCAATACAAGGTGATAAAATATTGGGGGGAGGAGGGGGGGAGGGCGCCAAACCGAATCCTTGCTCCGGGCGCTTATAACCTAGTTTCGTCCCTGTCTCTACGGATTCTCGAGTTACGGACGGCAGTCATTTGTTTCTAGTTTCTGGGCAACGATCTATGGAGACTTGGAGAGGGAGTTCAAAGGACTTCCCTTCCAATAATACTGTCATTCAGATGATGAAAACGATTACACAAAATAATTTTTTTTAAGAAAATTTTTTTTTTAAGAAATTTTTTTTTCAAAAATTTTGTTACCGATAATTTGTAGCGCTTATTGCACCATTAAACTTTTGTTTGAAACAGTCTTTTCTGCCTGTTGTACTTTGAAAGTTATACGTGAAAAAGTGGAAGTGGCAATTAGACTTTGAGGTTAGTTTCCACCCCCTTAAAGGGCGATACGGCACAAATGAAACACACAGTTGTTTTTGTTTTGAGTCACTCTAAAAACCCACAAAGTTGCGTTCCAATCGGTGAGTCCGGGTTCGCGGTGTTCCCTTGTTAGTAATATTATAAAATATAACCAAATCTGCAGTTCGCACGTAATATAAGACTTTTGAAGCTTCCAATAAATTCTTAATAAAGATGTAACTGTAGACAAAAAACTTGTTCGAAAGTGATGGCCAAAAAATTCTTGGGTAAACGAATGTACTTATTTATCCAATAATCGAATGAAAATGAACCAGATTATTTTCAACTAAATAAAAATTTTGTCAATTTCTAACAAGATAATAATAACCTTGTGCACATCCAACATTCGTACTGATGTTTAGATTCTTTTTTATGGTTTATTGTTTGTGTTTTCTACATTAAATAAAATATAGACTTCACTTCAAAAGGGAATCACAAATGGCAAGGAAGTATTTTTAACACCTCCTCTTATTGATTTTTTTTCTCAAAAACATTCATGCCTGCTCAATTATCTTCATCCTTCTTATGTTCAAATTTTTCAATTCAGCATTCTGTTCAAGATTTATCCATTCACGAATTAAAGTAAAACAGCTTGCATATAGTAATAACAAATATTTATTGATTATCTCGCTAAAAATGCCACATAAAATGGGGTATTTTGCGCGTGTATTTAACGATTTGCTTTAAAGGAAATAAAACTCGTTGGATTTCGGTCGAGAAACTGCTAGACAAACACGCTTCGAATTTTCCTGAAATTCAGAAAAATTCCTCTCGTTCGTTCTACCATGAAACTACAAGCGCGGACAGATTAGGTGTACTTATCCCCAACCCTCGTGCACCCACCTGTCATTATGTAAAAATCCTAATCCCCTTTGTCGTTTCTATTGAAAATACATCCTCGATTGAAAGATTACTTTGTATTCCAGCATTCGCGCCTTATCGTTTGCAGGTAGTGCACAATCGAAACATCTAGCCGATGTCTATTTTCGACAAACAAATTTTGAATGACCGCGTTTGCTGGCCGGCGCACTTTGATATGAGAAATATTATGTTATCAGGGTTGAGAGTCTGCAACCACTGCACATTCTTCTCCATCCAGCATTCTAGCACATTTTTCTTTATCTCGCATCCAACCTTGTTCTTTCATCAACTTCAACTTTAGGATAATTGGCACGCTACGCTGAATTAATATCAAAGGCAATTGGACATTTCTGAACAATTTCAAGGAAATATCATATATTTTATGAACATTCTGTGAAAAAGTTGCTGTTACGATCAGTAATTCGATTAAAATTATTGGCAGTCTTATATTCCTCTCGGGGGACACCTATTTGTTTTACTCATTTTCTAGAAACGAGTGGTTATGTTTAGATACAACAAGCAATTATTACTGTGTGAAATTGTTCCCCGAATTGTTAGACCCCGAAGAAAATTTTAAAATTCATAGTCGGTATATAATGCGCGTTGGATATAGTTCAAGTTATGCGAAATTAGGTTGCTGCCAATGTCTCATCTTATTTTCATTATTATAGTGCAAGGTATGTGCATCACCTGATAACAACACTGTCGTCACTCTTAACCTTACTTAGGCTTCGTATAAATATTCATGACGTCGTAACAGCGATTTCGGAGAAACTGACAGTTGAAGTATCAGCTTCACAATGTTATCTTATTTTTTACGTAAATAACAAAACTTTGCTATAAGGAAAATTATTATTTTTTCTTATTTTCTATATGCCTAGTGCGTATTCCGGTGTGCAAATAACTATATCCTTTTAGTAAATTTATGAAACGGCATTACTTCTATCTTGTAAATCAGCTCGTCTAATTTATGTGTATGTACACCATTGAAAACGTTAATTTATTCAGACAAAATAATGAATCAGGTGTGTATTTGTACTGTATGAAGTAAACTAAGATGCATACATAAATAAATATTTAAACGCATAGATATTTGATGTGAAAAATAATTCATGCTTTAATTCAGCATTTTTAATAGTTCTTGCGAATTTAATCTTTCATTTTTTAACGATAGCGTTTAAATATCTGCAAAATATATGCAAACAGACCGATGAAAACGTTAGCCGCAAAATAGTAGGTATCTATGCGTATAGATACTTTACATACATATAGATATTTTATTCCGAAATAGACAGAGAGAAACAAGAAATACCGAAATTAAAGATGTAATCGGTCGGGGCCCTCAGACGAGATCATTTCACCTTTTGCCCAAGGAAGAGTTTTATTCTAACATGCTGCGACAGAACAAACGTCTCGCGCCACTTTTATCATGGCATAATCGATAAAGAGACGAAAAAGAAAGCAGGAACAGTCTCCTTCCAAGAAGCCAGGGAGTATGACGTGGGGCCACTGGACCTCCCGTCAAGAATTCTCTATCTCCGATTATAAAACAAAGGGAGAAAAACGAAGAGGTAGATACTGCAAAAAGAGCAACCTATGAAATCGTTGTCGCATCGCATCGTCCCAGGCATATATTTTCAAACTTGTTCCGTCTGAAACAGATGTTATATTCGAAATAATCGTGTACACGGAGCGTCAAGAGACAGGGGGAAGAAACGCTATCGATCAGAGGTTAACGACATAAAATTATCATCAAAGCTATACAACCATTCGTAACGCGCGAGTATCTCTTTACGGATTAAAATCTTGCTACGCGGGCAAGATGTGCGATTACATTTAGTCGTGAATATTCCGTACCACCGATTCCCATATTCCCAAAAGAAATGCATTCGTTCGCGTTTATCAAAATTATCCATTCACATTCGCAATCGCTATGCGAGCATCGGCATCGGTTTTGTAAATAAAAAGAAGCGGGATTTCTCAGTCCGTGACGATTCGTAGAAACGAACGGTGACAGGAGGTGACAATTATTCGAACGAGGGGTAATCCAGCTGTGCTTCCTTCTTCTTCTCACGTTATACTCCATCCTTCTATTGTTTGCCTCTCTGTTCGATAGGCGAATGGTCAACCAAGCTGCCGTTACCCCTTCTCACTCTAATTAACGAGCGACCTGTACACGTCCAACGGACTAAACGAGACGACGTAGGGGAATACTGGCGGCAGGGCGAGGAGGGGACGGAGGACAGAGATAGTGAGGAAAGGGAGGGAGCGAGAGAGACGTGTCGGCCAACCACGTGACCACCGGGCGGGGGTGGCAGGCGACATTTCGCATGCTCAGAACTCCACAGGCTGCAGTGTATCGCACACCGAGCCGATACCCTTCGCAGGGAAACAATAGTGCTGGCTGCGTTCATAAGAAAATCCGTTCGAGAACCATCTCCGGCGAGAAACGCGTAGGAAATAACGTTTACAGAAAAATATCAACCGATATCCATCAGTGTGGCTGACCGAATCGACGCGTACGTTCGTAACCGCTCGGCTTTCATGGTTTTCACCCTCCGCGCAAGAAACGGGGTTAGGACTCCGGGAGATGTTTTCTCGTGAAATCGTCGATCAAGCTCTTCCACTTTGTCCGTTTGGCTTCTAAATATTTTTCTGTTTTCCTGCCAAGTAGTTTCGCCGAACGGACTTACATTGACTGGCATATTTTTTCGTTTTTCTTTTCTTCTTATCGTGGTGTTATTGGGAACGGTCGGTGACAAAGTGCATCTGTGGAGTGTCACCATGTTCTCGTGGTCGTGGAAAGTGCGAGAAAAGTGAAAAGTAGTGTGCTTAAACAAAATTAAGTGCGGCCCGTACACGCACCCAATCAAGTACACAGGGCACAACGGAAGGGATGATAATGCTATTATCTAGAGGGAACTTACTGCAGCATCCTTGATCCACAAATATTTTCATCAAAGCACCCTCGCTTGGTCCAGTGTAAACATCGGATACAAGGTTTGAATGAACATTCACATATCATGCACAGAATGATCTAACAAAAGAGGTCGAAGAACTTAGGAACGTACTTAGTAAAAGTACTTGTAAAGATAGACTAAAAATGTTTACTCAACATAAGTATATATATGAGCCGTTTATTTTGAAAGTGGCCTAAGTCCATTTATCTTCAAATCCAGATATTTATGGGTTTGCGTTTCTATGAATTTAAAAATATACGTATAGGATACTAATGAGTCATACTGCTTAACTATATCTAAGGGTGTTAAATTTATAGTTCCTATTATTAAGTGAATAATATGCGTTTTCTTATCAAGAATGGAGTTAGGCCACTTTCAAAATTAACAACCACATTCATTATACAATTTGAAGGTGCCCAAGTACATTCAACATAATTTAAGATGCTTCAAATTGAAAAAAAAACAATACTGAATTTATTTGACATATCTTTAAAACACTTCGGAAACATAATTTATGCGATTCAAAACATTTTTTAACTACATAACGTGCAAAATTACAAACATAAATTTATTACAAAACAATTTACTACTCATCTACATTTTGTGCGTGTGAAAGGGATTTGAAGAAGTCATGATGTTCCGGTGGTATATATCGTAATAAGTCAATTATGTCCTTGAATTTTGCTGTTGCAATTTGTCTGATATTTTTATACAGTGGTGTCAATACAATATTTTCGAACTTTCTTGGCCTACCCCGACGTGGTAATACATTCAGGACTTTAAAATTTTCATTATTTTCATATGTTGATTTAAGTATAAATGGAGTTAGGCCACTTTCAAACTACACGGTTCAATTATTTAACTAACTCTGAAAACTTATGTGTCAAGAATTATCGTATTTGCTCGGAATATAAGCGACCTGAAATGCTTTACTGATAAATAACATGAAGTTGTACATGTAACCATGGTAACCGGAAAAAATTGAAAAATAGAGTTAGGCCACTTTCAAAATAAACGGCTATATATATATATATATATATCTTACAATCTGTCTGCAAATTCCTTTGGCGGAAATCTGGATAGTTAAGTTTAGTTGTATAAATCAATTGCATGCAAATTAAAATACATCCTGACACATACCGCGAACCACAGTATTTTGTGGGTTGCCTATATTCTTGATCTTTCAGAGCTATTTTTATTATTCGTGCCCAAAATAGCAACACTTCCATTGGATTATATATGATACAGAATTGGCCAGATTTGTTTTTGATCATATATGATACATAAGCAGAATTGGCCACATTTTTTTGATCTTATATGATACATTGCCAGTTAACCGGTTAAGTCTCCTCGATTACTTTTTATCAAGATATACGAAACATTTACTTTTTTAAAAATGAGGTTGACAATGCAAAGCGTCTGTAATTAATTGATACGGGCTAAAGGTTTTCCAAAATGTATTTATTTAACCGCTACGAAGATCTCTATTCTGTATTGACATTAGAGGCAAATGAATATAGTGCTCGACACTATTTCTTACCGAATATATGATTATGTATACACTAATTGAAACATAAATGCCAAAGAGAAGGCACATACACTCTTCATAAAAATCATGTAAGAAGTTAATGAGACGGAGAAAGCAATTTTAATACACGAAATGTACATACAACTTTAGAAAACTTATAACGGGGGCTAATTTATTGCGACATATTTTTTTGACGATAAAGTTTGTCACTTTGAATAGTCACTTGCTCACTGGTTCTTAAATTTGAAACAATACGCCATCTTCTTCTAACTAATAAGTGATTATTTAAAACAATGCCATTTATGTATCAGATGATACACTATTTACTTTACAGGAATTTTGTTAAACTTTTCACGTGACCGATCGACAAAAAATAGTGTCCAACACTATATAACATTTTCAACAGAAAATTTAAATAAAAATCTGACTTAAAATTAACAGAGGGAAAAGAATTATCTTTGAAAATTAATTCTCCCTCTATGTACATACAGGGTGCGTCATCTAACAATAGAACCTAAAATATTTTTCGCAGCTTTCAATGACATAAAAAACTATCTATGTAAAATATTGTTGTTTCGCGGAGAGTAATAATAAAAAAAGAATACTTTTTCTCAAAATTATATTTTTAAGATTTCAATATCAGCATTTTTCTGAATAAAGCGGCTTATTTTCATGGTCGTAATGTTATAGCTGATAGAAAGAGAAATTTAACTAAATGAAAATTTATCGTGAATTAGACATACCTGCATTACACGCTACGAGAATGTAATATACCGGATTCGTGTATGTTTTTTTAAGTCTGATTCTAGCATGTGATAAATATACCCGACGGATGTCAACTAAAGCCTTATATAGTACATACATGTAACCCAACAAGAGATTATTGAAAAAAAAAGGTAATTCAATATTCTGGAATAATTATTTTTCATAGAAAGCTTTGCTTTTGAGAAAAATGATTTTGAAAATCTGTTGAGCGTAGGACTTTTTGCCGATGCGAAACATAATTTAAGACACAAAAAATAAGATAATAGAAACAATATAAAGGGTGTCCCAAAAGTCACGCAAGATTTTAATTTTGCGCCATTTGTGCAATAAAGTGCTGTCAACGAAAAAAGAAAACAGCGTGACAACTGACAGTTCAGGGTTATTAAAAATGGGGGCTATACGAAAGAACAACGCGTTTTAAAAAATTTAGAGAGACTGGATCAATTAGTGATCTTTTTGTCGATTAACCAAGCCATCAAGATGAAAATGAGTATCATCGCTGAATATGATTTTGTTCGAAAAATCAGCATCCACTTGTTGTTGTTCCATAATCCATTTAACGAACTCTATTCGCTGTGGGTGGTCAGTAGGCTTCAGTTCTTGAGTCAATTGAACTTTGTAAGCATGAAGATGCAAAGCTTTCGTGAGAATACGCTGTAGAGAGCTTCTCGAAATGTCCAATTCTTAACCACGGTGCCGAATTGATATCCCTGGACTCTCAGCAACACTCTCACGAACTGCTTCGATTTTTTGTGTTGAACGACTTGTTGAAGGACGGCCAGAGTGTTTAAGATCACTAATTGATCCAATCTCCCTAAATTTTTTAATTAATCTCTTCACAGTTGATGAAGTTAAATCACCATTCCGACCATATTTTGTACGAAAATTGCGAACTATACGTGCCAAACCTTCATTATTTTTAAAATATTGCTCAACAATGAAAAACCCTGAACTATCAGTTGTCACGCTGTTTTTTTTTCGTTGACAGCACTTTACTGCACAAATGGCGCAAAATTCAAATCTTGCGTGACTTTTGGGACACCCGTTATTTACATTTCAGTAATTCTGTTTCATTAACTCAGAAATTATGCAGCAACAAAAACATTACCGCGACGTGCTCCTAATGCAAGGATTATGTTTAGATATGCTGTATTCTTGAGACATCGATAAGTTGAAATAGTAATCGATAGTGAAATAGTAAAAGTGACTGAAAATAACTTCTAATATTATACTAGGAACATGCTTTAATCCTAGTGTTCTATACATACACAAATAAAATTAAATAGTAGGTACAGTAGAACTTTGATTATCCGAACTAATCAAGAAACACATTGTCCGGATAATCGAATAAAGGTCGGTTTATATTATCAACCGTTCAGCACTGATCAGAAAAGTATTTCTCGCGAAGAATACTTTGTCGGATACGGAACGTGCCCGAACGTGCGGACCGTGTCGGCGCTGACAATATGAATATGTTTCGGTTCCGTTCAGCCAAATATTGCATACTTAAATGCGAATCGCACCGTTTTCTGTTGACTGACTGATTGATATTACGGTCCGACCAACGTAGGGTAAACTGTGCAATGATTGGCACCTTAAGCGTAAATCCCCATTGGAATCTCTATATTTTTTTGTAAAGTTTTTATATGGTCTTAATTTTCCGTTATTATCAATCACTATGGATTTCTCATTAAAATAAAACATCTTGCGTACCTATTAAGTTTTTTATTTTAAAAATATTCAATGAAGAACAAAAATAGGCATAAAAGTACAATCATTGGCACGCTAAAATTTGAGGTCATATAGATAAACATATGTAGTTAAAAACGAAGTTTAAAGTGTTTAAACAGTCTATTTCATTCACTATTAAATAGCTACAACACTTTGTAAATCTGTATTTCAATCCATTACTTAGTTATAAAGCGACAAAATAAACTTACCTACTCCTTATCAAAATTTTAAGAAAACACCTAAAACTCAGCCCTTCATCCCACTTTGTGCTGTTGCCAGATGTAAAATGTCTAGTTCAACTACGAGGCTTTGCAGTGTTGTAGTGAAAGAAAAATAAGAAATTGTAAAAACGTAGTTGCTAAGCTTGTACTTATTAATATTTGGCTTTTTAATCAGGAGCGACAATGATTAGTGCAGTGCCAGCATTAGTGCAGTTTACCCTACATATAATATGAACACTCGTGTCGGTGTTGGAACGGAGCCGATACGGAACCGTTCCGTGGCGGATACGAATAATATAAATCGACCTTACTCTGTTTTCGCGGGAAGGAAGATCGTTTTATTTTTAAGTATTTTCCATATTAATATTGTTGGGTCTCAGTGTCTCGTCTTGGGACATATTTTATTTACACACAACTTTAGAAACTATCTAACTGTATAGCACCTTATTTGTGACAATTATTAAAAAAAAAAGTTATTGGAAAATTTAAAAAAATGGCGGCACTGAAGCCATTCTCGTGAGGCATGTTGAAATTTTAGTGCTCTGCGGCACGCAGCGTAGCTGGTGCAAAATTGAATTTAAAAAAAAGAAAAAAATATCTCTTAAATCTACATGTTTATAGCTAGAGAAATACGTAGGGGATTTTAAAAATATCGATTTTTGTGTGATTGGTGCGTATTTGAATAAAAGACGTACAATTTTCTTTAAAAACAGGGCAATCATTTGTTAATAAGTAATGTTTAAATTGACTTATCGAAAATTCCGTACGTATTTCTCTTCAAAATGTTATAATAAAGATATTGTTAAAATTTCGAATGAAAAGAATGAAAATTGTTGGAGTTATGCTGCGTGCCGTGTTGAAAAATCGTGTTTCGAGAAAAACACGTTTAAAGAAGATAAAAAAATACGTTGCCGCTAACATACTTTTATTTGGAAATGCTTCTAACTGAACATAAAAACTTTCTAACGACATCCGTTGTGCATTAGAGAAGTCAGAAATCAAAAGGTAGGACATTAGGACATTGTACCTTCCCAGCAAGGATTAATTTAACGCCGGTAGTCGTTTCGAAGCAGTCCGATGCGCTTGGAGCAGAGCTCGAAATTTCAAGGAAACAAATTTGTTTCAAGTAATACAGTTTTGGCCCCATATTCTAAAGGGTTCAAAGCATCTTTTAAGCTAATAAAAAAAAATCAATTTTCTGAAAAATTTACAGTGGTGTTACCCCTTAAAGGAATATTCCAGCTTAGTGAGATTATACCTTTTGTTATCGAGATAGCTAATTCAGATCTGTTCTGTCTTGTTCTATTGCCCCGGTCGGCAGGAGATCATCTTCTTCTATGTACAATAATTATGACCCATGCATACTCCGTGCTCCTAATTTGCACACTTGGTGCTCGTAACATTGCCCTCCTCCTTCAAAGAGCGGGCATCTCGACCGCGGCAAGTTCATTTTCTTCTAAGTAGGGGAAAGTGGGGCAAAACCGGGTACGCGGGTCAGACCGGGTACCACTGTCTTTCTAAGACAAAGAGCTGCGATATGCAGCCAACGTATGGCGTTACATTCGGGTGGACCTCACGACGGAATGAGATCAATCGTAGAGCAAAGACCGCCGTAGTTTTTCATTTAGAGAAGTTTAAAAATTTCGATTTGAAAAGTTCCAGTGTTGCGTTGGTGAATTGCCTTTTTTATACCACTTGGATTTAAAGAATCGATTACGCTAAGTACTGCATTGTACTCTGTAGACTTTTCACAGTATTTTGCCGTTTTACCCGGTTCTTTATCGCATGTTTAGTAAATCACCTCATTTGGGGCAAAACTGGGTATTTGATTATGGGGCAAAACCGGGTACCCGATTTTGCCCCAGGTTCTATGTATTAGTCTAGTGACATTAGGATCTGTTTTCGGAATAAATCCCACCAAGCTAACTTTTGGCATGGGCCTTTACTTTTAAACAATATATCAAAAATCCCCATCAATCCGACCGCAGCTAAAAATTTTACAGAGGGTTAAAAAAACAACAACTGTTTTTCGCAAATATCTCGTTAGATAGCAGTTTTGCGACAAAAATAGTTATTATACAATTTATAGCTTAGGAAATTCTCTACAAAAAAGGTACTATGAGTTTTTTTCTTAGGAGCAATGAGTACGTCAGCATCAATGGGTGTAGCATATATAGAGCGAATAGAAAGAACAAGTAGGTTTATTGCTATGCTGTCTCAAAAATTGGAAGCTGCCAACATTAACGTGAAACACGCTCAAGACGATGCTGACGTTGATAAACGGTTGTTATTTTTTCAACCCTTTCGGATGGGCTCATGAGATTTGTACAAGTGTCGAAGAGGGGGACGAGACCTTTATTTGTGATTTCTGTTCGCTAAATAAATTAAAATAAATTGATATACAAATTAATATTTGTAAAAAACCTTCCTTTATGGTTTCTAAAATAATAGCAATAAAGGTTTTGTAATTATATCATATTTTATGCGTATTTTAATAGGTACCCGGTATTTCCCACACCTATAGGGTAAAACCGAGTATTTGTATACTTCCGAGAAAACTTGGTTGCGTATGAGCCAAATAGTTTTTTCATATAAGAATTCTCATTTTCTGATTCAGTAAGGTTCAATTAAGATTTCTAGCTGTGTCCAAAGTTTATTTTGCCGTCTGACTTTATACTAGCAGGAAAAATTCATTAGGTACCCGGTTATGCCCCACTTTCCCCTATTCATGTTTAAAAAAGAGGTGTTAGATATCAGACAATATTCGACACCACATTTGTCCTTTGTTTTAGGAGAACATCACGAAGAAAACTCCCAAAAAAACAGAATTAAATTTCTTGATAGGTACATGGACCATTTGACTATTTGAATTTTTCTTTATTTCCCCGATCTCTATCCTTTCTGTATACCCTTTCTTCACCTCGACCTCTTCTCTCTTGTCACCGCTGTCTTGATGAATTACTCCGTACATTCGTAGACACCTCCCACCTTGATGCTCCTCCAACCTCCTGCAGCCTATCCACGGATAAACCGTGTCCGACTAGTGGGCAAGAGCATCTACCCGTACGTCGTCTTCCTGGAGGCAAGCTTTAACCTTAAATATTTCGGACAAGCCTATAGCTGGGTTTACATTAGTCCAGTCGCTGGATCCAGCGAGTGGTTCGACTCGAAATCAGTTATATCTAACAGTTCCCTTCTTCTCCTCTATTTCCACCTGGTATATTTGCTCCATGTGTAATTAGAGAAAAAAGTATATGAATTGTCTTACTTTTTTTCTAAGCGTTGCGTATTATTTCCTAATAAACCTTAGAAGAATGTATGGGATTGAAAAGTTCTTCGATTGTTGAGGAGCACAGATTCCGCGATACAACAAAGGTTGAAATTGTATGAAAAAAATGGATTATGCTGTTTCATAATTATTTAAACAACCAATTCAGAGTTCACGCGAAACAACGAATTTTAAAAAACATTATTAATATTTTTGTTTATAACTTTTTTCTAATCGTTTAAACAATTGATTTAACTGTTACTCTTTGATAGATCTAATTGAAAGAAGTAACTTTTGTCTCGAAACTTTTTTTCTATCTCTTGCAGTTTGCGAATTATAACAAAAAATCGAAAAATAGCCGAATCTTCAGGGGTTAATTTCACCCCCTTAGAGTGATTTTGGGCAGCAAAAAAAATTGCGTTGTAATCAGGAGGAAACCCCCTACATATCCACAATGTTTCAGAATTTTTTGAATTTCCGGGTTCGGGATCTTCCCTTGTCAGCCGTCTAGACCAGTCCAGCAACACTGGAATGTTGTGTTCTCGATGGAGGGGGTAAACACTGGATCGAAAAGCAGACATTCGATCCAGTCGAAATCTGCTGGAATGACAGCACTGTACTGGAATGAACACACTGTTTACATTATTCCAGTTCTAATCCAGTGCTGTACTGGATCACTGGACTGAACTAATGTAAACCCAGCTTAATGTAAACCCAGCTTATCTTCCGCAGGTATTGTAGAATGCTTTTCCGTAAAGGCTGCCATTCACGCTCCTTCTTGCCGTTCGATTGTTTGTTCAATCAAAAGTTAGAATGCAAGACTGCACGTGCGTGTCCACAAATCGACTGATTTAGTACATGCGTACTGTAAATTTTCTGGCATGAACGCTATTACAAGTTTTGACCGTACCAAGCAAATCGAACGGCAAAAAGGAGAATGTATGGCGGCCTTAAGTCCGCAGTCCCCACATAAAACATATGACAGTGTACTGTAAAGGCGGATATAAGGCATCCCGCAGATCGCATATAGAATTCATCGAGCGTCATTTTCCCTCGATGCAAGTCACCATGACTCCTGTATCTTCTCTTGATGTCTTCTTTGCTCATGTATTCTTCTCGTAGTTTCTTTTCTTCGAGTGAAGTTCAAGTCAAGAGAAGTTTCCGAAGGTCAAGTTTTCCCTACATTCTTTAGTATTTGTTCTTGATTCTTAACGTTTTTTGTGCCCTTCTCTCTTCTGCTTCTTCTTTGGCTGGTTTCGTCATGTGCTTTCCGCTAAAGAAGGCTTCGACCTTCATACCTCGCCAAGCGCTTCACGTGCACCGCCTTACTTTTATTCCTTGAATTGAAAATTCCTTGAAAACATTTACTTTGTGCTCATTAAAGTTTATTGAATATGGTTCTATCTTTTCTTCTTGTTTTTCTATAATCTTTTTATCGATTGCGCTATCTATCTTTCTTGTATTTATATCTTTCACTCGTTTTATTCTCAGGTTTTCTTTTTCAACAATAACTACATCTATTTCTTTTTCAATATCAAAAATTTTTATTTTCATGGTTATTAAACCTTCTGTGCTTTTTACACCATTAATCGTTTTTAAAAATGTTTTGTTCACATCTTCTTTTTCTTCTATAATGTTAATCAATTTAGCATTTATGAGGGAAATTTGTGATCCTGAGTCATACGTTCCTTTTACTTCTAGCTTATTCTCCAATAATATTTTTATTTTGATGAATGGTGTAGTTATTCGTTTTTTGTTTCTCTATTTAATTCTACTTCTATTACTGAGTTACTCCCTATAGCACCATATTTATTGTTTCTTTCTTTTTCACCTTCCTTCTTTCTAAACCAGCATGACTCTTCTGGGTGGTATCTAATGCCCTTATTTAAACTTTCACAGTTTCTGCATGGCTTCTTCTCTTCAGATTTCTTTCTATACTCGACTTTTTCTCCTTTCTTTCTTGAAATATTGTTTTTATTTATCAAATCTTCGCATTTTCTAACTTCATTAAATAATTCAGTTAAGTTTTTACATTTCTTCTTGTCTATTCTATTTCTTATGAATTCAGGCAAGCCTGCTGCTATAAGTATCACTAGGGTGCTTGAACTTATGTTTTTATCCATATCTAATAATAATCTCTCTTTTCTCATAACATATTCAATTAGTAAACCCTCTTTATATTTAAATGATATAGCATACATCCCTGTACTCCATCCTTGGTCTGCAAAAGTCTCTAAAAATCTAGCCTTCCATACCAACCATTCAGCACTCACTGTCAACTTTCTCAGTGTTGCACAGTGCCAGTCTAAACATGCCTTATCTAAGAATAGTCTTAATAACTCAATCTTTGTGCTGTCTTCCATGATTTCAAATCTTGTACATTCTTTCTCAAATGTTTCTAACCACTGTTCGGCGTTTGAATGTTTACTTGTGAACTTCTCCACCATAAACTTCTCTGCTATATTTTTCAAATTTCGTTGGTTTCCTTTCTTTTGTGTCGCTTCCTCTTCCTTTTCTATTTTCTCTGTTATCTTATCTAAATACGTCTCGTCATACATTACATTTTCCTCTTCATCTATATACATTTTCTCCATTTCTTTGGTGAGTGAAATCCACACCTTCCTTACCTGATGCCTCTTGGTTAAACTCTTTTTCACTCTTTCATAGACATCTGTTTTCATTAATTCTTTGTGTTTCTCTATGCATGTCATCTCTTCTGGCAGAGCATACTGCTTGTTGTCCTCTGTTGTAATTGAGGTTATGGCGATGATGTTGGTTTTTGGCTCTTTTGGTGATGCCACATATTTAAATTCAAACATTAGCTTTGTTGTCATTTTAACAGAAATTGTCGTTTTATAAGACTATTTGTTGAGAATTTTCAATAGGTAACAAACCAGAATTTGTTTCTCTGCAGACCAAAGAGTTTTATTTATTTATTATTGTATATTGAATTATTATTTACACCAGCGCTGTCCAGCGTAGGGGCCCCTCACGCGCCAGCTTCCCCTTCCAATCTATCTCTCGCACAACGTGCCTTCAGTCTGAACCAATCAACGCCAAGAGGAAAATTCACCGACGCCAGCGCCAAGCCAAGCCGAGTGGAGTGAACCAAGTGAGGCCGCAGCCAACCAGCATCCTCAACGAGTTCCCGGCGGCGCTGGTTGGCTGCGCCCTCATTTGACAATACTCCACTCGGCTTGGCTTGGCGCTGGCGTCGGTGATTTTTCCTTGGTAGACCCCACTCTCGTCCTGCTACCGTTGCAGTAACAGTTGTCCCCGGATTATTGACATGCTTTTTTCCCCGGATCATCGGGAAAGACCTACCCACCCCACAGGTTTGCTTCCTCGGTGCGAGCGAGGACCTTCGGTCCCAGGTAGTAATAAAAACCGCTGGGCCAGGTGAAATACTCAGTAGAGAAAAATAAAATGTTCATGTTTTTGATAAAAGTTCATGAAAGTATTACCAATGGATCTTTTAGGATTTCCCAATGAAAATGAGTCCAAATATGGAGAAATTCGGTCCATTCTTAGTGAATGTCACTACATTACACACTAACCAACGGCCGTAGCCGTGATGGAAAAACACCGGTTCTCGTTAGATCACCGAAGTTAAGCATCACGGAGCGGGTACTGGGGAAAGATGGGAGACCACCTTTCTCCCGGTGCGCCGCTGCTGCTGGGACCCGAAGCAGAGAGAGGAGAGAAAAAAGAATTATGACTATAGTTCGTTGGGCAATATAAGCGGATAAGCCTGAAACGCCATCCTGTTTAACAGGAAAAATAATATACAATACAATACATTACACACTATGTAATAATGCAGGAAAAAATTTAAAGGGAGAATATCAACGACTTCACCAAATTGTAATGTGTTTCCTGCAGATTGCTTAAATGCAGCCTTCAGGAGAAATTGTGTGGATGTTTAGTACCTATTGGATTTGGCAGTAACCAGTTCGTTTGAGTTGAAATTGTTTTGTTTCTTATTGTAATAGTATCGTGTATATTCTGTTATTTGAACTAAGATCTGCCTTTTTACATATTTACATATTCAATATCCAAGGAAAGACACATATGACGGACAATCTTCCACTCGAAGCTCCAGATACTACAAGGAATGGCAAATTACTTAGATAATTGTGAGTTAATCACCAGAAGCGTGCTTTTCCCTTAAACCGGGGAACTGGAATCTAATCGTGTTTTCATAATAAAAAATGGACCGAATTGCTTCGTGTTTGGACTCATTTTCGTCGACATAAACTATCCAATCCATCTGTAGTACTCCCATCAAAGTGTAATCAGTAATATGAAAATTTTCATATTCAATACTGAATCTCAATTCGCCGTCGACCTAGGGTCTCCCGCTGGTGCGCTATTTCACTCACTCTCGGTTTACGTCGTGCAGTGTCGTTGTCGAACGGTTCGGGCGAGGTTCTTGACAAGGGTCAGTTTATTAGGCGCAAACTACTTCCCCTACCCCGGTTTATGGAGAATCCCCGGTCCCGAATCTTTCTCGATAAACCGGGGACCACTGTAGTTTCCTCGCCACCCTGCGTGGCAGCCTTCTTAGCGTCGCGCGGTCTCCTTGACGACAAGCATACCCATTGCTTCATTACCCCTTCCATCATTAATGTATGCGCAAACACATGATGAATGGGTGGGGTTCGGCAACAGGTGCTCTTAAAAAACATTAAAGCACTCTTTTTTCAAATTACGTTATTGCATGCGAATAAAATTTGTTTTGCGTTAAATATCTCGTTCTATATCTCGTCTGTGGTTACAATCTGTTTCGAGACTTCACCGGTAACGTTGCATGCGACACTGAAATGGTAAGGGTCCTGGGATCCCCCAAACCGGTGACAGAAGAATACATTGATTGATAGGTCTATTCTATACCTCGTCTGTGCGGAGACGTATCGAGAGTCGAATCGCGATTAGGGGTTGCAATCCCGCAAGACGGGATCCCGCGCAATTTTTGGGTCCCGCATATTTTAAATAGGAGCTGCGGGATCCCGCAGGGCTTGCGGGACTGTATATATAACCACAATTGCGCAAATGACGACGCGCACGACGGCACGACGAACTACGTTGTAACTGATCTGAGGCGAGCGGCAAGCGCGATGTTGCTTTGTTTCGCGACTCTGCGCTCCTCACTTATTCCATCGCCATCTCGCGCGTGCGTGTTTCCTCTTATTTAAGTACGAATTTACATAGTATTTATTCACTTTGGGAATTATACATATTATACTACGTGTTGTTTCAATTAAAATTACTAGTGCAAACAAAATATGTCGTCCAGTAAAGAATTGATGTGTGACAATGAGAAAGAAAACACTAATAAAACTCTTTGGGATTATTTTGTGAAAAGTGATACTGCCGAAAATGCCAAATGCTTGAAGTGTTCTGCCATTTTGAAATTAAGTCAACGATCAAGAAAAGGATTGATAACACATCTAAAAAGCAAACATTGTATAGATTTAAAGTCGCAATCGCAAGCATCAAAATCGAGAAAGGATCCATGTAATGAATCACAAATAGCAGCCCAGCCGCAGATTGTCGACAATTGCGAAAATGTAATACCAAAAAAGAGGGCTAAAACAATTGACAACTTTTTCGTTAAAGAAAATTCCATGGAAAAAATGATATCTCGAATGATTGCTAAGGATGGTTTCACTTTCAATACTTTCTTTAAATCTGTAGACTTAAGAAACTTGTTTCTGAAAAGTGGTTTTAAACTTCCAACTTCTCCTAATACAATAAGATCTATAGTTATTACATTCTCAGATTCTGTAAAAGCCGATATGATGAATAAATTTACAAAACTTCAAGAAAAAAACCAAAAGTTTTCATTAACATGACTGAAAAATTTCTGTAATAAAAAATAATTATTGAATTAAGATTTTAATGTGTTTCCTTATTAAATGTATATAGATGTAACAACCAAATCTTTAATCCCGCGGGATTGAGAAGAATCCCGCGGGATTGCAACCCCTAATCGCGTTTTTGCGGCATTTCCCCTATTACTATTTTGTTGTCAGGGAGGCTTGAATGAATCACGGCGACGCGGCTGGAGAACAAAGATGGGCAAAGATCATATCTGGATAAACTCAAATAAAAGATACTTTACGTTAACCCGTTATGAACCGAAGTGAATTCATTCGACGGCGAAAGATTATTTTTTTATTCGAAGATGAATAATTTGTTTATTCGAACCGTCGAGTAAGATTTTCATCTTTATTCGTAGTTTATTCGACTTTTACTCGAAGGCTTCAAAAAACTTTCGGCAGCGTGTTTATCCGAACCGTCGCGATCTCTCTTCAGGTGAAATCAGACGGCGCGTGGTTTCACCTTTCGAGCTGAGGACTTGGGCTATTCGGTGGCGGCTTCTGATTTCAGTTTGAGAGGCATACACTATTGCTTGTGGTGGATTATGTATTGATAAAATGTAAAACTTGACGTTTTCAGTATTCAGTAACATACTGCTGAGTATTGTCCAGATTAAAATGAGTTCAAATAAAGTATAATTCGGATTATTTCTACAACTGTACTTGTTAATTAAATATAAATATAACATTTCTAATCTAAAATGCTAAAAATAATTCGATTTATACTGTGTTTAAATTTATTTTCTTCTGGAAAATCTCAGGAGTATGTTATTGAAACGTTCATGCCGATACGATAGCGAATGTGGAAGTCTTACTTTCTATCCAAACAAACAACATAAACAATCATTTTAATAAATTTTTTATCAGTAAATGTAAATATTGTTCACCCACGGCTATGTCCTCCCCGTCGTCCTGGGAATTTTGTTCAAATTTAAATATGTTGGAGTCTATGTGAAAATAAGGAGGATATAAATAATCATTTTGCCAAATTCGAAAAGTAATTTTCAAAAAATCGATGAAAGTTTTGTACTCTGAGGATCTGTATTTATAAAACACTTTTGAATGTGGCATAATGTGACAAGTTGAACCCCTTTTATTTTCACATATACTCTATATAACGTGTTTCAATTTGAATAAAATTTTAGACATTACGTGTTCAAAATGATCCGCTTGGCCGAGGATCGGGCCCGGCTGAGTGGCGAGCGCCGAACGCAAAGGATCGGCGGCGACGACTTGGGGTCTTGGTTACTTACCATGTTTCAACGCTGACGAAAGTTATTCGTGGCTTTTTTTTTAAGGTTTCGAAAAGATAAATGTTACGAATGAAAAATTTATTCGAATAAAAAATTATCGTTGTTCGTCGAATAAATTCTCATCGAATAAAAAGTTATCTTTATTCGTTAAATAAATTCTCATCCAATAAAAAAATTATCTTTATTCGTCGAATAAATTCTTATCGAATTATTTATTCGTTGCTCTTCAAATAAAGATAACTTCGATTATTCGAATCTCGAATAACGAATAAAGATAAAGTATCATTTATTCGATCGTAATTTAAAGAATTTTTTTATCTACATAATGCCCAACTCTGGTACGCTCTATCTATGTGGATCGAGCTCGAAGAGATAACGGTACAAATTTATTCGTGAATAACAGTATATCTTTATAGAAGCTTCTCCCCCAAGCCATTTAAATAATAACTTAAATGTTATACCGGAAGTGTCTTTTGGTGTGTTTAAATATCATTTTACGACTTCGGTAAATGTAAATAACACGAGGAAAACGTTTGTCAACTTTTCTAAGAAATTGAGTATTTTTTCCAAAATTTGAATTTTTTACCTCGATGCGCGATGGTCTAATATTATTCGATTTCAAAATTTTTTTTGCGTTGAATTTGTACTTGCGTAAGGCAACTGTTGCGCACTATTACATTTCGAGTTTAAAAAAAATCGGAATTTGACCCACTCTAGGGGAGACCGGGGCTAAAAGTTCCGGGGGTAAGTTGTTCCGAACGGTTCTATCTTCAAAATGAAAATAGCTTGGTACTTTAAATTATTTTTCCGTGTGACTTGATTCCGAACCGGAACTTTTAGCCCCGGTCTCCCCTACTGCTTAAACTAATTACCGCGTTATATGGAAACCGCGTTATGAAAGTGCCGCGTTATAGGAGGGTTGACTCTACTTTCATTACGAACATTTCTTAAAGTTTCCCTTCATAGGAAATAGAAAACAATTCACCTTGACTGGAGAAAAAGAAATGAAACTGAATAAAAACTCCGATCGAAATAAATGTAGGTATTCTGAGTTTACACATACATAGATATGTTTCTTAAATTCATTACGCACGCCTCGCGGATGTGTCTCTGCACACAAACGCACGCGTATACACGTCATTATCAATTGAGCGTACGTAACTTACGCATCTCATTCGGCTCGTTACCAGTAATGTATTTTAATTGGTCAACCGCTGTGTGTTCTAAGTAAAGCGTGTGTATGTCGTGCTGTGAAAACTCAAGCGTTTTCTACCGTAACAAGATGCGCTCTCCTGAGAGTAAGCAGATAAGTTGGTGGAATGATCCAGTAAGGTAATTTGAGATAGGTGGAGTTGGGTGCTGTGTGTTAAACAAAATTTTTTTGAGCGAGTTTATTTACGATTTTCATGAACATGTGACGAAAACGGCTCTTCACACTATTTAGATAAGAAGGTGATATTCGTGAGTGTAAGGACAGGTGAATTTTCATTACCAATCGAGCCGTCAGTAGGCAATCGTTTGTTGAAACGTTCTTCAATGTGTTTTTTTTATACAGGGTGGCTCACCTGATATTGACATTTTGATTTATGTCACTATTATTTTTCGTAGCAAAACACGTTTCAGATAAAATTGAATGGCTCCGCGGGGTGCATATTCTGATATTATTAGTTTTTGGTTATTGGATGCGAACAGGTCACGTGGAATTATATGTTTTTTAATACATCATTCGATGCACTTTTCCATTCTTTATAAAAAAAGTATTAACCCATTAACATGGAATAAGTTGAGGTGAGTCAAGGGGGCAGGAGAGTTGGCGTAGTTTGTATATTTCAGAGTGTATACGTAAAAGCGCGTTAAAATGCAGACAAATTACTTCTTTAGAAGCCAAACAGTTGAACGAATAGCGTCATTTCGCTTCCTTATGCGTTTTCCTGAATTTATAGGCTATAAAATTTAAGTTGAGGTTACATTTAACTTCTTCCATAAAACAATAATGTACACAATTATATTTAAAATATACTTTTAAATTAATTTTAATTTTAATTTTAATATTTACATATAGCCATAATTATTCTGGGAAGAGTTTCGAGTATTTTAATGATCGAGGAGGCTGTAAGTCAATCGTCGCGATAGCCCATACAGAAAACATGACATTGCACCGCGCCATGCAGTGTGTTTATATTTGATCAGGATTGAACGCATTTTGAAATTTGAATCGTGGAATCGATACAGCGCACGTGTAATGAAGAAATGAATTATATGTTCCGTTCGCGCAAGCAACCATCGTACACACATAGCGCGATAATTATTCGGTGTAGAGTTCCGGGTATTTTGATGATTGAGAACAGAGCGACGTCTCAAGCATCCTTCCGGAGGGGCTGCAAGTCAAGGGTCGTGGGTAGGGAATTCAATCCCGGGGTCTAATCCCGGGATCCCGACTGATTTTTGGATTCCATTTTTATATTTTTCAGTTGTTCATAAAGTAATTTACGTTTTTAAAAATTCGCGAAATTCTCGGGATAAGTTATAACTTGATATATCAAATCCCGGGAGTTTTAGAATAAAAAAAAACAGCCGGGACCCCGGGATTGAATTCCCTAGTCGTGGGAGCGTGTAAGGACGAAAAGAATTCATACATAGATTTTCAAGATTTAGTAGTTTATTTAACTCACTTATCCCACTCGATAACGAATGAAGAATGTGTAGGATCACGGAAAAAAGGGAAGTCGCCTCAACGGGACTCGAACCCGCGATCTCTAGAACCGTGGCGCGCTGGCCAGCCGCCTTAAGCCGCGTATTCACCTATGCATTCGCCCGATGCGGCTTTAGCCACCTCGGCTACCGCCGACTCCCCCAGGTCTTATTGTCAGGGGAAGTCATCAAGCTGCTCAGAAATCATCAAGCTGCTCAGAAGAAGTCATCAGGCTGCTCAGCTACGCCCAGACTGTAACGAAGGAACAGAACACGATTATAATTTCTTTTTAAAGTTACGATTGTTTGAACTTTAATAAAGAACCACGAAGCAATTCAAAACTAACGAATTTTTTTATCATTTAGACATTTTAAGGAAAAAATTAAATATTAAAAATTAAAATTAACAGAAGTTTCGTTAGTTTTTAATTGCTTGGTGATTCTATTCTAACAATCAATTTTTTAATTTTTAAAATTTTTTCTTTCTAAAATTTTGAGGAATGAACTCTACTTTAAAGGAATTGAATGAAATACATAGATACTTACATTTTTCCATTAATATGCAGCGCACAAATCTCGTCTTCAGCTGACGCAGTGACTCGAATTTCCGGTAACGAGTTTCGCTTTCAAAAGTAAAAAAAATAAAGAAATACGTAGACTACCAACGCGCCCCAAAGATTCTAGTCTCGTGACTCGAAGGTCAGGGCCGTGACGCTCGTGAAAGAATATAAATTGCGTAGAAAACACGGACTCTACCCTCGCGTATCCCAAAATTGTTAACGACGCTCTACTATGAGCAACTCTGCTCTTCAAAATGAAAAACTTCGTACGTCATAAACACTGACTCTATTTGGCCGCATTGCACGCGGTCACAATCTCTGAAAAATACGTAGGATAGGAGGGTGGGGTGGGTGTGGTTACATCGAGTGTTTGTCGCAAGGAAATATTGTTTTTCTTGGAACCAGCCAAGGAACTTTCGCGCCTTGTTATTTAGAATATAAGGTGTGATGCGAAAATACAGAATGCTCGCCCCTTAGCAGCTTTACATTTCACACGATATTATCCAAAATATATTACTTCAGAAATAATTATTACATTTTAATGAATGATAGCAGTGGCTTTCGTCATTACAGTTGTAAGCACGTTCGTGTTATTCAAATAATACTGTAAAATATATCACGATCTTTATAAATATCCAAAATTCATGGCAAGAATCAAAATTCCTTAATTATTTATGCTTGAATAGCATGTCATTCATCAACTACGTAGTTTCTGTGCATAAAGAACAAAACTTGCATCCAAAACCGAAGGTAAATGCAATTACAACAGCTTCATAGAGATAGATTCTTAAAAATCATTGAAATATCGTTGAATTCTACGTAAACGCGACCGAAATGCAATAGAATTCGATCATTCCAATATTTCGTAAACATCTACCGACGCCATTTTAAAAATTTTAAACAAATCTGATTAAAATTATTCAATTTATCATAATTCAATCTTTTCCCATTTCATCCCGATATTAACCGACTGCAAAGTTACCCATCACCCTCACAGCCAACAATGATTCAATAAAATAACGAGAAAAATACGTATCACGCGTATTGCTATCTCCTTTTTCCAAGGAATGAAACCAGACGCCATCCAAGAACAGTTCAAATTAACCAGCAAGTGTCATGGCGTCGCCTGCCCTTTGCTTTCGATTCCAGCCTCAACGTCTGCAACCGAACGATGCTACAAGTTTGAAACAAAAGCATTAGAACATTCGTAAGGCAATTAAACATCAAATAAACTTGAAATATGCCCGAAAAGGGATGTAATTAACTACCGAGACACGATATGTGTGCACTAGGGTGGTTCTAACTTACTCTTGGTAAAAAATTTTTTTAAGATTTTCTATGGGGCACCCTCCAGAATGGTTCCAAAAAATTAAAAAAAATCCCTGTAAAGTTTGAGCTCGATCGGATAACGGGAAAGGGTGCCCCTGTGCCCTTAAACATTTAAATCATTATTTAACAGCTCGCGAAGTCGATTTTATATAAGATCCTTCGAAGTTATTGATTAAATAAAAAAATATGTCAAACAAAAGTTGTAGATTCGGACAAGGAGCATATTTTATGTTCTATTACTTTTTCTCGCGGGACAAACGATTTTCGAAATAAATCCGAAAAACTAAAAAACAAATATCGAAAATATAAAGTCTATATTTTCGATATTTTTGCGAATTTCGGTCTCAAATTTTCAGGAAACATTCATGACATATCGAACACTGAAAATTAGGATATATGTTTTATCTTCTTGGCATATTTCGGTATATTCCCTATCCCCCTTATATGTTTAAAAAATAGTCCTCGAAAATAAAAATTCCATTGTGTTTGTTCGCCTTCATAAACGTTTTGGAGAAGCATTTAAACTTTCAAAATGTGAGAAAAACAGAAGTTTTTCTTTTTTAGTTTTTCGGATTTTTTCGAAAACCATTTGTCGCGTGAAAAAAATAATAGAGGCAGTGTAGCATATTTGGAATACTGTTGGTAATTTGGAATATCTAAGTATCTAATAAACTACAACTGCTATTTAATTTGTAACCCCATAGATTATAGGGGCTAATGACCTGTTCATTAATGACATTTGTGGATGAACCACCTTTTTTACATTTTCGACTTAATTTGCAGTGCAAGAAAACGTCAATCTACAAAACTTTTTCAGTAACCGTTCTTATCATTTTTATAAATATTCTGTTATACCTACATATCTCCTCAAGATATCTTTATTTTAGAAATGGCAACGGTAAACACATACAAAACAAAGAAGCAGTGGAGTTCGGAGGATTTGTTTAAGTTTATAATGTGAAGGCAAATGGGAATACCGGTATTCCAAATTACCTGCACTTTAACGAAATCGATACTTCTTGTCATTTTTCATTCCAACCAAAGTTTCATTTACTTTTTGTTTTTTATTATTACTAAGACTATGAAATATGACAGTTTATTAGTTTCCCTATGATATTATGCAGTTTTATTTGTACCCATCCTCTATCGAAATTTGTTATTCGTCTTAAACAAACTGGTATTCCAAATATACTGCACTTCCTCTACAACATAAAAGATGCTCCTTGTCCGGATCTACAACTTTTACTTGGCATATTTTTTTATTTAATCAATAACTTGGAGGATATTATATAAAATCGACTTTGTGAGCTATTCAAATAATTAAGTAATGATTTAAATGTTTAAGGGCTCGGGGGCACCTTTTCCTGTTATCCGATTGAGCTCAAACTTTACACAGATTTGTTTTAAATTATTTGGAACTATTCTGGAGAGTGCCCCGAAGAAAATCTGAAAAAAAAATGTTTTACCAAGGGTAAATAAAAACCTAATGCTCGCGATATCTACGGTGTGAAAGTACTTTTATACAACTTCTTTTTCGCCTGCATAGCGATGGACGTGAGTATATATGGGAATAAGGGCGGAGCACGAACAGATAGTAACTTGGCCACGTAAAGAGTAGGTACATATGTAATGTAAAACGTTGTGAAAGGAGATTTCATTGGCTGCTCTCGAAGGTACCCTGGTGCACGCCTACCCATTTGCTTACTCCACCCCTTGGACACGCAATTGGTAGACAATAATGAACCCTAGCGTGAACGCCGATCCTTTTCCGTCCCACCTAATTTCAGTCCGGCGACCGCTTTTTAACCGACTTCAAAAAGGGGGAGGTTCTGGTGTCGACCCGTAGGTATGAAGAAGAGGAAGAAAATACACAGTTAAAGCTTATTTTGGATTGTAAGACCAGGTGGAACACCATGGAGACTATGGATGGCGATTTATGCGAGCGAAGAATCCAATTAAAAAAGCACTGACTGAAATGAATTTAGATCCCATGTGGAACGATCAATATATTAAAATTGCTAAAACCTTATTATTAACATTAGAACCCATACGAATAACAATAGAAAATCTCAGTCGAGAGGATTCCACATTATTAAGTGCTGAAGGTGCTCTTAAATTCTTATTTAAAAATTTGAATGTAAATACTAAAAACATCCAAGGCAAACATAGATAAAACGGCAAAGCAAATTCTAAGTAGACTTTTCGGAATACTTAACAATAACCACGATACTCCTCAGAGGCGGATTAAGGTCGGTTGGGGCCCTAGGCGCAAAAGAAAATATTGGGCCTCTTACAAAAAAGGGAAAGACAGGAAGAATAAAATCACGTTAACCATATTTTTAAACACATAAACAGATTATGTACTCATGAAATCAAATTTGGTGTCATTAAAAAAAACTGGAAAGTTGGTTTTTGTGGGGCCCCGACTTCGGAGGCGCGCGCCTAGTGCGCCTTATGGTAAATCCGCCTCTGATACTCCTGAAAATAATGAAAACCTTACAGATCCTGAAAATATGAAATTATTGTTCCTTTAAAAAACAATTAGAATTAGCAATTACAGATAGCCTCCAAGAATTTAGTGTCAACCAAGGAGACGATAAATTCTGGACTTTAGCAAAGGAATTTCATATTTTTGAGTCCACTGGAAAAAGGATATCCAATTTGCAACAACTTTTGGATGCTCTATATACAATTAAACCAACATCCACTCAATACGAAAGAAATTTTTCTTCAGCCGCAGATTTTGTCACTGTGGAAAAATCGTAATACCACAACGACACATTGTACGTCGACCGTCAAGACACCTGAGCGAACCGCGCGATCCATGCCACAGTTAGTATCCATACGACTGTAAGAGAGTAAAAACGTGTACCAAAAACTAGAAATATATATCTATATAGTAAAGTAGAAGGAACAAACTGCAGCTTAAAAACCCAACAGTCGCAAAAAAAAAAAGAAGTAGATTGGCTGATTTACAAAGTGCAATTGATAAGGCGCCGATATAAAAATATTGAGAGTCGTAAAAAGTATTTCTTACTTTTTGGTGCATTTTGAGTTTTGTGAAGTCGGTTTTAATTTTATGTAATTTTTTTTATGTTAAACTATATCACTCCGGTATTGAAAACAAAACGTGACTTATCACTTTGGTCGATGTTTTCCGACGGAAAAATGTCTGCTGTATCGCGTGTAGCAGTCAGATTTTCTCCTACTTTTACGGCCGATTTCTTGATCTCCGACTAAAGCCCCGATCAGTTAGTAGCCAAGGTTAACTGACTGGAAGTTTGATGCGGCAAAGCCGCAAAAACGGTAAAGCGACAACTTCATTGTGAAGCTGTTTAAAAGCGATCGCATCGATCGAATACATATGAATACATTGATCAGTGAATGATTCACCATTGCTTCATCGATTCGGTCTGATTGAAAGGCATTGGATTGTTGCAGTATATAACATGTAACTTACATATAACAACGTAAGTACATTCATTTATTTGAGGCATGCGGCACACATTATAATTATACTGCCCTCATTAGTTAAAACGTCGTATCCAGCATTTTGAAACATCCGAGAAAATTGAAGTTTAATAATTTCCTTTGTGCCGTCCTTGTTTTTCGTCATTTAATTTAAAAAATGTAGTCATTATTTCGTAGCAGCCTAATATAATTTTTGGTCATAGCTGTACCGGCATATAATGTATTATTAACGTGGCAATTAATTAAATGTTTCAGATAGGATATTTTAACTTACCATTAACAAAGAAAGTAAGATAAAATATTTTAATATAGCAAACACTTGAAATCGTATTTAATCCATATTTTAAATGTACAACTCACTGAACTATAAGAATACCTGGAGAGAGAACAGAGCAATGGCGGCCGCTACGAGAAAGAGGGAAAATAACGGGTGAACCTATCTCTGTCTTACAACAGGCTATGGATGCATAGTGCATGTGAGTGAAGTTATCTGCTTACACACATGCATACATAACACAGATAGTACAGAGTGAGAGGGATAATAGAAGAAGAATAGTCGCCTCTACTTCTTCCCACTGCTATTCTCTCTCCAGGTATTCTTATAGCTCAATGGTACAACTTAAACAAAAATAACATTGACATACATTAGGTAGTTAAAAATAAACATACCAACATAAACATATACATATAACTTAAACATACGAACAAATTAAACATAGACATGAACATAACGATTTAAAGTTAATAATCATCATCGCCATTATTATTAGACACGTTTAATTAAATTTTCTTTTCCGTCTGCTGAAATTCCTTTACACTGAACTCTGGCTTTTGGTTTTGATAACTTAATTTTCATTACTATTGCATTATGAAAATTGAACTCCTGAAATTCAGCAGAAAAATCATTTTTATATTTTAAGATTTTTTCCCCTCTTGTGAATTGAACAGATACAAAATCATGAAACTATGGTCTAGGAGAATTTTTTTAAATAGTTTTTTATTTTGAGACTGATTAGTGGATAGTCTCGTTTGACTCTGCGGCGTGTCTACCGGAGAGGTCTTTGGTTTAATTAAATACCTTTTTCAAACTCATATCCACGATTTTTATTTCTATCCTTCGGGATTAGTAATACCTTCGCCAGGGACAAAGCGGGGATCAGTTTGACTATATTACGGCCCCTGAATCCCTACAGCTGAGGCACAGGCGGCGCGCTCTGGCGGCGCGGTAGCGAGACCGCCACAACTCATGATCGCTTTTAAGGCTGCCGTCTCCTTTTTGTTATGGTCCGAATCAAACGAAGCGTCCCCAGGAAATAGACGGACCCTAATGAAACTACTGCGGTCGATAAAAAGAAGTCGTACAGAGGTGATAAGGTATCTCCAGGTACTTTACGTAAATGAATTTTTGACGCATAGTTACCCATTTTTTGTTCTCTCTGTCTCTGCCGCGTTGTTGCCACAGCTCCTTCTATTGAGAAGTCTTGGAGGAATACGGCACGAGAGCTGCGTCTAGGCAGGGATCGGCGGGCTCCAACTACCGCTGATAGAGGGGGTACACCTACAGGAGCGGTGGTTATGTGTACGGAACTGCGGTGCGTCAGTCACGCACACATAACCACCGCTTTTGTAGATATTTCCCCCTGCATCAGCTGTAGCTAGAGTCCGCCGATTCCTGCGTCTAGCATCAGAGCTTCGCTGAACGTAAAGGAGAATAGCAATAATGAAAGATAGAGAGGTTGAGTAGTGAAGTTAGGAAACATGTCAATGAAACAATACTAATTTGCGTATTAATAGTTTTTATTTATACATAGAAGGATGTAATATTTTGTATAATCAGTGTGCAAATTCAAAGCGTACAATTTCAATAAGGTATATCACCGAAGTGTAACACGCCAATCGTAATGAAATTTATGAATGCTATAATTCTTCTAAAAACTCTCCTTTTCATCTAACTATACATCAAATTATCTTTTATATCAACAAGAATTGTCTATTGTTTAAATATAAATTTAATAATCATTTTTTTAAAACATCAATTTGGACAAAAAGTATATTTCAATTCAATACTTTTGTTCATGCTTTTCTTCGGAATTCTTATTCCACGGTTGTAAAAATTTATCAATATAAACTAGAGATCAGTACTAACAATACGTATATTTTGGAATGTCTCATTAAACGATTTTATTTAGCTACGATCCTCTGTTCGTTTGTATGTTTGATTCAAATCTGGAAACTCAATTTTAATTTACTTCCAACCATCCAATTGTCTTGAAACTTTACAGAGGTGCGTAGTTTGGATGACAATACAAAATTATGAAAAAAACTTCAAGGGGGTGAAAAAATTACCTAATCACCAATAAATATTAACCCATAACAACAAATCCAATCGACTTAAAATCAACCATTCTTTATGTTACCGTTCTTTACGAACTTTTAGCACTGTAGGGTTCAAGCCAAACTGTTAAACTGCATACAGCAATCAAATATATTTGTAAAGAAGTTTGAGTTGTGAAATGTAAATCCACAAACACTAAAAACTAGAAAAAGTGTATATAATAAAATTTATAATAAACAATTTTATAAAAAATGCATTACAGTACTTCGTCGTAATAAACCCGATGAACGGGGCAGGCGGCGGGCGTACACATTGCATTCGAACTTACTAGGGCTGATTTTTTTGCATCGCTAACATTCTACAGTAAATCATGAATATGGCGAGGGCACTGCCAAGCCACAGGTTCCCGTCTAGAACACTTCCAATTCATGTTAAAACACCACTGTGGCACCATCTGCCTATGATATAGCGTGAAGTAAACGAATGATGTTTAATATAAGACACGTTCGCGCAGTCCTGTCACTCCTGTCACAAAATTTAATTTACATTGCTTCCGTTAAGTTTATTTTCCCGTTGTTAACATAAAATAGCGGATAGTAAATTTTGAAATAAATGCGTATTTCTTTGCTCTACACATTTCCACTACTAATGAGCGTCTTAGATTTTAATCTGTGAAGACTGCTACGAATAAAATACCACAAGACTTTATTTATCTGAGTATTCTGATTTCCTAACCATTGCCATCTCTACGAAATATATAACATTCGTTTTTGTTCAGATTTACTGTATAAAACAAGTATTTTCTTCTCCTTTTACAATTACTTATACCTATTTACTTCTATATATTGCAAATGTTCTCTTTGTACATACCGCAGTATGTGCGCAATATTCCCGAAACATTGCACAAACGTGACCATTGCAATATTCCACGGCAATGTTTCCACAATGTTGCAGTCAAAATGCAATGCAACCTGCAACCAAATGATAACTTTGCAATGTGTAGCAACATTTCTGCAACGTTCCTGCAACAAAGTGTGCTGTAGGGTAAGTGACCCAATTACGGACAGATTAGTGGTACTCCGGGCCTTTTGTTCTTTGGAAATAATGACAAATTAGGGATAATTGTTTTTTTTTGTGCCCTCTAGTAAGTTTAGTTAAGTTTGCGCCTCGCTATTTAATAAATAAGTGGCGGAGGACAGGCGCTTAGACGTTGGCAACGTCGCGTCGGTTACTAAGTATGTAATACACATTCCTTTTTGCTAGTGAGGCGCAGTGAAACATTGAGATAATTCAACAAAAAAACTTTTGGTTACTGACTAGCTTGGTAGAAACTGATTGCGCCCTATGATCTACAAAAACTATTAATTTGAAAAAAACGACACCTTTCACCCCGCCGGAGCGCGGCTAAATATAGTTTCAAAATTATAAAAAAAAATCAGTGAGCTTTCTGACACACCTCACACCTTTTTTTCACTGTGACGAGGAAAGAATCCAAAAATTTTTTTTCTCGACCCAGCCGAATCTGTATAAAAAAATTTCAGTATGGCGATATATTTATAAAAGGACTGATTGTGAGTGCCGGGTTACGACCCTAAATGCCCCATTGTGCGACGCGCCTTGAATGCAAAGTAGTTAGAAGCGCGCAATAAAATGCTTATAACTCGGTTAATTGAATGAATTTCAATTAATCTTTTAGAAATATCTTTTTAAGGCCACAAACTATGAGAAAATGTACAGAAAAGAACGAGTTATTAGAAGCGCTATACTGAATTACCCCTTTAATAGAGCATTCTCTCTTGTTTCAGGAAGTGTGATATGTTAACCGAAGATAATAACCCGACAAAACCAGCAGGGGTTGTAGATAATGTTAGCAATGTGTCTTCATCAACAGAGGCCCCGGTGCAGCACCCCCGTGCCACAAACAATGGTAAATGAAGTTCATGTTTGTCATGTATTGGCACAATTTTATAATCGAAACGTTTTATTTTGATTTATTCATAATACGCGATCCTCCTATCCTGCGGGGGAGTCCCTTACCAAAAAATACAAATCTCGCTTTTATGAGGTAGCAACGGCGTTGCACTGGATTTGCTAACAAGGGAACACCGCGAACCCGGACTCACCGATTGGAACGCAACTTGGTGGGTTTTTAGAGTGACTCAAAACAAGAACAACGGTGTGTTTCATTTGTGCCCTATCGCTCGTTAAGGGGGTGAAAACTAACCTCAAAGTCAAATTGCCACTTCCACTTTTTCACGTATAACTTTCCAAGTACAACAGACAGAAAAAAATGTTTCAAACAAAAGTTTAATGGCGCAATAAGCGCTACAAAATAACGATAACGAAATTTAACAATTCTTTAATTTATATAATAACTATAAATATAGGGTGTTTTTTTGCGCCATTAAACTATTGTTTGAAACATTTTTTTTCTGTCTGTTGTACTTTGAAAGTTATACGTGAAAAAGTGGAAGTGACAATTTGACTTTGAGGTTAGTTTTCACCCCCTTAAAGGGCGATAGGGCACAAATGAAACACACCGTTGTTCTTGTTTTGAGTCACTCAAAAAACCCACAAAGTTGCGTTCCAATCGGTGAGTCCGGGTTCGCGGTGTTCCCTTGTAAGTGCCACTGAACCTCCAATAAAACATTTTAAATTTGACGCTTTGAACAGTTTCCGTCTGTATTTTTTGAGATCCCATCATTATTCGATTAAATTAAATTGCAAGTACCGCTAGCCCCTGTCTGTCTTCTAGAAAAAACACAGGATAGAGTTGCAATAAGAGATCACACACAACATACAAAAAGTATGTTTAATGCAGCTAGAAACACAATATTTTTATTAAAAAATAGTGTAAAATATGTCAGTGTGTACAGTGTGTAAATACATGTTTACAGCTTGGTAGTGTTGCAATCAATTTTTACTGTATGCATTGTACAAGTATACCTACATTGTATAGATGACTACGCAGCGTACAGCGTTGCCACATTTCAAACAGTTCCTTCAGCCAGTTCCAAAAATACGAGCACATTCCTGTCTATTTATTCAATTATCTAATAAACCGTACGGTACATCACCGATTTCTTTTTTTTGAATTTAATAGGAATACTTATGCTTTACATTGCGACATTTTTTTAGAACTTTCTCACTATTTTTAAGGACTCTGTGTAATATTTTATAGAAATTGTATCGCTTCTCCCATAATAGCCTGTTTATAAGACCGCAACTTTAATTTTAATTTTTTTCAAAAACGGTGCGATCAATCGACTTAAAATTTTGACACAATGCGGTCTACACTTCGAACATTAGATTAAAACACTTTTCAATGATTTCTCATTATTTTTTCTCCGGTATCGAACCTTTTTAAAGGTGGCCGTTCCAATGTGCGGCCAGCCGCAGTATACTGGTACAATGGAAAAGCATCCATCTCAACTCCTATGTGCGGCTGCGACTGCTGCGGCTGCGCCAGGATTGCTATCTAGAGACGCAGTAGCGTCTCGACCCCAAGTACATGTTTCAACACCCTGTATATGTCAACTGTCGCTACCGCTATCATTTACTCGTCGCCCGGCTAATCCAACCTTATCTGAAACTTTTTTCATTAATATCTCATCATTCCTGCAATAGTTCCTAAATTTAAAGGCACTTTTCTGATATAAACCGCATATAAGCTTTCGAATAAGACCAAATTCAATCAAATCGATCCACGCATGACAGAGATATCATAATATCGTCTCATGGATCTGTCGGGAACGGTAAGATTTTCTTATTCTTCTTCTTCTCCTTCTCCAAGAAAATTTTCGTCAGTATAATAGGTATACGCGTTACACGCACACCTTCAGCCAAAACGAACTAATACATGTTTCGTTTGTCAATTGCTATCTTCACTATGCAATCTATTCCAAATTTTGACAGCTTACAGTTAGGTTATAACCTGGCGAGTGTTAAATAAGATAAGTTGGCAAATTTTGAGATGCCACGTGTTTTTACAAATATCGTTGTACCATTGAATTGCAACCAAAATGCCGTCTCAAACACAAGGTAAGTTGCCGAAATTTGAATTGCAACATGTTTGTACATTATCAAACTGTTTTTTAATTATTTGTAACTAAACGGTGGATTTTATGTATATGGAGATAGTCGAAGCGTAAAATGATGCTGTGACGCATAATTTTGCAGGAAGGATTTTGTATACATACTTATTCAGTTATTTTTATACATGGACACCTTCGATAATTATTTTTTTATTATTTTATTATTATTTAAACGGAAAGCCCTTTGATCAATACAAATACTGCCTGAATTTAATTAGTGTTTCTGGTTTCAATAAAGAGTTATAAGAAATAATGATAAGAAATAGTCTGAATCGGTTCAGTTATCGACACGTCGTAGATAGATTTATTTAGGACACAGACCGCAAGATCACAATTATTATAGAAGTAGAAAAGAAAAAGCAAGGATACTAAAAGGCACATACAAAACGTTGTTTTAACTAGAAGAGACAGAGCAATGTAATCGATGGTCTAGTAGAGAAAAATATCGATACGTGGGCCGCGTATGGTCTGCGCCATCTGTTGATCAACATAGTTAGGTATCTGGCGATTGACCCGGGAAACATAAATACCCAACAAAAGAATTATAAATTTTGTAAATAAAATATATTTTATTACTGGAACTAGTAACTACACTTATCTAGCAAAAAAGGTCACACTATTTCTATTTATTTATTTATAAATATTAAATGTTTACTAAATTACTGCATGTGGGGCACAGTGGAACACTTTGCGTGGGGTAAAACGGAACACCTATTTAACCCACTTCCACCAATCCAATTGTCTTGAAACTTTGCAGGTGTGCGTAGTTATGATGACAATACAAAATTATAGAAAAAAAATGGGAGGGGTAAACAAATTACCCCGGTATCAATAAATATCTCCCATAACCACAAATCCAAACGACTTAAAATCAGCTTGTAACCACGAATCAAATTAATTCAATCTATATGCAATCAGCAGATAACCACAAATCAAAACTTAGACACTAAAAAGTAAATAATAAAAAATATTCAAAAACAATTGTTAAAAATTCAAAACTAAAAAATTCTCCATGCACGTGTTGATATTCATTATTCATGTAAAAATCCATTTGTATTTGATTATTTTCAGTAAATTTGAAGTTATCTGGTAAAATATTTTTTCTTATATGTATAATATATATTTTCGTTACATTTTATTGGTAATGGTTATACCTAAAACATATATTTATAGTTTTTTATATAAATGAATACTTTTTAAATCATAAAAATAAAGATTTTGTACGTTTACATAGTCTTCAAGTGGGTGTTCCACTTTACCCTACCACTTGA
Source organism: Andrena dorsata (assembly GCA_929108735.1). NCBI lineage: Eukaryota > Metazoa > Arthropoda > Insecta > Hymenoptera > Andrenidae > Andrena > Andrena dorsata. Next base: position 41,626,643 of record OV815487.1, read on the forward strand.
GCGAGGCGTAGGTTTCAATATCTCCGGTAAATCTTATTTTCCATTGTTGCCAAATATTTTTCTTAAAAAAGAAACTGAACTTCAAAGAAGGCTTAGACTTAGATGTATTAGTTAAAGTTACATTTAAAAAAACCATCAAATTCATCATTAAATACACAATTTACATATTATTATTGTTCACATCCATAAAAAATCTGTACCTTATACAGTACATATTAACACCAATTTTGGATATGTAATAAATAATTAACTTCAAATAACGTAACCAACACAGACAGTACTGTTGAACAAAATAGCACGTTATTTTATTGATATTTCATCCCCCTACAGGGCTTAGTTTCAATTTAATAAAAATTTTGACCTCGAAATCAGATTATACGACACCAAAATCTCTCCTTCATAATGATAAATGGTGAAATGTGAACGTCAGGATTTTTTATCACCTTTTCAGCGACTCGGACCACTGTGCGGCGTATAAGTAGGTACCTAGCACCCCGTGGTGCACTCGAAAAGCGTGCCCCTTATTACTGAAGTCAGTAATAACCATTGGTCGGAACCCGAGCGTCAGGTCGGGCCGAGCCGTACCATGAGGCAAGGGGCACGCTTTTCGAGTGCACCACGGGGTGCTAGGTACCTACTTATACGCCGCACAGTGGTCCGAGTCAGTGATGCCAGAATCGTGGGACACGGGACGGGACGTTTACCCCCACTATGACCTACCGTCGTCTCCCACTATGCCCTACCGGCGTCCCCCACTTTCTTGCCATCGCACTGCACACAAGCATATCCCTACTCCTGTCCGTGTGCTCGGTAGCCGAAGAGGCAGTACACACGGACAGGAGGGATATGCTTGTGTGCAGTGCGATGGCAAGAAAGTGGGGGACGCCGGTAGGGCATAGTGGGAGACGACGGTAGGTCATAGTGGGGGTAAACGTCCCGTCCCGTGTCCCACGATTCTGGCATCACTGAACCCAGGCTTTCGTACGCCTTCTGAGTTAAGTCGCTTATTCGCGCGTGCGTTTGTACGTGATCGTCCCCCGATATACAAAGTCACTATCCGCATATGCGAAGCCAGTTCTACGATATAAGATCGATTCGAACATTGCAATGAAACTCACGTTGTTATATTGTGTAAAGACGCCCAAACAATGCTCAAGTAACTCCTTCTTCCATTCAAATCTTCACAAATTGGTGTAATTGCCTTTATGAATATTTCCGGTAATGGGTGTTTGTGGTTATATCAAGTCTATACCTTCGTTCGCCTCCATTGACAATATAGCAAATGTAACTGTAACATTCATAATTTTTCGAATATCAATTTAATACTTTAAAGGCGTATTCTACAAATATAAATCGTAAAAAATGCAAAGAAGAATCAATTTTTGGGGTTAGGGGAGAAGCCCGTATAAACGGCTTATTTTTGTATGAATTTTTAGGATTTTTTTGCAAAGATACGAATGCGTCAATCCTTTCGGATCTTTAAGAGTATGTACTTTATTTAACATTAGAACAGTATCTGAAATAGGTTTTTTCGATATGCAAAACGGCGCCGTTATAACGTCTCTGGTAGTTATGTAAAACGGACCAATAAATTTTTTCAATTTATGTGCCAATTGGAAGAATATGAACCACAAATGGTATAAAAATTGCATATTTTAAAAATGTTTGAACTTCAAACAATTAGGTGTGATTTTCGCCAAAAATTCGCGTTTTATTTATTTAAAAACAGTGGTTAAAATTAATATTTTGATAAAACCTCGTGGTTCATATTCTGAGGAATATTATAAACTAAAAGTGTGCAAAACTTGAAGTTGATAGATCAAATAGTTTTTGAGTTATTCTCGCCGCCAATTTTGAAAACGTGGTTTCTATAAAAACGTGTTTAAAGTACGTTTTATGTATGCTCGGCGCTATATTATCAATACGGAGTTGAATTTCGGCCTAAAACATTGAGAATATATTTTTGAAATGTTTTAGAATTGATGTGTGGAAAAAATTTTGTTTCTATTTTTCGTTCGATTTACACGTTTCTCTCCCCTTAATCGAGAGTCTAAAACAGGGCTGCACAAGGAGCTGTTTTCGGCGCCTAGCGGCGAGTAACCCGCCTGTCTCGTTACTAACAAGGGGACCTTATAGTTGTGGACATCGCTTTTGGAACGACAGTATATGGGGGTCGTAGTACTCATGTAGTATGAAAATACCATTTCGGCTTTTTGCATGGTGGGCCTTCGTTTTCTAGATATTTTGATTTAAAGTTTTTAACGTATTTAGGAATCCAGATATATACCATTTATAGTAACCTACACCCAAGAAGGTTCCGTGGCCACAACGGTAGCGCGTCAGATTGTCATGCGGGCGGTCCGGGGTTCCAGTCCCCTGCGACTTCCATGGCTTTTTTTATTTATTTTTTAAACAGTTTTAATGCAGTTTTTCGTCGAAAGTTTCGGAATGAAATATTTTCGCAGTACAAGAATATGAAAGCACCAGTGAAAGAGACGATTACAATGATATGTTATGTTATAAATGCATTTTCAACCATAAAATTTGCGTAGAGTAATATGTAACGCACTATATAATACGTAATATTCACAAAATATATTTCCACCGGAAAAACTGTTTAAAAAAATAAATAAAAAAAAGTCATGGGAGTCGCATGCGACTTGAAACCCGGACCGCCCGCATGACAATCTGACGCGCTACCGTTGTGCGGAACCTTCTTGGGTGTAGGTTACTATAAATGGTATATATCTGGTTTACTAAATACGTTAAAAACTTTAAACCAAAATATCTCGAAAACGAAGGCCCACCAGGCAAAAAGCTGAAATGGTATTTTCATACTACATGAGTACTACGACCCCCATATACTGTCGTTCCAAAAGCGATGTCCACAACTGTAAGGTCCCCTTCTAAGATTAGAATCGGTGAAGAGAACTGCAGTAGTGTACGTGCATTCGGTATGACTTGAACCCAACCATATATACTGACGCTAAGAGCCTACGAGCACGTACATACACTACTGCAGTTTTCCTCACCAATTCTAATCTTAGCAACGAGACAGGCGGGTTGCTCGCCGCTAGGTGCCGAATACAGCTCCTTGTGCAGCCCTGGTCTAAAAGGTACTGTCGAAACAGTGTCGAAGCGATTTTCGTGTACACTTTTATAAAATATATTAATGTCAAAGGGGGGGTTTATTATAGACTTGAAAAACTGAAGACATGTGAACGTGAAACATTTTTGATCATACTGACAGAGACCGAAGTCAAGAACGAGGTGCAAGATTGTCCTGAGAACGAGAGTGTACCGAGCGGAGAATTGTACATTGACGAGAATGCTGAAGAAAAGGAGCAAGAATATCCAGATTCCATGGAAAAGGCAGACTACAGTTCGTTGTACCCCGGAGCCAATCAATTTTATAACAGGCACGTATCTTTCATGTTTGAAAGCATCGCTCGTACAATTTTCTCGATTTGTTACACCTACATCGATACAAAATGTTATATGTACTTTGCAGTCATTTCAATATACATATATTCATTAGACAGCGGTCTGGAAATAAAAATTCCTGTTTGGACAGGACATTCTTCCTTTTATACTTCACGATTTTGTCTATTTGTCTCTTCACTATGAATTATGTCGTATTCTTTTCCAGCCCTCAACGAATCAACGATAAAATAACACAACTACGATTATAACTCAAAACGCAAACATCAAAATTATATCTAACTGTCGGAATTCGTCCGTTTTCACAACAGATGTCACTGCAATATACATTACAGTAGAGACCCTTTAAGTAGAGTCACGCAATCACGTCTAACAAGGGGGCCGCATAGGTTATGTAATCGGTTCTGGAATGAGACTGGGTGGACATTGTAGTGCACACCTAGTGTTAAAAAACCGTAAAGGGATTTTGCAAAATGGGCCTTCGTTTTCGAGAAATTTGAGTTCAAAGTTTTGCGGGACAGTAGTATTTCAGTTGTGCAAACATTCTTACCAAGCACCAGGAATCGAACCGAAGAGACCTCTAGCACCGTAACCGAACGCCTTATTATCGCAGCTACGACCATTGCTTGGTAAGAATGTTTGCGCAACTGAAATACTACTGTCCCGCAAAACTTTGAACTCCAATTTCTCGAAAACGAAGGCCCATTTTGCAAAATCCCTTTACGGTTTTTTAACACTAGGTATGCACTACAATGCCCACCCAGTCTCATTCCAGAACCGATTACATAACCTATGTGGCCCCCTTGTAAGTTAGGTCGGTTTGACGCCATGTTTTGTCAAAGGTGTGAAAATAAAAATGGCGGCATAGTGGTGGTGTGTACAACGTTGTTTATGTATAAACTCCAAGTCATTTTAGAAGTAACTTACGACAGACAAGTTCAGACCTGTGAAACAAGCTACTATTGGCTATACCCCAAACAAACGCTCCCTCGGAGCCAATAGTAACTTGTTTCGCAGGTTTGAACTTGCTGTCGTAAGTTACTTCTAAAATGACTTGAAGTATAGAGGAGTTGTATGTATCGGTATACTACACCGCCATTTTGTATTTTCACACCTTTGACAAAAAATGGTGGCACCAATCAAAATCGAGGATGTGTTTGCGTGACTGTACTTATAGGGTCTCTACATTACAGGGTGTTCGGCTTCATGAGGGATAAATTCAAGTGGTAATTCTAAACGCCAGAATAAGACAAAAGTCAATAATAACGATATTGTGGTTGAGGCTTCGTTTTTTTAGATAGAAGGGTTTAAAAATATTCCTAAAAGCAGACAATCCGCGTGCAGCGGTAGTTACACGCGGGACAACTCAGGCGAGGGGTCGAGCAGATATGCCTCGGTCACATTAGTCAAGTTTACTGGCTTCAAGTCGCTTGAATTCAAGTATACTAACTTCAAGTTGGTGTTCTGATAGTGTCAGCTGGCTTCAAGTTACTTTCAACGGTACTGGAAGCTTGAAGCAAATAATTAAGATATCTAAAATGGCGTCATAGGAGGGGGTATTTGCTGGCTTGTGCATAATAAAAAACGAAATTAAGAATGAATTATTGAAGATATTAAAAAAAAAATGATGAAAATATGTTTTAACTACGCACGCATTGGATTGGCGCTTATAACCTGACTGTAAGCTGTCAAAATTTGGAGTAGATTGCATAGTGAAGGTAGCGTTTGACGAACGAAACATGTGTTAGTTTCGTTTTGGCTGAAGGTGTGCGTGTAACGCATATACCAGTCGGCTTACCATCGTGACTCTTGTATATACGTTCACACTATTCACATTGTGTTTCAAGGCAACAAAAGTTGGAACACTCTCTACTTCGCTTGAAACTTGAAAGGATATTTCAAGTGAAGTGAATAACAGGTTCACATTATTAAATTTACTGATTTCTAGCGACTTGAAGTCAGTAAACTTGACGAATACTTCGCTTAAAACTTGCAAGAAAGTTAAAAAGATTTTTCAAGTCAAGTGAATGGCAGGTTCACATTAGTCAAGTTTACTGCTTCAAGTCACTTGAAGCCAGTAAATTTGACTAATGTGAACGAGATAGTGTCAGCTTTTGAAGGTCCAACAGACGCGCTACTATTCAGAGTTTCCTCTATAGCAGCAATTCAAGCTTAGCAAGATGGAGTGACCTTTTCCACGCCTCCAAGTGAATCACCGTGCAGGCCACAGGGGGGTGGAACAGTCAAGGGAAGGTGAAGACCACGCTTGACTCGATGGGAACACCGTAAGGAATTTTTGCTATAGGGTAGGCTTTGAGAGTAGTATAGCTAGGAGAGTTCCAACCCAAATTTGAGTATCCCTCTCCCCTCCCCCACCTTGAAACTCAAATTTGAGTATCCCTCTCCCCTCCCCCGACCTTGAAACTCAAATTTGAGTTTCAAGGCCGCATGAAAATCCAATCAGGCGGCGGCGGGTGACGTCATAGAGTTGGCGGAGTGGTGGGGGAGTGCGGTGGGGGAACTTTAGGCGCGGGGGGAGCGGGGAGTGGAAGATTGGTTGCGCGCGCACGAGCCGCGGAGTGGGGGCAGCCACGATGATGGAGGGGATCAGTCCGGGCCGAACCGTCGCGGAGACCTCTCCAGACCTGACCCACCCCCGAAAACTTCTTTCCAAACCAATATGCGGCATACAGACATTTTAGTTCCAACGCAGAGAAATAATTTATTTTTATCGGATGATGTTTCGGGCAATGTTCGGAAAGATCGGCATTTTACAAATCACGTATTCGGAGGAGGGAAAGAGAGGGCAATATTTAAAAGCTAAATTCGGAGGAGGGAAAGAGAGGGAGCAATATTTTAAAGCTAAATTCGTGGAGGGAAAGAGAGAGCAATACTTACTTGTTAGCGTCGCAGCGTCTCGCGCAATCGCGTGTAATTTGAATCCTCTGGAATAGCCGCGCAAGGTGACATCATTTGGTGGCGTGAAGAATGAAATGTAATACACGTAGAGAAATAATCTTAAAATTATGCGAGGGAAGTTGGAGGAAGACAGGTAAATACAATGTAGAAATAATATGTTTTAAATGATAATACATTGTTACAAATTACAATAATAGAAATATAAAATAAAAGAAGAATATAAAATATAGAATAATAACATATAAAGAATATAAATATAAAAGAAAAGAAAAATAGAAAATAGAAAAATAATACAAATAAAAAAATACCTAAAAGAAAACAAAAATAGAAAATTGAAAAAATTAGAAAACAGACAAAATAATATGGAGCCGTATAATTAATCGGAGGGTTTCGCCTTTGTTATGAGCAAGTCAAACGTTGCGTACATAAAAGATATTGACTAAAAGAAACATCAAACTTAAATGTACTTTTACAAAATACATTCCTTTAATTTTAGATACTTGATTTTAAGGATTTTCCCTATACCACCTAGTACAGTATACCTAAAATTTGAATGTGGTGCCTATACCCAATTCTTGCAACTTTTGATAGTAGAATTAATATAAGTTCACATGCAATTACAAATTCTCTGGTAACGTGTATGAACGCACCAATTGTCTGTTAATAGTTTGTACAACTCACCTACCTATGGATCAGTCACGGCTGGGAAAAATACCACAGGCTTGCAAACTTCTTACTTGACTTCGTACACCGCACCAAGCTCCATGTCTCAGTACTCGTCTTATGCTACTTATAACAGCGGTACAGCAAACTTTCCCAACGTAGCTCAGAATATATCTTCGTCTTCTCAGGTATTCATGACATATGATTCGGTAATTTACATCAGATATGTTACCGCCGTCGTTCTCTTTTTTACAGAAGCTGGACTATAGTGCATACAGTAGCAGTTTATACGGAAACGACAGGGTACCATTACAATATTCCGGATATTACCCCATGCACGGTTATCACGCGGCGCCTGCGTCGTTCAACATCGGAAACCTGAATTTTGCGGGTAATGTTTTTATTCCTGTTATAACTTTAGACGATGGCAGCTCTTTTGTTTTCAGAGATAAATTTTGAAACTCGGTATGAGTTGCGATTAAACTTAACAAATGGGGTTACTGTATCCCCCTCTACCCTCATAAAAGAATTATGCGGTCCCCGGATAAGTTGATAATTTCAGGTTCCGAAGAGTAGCTCTTATCTGGGGTTGTTGGCGAATTTCACATTTCCGATTTTATACTTCACTGAGTTTTATAGTTTTCGGCGCTTGAGAATAGGGGATCGGGACCAGAGCCCTGCAGCGAGGGCGGGTTTCACCCGCCCGTCACCCGACTGCATCTCGATGCGTCTGAACTAACCCGCGCTACTCGCGGCGGATGAGTCGGGTCATCGTTGATTTCTATCCACCCGAGGCGAGTAGGGTGAATCGAAAGACGGCCGGGTAACGGGCCGGTTGACCCGCGATATACCCGCCAGTTGCAGGGCTCCGATCGGGACGACAAGAATCGAACTAGTCATTAAGAAGAGGCAAATGTCAAAGTCCGCATTTCTCATCGGATCTACACGAAAGAAAGTAACAATAGATTCTTTGTGCTTTCCCAGTGAAAACGATACCAAACACGACATAATTTGAGTTTGAGGAGACTGGGGAAAGTCCACACGTTTTTCAGTTTCCAATTTTTGTCATTTTTGTTTGAATTAGTTCCTTATTATCAAATATTCCAAAATATACTTTGGTCTCTCCTCCGTGATGTATTGTAAGTGGAAACTTGAGAAAATATATAAAATATATACAAATATATACAAAATAAATGGAAAAATGTTATTTTGATGAAAACAAAATGTATCAATATATCCCATTGCGGGGCACGTTGATACATGTCCCGCAATGGGGTACATTGATATTTAACGTTTAATGAATAACCAATAAATTTGAAAAATAAACTTTTAATCTAGATACTTTCAAATAATATATGTATACTAACTGACGTTAAGTGACTAATGTTAACTGATGTTCTGATGTTTCAGTATGTTTATACACTATATCCGATTTGTTTGTATATTATTTTTCACCCGCTGTTATTTTACTAACTAAATTTTACTAAGCTCAATACCGATTCGGTATCGATTGATTCGGTATCTGCTCTCGCGCTATATCCCCACCACTCCGCCATCTTTATGACGTCATACGCCGTCGCCGCCCGCCCGCCGCGTTTGATTTCCTCCGACCTTGAAACTCAAATTTGGATTTCAAGGTCGGGGGAAGGGTGGGGGAAATCCTTATCATGACCTTGAAACTCAAATTTGGGTTGGAACCCGCCTAGCTATACTACAACCCCCCCGTGCTCCCGCCCACCAAATTATCAATATTCTAGTAAAGTACTTCAGTATAGGTATGTCACGACCTGAGCAAGCACACACAAATCGGTAGTTGGTTGGGGTCAGTTCTGTATACTTTTGAGAGATTCAAGAAAACAAAATGGGTTTCAGAAATGTACTCCCTCTCATGTGGGGGGTTGTCGGTAAACAAATCTAATCTGAACCAACTACCGATCAGATTTTTTTGCGAATATCTCGAACTAAGGGGACGATAACACGTGTAGGGAAAAGTTGTTTAGAATGATGACTTTAACAGATTTCAAGGTCATCTGAATAATTACCAAAAATATACCTATGCGTTCCAGCAAAGAAATTCAGATGACCTTGAAAAAATTGAAAAAAGTGACCGTGAAATTTTGTATCATGCACCATGCTTCTGCTTTGAAACTAATCTGATTATGTTTCAAACATTTTGCATTATAATTAAAAATAAAGGATATACGTATCTAGGTGTTCCGGTTGTAAAAGCACATCCTGTATAATAAGTAATGTAGAAAGAAAACATGATTTTACAGCAACTATTAACACCTTATGAAAATAAAACATTATTCCGATACCATTTTTGTCCAACTATGATCAAATTTTATTTTCCTGCGTTTTTCATGTAATTTTGTCTGGCGTTTTGACTTTAAAATGAGAAATACTTTATTTTATGCTTACGTCTAATAGTTTAAAAGTTAGAATTTTCTTGTTCACTTGAAAGTACGTCGTTACGATAACACTAGTTTACAAAATAAATAAAAAATTGCGCAGCAGATGCCACTATTTTTTCTTATAGAAAATGGCCCGCTGATTTCGAAAATAAGGTGTAAAAAATTTCTCTGGATACGTTTTCGAGATATCGACCGGTGAACTATTTACCTGTCTGTCAAAAAGCTGGTCCACTTAATTGCGAATATCTCGTGTTGCGAATGACCGATATGGTAAAAAATGATCTGAAATTAAAGATAGGTAATTGAATCACCAACAAACCTACCTTACAAAATTTCGAAATCAGTTCAGTAGTTCGGGTAAAATCAAATGGCTATATGTGAAGAGAGTCATTTTATTCGAGCGAAATTGACATCGACAATTGTGGCACTTGATGGAAAAAGGGCACATAGGCCTATGTATATGTTATACATATAATATATCAAGGACATTACTTCTCTCGCGTTCAGATTAGCTAAATCAGTGCTGTTCAAGGTCGCTCCCGCGGGAGATTGAGGTTCTCCCACTCTCGTCCGCGTTGTCAGGGATACCGCGCGACGCTCACCGCGAAGACGCTTGCTCGGCTAGCTCGTCGTGGCAGCCTTCGTAGCGTCGCGCGGTCTCCTTGACAACGGAAGGCACGCTGTGCAAGATAAAGACTGGAAGGGGAAGCAGGCGCGTGAGGGGCCCCACTGTTGGTCACCGCTGAGCTAAATGCTGCTTTATTACCGCGTACATTTGTTGGTGATTCAATTATCTTTAATTGAGATAATTTGCGACCACATCGGTCATTCGCACCATGAGATATTCGCAATTAAGTGGGACCACCTTTTTGACAGGCAGGTAAAAAGTTCGATATCTCGAAAACGTATCCATAGAAAATTTTTAGACCCTATTTTCGGAATCAGCGGGCCATTTTACATAAGAAAAAAATTGTGGCATCTGCTGCGCAAAATGGCTGTAAACTAGTGTAATTATAATTTATTTGCGATTATGATTTGTTACTAACGATTTCCTTCTTTGTAAAAAGATTCCACTAAGTCTGCGCTCACATTGGACGCAACAACTCACGATGCCAGTGATCTTACCGTACGAGAAACCGCAAACATCGAAGGTAATACAATTCTTACGTGTGATTTTATACTATCATTCTTTTTTTTATTATGTTGAAAATCATTATCCTTGAGTGCACGCAAATAATCGTATGTAAAGGAAGAAGTAACACTTTCCATATACTTTACTCTAATAAGGATATGTTTGTTCAATCTTATGGAACAAAAGCGAGCTCGGAGCGAGGCCAAAATTCGTTGATCGTTTACAGCGGGCAATTTCGTATTTCTTGAAACGAAATTCATTCGGTCTTTTACAGCTATAGTCCAGGGAAATTAGGATCTGTCTTCGGAATAAATCCCAGCAAGCAAAATTTTGATACTGGGCCTTTATTTGACCGATTTAAACAATATGTCAATATACGTCAATAAAATTTTACACAGGGTTAAAAAAAATTGACGTTCGCGAATGTCTCGTTATCTAGCATTTTTACGACAAAAATAGTTATTACGGAATTTATAGCCTAGGAAATTCTCTACAGAAAAGGTCCTATGGGTTTTTTCCGTAGGAGTTACCATTTTCATGTATGTCGGGTTACTAGCAAGTAAACATGCACTTATATGGAATGGAATTTCCCGAATTGGAATATAAATTTTTAAAATATTCATAGTAACTAAGAAATCCTGAAAATTATATCTGCAATGGACCTATTTTACTCATGTTGTCAATAACATTCAATATAGCCTCAAGGCGTACGCGGAAAACGGTAAAATCCTCTTATTTAAGAATAATTGGCTAAAATATGGCACCTGCATGTTTTCTGTGGTGCTGAGTACGAATATGACGTTATTGTCTGTGTAAAAAAATCCTAAGGTAGTTCTTTTAATAAAAAGTCGTTTTTTTTAGATAACTCAAAATGGTAACACCGAAGAATTTTTTAAATATTTTTTTCGGATTATTGGTAACAAATTACTTTAAAATCCATTTTAACCTGTTTTTAACTCCCGCGGGCTACATCTGGGCCCATCGGGTAAGATACCAATTCATAACCAGGTTAGGTTTAAGAACAGTCTGTGACTAAACCTTGCCTTTGCGTATCTCTGTTTTCTTTCTTTCGACGACAAACGCGATTCTCATTGTCACTTGTACAACCTTTATATACCTTTATTCCTTTTTTATTAAACATTATATTTTCCATCTCTACATAAGTTTTAAATTTGTAGATTTAGTGTTTCACATATCGACAGCAGATGGATCCGGCCAAAATTTCTCCGGCCCTTCCTTTTTTAGTTATCTCCAAAAACCGATTTGTTTATTAAAAGAACTACCTGAGGAAATTTTTTTATACAAAAAATAGCATCATATTCGGATTCAGCACCTCAAAAAATACAGATACCACGTTTTAGTCAATCATTCTTAAATAAGAGGATTTTGCCATTTTTCGCGTGCGCCTCAATAACATGAATAAAATAGGTCCATTGCAGATATAATTTTCAGTATTTCTTAGTTACTATGATTACCTTAAAAATATATATTCCAAATCGGGATACTCCATTCCTTATAAGTGAATGTTTACTTGTAAGTTCCAACCCCCATAGTCTTGACAGGGGAAGATCCCGAACCCGGAAATTAAAAAAATTACGAAACTATGTAAATATGTAGGGAATGCCCCCTGAGTACAACGCAATTGTGTTTGCTGCCCAAATTCAAACCAAGAGGATGCAATTGACCCCTGAAAAATTTTCTATTTCGTATTATTACTCGCGAATTGTAGGAGCTAAAAAAAAAGTGTTTACAAAAAGTTACTTCTTTTAATTAGGACTATCATTTGGTAAATTATAGTTCTTACACTTCTTACGGTTCTCGAGTTATAACAGAAAATCGAAAAAAAAACGATTCTCACGAGTCTATTTCACCCCCTTAGAGTGAATTTGGGCAGCAAACAAAAAACTGCTTAACACATACCTATATTAACCTCTACATATCCCCAAAGTTTTGAAAAAATTTGAATTTGCGAGGTGGGGATCATCGCTTGTGAGAAAGAATACACTCCTTTCCACACCACCTCGAAAGTAGAGCACTGTGCGTGTTTTTTTTAAACATCGTGTTCCCAGTAGGCCTAATCGACGATGTGATTGTACCAAAAATACAAAAATTACGTGTCTTACCAATCTGTTGCGTCAGTTTCTTCAATTAGTATGGCTTCCGTTCAGAAATTGGCAGGATCTACATCTTCATCATTGTCCACATTGCTTTCCGCTATAAGATTAGAACGCTTCATCCTAGGAACGTGTTCCTTTTTTAGTTTCGTAGAGAATGTTCCAGGCTTCAATTTTCACTCACACCACTTGTTTGACAAACGTACCGATCGGAAGACATTTGGCTTTTTCGAGGTGGGGTGCTCTTCCGGACCTGGGAAATCGACTTTTTCAAAACATGTGAACATTCGCTTAAGTTGATAATTTGTTGTTTTTTAATGTTTTCTACAATTTTTGTGTTATTTAGCATCAAAGAGTTCAAGTAAGATCCCTGCTGGAATTGCCAGTTAGAACCGCATTGAATTTTGAACTGGATCTATCTGGTTCAATGCGGTACTACCTGGATTTTCAAGCAGTGATTTTTGGCAGTTCAAAAATGAATCCGATTCAATCCGGATATCCAGATCGATGGATGAAACAGAATTTTTCGGGTCCAAAATTTATCAGTTTCTACCAGGAATTGCCATTTGTATAAACCCGGATGGTTCATATCTGAAATTACGGATCAAAAATTTTACGGATTCAATCTGGAAATGCCACAAACTCTTTAGAGTCTGTCGCGATCCGGATTGGCAGAGAAAATAATTCACGGGATACATATGGGGTTCGAAGAAAAAAATTTTACCCGCTTTCCAATAGATTGGCGAATAGAAAATTAATGCGATTCCTTCCGGTTTTACGAAACTCAAACTTCGAAATAATTGATTTGGTTCGAACGCCGCTAGGTGGCCGCGATACTGGTAACTCCTCTCGCGGCAGCGATGTGCGCCGCGAGACGTAGGGCGGTATTCTCCACTGTAAACTAAAACGTCGAGATTGTTCGGATCAGGAAATACGCTTGAGTTAACAGAAACACAGAAAGAAGAGAAGATCGTTCAATTATTTGGCCACCAACTTTGATTGTGAACGCTTGATACTTTTTGCTTCGGGATCAGGAGCACAGAATGCAAGGAGCTAAACGGATGAAAAACGTTGTGGAAAATGATGAAATTTGCGAAACAAGCGGGGAGCTTCAATTCTACGGTACAACTTCCCTCCCTTTTTTATTTACAATAGTTTACATTCTTCTTTACTTTAATGCGTGAAATCGATGCCGAAAAAATGTTGCAGGGGTAGACACGAGTAATGCCGCGCGCTGTATACCGACACAATCTGGCCCGAAACATGGGTTTGGGGGAATAAAAGGCGTTAAAGTGATCACTTGCTGCATTTCGGATCTACCTGAATTATGAAGTACATACCACATACATCTACTATATTACGAACGCACTTGTAAGGTTTGATTGTATTGCCTTTCACTTATTTCAATAAAATGCAGTTAAGTGATAAAACAGTATTATTATTTAACGAGCCTCCCTTCCATTACATACTCCTTCCGTCTCCAACTCTATTGACTTCAACACATCACATCACACTAATCTAATCTTAAGAACCAATCGCCTTATGATCGCGCAAAATATGGTAAGTATTCAGGTAAGTTATTGAGCGCCCCGCGAAAACGAAACAAAGTTGCAAGAGCCAAAAATTTTCAACAATGTTGCAAATGAAATTTGGGTGTTTGAGAAATAAAATCCCGGTTTGCAACTTTGTGCTTTCTCGCGAGAAGCCAAATTTCGGTTTGCAACTTTGTGCGTTTTTCGCGAGAAGCCAAATTTCGGTTAGCAACTGTGTTGAGCGCCAAAATCTTCCAATGTCATTTTCAGACTATTTCGATTGAACCGAATTTGGACGCCCCGCGAAAATGCATCAAAGTTGCAAAGTACAAAATTTTTGCAACAATGTTGGAAATGAAAATGGCCTGTTCGCGAGAAAAAAACCCGGTTAGCAACTTTGTTAAAAATTTCGGTTAGCAACTTTGTTAAAAAGTTCACATTTGCAACAATGTTGCAAACGAGAGCTGGCGAAAAACGCACAAAGTTGCAAACCGGGATTTCATTTCTCGAACACCCCAATTTCATTTGCAACAATGTTGAAAATTTTTGGCTTTTGCAACATTGTGCATTTTTCGCGAGAAGCCGAATTTCGGTTTGCAACCTTGTGCGTTCTCGTTATAAGTCAAGTTTTGCAACTTTGTGCGTTTTTTCGCGGGGAGTGGGTTTTTGCAATGATAATACAGTTTTGTATAGTATTTTTCTCTTCATTTTTTTTAAAGCATGTTCAAAATATTACAAAAAAGTGATACAATCATGTACAAATGATTATTGATGTAAGTATATAAATAATAAACATATTTTTTCACTCTTAGTCTATATAATCACTTCACTGTATATATAAAATCACTGTCTTCTTATGTTCATTGTTGAGGTTAACAGCTTTCCATCATTTGTCCCACTGCAAGTTCCTGTCCACGGAGAAATATTCCCAAGTTTTATCTATAACATAAAGAAAAATATTTTTAATAACCTGACTTGTGTATTATAGAAAATACGATAGGTGTTACAACATAATTTCATGTAAAACGAATAAAGAATTAAATTATCTTTCCAATTTAACCATTACTTCATGTATTTAGAATCGAAAAAAATTACAAAAGTTTACCTACATGCTAAGTTTGTGAAATCAACTTTGCGCGTGAAAAAGATGTAGGAACATAGGCCACTTCGTCGATGATAGGAATAATTTGTGGGAATAGGGTAGGCATAATGTTGAGAAATGGTTTGGAATCGAGGTAGCAACCATGTTGAAATTGCGTTAGAATGTGTGGGAACTGCGATAGAATAGTAGACTAAGCTCGTAGACTAGTAGAGGATGCAGCATGCTTAAGACGAACTTAAGAATAAGCAACGACTGAGAATACCGCCCATAAGATCGGTGCCGCGAACTAACGAGGCAGCTTCCTCCGTGATCAAGACTTCGACGCAAGATTAATACGGCGGAAGCTTTTGATATAGTAGGTTTAAGAATAAAATTATATCAAACCTCGGCTCACGGTATAAACGGTAACGGTTATTCGACGCCTCCTTGATAAACTGAGTAAATTGGTCGAGGGACCATAAATGTGTCGCGAATACAAATAAAACCAGGTACTAAAATGGCTTGGAAAAACTGATGAGTATCATGTGAATTTTCATCTACACTTCTAGATTCTAGTTAGAAACAACTAAAAATTTGAGTCGATTTCATCCAAAAATATGTGTGTTTGAACATGCATTTACGATATGCAAATTTGTGCAAGAACTGGTAGCAAAATAATTTGAAAAGCCCAATAGACTCGATTTTGGTTTGGATCTGGATTTCCAGATAGAATCAGCTTAAAAAATAAATAAAGTTACTCAAGAAGTTTACTATACTGTTATGCGAGTTACTTCGTGTAAATCCGAGCAGAACCGATGACAAATTGTGCTAGGAAATACAGATAAATACCATCAAAATTTTTACATGCATATCCGGTTTGAAACTGATAGAAAATATTTTATCTGGTTCAATCAGCAATTTACGGGATGAAAACCGCATCAATCCGGATTTAAAATTTTTTAATGCGGTTCTAACTGGCAGTTCCAGCAGGGATACTTTTTAAAAAATAGAATTTGAACCAGGTAGGTGAATGGAAGGAGTGGGATAGAAGGGGGGCGGGGGAGAGAAGAAAGAAAATATCGATATACGAATCAATTATTTATTATAACCAACCATAATGAATTTAAAACACTGAACTTAATTATTACAAAAACAATCTTCAGAAATAGCAAGTAGTAACATCAAAACACGTTTTATGTCTACATTATAATTAAATAATAATTATAAATTAATAATAATATGTAAATTAATAATAATAGATAGGTAGTGCCTGACTCTGACAAATCTACCTACCAAATTGGTCCTACCCCTATAGGACACTTTGTTGCAGGAATGTCTCAGTGACATTGCGCTGCAACATTTGCAGGAGATATTTCTGCAACATTGATTCGGAGTGTTACAGCAATGGTCACGCAACGTATCGTAGATTTTACAGCAATTGTCACGCAACGTTTCGCAGATTTTATAGGAATGGTCACGCAACATTTCGAAGATATTATACAGCAATGGTCACGCAACGTTTCGGGCCGTAGGGCCAAAAATAAAAATATCGGTAGTAAGGTACTATATACCGTATCTTTGATGGACGCGACGACATGAATGTGTGCAGAATCGTTATAGTATAACGCCCGTGTGTTTTTTATAAATAGAAAATTCTTTTTTCGACACCTGCATGAAAATGGGTGTTTTTTTACGCCTGCTGAGTGGGTGCAAAATGGCCAATTTCAGTCGTATTCGCGTTTTCTACTTTTCTCCCAAGGGAAAAAGACTTTACACGCATGAATTTGGCGTTACCCTGTGTTATGAAGATGCAATTGTTCGCTAAGTAATCGTTATCCATCATGTATGTTTTATCTTAATATTACAACTGTCACAGCACCATTTTTTATTACAAAATAAAATGAGTAATGATGAGAGTGATAGCGATACGGGATACCACACGCCCCCCGAAGTAACAGAAGCTGCAAAAGTGATTGAGGAAAAATGCCTGCCGTCGAAATCAAAAGAAAGGTACGAGACGATGTACAACAAATTTATGGAGTGGCGAGATAACCACAAATTAAAATCATTATCGGAAGCAGTTTTTTTTTATTTTATTTTGTAGGAAAATAAATACACGAATTTATTAATTTCGACAGAATAAAAGAGCAATCGAACATGCAGGTGTTGAAAAAAGTATTGTGCGTGACAAGAGAGGGACGCGATTTCGCTGCGCGTGAAATGCTGCCCGAGCGCAGCGAGTCGGAGCAAACTTTACGGTCGTCGGAATCGCCTTCTTCTGTCCCTTGTCACGCAATGTACTACATATTACCTCAGTGAGATTCGAACTCATGACCTCGAGCACCGTAGACGAACACTTTACCGCTGCAGCTACAAATGTTGATTGAGGATATTGCTTGCGTACTCTAACTTATACTCCTACCGTGTAACACATTAAGGGGTTACACCACCTTGGCGCTCGGAAAAATAGGTATAAAAATGAACTTTTTTTGTTGACGCTGCCATTAAGTATATAAAATGATCATTATTTTTACACATATATATATAGTAGTTTTATGAACAATTTACAATATTGACGATTAAAAAAAAAAAAAATGGCGGTGATATAAGCCGATAAGTAGGACCCTCTTTTGAAAATCCTTGCTGATGGTGTACATGATTGCTTTGTTAAGCATCGTGCAATACATACAAAATATTTTTAAAAAAATTTGTTTACTCCCCGCTTCCCCCGCGCGCCCTGACTTCGCCCCTCCCCCACTCTTCCCTCAGAGGACCTGGGTTAAGACTCTCCTTGCCTTACTATTTAAGAAATTTCGTCAAGTGTCAGTTTAAGTCATTTTATTCAGTATGAAATAGGTATTACACGCGGGCAAGCGCTTTTATAACGAATCATATTTCAAATTATATGGCTCGTCGAGCCATTGAAGAAGCACCTCCCTTCTCAGAGGAACTGCACTCTAGTTTTTGATATATTTTTGTTAAAAATCGGTTATCATAGTTGACACGGAATTAATATTTGACCGCGTAATACGGCCGCGGCGGGTAACGCGTTGACTCCTAAATTCGGAGATCGCTAAATCGGTTCTCGTCAGGTGCAATTCGGACAAATGCTAATTCCGAGTGTTGACTGTTATAACCGATTTTGTCAACGCAAATATATCAGAAACAAATGACCAATGCCACTCAAGGGGGGGATTCGCGAACGGCTCGACGAGCCCTACAATTGTATATAGATACATATGACTCATTACATAAGCGCGTTTCGTTTTCGCGTGTCAGTATTTTTCTTATTAAATTTTGTTTTTCTATCTTGAATGGTTTCGGAGAAATGTAACTATATTTTCCATTCCGAATATTGAGGACAGTTTTCACTCCCCAAACGGAAACTTCAGTTAATAAAAAAATGACAAATCTAATATTTTCTAATATTTTACATGTGTGCTAAAAATCATTAAAATCGAAAATTTTTAATTTCACATGCTGCTCCTTACACGTGCCCCTTGTCAGTCCCAAAATTTAATTGCCACATTTAATAGCTTACTTCACGAGAGAAAACTTCGTGTCGAAATACATTCTTAAATTCAGAAAATAGTAATTGACTTGTATAAACTGTTATGTTATGTGAAGATTATTAAAATTTCATACATGTATGTATTCCAGGAGCGACGGCGAAACCATGCAGACGGGGAAGACGTCAGAGCGGAAGTGGAAACAGTATAGGCTCTGCGGATACGACAGAAGCCGGTCCCGACCGGATATTCATCTGGGACCTCGATGAAACCATAGTTGTATTTCACTCGTTGCTCACCGGACAATTCGCAACGAAACACCGTAAGGATCCCACCCTTCTCGCCCAAGTGGCGTACAGAATGGAAGAAATGATATTTAACTTGGCCGATACTCATTTCTTTTTCAACGACGTCGAGGTAAACGAGCAGTCTCTCGAATAATTTAATGTTAGTCCTTTGTAATATTAAAACCTTGTAAGGGGGGGGTCATGATTTATACAATCCAATGAGTTCAATATCTCAAAAATATTAGCCACTAATTATTTGCTGGTATCCTAAAAAATGTTTTCATATGTTCAAATTTCCTAATCGTCCAATGGATTTTATTAGAGGTTCAGCCATTTTTAAGTAGTATGTAATGACCGGAGAGAAATCATTCGCTTTAATGCTAAATGGCCTACATTTATCAGTAATACATACTAGGGTGGAGTGAAAACATTTTTTTTTACAATTTCGCCATCACTGTATGTTTTATTTTTGACCGTATACTAAAGCATTATACATACCAAAAATTAATAAGTTATTACATCATCCTCAGGTGGCGCATGGTAAATTAAAAAAAAATTATAAAGAGTATAAATTTTTTACAAATCAAGTATTCTGCGCTTTCCGTAGTGTCCTTTCTCGCTCTAGCAATTGTTGATTATTAGTTCTACTAACTCAAGGTCGGGAGGGGGCTAGTTTCCCCTCGATCGCTGTTCGCGGGACAAGTTCGGACCGCACAATGTATCTGATCTCGATCAATGTCCTTCCCGGACAATGCCCGGTCCGAACTTGTCCCGCGAACAGCGATCGAGGGGCCCCCTCCCGACCTTGAGTGAGTATAACTAATAATCAACAATTGCTAGAGCGAGAGAGGACACTACGAAAAGCGCAGAATACTTGATTTGTAAAAAATTTATAGTCTTTATAAGTTTTTTTTTAATTTACAATGCGCCACCTGAGTGTGATGTAATAACTTATCAATATTTGGTATGAATAATGCTTTAGTATAGGGTCAGAAACAAAACATACAGTGTTGGCGAAATTGTAAAAAAAATTTCACTCCACCCTGCAATAGTGTTGGCAAAATTGTAAAAAAAATTTCACTCCACCCTACTGTTCGCGTAACAACTTTAGACCGGCCAATATATCTGACGCCGACCATAGTATTGATCGGTTCCTACATTTCAAGGGTTGTAAAGTATCTGAATTCAATATTTTTCATTTCACTTGAATACTTAACCCTCTAGTGCATAGATTTTTAATTCAGTTGGAACAATTAGACTACTCTCATTTGGGGATGAAAAGACCGAATCCGATGCCAGTTTTCAATCTAGAGGAAATAATAATAATAATAATCATTTTTGCAGCGTGCGTAGCTCAAAAATGCACTTCAAACTAGATTTCTGTCAAATTGAAAACTCAGATTGACATGTTTCTTAGACCAATATGTGTTCTGTGGCACTATTTTTGGGCTGGCAAATGAGAATTCCCAACCCTTGGATTAAGGGGGAGACCACTGTAACGGTCCGAAATGTAAGGGTGTTTTCGGGAATTTATTTCAACCAAACAGCGCAAGTAAATCAATGTATTGCTCAGTATAGTTAATACTGTACATATCGAAGGGTAAGAAATTTTTTTATCAACATTTCAAATTGGGGAAACGTTGATAAAACAAATAGAAGCACGTCGAAAATTGAAAAAACTGATCGTCACGTAATGGCGACGGGGTTTCCGTACAATGCCCTTGCTCGTGTCAATTGGACGTATAGTTTTCTCTGTAGACTGTCAACGCGATTGAAAAATGTCATTCTGAGGAAAACGCGTTCAATGTTCCGCGCGGCTCAGTCGCGCGGTTTGACACCGCTTCACGGAAAACACCATATCTTCGTCAATTTTGCGAATTTCTTCATCAAATTTGGAGACAGCATTCTTGAAACGCACGTCTTTCAGAAAATGCAAAAAAGAAAAAATGGATTTTTCAGATTTTTTACAGTCGTCTCCCCCCTTAAACAGGTGCCCGCCTTAAGGCAGGTTTATACACTAGAGGGTTAAAGTTGTTAGGTATATAATGGTAGGTGAAAAGTTAATTGGTATAAGGTGTATTATCTTGCAACCTCTTTGATTACACCGCGAGATAATAAGCACGCAGTGTAACTCCACAAGATATTACATATTTATTAATAATGTATAAATTTAATTTAAAGAACAAAATAGATAAGAATATATTTTATCATCGGTGTAACTTCATAAAAATCAGATTACGCGTACCCGAACCATTTTGTGTCATAGGCCCCATTAAGGTATGGTTTATTTACAACCAATAGGTAAAGTTTCTAAACATCACGTTGAAATAATCGAGTTGGCGTAACATAATTGCATTTGATACATTTTCATACTGCGATATGTAGCTATAAGACGCCACGTTTTCAAATCGATTTTTTGTTCTGCAGGCAACATAAATGCAAAACCAAACAGTGGAATTACAATAACATATACCCCTTGTGTCGCCTCTCTTGACCGCGTAGTCCGATCACCACAGGGATATACAGGGTGTTCCAAAAACGCTGCGGTTCCTTGAAGGGGGTGACTCAGGGGGTGATTACAAACAACCTTTTCCTTTCCGAAAATGTTCTCCGAGGTTTCGTTAACGAGATATTAACAAAAAGCACCGACCAATCAGAGCGCGAGTCTGGCGGCCGTGTTCCCGTGCCAGCGTGGCCGCGACTACGAACAAGCAACTCGGCATGCATCGAAGGAAATTGCGTAGAATGGCAAATGAAAAAGACGTAACAAATAAAATCGAACATTATGTCATGGTTTGTTTGTCATTTAAAGTGAATAATGAATAAACCTAAATGGATGAAAATGATGTGTAACGTAAAAAGACGAATACACAGGTTTTTTCAGAAGAATCGAAAATAATAATTATTTAAAGTGGGAGGATAAATTGTAAATACGTAAATTTCCTTGTGTTAATAACGTAGCCACGAAAAGGTAATGTAACAGGAAATGAATGAAATGTGATCGTAGTTCGCTATTGTGATATAAATCCGTAAGTCAATAACGGCCAACAATATTGCTGATAACGAATAAGTGAAATTTTCAGAATTATCGCCAGAAATAAGCCACAGCCTGCGGTAAATTTAAAAATTAATGATCACCAATAAAGTAACTAAAACTCACCCTTGACGGAAATTCACCTGCAGCTGGAAAAGCTGTGTCACTGGGTCACTGAACCGATCCTGGTCATCGACGGACGTGTCCAATGCACAGCTGGTCCCAAGTACACGACACCACCCAAAGTTGATGTTCGCATGGAAGAAATTCTGTCAGTCAGTTAGCAATCGCGTCAGAGAAATGTTTTCTACACAAGAGTATTACGCGATGTTTTGGGTTTATGCCCAGAACAACGGAGACGCAACTACTGTTGTACGAGCATTTGCGCGGCTGTACCCACGACTCCGAACGCCAAGTGAAAATTCATTTCCACCAATTTTTATAACGTAGCAACAACACGTTCCATGAAAACTAAAATAAGTGATCAATGTTAATTGTAGGGAATAGAAAATTTACATGAGGAATCCCCGGGTATTATACGTATTTTTATGTTGAGATACGCATCTTGCGCCATCTACAACTACCGAGCGTGCCCACGCGGTCGTCCCTCTACGTTACATACTCACGCTGTGTTCTTGCGTACCGCATGGCGCATCCGTTTTTTGTTCTTACGTTCACAAGTATTATTAAACTTCCTTGTCACTTCTGAAGTCCACGATTCCTTTTCCACCTGTTTCCTCTGACCTCGTAACATTAATAGCCGTGCAGTGAAGTGAATATTCGATACATTAACTCGGACGCAATTGACGTTGCGACCATCAACTTTGGGTGGTGTCGTGTACTTGGGACCAGCTGTGCATTGGACACGTCCGTCGATGACCAGGATCGGTTCAGTGACACAGTAACACAGGTTTTCCAGCTGCAGGTGACTTTCCGACAAGGGTGAGTTTTAGTTACTTTATTGGTGATCATTAATTTTTAAATTTAACGCAGGCTGTGGCTTATTTCTGGCGATAATTCTGAAAATTTCCGTACGTAAATATTTCTTCGGGGTTTTTAAACAGACTTATTCGTTATCAGCAACAGTATTGACCGTTATTGACTTACGGATTTTTATCACAATAGGCTAGGTAAGTACCGCGGAGGGCGCCGCCTCGTGGTAACTTTTTTCAAAAGTGGGATGATTAATTAGTTAAAGGACAAACTTCAATATGAGGAATAAATTAATATTTGTTACTTGAATGTTTGTTTAACAATCTGAATTTTACCCCTCATCTCTCTCCAGTATACTCCCAATATTTAAAAAAAATCCGAGAGACGGCGCGAGCGCTCCGCGCCGAAGATATTTACCTAGCGTATAGCGAACTACGATCACATTTCGTTCATTTCCTGTTACATTACCTTTTCGTGGCTACGTTATTAACACAAGGAAATTTACGTATTCCTTATCCTCCCACTTTAAATAATTATTATTTTCGATTCTTCTGAAAAAACTTGTGTATTTGTCTTTTTACGTTACACATAATTTTCATCCATTTAGGTTTATTCATTATTCACTTTAAATGACAAACAAACCATGACAAAATGTGCGATTTTATTTGTTACGTCTTTTTCATTTGCCATTCTATGCAATTTCCTTCGATGCATGTCGAGTTGCTTGTTCGTAGTCGCAGCGCGGCGCGCGGCCACCCTGGCATGGGAACTCGGCCGCCAGACTCGCGTTCTGATTGGTCGGTGCTTTTTGTTAATATCTCGTTAACGAAACCTCGGAGAACATTTTCGCAAAGGAAAAGGTTGTTTGTAATCACCCACTGAGTCACCCCCTTCAAAGAACCGCAGCATTTTTGGAACACCCTGATCTCGCTGCTGCCGATACGGTGGTTGTAGGGGCAAACAACGTAGTTGTTGACCACGCGGCACTGATTGGCCTTTTTTAAAAAAAAAAAGATGAATATTAAGAAATAATGTACATTATGCCTTTTATAATGAACATATTCAGATACCTTGTACTTTCATGCGTCGAATGTAATCACTATTTCGCTACTCATTGTTATACGACGTGTAAAAAATAGACAATTTGAAATCGATGCTTGAAAACTATATGATTGAATTGAATAGCCTTACGGTTACATCAGGCAATTCTTAGATAATTTAATGTATCTACGATATACAAGGTGTCCGCGGGAAGACTGGACGGCTGGATATCTCCTAAAGTATTGGTGATAAATATTTTTACATGGAAATGCATGGTTCGGGAGGGGGGGGGGGGCTAATTTATTAGTGCAGACGAATTTTTTAAAACAAAGGATGCGTTCCAGTTGGGCCCAAATCGCCCGCACGGTCGCAATGTGTAATGGAAATCACGGGTGTTGCGGGCGATTTGGGCACAACTGGAACGCACCCAAAGAGTGACTCCAGCTACGCGCCCTCGGACGCGTCCAGCCGCAAAGACCGCTCCGAGACAAGCTGACGCTGCAATCTTGCCCCAGCAACCAATGCAAGATATCATTAGGTGTTCGGCATCATACATTTACTTGGGATGCGGTCCATTCCATGCTACGTTACTGATCTTCTAACTACTCTGATCATAATTTCAAAACGGAGTACACTCGCCCTATCGTCACCATCATTCGTTCTTATGCTTAACAGATCTTGTTTCGATGCGACGGTCGGGAGTACGCTCAACAAGGTTTTCCCAGAATGCTTAATGCATTGTTAAGATGCACCCCCGCCGCTTACATTTAATGATTTTTACAAGACATGAGAACCACTTACTATTTCCGAACGTCTTCTGAGAACGGTGCTGACGCGTCAGCACGGTCCCACGATCAGAGTATCGCGCAGGGACTAAGTGTCGCGACGACGACAGTCCCAGTACCGGAGGTATCCGTTTTCAGAGATAAATTATTATTAATCATTAAGCAAGAGTGCGCTCCACGAGGTTTTCCCAGAATGCTTGAAGCATTGTCGATGCGCTCTCCGTTTGTTAATGAGAAAAAAGAAAAATTAAGTTACGTTTCGGTACGTAACAACGCAAACTGGTTATTAGATTTCGACAACGGCATTATTGAAACTTTGGAGATTCAAGAATCCTGGAAATCATTAGACATCGTTCGTGATATTTACAACAAGTCTATTTCCTCAGATACTGATTTATCCGACAGAATTATATTAGCCTACCATAATAGTGATGTACGCGGACTGAATAATAAAATATTGAAATTGGTTGATGGAGAAGATCATACCTATGTGAGTGTAGATATAGCTAAACCTCGAGGACTTGATCAAACGGATGAAGATCTGCAGTTAGAATATCAGATCGAGTATTTGAATTAATTAAACTTCCCTGGATTCCCTGTGCACAAATTGCATCTTAAAGTAGGATCGGTTGTGATGCTCATTCGAAATTTAGGCATTAAGGATGGCCTTTGCAATGGTACACGTTTACAAATAGTTAAATTGCATAAGCATTTAATTGCCGGTAAAATTATGACTGGTGATCATGCTGGATAAGTTGTGTTCCTTCCCCGTATTAAATTGGATACAGGCGATACAAATGCAAGCAAATTACCATTCGTGCTACACAGAAGACGATTTCCAATTGTCTTAGCATTTGCTATAACAATTAATAAGTCTCAAGGACAGAGTTTTGATCACGTTGGAATATACGTCAACAGACCTTTATTCAGCCATGGACAGTTATATGTTGCATTGTCAAGATGTCGCTCAAAAAATGGTTTAAAAATTCAAAGTTCGAAGGTTATTGAAAATATTGTTTGGAAAGAGGTATTGTAAATAAAGAAATTGGCTCCCTCAGAAGTGGAGGAGGACGAGGACAGATCCGAGGAAAAATGAAGAGGAGGATTCAAGAATTCTTTCGCCGCCGTCTGGACATCTACAGTTCGAAAATGAAGTCGTGGTACGACAATCATGTTCACGCGGTAGAATTCCAACACTGAGAACGAGTGTAGTTGATCAAACCACGAGGACTAAAATGAAAGTGCCTGAAGGTACAAGCGGATTGGGAAGGCCCACACCGCAGGGAAGATCAGGTGGGCGATCCGAGGACGCTAGCATCTATAGCGTCTACTACGTGCTGCGTGGAAGGGGGTGCTCAAAGCCAATGAAGCGGCGGGCATGCAACGGATTGGGAAAACTCTAGTTGTGTGCTCTTAGGCCCTAAAGGTGAAGTTCCACGGCGCGTGACTCGGCTCGACCAGGATCGGCAAGTCGGCTTGGCGAGCGCGAATCGACGAGCCACGCGGCGTAGAACTTTACCTTAAGGGTACGAGCCTGTACGCACACTACTAGAGGTTTTCATATCCGTGGCATGTCCGCCGCTTTATAGGCTTCGAGCACCCCTTTCCACGCAGCACGTAGAAAACGCTATGGATGCTAGCGTCGTGGGACCGCCCACCTGATCTTCCCTGCCATACAGGATAACGGATAGGATCAACGACGTAGTGTACAGTATCCCGCGTTCAGCCCGGAAGAAGTGCAAGGTGGTCCACGTACGCCGCATTGCGAAATACGAGGGACGGTTCCAAGAGGAATGAAGAGATAACAGCGAACATGGATCCAAAGATGGAAGAACCAAAACGCGAGGATTCGGAGGACTCAAGAAAGAAGATTAATTTAAGCTACTCCGGAGGACTGGGCTGCGTAGGCAGGCTCCCGTTCTTTTGTCTATTTCAGAGAACACGGTACTCCACGACGAGGGACGAGGTGTTGGGGGACTGCTGCCGCGGCTTGGATGCGACCCCGAATTCCCCGAATGTGCCACAACAGCGTGGCGGCCCGCTGCGGGGTGCGGACATACGTGGAACCACCCCGCTACTCTCCTGGCTGGGATCCTGGCCGCGTCCCCGGTACAGTGCATACCAAGGGGTTCCCCCCTACGAGATGGGCAGCAAACGGGAAATGGTGATCGGTTGAAGGGGGGATCGCGGAGACGGGGCCGCTGAGGAGCTGCACCAAGACGGTCCCCTGGAGCAGCACCAGAAGCCAAAAAGAGGAATGGAGCCATCAGGAAGCCAAGGATTGGAAAACTGGAGGCGATGAGCAGAAAGAAGAGCGAGGACGAGCTGGCAGGTCTGGGCGGATTGATCGGAGAGCTGGCCGATAGCATTCTCATGATGGATGACGCCCTATTATCGCGCTCATCTCGCCTTTCCGTCATCCCAGTCCTGCCCGGCTCCACCGGATCAACCTGAGAGGAGGATAATATTGATGTTGTGCTGTCTCTTTTACCAAAAGAAGACTCAGGGGATGGAAATCTCGAGCAGGGCCGAAGGAATATGCAGCGGCCGTGCCCACAAATAGGATGCAGCGCCGCAACCGTCGGGGGACGTTCAAGAGAACGCAGGACGGAATCGCTTTGCTCTAAACTAACCCAAACTAAAATACTTAGAAAATAAAAAAGTGCAAAACGTAGAGGATGAAGATATAAATTTTTTTAAAAGTTTGTTACCAAACATTACAAATTTATCACCATATTATAAAATGGCTGCGGTCATCGGACTCAACCGTTGGGAACTGATCACTGAGCAGTCATCGTTCCGCTCAGTTCCGCTGAACGACACGATATTTTAGCAGTTCCAAAATCGTGCGGTAGCTGGTACTAACGGCGTTATGTTGTTGCGAGTTTCGATCCTCGCTCTAGCGGCGTTCAGCGCAAACTCTTAAAGCACGAAGTTCAAACAGGATAGAGTTAAGGATGAACTCTATCACATTAGAAATCGATCTTCGCCTCCTTCTTTCTCGCTCGAAAAGTGCACAACTTCATTATTAATAGAAATGAAAATGAAGACGAAATAGACGTCGAATTAGATCAAGATGTACAAAATATATATTTTTTACATTTTGTTGCAGCGACTCTTTCTCCTTCTATTTCTACTTGCTGTTTCCTTCAACTATATAAACTTTTTTCCTTTTATTTGATTGTGTGCCTGAAACTTGTGCCGATGTTGACAGCAGTGAAGAGTTAGCTGGTGGTGTAGATGCATAATGCGCGATTTATTTCAGAAATAGAATCTGATGTTAAATAACCTTGATCGTCTAGATATTGCATGTCCATTGTGTTACCTGCAAAGTCAATTATTGATAAAAATGCTGAATTATTACAATAATAATATATAGGTAAATGTACGTGTATCTTACGTACTACTGGAAGCTAAAAATGGTGGTGTTGCTAATGGTGGTGTGGCTAATAGTAGTGTGGCTAATGGTGGTAGCGGTAGTGGTGGTATGTCTAAAAGTCTTCTTGATGATATAGTGTGTCCAAAATTAATTGTTCGATCATCGGCGAATATGCTTTCGAATGTATCAAAATATTCCCAAGAAACTCGTCCACTACCAGTTCTTTTATTTTTATCTCTAATGTCCATGCGCGTTTTTTCATGTTCCTCATCTTACGGTCTAAAATCTCTATAATAATATTCCTACATCCATGATTGTTAAATTGGTGAACTATTTCCATCCACAAATTTTTTTTTATCTTAGGATCTCTGAACTTTTGTAATCGTTGCCGATAGGCATCTAATAAAAGTAATACATTTTGTCTGTGCCACTCAAATGCATCATCTATAAAATGTGCAAACTAAATATTAGTATGTATATACAAAATTAATAAGATAATAAAAATTGTGTGTTAGGTCCGACGTGACTCGGCATTGGGTGGGAGAGGAAGGAAAACTCTTAACACCGCGATGTACACTTTACGTGGTATAATAATAACCAAAGAGGAATATAATACAAAGACTAATATGGAGGCGCGTGGTCACGCAGCAATCGTGCCTGCCTGCCATGTTGAACTGTAAACTCCCTGCGCCCTCTGCGGGGACGCAGAGTCGCATAGGCGCGTGCGCAGTCCCAACATTGTGTTTAATTGAACAAAGCTTTTTTGTATACCTGTGGGATTACATTCTACCGACTCCGGTATTTCAGGTGTCTCAGGTGTCGCAGCTATCTCGAGTGTTGTAGCTGCTGCTGCTGCTTCATTGCGATAAATATTTTCACGCATATAAAAATAATCTGGATCTGAAATAAATAAAAATATTTATAAAATGTAAAGTTTTATATATTCATTAATTAACGCATTGAAAGTCATATATTTTTAACAGATTTTGCATCATACTTTTGAAGTGAAATTTCTTACGGCATAGTATTGAATTTGAGTGAGACGAAAAGTGAAACGCAGAGAAGGGAAGTGTTAGGTTAATTAAACTAAACAAAGCATATATCAACTTTTGGTTGCTTATTAATATAGCTTTATTCTTATTAGCTTCACAAAAATATGCACGTGTCGCAATACCTTTATGATACATAATACTGAACGGAAACGCGTATCGCGTAGATGGCGGTTTTACGCCGAAAATGAAAAGGAAGAAGAGTCCTCATTGGATGAACAATATAATCCAACAGGAAGCATGTTGTAGCACAAATATTTAAAATTATAGAGCAAAAATATGTAAACCAAATATAACCTACGCGACATTCAACGCATTAATAGAATAAATATAAATAGATATTTTTAATCAAATACCTGTGGATAATCTTTCGTGTATTTCCATCCCATCAGTAATTGCATAGGTAATATTGTTATAAATGTACTCTGCTGAGTAGAGATTATTTTAGTCCATGGGTGACGCCATCTTACAACTCAATACGTTCCGTAAAAGTAGCGGGGTTTTCTTACGCTCGAAAAAATGGCGACCGCTCACTAAACATATTGAGCAGTGAGCAACCTAGCGGTAGCGTTCAGCGAAAAATCAGTGAGCGGCTACGTAGCGGCTACGTAGCGGTTGGGTCCGCTGAACGCAGCCAATGTCATACAGAATGCAAATATTAAAAGTCACCCAAGAATTTATGATACACAGTACAAATGCATGTACAAATACAAATAACCAAAATACTCTCTAACTTTTGCATTTTATTTATTAATAAGTTTATTATTTAAGGAGTAGGTTTTATGTTTGAGAAAATAAATATTTCTAAAATGTTTTTTGATTAACCTTATTGTAATCATTAACCTTTCTTCATAAAATTCGCCTAACATGGCAATTGCACCAGTTTTTTTTTAATCTTATCCGATATCTTGGACAAAATGTGATCGAAGGTTTCTATATTCATTCGCATATATTCAAAATATTTCTGAGGATATTTTCTTGAGTCATTATATAAATGATGAAACTCGCCAAATTCATATCTATTAGTATTAATAGGATGCGTAGAATATTTACGTTTACTGCGTAGACTTCCTATGTACCATTTTACGGCACTTGAAGACAATAATAATTCTTCTTCAGAATCGCTAATATCTGAATTCATCTGGTTCATCTTCCCGAAACCTTAAATGACCGAAGCAGTACTATTATCTTAGAGCATATACTATGGAGGTCTCATTGAAATCGCGAAACTGTCGCCAACATGGTGCGAGAGAGAAAGACATGTGCGAGCGAGAGAAGTATATGTCCTAATCCACCGTAATGCGCATGCGTCGATATTGCCGGCAACGATTCGCGGTTACTATGAATATCGCTGTTTACGCTCGTACGTACCTTTTGAAAAACGGTTATATGTATCGAGTTGAAATTAAAAAATGCCATGCCGATATTGCTTGTGCGGTAATCGAGATAAATCGGCTTCCTATTACTCGTAAGTAAACATATATAATATTTAATAAATAAAAATTAATTAAAGAATATGGTGCACACAAGTAAACCATAGTGTCACCCCAACAATACGTATGTATTCGTTTTTAATTTATTTCGGCAAGGTGGTCAATTACTCCCTTGATTATGGGATAATCCGACCACATGTGTTTTTCTTACTGTAAACCCATCTTCAGATTCAGGGAGGGAAAATTCCATTATACAAGATAGGAATCTGACGTTAGAAAACTGAGACGAAAACGAATGTGTGGGATGCGGAGAAAACTATTTCGAAATCACGAAAAGCCACAATTGGATTAAATGTGTGCACTAGGAAATAACAAAATGCAATAAAAATGAACGAATAATTATTTTTTGTATATTATATTATATTATATTATATTATAATGCATTATAATTTATTGGTGTGTGTAAACATTTATTACGCTTGTGGGGGAGGGGGGGCGGCCTCGCCAGCTTCCACGTGGCTGCTGAGCTTCCCAGCTTCCGCGGGGGTGGCCTCGCCAGCTTCCACGGGGGCGCGCCCAGCTGCCACGGGGCTGCTGACCTTCCCAGCTTATTCTGGATTGATATTTAAAATTTTTAAATTGTATCTTGAGCTGAAACATTACAGTGAAATTTCATTATTTTCTACTTCTACCCGTACATATATATGTAGAGGAGGACCGGGGATAGTGTGTCTATTTTCCCGGTCTCCCCTATATATTAAAAACACATTATAAATCACATTCTATATAATTACACTTTTCAATTCTTTAATTAAATCCGCCACTATCTACACAATATACTATGTACATTAAAATATATACATACAACATCAACGATGCCGGGAATGTGCTGCGATGGACAAGATTATTTGGGTGGGGGAACACCTACAGGAGTGGTGGTAATGTGTGCACACGTGATGCGTGATACACACATTACCACCACTCCTGTAGTCCCCCACCCAAATAATGTTGTCCATCGAAGAACATTCTTGCTAACGCTGATGTTGTATGTATATATTTTAGCGTACAAAGAACTTCGCACAAAGCACTATACATCTTAGCTATGATTAGCTCTTAAATTTGTTGATAAGCAGCAAATTTGCTCCACTTTCTCGCATAAAAGGGAGGCGCATTTATACGTCACAATATTTCCAGCTGTTGAAAATAGTCTTTCACTGTATGCCTGGCTAGCTGGAATGCCCAACA
Organism: Andrena dorsata; assembly: GCA_929108735.1. Classification (NCBI taxonomy): domain Eukaryota; kingdom Metazoa; phylum Arthropoda; class Insecta; order Hymenoptera; family Andrenidae; genus Andrena; species Andrena dorsata. The sequence goes on from OV815487.1 coordinate 41,658,634, forward strand.
CATTCTGTGCCGTAATGGCCAGATTCGGCAACCGTGCTGAATTTTCCTGCCACCATTTCAGAATACGTTTATCGGCTGGTACGACCTTTTCATTATAATACCATTTACATTTGTTGTCTATGGTACGTAGTGGATTTTCGTTATTTTGCTCCTCCTCCTTCGAAATATTGGAGAACTGTTCCATTAAACTTCCCGCCGACGTTGATGCTGCAATGAAAATATATAAAATACGTTATTTTGCACTGTCACATAACATTAATTTTTTTTCAAGCATACCTGAAGTCTCTGACATGTCATTTGTCGTTGCCACATCTGTTTCTCGGATACCTGCGTACTCCATAATTTTACGCTGCAGTAATGTGTACGCCGATTCCTTTTTTCCGTCCGGTAACAGCCTGTCCTTAAAACAAGAGTCCAATATCATGGCCATTATTAAAATTTGGCACTCGTCAATAAAATTGAACCTGATATTTAGGCCCAATAGCAGGTTGTTCTGCAGATCTATCGCAGAATTAGAGACCTGCTGTTGCGATAAATTAGTTAACAGTTTTTTCAACATATGCACCGTCGGTATATACCGAGATAAAGTGGGTGCTTGATCTACTGTCGTGATTAATGTCGCTGCTTTTAACATTTGTAACGAATCACAATAATGCTGGATGTGGGACCACTCGGTACGGGTTAGGTTTTCGGGCATTCGAGAAATAGGCGCTCCATCATATCGTATTGCGAATTCCACCTGGTTGCCATATCGCGAATAAGACAAAGTGGTTTCGATTTGGGAGAAACTTTTCTCTGCTCTTTCTTCAGTTGTTGTTCCGCCGACGCAGAATGGTGAAAGAAGCGAAAAATACCTCTGCATTTTTTCAGAAGTATGGGCATATCTTTGCAGCTTTCAATTGCGTCCTTCGCTACGAGTTGGAAAGAACATCAAATCAAATTTAACATAAACCAAAAATAATTTTTAATTTATTTCTAATGTCGACTTTTTTGTACATTTACCTGCAATGTATGAGCAAAACAGGGTATGCGTTCCCATTCGCTACACAATTTTACGGCTTTCACGATATTTGCCGCATTATTCGTGGTAAAATATATTTTTGTATTTATTTTATTCATACCCCATTCCTCAATGCCGGTGCGCAATATCTGGTTTAAATTTTCACCGGTATGGGATTCTTTGACTGGTTTTATTCGCAGTGTATAATTTTTTAATTCAAAATTGGAATTTATGTAGTATACATTACACATACCATGTGAGACATGTGTAATAAACTAAATGAACGACAATTAATATAAATTTATCACGCAGCAGAATATAATGAACATTCCCATCAGTTCAACCCATTTTTGGAAGTATTTGAAGCATTCGTAGAGTACATACATTTTATATCGAACTTGACGCGATTTTGTTTCCCAGCTACCTGTCTTGCCTTTTTTAATACTCAAACACCAAACTCGATCACTGTGACCCAGGCCATTTGGAAGATTAAAAAAAAGTAATGGCAAAAAGAAATTTTTGTCAGCACCCCCATGAAAACATATTAATGATTTGACAGTGGGAAATGATTGCCCATCGTTTGCCCACGTTTGCCCATCCAAATTTTTTTTGCCCAAAAAAAAGATATGGACAAATTAAAAAATTTGTCCATCACCCTCCATGAATACATTTGAATTTTTTAAAAGTAGGATACGAATGTACCCGATCTGGCCACGTTTGCCCACCCTCTAGAATCGAATTGAAAAATAAAAACCGCAAAAAGAAGGGTACTGGTGAAGCGATCGCGTTTAACCCTCGGTCGTCACACTGGGTCAAATTGACCCTGCGTTCGACTTTGCGATCAAATATCTCTGAGGCATCATTGAGAATTATACTACTGGCGCCAGGGACGTCTTAACAAATCTGAGCGCCCTGGGCTAAAAATTTATGGCGCCCTAACCCCCGGGGGTGTAATTTCTCCAGATAGAAATTTTTATCTCCGATATTGAAGAGAAAAAAGCATTTCATCGTATTTGATTCTTAAGCGCCCTCGGATCACGGGCGCCCCTGGGCTATAGCCCAGTTAGCCCATTGGTAAAGGTGGCCCTGACTGGCGCCCTCTAGTGGTAGTTTCATGTGTCCTCTACAAGTAGACATACCTACCGACTGAGTGGAAGCGTCAGTGCGCCGTTGTTACACATGGGTCACTTTGAGGCAGGGTCAAATTGACGCATGTGTAACAACGGCATCGTTTTTACTTCAACTCGGAGACAGTCATTTTTGTGTCTGAGAGCACTCAGAAACTTAAAAACAGAAGTATTTTGCATACATTTCCTGAAGCGACAATTGGAACAAATTTATTATTGCATTAGGGGACAATGGCGTACAATTTACGTTCCCGGCGCCTTCAAAATGCCATCCTCAATACTGTCGAAGTTAATGATGATTTTGGTGGCACTCATTCCGAAAATAAGGAGGATTATTTATCCGTGGATTATGAAAGTGATAGCGAGACTTCTGGCTCCGGGGATTTAGAAAACGCCGTGCTTGCGATACAGAACAAACGCATTTTGGAGTCCCACTCTCGAGGCAGACCTAGTAGCTATATACGCAGGAAAATCGGCTTTCGGTGGAACACACAAATTGCCAGCAGGCAATCAGGTAAGCATGAATATTACTAGTCCTTGAAAAAGTTGGAAACTTTTATATTGGCATTTTATTGTTTATAGTTCGACGCAGTGTAAAAAATGTACGAGTTCCTGGTCCTAAAAACGAGGCGGAGAACTGCGACAAGTTGCACGAGTTTTGGAATTTGCTTTTGTCTGAGGAAATTCGAAAAAAAAATCGTTGATAATACGAATATTGAGATCGAAAACGTTTGCGCGATTATGATGGACAGAGATGAGCAGATACATACTTATCACCATTGTACTGATTTGAAAGAGATAAATGCTTATATTGGCCTGCTTTACTCCGCTGGATTATAGAAATCTAACAATGTAAACATCGAAGAACTGTGGAGTAAGAGCAACGGAGTAATGTTCTAGCGCTGTGTAATGTCGAAAGCCAGGTTTGTGTTTCTCTCAGTTTGCTTGCGTTTCGACGTCAGGGCTAACCGACAGCAGGACGACAGACTTGCGCCTATCCGAGAATTATGGGATAAATTCATTAGAAATTGTAAGTATTATTACGAACCCAGCGACTTTTGCACAGTAGATGCAAGTAGATGAGCAGCTGCTTGGATTCCGGGGCCGCACAGTGCGTTGCTTAATGGACAAAAATCTAAAAATCGATTTTTTTTGCGATGATTTTTAACATGACCATAATTCAGACTCTTTATTTGTATTTGAACATTCGAAAGAAAACAAAATAAAAGCCCCCAACACTCAGAAAACACGTTAGTATGGAGAGAATCTATTTAACGCATTTCCTTGATGTATTTAGTTCTGTCTTATACCTCAAGGCCACCTACATTATTAACATTAAGGGGGGAAGCCACTGTGACGGTCGAAAATAAAGGCTATTTTCAAGACATTTTTTTATAATGAAATGTACCAGCGGCCGTAGCCGTGATGGAAAAACACCGGTTCTCGTTAGATCACCGAAGTTAAGCATCACGGGACGGGTACTGGGGAAAGATGGGAGGCAACCTTTCTCCCGGTACACCGCTCGCTGCTGGGACCCGAAGAGAGAGAGAGGAGTGAAATAGGACTATAGTTCGTTGGGCAATAAAAGCAGTATGCTTGAAACGCCATCCTTGTAAAATACAGGGAAGAAACTCAAAACAAACAAAAAAACATATTGAAATGTACCAGCGGCCGTAGCCGTGATGGAAAAACACCGGTTCTCGTTAGATCACCGAAGTTAAGCATCACGGGGCGGGTACTGGGGAAAGATGGGAGACCACCTTTCTCCCGGTGCGCCGTTGCTGCTGGGACCCGAAGGAGAGAGAGGAGAGAAAAAAGAATATGACTATAGTTCGTTGGGCAATATAAGCGGAGATAAGCTTGAAACGCCATTCTGTTTAACAGGAAAAAACAATATACAATACAATACAATAATGAAATGTAACTTTCTACGAAAAATCATTATAACCAACTGAAAATACATATATTTAACTAATATTTTCTGCTCCCAGATTGAAAACAATTTCGGTAGTATGACTACAGCATACGATAACGTTAGGCGCTGCAAAAAAATTACAATGTGTAACTTTTCCACATTTGCTCCCAATTTAAAAAGTATTAAAAATACTAATAAATTTTTTCAATGTTACGATTAAGGGGTTACGCCACCCCGAATGTTTTAAAAAATCGATTTTTTTCTTGCATTTTCTTATTACGTGAAGTTTTAAGAATAATTTAAGCCATGGTAGACGCAAAGATTCCTCATAATAGCCGAGTTATAGACATTAAAAGAGGCGCGCATGTCGATATTCCGCAGTAGGTAGCGACCATTCTACTTTACTTCTTTTGCGTTTTTATCGAAACTACATTTTCAAAGGTGACCTATTAAATATCTCCAAAACTATTTGTCCGAATGATTTCAAACTTGGTACGCATATTCTCAATGGTATTATCTACGATGTAGCATATCAGTTTTTCCATCTGATACCCCATTCGTATATAATTAATGGTTTAAATTCGTTTTTTTTTTCACGTGAAAAACGTATAATTTTCTTTACATTGCTCTCATTTGTGCAATAAATTTTTTTTCTCAAATCCGTATGCTACATCGTAGGTATTTTATTAAAGAACACGAAAATCATCATGTTTTTGATTTCAGACGAACCTGGGCGTTATAATGCGTTAGGTTAGTCACGCGAGCTTCGCGGGAGAACAAATAACTCGGTCATTTTTTAATATTTTTGTACCGTATTTATATAATATATGCACTAATACATGCTCTACACTTAAGAAGAAAATAAATAATATTCAACCTCATAGTATCAGTAAAAAAATTCGTCTAGTTTAGTGCAGTTTCGAGCGCCTCAGAGTGGCGTAACACCTTAAATGAATTATCCAATCAAAAAACTGGTACGTGCAACTGAAGATAATTGTATTACGAATATTCCCTGGAAATTTCAAGTGAATCCAATAAAAATTGACTGAGTTATTAAGGTGCCCGTTTTAAAAAATGCCGTTTCGAGATACTCGCGTTTAAAGTTTTCTGTAGCTCAAAGATCGCAGCTGTGTACGGTCTTGTCGTGGCCAGTGATTTTCTACAGTGATAGTTCTAAACAATATATAAGCTCATAATTCCACTTATACATTTGGATTTTTAGATATAAATTTTCCGGGCGATTCACACCAAGTTACCTATGTGTGCACTCGATTGTGAGCGCTGCGCAACCTATACAAAACCTCCCGTAGCTCCCCGAATTTTTTGAGATCCACTTTGAAACTGTGCAGGTATAATCTTGAGACCCAAGCATTAAGAAAATGCAAAAAAAATTTCACAGTGGCTTCCCCCTTAATCATAAATAAAAATAATTTTCAATGGATAATTTAACTGAAGGTACTACATACTCTGTATTTTGATTGTGAAACGATTATTTTTACTTACTTTAAATTCAGTTTTATGGTCTCGAAGTTACACATCCAATAAATTGTTAAATTATATGTTTCCAAACTTTAACTTCACTTTTCTCGAAAAAGGTAAAACACGTTTTGGGGTTTATGTTGGAAACTATTACTGGAATAATACCTTATATTATCATACAAAAAAATTTTGCACATGTTTGCACTTTGTTTAGTTCGAGTATTTTTTTCAGAAACATGTTTAACGGGAACAAATCGAGATATATTTGAAAAGTGGTATAGTTCTGCCGCAAAAGACAAGAAAAAACGGAAGTTGGAAAAGGACGTTTCTAAACATCCGACCTGTTTTTTCCAATTGTTTATACGATACCTACCATAATTTTTCCATCCTGGATACTGTCTTCAGTTTTAAAATAGCTGTCAAACGCGATACACGTGAAAAATATAATTTGATGCAAAAATGTTTCGAATAAAAGTTAGTCAGTATTCAGTTGGCAACAAATTGCCAAAGTAAATATTGATAAAAAACATTTTATTCAATAAAAAATCGAGTTCACCTCAATTTTTTTAATGCAATTGTATATTTTTTTCTACACCAATTGATGTGTCTATATATTCTGGTTATAAAAATATTGGGGTATATCGGTCGAAAACTGATTAGTTCAGAAGTTATGATTTTTGTCCCGACTTCCCATTGATTCAACGCACTGTGGGCCGTTGCAAATTTAGGATGTGCATAAAATCAAAGCCGGACAAATATGGATTGAAAGTCGTTGCCTTGAATGATGCAAACACTTTTTATTTGATCCATGGAATTTCGTAGATACTTAAGAAAAACTGCACATTCCAAGAACGAACCAGTCTCCGAATATTTCTTTCGGGAAGTTACCGACCCCACGGAACCAACAGAATCGTTACATGCGACAACTGGTTTACTTCCATCCCGCTACTGCAAAACATGCTGAAAATGCCTTACAACATGAGAATTACTGGCATAATTTGAAAAAGCAAGCAGGAGATACCAGCAGAAATGAAAGTTGCAGGAACAGTTGTTCCTTCCAGAAAGTTTTGTCATACTAAGAACGTGACTTTTGTATCATTTACCCCCCAAAAGATATAAAATTGTTCGCCTAGCATCATCGTACATGCAGTCGACAGCAACAGGAGCTTGTGGGAAGCCACAAACTATTCTTCATTATAATAAAACGAAAGGCGGGACGGATGTATTTGATAAGTTGTGCCATGCATACAGGGTGAGCCGGCCAACATAAAGGCGGCCTATAAGGTTTTTCTTTGGAATGCTTGACCAAGCGCAAGTGAATGCAAGAATTTTGTATACTTGCAAGCTTGCAAAACAAGCTTCCAATCTTTCAAAAATATTAGCGAAGCAGTGCCTAAAACAACTAGTTATGCACCTCGTAAAGCCACACATGCAAAAAACATCACACCATTCATCTCTACGCACGGATATTCGAAAAGGAATTTCATAAATTTTGCAAGCAGCATGTCACATTCCACAAGAGGCACGCTGCAAACTGAATAGGAGAGTTCGCTGCACATTATGCGCCTGTAAAAAACATACAAAAACACAAATGCAGTGTCCCACATGTTTGCAGCCGATGTGCGATCGGCGCCGTGCATATTTATGCAATAACTGTGTCGGCCAACAATAGTTTTTAATTTAATATACATTGTTATAGCTAAAATTAATTTATGTATGGTTGAAATAATAATAAATGTTTTTTTCCAATACAAATGCACGAGTTTTTCAATCCAAATGGTGCCACCATTCAGTGGGCAAAATAAAAACCTTTTTTTAAAGTTCCGATATAGGACTATTTTTTTATCAAAGCAGCATATCTGAGGAGTATAACTATAAATTTTTAGCTGAAAATATTAAATTTAAAAAAGTCATGATTTTTTAAGCAAAAAACCTTTTTGCTGGAACTCTTATTACGTCAAATTTTTCTTTAAGCATGATGACTGTTACGTCCCTACTTCTTATTCGGGACCGTAATTTTAGGGCAGTTTATATTTTCGATCCGCTTTCGAGCTAGTCCAGGGACCTTACGCTCTGGGATAGTTGAGTACGCAAAATTTTAAGGTATTAATACGGGATTTTGTACTGCCTAGCTTTTACTGGTGGATCAATATGAGTCGCCAGGGAATGGGTATCTCCGATATCCCGTCGATCTCTGGTGCGGAGTGGGTTTTCGCCTGAACCCAAGGTGCGGCGTTGATTATTTTCCCCTGTATTTGTCCAGTGATAATAATTAGTGGTGAGGTGTAGACACTTATAGTTATAACTTAAGCGTCTGAGTTCCGCCTTTCGCCCGGCTCGATTAGGTACTTTGGGGCATCTGAGAGTTAATTAAATCTTTTAGTTTTTGCTCGAGTGGAACCCGGTTTGCGCTTGACTCCAGAGGGCACGGTAGGCAGCTGTCTGCGCGCCAGTGATTCCGAAAGTCAGCTCAAACGTAGTTCATTAATTATTCAATTTTTTATGATTTGAAAGGATTGATTAGTATTAAATTGACCGCGTGGACAGATTGACCTCTAGTATCTAGCGACATAGTGGGCAGCTGACTGCTCGCCGATAACGCTTTCAACGGAGGAAAATCTGTTTTTCTTTATTCTCATTTCTAAGGTGGTGCCTTAATAAAACTTCGAATACCCAAAAGTTTAAGAACAATATGGTGAAACACTTGAAACACCCGAAATATGATTGTAACACTTTTATTAATAACAAATAACTTCACTTACAACTGTCACTCGTTTGGATTTTGAAATTTTTAACTGTTATATATATATATACAGTATTGTCTCCCTTAGTGCTCGCTGGTCCGGATCGGCGTTGAGCCCGTATCGTGAACAGAGCCCCAATTCTGAGTGTTCGTTTCTCACTTCTGTCTAGCCGAAGGAGGGAGCGAGATGGAACGCTTTGCATGCGCGGCGGGCGTGCGCGACGGGTGCGAGCGCTGCGATGCAATCGTGACTGCTCGACGCATGCGCGCCACGGTCAGATAGCCAGACACGGCACGAGTTTTTTTTTGCGCCCTAGGCCACTTGTCAAATTCCGTTATTATAATACATTTATTTGAGTTTGTTGGTGACCTTACTCTGAATTTTTATTCGTACATTTAAATTATAGTAGATGTCGGGACAAATTATAGTAGAAGTCGGCTAAACAATTGATTCCGGAACGAATCGAGTGATACAGAGAACAGATCTATGTCAGCGCGGAATATAACGCGTCGACATAGATCTGTTCATAGATTTGTCACATGACAAATCCTAAGTGGGAAACCGCATCCCACAGCATCTACCTGGAATCTTCCAGGAAGAATCATCCCGTCGCTCTATTCTGGGAGTTTTGTTTACTACTTAGGCACGTTTCCATAACTGATTGCCAGCAGCGACGATAGCAAGATTCCTATATTAATTCGCTTTTGATTTATGTATTATGTGTTTACAATATCTTCTGTACGATCGGTTTCGTACAGCTTATTTACTAAGGGTTGAAGTTAAATAACGGGAGGGCAATCTTTTGGCGAGGACCAGGGGCACAGCTCCACGAAGGTGGTGTTGTCTACACTGGTTGATATGGGCCTCTGTACTATGCTGGACATCAGCTGGTGTTGACTGGGCCTTCTTGGTGTTCGTGCGGTCAGCTACCTGGTATACAGCTGACTGTCCGCCACCTCCTTGATCAGGCTGTCCTGCTCGCTGCCGTCCGTGTATTCTTCGCTCGATCTCTTCTTATCGTTGTTTACAGTGATAATGCCGTGTCGGCTATTTGTTGCACAATATTTGTATAATATTCATATGAGGTGGTTACCATACCTCAGAGTACGAAATAGTAAATATATTGATTTAAAAGAGTAGTAGGGGTAAGGGGATTCCAACGAGAATTTGAGTTTCAAGGTCGCATGAAAATCCGAATTTGAGTTCGACAGCAGGCGCGGCGGCGGGTCGCGGCGGAGGACGTCATAGAGATGGCGCAGTGGAGGGGGGAGCGCGGCACGGAGAACTTTTGGGCGCGGGGCCTGCGGGGAGAGGAAGACCGGTAGCGCGCGCACGTGCCGCGGAGTGGGGGAAGCCGCGATCGTGGAGGGGATCACTCCAGGCCCAGCCGCCGCGGAGACCTCTCCACATCGGACCCACCCCCGAAAACTTTTTCAGACCGGGCCCACTCAATGTTCATAATTTCACATACACAATTTCTGACTAGGGGAATCCCACTGTCGTTGGACTATCAGAAATTGTATTGGGCATTTGAACTTAACAACAATTTTTAATTAATTATTAATTCGCACGTGCGACAAAACCGTGGGAAGGGAGTATACAATTCCGTCTGTCTTTTAAGAAATGATCCAGTCTGCGCATTCCTGATGTAGCCGTTAGTGGTTATGTTACATTTTTTTAACGCGACGGTCAGAGGTGTTCTGAACGAGGGTTCTCCCACAATGCTGCAAGGCATTGTTGAAATATATCCCTGCCGCTTACACAGAACGGATTCGGCACAACAGGAGAAACACTGATCGTTTCGAACGCGACTATCTGGTGAGAACGCCGCTGCGTCAGCACCGCTTTATCTGTTTCGCGGGACGGCGATGCGTCGAGGCGACGACGCTCCAAAAAGAGGTTTTTACTCTATCAAGAATATTAATTAATAGGCAAGAGTATGATCAACGAGAGATTTCCCATAACGCTAGGCGTTGTTGATACATACCCTGGCCGAAGGAGAAAATTTTACGTTCCGAACGTAACAGATACTATAGTTTTTAAACGTGCTAGTTATTCCAACGTTTCTGTTGCGATCAATCTCCACGCCATTCAGCTCGTATCGAATCTCATCAAATAAGAACGCCATGCAATTATTTCCCAACATTGCCGATAATGCATCGTTTGGCTTATTTATCTTCAATTTCCCCTCCACATAGAGGAAACTTTCACACGGCAATGTGTATAAATCCTGCTGTTGTATGGGTATTCTTATCTCATCGCTGTATCCAAATGTTGTGTTCGCGTATGGGTTAGATGTGTGAGTCTCGAGCTTGACAATGCGATCATCAAACGTCGGCTTCCCTCTAATGCTTAGAATGTCAACCATTTCTTTTTTCAACCCTATATAATAATTGAGAAAAAATCTAAAGTCAATGTAGTGATCAAAAAGGGAAGAAAAACGTTGACGGCTCACACGAACCTAATAAAACATTTTATCGAATAAAAGGACCTTATACGCTAAGAGGAAAAGGAAACGAAGGAGAGTAAACGGGTAAACGCATGATTAGGTAAAAATAAATATATTCAAAAGAAAGGGCAGTACAATAAAATAAAAAACAAATCATAGAAGAACGCCCATGATAGAAAATTGGCCCCAGTCTTCTTCCTGTAACAAACACAAAGGGCAAATGAGAAAATGAGTAAAAAATAAAAGAGGAAATATTCAAGGGAATGGATATACTTACTTTCTCTTCGGGAAGTTGGAGGGAAAACAACCTCCGCAGGCCAAGGGGGTCATAGGACAAACGCCACTCTGGGAAATCTATCTTCCACAAGTCCATAACAGCAAGGCGGTCCAGGGAACGTGCCAGCCGAACATACTGCATTCTATGGATACTGATGTACCCCCGGATGTGTCGGTGACAGGGACTCCCAAATATATGTTTTCCGCTGGCGCGTTTCGGAAGGCGAATGCTAATTTCCTTAACTGATATTTTCTGCCGGCTCGGTGGCCTCTAGGCATCGCCACCTTTTATGTAGGAAATATATTTGATTTAAAATTTCTTTCATTGAACATGGTAATTATGATAATTAACTTAATAATTGAACATGGTAATTAGCTCCGCGGGTGGTCCGATCCCTTTTTATAGGGCAGTCGGTCACTCCTTCTCTATGATTTGTCACATGACAAATCATAGGTGGGAGACCCCATCCCACAGCCTCTACCTGGAATCTTCCAGGAAGAATCTTCCAATCGCTCTATTCTGGGATTTCCGTTTACGACTTAGGCACGTTTCGTTTTAACTGATTCCCAGCAGCGACGATAGTAAGATTCTTACATTAATTCGTTTACAATATCTTCTGTACGATCGGTTTCGTACAGCTTATTTACTAAGGGTTGAAATTAAACATTATTTTGGGTATTGGTTTATTGGGAAATAACGGGAGGGCAATCTTCTGGTGAAGACCAGGGGCACAGCTCCGCGAAGATGGTGTCGTTTCCGCTGGTTGATAAAGGGGGCCTCCGTTCCATGCTGATCATCAGCTGGTGTTGGCTGGGCCTCATCGGTGTGGGTGCGGTCGGCTACCCGGTGTACAGCTGGCTGTCCTCTACCTCCTTGACACTGGCTGTCCTGTTCGCTGCCGTCCACGTATTTTTAGCTCGATCTCTTCTTATGATAACGCCTTATCGGCTATTCGTTGCATAACATTTTGTATGTTTTTATACGAGGTGATTATAATACCTCTAAGTACGAAATAGTAAATAACGATTTAAAGGTTAAATAATATTAGACTCCACGTCGCGGGACGTGACACATGGAAAAAAGAAGAGCTGAATGTAGTAATTATTATTATTATTATTATTATTAATTGACGGGAGAACCCTTTAGAATTCAAAAAATTAAAAAGGTCAAGTACAGAACGTATAGCAAAATAACGTACAAAAAATGAAAAAATGGAAAAAATAAATACATAAAATGAACAGAAGATATAAAATAACGAAATAACGAAAAACATAACAGTCTTCTAATCTTCACCAACTCAGTACCAATGGTACTCTTGAGCAGTAATAAAAAGTATAAAAGCAAAATGGGGAGAAGCTAAAGAGATTATAAGAGCAAAAAAGGGGGAAAAAGCTAATAATAATAATATTATTATAGTGGCAAGGGGGTCGAAGCGAATAAAAACATAGCGAAATGGGAAGAAGCTAAATGTAATAATAAGGGGTGGGGGAGGGGTTGGGTCGGCGCTGTGTTGGAGTCCGGTCGTCCAGTCGCTGGGATGGATCGGGCTGCCCTGCTGCGAATTAACGGAACGGAACAATTACAATCTATTCGCGTCACTCTAAGTGATTACAATTGATTCGTATTCGTATTTACCTAATGAGGGGTGGCGCTTTGCCTATTCCGCGCCGGCGGGGACGATCCATGGTACGTCCCTCGGTTTCGGGGGTTCCAAAGGCCGGGGCGCCTCCACTATCGGGAACGCTGGCAAGTGGTGCGGCTCCAATTCTAAGATGGCGCGGATGCACCCCGTGCAGTTTGCGTTGGATTTCCATTGCAGGTGCCGACTGCGGCAACACGCACACCTGGTGTAATCCATGGCTCTATCCTCCATTGCAAGCCAGTGTACCGGGGTTTTATGGTATGCGTGGAAGTCGGCCGGAGGTTTAAGCCACGCGCACGCGTCACATAGCGTTTGATATTTGTTTGCAGTATGGGTCCATACGAGCCCACTGCTACCATCGAAACTCAGTCGCGGCCGAATACAGACCCTTTTACCTAAAGGCGTCGCGGTCCTTGTTGGAAGCCCGTATCTGCTTCAGGAAGAAGCCATCGTCTCTTACCACCAACGCACGATGGTAACCGCGAAACACCCGATCAGCCCCGTAATTTTCTCTAACTTTGAAGAATTAGAAGGTACACCAGAAGACTATAAGCAATGCCACGAGGATTTTTTGAAAAATTTCAATGAATCAGAGCCCAACAAGAACGAAATAACGAGATTGCCCCTCCCCCTCTTTCGGAGAAGAGTTCGACACTAACGAAGACCTCGATCTGGGAGAGTACCGAGTGGAACAAAAATCTCACGAAGAACGTTTACAGCATATATTCGAAACGCAGTTTGTTACGTCCTGAAGGGACTGCTGTGAACCACCCCGAGCGGTTAGGGTGATCCACGGGGTTCTTGCTCTGTCAAGGTGCTAAAGCACGCCTTGACTATACTCGCGGTGATATAAAGGAATAACAATAGAGAAAAATATATTGTTACATAAAAGATATTGAATTATCCTACCTTGAGATGGCGCTTCGTCTCAGCTGTCGCTCGCTGTATCGCACGGCACGCTTGCCGTCTAGCGTTTTTCAATCGCTCGCAGAGTCGCTGACCCAAGGGTAGGTCGTGGTCGCTCGCTGTGCTCTCGGATAGCAAAAATTGGGGGGGGGGGGGGAGAATTTCTGGGAGCGGATCGAGTCTGAAAAAGAGTTTTTCAGACAAGACCCGCCCCCAGAAATTTTTTAGAGAGGCATTCTTGGTGTAGAAAAAAATATACAGTCCCTCAGCGGAGTCTTACCTGACACCCTGCTGGGTACTGGCCCCTAAACGTGCCCCCCTACTACCACTTGCAGGACTGTATTTAGAGAAGACCAGGACAAAACCGGGGCCCTAAGGCCCTAAGGCCCCAGTTTTCTCTGTATACAGTCCTGCAAGAGGTATTAGGGGGGCACGTTTAGTTGCTAGTACCCAGCAGGGTGTCGGGTAAGTCACTATATCTCGGATAGGCACTATAGTCACAGCGCGGAGCGCCCCACCACCCCCACTCCGCAACAATGCTCGAGCCTCTCACGTGAGGCGCGACCGCGACCGCGACCGCCAGATGGCTGAGTACCGCGAACACGCAAAATAATTAATTCGAAGCCACGAAGAAGGACCAATAGGGATAGGGAGTGGGCTATACTGAAAACAGTGGCTGATGCCCAAACACAACCCGTAATTAAAAAAAAAAGGATCACTTACAAAAAGAAGTGAAATCCCATCAAAAACATTTCATGTAAAAACTGGAGCCGAGTCTCGTGACTCTTAAATAGTCATTAAATAGTCAAATATAATCATTAAATAGTCAAATTAAATAGTCAAATAGTCAGATAAAGAGTCACGAGACTCGGCTATATATATATATATATAGCCGAGTCTCGTGACTCTTTATCTGACTATTTGACTATTCTATATATATATATATATAACATGCTTACTTTTTATTGGTCGAGGGGTGTCAATGTCCAATAGATGGGAGTGTTACGTGAGGGCGTTAATTTTCGAATGACCGAGCGGATTGTCCTTTTTTTTACTTCCACGTAACGCTTAACGAATTTAATAGATTTGATTTATGGGATACTCAACTGCTACAACCAATACAGGTTGACCCGTCAGAAAGGTGGTATTTTCTAGGGAGACTGGTTAAAAGAAATGAGACAAGATTTATATGAATATGTACCATGTATTACAATAAGGAAAGAAGGGAAATTTAGGTTGCACAATTATTTGGAGTTCGTACATGGTTTTTAAATAGAATCGTAAAGACGCGCAATATTTCGTAACGATAATTGATCAAGGGGAAACCCCACAACTCTCTCAAGAGGTTGGATCAATAATTACGCAAGTTTAAAATAATTTTAAGAACACGGTTCAGGAAAAAATCGCAATATAATCATTTAGGACAAATGAATTTTAACAAAACGCGGTGTTCACCGTACAATATTGTGATAAAACGGACTCACCGATGGGGCGTAGAGACTGTCAAATTTTAATATGGGCTTACTCTCTGGCTCTCTCTCTCTCTCTCTCTCTCTCTCTCGCTCTGTCTCTCTGTCTCTCTGTTTCTCTGTTTCTCTCTCTCGCTGGGTGACCTGGAGCGCTGGGCGCCGGTGCAAGATGTTGAAGCACAACCACGCCGAACAGTACACTGATCTTTAGTGTTAACAGTTTCTTGTTTAGATTATATCGGAGTTAAGTAAGGATTTAATTTTAAACACTAAAATAGAGAACTATAATGATTTAAAATAAACTGAATAGGGCAATAATTGAGTTACTACGGGGACTGAGTCTTTTCTAGGGTCACTAGTACTTGATAGAACTCTAGCTCACGCACCAAATATATAATAGTGCAATACGTCCCTCGGACAGAACGACCGCGCACTATGCGACTTAACGGGCGACTGCCACGAACGGTCACAGGGTAGGCCCGAGCTTTGTCAAAACTGCTGATTTTGCACCTCGTGCACACGGGCCCAACCGCCACCGCTCGGAACGTTCCCAGCCTCCAAGTTGCTATCGCGTTTGGCGTTCTAAGAACGTTGACAGTGTCAGAAGATTTTCTCATGGAAGAGCGCAGTGGCGTAGCGACTCATATAGAATTATTATTATATTTAGCAAAGAAGAAAGATATAAGGTACTTTACTACAATGTGTAGGTTGCAGGAGGCTTATCACAGCGCACATTCTAAGAACGTCGACGGCGTTGGAAGATCGCTGACAATAATCTTCCATGAGAATATGCCGTGGCGTGACAGGCTTGAAGCTAATTTCGATTGCAATTATTAAGAATATTTACAGATAATCGACTACTGATTTAGGGAAGTTCCCATAACATATAATGGTTGAATTAATCGTCGACATCTGTGAAGAAATAAGATGTAAAAATTTTGAAAAGAATATATAGAAGTAACCGGCACGTAACAGGAGCGTCTGGGACCCCGTTGACTTCTTGAGCTTTTTCGAGTTTTGGGGCAGCCCACTCTTCTGGAATCAGGGTGTCCCCAATTTGGGGGTTTCTTCAGACTCTCGGATGGTCGGGGTCTCCGGGACTCCCAAAAGCTCAAAGTAGGTGGCAGGGGTATTACAAAACTGCCACCACATTAGTCTTTTGGAAATTTCCATAATAAATATTAATCGATCGATAAATCACCCTCTACCTTCCGCTCCAGGCGCTACCGCGGGCAACGTTCTGCTCTGGCGGCACCATTGGCGGAGATAAGTGTGATTTTTCTAGATTTGTTTAAATCTATCCCGTTGATCACGTGCTGCGCCTAATTTCTGGTAAAACCGTGGGCAACGTTCTGCTCGTAGGTAATTCCATTAACCAGCGCAACCCGTGAACTGTCAATGCACATTTATTAATATTTAAATAAATCGCGTCGATCACGTTTTACGCGTAATCTCTGGTAGAACCGCGGGAAACGTTCTGCTCATAGGTAATACCTTTGATTAGCGCAAGTCGTGAGCTGTTGGCGTACATTTTCGTAATTTAATTTACTTTCCTTAAGACCAATGCTCAATTTATAGGATGGGGAAAGGGATGGAAACACTTCACTCACAGATATAATAGTAAAAACAATCACCTTTATTCTATTGTCAACGTGATTCTAACACTTTATAAGTCCTTTAAGTTTTAATTAGTTTTTGTAATACTGAATATTAATTTACTGAATTTGTAATTAATTAACTCATTAATAATGCGCTCCGCGGGTGGTCACTCCCTTTTTATAGGACTAATGATCACTCCTTCTCCAGGTTTGTCACATGACAATTAAGACGGTGGGAGATGAAATCTCCCAATCATATGCCGTGGGATCCACCTGAAGAATTCATTTCAGCGGGCTATCCCAGAGTTTTGTTTACTGCAGAATTTGAGCTATTGCGCACCTATTTCGGTGTCTTATGCGTGACTTAAGACGTATTTCTGCAGTTATACGAAACCCTCAGTAGCGTCGATAGTTAAATTCTTATTTTAATTTATTTTTTAGAAGTTTACGCTACTGGGTTTTCGATGTGCTCTGCACGATTGGTTTCGTACAGCCCACATACTAGGGATTGAAGTTAAAATACATCGGTTCCGTATTGGTTCTCGATTTACTGGATATTAAGGGAGGGCAAATTTGTGGCGATGATCAGGAGTGCAGCTTCGTGAAGGTGTCGACTCCGCTGGCGGAAGGGGCCTCTGACCCATCAGCTGGCGTCCACTGGTCCCCTCTGTGTGCGCTCGATTGGCTAGCTGGTGTGCAGCTAGTAGGTGTGCGGCTACCTCCTTCGTGCTGATCCTCCTGCTCGCTGTTGCCGCCCGTTGATTCTTGACTTGATTTCTTCTTGTAAATTACGGATTACAATGCCTTATCGGCAACACTTGTATACTAGGTGATTACAATACACCAAAGTACGAAATAGTAAATATATTCGATTTAAAGGGTTAGATAATAGTAGACTCCACGTCGCGGGACGTGACATCGGCTCGTATTCCTTTCAGGTTTATTTTCATCAGTTGTAAACTATATGTATTTTACTTTGGTCCATAAAAATAACTGAGTGTACAAAATTGTCTCTGGTGATTTTTTATAAATTGTTCGGTATTAAGGCTCCTACAGACGCTGATTCAAGAGTCCGTGAAACACTGATGCCTGCATCACGCATCTCGCTCACCAGCTAGGTACGTGAGCAAGATGCGTGATCAGGCATCAGTGTTTCACGGACTGTTGCATCAGCGTCTGTAGGAGCCTTTAGACTTTAGATACACTTCGTAGGTCATTAATATAAATTTATACAATAAGAACATAATTCTCAGTTCATACAAGTTCACAATTATAAAAGATTTTGCAAGAAAATTGTCAGAAATAATTTATTTGTGGGTTTTGTTGGGTTTCGCTTCACGTGAGCGAATATTCTGAAAAATATCATACCATGTTAAAATATTGATGTTCGTAAATAAACTGAAATAGTTGTCGACGATAAAAATATGGACTTTACTTCTTAATGGTCTTGGTGACCGATCGACACGAGCTTTGAGGAGAGGGGTGGTGAGGGTGTGTGGACCCTAAACTACAATTTTAGATTTAGGGTCCACACCCCCTCCTCGCCCCTTCCCTCAAACTTCGTGTCGATCGGCCACTGAGGCCATTCGGAAGAATATTCAAAGTATGTAGTGGTAATATTTTAATATTTAAAAACTTTTGCTGCAAAATTTTAAATCGCCAAATTATATAAGTATAGGGTTTGGAAATAAGCTCCTTAATACCCAACGAAACAGAAACCAAAAATAATGTAATTCTCTTGATTTATGCGATGGTCTACATCAAGCCTGCACAGCGAGCCTTTTTCAGCGCCTAGCGGCAAGCAACCAGCCGTACGCCGTTACTAAGGATAGAATCGGTGAGGCGAACTGCAGTAGTGTAAGTGCGGGCTCGTCGAGCACCAACACTACTGTAGTTCACCTCACCGATTCTACCCTTAGTAACGGCGTACAGCTGGTTGCTTGCCGCTAGGCGCTGAAAAAGGCTCGCTGTGCAGGCCTGGTCTACATGAAGAGAAAATTATATGAATTTATTCCGTAGGACTGTGACCAAGTGCATATTGACGATGTATCATCAGACGATAACGGACAGGATCTGTCTTCTTACAACTTCACTAGCGATGGCTTTCAATGCGCGTCCGCGAACAATGGCATATGTTTGGCTTCCGGCGTTAGAGGCGGAGTGGATTGGATGCGAAAATTAGCTTTCCGATACCGCAAGATAAAGGAAATCTACAGTAATTACCGTAACAACGTTGGTGGCTTGTTAGGTGCAGCGAAACAAGAACAATGGCTCCAGTTACGTTCGGAGATCGAAGTGCTGACCGACAACTGGTTAACGTCCGCTGTGAAATGTTTGAGTCTCATCAATAAGAGAAATCACTGCATTAACATCCTGGTCACCACTACGCAGCTGGTACCGGCTTTGTCGAAAGTACTACTTTTCGGAATTGGTGGAATATTTCCGATCGAAAACATTTATTCTGCTTCGAAAATTGGTAAGCTCTATATAAAACTAATGTGTTATAGTTCGTCTACTATCGACCCAGAGAAAGAATCGATTTAACTGATAAGAGAAATTTCAGAAACGAAAGCCTCCATCCTCTGCCGTACCCTGCCTTTCCCAGATACCTTCAGCGAAGCATATTGTTTATTACTATAAATTTTACAATTTTCATGCAAAGAATTTATTGCTACTTGCAATATTTATAAATTAACGTAACTAATACTTATAACAAATAATAGGGACATTAAATCAATACCAAAACCGCAAGTGGTATTGGGAAACCAAGTGGAGGCGTGGCTTAGACTTCAGCGCTGTTGGCGAACTACTGCAAGTAGGCCCGGATCCCACCAAACATTCCGAATAAGTATTTATTAATGGAATAGAAATTTTTAATCGTAAAAATTTAGTGTTTAAAACAATTTAAAAACACTCGTTTCTCACATCATGTCTATATAAACTCTGATAATCGACGGATGTCGGCCTACTCACAGTAGTTCAATTTTCTGTCACTAGTTGGCGTATCGAAATTCTTGGTTTCCCAATACATTAACTAAAGGATTATTTATATAAAACTTTACAAATAGTATTGGAATAAAGGTTAATATGTATTCACGAGCAACACAAGCATTAATCGCAATAATAATGTGAAGAATTATTTCGTTTCAAACTGTTAGTACTCAGAAACAAAATGATCTACATATGATATGCTTGATCTATCCCAGAGATAGCGTTTTCCAGAGCCGCGCAGAAGGGGTGCTCGAAGCGAACGAAGCTGCGCGCATGCAAAAGACGAGAAAAAACTCTAGTAGTATGCGTGTAAGCTCGTACTTGTCGGGTTTTTCCCATCCGTTGCATGCCCGCGGCTTCATTCTAGAGCGCCACCTTCCACGCGGCCTTGGAAACCACTATGGATGCTCGCACCTCTCGGACCGCCCACCGGAGCATCGCTAATCTATCCTATCACTATGATTCTTAAACATCCATCTAATTGTAAGGCTTCAACTAATTGTTGAATAGTGTGACTAGAGAAAAATCTGTCCTCACTAGAATGAATGGAGGAAGGTTCTCGAAGTCGATTCTTTCTTTAACTCGATAACAGTATTGTAATTTCTGAAATTTAATTTTACATTTCTAATCTTCTTCTCTGTGAAAGATCACGTATGGTAATTTAAATACAGTGCTTTTTATTTATAGTCATGTTTTTTGCTTTAACTATATTTTCGCGGGTCATCCCCCCTTTTAATTGCTTCGAGCATACGACTTTTCGCCTGCACGCCAATAGCTATTGTCGATAATGAGTGTAATAGTGCCGCTTGAGTCATCCATTAATGAAAATAAAAATATTCATATTTTTCATTAACTGTTCATGACAGTGCTGCTAATTAATTGGCAAGGTTTCCCCGATAGAAATGAATTATTACGATATTATTCGAAACGTTCTTAATTACACTAGTTTACAAAATAAAAAAAGTTTGCGCAACAGATGCTACTATTTTTTCTTATGGAAAATAGCCCGCTGATTCCGAAAATGAGGTCTAAATTTTTTCTATGGATACGTTTTCGAGATATCGATGGAAGAACTTTTTACCTGCATGTCAAAAAGGTGATCCCACATAATTGCGAATATCTGGTGTTGCGAGTAATAGATATGGTGCGAAACTAGGGAAGTACGTAGCGGTTTTGCGATATCTTGAATATGTTCTTTGCAATTGACACTTTTATAAAACAAAAAATGCACTTTTTCTCGCCATAGTCACCATTTCGAGACAAATTAATATTTCTGGATTTCCCTACGTACTTCCTTAGTTTTAGGCATGCAGAAAATAAATCTCTTGGGTTTTGTGTTCTACGTCAAACGGTATAGCTGTGAGATTGAACACCGTGGAAAATGTCCCTCCTCAAGATCTTGCGTATCACGGCTCTACCGTCGCCATTTTGTAAGAAAAAATAATAGGATTTTTCCCGGCGAGAGTTGTATAATAACAGGCTTCGTATTAAATTTTCTGTTCATTTCATTATCTTGCTAAAAAAAATGCCGAAAATGACTGCAAACTCGCTCCGTCCAAGGTGGCTTAACCCCTTAAGAAAGCAAAAAACTGTTGAAATGTGCCCCATGTACAAATGTGCCCTGGTCCACCCTAGTCATATGATATAATTTCTTTATAGCCACTTAATAAAATAATATATTGCAAACACATATTAAAATGATACTAAATGTAATAAAATACAGAAATTATGAAATTACAAACATATTTAATGTGAACATTGTGGTATTAACTTTTAGGAAAGGAGAGCTGCTTTGGAAGAGTGGTTGCACGATTTGGTCGTAGATGCACGTACGTGGTAATAGGCGACGATTCTGACGAGGAAACAGCAGCACGTGCCCACAACTTTCCGTTCTGGAGAATAAACAGTCACTCGGACACGCAATCCCTATATAACGCCTTAGAAATGGGATTTCTTTAATAAAAATAAATGTACGAAGACTGGGGGGGGGGGGGGGATCACGGCATTTTTTTAACATTACAAGAAGATGTCAAAGGAAAATATGCTGTGTGTTAATAGGGCATATCAAATACATGAAAGTAATTTTTTGTAAACCTCAGTATTTTATAAATTTTAGTCACCGTGACTTTTTTTAATAGCGCAAACATAGTATTTTTTATCACACAGTCTTAAGAAGGTAGGCTCTCGACTACGCGTCGCCCAGAGATGGGCATTATTGAAATAAAAAATTATCTAAATAACTTTTTAAATAAAAGAGACTTTATCTGTATGTGTTATAAATAAAAATCACCCAGAATTATTTATTATTTGAAGCGCCATAAATAAAATTTTGAATCGACGGTAATTTATCCGAAGACCTATAAATAAAATTTTGAATCGACGGGAATTCATCCGAAGCGCACAAATAAAATTTTGAATCGACAGGAATTCATCCGTAACTTCGGCCAATTTTCTCACTTTCATTTATATTTGTAGCGGAGAAACTTAAATAACTCTGCAAGGAATCTATGGTGTCACTTTCATATTGATACGCTGAAAAATAAAGAAATTCCGTTTCTGTATAATCGATGACACGTCGCCGAGCAACTCCGCGCTGCAGATTAAGCCGCGTACTCACCTGCGCATTCGCCCCGAATGCGCATTCGGCGCGCACCGATTTTTTGCTCGTGCAGCGCGCGGCCGGTGCTCAGCGCGCATTCGCCGCGCATTCGCCGCGCATTCGCCGCGCATTCGCCGCGCATTCGCCGCGCATTCGCCGCGCGTTCGGTGGTCGACGTGCATTCGCCGCGCATTCGCCGCGCAATCGGCGCGCAATCGGCGCGCATTCGGGGATCGTGTAGTATTCATTCATAACAGTCCCCATAAGTATCGATCCGAAGAACGAGAAGAAAAATCATGGATGAAAATATTCCAATAGCTAGTGCTAGTTTCACTGTATTGTATACATTGCTTAAAAAAGAGGATAAAAAGAAACGTTGGTGGACGAGGAAAATATATACCAGCGGGTGCAACGAATATTATACCAGCAGTCGCCTCGACATCAGTCCATACATTGTATTCGCACTCGTCGTTTCGAGGCAAACCGAGCGGCAAATGACGAGTGCGGATACAATGTATGGACCGATCTCGAGGCGATCTCGAACCGGGCGTTCGCCGGGCCATTCGCGCCGCGATCGGCCTGTTGGCGGTCCATCAAAGCGCGCATTCGGGTCCGAACGACACCACGATGGAGTGGCCGCCGCAAGTTTCCCTCAAGCTGCTTGAGGTATTTGAGAAATATGAATTCCTATGGAATTCCAAGCATCCACAATATTTTGATGCCGTAAAAAAGGAGGACGCGTGGGGTTCAATTGCTCAAGCGATCGGAATGGAATCAGAAGATTGCAAGAAAAAAGTGGAGAGCCTCAAAAGCTCGTACAGGCGGGAAAGGGGAAAAATCAAGAAAAGCAGGACAACTGGACGAGGTAAATAATATTAAACACATCTAAGGGAGAGTGGGGGAATTTCGAACGCGGGATAAACCCAAACACCGCGATATTCGCTGAATTCGCTTGTCCTGTCCTCCCGCGATATTGTTACATGATGTAATTAGCTATGTTTGGTATTATGGAAAGTGTCGCGACGCAAGGCTGCGCGCAACTGCAAAGATAATGGTCGTGAAATGTTTTCGTAGCTTTTCTTATAATTTTACGCTCGAGTATTTTGAGTCTATAGTGCATTGAACCTATACTACCTAACAAAGTATAATTTTTTCGTAGATCCGTTACTTAATTCTAAATAAAATCAAGGGATCACTTTGTACATATACGTGCTCGTATTTGTTTTATTTGAAACTTCTTAGCTTCTGTTCATTTTGGGTAATTACGAACAGCGTATATGGGGCTATTACGGACGATGGCATTTACCCTTTTATCTTAACATTTACCAAGTTTTTCACGTATCCAGTATTCCGGAATTATGATAGGAAGAGTACACGTACATATTCGTTGAAAGATATTGAGATAACCGTGAAAGAGGTTAAAGATTAAAGACTTTCCATCCGTCAGGCCTTTTGTTTCAATTTAACTTTTCCCTTAAGTGTTCGTAATTCCCCTACTCTCCCCTACACGAAAGAGAAAAAACAAGATACTATTCCAATGTATATTATTTCAGGAAGCGACGAAATTTATAATTCGAAATGGTTCGCGTTCAAGGCGATGCAGTTTTTGGACGACAATACCGAACCCAGAAACACTATAAGCGTAAGTTGTTTCTCTAATTACTTTCTGATATATCATATGCAACCAAAGATCGATGTGTATCCATAAGAATGTAGTGGAAGAGAATTTTACTTAAAAATGAATTACTCATATTAGAATGTTAAATTTTTTATTGCAACATGCTATTACTTTCTTACATATTAAGTTGGCACATTAAGCATTGCATTTTGTATTACATTAAGCATATTTATCTTGCCAATGAACAGCTCCTGTTGTAGAAAAATATTTTGCCAAATCGTCGCGCATTTTCTCGGCGGTTACTTTACTTCTACGTGCAACCGACCTGAAAGGCAAAAGGGAAACTTGTTCGTTTTCTTGTCTCCAGTCTCCGGGCCGGATTTCTCCATTTTCTTCCACATCAAAACAAGTTGAGGGAGTGTAATAATTTCTTGAAGTTCTACTGTTTCGTAAAAAGTTATGAAGGCAAATCGTAGCCATGACAACAACTTGAGCCTTTTCGGGTTGCAACAGCAACGGTTTTCGCAATACCCGAAATACGCTCGATAGAACCCCAAAGGCATTTTCGACTACTCTACGGGCTCTGCTAAGTCGATAATTGAATATCCGTTTAATAGATCCTTTCGGACTAATCCCAGGGTATGGCTTCATCATATTAGGACCTAAAGCAAATGCAGAATCTCCCAAAAAAAAGAAAGGCATCTCGGCAGTTAATCCATCTATAGCAGATGACGCTGGAAGATTGAGCTTTTGCTCCTCGATCTGTTTGTATAGATGACAATTTTTAAATACTCCTCCATCCGATATTCTGCCTTGGCAGCCCACGTCAACGAATAAGAAATTGTAGTTAGCATCCACTAACGCTAATAAAACGATGCTAAATTGAGACTTATAATTGTAAAAGTCACTTCCACTCTTTATTGGCGCTTGTATTAGTACGTGTTTTCCGTCAATAGCGCCAACACAATGCGGAAAATTCCACATTTCCTCAAATTCATCTGATATTTTCTTCCATTCTTCTGCAGTCGATGGCATCTGAAAATTTCAATATTAATTTAATTTTATTGTTTCATTGTATTTAGACTGCCGATGTGGATGAAGCAGTCGATGCTGACATCCGTATTGACCCTGTGGACGACGTCACGCCCAAAGAAACAACACCACGGGCAAAAGAAATTAAATCACCGAAAAAGTCGGTCAAACGTAAAGAAGACCCCCGAATCGATGAAGCTTTCAAATTTATAAAAACTGCCATCCATGCCCGTAATTCGGAGAGTGACGAGTGCTCGGCATTCGGGAGATATGTTGTGGCAAAATTACAAAAATTTAACAATCAGCACAGAATGATGGCCCAACATAAAATCAACAATATACTCTATGAAATAGAAATGTCCTCCTTAATCCCGCCTTCACCCAATCCTTCGCAACAGCTCAATAATATTCCACATGCTCCTCCGTCCACATTCATTCCACAAGCTTCTTCGTCCACATTCAATCCACAAGCTTCTTCGTCCACATTCAATCCACAAGCTTCTTCATCCACAGTCTATCCACATGCTCCTCCGTCCACATTCATTCCACAAGCTTCTTCGTCCACATTCAATCCACAAGCTTCTTCATCCACAGTCTATCCATATGCTTCTTCATCCACATTCATTCCACCTGTTTCTTCGTCCACATTCATTCCACCTGCTTCTTCGTCCACATTCATTCCACCTGCTTCTTCGTCCACATTCATTCCACCTGCTTCTTCGTCCACATTCATTCCACAGTCTACAAATCCTGTTTCCCCACCTACATCGCCTACTACTACCATCTACACCGAACTTATTCCCGTTTCTAATAGACACGATTCACATACTTCATCACATTCAATCAGTGACAATTCCAACACCTACGACACCTATCCACAGTCTATTCCACCTTCCGAATCATCACATCCATCTCCATTTTCCAATAGTTCGGATTGTACGCTAAACTCATATTTCTCCCACTTCTCCGACACCGATAATTAAAATTATGTTATAACACACACCTAATTATATTCTTTCGCATGTGTACAAAATAATAATTTTTTTAAATAAATACTTTAATATGTATATTGATTAATGAATGACTTACCTTCACATAATGAATCAAACTGTCAATTATTGCTCGACACACCTCAGGTACGATTATTGAAATAACCTGTTTTGAAACTTTAAATAGATATTGCAGACTACTATACGAATCTCCGGTAGCAAGATATCTTAATGTAATGGCCAATCGTTCTTCCGGCGTAATGGCTTTTCTGTAGGCTGTGTCTTGTTTTGCAATCTTATCTCGAATATAATTTAATATAATAAAAAAATCATCCGATGACATACGCGTAAAGTTCTGAAATTGGTTGCTCCCCACTTCAGCATTTAAATCACGTAAAAATTTATCGTTGCATCTGCTGGTATATATTCTCTTCGTCCACCAACGTTTCTTCTTTTTATCCTTTTTTTTTTTGAGCAATGTATACAATACAATAAAACAAGCACTAGCAACTGCAATATTTTCGTCCATGACTTTTCTCCTCGTTCTTCGGATCGATACTTATGGGGGACTGTTATGAATGAATACTACACGATTCCCGAATGCGCGGCGAATGCGCGGCGAATGCGCGGCGAATGCGCGGCGAATGCGCGGCGAATGCGCGGCGAATGCGCGGCGAATGCGCGCCGAATGCGCGCCGAATGCACGCCGCGCACCGACCGCGCACTGATTGCGCGCCGAATGCGCGGCGAATGCGCGCCGAATGCGCATTCGGGGCGAATGCGCAGGTGAGTACGCGGCTTTAGACGAGTGAACGATACAATGTCGCTCGCTTCGAGGACTCGGCGGCTTAGAGCAAAGGCGCTTGAGGCCCTCGGGCCTCCAAGCCACGCCCAGAGTTATTTAAGCTTCTCCCCTACAAGTATAAATGAATGTGATATAATTGGCCGAAGCTAGGGATGAATTCCTGCCGATTCAACATTTTATTTATGCGCTTCGGATGAATTCCAGTCGATTCAAAATTTTATTTATGGATCCTCGGATAAATTCCCGTCGATTCGAAATTTTATTTATGGCGCTTCCAATAATAAATAATTCTGGGAATTTTTATTTGCTGAGTTTCGAATAAATTTTCTGCCTTTTATTCGAACACAATTTTTTATTTAAAATAATTTTTGCCCATCTCTGGCGTCGCCTTACCTCGCTTCGTCTCGCCTGGCTTCATTCTATTCAATTCTATTCTTCCGATGCTTTTCTTATGCATTTTGACAATTTGACTCGCACTACGCCTCGTCTCGTGGAGAACTTCTCGAGAATAAGTATTTTGAGAAAGAGAGACGAGGCGAGCTGTGTGAGGCTAGGCATAGTGATTGAATACTGGAAGTGCTGGCAGTGAATTCTTTTAACGACTGATCAAAAATATGAACCGAGGAAAGCTAATAACTTCAGGTAAACAAAACTGGGCGGGGGTGGGGGGGGGGGAGGGGATAAAAATAGTGAAAACCTATTTACCTGTATAGATAATAGAAATACGAATTCAATGATGTACAATGTACATTCTTATAATCTTAAAATGACCTTAAGTCACCGCACACAATAAATGTATTCAATTATGTTAAGGGGCCTCCAGACGCTGATACATGTTGCAGTGAAACGGTGATACATGCATCGACTCCCAGGTTTCATAATACATGTTACTACGTTTGTAGATTGGTTTCTGTGTTTCAGCATCAGAAGCGGAGGCGCGTGAGCAAGATGCAAGTTTTATAAAACCTATATCATGATGCATGTATCAACGTCTTACTGCAACATATATCAGCGTCGGGGGGGCTATTAAGATTCAAAACGTATCAAACGTTATGTTTTCAACAGCCGAGACGTTTCATTACCTTTTTAATGTGGCCTATAAGGAAAACCCTAACAGATTTAAATTGGGACATATTTATACATATTAACTAAATTTTCACAATATGCACAATAAACTTATAGTATATTGCACATTACAGTATGTTTTTATCGCGTCTGGTTGCATCATAGAAATTGATCGTGGAAATACTTCGAAAAAGTTCTGGAACTTTTCAATAGGTTCCATTTAAAACAATGACCGCGGAACTTTTTTAAAAATGTTCTCACGTTATAAGTTCTCAGAAGAACCGATAAAATAAAAGTTCTTGAAAATAAAGGTTCTAGTTGGAATGGAACTTGAAAATATGAGAATAAAAATTTCTCTATAACAGGACTCAATCGTTGTAACAAATACTAAATACTATTCAATGGATAGTACTACAACAATATTAAATAATTCTTACAGTTAAATTGATATTCTGAATGTGTTATTTATTTGTAATACTTACCTACGTAGATGTTATAGAATCTGTATAATAAAAGTTCCATGAAAACAAGTTATATTCGAACGTTTATTAAAAAAGTTTTCATAAAATAAAGAAAAGTACTAAACTATTAGGTACGCGTTTTATTTAACAATATAATATCATATTCTTCAAATGTTTATTTAATAAAAGGTATGAAAATCATAACACAATTAATAGTTTCATAAGTATTGAACAGAAAAGAGAACTTGTCAAGAATAATACCTAAATAACATTTCTTTGTAACTTATATTTAATTTAATTTTAGAAGCAAAACATTTTCTAAGTTTGTAGGACTTAAATTATATGTATTGTCGTTTAATATAAACTTCAGTGTTGAAAAGCCATGTTCAAGGCTAACTTATGTAACAGGGACACCATCAATAACTTTTGCTGCTTTGTAAAGGTGTGGGAATTTGTATTTCATCTCTTCCCAATAATGTAACAAATTACTTTCCAACGAAATCAGTTTTGGTTTACACTCATCAATGTTTCTGAAGGCCGCAAATATCTGGATGTCATCCTCAACGTCCGAATCTGATTCATCAGTTTCAATTTCTTGCAAATAATTCTCCAAAAGTTTGTCACTTGTTGATGATGAACGTAACTGAATATCATGAACGGATTGAGTACTTGAGTTCCCTGAGGTACTTAAATCGATGGAGGAAAATAGGGAATTCGAACTTGAAGACATCGGAGGAATGCAGTCTGAAAGTGAGTCTGAAGGTGGAGATACCAATGCGTTTTCTTCTAAATATTTAACATTTCTTTTGACTTGTAAGATTTTAGAAACAACTTTTTTCAAATGGTTCCTGGCTAAATCTTTTTGTTTGCTGTTCAAACACTTTGAAGTCCTTGGATCTAAAAATATCGCAGTTGTAGCTCTAGTAGTATTTAACAATGCAGGTTCTCTGTTTTTTACTGCCAGTTCAAATTTTCTTGCTAAGCAACCCTTCTGTTTATCCAGTATTAATTTAAGAGTCATAAAGTGTTTGCAAAAATCTCCTAGAAGTAGCTGATTATTTTGCAGTTTTTCAGTCATTTCTTTTATCGGTAGAAAGGTATCAATAATTTCAAGGATGGTTTTCCAATCTTCGTCGCTCATTTTTAGTTTCGGATGCTTGTGTTCATTTTGTAGACAAAAGGTTTTGTATTTTACGAGTATTTTTAACATTTTTATCGTAGAATTCCATCGTATTGGAACTACTGCTGTTCCAGTACTCGGAAAAAACGAGCCGAGCCAAACTCGGCTCGAGAAATCGGACCGAGCCGAGTACTCGAAAGAACCGAGTAGCTCGAATAGAACCGAGAACTCGAATTTTTTCGAGCAACTCGAAGTAAACCGAACGGGCCGAAAGAACCGAGCGGGCTGAAAGTACCTAGTGGGCCGAAAGTACCGAACAATCCGGTGTGTCGAGTAGTTTAAAGTTTGAATGTTTCGAATATTTTAGAATATGTTTATATACAGTATAATGATTCGTAATTATTATTATTAAATAATAAATATTAATATTATTAAATAATAAATGATTAAGTAATAAATTACTAAATAAATTATTAAATAATAAATTACTAAATAAATTATTAAATAATAAATTATTAAATAATAATGTACATGATAAAATTGATTTATTTGGGCAAACCCTTGCATCTTTAAGATGCTCTCTTGAAGTTATTCTATAATTAATCAATTTTTTCTGTAATTTTTTAATCTTTGCTCACTTTTAAATTTTTATATTTTCTGTTCGATTCGTTCTCATAGAAATGTTTATTTGTCTTTTGTGGTTTACGTCTCCCCGCATTATATTTCTTTGTACCAAAGGGTTTTTCCCGTAAATAATAATAAAATATAATTAAAAAAATAATAATTACGAATCATTATCCAGTATATAAACATATTCTAAAATATTCGAAACATTCAAACTTCAAACTACTCGACACACCGGATTGTTCGATACTTTCGGCCCACTAGGTACTTTCAGCCCGCTCGGTTTACTTCGAGTCGCCCCGAAAAAATTCGAGTTGCTCGAAATAATTCGAGTTACTCAGAAAATTGGAATTGCTCGAAAAAATTAGAGTTACTCTAATAATTTCAAGCTACTCGAATATTCGAGTACTCGAACAGCCCTACCATTCACACTGTTATAGGTATTACATTCAAAAGAATTCCGAGTAATTGTGGAACCAATTATTAGAGAGTCTGCTCAAAATCTGTCTACAATTATTCTGATTATGAATGATTTTCAGATGACGAGATTTCCAAGTACTTCTGATTATTTAATTGCACACTTTTAGGCATCTCGTGTCAAATATGGGATTTATTAAACCTATTATTGACGTTCCAATACGATGAAATTCTACAATTGCGATATTTTTAGATCCACGGATTTCAAAGTGTTTAAATACGATAATGTATTATAATTGCTAATGTATTATAATACTATCACGCTGAATTGCAAAATATAAATAGTATAATAATACGTAGATGTATATTCATATATTCTATTACTGAAATATTAATATTATATATTATATTAGAGATTTTCTATGTATTTCGGTTCATGTAAGTCATAAAAAAAATGTTATTTAGGTACTATTCTTGACAAGGTTACTTTTCCGTTCAATACATCTTATGAAACCATTAATTACTTATGTTATGATTTTCATACCCTTTATTAAATAAACACATGAAGAATATGATAGTATATTGTTAAATAAAACTAGTACTTAATAGTTTAGTACTTTTCTTTATCTTTTGAAAACTTTTTTAATAAATGTTCTAATGTAACTTGCAGGGCCGTTCCTGGGTTTTGGCCGCCCAGGTGCAAAAACAATATTGCCACCCTTATTAATTTAATGTTCTTTAATTAAAAATTTGATATGCAGTGTTTTCTTTTATATCTATATACACATAATTTTAAACAGTTATCACACAAAGGAGTTTCAATTATTCTTCTTATTAGTCAAAACTTTACATATAATATATGACCTGCGGCCGCCCCTTGGTTTGGCCGCCCCTTGGTTTGGCCGCCCAGGTGCGGGGGCCCCTTCTGCACCCCCGCCAGGAACAGTCCTGGTAACTTGTTTCCATGGAACTTTTATTACATAGGTTTTAAAATATCTGTACCACGAGAACAGTTTTTAAAGAAGTTCCTAAAGGTAGTATTTGTTTCAATAAAAATTCCACAGGAACAGATATTTTCTTAATCAGAACAAATAAGTTCTAACAGAATTTTTTTAAAAACGAGGGTTCGAGAACTTTTTCGATCCCAGTAGAAACCAATCGCCAAACGTCTCTACTGTGTATGTACATATGTACATATCTTTATACAGATTACAGATGTGTTTACGTTAGCTAGAGTACTGTGAATACCATCTGATAGTCTTTGATTTCAGCTTTAAGATTATACGACAACAAATGTGGTGTTCCATTTAAAGAAATCAAGGTAATCTTAAAAGTTCAAGAATATATGCGATTTATAAAAATTATGACTTTCACGCACACTTAAGGGGTTATACCTAGTCCGGCAGCCGAAAAGAGGCGAATGTTTGAGACTTTTTTTCAAAAAGCGTAACCATATCTTTTTACAGAACTTTTTGCACTTAAAAGAGCAATATTTAAAGAACATTTGGCAATTCTTTTGTAGAAAAGTATTTACTTTTATAATAAAATAACAATCCATGTCCAAGAAGCCTTTTTAAAAATTTGGTTTTGCGGTGAGCACTGCCATTCGGAACCAGATTATCTAAAATCAAAAAACAAAACAGATTTCATTAATATATTAATGTATCCCCTGATCAACGGAGGGAATTTCCGAAATATTAATTTAAAACAAAATTGCGGTTAAAGTTGAAATCCTGATTTTTTCGTGCAAAATATTTCGGATATTCCCTCCAAAAGAGGATACATTAATATACTAACGCATAGGGATGAACGGATCCAAGTAAATACGAGTAAATACTCGATACTTTTGTTTCGATACAAGTAATTTTAGTATCGATACTTAGGGTTGCGATACCAAGTAGGTATCGGGGAAAAAGTACTCGTATCGAATGGGTTCGGTATATTTCCCTTTAAATTTTTTGTTCAAATTTACTGCTAAAAAGTGAGATTCTTTTTTTATATAAAATGGCGGTCGGGGTCTTCAATCTTAGAGCATATATACATGGAGGTATCATTGCCTTAGAGTGACTGCGTCGAAACTGTCGACATGGTGCGACTGGTGCGAGCGAGAGAAGTATATGTCCTATTCGACCGTAAAGCGCAGGCGCCGATATCGTGCGAGAGAGAAACACATCTTGCGAGCGAGAGAAGTATATGTCCTAATCGCCCCCCCACAAGTGTCATAAATATTTTCACTAGACATTAATTGTGATTGTCTATCATTGAAAGTTGTTATATATTTATAATATTATATTTGTTATATATTGAAATATATATATTTGTTATATATCATTGAAATAGTTGAAGTTTCACGCGTTTTTTACCTTTTAAGTAAAGGTAGAAAACTTTACGTGCTTCGTAAAGATTTATAATTAGTCTAACGTATTTAACCTAACTTCTTTCAAAATGGTTAAAATATCTTATCTAAAACAATTAATTAATTGGTACGTTAATAATACATTCCCTACCGGTACACATAATTATTTGTTCATTAACCGCTTTTCAAATCGCAAAATTGGGGTTTCTCTCTCGCACGATATCGACGCTTGCGCATTACGGTCGAATAGGACCTATACTTCTCTCGCTCAAAATTGTCTTTCTCTCTCGCACCATGTTGGCAACAGTTTCGCGCTTTCAATGAGACCTCCATAGTATATGCTCTAAGTCTTCAATTGGGAACACGATTTTTAGTGTTTTATATAGTTAATATATATAAATAGAGATCAGTGTCTACTTCTCTTGTTTCCATGCCGCGAAACAACTCTGTATATTTTTCTTTCTATTCAATTATATAAATGAATTATTATAGACTGCCTCTTATTTATTTAGTTACTTAATTATATATTTCGTCGTAACTAAAAAGTACTCCCCGTTAAATAAAAGTAAAATAAAATATGTCTTCGGTAATAAAATTATATTAATAAAAGAAGAACATTGTTATATTAATTGTCATTGTATACAAATATATATCGTTACTTTTGCTTCGTTACTGAGTAGATACCGATACTTTTTTTCGATACAAGTAATGAGTAAAGGTATCGATACCTTGATGGTATCGGTTCATCCCTACAGTAACTAACTAACGAAATCTTTTTTGTTTTTTATTTTAGATAATCTGGTTCCGAATGGCAGTGCTCAGCGCAAAACCAAATTTTCAAAAAGGCTTCTTGGATGTGGGTTGTTACTTTATTAAAAACAAAAATATTTATCTACGAAAAAGTGACCAAATGTTCTTTAAATGTTGCTCTGTTAAGTGCAAAAAGTTCTGCAAAAATATATGGTTCCGCTTTTTCAAAAAAATTCTCAAACATTCAGCTCTTTTCGGCCGCCGGATTAGGTATAACCCCTTAATTGCGTCTCATTAATCATAATATATACGTTCTCTGTAGTTTATTTGTAATATAAAAAGGAAACGGGTCGTTTGAAGTACTAAAAGCTACAGTAAATCACTTGCATGTGAAATCCAGGGACGCTTTAGTCATACCGAGACTTGTCTAAGATATTTCTATTTCTATATTCTTTACTCTGTCAATAATAAGGGTGAAACAATGCTTCCATTAAGCCAACCTATTGACATTCCTACTATTTATCCAGTGTAAAATGAGAGTCGGGGATCAACTGTTTCTTTAAAATTGCCATGCGAGGATTGACGGTAATGGTCATAGATCGATCACGGAATGCGATAGATCGGAGCAGGGTCCACAAGTGATATACAAAATGAAAGTAAAGATTAAAGTAATTATGAAAGTAACGAGAAGAAAAAAAAATTAGAATTAATAATTCATATTCTGCACGATTTTTTTCAATTAATTTCGGTCATACTTACAATCAAAGTGAATATCGATTCGTTGAAAGCTATAACTATGTTTTGCGTACTTAAATACATCGTATTTCCTGCTTTGTAATTACATACAATAGGGAAAATATGTAGAATTTGTCGAAAATCATTATATATATTCCCAGATAAGCTGATTAGTTATTGTACGTATTGCCGTTAGTCATAATTTATTTCATTGTATAGTTCGATATACTTTTAAGAAAATTTTATACGAATATTATTACACAGTTAAATCCAATTATTTACTGTGCTTCGGCGAGAAGAACTCGGCTGAACGGTACATATTTACAAGGGGTAAGGGGCTACTTCGCTCATATTGGCTCCCTCCGCACGTGTCCGGTTTGCAGTGATGCCAGAATCGTGAACCAACGCAGGACCAAACGCTTACCCCCACTATGACCTACCGTCGTCTCCCACAATGGCCTAACCAGGGTTGCCAACTGAGATTTTTGAAAATCCATAGGGAAGAGTTAAACTTTCCGTAGAATTCCGTAGATCCCCCTTTGAAAACTCCGTCGATCTACGGATTTTCTTCATATGTGTTAATTATTACACGTATGAAAGAAGCAAAATTCCCTTGCTCATGGAAACCGCCCTTTCCAAAATCCTTTCTAGAAATCTTATATTTCGACCCTCCCCTAACGTCCTCAAAAAAATTATTGTCACAACAAAAATCCACAAGTTACGAAAACAGTTCACGTGCAAAAGTTGTGAAATCAACTTTGCTAATTCCTATTGTACTTGTTCAAAATGCAGGGCATGGGCATCCGGAGGGGGGGGGGGCAAGAGGGAGCAGCTGCTCCCCTAGCTTTTGAGAAAAATCGCTTATTTTTCAAAACCGATCTTTATTAAGTTTATACTAAAAAAGGGAATATTTTTAAATTTCGGTTTTAAAATTTTAATCAAATTGCCACTATAAAATGGGTTAAAAAAGCAAGAGGGGTATATTTTTCTTTACCATCATCCCAAATTTGCCCCCCTGGAAAAAAATCTGCGGACGCCCCTGATGCAGGGTAGTAGAATTCGCAAATAATAGCTTGAATTTCAGCGATTAAGTGTGATGAAAAATTCTTGTAGTGAAGTGGAATTTAGCTACCCGCAGTAAATCGGCGGTTTGGATCGTAAAATCAATGGATCAAATTAAACAGTAAATGATTTCGTTAATCAGAATCAGAATCTTTTGTTTTATCAATTAACTCATGAAAAAGGTACAAAATCCGTAGATTTCAGTTTACAATCCGTAGATCTGTAGATCTACGGGAAAATCCGTAGGGTTGGCAACCCTGGGCCTAACGTGGTCCCCCCACTTTCTTCCCATCGCACTGCACACAAGCATATCCCTCCACCTGCCGTGTGCTCGGCAGCCGCACAGGCAGCTCACACGAACAGGAGTAAAAATATGCTTGTGTGCAGTGCGGTGGAAAGAAATTGGGGGACGCCGATAGGGCATAGTAGGAGACGCCGGCAGGTCATAGTGGGGATAAACGTTTGGCCCCGCGTCCCACGATTCTGGCATCACTGCCGGTTTGTATTTGTCGACGTTGTCGCATCGGCCAATAGAAGATGATATACAGGGTGTCCCACCTAAGACTGGACAGCTTGATATCTCCTAAAGTGTTGGTGACAAAAATATTTATAAAATAGGGAATTGCATGGTTCGAGAGGACCACTTTATTAGCGCGAACGAATTTTGTTTTCGATTATTATTTTAAAAAATACGATGGTAGCCAAGCCAAGCCAAGCCAAGCCAACTAACCAAGCTCAGTGAGGCCGCAGCCAACCAGCATCGACAACCGTCGACACCGATTCTCCTGCGACGCTGGTTGGCCCTGGGCCAAGAGGAAAATTCGCCGACGCCAGCGCCAAGCCTAGCCAAATGAAGTGAAGCTAAGTGGGGCCGCAGCCAACCAGTATCCTCAAAGAGTCCCCAGCGACGCTGGTTGGCTGCGCCTTCACTTGGCTACACTCCACTCGGCTTGGCTTGGCGCTGACGTCGGTGAATTTTCCTCTTGGCGTTGATTGGTTCAGACGTAGGTAGTAGACCCCACTCTCGTCCTACTACCGTGGCAGGTAGTTTCCTCGCCACCCTGGTGCTTGTTATTCCAGAAGGTTTTCTTCCAGTGAAATCTGCGGTAGTTCGTAAAATCAGTAAATTTGAAAGCGCAATATCTCAAAAACCAGTGGAAACCAAGTGTATACATTAAAGCTTATTGAATTTGTCTTGGAACGCACTATCAACTCAGGTCTTCAAATAAAATAGTTCCATTTGAAAAACCGAACTTGACCATCGTATCTTTTAAAATTATAATCGAAAACAAAATTCGTTCGCGCTAATAAATCGGCCCTATCGAACCATGCAGTTCCCTATTTTTTAAATATTTTTATCTCCAATACTTTAGGAGATATCAAGCTATCCAGTCTTAGGTGGGACACCCTGTAAATACTATTCGGACCTATGCTCGGATTAAAGAGGGGGCTGCAGTCCCGGGCCCCACTTTCCGCGGGGGGGGGGGGGGGTTATAAGTAAGGGAGGGCGATTCCGTTCAAATGAATCGATACTTAAGAATCGATTCTAATGAAACATCGATGCTTAAGAATCGATTATTTCCAAAAAGAATCGAAGAATCCAAGAATCAATGATAGGAATGATTAGGAATAGCAACAGTTAACTGTGAGACAAAAAAAATTTATTGCATGATTTATTGAATTTAATACATCTGAATTTCGTTTTCATTTGCATTTTTAAATTCTTAAAAATACAAAGTGTACATCTAAAAGCTTAATTATATCATAGCGATTAATAATTAGCAACTTGCCTGGCAGATTCAGATGATGAATGAGTAGATTAAAAAAAAGTTTCTCGATTCTTGGTTAGAAAATAATCGAGTTACCGAGAATCGATTCCTAGAATAATCGGTAAAATAATCGATTCTTCAGAAAGAGAATCGAGTAGAATCGCCCTTCCCTAGTTCTAAGCGATTAGCTTTTTTACCGCTGTTCAACCACGGGGGCCCTCGAAGATTTGATAGCCCCGGGACCCAAATATCTTAATCCGGGCCTGTTCGGGCCCTAGAGTTTCTTCCGGCAACTTTTTATCGGAGCACAGTAATTGTAGTATGATTCCAGTAAACGTGTAATAAAGCATGGTTATTTTTTTGTTAGTTCATACTATACAGTTATTTGACTAAAATATTATGCATTTTTTACGTTTATTTGTTTCGCACATATCGCATGTATACTAATAAGGGTACTTAAGGTACATATATTTTTCAATTTTCCATATCATAGTATGGTTAGAAATGTCATTCCAATTTCAACTATGTCAAATACGAACATAGCAATTTAAATAGATTGCGAATGCCATCAATATTTATAATTGCATAAGAATAATAGGTAACGTTAATAATATTTTCAAAATGTACGAGAGTAGGTTCTACAATTAAAATTTTAATTAATAAAAAAGGAGAGATAAGATTAAAAAATGATAACCAAAGTTAACGTTGAATAACTGTAAAATCGATTTATATCAGTTTTCAACGTGTAGTATATGTTCATTAAGAAAATATTTACAGAAAAAATATTGACCAAAATACAGAAACGTTTTGTGACATTTTCTATAAAAAGTTCTCTTTTGGTATGTAATTCGTATTACTGCTTTGAATTCTTCCTACATTTACAGGTCCGCAAAGCTGTACCAATACTCGTTAATTTTTTCAATTTTAAGTTATGATGAAGAGCAATACAGTTACTTACATACGCGTATGGAAATTATTGAGTACTGATATGTAACATAATTAAAATTACTTGCCAAACTTAATAACATAAAATTTGCACAAGTAGTAACGTTATTATTGAAAATTTAATGCTAAATGCGTAAATCAGTTGTGAATAAAATTACTCTCTTGGATGTATCATTCATTATCAAATTTAGCTACATGAAACAACTCAAATTACTGAATTGATAATGTAAGATAATTAGGATCGGTGTCAAATAATACAACTTGTTTAAAAAAGTATCCATAACATATTATTTCCAGTTTTATAAGAAATACATTTTATCAAACAAATATATCTTCATGTTGAATTGGCTTTATATTACAATGCTCAAACGTGATAATGTATATGTATATTAAAGTAAATAGAGAGGCGTGTTAAAACATGAATATCAACATTATGAAAGTTACAGGATAAAGTTTCTTTTATTCTAAGCATTTTGAATTTGATTTATGCCATATTTTTTTAATTATGTATTTAATTTTTTATTGACTGCACAGTGATTCAACAATTACTTCAATACATACTTGTATTGTTTTATAATGATTTAAGAAATTTTAATACGGCATTATTAAAACCACATATATTTTTATGAGTAACTATCATTATACTTCGAATATCAGACTTTTCAAACGTAATAAGTTATAATTCGATACCGATATTAAATTTTTATTAAAATATATCATTGCATTGTATCCTTTATTGTGAAAAGCTAAAGGTCACTTTCGAAACAACAAATAATAATTTTCTTCATGTTTATAGAATGACGATTTCAATACTTTCCAAATGAAATCATATCTTATGGGTTTTATGATATACCCATCTAACAATTTAGTGTCAAATAAAAAATTATTTTATTTATATTTTGTTCTTGTATACAGTAGAAATCTATGTGTAACTAGGAAATACAGTATTCAACACCTTACTTTATCATTCCTTTCAAAATAATGTTGAATTTTTAACTTTTAAGAGCTTCCCATAAGTGTTTCGATTAAAAACATAAAGGTTCCTCTTTTACATAGTAACGTACGTTGGAGCTGTCATCACTCCGCAATTATTATTTTCCTGAGACATAAGGATGTAACCATCGTTACCCCAATAATTCGACCATGAATTTTTGA
The DNA here is from genome assembly GCA_929108735.1 of Andrena dorsata. Taxonomy (NCBI): domain Eukaryota; kingdom Metazoa; phylum Arthropoda; class Insecta; order Hymenoptera; family Andrenidae; genus Andrena; species Andrena dorsata. The sequence continues at coordinate 41,697,733 of OV815487.1, forward strand.
TCAACCAATAATCCTTTCCATCAAGTTTTCCATAGCCAACAGCCACTACGGCATGATCCAGTGACTCCGGCCCGTTACCTACAAATGATATGTTATTCACGCTTATAAGATGTGCTTTAAGAATATCTAAGGTAAGATATATCTATTATATATACACACCACAAGCTGCGTCGTAATATACACCATGGGAGTAGAATGAAAACGTTTTTTGAGAAGCATCGATTGCAACTGAAACTGGACCATGCTTTGCGATGGCAAGTTTCAAAGCATTAGCGTCACCCGTTGTAACATTAACAAAGCCCGTAATTTTGGCAGTCATAGTAATATTATTTACATGACAATAACCATCCTAAGAAAAATATCAGAACTTATTACCTTCCTATTCATCTTTAGCAACTATAACCACATTTAGGTCCGTATCGGGTTTTTATAATTATACTTGTAATTTAAGATTTATTTACTTGGCCAAGGTAACCACCATAATCATCTTCAGTGGGTAGACCTCCATGTTTCATCATCCATTGGTACGAGCGGAAATCTTCGCCGCCATCACAGCCGTTATTTCCGAAACCCCATGAGCAATCAACAAGAGCCTATAATTGCGGAACAATATAATAAAGTACTTTATATTTATAAAAATGATTCGTTATAATTGTATCTCAGATTTCCTTACCTGTTGCGATAAACGGACTAATTTACCATACTTCATATAATATGCGCCTTCGACGGCACCAGTGGTGCCAAAGCTCCAACAAGATCCGCAAACAGATTGATCTACTCAATATGAAGAATTTTTAATTAATTGGAAATCATCGGCGTTTTTTAAATAAATTAAACTACAAACCTTTAACAGGGGTGACCGCGCCATAAAGTCTCCAATCTAAATTGTCTGGAATACTCTCAAATTCTTCTGCGACGTTGTAAGGGAAAGGCTGACCACCATTGTAGCCTTTACTGTACTGCTTACCACGCAAGGCCTTTAACTCTAATTCAGTACGATCTACCAAATAATTTACATCTAATCGGTAACCTTTATTAGCTCGATTGGTCGAATGAATAAACCTGTGAATATAATATTATATATTATCAGTAGAAAAACTAAAATAATACGTAAATATAATATATACCTCAAATTTTGCCTGAATACTTCTTTACGCATCACATGATCTTTCCCACTTGCATATTCCTTCTTATGAGTCTTCTTGAAATCTTCAAATGCTTCGTTTACATGTGCATCATAATTGTGAACGAATTCGCGCATAGGATTAAATGTATATATGTGCTTATCTCCAGGTCCAGGGAAACTAACGCACGTTAAATCTATTTGAATGTGTTTCATGTTAGAATATGATCAGATAAAACTAACATTAATAAATGTAAACAAAATCTATATACTTTGTCCAACTTCAAAAATATCGGAACTGGGTGTCTCAGAAGAATACCAATCATAATTCAAATAGTAATGATCATAGTGAGAACCCAAGAGACTGTTAAATCCTTTCATTTCATATCTCGCAGGAATTGGTTCTTTCAGTAGTGGTGTACGTGGCGATTTCTGTAGTTCATTATACATATCGATTATCAATTATAGAATAAATAATAATATGAGAATAACTAAGGTAATAAAATTTAAAAAAAACTATATTAATGCCCTCTTCTACACAAATTGTCTGAAAAGTTCTCGAAATGATTTTTTATGATGAATGCTAGTAGAATTATCGGCCGGGGAACGCACATAGTATATAATAGCTGGAGGAGGTACAGCGGGGTCGTAAAATCAGTGGGACGTTAAGGGAGAAGCCACTGTGAAAATTTTCATTTTTAGTGGCTTCCCCCCTTAAATTAAACTTATTTTGAGTGTAAACACAAATGAATTGACGGAAATATGAGCCGATAACGATCCTAAGCGTCAGTCATAGGGTATTCTATTACACAAGAAATTAATTCTTGTTGTACATGCAGTGACTTTCCCGTTTACGTGTCGATATTTATTAACCAATTTTTTGGTAAACGTCAAGTGACTACAGTTGTACACTCTTTGTAATCACCTGTGAGTTGATGTCTGCATACCCAGTAAGTGATAACTAAGCACATACACACCATTCCAGAAGAAAACTTTTCCAGAACCCCGTACAAGCTTCTGGAATGATGGAAGGCGTACACATGAACAGAACAGACAATAAAATGTAGTGGAATCTGGAGAACTTATGTTTATCTTTAAAATTTGACTATTCTACGAACTTTTTGGACAAACTGCATATGTGATTTGCATTGAAAATAATGACTTGATAATTATTACCTTGTATCGTATCCAAAGAGTATATTTATTTATTTTTTCTCCAATTTCTTCTACCTTACGCCATTTCTCATGTAACAATCCATTAATCATTTCCTCTCCGATGCACTAAATTAAAATGAATAGAATTCTGAAATCAAATTATTAACTACATACAAAGAAAGGAGAATTATTGTATTACCTCCATTCCAGTTGTATCAGGAACAATAGCTTGAGGTTGAATTTTCAATTCGGTAGTGCCATTTACTTCGAGGCATGTTTCTTGATTAGTAATAGTTTCTGTGGTGATCGGGGCGATTTTTAGACTGCTGCCATACAAACCTTTATGTGACAATTGAAAAGTCTTCACCATTCCTAATTAAGTAAAGCATAATTTACCATGTTCTTTAGAAACATAATGACTCATATAATAAAAAAAAGTAATTTAAGTTACCTCCATAATAATCGATTCTGCTTGATCCACTTTTGCCATCATACCATGCATAAAACGGTTCACGAATTTCAGCATATGGAATGTACAGAGTTCCTTTTACTATATAAGTATTGCTAAATGTTGGAGACTGTACAGCTTCAGTGCAGAAGATGCCTAAAAAGGTTATACAATTATTAATATATTGTTAGTATAGAAAATAAATGCAATTATGTCAATTAACGCATTATTACCCAACACTATTGGCATAAAAGCAATTGTGAATATATGCATCTTCATGCTTCTGTAACAGAAACAATGAGAATATTGTCTGTTAGTTGAGATATTTATAGTTTATATGCTTGATAACATTACGATCCCCAGTATCATATCAGCTATTGTATTATTCATTTTATACCACAAATAAGGTAATGCCGTTTGGGAAGACACATGACATACAAATAACTTATTATATATAAAATGATTTGACTATAACTCATTGTATTTAGAAATGTGCAAGATAAATAATAAACAGTTTTTTAAATCAATAAATCAACAAACAAGGCACTCTTAATTTTAATAATAAATTTCAGTATAAATTAAAATGTATTTATTTTCATAATAATCTAGAACCTAAGAAAGTTAAAGTCACCACGAAGTATATTTTTTAATTGAAATGTAAGTAAATTTGGTGAACTTTACCAGTTCCCCACGAAGCTTTTATTACATATTAAATTTGTATCACTCTCCTGGTATTCACATGTGCTGAATACCAACATCGCAATTTGTTTTTGGCGGAAATGATACAAAATGACGAAAAACAGAAAAGCAAGCTTAATGCACGTTATAAGATTTTCAAATGTTTAAATTTTTGCACTCACGATGACACTGATATTCAACCAAATGTTCGATAAATATTTCTTTACTTTAGATTTTACTTTAGATTCGGGTTAGAGTTGGGTTAAGTTTCAAGGAAAACATGTCCAAAGTTGAATATGAGCTAGTTCGTTGTTGTACTTATTATGAATTTGATAAAACATGCAAGGAAACACGCTTCGAGAAAACATTTAATTAATTGCACTCTGCTCACCGCACATGGAATACACCACGCTTCTATCGAATGTCTTAAGTCAACTCAAATATCGACAGTTGAGAAAATATTTTTAACCGTGAAAAGTTTTCAGCAAACCGTTGCTGGATATAAATAGAAATACAAGCTGGCGAGAACCATCTGTCAAGCAAGTGCCTTTGAACTAACGGATGTTATATTTATACGACTCAGAGCTGATAAGAATGATGAACTGATGACAATGTGTAACAATGAACCGAGGTAGGAAGTGGGGAGCAAAGAGGATAAGATTGTTGCGCTATCGCTTGAACGTGGCCGGGGAATTGTATATAATCGATACGTGGAGTACGTAGGAGCGAGATTTGAAACGGAGGACGGGGAATAATTTATTATCAGGGCTCATAAACACGTAGAGCGCATTGTGTTTACGGTTGCCACCTTTTTTACAGAAAAATAACGCACATTTGCTTTCGTGAGGTATACAAAAAAGTACGCTCAACAAATTAAAAGTACATTTTAATCTTATTAGTTTTTATTTCTTCCAAACATATTTTTTATTGTTTTTAGCACTACAGAGTAAATTTGTATTATTTTGAAATGTCTCAATGGCATCATTGCACTCAATATTCATATTGAAATATATAAATAATTCGTTTTTTATTAGATTGAGAGAGGCCTTGTTTCTTTCATAGCGCCACTTCATATTCATGACAGAGAAAACTCTCTCAGGAAATGCTGAAGTCGCGGGAACAGATAGAATATAATAATATTGCGTTACGTTTCACATAATATCATTAATTGTGAAATAAAGTATATTCGCGTACTTTATTGTTATTCAAAAGTATAGAGTACATTTAGCTATAATAACGTAAGATACTTTATTTTAAAGTACGGGTGGCAACCCTAGTTGTGTTTCTCAGAGTTTTTCTTTATTAGTTTTGAACGTGTCCTTACAATGCTAGCAGCTGATGCCTGAACTCAGAAGGCGTACGAAAGCCTGGGTTTGCATTCCAGCTTATTTTATTAATTACGATGTAACCATCCCAAGGGAAAAATAAACCTAACCTAACCTAACCTTATTAATTACGTTGATTTTTCGTCCATTTGTGTGTAGCACCCGTTGCTTAGTAGAGGCTAGGGTTTTGTCTTTCTCATTTTAGTTTTTTACAGTAAGGTTTTCTAAATTAACAATGCCACGGCGTTGCTGTGTTCCCGGTTGCAAGGGAAGTTATGATAGCACTTTAAAATCAAACAATTATGTTTCCGTTTTTTTATTTCCAAAGAATGAAGAATTGCGAAAAAAATGGTAGCTGCTATTCCGCGAAAACATTGGACACCTACAAAGTACTCTGCTGTTTGTAGTCTTCATTTTGCTGATACTGATATTCTTAGATATGAACAAGTTGGATCTTCTAGTGGAATACTTGAGAATATTTTACTGAGGTGTCCAAAGCTTATAGAGAATGCAGTAACTTCTATATAAATTTACCAACTTATCTTTCAAAGCTTATACTGCCACAAAGAAAAGATCCTGAACAACGGAGAAAAGAAGTCATTCAAAATCATGAACGTTTAGTTCAAGAATTTGAAGACCTAGATTTAATTAAAAAGGGTGTAGCCGGATAAGCATAGTGAGAAGTGCCCCCAAAGCAAATTGAACTTGCGGTACACCAATCGATAGGTTCCTCAAAGAAAATTAATTCTGTAAATTTTGAACCCGATACCCCTACTACTAGGGTAGTTACAGAGTGAAACGTAATTGACAGTTTAAGCTCCATTACTTTTGTTTTACTGAATAGAAACTTATAAAAAAATCAAAGATATTCTACCCATTGATATACATATCTATGATTTTTTTCCAGAATTTTCAGTGGCGAAACCGAATTTTAAAAAATTCAAAAAGATTAGAAATGCCGATTTCATGGTTAAATTTTCAAATGACACATTTATATTTCTACAGTTTTAGCGTCTTTGTATGGTCATTTATGCGCAATTTTTTCAGATCTTTCAAAAGGGTTGAACGCAGTCGCAAAAACTAAAAACTGATATTTCCTACCTTCCCGTACGCAAAATTGTGGCATGCTCATACGACGAATATATTTTAATCATTAAATGGGTGTTATATGCATTTCTAAATACTTTCACATGTGTTAAATGCATCAATGCAATCAATCTGATAACATTTTATCATTGATAAGGGTGAATTTTTAAGTAATTGCGCGTATAAGTGATGTCAGTACCTACATAATAAGTGTCACGTTGACCGTTCTTGGTAGATTCTTCAATTCCCTTCCTGCAAATAATATCATACGATGGAGTTTTTGATATTTGCCAAGCGTAATTAAAAGTAGGGCAGTCTGTTGAAACGCACGATCTGCCCTTAATTCACAAATTCAGCATAATTATTATAATATCGTCATTCGTAACATAAACAGATAAGGGCAGATCGTGCGTTTCAAGAGACTGCCCTACTTTTAATTACGCTTGGCAGATAATAAAAACTCCATCGTATGATATTATTTGCAGAAAGGGAATTGAAGAATCTACCAAGAACGGTCAACGTGATACTTATTATGTAGGTACTGACATCACTTATACTCGCAATTAGTTAAAAATTCACCCTTATCAATGATAAAATGTTATCAGATTGATTGCATTGATGCATTTAACACATGTGAAAGTATTTAGAAATGCATATAACACCCATTTAATGATTAAAATATATTCGTCGTATGAGCATGCCACAATTTTGCGTACGGGAAGGTAGGAAATATCAGTTTTTAGTTTTTGCGACTGCGTTCCACCCTTTCGAAAAATCTGAAAAAATTACACATTAATGACCATACAAAGACGCTAAAACTGTAAAAGTGTAGATGAGGTCATTTGAAAATTTGACCATGAAATCGGCATTTTTAATCTTTTTGAACTTTTTAAAATTCGGTGTCGCCACTGAAAATTCTGAAAAAATTCATAGACATGTATATCAATGAGTAGAATGTACGATTAAATGAATTATTCGATGAAACAACTGGTACGCTTAACTGAAGATAATTGTGTTACAAATATTTCCTCAAAATTTCAAGTGAATCCGATAAAAATTGACTGAGTTATTAATGTGCCCGTTTTGAAAAATGCCGTTTCGAGATACTCGCGTTTAAAATTTCGACAGAAGTTATTTTCTGCAGCTCAAAGATCGCAGCTGTGTGCGATCTTGTCGTGGCAAGTGATTCTCTACCTAGTTCTAAACAATATATAAGCTCATAATCCCTCTTATTGGATACATTTGGATTTTTGAAAATAAACTTTCCGGGCGATTGACACCAAGTTATCTATGTGTGCACTCCCGTAGCTCCCAGAATTTTTCGAGATCTACTTTGAAACTGAGCAGGTACAATCTTGAGGCTCCAAGCATAAAGGAAATGCAAAAAAATTCTGAAAAAAATTTTTAACAGTGGCTTCCCCCCTTAAAGATGTGCAACACTCCACGTTTCATACGGCACGGGGTCCCTAGTTGCGCGTCGGCTCATTAAAATCGGCCGTTTCAAGGGTGTTTTGTAGCGCGCATTACACCTTTTGTAACCACGCTTCGGAGGGGCCCCACAAAAACCAACTTTCCACTTTTTTTTAATGACACCAAATTTGATTTCATGAGTACATAATCTGTTTAACTGTTTAAAAATATGGTTGACGTGATTTTATTCTTCCTGTCTTTCCCTATTTTGTAAGGGGCCCAATATTTTCTTTTGCGCCTGGGGCCCCAACCGACCTTAATCCGCCTCTGCATACACTACTGCAGTTCTCCTCACCGATTCTAACCTTAGCAACGGGACGAACGGGTTGCTCGCAGCTAGGCGCTAAAACAGCTCCCTTGTGCACCCCTGCTCTAAGGGCTACGGTAATGAGCCGTCACTTCATCAGCGAAATTCAATTATCTTACAATCCTACCCAGATGTATCAGAAATTAACCAAGGTAATCGATGTTTCTATTTCATAAATATCATGTAAAGTTGCCCATAATACCCTACCCATAAGTAGGATCCTTACCGGACATCGCAGGCGATTTTTGTTTAAAGCGCGCCGCAGTCAGAGTTAAGCTTTTACCTATCATTAAATAAAATACCCATTACATAAATCAATTTTAATTATCGGTGTTTTATCGTCCAAGACAATATGATGAAGCTCGATTATTTCTGCTAATCTTGCAGGATGTGGCGTGAGATATCAATCAATCAATCACATAACATGACATTGCTTGTCTATCGAATTAAAATTCGAAAAGTAATGTCAACTATGATTTTACACTTGATATTCTTATTTGGAACGTCATTTTTAGGGTGATCTTTAGGATATAATATAAATAATGTTATAAGACTAAGGAATTTGAAATTTTTGTCACATTTCTTGTCAGTTTCAAGAAAATATAAAAAATGTTTAACGTGTCTCGTGGATTGGTAAAATTATTGGCCCATTTCTGTAAGCTATCCGAAAAAAAGATATTTTCATCGTTGTCATGATTGGTGTCATTTCGTTTATCTGTGACAGCAAATCTAGAAAAATCCTAATTTATACGTATAATTTGATCAAATAGCAACGATGTGAAGAAAGTATCGATGACTTTTCATAAATTTTTCACCTTCTGGAGGTCGAGAGAAAATAACTACTATAGATATCGACTTAATTCTGATAAGAGCGATAGAAGACACCTACCTACTGCGTAATATAATTTGAAATTCCATCGGTTCATCGGTAAGCAATTTGAAGAACACCATTCTGAGGAAAACGTGTTTAAAGTTCTACACGCACAATAATAAAATCAGTACATGTACTGCATCTCCCTTACCTACTCTGCTGTTTCTACATTGTTTTCTCTTTTTCTTTTTCTTCTGCCTCTTCATCGTTCATAATGATGTTTATAACAAACGTAACACTATTATAAAATCTTATAGTACTTTTGTAAACGCGCAAACATCGCACACTACATATGTTCGATTTCAACACTTGAAAAACCTATCTGTAACTCCGCGATTTCGCCGAGTTCCACCATGAAATTTTAAAAACTATAATTTATTTTCATTGTGTAATACGAGTATACAGTCCCGCAAATTGTACTCGGACTTTGAAACTAGCCGTTCGATTCTGTCAATCTGTACGCCTAATCTCAGAAGATTTCCACAGGATAAGTATATTTAGATAATATAAAATTAAATTAGTGATTCGAAAGCCTGTAATCTCATAAAGTATTCCTTATCTTTAGCGTTTTGTTATCTTAATAACATATGAAAATTATAATAAAGTGCTGAGTGACAGCCTGCATAAATCGCCGGTGAGGAGAACTACAATAATGTATATCGTAGCGTCAGTATATACATCTGGCTTCAAGTCATACCAAATGCACGCACCTGTTGCTCGCAGCTAGGCGCTAAAAACAGCACCCTTGTGCATTAGGGTGTTTCAATTTTCCCGACTTGTTATTTTCATGTAACTTTGCTCACCCCCTTGGTTCTATTCATCTAAAAGATCTGTACGCAAAACTTTGGGCAAATTGAATAACATTTAGTGGTTGCACACTTTTATCACTGTAGCGAGCGGAACGCGTGGCAGCAGTTCCAGGAAACGAGCTGAGAAGGAAAAGATGTTCAAGAATTTAAAGAAACCGGAAGGTAAAAAAGGAATGAATCGCTTAGATGGAAAAAAAATACTTTTTCAAGGGAAAGACCTGAGCGATTTTGTTACCAGACGTACAAAGTCATTTTCGATTGTTTGGGGTCAACGGTGTGGAGGAATATTGTAGCGATACGCTAAGAAACTCCATCAATGCTCTTAAAGTGGTGAATGACCCTGCAGAAAGGGCGGTTGCTCTGATAAAGAAGTTCAATGAGTCAGTCAGGGATGAAAAGCAGAAACACTTCCTGTTGAGGATTGGCGAGCATCACAGAAAAGTCGTCTCCAAACGAACGAAAGCAGAAGTTGCAGCTTATAAATTTAACTAATACAGATAATATGATTGTTATTATTTCACCTGAGTATATTTCTTGTTTGACGTTTAGTTTTCTTTTTAAAGATTTAAAAATAAAAATAATTCTTATTGGAAATCGTGTTTCTTTAGCCTACTACATATTAGTGTGCAAAGTGTGCAACCTCCAAACATCACTCAATCTGCCCCAAATTTGGCAGATATTCTTTTTATATCAATAGGAATGAGGGCATGAGCAAAGTAAAAAAAATGTAATATTTTATTTTTACCGATTCGGTTCTGTTCTGCAATATTTACATTACTGTGAATAAAAAAAAGGACGACTTCGTACGATTTACTTACTGGGTGATTTACTTTGATCTACGAGTTAAAAGTTGTTTTGTTTTTGCAATTTCTTTTGATTTCTTTAACCTTAATTAGCATTGCATTAATTTTGTGTATATAATTGATCGTTTTAAAGTATCTCATTACAAAAGAATGATATTGAAGTAACTTGCTTTGCAACCTCAGTATACTAAAGAATCATGGTCCTTCAAATTGATAATGATAATTTCCTAATTACAATCTTGTCTAGTTTTATAGATACCCATTAGGGTGGCCCATTTTTTCCAAGTATAAAATGTAGGTTTTTCACAAGGTTGCTTTTGTTCCGAACATGTTAACTAACACCTGTGCAAAATTGGAACCTAATCGGACAATATTTGGAGGACGCTATAATTTTTCATTTCCTTGGATTTCGTACGAAATATTTCTGTGAACGGTTAATAAATTTGTTATTACCTTTTATCACGCAGCTTTAACTATTATTATTGGCTTAAATAGTGGCAGTAATTTCTTCTCTGAGCATCCCCTAAAGTAAGGATAGATGCACTTCAAAATCGATGGAGAGATGCACCATCAGTTAATCGTCTTCAGAAACATGCCGAGGGTATACGTAAGAAAAGCAATGGTCGTGCCAGAGCGACATGGATAGAAGAACAGCTCAATGAAGCTATTTCAAAGCTAAGAAACAAAGCAAAGTCTCTATAAGGAGTATTGCATATAAAAAAAGACTCTGTTAAGAAGATATAGATCAAATACTGACTAGTCTCGAAAATCTAAGTAAAAGGAAATTACTGGAAGTAAAACAAGAAAAAGTAGAAAAGACACTACAGAAGAACATATAAACAATTGGAGTGAAAATTTTTTTTTATTACAATTTCGCCGACACTATGTTTTATTTCTGACCCTATACTAAAGCATTATTCATACCAAATATTAATAAGTTATTACATCATCCTCAGGTGGCGCATGGTAAATGAAAAAAAAAAACGTATAAAGATTTACTATTTTATTTCGGATTTTATCTCAGTTACAGTTAGCTTCAAATGGGGAAGAAATTTAGTTTAAACATTCTACAGATGCCTAGATTACACCCATTTAATTAGACGATCATTAATTACACGGCCGACGATTTTAGTTACGTAATATCTTCGAAATCGCCTCGTCTAAGCCAGATATTGTTATTCAAACGTGATGCAAAAGTGATTAGAGCACCTACGAATGTTCATTAAAACCCCCAGGAAATTATAACACACAGCCAACCCGTGTCACGCTTCAGACCAAGAATTTCATGTTTCGAAACTTTTAGTTCTCAGATATGTACATTGTACCGTCAGGCAGCACGTCATAAATTTTTATGAAACGCCAAGGTTACAATCTGCACAAATTTACCAGGAAATATTTTCAAGTGCACATAATTAAAAGATATGGTATCGCTCCTATGCCTTCCTAATTGGAAGCAAAGCACGGGCGCGTCCAGCAGCTGACAAAATTCGTCTGCCAGCGACAAGGCAAAAACCGCAGCACGAGGTAAAAATTGATTATTCGCTGGTGCTACGTGAGGGGGCATTTATACGAAGTGTATGATTTATCGATGCATTCCGGATGCGTTCTCAATGAGCCACCGAAACACGGAACGACTTTTTGGCCGCTATCCGAGGGGACGGTAAGATCCACGTGATTTGTGTGGCCATTCCGCGATGGTAATACGGAGAAACCGCGATTAATTTCTTTCGGTTAGCAGTCCACGCATCCACTTAGAAACAACGAATCACCATCGCGTGGACTTTTTATGAATCGAGGGCATTTTAGACTCGGTGAAGGTAAAGCAAGTGTCTTGTTGCCGCTATGACGGAGAAAAAGGCTGGAGGGGGAAAACATTAGTTATCACTACGCGGAATATAATGAAGAAGAGAAAGCATTGGGCTGCTCGATACGATGCTGCACGAGAAAAGGGGTATTTCTTAAAATGTTGCTTAAGATTCGAGAGAAAAAGGTTGAAATTATATAAATATTATAATAATCGCATTTTTTTTTAATATTTGCAGTGTTTGGGAGGTTTCTCTTGTTGGTCATACATTTTTGGAAATATACTATTTAATTAGTACTATACAAAAAAGAAGAATTGAAACGCTATTATTATGCCTACTTCTGTGAAAATCGAAATGACAACAGAGAATAACCATTAGAACTAAAAAGCATTGGAAAATATTTATTGCATTACCCCAAAATCCACGTCCTGTGAAACAATCTTCGTAACTAGTATAGGTAAATTGAATTTCGACCGTAAATTTTAGAAAACATGATTTCGGCGCACTGGTTTGGTCTTTTTTATTAACCAATGTGCCGAAATCATCTCTTTTAATATCTTCATAACCATTGTATATGATTAATAAAATAGTTATCCAACTTATTTTAACCAAGATGTCGTGCACTTTATGGCTAGTTACAATTACCCTACAGCACACTTCGTTGCAGGAACGTTGCACATCCGTTGCAGTACATTGCAATGTTGCCGTTTGGTAGCAGGTTGCATTTCAATATTACTGAAACATTGAGCCAATTACTGCCAGTGCCCCTACTATTACCTTTACTTTATTATAACTAATAAAAAAATTCCGTATTGTCGAGTGCAAATATGTAAGTCCTGATTCATCGCGGATTTATTGCTGAAATCTCGCTCATATGTTGCGAGGGCCGCACAGTGGGCCGGATTTTAAATTTGCCGCCTTTTGGATGTTCTTTTTAAGATATCGGAATGAAAATTACGCCAAAAAATAGGAAAAAATGATTCCTTTCTAATGATGTATATTTTAATATTTTTTACATTTATTTATTTATTTATTAATTTTGTGAACTTATTTGTGATAACAAAAAATTTAATTCAGTTTATTTGGTATCTTATTTAATGCCCTTTACAGTGGTTTAAGCAAAATTTTGGGAAACTTTTCGTTTTAAAGTTATAAGGAAAATTCGAATAATAAAGGAAAGTAGCAACAAATCGGTATGTACCCCCTTAATATTTTTATCCTTTTCAAGAAGTCGTGCTAACAATAATTAATAAGTACAGTAGAATACTTCAGCATGGGTCAAAGTTAATGTTAGAATGTACAATCTAGATTTAAAACATGGCGTGTATGAGAGTGGCGAGAGTGCGTGCGAGTCACTCGATGAGTTTCCGGTTAGAATCTGTTTGAAGGAGATCGAGAGATGAAGTGTGCCGACAATTAAGGGGCAACATACAACTAGATATATAAAAAAAATCGATTTTTCAAAAATATTCTTATTCGATTGTATATCCATTTATCTGATGAGTTTTATGGTCCAGGCATTGATGATTCAATGTAAGTATGAAAACTTATATTTATGCCAATTTTACGTATGCTAAAAACTTTAAACGCGTTTTTCTCAAAACGGTAATCATTATATCTCAAAAACTACTAACCGATTTACTTGAAATTTTATACAGGCATTCTAGATATAAGTATTTAAATACAATAGGTTACTTTTTATAAATTAAAGACTCATATTTTCCACTTAAAAATCGACTTTTATGAATAAATATCTGCCATTCTGCAAAACATTGAAAAAACAAAAATCGGCTACGACAAGTACTAGCTTTTTCGTCTCCTTTAGAAAGAATTTTTTCTTTTTTGTTTCAGATAAGAAAGATCCAAGTTGCACCGGTTACCGCAGATACCTTCACTGAAAAATCGTTCTGCAGAAATGGCCACTCTGCTGTTGCTATTAAAAATTTCTTATTAAAAATTTAGTATTTTATAGACAAGAATATAGCATTTCCAATGTACTCAACGTTTTTTTAATAGAAACATCTATTGGGCAAAAAATAATCTGAAAATCCAGCCTACATTTCTACCTCCTAGGTGTATGTTGCCCCTTAACACGTTGCGTACGGGTGACGTGTACGGTCACGTCATGGAACTCTTGGGCCCGGTCCCAATAACTCTGGAAGGTGAAGTAGAATTTTTCAGGTACCGAATTTTCCTTTTGCATACGCATTTAGTACGAACGTGTTCATCAGTGTGGGTAGGTCGTTACAAATTTGCAACGTTTTTCACCATGGTGCAGCTGTTTCTCATACTTAGGGGAAGGTCAACTATTTTTGGTGCCGGACGCAACGTGTTAAGCAGATAAATGTAAACTGCAATTATTCGCTATTTTCACATCAGTAAGTGAACTGTGCACGATAAAGCCACATTGATATCAAGGGAGACAGTCAAAATAAAATAAACCAACAGTTAACTCAGCATCCGCCTAGCGAGGATCCTGACCCACCACCCAAATGAAAACATAGTACTTCGTGAGCCTGGACGCAATACTTGCAGCAAAGTAGGCGCCGAGTAACCCGCCACAATCGAAGAGCGGAGCATTCCCTAGCGAATCTAGCCTACGGTGAAGCACTAAATAGTCGGAGCTTTATTATCCAGCCGTGGCACCTTTAATTGGCAAGAAAGGAGAGTTACAGAGCACTGGCTCCCCCAAAGGCCTGGGCGTCGATAAACGTGGCTGGCTGCGACCCGATCCGATGGGATTTCAAGGGCCACGCGAAAGGGGGATGCGTGGCTAAATAACAGCGAGATGCCAGGGACCGTGGCCGCGAGGGAACAAAAGCGGGCCCCGGGCATTATGACGGGAAAAACGGCAGAATGCCGGGCGGAATTCGAGAGCCGCGTTCCCGACGGTACTGGAAGTCGGCACGCTTAGAACTTAGCGGATAAACGCGAAACACGCTGTATATAATTGGAAAGGAGGACGGAAAGGACCGTGCACCGAGCCACCGCGTAAGAACGCGACGGATAAATGCGCCGGACAGGGGGCAGGGTGGCCGTTGAAAAAGGGAGGCGCGTGAACGACGAGGGGGAAAATGAGCGGCTGTAAAAAGGCATCGGGGCGAAAGCAGACGATTAGGGGGGGGTGGTAATTACAAAGAACCCTTTAAAAATGGGGTACATGAGAATGGAAAGAGTGACCCAAAAATGAGGCCTTTTTTAGCCCCGTTTTGGCCCCACGATTTTGGAACTGAATTTTGTGCCAAATGATAGCTTATGATGAGATATCAATCACGACAAACTTTCAAGTTGAGGTGACAAGTAGTTTCTGAGATATGGGAGGTGAAAGAAGTGAAAATTTATTAACACGTCAGCCCATACGTTTCGATGTATAGACTATTATGTAATTCCGATAATTTAAACAATTATTTCCAGGGGTTTTGTTGACTGCTAATAACGAATTTGAACTTAGATTTTCAAAATTCACGAATAAAAAATAAAAATCAAGAAATATAAATGTCTGTGGTAGTACACTGCCCGAAATTACCATAAAATTTTTAATTATTACCATAATTACCATATTAAAAATTACCATAAAATTGATAAAATTTTATACTTATTCCATGGCATTGATAACTTTGTGTTTCATACCATTTTGGGAGAGTTAAAAACAGCATGTAGATCGGTTGGAATAATAGAAGTAAAGTTTATTTTAAAAAAAAACGTAAAAATAGAATTTAACAAGGAACAAAGTGCGAAATTTCTATAAAGCCACTTGTTTTTTTAAATAAATAAAATCAAAATTAGCGATAGTTTTACTTTATTTCTATATTAATAATTAGTGTAATTGCCATTTCTTCGAATAACATCAAAAATGCGGTTCGGCATTGACAAAATCAAAGTTTGAAGTGTTTGTTCTTCTATACACGCCCACGCTTCGTTTACCGCTTTCCATAATTCCTTAATGGAATTATATTGCTTGCAATTTCCATAAACTTTTCTTGCAAGTATTCCCGAAAGATTCTCAATAGGGTTCAAATCCGGGGAACAAGCTGGCCATGTCAAAACCCTAATATCTTTTTGATGTAACCGCTGCTTCGTATGTTTCGATGTGTGAACGGCAACGTTATCGTGTTGATAAATGAAGTTATCGTCTTCAATTTCTTCTGTAAATGGTACTAAAACCATTTCCAACAATTCTGTGTGCGCTATCGAATTCATTTTGTGAGTAATCATACATATTGGAGTTTTTGTGCTGCCTCTGAATGCAGCCCAAATCATTAATGAGCCACCACCGAAGTTACGACTCATTGCCACGTTTTTCTCCTTCCTCAAATCATGTCAATAATATTTATAGCCATCTGGCCCATCTAAATTAAACTTGGGGGGGCCAAGCTCCCGCGGCCTTGGAGAGCTCTAGTTTAGTACTTTTCCTTATCTTGTGAAAACTTTTTCAATAAACGTTCTAATATAACTTGTTTCCATGGAACTCTTATTATACAGATTCTAAAACAGCGGTGACCAACAGTGGGGCCCCTCACGCGCCTGCTTCCCCTTCCAATCTTTCTCTTGCACAGCGTGCCTTCCGTTGTCAAGGAGACCGCGCGACGCTACGAAGGCTGCCACGACGAGCTAGCCGAGCAAGCGTCTTCGCGGTGAGCGTCGCGCGGTATCCCTGACAACGCGGTCGAGAGTGGGAGAACCTCAATTTTGAACGGCGCTGTTCTAAAACATCTACGTAGGTAAGTATTACATATAAATAACACATTCCGAATATCAATTTAACTGTAAGAATTATATAATATTGTTCTAGTACTATCCATTGAATCGTATTTAGTATTTGTTACAACGATTGTGAACTTTTTTAATATTGGTGAAGAAAATATCTGTTCCTGTTATTGGGAAACCAAGAATTTCGATAGGCCAACTAGTGACAGAAAATTGAACTACTGTGAGTAGGCCGACATCCGTCGATTATCAGTGTTTATATAGACATGGTGTGAAAAACGAGTGTTTTTAAATTGTTTTAACACTAAATTTTTGCGATTAAAAATTGTATTCCATTAATAAATACTTATTCGGAATGTTTGGCGGGATCCGGGCCTACTTGCAGTAGTTCGCCAACAGCGCTGAAGTCTAAGCCACGCCTCCACTTGGTTTCCCAATAGAAAATTTCTTATTTTTGTATTTTTGTATTTTATAATTTCCATTCCAACCAGAACCTTTATTTTCAAGAACTTTTGTTCTATCGGTTCTTCTGAGAACTTATAATGTGAGAACATTTTTTAAAAAAGTTCGGCGGTCCATGTTTTAAATGGAACTTATTGAAAAGTTCCAGAGCTTTTTCGAGCCTTGCTTACAACACATTAAACAAAAACCTAAACACACAAGACTACTTTTCCCTCTTGGACGTCTGAAAACCGATAGGCCCCCCCAACGCCGCAACACGCGCCATTGATGCAGTCGTCAAGCGCGACGTGCAAAGGCTGTAGAATGCAAATAAGAGCGTAGAAAACCGCAGACGAGACGGGAAGGAGAAAAGCGCCCGTTGAGGACGGGCAAGAACGAGACTCGGGCGGAGGGGGAGGAATACGGGGGATGGAAAAGGAAGAAACTGAAACCGACACTGGCCGAAGCAGGCTGGTTGGTGCACGTCCCGGTACTGGTGGCCGCATAACGACGGTTATGTCGGATATGATTATACGGGCAATGAAATACCACGGGCCGAGAGGGAAATACTTTTTGCCCGACTTCTGCGGAGTCCAGCGGAGCGTTGCGACGCCACCGTTCTTCTTCGGCGTCCTCCCTGCCCGTGGCACGATGATCGTTTCTCGTCTGCAAACGATTCAACGAAGTAATTAGAGAGCTGGATGTATTGCGCTCGTTATCGGGTGATCCTTTTAGGACGGGGCAATAATTAATTCCTAACGACGACACGCGCTCGCGCCGTCTACTTCGGGGGAGCAAGCAGAGCCCGCGCGCGTACGCTTTCGTTCAACTGCGTCCCCTTTACGCGGCACTGACGCGACTAACGGCCGATGAAGACGAATACCACCTCGACGAAGAAGCCGATCTTCGGCCATACCGTTAGCCCTATGGGGTTGGAATTCTCGATAAGAAAGGAAGCTCCGAGGAGAAACATGCACCCGAGAGTAATTAAAATCGAGACGGGAAGTACGGGGTTTGTATCGAGGTGATCTGATTGGTGTTGATTGTATGTTAATGTTTGTATTACGGTGGGCTCCCCCTTAACCGGTCCCTGTGGAACCGGACCACTGTCAACGAATGGCTGGTTAATTCGAAATTAAATAAAATATATGAGGCATCTAGGACCAAAAGGTTGTGACATTTTTCTGATATCAAGAAAATCGAGTTTGGAATTCAAATGTGTTGAAACAGTTGTATAGAAATTATATTGACCATGCATGTACAAAATAATATATTGTAGTGAAAAATTGCATTGAATTTAAATTGCCAGATATTTGTATTCGTATACCAGCAATTTAGAGTTTTTATGTAAAGCTTATTATATTATAGAAATGAAGGGGTCGCACAGGCTTGGATAGTAGAATTGAAACTTAAGGCCACCGGTAAGATGCACGGCAATATTGCAGGAACGTTGCTACAATATTGCAATGCAACCTGCAACAACGCAATATTGCAGCAACGTTCCTGCAATACACAGGACGTACAGGAACGTTGCTACAATATTGCAATGCAACCTGCAACAACGCAATATTGCAGCAACGTTCCTGCAATACAGCTGCAACGAAGTGTGCTGTACGGTTATAACTTAAAGGCCACCGGTAAGAAATTATCGCACCCGGTTCTGGGGGCACTCAAAAGAATCGGCAGACTCTCCGCTTTAAAATGGGCTTAAGATATTGATGTTCCGATCATCGCTCGCGAAGATACAGCGAGTTGAAGAGAAAATGGAATTTGTGCAATTTTTAAGCATATTTTGGAAAGGACATCAGAGACCCAAATTTTAACCGAATCGAAAAAATCGAAGATGCGTCTTAAAGAGGAAAGTCTGATCTTTCTAATGGTTTTTTCAGGAACGTTCTACGATGATCTCTTCGTTTGCTAGAAGCAACTAAAGTAAAAAAAAACGGTCTTTGCTTCAAAGTTGAATAACTCGGCCAAAAAAAATCATAGAAGAAGTTAATTACTCGCTTTTTACACGCGAAAGTAACCGCTTTCGAGTGGTGTAAGTGGAATTTGTGTAAAAAGTTTCGTGCATGCCGTGGAACATCGCAAAGTTGAAGAAAATTTTTTCAAACTGACCAAGTGCTCTTTATATTGCTATAACTTTGCCGAAAAGCAATGCATCTGAAATTTACAAAAAGCAGCCGAAAGTAGAGATTCCACGCATTCAAACCATACTTTCAAAATATCGATACGACTATTTTTACCGGAATTATGGCCATGTGAACTTGCCCCTATTTTTCGGGCTCCCAGAGGTGATCCTTTAATTAATGTGAGGAGTGTATTTAAGAAATTGTTGGTATAAAAAGAATTTGCATATCTGTGCATTTTCTGGAGTCACGAAACTTTCTATGTCGTGAAAAAGAAGAGAAACTTGTGTTAGTTTCTTTTTGGCTGAATGTGTGCGTGTAACGCGTATACGTATTATGTTTGACGAAAATTTTGACTGGAAAAGAAAAATCATAAGAAAAATCTTACCGTGTCCGACTGATCCATGAGACGATATTACGAAATCTCTGTCATGCGTGGACCGATTTTATTGAAATTGGTCTTATTTGAAAGCTTATATGCGGTTTACACAAGAAAAATGCCTTTAAATTTAGAAAATAGTGCAGGCGTGATGAGATATTAATGAAATAAGTTTCAGGTTAGGTTGGATTAGCCGGGCGACAAGTAAATGATAGCGGTAGCGACAGTCGACATATATACAGGGTGTCGAAACATGTACTTGGCGTCGAGACGCTACCGCGTCTTTAGATTTTTTCCCGTTTGAAGCAATTTCAGCCCACTGTGCAGTGGTCCGAATTAGGGAAGTTAGTGACATTTGTGTAATGAATTGTAATATTTATCGGAATGAAATTTGCGCCAAAAAAAAAACGAAAAAATCATTCCTTTCTAATGATGTATAACTTAAAATATTTTATATTTATTTAATTATTCGGTTATCAATTTTTTTAACACAATTGTTTTAATAAAGTTTTAAACCTGTTTAATTAGTAGTTTATTTAATGTCCGTTTAAGTGATTTAAATCGCATGTTGGGGAAACTTTTCGTTTCCAACTTATAAGGAAAAGATAAGTACATTATTATTCATTTATTACTAATTTATTCAACAGACTAGAGGCCAATCTATATATCTATAGAAATATTTGTAAAAACCATTAGTAATACAATAATATTCCGATTTCACCGGATTTCGACGCCCCGCGAAAATGCAACAAAGTTGCAAGGGTCAAAATTTTTGCAACAATGTTGGAAATGAAAATGGCCTGTTCGCAAGAAAAAACTCGGTTTGCAACTTTGTTGAGATTTCGCGGGGAGTCAGATTCCGGTTAGCAACTTTGTTGAACGCCAAATTCTTCCAATATCATCTTCAGACTATTCCGATTTCACCGGATATGGACGCCCCGCGAAAATGCAACAAAGTTGCAAGGGTCAAAATTTTTGCAACAATGTTGGAAATGAAAATGGCCTGTTCGCAAGAAAAAACTCGGTTTGCAACTTTGTTGAGATTTCGCGGGGAGTCAGATTCCGGTTAGCAACTTTGTTGAACGCCAAATTCTTCCAATATCATCTTCAGACTATTCCGATTTCACCGGATATGGACGCCCCGCGAAAATGCAACAAAGTTGCAAGGGTCAAAATATTTGCAACAATGTTGGAAATGAAAATGGCCTGTTCGCAAGAAAAAAACTCGGTTTGCAACTTTGTTGAGATTTCGCGGGGAGTCAGATTCCGGTTAGCAACTTTGTTGAACGTCAAAATCTTCCAATATCATCTTCAGACTATTCCGATTTCACCGGATTTGGACGCCCCGCGAAAATGCAACAAAGTTGCAAGGGTCAAAATTTTTGCAACAATGTTGGAAATGAAAATGGCCTGTTCGCAAGAAAAAACTCGGTTTGCAACTTTGTTGAGATTTCGCGGGGAGTCAGATTCCGGTTAGCAACTTTGTTGAACGCCAAATTCTTCCAATATCATCTTCAGACTATTCCGATTTCACCGGATATGGACGCCCCGCGAAAATGCAACAAAGTTGCAAGGGTCAAAATTTTTGCAACAATGTTGGAAATGAAAATGGCCTGTTCGCAAGAAAAAAACTCGGTTTGCAACTTTGTTGAGATTTCGCGGGGAGTCAGATTCCGGTTAGCAACTTTGTTGAACGTCAAAATCTTCCAATATCATCTTCAGACTATTCCGATTTCACCGGATTTGGACGCCCCGCGAAAATGCAACAAAGTTGCAAGGGTCAAAATTTTTGCAACAATGTTGGAAATGAAAATGGCCTGTTCGCAAGAAAAAACTCGGTTTGCAACTTTGTTGAGATTTCGCGGGGAGTCAGATTCCGGTTAGCAACTTTGTTGAACGCCAAATTCTTCCAATATCATCTTCAGACTATTCCGATTTCACCGGATATGGACGCCCCGCGAAAATGCAACAAAGTTGCAAGGGTCAAAATTTTTGCAACAATGTTGGAAATGAAAATGGCCTGTTCGCAAGAAAAAAACTCGGTTTGCAACTTTGTTGAGATTTCGCGGGGAGTCAGATTCCGGTTAGCAACTTTGTTGAACGTCAAAATCTTCCAATATCATCTTCAGACTATTCCGATTTCACCGGATTTGGACGCCCCGCGAAAATGCAACAAAGTTGCAAGGGTCAAAATTTTTGCAACAATGTTGGAAATGAAAATGGCCTGTTCGCAAGAAAAAACTCGGTTTGCAACTTTGTTGAGATTTCGCGGGGAGTCAGATTCCGGTTAGCAACTTTGTTGAACGCCAAATTCTTCCAATATCATCTTCAGACTATTCCGATTTCACCGGATATGGACGCCCCGCGAAAATGCAACAAAGTTGCAAGGGTCAAAATTTTTGCAACAATGTTGGAAATGAAAATGGCCTGTTCGCAAGAAAAAAACTCGGTTTGCAACTTTGTTGAGATTTCGCGGGGAGTCAGATTCCGGTTAGCAACTTTGTTGAACGTCAAAATCTTCCAATATCATCTTCAGACTATTCCGATTTCACCGGATTTGGACGCTCCGCGAAAATGCAACAAAGTTGCAAGGGTCAAAATTTTTGCAACAATGTTGGAAATGAAAATGGACTGTTCGCAAGAAAAAAACTCGGTTTGCAACTTTGTTGCATTTTCGCGGGGAGTCAGATTCCGGTTAGCAACTTTGTTGAACGCCAAAATCTTCCAATATCATGTTTAGACTATTCCGATTTCACCGGATTTGGACGTTCCGCCAAAATGTAACAAAGTTGCAAACCGGGTTTTTTTCTCGCGAACAGGCCATTTTCATTTCCAACATTGTTGCAAAAATTTTGTCCTTTGCAACTTTGTTGCATTTTCGCGGGGAGTCAAATTTCAGTTAGCAACTTTGTTGGGCTTCCCGCGAAAACGCACAAAGTTGCAAACCGGGATTTTATTTCTCGAACACCCCAATTTCATTTGCATCAATATTACAAAAATTTTGGCCTTTGCAACTTTGTGCTTTTTTCGCGAGAAGCCAAATTTCGGTTTGCAACTTTTTGCGTTCTCGTTATAAGTTAAATATTGCAACTTTGTGCATTTTTCGCGGGAAAAGGGTTTTTTCAATGATAACACAGTTTTGTATAGTATTTTTCTCTTTATTTTCTTTAAAGCATGTTCAAAATATTACAAAAAAGTAATACAATCATGTACAAAAGATTATTTATCTATGTATATAAATAATAAATATATTTTCACTCTTAGTCTATATAATCACTTCACTGTATATATAAAATCACTGTCTTCTTATGTTCATTGTTGAGGTTAACAGCTTTCCATCATTTGTCCCACTGCAAGTTCCTGTCCACGGAGAAATATTCCCAAGTTTTATCTATAACATAAAGAAAAATATTTTTAATAACCTGACTTGTGCATTATAGAAAATACGATAGGTGTTACAACATAATTTCCATATAAAACGATTAAAGAATTAAATTATCTTTCCAATTTAACCTTGACTTCATGTATTTAGAATCGAAAGAAATTACAAAAGTTTACATGCAAAGATTGTGAAATCAACTTTGCGCATGGAAAAATGTAGGAACATAGACCACTTCGTCGATGATAGGAATAATTTGTGGGAATAGAGTAGGAATAATGTTGAGAAACGGTTTGGAATTGAGGTAGCAACCATGTTAAAATTGCGTTAGGATGTGTGGAAACTGTGATAGAATAGTAGACTAACCTCGAAGACTACATAGTAGGGGATGCAGCATTTTGTTCTGAATGTCTTCTTATGTTCATTGTTGAGGTTAACAGCTTTCCATCATTTGTCCCACTGCAAGTTCCTGTCCACGGAGAAATATTCCCAAGTTTTATCTATAACATAAAGAAAAATATTTTTAATAACCTGACTTGTGTATTATAGAAAATACGATAAGTGTTACAACATAATTTCATGTAAAACGAATGAAGAATTAAATTACACACTAAAATAAAAATAGAATTAACCTTGACTCTCTAGCCTAGGTCAAGGTCTATTGTGTTATAAATAATTTTGCGTCGAGTTTCTTTTACAAATCTCCACCGATCCAGAGGTATAGATTCACCCTTGAAAGCAATGACCACTACTTTCTTAACACCCTGTACAATTCCACCATAAACACTCCTCAAATAAAAATGGTCATTTTCAGCGCAGGTATAAAATGGTAAAGCAGCAAATATTTTCCTTTTCTGTTGCATAGCATAACGTTCCGTCACATTATGTCCATAATACTTTGGCTCACGATATCGCGTGATCGCCCAAGTATTTTCATTCGACACTGAAAGCGTAAGTCACTTATCACGCCACATTTTCGTTACGTTTTCATTCTCGCGAAGCGCACGCAGCACACGCCGCTATGTAATTCAGCGTTAGAAATCGAAGGTTAAACGCCGCTGCACCACGACCTCACTGTGAGAAACAGCACTTGACGAACAAAAACATTCTTGCACGTGGGTCGACGCGGTAGAAACCATTCGTATAAATATGGAGGCTTTAATTTCACCTCAACCTAGCATCGCGCGCTGCGAGGTACAAAAGGGACGTAAAAGGAATGAAAAATAAAATACCAAATACGGAATACTTCTACGAATGGCCAACAAATACTACCTGCCTGTTTTCCTTATACCAAAGTCTCTCGAGTGTTTCACTAACCCTGAAAATCGAAATACCCTAACACGACAAAATAAACTTCTCCCCCTTCCCCGCAACAAAACCACGAAGACGATATTCCAAAGAGTATCCTTAATGCACACACTCGAAATACAGCACCCTGATAGTGCCCTCGAAAATATTTCCTCCTCCACCTCCAACTCTCCAAATCACTTCCTACAATACCACTTCGAGGAACAGTAATTATTCCACGCACACGAAACGGCTATTAAGGCTACGTCACCTGCCACGCAAGACATAAACGAAGACGTGACGTAATTATAATAAAAACATACCGGCTTGCAATCGCTGGCAGGAACGATCGTTGAGTCACAAGCACCAGGAGTTGCTCAGATTTTATCGGCACACGGCGAGCACGGTTTATGCAGACTCGATGAAAAGGAAGGCCCATAATCGCCTCAATAACGATCTTAATCGGCGCGGCGAGTAAACCGCGCGTTCTGGATCTAGCCGGCACTCGCGTCGGAGGACGCGCGCACACGACCCGGCAATCGCGTTCCTTCCTGTGGGAAAGCCGTGAATGGAATGAACCCCCCTAGCTGGCATTCTCAAAGAGAGCTTTGTTTTGCTCCCCGGTATAGTCTTTAATATTTACCTTGCACACTCTTCGCCGACACCTTGCCACGTTGGGCCAGAACGTGCTGTGGAAAAACAATATTGAAAATCCGGTTACCACCGCTGGAACGAAGCTTCCGTCTGTTTTCGTTTCATAGCTGGCCGTGCTTATGCTCCAATGTTGACCCTGGAGGCAGGTAGAGAATTTCCAGAGAAAAATTTTATTCCCTCAGGAAATTATATTATGGTGATATATTGGGAATTGGTACTTCGCGCGAGAAATGTTATTTAACCATTTAGCGCCCAGTGTGATGTATACGTCACATCAGTTTCATTGTCCCACGTATAAAAAAAATCGATAATAAATAATTTTGGGTCCCAAAAGGGATCGGTTCTCTAAATTAGGGCTGGGACTATTCGAATAATTTACTATGTGTACTCTGTTACGAATAAACTTCGAATATTTGAGTATTCGAATGTTATTATTCGAATACTATTCGAATGCTGCTATATTCAAATACTGTTGTATTCGAATACTCAAATATTCAAATACTCAAATATTCGAATACTCAAATATTCGAATACTCAAATATTCGAATAGTATTCGAATACTTGGATATTCGAATTATATTCGTCAAATAATTAAGCAACTGAAGTATTCGAATATTCGAATACCGAAAAATTCGACAAATAGTCCCAGCCCTACTCTAAATGGCTCCGCGATGCAAGCCAGTGATGCGTTTACCGCTGTAAATAATGTTTACTGTAACCATGGTAACGTTTCTGGCGAATGCTTGTTGGATATTTTTCGATAACCTGAAACGTTGCTCTTGTTCTCATTAAAAAGTAGAGAGTAAAATTATTTTTCTTACATTTCATTTAGTACCTAGGTACGTGTAAATCGATTGTTATACTAAAAGAATATTACTTAAAAAGTTTGATTTGATCAATTTTTAGGTTGTAATTGCATGTTGAAATTCATGTGACGTACACGTCACACTGGGTGTGTACGGATTAAAAAAGCGAAATTTTTCTAACTCTAAACCCTCGGACGTACAGCGTTTCGATAATGTTGAATATTCGGTCGTGTTCAGCAATGACAGATAGCGCCGTAAACTTTGCCCTTCTAGCTACATTCAATCAAAGTGTTATAATGTATGCAATGTTCACTTATGCTCGAGCGCAAAAAGAAATTGTTTTGCAAATTACCATAGTAAAAATGAAGATTTTATACTTCCTTTATACATTCCATAACAAAAGTATGTATTCTTCTGTTCATTTGTAAGAGATCTTAAAAGTATACTAAATAAACAAAACTCGAGTATATCGTTTACAAATGTTTAGAAAAGATAGCCATAAAAAATCTTTAAAAAAGTAAAAAAATTACGCAAAGTACATGAAAAAGGCGAGCACGGAAAAGAGTATTATCAAAAAATAAATCACAAAAATAGAAGATAATAATAAATATAATATTAAAAATTATTATATGTAAAAAGAAGCGAGGTCTCCATAAAAAACTTCAAAAACGTAAAAAAATTACGCCAAGTACATGAAAATCAAATAAATCACAAAAAATAAAAAAATATACAATACAAAAAAAGATGTGAAATCAAAATGAGCTGCCAGTACATAAAGGTGCTTTCCAACTGCGTTTAAGATGACACAACTAGGTATACACAGCTAAAGTGCTATGTTCGTACATTCTATTACTCATATCGCGGACATTTTAATACTGTGAAGATAAAAAATGTAACATCTAGACATTTGCCTAGATGTCCGCGGCCTGAAAGTCAAATACTTGGCGTGGCCAGGCAAGGTCAAGGTGTCGATGAATAAGAATTATTTAAGTCTGGGTTGTAGTTTTAATTATATTTAAACGATTTTGCAAAATTAAGCCTGTATACCTAATGAAATTTGTACTTTGTACTTGAACTTTTGGTTAGCAGCAAGTCAACAAAATACCAATGGTCTATTTATAAAAACTAGAAATGTTAAAAATTATTCAACTAGCCCCGGTCTTTCCTAATACAATTCTAAGTTTAGTTACAAACAGTGGCGGATTTAAGAAAAAAGGCCCAGGTGGCAAACGTTATGAGGGGCCCATTTTATCGGGAACACGAAGAGGGAGTTTACTAAAAACGGGCTCAGCGTAATAATACAGAAAACAAATCTACTTTGGATATAATCAGAATTTTTTTTAAGGATGGGGCCCTAGGGGGCCTTATATGCAGGGGCCCAGGTGGCAACTGCTCATCGGCCACCCTGTTAAATCCGCCACTGGTTACAAATAAAAAACAGTTTGACATCTCCGTTACTGTGGATTTAATCGAAAATTTGTATAGAACATGAAAGTTTCTAAATTTCATTTGTAACAACTTCGGTTATGTACATTTTCAACGTAAAATAAACTGTACGAATGATATCATTCAAATTTAAGCGATGCTGCCATGCATCAAGTTTCATCACTTTGAAATTCAAGTGAAATAAATTCAAACTATCATTCACCTCGATGCGGCTGGCGAGGAATCTGTATAATAGCGCCATAAATATCGTTTTGCTAGAACATTCGTTATACCAAATTATTGTTATGCCCAACGATTCACCGCGCCATTCCAAACGGCAGCAAAGCACACACATTGTCAAAGTGACTACACCTGTACGAAAATTACGATACTGATCTAATTAATTCCTACAATCCAAGAGCACGCGCGCGCGGCATTGAAGTTTCAGTAAACTGTACAAGGCTGGCCGTCGCGTTCTTCGCCGCGGAAAAGCGTGTGATTAATTAAAAGGAGGAAAGGCGCGAAGAAATACCAAGAACTAATCGCAAGCTGATATCGTATAAATTACATCGCGACAGTATAAATAATCGCGGAGTAAAAAGATGCCCGCGGATGATGAAAAATGTATGGGGTGCACGCACCGATTAAACAGAAACATTAATATGATCCCATTACTCGAGAAGCACCACTCGCTGTTTTAAAAAGGAGCGCGTAATTTCACGCAAACCCGTTACGAAATATTACTCGACCGTTTATTTCCCGTGAGATAATGGAGCGTGCAACACTGACCACTCGACGAACGCGACTCACGTTAATTACCCGCAGGCCCTATCCACAATCGGGAATTACAACGCGGAGGGCCGGGAAACACTCCACGCGTCCGTCGTGAGAGATTGTCGCGGTTAGAAATTTGTTTTCACCGTTAAAATAACAGCGGTGCCCGGGAACGGTGATCCGTTTTGTTCGGCGCGGAATAATGAATGGGATTAGTTAGTAAATAGCAGGATAATACGAATAATGGGGGGGGGGGGGGCAAGCTTTGGAATCTCCAACGAGACGCGAGAGGGCATAGTAACCTACTCCTTTGATCGCACGCCAATACAATGGACGTAATCCTGGACTTCGAGATCGCTGAATGACGGTTAGACCGGGCGTGTACAGTTACTCTTTGCATTTTATTAATCAACCGTCAGCGTGAGCCATTATTACGTCGCGCCGTGTAATCCGTGGACGTCGCGGAGCATTCTATGTATAGGCGCGCGATAGAAAACGATAATCATAATTGCGTGGCCGAGAAAGTACAATGCGAATTGTAATTAGAAAGATACCGTGAGCATCTGACTCCACGCTGCCAGCTTAACGGAATCGAAATCTCCCAGGATCGCGCCTGTGCGCGCGCTGAAATCACCAAACCCGCACCTCGCTCCGGGGCGTACAAGTCTCCGCGGCAGCTATTAGACGAGTCTACGAATTTGGTTAAACGGTTAAACGCTGCGCATGTGGGAAGATTTATTAAAGGGGGAACCTGGTGTAATCGGCAGAAATCACAAGATTCTTTTTAGGAATTTTTTTGTAAGGAAACTGTACACGCATTCTTTTTGAAACTTTCAGGCTATATTAATATATATCGCAGGGAGTCGAGAAACATTTCTTGATATGAAAATAACGCGTTGTAGTGGTTTGAAACGAACAAATCAAATAGTTTTGTGTATTTCAGGGGACATTTTACTCTCTCGGCCGAAAAAACGGCCACTTTTCGGTGATAGTTTTTATAACGAAATAAACACTTAAACTTTTCGAATTTCTGAAAGTATATTCTACCACTCTTGAAATGCTAGACAAATTCTTTGTTGTTTATTTATTTCATTTGTTTATATAAATATTTCGCAGTGAAGTTGGCGGCTTCAAAATTTAACCCCTTGCTGGCGGTTGAAATTTCGGACGACTGGATCATCGGAAAGAAATAAAACCAAACATATTTTTAATTTGTACGAGTATGGCCATCTCGCTAACCACAAATACCTGTAGGATTTTTAATATTTTCCCACATTTTATATCAATTAAATATATAAAAGAAGTGCCACTTTCAGTACTTTCAACTTTGAACGACCGGCATTTTAATAATATTGGTCCAAAATTGTTCTTTCGTGGAAAGTGAGATAATATTGTATTGCCATCGGAGCTATGTATGTGTGCAAAGTTTCAAGTCGGTCGGATATGTTGAAGCGGGTGAAAATTAACTTATAAGATTTCATGCTGACAAACTAACGAACTCACAACTGAAATTATAGTCGGATTTACGAAAGAAGGCACCTGGGAGAGAGCCAATGCCTGCTCCGTACTTCGTGCGACGTTGCCACGTTGTGTAGCAGATCGGACGTCTCTTTCTATCTTCAAGCGCAACTGTGTCTCTCTCACCCACTCGATAAAACAGATTCCTTCATCTACAAGTCACTCCACACCAAAACGATCACATTTTCAGAGATTTTGATCAGAATGCAATATGTATTTTGTGAATCACGTGAAATTATGGAAAGGTTTGAGTCATTGTTTAACAAGTTTTGAACTTGGTTACAAAATATAGCACTTTGAATCGTGTAATTTGTGCCTATGTTCGTGAAAAGATGCTGTACTTACGAATTTCTATCTCGAAAACTATCAACAGGATTGCAGAATATTTCTTACGTGAAATTTGCAAAATAAAACTTTGATTATAATTTTCAAAATTACAAAATAAATTTAAAAAAAAAAAGAGTATTAGAATAGCCCGCATTTTCTACATTAAAATGAAAAAAGAATTAATTCCATACGATAAAGAATCTCCGAGATAAAAATTTACAAGTACAGCTCGTTTTCATGAAAATAGACAAAAACTGAAAAAATTAAAAACCAGCAAAGTGATAACTGAAATCCCTTCCTATATAATATTTCAGTTTGAACAAAATCCCTGACATCGAGTGCAAAAAGTGATCGATTTGCCGTGGAATGACGCTAAATAGAATAAGAATCCTATGAGCCTATATTCCCCGACTTGTCCGCTATTCATTCTGCATGGCGCATGACGCAATAGCTAATAAGATTCGACACTCTGTAAAATCTCAATGGGAAGGACGTTGGGTTCGCCCTCCGGAAGAGGATAGCAATATGCACCCGACAAGGACAACGATTATTCTAGGCCCACAGCTAAGCGTAAGGAGCCGCGTGGGGGAGACACCAATCGCGAGCCTGCAGTAACGGCAACGTCGCATTTTCTGGCCCCGGTAAATAAAAGCTTGTAAAAACATGAACCTAAAGAACTTGATTTATAATTCACTCCATACTATTCGAATGACATTCGAATACTTAAATATTCGAATAACATTAGAGCAACTGAAGTATTCAAATATTCGAATACCGAAAAATTCGACAAATACTCAGTACGCAGAGGACTTGCAGATGTTTGGTCCGGGTTCCATCACCCGAGGCTCGAACACATAGAGTTTTCCTAATTCGAATTCAAGCGGCTGCGAGAAAGAAGATAATATTACTCCACCGCTACACGTTACTGCTAGCAAAGGCAAAGACAACAACGCCCATTGCCGCGCCAAGCCCCGTGCGACTGAAGCGCTCAGATATTCCTCAGGATCAACTTTTTCAGTGACAATCAGTCGGTTCACATCGGAGCGTCCGCAAAGAGATCGGAACAAATTGCTTGGCCGACCGTGAGGATCGGCGGGTTGCAACAAAGTATCCCCGAAGCGGAGGACAGCTGAAAGTGGATGAACTCGGGGGACGGAGAACGAGCGTGGTATGGAGGGGAGTGGAAGCGGCAGGGAAGTGGAGGAACGGGAAGGCTGTGAAAATTAAGGGAAGAAAAGTTCCGTGCCGGCCGGTTCTCACGGGGGAGACGCGGTCAAGAAGCGAAGTGGCGTGAAGCAAAGCAGGCCGACAAAGCTGCACTGGTCGACGAAGAAACCGAGCTAAGCGGCGCGGACCGCCTGTTCCCTCGGCGGAGCGGATGAAGATGAAGAACGGCGGTGCGTGAACATCTCCTGCTGTCAGTCGGTGGTGAACCGTCCCCGTGGAAGGACGTGGTGCCGCGTGCTGTCTGCCATCGCCTCGCTCCTCGCCGGCTCCGCAGCCCGCTTCCATCCAGCAGAACGGCAGAGAAACCACTCCGACCAGCTCGGCATCCCCGCGAATATTTGTCGCGCGCGTAGCCAGCCGCTGATCGAGAAGAAGAAAAAAAAACCCGGCCGCCCGACGTTTCCACTATTCTCGACCCGCGCGGAACATTTGCCACTGGTCGTGGGAACGGGTCTCCGGCCTCTGCGAGGCGGGAGGATGAAATTGGTGCGCGTTTTCGAAGGACTCGACGAGGACGTTGACCGCGCGCGATAAGGAAGAGGAGCAGCCGCCGAAAGCAGTGGCCGGGTGGGCAGCGAGCGCGCTGAGGAAAGCGAGCTGGCCTGGTGCCGTCGTCAATGGGGAGGAACGAGATCAACAAGCTTCGGGACCATTTAAAACTGGTTTCGAAAAATGAACTGGTTTCTTTTTACGGGTCGCGTCACTAAGAGGTATGGAAAAAGGAATGCTCGCCGCGTATGAATATATCGGCGACTGTGCTTAACGGGAACCGTTTCTGGGCGACAGAGAAGATCGGTGGCCTTGAATCCCGTCGCGGTGACATGAAGATACCGAGCGGCCGATGCACGTGCACGCGCGAACCAGGCATTCAAATGGCGGAGTAGCGATCTCGTTTCGTGCGGATAAGCTGACCGTTCGGTTTAGGGACCGTAAAGTGCGACAATGAACGGGTTCCCAGTTGTTTGAGACGCGGTGACATCGACCAGCCTCCCCCCCCCATCATTGTCTTCGGGGCTCCCCCATGAGATAGAGCGAGGGAAGAGGAACTGCTGGTCGGACGGAAGGAAGGATCGATAAAAGATGGCTTCTATGTGCGGCAGTACCAAAAGTTATCCGGCGCTGAACACTGGCAGCTACTACAGGCCAGGCGCCTACCCCTATCAGGTGAGTGGAGGAGACCGAGGACTCACAGTTCCCGTGTAAATAGGCAACGGCCTAACGTTATCGCGCTCGTTAACCGGATATTCGGATGCTTACGCGCCGACTCCGTTATGATCTGCGGCGGAAGTCGTTTTTGACGTGCTCGCCAGGCGAACGCATTAGGCTTGCGAACGAGGAACGTGCCTGAATATATTGAAGGGAAACCCGCCTTTATGGCCGGTATGCATGGCAGTCAGGTGGCATGAATAATGGAGGGCTCTGTCGTCTAGCCCGCCACTTCCGATGCTCGACGATTAGGGGAAGACAGTTTCGGCAGGCTGAAGGATAAGTAGATTGCGTTTAGGATGATTAAGCGTTTGTAGACACTTGCTGGGGATCAATTTGCTCAAGTATGGTAATTGGCATTATGTAAGTGTGAACCGGCTGCATAAATACATTATGAGTTTAACACTAGAAATACCACGCCAGTCAAAATGACTGGTTTTACAATTTCATTTTAAAATTCCCACTTCGCGTTGCATTTTATTTCCCACGATGATGTTATGACTTTTGCAGCGATAACTAAAGAATTAATAAAATCAATTTTATATTTTTTTTTATGTATTCAAAGTCAAAATAAATTTGTGTCTTCGCTACTTCTACCAATACCAGTCAAAATGTCTGGTACTTGTCAAAGTGTAAAAGGGTTCCACAAACCGGTTACCGAACTTGAATTACCCAGTTTCCTCGTTTTCTACAACTTTTCACACGTTTTTAGAATGTTTACTGTGTGTCATTCAATATGATGGGGATAATTATCAGGATAATTCCAGATCGATTATTATGCTAATGAAAAAATAATGCAAATCATGCAAATTGACAATTTTTTTACAAGCTTACCGCTGGCATCTAAATTACTATCAAAAAGAGCCACACTGGTTGGCACTATACGCGGAAACAAAAAGGAACTATTAAAGATTTGTAAAACAAGGATGGATACAATGGGATCAAATGGGTGTGCTTTTACAATTTAGAAAAGTAAGCCGAAGAAGAAAGTTTCTGTATAGAGTTCGAAACATAAATTTTATAACAAGACTAAATTTGGCGTAGACATTGCAGACGAAATGGCAAAGAAATATAGCATCAAATCAGAATCAAGAAGATGGCCGGTTCAAGTATATTTTACCATTTTAGATTTAGATGGCATAAATTCCTGTATCTTATATAAGGAAACAACAGCAGAAAAAATATCCAGAAAAGATTTTATGTTTCAATTAGCAGATGAAGCAAATGTCCAAAGAACACATTGTTCACGCAAATGGTATCAAATAGGGTATTGTAATAATAATAGGACTGCCAACACTTGCAATACGTGTAAAAAATATGTAGGGTAGATGCACCATTTGTGGTCACTTTAAGGATTTCAGTGACTTTCATCGTAATTATCTTTAATATTGTACTTCAAATCAGGAAACTAAAAGCTTTACTAAATTTTACACTATCTTTACTATTAATAACTAAGTTACCATTAACTAGAGAAATCGTTAAAGAATTAAGAAAATTAAAAAATATAAGAAATCCATTTTTCACCTTTTGTGACCACTTGCCACTTTTCGCGTAAACAATAAATGTAATCTTATATTTCTGGTGGTATACTAAACAAAATATCTACGGTTTGAAATTCTACACATAATTATGTGTCTGCAAGCAATTTCGAGCTAAAAAACGCGATAATTATGCACATGGCCAAAAACGGTGCATCTACCCTATGCCGAAAATGCGCACAGAAGAAAAACTACATATGTAAGAAATATGACAAATTATAACTTTTTATACTTAATAATATACTTTATACTAGAAGAATAACTCCCAGATGGGTTAATAGGTAATACCCCAAAAATGTACTATATAACATGGAATTCCTTTTGTAAGAAAGTAATAAATCAATGAATTTGAAAATATTCTATTATTACGTATTTTTTAAAGACCAGTCATTTTGACTGGTTTTGGTAGAACTAGCTTCGTTCAAACGTCGGTAGTTCTAGCGTTAAAAACTGTGTAATAGTGGAAATCGAAACGAACGGTATTGCGAACCTTCAAACGAAGATTTTGCTGGATAGTTATTCCTTCGTCATTGAAACAACTGCATCGATTACAAATGTAATTGCATAAAGACATTGAATTATTTTGCTTTTTACGCAATCATGCTGTGTTGTTATATCACTATGCTTGTTTTTATATACCTATTTAGTGGGTAAGGATTGTGAGAATCGTGTGAACAATGTGTGCATGTAAAATTGATTCTTGGAAATCCTTAATAATGTCTCTTGCACTAGTGACTATTGTTAGACACCTAGCTTCGCGAGTTTCTCTTTTAAGCACATCTGGTCATTGTCACTCTCTTAAAACCCTTAGTCCGTTTAGAGTGGCCGTAACTTAACGGTAAACAGGCGGAATAGGCCGTACGTTCCAAAGCCCTTTCTTTTCATTCTCCAGACTACCACTTCCACCCTTACCAGTTCCATTTCCCACACCCTCGCAATAGAACAACCAATAGAATCCTCCAATTGTGTCCGCGTTCATCCCTGAGTACGTCTCTAGCGTCAGAAAGCTTTGATACTTCGTACTGCGAAGTAGAACTGGGACTATTTGTCGAATTTTTCGGTATTCGAGTACTCGAACACTTCAGTTGCTTAATTATTTGACGAATATAATTCGAATATCCAAGTATTCGAATACTATTTGAATATTTAAGTATTCAAGTAATCAAGTTCTTTAGGTTCATTTGTCATGGTGAAATCTTGTAAGCTAATTTTAACCCACTTCATACCATAATATTCGAATACTCAAATATTCGAAGTTTATCCGTAGCATTCGAATACTTGTAAAATATTCGAATAGTAAATTATTCGAATAGTCCCAGCCCTACTGCGAAGTCGTACTCCAACATACTGTATAATAAAGATGTGTGTCGTTTTATACCAGTGTCCGAATTTGTTCTACCCCGGGTTCACGACACTATGTCGAAGAAAGTTTAAACTACCAACACTAATAAAAATAAAATAGTTTCCTTTAGAAAGAATTACATCCTAAAATGTTATCGCATAAATTGGAGGGTTAATAGAATATATGAAATAATACTTACACTTCTTCTCTGTATTTTCATTTTCAACTTTTCTTTTTCTTTAATATTATTCCCGCATTGAAGCTGAACGTAATTATAAGCAATTATAAATGATTTCATGTTACTTAACGAGTGATAAATAGGAAATGAAATCGAATTTTTATAAATGAATATTTTTCAAGCACGTTCAATATATTTACGTAAACGCTATTTTGTTTTCGAAATAACCGGAGGAATCGATAAGATTCACCCGCCCATTGGCAACGAGAGTGACGAATAACGGGAACAGGTTGTACTCGCTCACTATTTCAGCTGCAGTCGTTAAAAGTTTCCTCGACTCCCACTAATGTTTCCCGTTATTAGGGAACGAAACCGAACAATGACGCTCCCAACGAAGGAGGACAACGAAAGTGAGAAAACAGAGGAAAAACTGTTGGAAAGATAAGCCGCGATTTAACCCCGATAACACCCTTAACGAGTGGGAAGGCTTTCAGTGTCAATCGCGGGGCAAGCTGTAGATAAGTTCAAGGAACAAAGAACAATGTTCATGTAACAGTAACGGTTTTCATCTTCGAAATCTGGAAGCAAAGTGAGTTCACAGTATAATGCCATAGTGGAAATTATGTACTGCTTCAGGATGTCGACGGAGGACTTTTTAACATTCTTGTGGCTCACGAGTGGTGTTTTGGATTGTTCGTGGAAAAGGCTGTGTATTGGTTGGGAGAAAAAAGTAAAATATGAGTGAAATAGAAGATTTAAGACAGAGAATGCCTCGGGGCAAGCAGCATCATTGAGGGAATATTGTAGACGAAAAACTCATTATTATAGGTCATACACAGTTTCCACTATAATGTGCACGCACTCTGCTTTTAAATATCGTGAATCGAAGACGTTAATGGGAGAAATAATCTTCATATCAGAGACCCTCTAAAATGAGACCCTTTTCGCATCTACGACTAGTATTTCAGATAAACTCTATGTAGCTTTTTTACATATGTCGATATAATTTCGACAAAGACATCTTGTAAAGTAACCGCAAAAGCGGTTGCAAATAGTACTCTACAACTATATGAGGAGGCCTCAAAATGATGTGTTCTGTGGCTCCAGATTAATATTTCAGATACACATATGTACAGTTACTCACAAACGTATCCGTCCACCATATATATCAACATATTAAATCAACATCGAATTAAGGATACGTAATTCTAATTCACATTAATATAAACTTTGATTAGTACTATACTTTTGTTTTGTGCGCATTCAATTGAAAAATTGTATACAGTTTCTTTAAAGAAAGTATTAACCGTGGAAGTAGCGCAGATAGTGCAAAAAATGTTCGCCCAAATTCAATATTTAATTTATACGAACGTAAATACAATTCCTGCTTTCATCTATTACCTATGCATAGATTCGATTAATTTTCTGTGAAATTCGAGCTTATCATGTTCCATTCTTCTAACAAAATTTCTTTGAGCATTTCTTTATATATATTTCTCTGTATATGGATTAACTAACTTTATAACTCGGCTTCGCCTGGACTTTAGATTTTAAATCCAAAAAAAATTATTTTCTATTTATTTTGGGAGGGGAACAGTCACATTCATCTGGATTAGAACCTTTCGAATAGTTCGAATAATTTGGAATACAAATAATTTATTCGAATAGTAGGAAGTATTAAAATAATATAATGATAATACACTGAATTATTCGGAGTATTCGAATAAATCAAATATTCGAATAATTCGAGTATTCGAGTAATCTTGAATGTTCTTATTATATAAATTCGAAATATTCAAATATTACGGAGTATTCGATTTTCGAGGAATTCTGTTTATTCGGATAACTCAAAGTGTTCAAATTTCGAATTGTACCGAATACGAATCTAAACACTTGAAAAATAAATAATTGTGAGGGCTAAAATGCAAAGAATTTCGCGATAAAGTGTGAAAAAATATTTCATGTTCAGAATCCTATTCGATACAATCCAAAATTTGATTACTCCGAATATTCGAATACTCCTACTTTTATTATTATTATTATTACAATTCACGGGCATGGTGCCCTTTAGTTTACAGAGACAGGAACTTAGAAAAGGATTAGACATAGATTAAAACTAAAACTTAAACTTTTTCGAATAATATTCGAGCATTCGAATACTCCTAAGTCCTAATTATTCAAATAATATTCGAGTATTCGAATACTCCTAATTATTTGAATATTTGAGGGTCAAATTCGAATTCTACTGTTATTCAAACCCCACAAAATTACCTTTTTTTAAAAAAAGCGCCACATATATAATCCCATCAAAAAGAATCCAATTTAAAAATATTGTCGTAAATTAATATCTTTACCAAACTAATGACATACACAAATGGCGCCAATTATCACAATATCTATTTATACAAAGAAAACGTGTATTAAATAATATTAAGCAGATATATTTTTATACAAATAAATATTTTTTCAAAATACTTGGCGCTGCTCTCCGCAAATATAAGTGCGTTCTCCTCGCCGATTTTAACCTTAGCAACGGCACAGGCACTTGCCGCTAGGCGCCGAAAACAGCTCCTTGTGCAGCCTTAGCAGAAACAACATTATTACCGTTCAAAAGGCATGGAATAAGAGAAAAGTTACACGAGCACATCCCAAATACCAGTTGATCGATCGATCACCATTAATCGAAATATTCGCCGAGCACTCAGTGGAATTATACAATCTAGCACCGAAGCCCCTTCGCGAGCTCGCGCACAAGCTGTCTTCCCGGCTCTGAATTCCGCTAACTCGGTGGTCCATGGAACGAGATCCACGGTGTTTCTTTCGATAGACGTATATAATTAAATGCGTTGCCTGACATGCAGCATAAAACAATATGAAACGAAGGGACCACACATACCGGGCCTCTGCACGGGGACCTTGACTTTGTCTTGCATGAAAGCGTTACATAAGTTCGCCTCGCTCGGCATCGCGTGAAGATGATGATCCGCCGCCATTCTTTGGCTTTCTTCTGTCTCCCTCTTTATCCCGCCGACTGTCTCGACCTGCCTTTCCTTGCCACTTGGGCCCCGTGCTCTACCCTACGTCTTCACCGCGGTATTCCATGGGACCCTGGAACAAAAATACGTCCATGGTTAGGGGGACGTAAACGGTGGAGATGGCTATACCCCTCGGGAGCAGAAGATATATGTAAGTATATCTCTCGTTTATGGTATTTTATGGCTGATCCTTTTGTTCTGACAGCGAGCAATATGCTCGATCCTTGGTCTCATGCATTCAAGTTTAATACAGTAGGTACATACTGGGATGAGTAAAAAGTTCTCAGTATTTTCGGGGGAAGTTCGAAGACAAGTTTTGTACATAAAGGCGAGGCCTGCAGGCTTTTAGGTATTACACGTGTTTCTGATTTTATTTGCGCGTATCAAGCTGGGGGAAACGTTATTATGTTATTATAATAAAGAAGTAGGTATTTGAAGTACTCTACTTCTCAATTATTCTAAATTTTAA
Source organism: Andrena dorsata (assembly GCA_929108735.1). Classification (NCBI taxonomy): domain Eukaryota; kingdom Metazoa; phylum Arthropoda; class Insecta; order Hymenoptera; family Andrenidae; genus Andrena; species Andrena dorsata. The sequence continues at coordinate 41,736,434 of OV815487.1, forward strand.
AAAGTAGAGTACTTCAAATACATACTTTGTTATTATAATATAATTGAAATATTCAAGGTGTAGTCAGAATTTTAAACAAATAATGAATCCTTGTAGAAAACACTGTAAGTGCAAAAAATCAAAGTTTTCAGGAGAGAGTAAAACTTCCCTGACATTAAATTATTTACTGAATTTTATTTGTTTTAATTGCTAAATATGCTTATGTATACAATTACCCAAATGCAACACAAAATGTTCTATTTTTTGCAACAAATATATATCCAAATTCATGAAAAAAGAATTGTATTTGTAGATAACTCTGTATGTGCCATCTGTTAGTTGTAGAGGAAACTGAATGTGCCGTTCATTTTAATTTGCAAGCACTGTAGTCACAATCCTGTTTGTAACCACTATTGGCAACTTATTTACAAAGGGAAATTACATTAAAATTCTATACTATAATATTACCATTGGTACGTAGAACATTTTCCGATAAAATTATTTCCTTAGAATTTTTACACTTACAGTGTTCTGTATAAGAACTCTTCAAATATATATTGAAAATACGACTTTGTCGTTCTAAATCAGCTTCTCTTTCATCTGTTGTTTGACTCAATATATTCAATTACGCAAAAATGAAACTGAATGCAAGAAATCTAAGAAATGCTGGAAAATGCATTACACTTCTTAGTAACACGTAATTTATTTATTTATTTATTACCATTTACGGGGAGGCCCCATTATTTACAAAGAGAAAAAATAACAAAACAAACATTACCGCACACGAGAAATAATCCGTCAAACCCCGAGAACAAAAATTAAAAGTACAAACGGAATACCATAATAAAGCAAAACTAGAAAATACATTCGCGACTTATCGAGTAACCTTTCACGTAATCATCATATCTTCTCATCAAGAACTGTAAGCAGTTTAGACCTAAAGACATTAACGTTCCGTGGAAAAATATCTATCCCCTCATTATAATTATTCGCCAAAGTACAAATTCTGCAAATTGGATCCGTAACACTGAAACGCGATGAGTATAACGAAGATTTGAGTAGGCGCATTAAAATTGACCAGGTGAAATCAGCGAATTATTTGTATGGGTTATATACAGATAATTATATAAAATTGGACATAAAACAATATTCCAATATCGCATTTCTCTAATGTCATTTAAAATCAGCTATTCAATTTCCCGTTGATATCCCATTCGCTCGGGTTCCACCAATGATCCTACAAATCAATTAATTTCAATAACATTCCCAATATCACGCAGCACAAGATGTTCCACCCCCATTACAGTACCGTTGGTCGATCAGCCAGCACCGATAAACGTCGAAATAACAGCGCGCTTATTCCCCGTAAATCACGGAAAGCGAGATAAAGATCCAGAATCCCGTAAACACACGCACCTCTCTTAACGGAGACATTAACTCGGCACGAACCGGGCAGGAATTAAGGAACGGCACCCTCGGCAACAACCTGAGAAACAGTTGTTACCACGAAACGAGCCTCCTTTTCTCTCCCTGTCAATTTAGACGCACGCATTACGCCCCGTTCGGCTGCTTATTTCCACGATGCTCCGTTAAAATCGCAGGCCTGCCTGCGGCTCGGCAGCGCGCAATTAAAATCTGCGATGCAATTAAGGCTTTTCCTCTCATCAAGATCAGCCATGCTATTTCTGCGTGTCATTCCGGTCAAAGACATGCGTACTTTACCTTGCGATGTCCGTTGACCCTCGCGGTGAACACACTCGCCATTGTTCCTCAGCTCGCTGCGCATCGTTCTGCCACTGTTGATAATTCCAATATGTATAACCCTTTCCTCCACTAAGGGCGACCACGGTTATTCACTGTTAATCACTCGTTGCATATTAACAAATTTTTCCAAGTGTTTCTTACAAGCAAAAGCTAGCAACAGCAACATTCTGATTTTAAAAAAAATTCGCGCAAATGTAGAGCACATTGGAGCTAGGGCTGGGACTATTTGTCGAATTTTTCGGTATTCGAATATTCGAATACTTCAGTTGCTTAATTATTTGACGAATATAATTCGAATATCCAAGTATTCGAATGCTATTCGAATATTATTCGAATGCTATTCGAATATTATTCGAATATTTAAGTATTCGAATATTTAAGTATTCGAATACTATTCGAATATAGCAGTATTCGAATACTCAAATATTCGAATATAGCAGTATTCGAATAATCAAATATTCGAAGTTTATTCGTAGCATTCGAATACTTGTAAAATATTCGAAGTTTATTCGTAGCATTCGACTACTTGTAAAATATTCGAAGTTTACTCGTAGCATTCGAATACTTGTAAAATATTCGAATAGTCCCAGCCCTAATTGGAGCATGCAAGGAACATTATTTTCTGTGGAAATTCACTCTAAAGTTATTCTGAAGTCACATTAAAGTTATCACGTTCTTGTAATATAACTTTGTTTTTTTTTTAGCAGTGTGGTAGAGTATAACAAAACTGAAAATTCTTATATTTCAAGGTTTCCTCTACCTAGCACAGTTGCAATGTTGTACAACGCCCACTAGGGTTGCGAAAAGGTTAAAGGAACATCGTCCCTTTCCCCTTTGTCTACATTGATCGTTTCATATTCATCTTACGAGGCGATCGTATACTCCTAAGCAACGCGTGTCTTGAGCAACGGGCGTGCAAAATCGCGGCATCTTCTGCGTGGATGTTATCCTTGATCTTCGCGAGACTGCAATCTCCATCCATCTGGAGACGCGTCGATATATGATTCACGGGCGACAATGTCACCGACCTTGAAGGGGAAGTACGATTGACCTCAAGGTGTCACGATGTGGCAGCTTATTGAAATAGTATATAATATTTGTCTGTTGAGCGAGTAAGCGAGTATAAGTCAGATTTCTTACAAGGGAACATCTCGGACCCGGAAATTCAAAAAATTCGGACACTTTGTGAATATGTAGGGAATTTCCTCCTGATTATTTTAGCAATTTTTGTTCGCTGCATAAATTCACTCTAAGGGGGTTGAATTAACCTCCGGAATTCCGGTTATTCTACCGATTTGGGGTTATGACTCGTGAACTGTAAAATAAGTTTTTTACTAAATGATAGATCTAATTAAAAGAAGTAACTTTTTCCTTGAAACTTTTTTCTGGCTCTTACAGTTCGCGAGTTACAACACACAATCGGAAAAAGCCGAATTTTCAGGGGTTAATTTTACCTCCTTGGAGTGAATTTTGGCAGTAAACGAAAATTGCGTTGTAATCAGGAAGAAATCCCCTACATATTCACAAAGTTTTAGAATTGTTTAAATTTCCGGAGTCGGGATCTTCTCTTGTTAGTTCTGCAGGAAAACACTTAGTATATTCAAAGTGCTTTGTAAGATCAGGTGTTAAATTTTCGACCCGAATGTTGGTAACATATATATTAAAAGAAAGTAAATGTACTATGATGTACTACGCTCTAGTTTGGTAATTATTTGTGTATAGAGTCACAAGTAGGGCTGGGACTATTCGAAAATTTTACAAGTATTCGAATTCTGCGAATAAACTTCGAATATTTGAGTATTCGAATATTTTACAAGTATTCGAATGCTACGAATAAACTTCGAATATTTGAGTATTCGATATATTTTACAAGTATTCGAATGCTACGAATAAACTTCGAATATTTGAGTACTCGAATGTTATTATTCGAATACTATTCGAATACTGCTATATTCGAATACTGATGTATTCGAATAGCATGGTATGAAGTGGGTTAAAATTAGCTTACAAGATTTCACCATGACAAATGAACCTATATTCGAATACTTAAATATTCGAATAGTATTCGTCAAATAATTAAGCAACTGAAGTATTCGAATATTCGAATACCGAAAAATTCGATAAATAGTCCCAGCCCTAGTCACAAGGCGACCCGTTAAAAAGATCTAATTATTCTAAACAAAATATGCGGGTACTGGCTATGGTAGGTGATATAATAGCTTTATGTTAGTCATTTAGGTGAAACAAGTTAATGTCCACCTGCACCCGCTTTTCCTTAATTCTTCAAGCATCTACCCGATTTAGCCCCAGAAATCGTCACAACAACTCTCCACGTCACAACTGTCCATAGAAAACGTTACCTAAATATACATATATATATTGTACTAGCTTTACTACTCGGCTTCGCCCGAAATTTAGATTCTGATTTTAGAAGAAGAAAAAAACAATTTTTTTTATTTTTTTTTATGAAAATGGTCACATTCATCTGGATTAGCCAGACATAATGAGCCGAGACATCTTTCGCGATCCCAGAGTTTACCGTTAGAAAGTTTTTCGGCGACAGACAAACACACAACATACGATAACTTTGCTTTACAGTATAAGATTATTACAATATAATCAGTCTACCACGTTTCCCGCCTGGAATTCCAACAGATTCTTTAGGACGACAAAGCTAGGAATCGAGTAATGCCAGACGCGAGAGGGCTTGGCTATGATTTAAGGACACCATCGACACGCGGCACTCGGCAACGATGACCGTGTTCCCGATGATAATTCATAAAGGTCCCGCGACGCAGGAATCCCCTGTGTAGAAGGCATCAGAGGAGAATACAGAAGGGAGGCTGTGATCCTCGTCCTTTTGTCGATGCCAGGAGGCCACGGGAATACGCGTCCCAGACAAATCGCTATCAGCCCCGCCATTGCGCGAGAGTAATGACTATAATCCCCAGGCTGATTTTTCATCTTTGTCACAATGTAAACGGGGGATATTGTTCCAAAGCATGTCGTGGACAAGTTCCGCGTTGCGAGATAAAAGTGCACGCTGCGCGCATCAATAACGCTGTTGCGGCGCAACATTCTTGCACTTCGTAAAAGGGGAGATTTTTTTAATGAAATATCGTCTTTTGTTGCACTAATTTGTTAGTACAGCGTGAATGGTACCTCTACGTATGTTCTAGATGTGAAAATACTTCTTTTATTTCAAAATACTTCGTCAAATTTTTTAATGCACTTCAAGCTTCGTTTCTGCTTGTATGAATAAGGAATGATACCACGCCACTGCTCATCGTAGAGTCTATTTAAAATTTCAATGGATGTCCAGAAAAGAGCATTCAACTTTAATCTCATATGAAATTCACGAAGCATTATCGTGTTTCTTATATTTCCTATGATTACCTGACAAATGACGTAACGTTTGTAATTTTTAAGTATAATACAGTAGACAACGAATGCCACTCTTTCTCCAAAAACGTACTCAAATCCCCCTCCTTTATCAAGAATTCTGAAAAGAACTCCTGACGAGAACGTCCCAACTAGGGCTGGGACTATTTGAATAATTTAATATTCAAATATTTTACAAGTATTCGAATGCTACGAATAAACTTCGAATATTTGAGTATTCGAATGTTATTATTCGAATATTATTCGAATACTGCTATATTCGAATAGTATGGTATGAAGTGGGTCAAAATTAGCTTACATCAGTATTCGAATATAGCAGCATTCGAATACATCAGTATTCGAATATAGCAGCATTCGAACACATCAGTATTCGAATATAGCAGCATTCGAATACTTGGATATTCGAATTATATTCGTCGAATAATTAACCAACTGAAGTATTCGCATATTCGAATACCGAAAAATTCGACAAATAGTCCCAGCTCTAGGACCAAGGACCACGATTAAAATATTAAAATGATGATAACAATGCTGTCGTTTATCTCCTTCCTGTTCCCCCTTCTTGCACACCCGCTAGGTCGATACTATTTCAGCCTTACGTTGTTTGCCTCAGCCCGAACTGGTCCCTGCGTCATCGTCGACGCTTCTTCCTCGTAGCCACTTCTCCCAGTCATTATTCTCTTTTCTTTTCTGCTCCCCGGCAATTAGGAAACTGGAGTGACGTTAAGAACCCCCTAAACTATTAACCAACTACCTGCCAAAAAGTACGTGACTTGCTTCAGTATCGCAGTTTTATCGCTGCGCAAAGGCTCGTGAAAAAGTCAGCGCCGCAACTGCGCACCTCTTCTTGTAAATCGAAGGTGGCACTGACCTAGCTGGCAGCTAGGACCCACCAGAGGTGGACCGTTTCACGACTCTCCTGCTCGCTGGCAGGTACTGTTATTTCACTGGCATACTTCGGCTGGAATACCAAATGAATCCAGCCAGAGAGAGAGAGAGAGATGCTAGTGGCGGCGAGAAGGAACACGATGATGCATCACGAATTCCATCTAGAACTAGATACCATGGTTCCACTCAAGGCTGAGCGCCTCGTAACGTCGTTAGAATTCTTCCTGGAGGCAACTTATCAAATTTCGAACGGGTGTTGTATGGATTTTACAAACTGCCGAGAGACGTGGTTTAAATTTTATTAATAACGTACTGAACATAGGGGATCACTGATTACAATTTTGGGAAATTATAGAATTCAATGTTTGCTTTCTCTAGATCTACTTGAAAAAAACGAATATAGTGGTAAACTGAGTAGTGTCTATTGAAAATTAGGAAAAATATAGATTACAATTAAGCTACCACTGTAACTTAAATACAATTTCGTTCTTTCGCACGAGCATATAGCGAGGGACTGGATAGGTAATGCTTTGAACAACACTCCAACGCGAAGTTTTGAATAGTACGTCCTGTGCATTTACAACATTGTTATTAAACTGATGCAAAAATTCGTGGGCTTTATTGAGCCAGAGTCTTTATTAATATTAAAATTATGTTACAAACTTTTTTAGTTCAAGTAGTTTCAAGACATTTCCGTACACCTAATATCACCTAACAATGAGCGAACGAAATTTGCATCGATCTAATGAAACTCAAAATCAAAGCAACTAAAGGAAAAACAGAAAGCTTGCAATAATACAGAAGACATACTATATCTCTCTATAATCACAACGACACAAAAATCACGTGCATCACGATGTGCGCTATCTATATACAAAATTTGAGCCAAATTCGTTACTCGTGCCTACTGCACCCCTTTATAAGCTCATCTATGGCAGCCCGAAAAAATAGGTAATCTTCCGATGCAAATTGCAGACAAACTAATCAGCCAATTAAATTGCGGTTTAGCACTTGATTTTGGTATATTGTAAAGCATTAATAACCATTATAAAAATTTTAAAAAAATATATATAGATATATGTCACGAGGTGGCTCCGAACTGATGGTTTTTCTTAAACGGTGTACCTCCTAACTCAAATTTTAATTGTCTAAAACAAAAAGACAAAAGTTGTCTAATAAGTATAATGTTATGCCTAAGCATTAACGGACCCGTTTTTTAATATTTTGAAAATTCACTGAATAACAGCGTGTTGAAGAAAAGGATACCGATTTTCGCGGCGATTAGTCTGTAACTCCCGTAAAAAAAATGGAATTTTGAAAAGTGCGCCGTTAATGCTTAGAGAATGTAGCAGCAGAGATGCCTGCAAAATTTGGTCACAATTACATCAATACAGATTGAAAAGTCATGTACACCGTTTTGAAAAGCATCGTTTGGCGCGCAGACATTCAAGTCTCTTTCTATATTTATATTTCAAACCTTTTGTACGCCATTCTAGAGATTTCAAACTAATATTTAAGCGAAAAAAATTACGATTTTTCAACCGTTTTACAGTAGTCTAACCCCTTAAAACATGTGAGGAATATTTTGTGAGGGCCAGGAAATGATCGCACAATTAATGGAGTACCTACTGTTACACGTTATCTGTAATAGAGCTATCCCGCATAGAAAATTCTAGGTCACATGGCTGGTACCTTACAAAATTGCGATAAATGGAACTGTTGCGTCACTAAATCCTGTTGTGCCTGTAACTGTGCTTGTACACTAAGGATCAAAAGTCTGAGCGCATTTACAGTTTTCTGTGTAAGTTTGAAATGAAGCATAAGGTCACTTAACGAGGTTTTAATTCTGGAGTGTACCGACGGAGAAGAAAAATTGTGGAAGTCGGAGAATTATGGGACAGATTATTTAGAACGTTATAGAGATTCAAAGCTCTACTTAGTTACTTTTAACGTGTTATGTACTGCAAAAATTCCTTTTTCACGTTTCGCTTCGAGAAACCAGAAAACCTTATACTAAAATAACTCTGTATTTTTATATTGGAAATGTTACGTGAAAGCAAAAATGTCAAAGACACAGAAAATAAATAATAGAAAATGTGCAACCTTCAGCACATTTGCCTCAATTTTATCACACGAAAGCCAACCCTATCACTTTCTCTCTGATTAACACAAACGCCCAAATTTTTTCTCCACACAAGATAACGCTCCAAGTGTTCTGCCCCCTCTGAAGTCTCACAGAGTGTATTATCATCCTCTTTTTGTATTCTTCGTCGCGAGTTCTTTCTTTAAGTAGAATTTATTATTTGAATTCTGTACACGTGTAGTTTCGATTATTTATCGAATTATTTATACGCGCGCAAAATGGAGGAACGATCGCGAAGGCATCTGCAAAATGGTATTCCAGGGTGTGCACGGAATATTTGCCAATTTTCCACGTGAATCGCCACGGAATCAGCGTGAGTGACCTCGAACACTGAAATTGGCACTGATCGTTACGCAGGTATGCGGTCACGATCTTGATCTTGCTGCACACGCGATGCCTGATCGTCCATTCACGCTGGATCGTAGGCGAATGTGTATCGTGCCGGCTTACAATATACCGCTGGCGAGCTATTTTCGTTTGTAGTAGGCGTGCATGTGTGCCAAACGCGAGAAGAAAGTAAAAAAGAGGCAGGGGCAGAAAAAGGAAGAAGAATAACGCAATTAGCGTGGGTAACAGGTAAACATAACAGTATTTATAATATTGTGCAATGATATTTTATGTAAATGCGAATTCAAAATTTTCTTTCCACGAAATAAGTGTAAAAAAGTAAATTCATTATTCTACTTAAAAAATATTAAAAAATTACATCCTTCGAATGAAATTCGGATAAAAAAGGAACACAACACCAATAAAACAAAGAAATAATTATAACCAACCTCTTTAACGATAAATATAAAATATACCACTATAATTGCGAATATCGTGATTATTATTTATACAATGAATAAACTAACCTGCACATAAAAATATTAAAGATTTAAATAATGCATGAATAATTAAATGAAAAAAAAAGCTAAATTCTATAAACCAAAGTATATAATTCTTATTGTACATCCTAATTATCTTAATGTTGACAAAGCAATAATCTTTCGGAAATTGAATTCGCAACTAGCAATTAAACTAGATATTATTATTGTAAAAACAGATAGAATAATGTATGAATTTAAATCAAGAAAATTCAATACATCATTATAATAAATTATTAAATAAACTTCCGCGGTCACAAACGTTGATGAATGAACTAATGAAGGTACAGGAGTAGGAGCCATTAAATTTTCACTTCAATCTATTAAATACATAAATTTAATAAATTTTATATTACATGTATTAAATAAATCTATAAATTTTATAGATTTCACAGTTATAAACCTAGATGAGTATAGTTTTAAAAACAGACAAGTATTTAAAATTGTGCTGCTTTTACTTTCCAAAAGAAGAGAAATCGACGTTTGTGGGATATTATTTAGGCGGTACTCTAAAGAAGCTCAAACTGTTATATTATATTTGACAATAAAAATTGCGGTACAGGTGACGCTTCAAAGGTATTAACCACTCTTTGGCCCTCCATCGAAGCTTCGAATGATACTATCCGATAGACTCCGACCCGACCGTAATGAGATTCCATCGTTAATGAGGTAAGAAGTGTATCGAATGAGAAATATAAAGCCAACTGGCGACCTTCCTTTTTGTCTAGCCAGCGACCACTATAATGGCAGACAGTTAGGTTCAACGGACCCGGATTATGAGGCTGTGACTCTGCATATGTATCTGGACACTGTACAGTCTTCGTAAACCCACCTCCAACGGACATTACCCACCGAGACTCAATTATATTCAATGAATCGATGTAAGTTTATAATGATTGGAACATCGGTGATTGTACCAACAATGATCTAGGATCCGTGATCACGCACCAGCCATAATTAATCGAACGGCTTAGCCTATTAAGAGAATCTAGGATTATACAGAATGTGCAATATATGGTGGGCAACATCGACTGGAAGGTGATCCTTCATGGAGGAGAGAATGCAAAATGTGGGGCACATCTTTCTGATCGGTGGCATGGGAATACGAGATGTTGGAATATAGTATTGCGTAATTATACACAGCACTGTATTTTCGAGTAACTAGTCCGTGCGTACACGCATTCTCTAACGGATGCATACCAAGCCACTGAAAAGTTCTCAGCGATACGTCGAGCAACGTGATACGTATGATTACACCGTTTTCCTCTCTATTACCCTTGTTTATCTTCTGCCTAACAAGGGTGATTAAAATGGCTCACTGCCATGTAAAGTGGGGAGTACAGAACTCGGGAACGCCCTCGCGTGTGAACGTGGTTATAAATGTCACTAACGAATCATGGCTAGTTTTCGTGGAAGACTGTAACGACGGGTGGTGGGAAATTAAGGAAGCAATGGTGCGATTTGTGGGAAGGCAGGAAGGTGTGCATGGGAGAATCTTCAGTGCCAGGAACTTGTCAGTGATGCCTCGATACTAGATCCCCTGCAAAAACCCCGAAACTAGTCATCCCAGCGGAATGAAGAAGGCCTACATCTTTACCCACTCTTCCATCTTCTGACTTTGGCGATGTCACAATTGCTTGGTACACCTATAGGTATGGCAGGTACTGCGAAGAGCGCTCTCCAAATGTGCATGCCCAAGGAGAAGAGTGCTCCGCATTCTGTGGCGCTGGTAAGGACTAGATCTGAGGTTTGACAGGGGATCTAATATCGAAGCGTTACTGTTAAGTGACCCGCAATCAAATCCTTTTATTTTCTGTCCTCCCCACCAACTTTCATCAGTGGCGGATTTGAGAAAAAAGGCCAGGTGGCAAACGTTCTGAGGGGCCCATTTTTTCGGGAAAATGAAGAGGTAGTTTACTAAAAGCACGCTAAGGGTAGTACTACTAAAAGAAAAATATAGTTCGGATAAAATCAAATTTTTTTAAGGATGGGACCCTAGGAGTCCTTCTGTAGAGACCCATTTTTCAGGAGAATGAATAAAGATGGGGCCCTGGTGGCCTTTTGCGCAGGGGCCCAGGCGCAACTGTTCATCGGCAGATTAAACGCGCAGCCGATGAACAGTTGCGCTTGGGCCCCTGCGCAGAAGGCCACCAGGGCCCCATCTTGAAAAAAATTATGATTTTATCCAAACACTATTTTTTCCTGTACTACTGCAGTTGGCCCGTTTTTAATAAACTACCTCTGCATTTCCCCCCCGAAATGGACCCCACGGAATGTTTGCCACCTGGACCTTTTTCCTTAAATCCGCCACTGCCCTCTTATAAGTCCCTTTACCTCCCATCCCTCCTCTTAACTACTCCTGTAAACCTCACTATTCCCTGGCACACGTACAGAGAATTCTTTTGTTCCCCTACACATGGTTCGGCGCACCAATAACTATAGCCTGGATACTGGCGGTGCCCGCCGTAGAACTTTCCAGCACCGCTCGGAAGTCCTGGACCCAAGCGGCGGGGTCCTGGGAGTCCCAGAAGGTCAATCCGGCGTGGCACGACCCTGCGCTGCCTTCCGCCTCGCGGTAAATCAAGAAGAGGCGGAGATCCCGTGCCGCCTCTCTCTGCTTTACTTAGAGACACCACTAACTCAAAGCAAAACAGTTATAAGCCACCCCGGACAGCCGTGCCACGGTTGGCGAGATTGTAATGTACGCTGAAGTGCACTCTAGATCCTTCGCCTCCCATTAGAGGCGATGCACCGGGGTCAAGAGGAACTTACGTAACCGACGTCTTATTACTGGACGTGGACACTCGTTACGCGGGCAGAGGGTTTTTGCTAGCCCTTCGGTGATTGGAGATACTTGACACCTCAGGCATAAAAAATTTTCGACGCCACCTTTGGAATTTTTTTTAACAAAAACTATTGGCTTATACTATCTGGCGTTGTGCCTGCATATTGAGGTATGTTCGAAGTAATAATCAGAATTTTTTATCTCTTTAAAAACTCCAAAAAATAATTTTTTTACCTTTTTAAAAGCTCCAGGCAAAACGCCAGATATTATAAACTTATAGGTTTTGTTAAATAAATTCCCGAAGATGGCGTTGAAAAACGAGCAGTTGCACAAGAGTACCTCCTCCAGAGGATATTCGCTCGAAGTCTGTGAAAAACGAGCAGTTTTTTGTGAATTCTTTCCGTCCAATTAAACGTTCTACATAGTTCTGGATTTGTACATTTGTTTACTAATGTTTTACCATCAATAATTTCACGCCGTTACATTAAAAAGTAACAAATATTTATTATATTAGAGGTATTTGCATGCGATTACTTTCAAAAATTTCTTCTTCGCGGTTAACATGATTGTGCCCGCAATGTCCACTTCATGTGTACACCCGTGTAAGACACAATCATTCCATTTGTACCATTTTAGAACCACTTTGACGCCGAGGACGATTTCTGCAGTGTTCTCACCGAGGCACAAACATTGCGGTTTAAATCCACATATTTGTAATTGTAGTTTGGAAATATGAAAAATACAATTCTTTACAACAGGGTTGAGTAACTGGCGACTCACGAGTCGCCGGGAGCCCCTCCGCCTTGTTGCCACGCTGAATGGCCCCCCTCCATACCGACCAGACTCTGACAGTCGCAACCGATTCCTGCTTCTTTCCTTCTCTTTTCGACTGCGATCGTCAGAACCTGGTAGGTATGGAGGGGGCTGTTCAGTGAGGCAGCAAGGCGGAGGGGCCCCCGGCAGCTCGTGAGTCGCCAGTTAGTCAACCCTGCTTTACAACAAGGAATAACAATTATTTAACAAAAAAAAAACATTTAAATCTCTTGTTCTACCGGAAAAATAGAATGCATCCTTAACTTTCCTGAGTTTTAAATCATTTTCGAATAGTTTCAATTTGATCCCCAACCGGAGTCCCAAACCTGAGACCACCATCCAAAACTCTTTAGAAAAGATGCTGTAAAATCTCCAGTATTAATAGTTTTGCAGGAAGACACTTGGATTATTTAAAGTGCTATGTAAGATCAGATGTTACATTTTACACGTGAAAATTAATATAACATATATATATATGCCGGTGATTAAGAAAATGGTGTAGGTAAGTCAAAAATTTAAAAAAATTGAATTTGTCACTTATTTTGTACTTATTAAGTGATAAATTCAATTTTTTAAACGTTTTACTTACACCACTTTTGAAACTATTATTTTTAACTTCGATTCGCAAAAAGTAAACTGTTCAAGCTTGAGGTAAAATTTGACTGACACTCGTTTGCCCGCCCACCAAAGATGTATCCCCTGAATTTCCATGAAGTCAGAAGGGAAGCGCCTGCGCAGTAACATGAAAATTTCAGCGGTCACCTTGGGACCGTTAACAAAACGGAGCGGCTCGACTGAAATAACCCGCCCGTAAGAGTTCACTTTCCTCCTCAATGAAATCAGGACTCACGACATTCTGAGAGGCGAGGCAGAATGAGACGCGTGCAAAAAGAAGTAGCGCGTGTGCCGTTCCCGTGGGCCCCCGATGATAATACAAGTTCCCCGCCCAATCGTGAAAAACGTGTATACTTACACCTTTCTCGATTTACATTCGTTTCAAAGAAACGGGGATCGCGCCCAGATACAAAGCTACCACCTCGAGGAAGGTCCTGCACGTAAACGCTGAAACGTCCTACGTGATCCTCGACGAAGGCACGTAGCTTGCAAATTTCGAATCGTTCCCAGCATTCGAGAATCAAACGCGTAGTTCCGACCACCTCTTTCGGTGGAGTTGTATCCGGTCGGACAACCTCACTGGCTGACAATCGTAGGTGCCCCCCAAGATGTTCCTTAAACTTCCGCGAGACGCAGAAAAATATGTAGCATTGGAAGTATTCGTTGACACTATGACTAAGTAATGTGTAGCATTCATAAAATTACGTGGAATATTAACTTACAAGGGAAGATCCCCCAACGCGGAAAATCAAAAAATTATGAAACTTGGGGGATATGTAGAGGATGTCCTCCTGAGTAGGGCTGGGACTATTCGAATAATTTACTATTCGAATATTTTACAAGTATTCGAATGCTACGAATAAACTTCGAATATTTGAGTATTCGAATATTTAAGTATTCGAATGTTAGGATTCGAATACTGATGTATTCGAATAGTATGGTATGAAGTGGGTTAAAATTAGCTTACAAGATGTCACCATAACAAATGAACCTATATTCGAATTGTATTCGAATACTTAAGGGAGTGTCCTGCTTTGCAAAGTCCAAAAATAATGATTTTTTCGCGAATTTTTTTGACAGGGAAAGGAACAATTGATCTTCGTAAACTTTTAGGTATATTTAAACATATATTCGATGAGTACAAAAAAAACATAAAATTATAAAATATGGCAGATTCATCAGCCGATTCTCGAAGCGCTTTGCCACTGCAGTCTCCAATTGGTGGGAAGGATTCTGGTTGTAATTCTTGTCTAAAGGAAAAAATCAAAATGGTTTCTGGGTGAACTAAGAAAAAGCAGAAAAAACGCGAAATCATAATTTTTTTAGTTTGATAAGAATGTCTATTTTTTAAAAATAACATTTGACTTTAACGTGCTATAAAAATTATTTAAAAATAATTTTTTAACAATCTTTTTAGTTCACATAGAAAAGAATTTAATACTGAAGAGCATAAGCTAGAAAGAAAAATAGAAACAAACATTTTTCTATAAATCGCTTCTATAACATGTCAAAAATATATTCTCAAAGTTATAGGCCGAAATTCAACTCCGTATCGATACTATACCCTGATGAGTCGCGCGCCTCCGGGTGTCTACTAAAATACCTAAAACGCATTTTAAACGCGTTTTTCTCGAAACCACGTTTACAAGTTTGGCGCCGGGGATAACTCAAAGCTATTTAACCGGCCAACTTCAAATTTTGCACACTTTTAGTTTATAATATTCCTCAGAACACGAGTCTAAAAATTGAACCACATAATTAAATTTAACCACTTTTTTAAACCAATAATACACAGTTTTTGTCAAAAATCACACATAATTGTTTTAAGTGCCGCCATTTTTAAAATATGCAATCTTTTTAAAAAAAAATTGTATTAGTCTGTTTCACATAACTACCAAAGACGCTACAACCGGCGCCGTTTGCACCTCGAGAAAAAACCTATTATTAAGATACTACTCTATTACTTTTGTATTTATAAAAATTTTACTGTCAGAAAATTCTTTTTTACTTGTTATAATGTTAAAGAAAGTACCTTTAAAGTTCCAAACGGATTAGCGCATGAGTATCTTTGCAAAAATTCCTAAAAATTGATAAAAAAAAATAAGCCCGTTGGATTCCATCACGAAGTAGTATAAATAATATTCAGAAATAGTAGATGTGCTTACTTAACAGCGAAAATAAATCAAGTGGTAGAAGAGATAGTCGAAGAGGAAGATCAGATATAGAACCTCGACACTTGTACACCTTTTCGACCTGTTACACAAGTATCGAGGTCCCACTGTATTCCCACCTGGACGACGAATAAAATTGATCTTTGCACATTACACTATCTTAAACCTCACTTCGAAAATGCATTGTTAAAAGTTCATTTCAGAATTCAATAAAGTAAAAAAGCTACAGAAATTAGAAATTTCGATAAGCCAAGATTTAAAGCCCTCGAGGTTTCATAGTAACAAACATTATTATAAACGGCGAAAATATCGAAGCCAGAAAGAATGTTCAAATTCCTCAGTATTCTAACTTATTTTACATTGCTTCCGATAAATCACTCTAAAAAGGATACCTACGCCAAATGGCAAGACGTTAATTGGACGTTATCAGTGAACATTTAACGAGGGAATAATTCGAAGGGAAAATTCGCCGTATTAAATTTCGAAATGATAAAATATCTACAATGAAATAAGATTCGTTAATGGTAGTATTCCCGTGAAAATGTACATTCGTTGATACTGAAAGTTAGAACAGGCCAGATATAATGGTGAAGCGGTTGTGATCGAGCGGCAGAAAAATGAGGAGGCTCTCGAGGGTGTCTTCCTCGAGAAGTCTCCAGGCGTGGATATTATCGGCTCGGCCGTTCCCAGTCCTTCGTGGCTAGAATGGTGATGATTACATGGTCGTGGGCCCGGGGATGAGGTTACAAGGGAAATCGTTGCTGGACAGAAGGGCTAACAACGAGCACAGCAATTACAAGCGCAGCGAAGTGATCGCAATCTTTTGAGGAAGAACATTCTATAAATGTTCTGAAACTTTAGACTTGAAACTTGAAGCGTCTGACGGTGGATAAACGAGAGATTAACATAGAAAATAGCTGTATTACAGCGTGCCTCCTCAATGATTGCTTTGGAAATTCAAAATTTGTTCTAAAATTTAGGTGAAATAGTAAGGAGAGATAAAAGTTAATAAAATATCTCAATAGGTACTGTT